>JAUAME010000009.1:12545000-13795000 GCA_030820535.1 Quercus parvula
AACCCACTTCAAATTTGTCCAAGCATAAATAGCCACCACACCCCACAAACCCTGACCACCACCAGATCTACTCACCCAAACCGGGAAAAAAAAAAGTCATCGTGTTTTCCACCACCAAAAACCCATCCACCACACCACTGAAAAAAACCACCTTCTACTGCCATGGAAACACCTCACCTACCAACAGCCGAGGTCCCCACCAACCAAACACTCAACCCAAAAATCTCTACCGTTAACCTATGACACCGTCAAGCCCACAACCCCCCCGGTGACACTGCAACACCATTGTACCATTGGATCTGAAGCTAACGCTATCACTTTTGCTTAGCGCTACCACTACAATCCCCTCAGTGCCATTAGTTTCGCTCCTTACTTCCTCTTTTATTTTGTTGAGTTCTTTGAATTGTTTTAGGGTTGTAAACGTGCTACCTTTTTCATCAATATGTTTGTCACGAGTTTTTGAGATTATTCAAAAAATCAAGAGCCAAAGAAATATTGGGATATTTTAAAAAAAAAATTGTTTAAATTTTTTGACGTGGCTTTTTATACAAAATTAAAATGCTGACGTGGCATATAAAAATGCCAAATAATATTTTTTAATAATATTTTAATCGCCACATCAACACCACAATAGTGCCACGTTAGCTAATAGGGTGTTCTATCTGCCACCTCAGCTTTTCCCGTTAGTTGATTGACGGTAAGGACTTAAATGTTACACGTTAATTGGTTTAAGGACTAAAAGTGGTAAAATGAAAATGTAGGAACCAAAATAAAAATGACTCCAAAATGTAGGAATTAAAAGTGCATTTATGCCTATATTATATAATAAAAGTTGAACTTAAAATTTGTAGTTGCGCTAAGTGGCTACTCTCACTAATTAGTAGATTAATTTTATATTAAAAAAAACCCCACGTTTTAACTAAGGGATAAGATGTAACAAAAATTTAAATTCTATTCAAATTAAAAGTCTATTATAAAAAATTTCTAAACTTAAATCCTACACAACCCATGTTTTTATTTTTTATTTATTTTCTTCCTCAAGTATAATAAAAGTTGGGTTTAGAAATTATGGTTAGGTCAAGTGGCTACTCTCACAAATTAGTAAATTATATATATATATATATATATATATATATATATATATATATATATATATAAAACCCATGTTTTAACTAAGGGATAAGATTTAACAATATTTTTTTTAAAATTTAAATTATATTTAAACTAAAAATCTATTATAAAAAATTTATAAACTTAAATCACACACAAAAACCCACGTATTCTTTCTAAAAAAAACACTTTTCACTAAGGGATCTAATCACTTTTATTATTATTATTATTATTAAATCTATAATTGGGATATAGTAGATTTAAAATTTAGACATTTATTTTTTGGAAACACCAAGAGGAGGTGATAGAATTGTAATAAATTAAGCAATTGAAACCTGCAGGATGAGGTCGCACTTGTGCCATGTCTAAGAATTAGTTATAGAAATTGTAACACATTGTTCCCATTTCTTGGTATCTTATTCAATATGCTAAGTTACCTTAATTATATATTTTAATTAGTGTGTGAGGATATTACCTCCTTATGTTGATTAATGCTTCTTTAATAAGATGTCAATAAAGTGGGTAAATTGCGTGCAACCTTTTGACACGATATAAATCTAACATAAATCTCCAAAGGTTTTATGAGAAAAACCTCCAAATAGATAAACCTAATACAAAAACACACGGCTTGATGAAGATTCATATGTAAACTCAAAATTTTTAAAATAATTAAAACTAAATTATTAAATAAATAGTAATAATAAATTATAAAACAAGTAAATAATTTTAATAAAAAAATTACTTTTAAGTTCTAATTCTCGAGAGTTTAAACTTTGTAAATGCTTATCTACTAGTTTAGACTTTGTAAGTGTTTATCTATTAGTTAAAACGTGGGGTTTTTTTTCTTATAAAATTAATCTACTAATTAGTGAGAGTAGCCACTTAGCGCAACTACAATTTTTATTATATAGTATACGATACGATATAATATATATATATATATATATATATATACACACACACACGCACTCTTTTAAATTATGGGAAGTTATTTTTTCGTCCTTTCAAAAAATCAAGGCTGAAATTTTTTGTTCCCACATAACTCTTTTTGTAACCCGTCAGTTTGGTCGTTATTAAAAGTATGTTTGAGGCGCAACTTGTTGCCTTTTAGTTTTACCTATAGTCTATACAACATTACAACTTCACTTTCGCCTTGATAACCCTCTTCCATAAAACCTGAACCTAGTCTTTTTATTTTATTTTATTTTTGTCTTAATTGCTCGGTGTTATACTCTTCTCCCGAAGCTATTATTGCAGTATTTAGTGACCATATGATTGATGATTAACACAATTATATTTTTGCATAAGAATGATTGAACTGATTTTTTGACTATATATGTGTATATATATATTTTGAATACGGTCTTTTGGCTATATTTGTTAAAAATATTTATAATTATATTTTGATTTAAGGGTTATAATTAATAGTAACTTTTTTTTATAATATTTTAAATAATTCTTATCATTTGGAGTATTAAAGTACGCCCAAGCCCAACACATAAATGGGAAAATGAAGAAATGCTCTTTTTTTTTTTCCTTTTTTTTTTTTAATGAGAAGAAATGCTTTTTTAATATGTTTGCAGGTTGCAAAAATCCTTACCATCCATGAATAATATTGGTCAAAAAGTCCATGTAAAAATCTATATGGACCATCAAATAATGGATCATTCAGAAATTCAGAGTTATGTGGTCCAAGACAATATCAGATTGGGCAGGACCACAAATTTACAGGACCACCTGAACCCTTCTGACCAGATAAGATCCAAAGGGCTCCCCCATTTCCCAAGGATTAAACCCAAAAGAAAGTCCATCTCATGTAAGAAAACTGTTCTATGGTGTTTGGGTTGGGTATTGAAATAGGAATGAAACAGAAAAACTCTACCAAACATAGAATCGGCTTATTTCCATCCAATCTATTTCCACCTCAATTTAAAAAGTAAACTGAAAAAGCCTTTGTACCAAATAATATCAAAATGGTTTTAATGCCAATATCAAAATGTGGTCTCAATATATAGACCAAACTATGGTCTTGGGAACAAAATTGACAAGAACATTAACTGTTATAATTATAATTAGCACATGTCACATGAAATCTTGTAAACCAGGCCATGTGTGAATTTGGTAACCAGGCCACATGTAATTTGGCAATTATGCCATGTGGTGAGTAGTTATAAAAGGACTAAAAACTAAAAAGTCTAACTTCTTATCTTGAGGAGTAAGTTTGTAGAAAAGACCCCCTTAAAAAATAAAAACAAAATAGTATGTAGGGAAAACCTACCTACTTACTTTTATTATACGTGGCAATAATTGCTGCTCGTGAATGAAATAAAAGACATGAAGTTAATTGTCACTTAGAGCTCAATCCATTAAGGGGGAAGTAGAGAAGAATAGAATAGAATTGGCTAAAATGAAGTTAATTTTAGGCCAACTCTACTCTACTCTACTCCCCGATTAGACCATTAAGATGAATGAAATGAACATTATGTGTCAATGTAATAAAGGAGTTGAAATAAACTAAGTGGTTAACAGTAAGGTTAAAAATAAAAAATAAATAAAATAAAATAAAAAACAAAAACAACAACAACAACAACAACAACTACTCCCTTATCTTGTGAAGTAGCTATGTCACACTTTTTCAAGATGTCTTCTTTTTATCGTAGGAGTGGGGTAAGGTTTTTTTTTTTTTTTTTTTTTTTTTTTTTTTTTTTTTTTTGTTTCCAATAATTGTGAGGAGAATGGATTTAAACCATTGATATCTCCTTAAAAAAATAACACTACAAGGCTCTTGGAAGGAGTGATGTAGTTCTTGTAGTTTGTATCTTTTTCCTTTTTCTATGTTTTATTTTTTCCTTTGTAAAACTAGTCATTGGTTAGTTTGTTGGTCCACATTTAACATTTAAATTCATCTTTTTCACTACACTATAACTTCAAGTATAGATTTTTTTAACACTTTAATATTAGAGCAATCAAATTACATATAAAATTTTATGTACTTAAATAAATCTCTTGAAGGGATTGCTATTAGTTATGAATGAATTATTTTTGTTTCTTTATATATATATATATATATATATATTACATACACTTTTAGTTATTTAAGGTTATAGTGATAATCTAAGCATAATAATTAGTTTCTCAAAAATAAAAAATAAATAAATTTTAAACGGACTTGTTTCAAGGTAGATTTTGCCATATTCCTGCAAATTCATGTTTAAGAAGAAAATTTTCTGATTACCAGCATAATGATAGAAATGTGTTGTTGAAATAAATGTGTTATTCAAATGTGAGGTTTTAATAATATAATGACAGGTTACGGGTTAAAATCAAAGCCATGAAAAAAATAAAAATAGAAAATAAGTTTTAGTGAATAATTTTTTCGTCACAAATATAGCAACAAAAAATTGTTTTAGTGACGAAAATTTCGTCACTAAATATAGCAAAATTTTCTAAGAAATGGTTTTAATGACGAAAATTTTCGTCACTATATGGGCCTGGATTTTCTTAAAAATAGTTTTAGTGATGAATTTTTTTGTCACTATATATACCCGAACATAGTTTTAGTGACAAAATATTTTTATCACTGAGTAGTGTTTTTAGTGAGGAAAACATTTAGTGACGAAACGTTTTCGTCACAAAAAGTTAAAAAAAAAAAAAATCAAATCGGACTTTTAGTGACGAAATTTTTTGTTACCAAGACTTTTAGTGACGTGAAAATACATTTTGTTGCAGTGTATATATATTTGTAGTTATTTATTTTTAATTTGTTAATGTTGATTAATATTAATTTTCTTTCAATAAATATATATACTTGTGCTCTTGGATTGAAATCCTAGCCATACCATTTGTCTCACTAGAAATCTTCTATGTAATCACTTATTGTTAATTTTTTAGTTGTCAATTCTATAGGCATTAGTTTTATTGTTGTTATTGTGCTTTCCAATCAACCATTGCCAAAAAAGCAAAAGTCCTTATGATCAAGGGATTATTAAGCCCTTTTTTTTTTCTTTTTTTAAAGAGAGAGATAAAAAAGTATGGAACCCATTTGATTCATTGAAAGTTGCATTCATTTTTAAGTTAGAATAATTATTGAGAAAACAAAACCAGCAAAATTATAATATATCTTTTATAAATTTAAACAATGGTGGAGCCAAAAAATTTGTTCAGGGGCAGCTAAACAAAATTGTGCCCTACATTCTTCATTATGCTAAACATCTTCTTTCCTTAAATATACATAAATTGTGAACATTTTTCCCATAAATCACCCATATTTTGAAACATTAATATTAAATTTTATGAATTAGTTATTCAGTTAATTTAAAAAGAAAAAAAATGTATGAACAATCAAGTCTACACTACTAACAAACTACACAACATTATTAATATTATATAGGATTCTTACATGACATTCACTTTTCATGTATCAAGTTTCAATTACACATCCTCTCAAAAAAAAAAAAAAAAAAATTCCAATAACTCACGAGCAAAATCAACAACGCACCAGCACAGTAATATTATTATTAATATATTATATAAAAGTTATAAACAAAAGGTACAAAAATCACAGCCAAAAGGACTCGATTTTGCTCTGAGAAAATCAATTGTGAGACACTCGATTTCCAAGTGCAAATTCACTATGTAAAATCGAGTGCAGAGAACTCGAATTGTTAGAAACCATATATGTTTGAAATGTTACCTAACTAATAATATAGATTGGGTTTTATAATTATTTTTTAATAAAAACCTACTTGTACCCATACTTAAGTTCGTGCTTTCTAAATATATACGTGTATCATTTATGTTCGTGGTCCTTTTTGAGTTTCAGAATAAGATGGATGATGGTTCATTTTTCACTGGTATTTTCTTTTTGGTCATAAATTTTCACTTCCTCTAAAGTGCCGACAATAACCATATTATCATTTTTTTAAAATAATTATATTATCAAATTTCACTTTTGAATGGTTTTGAATGTGAACGCTTGGACTTCCACTGCCAGCTATATATTCTTTCCGTTCATATTGTTTGTTTCTATTAAGATCCTTTCAAGTTTTTATGGTAAGTGGTAACTATACAAGTCTCTAAAGTTTACAGTTTCTAAATAAAATAAAATAAAACCTTTAAAGTTTACACTTTTTTTTTTTGGTGATCATTGTTAATCCCTTATTCTAATTTTGTTAATTTTCTTATATATGCAACTAACAGAGTAATAATGTGACATTATTGACAAGACTGTTTTATTGAAAAAACTACTCAACCCTTACCCATTTTATCCAACCCAAACCCGTTTTCGTGGACAGAATACACATCTCTTAGAACAAGATTTCTTTCATCTGGAAGTACAGCTTCTAGAGGACCAGAGCTGGTAGAGCTCAAATTTGTAGACCAAATTGGAAATCTGATTCATTAAAACCCATTTTTAAATCAGCAATGATGCATACTTTGAAAGAGATGGGCTGAAGAGAGAAATTATCGTTGAGCTTCAGCAAGGTTTTTTTTTTTTTTTTTTTTAATTAATTTTTTTTTATATATTTTTTTTATGGTGATCTATTAAGTATGTATTGTTCAAGAAAACGTTTTCCATTTTAAATAAAAAAACACATTTTTTACTATATTGAGCTTATCTTCCATTAAGAACAAAGTTTAGCTACGAAATTAGTTGTAGTCTAAGGCTACAAACACACCAAAAGAAGGGTTTTATGTCAATTTATGTTTTTAAACACACAGAAAGAAAGGTTTTATGTTAATTTATGTTTTTATTTTTTTGTCATACCAAACATAAAAATTTTTTTTCGCCCTAACAAAGTGCTCTTTCTTGGGAAGGTTTTTTCTTTTTTCTTTTTTGCTGTGGGGAGGGGGAGGGGGACTTTTTCCCTCATATTCAGTGCCACTACTCCCATAATATGGTTATCCATTGATCCATAAATATGAGTATGCATTCAACCCACTAATCCAATCTAATTCGACACTTAGAATGATTTTTCACTTGTTTGTGGGTCGGGTTAGGTTTGGCTCAAGTTGACAAAATTTTCAACCCCTGAACCCAATTTAACTTTTGTTATCAATAGTTTAAAAATATTTTTTAAAATTTTTATTTATATTTATTATAGTATTTGATATTTAATTTGATAACCAAAAACCCTAAGAACCAATTGTGTGATAAATTGAGCATTAGAATATAATGCTTAATTGTGTGAATTTTAATAATCATATATATATATATATATATATATCATATTAAAGTTGAAGCACAATCAAAATCTAAATTAGTTTCTAATTGTAGTATAATTTTGTGCAAAATGTATATTTAATTTTCTTAATTTTGATGTCAAGTGAGTCGTTCATAATAATTAACACATACAACAAAATGACCACCTCACTCACCTATGTAAGACTACCTCAATATTCACTACTATTAAAATGTTTCCGCGCATAAGCATGCGTTACAAGTAGTTTATTGAGTAATGGGCTTATAGAGTTAAATAAAAACCCAATTTTTTACTCGTTAAAAAAATTTTAATTTTTCTAAGGTCAAACAAAATCACCTTAAATTGATGACCCAATTTGACCTAACCCAATTCAATAGGTTGGGTTGGATTGAAGATTTATGAGTTGGCATTAACAAGTTTTGCTGAATATACAACTAAGTATAAACACTTCAATTGAGGTGTTGTACCTGTAGTGTTATATTATTATTTTTTTAAAATTGTTCGTATTGCTATATTGTACTCGTACTCATACCTATGTTCGTGCTTTCTAGATATATAGGTGTATCATTTATGTTTGTTATCCTTTTGGGTTTCAGAATAAGTTGGATGATGGTTCATTTTTCACTAGTAATTTCTTTTTGGTCATAAATTTTCACTTCCCCTAAAGTGCCGACAATAGCCATATTATCATTTTTTTTTTAATAATCATATTATGAAATTTCACTTTTGAATGGTTTTGAATGTGAACGCTTGGACTTCTGCCAGCTACATATTCTTTCCGTTCATATTGTTTGTTTCTATTAAGATCCTTTCAAGTTTTTATGGTAAGTGGTAACTATACAAGTCTCTAAAGTTTACAGTTTCTAAAAATAAAAATAAAAACCTTTAAAGTTTACACATTTTTTTTGTGATCATTGTTAATCCCTTATTCTAATTTTGTTAATTTTCTTATATATGCTACTAACGGAGTAATTATGTAACATTTTTTTTTAGAGAGAGTTTCAACTTATGGCGTCCGCTCTTGATGATAGTTTTTTATTATCAAACCAAGATACTAATTAGTTTTTGGTGTAGGCGGTGATTGAATCTCAGATCTTTCATACAACCATTAGAGACTTTACCAGTTTTTTTTTTTTTTTTTAATAACAAAATAGAATCTCTACTCTAGCCTAATCTAAATGTAAATATGTGTGAAACTTCCTCCTAGAGGCTTGAACTCCGGCTCTTACTCCCTATACCCCATAAGCATTTATACTTGTGGAGTGATCATCACACCAAGGGTGTGCAGTGGTAGAGATCTTACCAGTTAAACTAACTAGAATCCATGTAGTAATAATGTGACATTATATCCAACCCAAACCTGTTTTCATGGACAAAATACACATCTATTAGAATTAGATTTCTTTCATCTCAAAGTACAGCCTCTAGAGGACTAGAGCTGGTAGAGCTCAAATTTGTGGACCAAATTGGAAATATGACTCATTAAAACCCATTTTCAAATCAGCAATGATGTTGTACTTCAAAAGAGAGGGGGTGAAGATAGAAATTATCATTGAGCTTAAGCAAGTTTTGTTATGGTGATCTATTATGTGTTTATTGTTCGAGGAAACGTTTTTCATTTTACGCTCTGTTGGTTTTAGTGATGATATTTTCTAAAAAGTGAGTCGTTTTTCAAAAAGTATTTTCTATAAAACTATCTCATTTTCTTATGTTTGGTAGCAACTTTAAATGAGTTGAAAAACAATATTCTTACTTCTCTTATTTAGCTTGCTATGAGATAGAATTGTTTTCCAAAAAAAATTAGTGGAAAAAAAATCTCTAAAAATAAGCCATATTTTTTTAGTTAACCAAAGATAATTTTCTTTCGACTCATTTTTTCTGACACCACCAAACACTGGAAATTATGAAAAACTATCTTTACACATTGTTTTCCACCGAAGCAAATAGAACGTTAAATAACAAAACACATTTTCTTACTCTATTGAGCTTACCTTCCATTAAACATAGAAAAAAGAGGTTTTATGTTAATTTATATTTTTGCTTTTCATCATACCAAACATAAAAATTGTTTGCCCTTGTTTGCTTTTTATTTATTTATTTATTTTATTTATATGTTTTTTTGAGGGGAGGGGGCATTTTTCCCTCATATTCTGTGCCACTAATCCCATAATATGGTTATCCACCGACTCACGAATATGAGTGTGCATTCAACCAATCAACCAAACTCAATTTGACACTTTTAATAACCATATATATTATATTGAAGTTAAAGCACAATCAAAATCCAAATTAGTTTCTAATTGTAGTCTAATTTTGCGTGAAATGCCTATTTTAATTTTCTTAATTTTGATGTCAAATAACTTATTCATAATAATTAACACGAATGACAAAATGACCACCTCACTCACCTATGTAAGATTACCTCAATCATCACTACTATTGAATGTTTTCATGCGTAAACATGAATAAAACCCCAATTTTTTACTTGTTAAAAAAACTTAATTTTTCTAAGGTCGAACAAAATCACCTCAAACTAATGACCCAATTGGACAGATTATGTTGGATTGAAAATTTCTCAACTCAAAAAGGTTGAATTGATTGAAAAATACCTCAAACCTAACTCAACCTAACCCAAGCAATGCACCACTACTCATGAATGACGTGTGTCCCCTCTTGTGATAAGAAATTATGTCAGCACTCCTAGCTCATTAGTATGGAACACTGCAGATGAAATTAAAGAGGTTATCACTTAGCACCACATAAATAAATAAATAATAAACAAATACGAGAAAGGTGTTACAGTTTTACCTGGAAAATGTAGTTGGACTTGGACCACCAAGACAAAATATTCGAATTATTTTTCACTCTTTTCCTTTCCCCACGAGAATCTTTGCAGGGCTTTTGTTCCCTTGTTAAATCAAAATGGGGGCCTCTTCAGAAAAACCAAATTGATCCAGTACTTTGGAGTTTGGACACATACAAAATCAAATCAAACATATATAATACGGAATGCCAAACATCTTTCAAACTCTCTCCTTTATCCATAATTTCTATATTATTGGTTTCCTGATTCGGTTGTGCATATTTATCACTTAAAAGTCACCTCAGGCCACAAAGACTAGCTTACTTGAAGAAGTTCATAGCTTCGTCTTTTTTATTTATTTTTTATTTTATTCAATCACCTACATATAAGTTTTATTCACCTTCTGTATGTTCAAGTAGTGTCTGTCTCCTAGTATTCCATGGACTCCTTTTCCTAACGTGGTTCTCACTTCTCACTACCCTGCTGATTGAAGGACTCAGAGGTCACATCAACTTCCCCATCTGCATTAGGCACATCAACTAGTTGATTGCAACTCATATAAAAGTTCAATGCTGCTTCCCAACAGTTAGTTTTAATACCATTTGAGGGTAAAAGTGAAATGGTTTTTTAATTGATTGGATATGTCAATAATTGAATCCTAATTTACAACAACAACAACCAAACTTTAGTTCCAAATTATTGTGGTTGATTATGGATCATTAACTGATCATTATGGTCGGCTACTAATGTTAGTTTATGCCATTCTTTATATATTTTCTTTTTGTTTCCTTAACTTAAATCAACTCATTCTTTTTCATCGATACATAGTTATAACTAGGTTTTCACAACAACCATTGGTTTTATTTTAACAAATTATCTAATACTGTTGCCATTTTTTTTTTCTTGTGATTGTTAATTATCTTATTTTATAATGACTTTTCACGTGGATTTTTATCTAGAAACACCATACAACATACAATATAGCAATCTCAATTACCAAGCGAAGAATATCTTTCTAAATTTACTTCGGGACTGCATCCTTATCACCAAGGGGTAAGTCAAAATATGGTTAATGCTACATGAGATCGGTTTGGAGGGTTTCTTCACTTCAAGCCTAACTTACTTGTGCAGCAGATTTGATCAAGAAACAAAGGCACTAAACCATTTTGTTTATTCTCAAACCTAGATAGAAAGTTAGAAAGTTAGAATATTCTTCCTTAACCATACCTCCTTTACAGTACTTAATTTCCTGCTGCTGCTAGTGAAGTTATGTCTCTCTTGGTTCTCTGGACAGAGGATACACCGATAAGGACGCAGTAATTTATATAAAAACCATATAAAACAAGAAAATCAAAGTGGTACGCAAGAGAGACTATGTGCAGGGAATGGGAGTAAAAGCCCAGTATAGGGACTAGACACTGATGGATGTCACCTGGGTACAAGCAGGGCATGGAACTAAAGGGTGATTGTGGAAGAGGCCAAAATAGCCAGCTGCGGGCATAATTCGTAAATCTAAGACGCATGCATGCACGTGTAGCGCACACACACGCACACATACACACATATTTTAAAAAAATAAAATAAAATAAAAGCAAGGCCGAACACACCTAATTTAAGTTAATTTACCAATCATTTGCTTATTTACTGAAGTAGGTAAAAGTATAATTTGTCATTAGAAAAAAATAATAGAAAATTGTACATAAACAAATAAGCTGAACAAGAATAAGGGAGAAAAAACATTAAACTAAACATGAACAAAGAATTTTGTCAAGTGACGGAATTATATGAAATGGGTATATTATTGTCTCCTACATATATGTTCATTACTATCTACATAACTATATGTTGCCTAAGATTAATCTTAGGCCTTCACTCAAAAGAAAGAAAGTGTTAGTAATTGTCTAAAATTTTTAATTTTATTTGGTTTAGTTCTTCTAAGTGTGGAAGGAAATTTTTTTGCTTGATGTGAAAGCAAATGATTTTCCTTGGGTGACGTTTGGATACTTGAATTTGAATCTTAAATCAATGGATTTAATTTTTTTTTTAATTATAAATCTATAAGTTTCAAATCTATTGAAATGATTTCTAAAATTCCAAGAGGGTTAGATGTTATTTCAAATCCAAGAATTTCAAGGTATAAAATCCTTGCTGGATTTAGCCAAATCCAAATCTTTCTATTCAAACATACCATTGATATAAAAAGAAATATTTTTTTTCATGGAATAAGTAACTAGGTATTCTTTATCCATCAAGGAATAGATTTAGAGTCTTGTTTCAAAGGGTTTTATGGCTTTCATCAAGGTTCCTCCCATATGGGAGGAGACGAAGAATCTTAGAGGAACATGAGTGTGTTTCTTTGAAGAGTAACTTAGTAAAAATTTGAATTGAAAAATATGATTGAGACTAGTTATAATCCATACCGTTAATAGAAGATTTTGGTTGGTGTTACCTATGGATGTAGTAGTGTTAGTTTTTAGACCTCTTAAAACACAATTGGATTAACCTAGGAATTTAGCCAAGTTGTTACTTAGTCAAATTAATTAAATCTAGGTTAATACAATCAAATAATCATATCAACTAAAGCAACGGAAATATAAATAATACAAGAAATGATTACCCAGGAAACCAAACCGGTAAAAACCTGGGGAGGATTTAACCTAGCTATCCTCAAGGTAAACTTGAATCCACTATTTTGAAAGAATCGAAGTTCATACAATAAGACTTACAAGCCCTCACGCTCGACTTCTTATTGCTATCCACCAGTAGAACTTACTGACACGACCACGTGCAAGCTCCGAATCCACGGACTCTTTCTTTCTTGGATTCTCCACCAAATACAAGCACACCCGCTTATGTTTTCTTTAAACTTCAATGGCAGCAACTGGAATGATCATCAAGGTGTAGAAAATTCTTCTCCTTGAAAACCCTAAGTTTATGTGAAGGAAAGCTCCTCAAAGATCTCACAAGAGATTCACATAAACCGCAATATAAGCAACACAAAAACGTGGCTAGGGTTTCCCTTATATACCTAGGGTAAATTAGAAACCCAAAACCAAATAAAACACTTAGGGCTGAGTTGGAAATTCTAATTAAAAAACATCAGACATGATTTTTGATTGATCGAGCCTAAGCTTCGATCGATTGAAATGTACTGAAACAATTTTTTAATTTGCACAGTAGTTTAATCCAACTTTACAACAAAGAACCAACTTTGAGCAATTCTAAAACAACTTAAATACATTGTTTTGATCATGGTTTGCCAACAATACAAATTAGGATTCTAAATACATAAAACCTAAGTCTTTAGAATCTAACAAGTAGGTTTAGAGTTTGACAAATCATGTTAAATATTGTTGTCTTAGTTGCTTTATTTTATAGTTCGTGTAAACCCTAAATGTGTCCTATGGTTGCTTTATTTTCTAGTTTTTGTAAACCCTAATTAGGGTTCATTCATGTTTGTTTGTTTATAAATAAGCCAAGTTTAAGCTTTAGTTTTAGGCTTGTTTAATAAACAAGTTGAGCTCGAGTAAAAAATATTGTTCATAAACAAGCTTGTGAACACCAAGGCTCGATACAAAATTAACAAAACAAATTGAATCTAAACTTATTTATGAGTTTGGTAATAAAATTGATATTAAATTGACAAGCTAACTCATATCCTTCTAAGACTTTAATTAATTATAAGTTGAAATCACTCATCCAAACCAAATAGGCTAGATAATAAACTTGATATGGACTTAATAATAGTTTGTGTTGGATCTCAAACTCAAAAGCATAATATTGAGCTTGAGCATGATTTGACTAATGAATCAAGCCAAATCAAGCCGAGTTCAAACTTTTATACTTTATAATAAACTCAAGTTTGAACATTATTTGTAGACTCGTATCAAGCTCAAGTCAAATTTGAATATTTTACTTTTGCTGTCGAACCGAGTTTGAACATTCACTACTTGACAAAACTAAGCTAGTTTACCACCTTAACCCTAATCCCAAATCAAACCAGAAAGAGAGGGAAAAAAACAAAAAAAATAAAAAAATACTATTAGAAGGACAATCTTGGACACGCTGACACAAGAACATTAAAGCAAAATTTGAGCGCAAGTTTTTATATGATAGTCTTACTGTCGAGCTCAAATTCAGATAGCATTTATGAGCAATTCGAGTGGCCGCCTTGAGTATTAAATTTTGTGTACGAGTGTGTGACAGTGTGTACATGAACTAATTGAGTGAGTCATAAGTCATACTTCTTTTTCAATGTAGCTAATGCTAATGTGGCAATATTTGCTGCTAATTAGTTGTGGCTCCAAAAGATTCAAAAACCAGTTTAAAGAGACTAGGAAAGAGCTCGAGTCAAACTATGTGAAACAAAACAATATACAATAGTTAAAAAAAACGCAGGCCAAGAAATTGGGGAAGGTGACTTTGCATTAATACTTTGACCATATCTTAGGAGACTGTGATTGTAATGTCTCTCGACCCCACAATCCTCCAATAAAACCTCATTTGAAATCAAACATTAGAATAACAAAAACACAACCATATATCAAAATTTTTATTTTTTATTTCTTTTGGGAAATTTCAAGTACTTTGGAGCTTTGTTACAGTTACCTAGATTCCATGGCCCCCTTTTTTTTTCCCCAACTCCGGCCTGCCATTAAAGTGGCCCCTTGTTACATAATTGACTGATTTATATTATTATTATAAGCATACAATTCATTGGACCGTCCAAGCTTTGACTTGGTTGAGCTTTGAGAGGGACCAATCTCAAAAGTGACCGGCCATTCAAGCTTTAATTAATCTTTCATCATGGTTCTCTCAAACTCAATTTTTTGATTACCCAATTAACTAGCTTTACCAATGCGCAGTTGTGATTAGAATATAGCCAGTAATCTTCACCGCTTTATCGTGCTCAATCTATGGTGTTTTGACATCGTGATTAATGGCAGCTCATTGCTTAAGAGAAAGACTAGTTTAACATCTACAAATGGCCTATATTCCCTAATAATATTCCGTTCCTTTGTCGGGTGCTATTTGATGTTTGTGCGACAGATTTTTATTTTGTGTAGTAGATATGTAAATTCCCTCTCACACGAGGGTAAATCTCACGCAGTTATAATCAGGATATATAACATTTCTCTTATATGAGAAAACTTTACATATATTATATCCAATCTTATATGAGAGAGATGTTATATATCCCTATTATATATTATTCCGCGTCAAGTGGAACATAAGAATCAGATTACACACATTTAAATCATTAATTTAGTGTATTCTAAGAGTTCTAGACACTTATGTTAACAAAATAAATTACATTCTTGATTTTTCTATGTCTTCTAAGAGTTCAAGAATTAAAGTTAACTAGTTTTTTTTTTTTTTTTCTTGCAAAAAAGTAAAGGTAGTTTAACATGTAGGCTCAAGCTAATAATTATATCCTTTAACCTTGCCAGCATTAAAATTATTTGATGGAAAAAATAGTGATGAAAAAGAAGAAAGATATATAACCATATAATAGGGTTTTTATATTAAGGGAAGGGTGTTTTTGCATTCTTGCGTTGTTCGCTAGAACATGCAAAATTTGGGAACCACACGAGTGTACAAACCTATTTGCACTCAACGGACCAAAAACTGCCATCTGGACAAGGCAGAGGACTATTTAGTCCTCCAATGGTACGGACGTGCCCAAATTTGGAACTCAGGGTAAATAATTTTTGGGCAAGCACTGTTTGGCTTAATTATTGACTGACCGCTGTTCACCTTTTACAGTTTACAGTCTTTAATTTACAGTGAAGTCCATGACTCTCTTTTTTCTTTTTCTCAATATACTGTAGTAAATGATAAATACACTGTCGATTTCCCCCTCCCAAATAAAAGAATGTCAGTAAAAAACCCATTTGAACAAAGCTTTGCTGCATGGACAGAAAAAAAAAACAAGCACTGAAATTTTAAGGTACAATTCATCTTGATTCACTGTAATACAAATGAAATCAAAAGAAAGTGAATTTTTTTTGTGCCAGTAGACTTTTTCTATTTAAAAATGGTTCTTATCAATGATCACAAGTTGTGAAACTGATATGAAAAAGTGTTTCTCCATGTACTTATAATTCTTTAATTCAATTGTGGATTCCAATTATATAAATCAATTGATGATTTTTTTTTTTGGGTTAAATAATGGTCTTGTGATCGAACCTCTCTTATACAAAATAAATAAATAAATAAACACATTATATGTTTGTTTGAGAATAATTTATTTAGTTTTTTGTTGAAAGTGTGTTAAAATATATTATTATTTAAAAAAAAAAATGTAAGAAAATGTGAGAAAAAAAAGGATAAAATTTTAAAAAGATGGACATATAAAGGCTAAAAGCTAAGTTAACTAGGGTCAAACAGATATAGTATCTTAATTAAAGTTTTGAATTATATTTTAAATACCTAACTATTGGAAAGGAATATTCGTCCAAAATATCGGAATAAATTAAAATTTAGACTAAAATGAAATAAAGGAGGTAAGTGGCACCTGATTAACGAAGCACCAAACCGAACAGAATTTAAAACGTGATCTTAACCTAAAGACAAAAAATAAAATAAAAATAAAAATAAAAATGTATTGTATGTTCAAATCCTATCTTTAAAAAATTAAAAAAAAAAAAAAAACATTAATTTAATTAAGACGGTTGCCGGGCAGCACGGTCAGATCGATCCGGTGGAGGGAGGCCACCAATGCTGACGTCATTCAGTCCATTTATACTCTTTCTGGGCCTTGGACCTGTCATTGTCAGGTCCATCAGGGCAGCCCACTAATTGTCCCTAACAACTCTCTCTCATATTTTTCCCATAATATAAGCCTTTGCACATCCACACTTTTTTTCTTGCATTGCACTTTCTTCTTCTTACACTTCTCACTGTCTCTCTCTCTCTCTGTGGAGAGAGGGAAAAAAAAAAAAAAAAGCTTCCAAAGATGAAAGCAAGACACTGTAAGTCTCTACAAGGTATGACTCTGAAAGCTTTACCTGGCATGTCAAACTTTTTGTATTCTTTATTTCTAGTTAGTATTTTTTTATAGACACACTCATGGCTTTTCATTTTTTGCAAATCTTACACACACACACACACACACCCATATATATATATACTCCCCTCTGTCTCTCTTTTTGACCTGATACATATTTTCAGTATGTTCAACCTTTTTTGTTTCTCAGCCATAAACAGACCATGGAAAGATAAATATGGTTTGTACTTCAAAGATGTGACTATTGTAATTGAACTCTAGTTCTACTTTTGGTTTCAATCACCCTTTCAAAGCTGATTTATATCTCCAATCTTTCTTATTCTGTACATGTACCTGATCTTGCATTATAATAATTTAATGATGCAGGTCACCTAGAAGCCATTGTCTTGCATGGGACCATGAACAACATCAACACGCTGAACCCTTCAAAAATTGGAATTCATGGCCAAAGAGAAATCTTCCATGTAGCAGAAATCTACACCAGCATTCAATTTGGAAACAAGAGTTCCATTGTGATGGTGGCTTGTTTATGATATCTGGGTGCTATCCTACCTGAGCTTTTTATCCTACCTCCTTCTTCATCCAATCTTTTTTTTTTTTTTTTTTTCTCTTTTCATTTTCTTTATTTTTCCATCTTCTTGACCTTGTAAGACCTTTTCTTGACCTTGTAAGACCCGATTCTGTGTGTGTTATCTTTATTTTCCAGTTTTTTAAGGGTTCTATATCGAAATCCACCGATATAGAATCCAATCTCCGTCCATCCCTGTTTCCGTCCAACTCATCTTCTCCTTCCTTGTCTATCCCTCCTGAGCTGTTTGAAATTAGCCTGTCATAGTGTCATGTATCTCCCCTAAAAAATTGTGTTACAGAAGTCTTGAGAGCCTCTTAGCGTTCATGCAAGCAATGGATACCTCAATTGCAACATGGGTTACTTTTTATTTTTTATTTTTTGGGTTTTACATGTAAATTTAGAAGGATTGAAGAAGATGCAAATTATAGTGGTCCTTGAGCTGTAGAGTTGTAAAAGAAGCTAGAATTATTAATAAAATATTTCCATTTTGTTTTTATTCAGAGTAAATATTCTTTGTTTCTTTTATATATTCTGTTAAGGCCATCAATTTCAATTGTATTATTGTGTGCAGAAATATGCTGTTGCAGTCATCAATTTCGTTGTTTTATATGTTGTTGGCTGAGAAAGTGAGGAAGAGAGTAAATATTCTCTCAGATCTGTGGAAGAGTTCCCCTCGTGACTGCTCTGATGTACAAAATATCCACTGTATTATTGGAGTTCTCTCCAAAGACTTTTATTTTTTTCTACCAGGAAAGTTGTTCATGAAAAAGCTGATTACCCTTGATGTGAGAAAGTGATTTTTCCCCACACCTCATAAATGTGGCGAGCCCATAGAGAAAGCAAAAAAAAAAAAAAAACCCCAAAACAGGAAAAGGAAGTGAGAGAAATAAATAAATCAATTTATTGATCCTTTCCATGCTTTGATTTGTTTCTTCTTTTACACAAGACAAGTAGGATAAACTGAAGGAGCTGATCAATTTAGCAGCTCATAAGCCCTTGATATTGTACTTTAATTTGTTACAGTGGGTATGACTTATGAGCTTATTGTCAAAACTTAGCATTTTCATTTGCAAATTAATAGTCCCACAAATGTAATACAAATTTAGGATGATACTGGTCATTAATTAATTAATCATTTCTCATTTCTCATATATGATATATGTATATATGTTTGTATACATATGTATGCATGTATATACCATTGAAAAGTAATTTACACCATTTAACTTTTATATGTTTTCAATGGAGTGTATGTATAGTAATATTGTGTCTTTCAACTTTTTAGCTTTTTCTAGCTTATTTATTTATGTACAACCTTTTTAAGACCCTTTTTATATAATTATCTTTTGACTAACTTTCAACAAAAAGCTACATCCAAATTCACCCATTTTCCTTTTATCTTGATTCACCCATAGTTTTAGTTTTTTTTTTTTTTTTTTAATTGTCAAAACGACAATTTGATGGACTTAACAGTATAGATTGAATGGATGAATAAATTTTCAGCCAATGGAAATTAAAAGAACCTTCTTTTAATGAAAATTATGCTCTGCTTTTTTGTGCTAGTGCTAGCTATGATGAAGAACTTAAAAAACCAAATCTTTTTATCACAAAAAAACTAGCTACATAACAATTAGTGTGTTCATCTCCTTGGCAAAGTCCTGTAGGTGGAAAATGAAAGTTTTGTGCTGCTCCCTTTTGATAATGGTTAAAATCTCCCACACCATATATATATGGCAACAATTTTTGACATGCAAAAAGTAGTGCATTCCCTTTCTCTTTCAATAATACAACATGGATAAGCAATTAGTTTTGGAACAGAATAGACCAAAGCGAATATTTCACCAATCTTCCAAAAGGATAGAGATATGTATGAAGCGACATTGCAACCTCACACACCTAAGTTACTATCATGCATGAATCATCATTTGTTTGAATTGTAATGCTCTTCTTCGTTTCAACTTTGCATATGATTATTGATCAAGATTCTCATGCTAAATAAAGAACATGTCAACATCATAAAGAAAAAATTTTCATAGGCAGTGTACAGACTATATAATGACTTAGTTTAGGTTGCTAAACCCTATTAGAACGAAAAAATCATTAACAAATGCTAGCCCCTACACATATTTGAATTATTAGCTAGTTTGACATGTGTCATAACAATGATGGTTTTTGTCAATTTCAGGGTTATTACAAATGCCCATATAACGTGCATTAATTTTGTGCGAATATTAGGCTAAGATGTGATCGTCGTTTAGTTATGAAATTATTGCATTGACAAATAGTAAATACCATCCCCTTTCCCTTCTCACTCTCGGACTACTCACAAAAATAATAGTAATAATAATAATTAATACAAAATTAAGAGAAAATTGATATTTTAATAACAAATGCCCTTAAAGCATCTATTAACATTGATATTTTAACAAATGTCCTTAGAGCATCCATTAACATTTCTCTTTAATAAAATGCATTAAACGAGTGGCATGTACATGTGGCTCATATGTTATCTATACATTTTTTTTATACCAAAATTTGAGACATCAAACTTCAGTTATATCCTATTCTTACTTTTTGAGTGAAATTTGAGTTGTGAGTTTGGATTAGCTTTTTTTTCTCTTACTTTATCAGATTATAAAAAACTTTAACTTTCAACAAATAAGCTACATTTTTTTAAAAACCTTTAACTTTCAACAAATAAGCTTTTCAGACAAAGCAAGTCAATGCACATTTTAATCTATCCTTGCATTTGAAATTAGTTGTTTCCCATAAATTTTGGAGCAAATGGACTATTTTGTATTTGCTTTTAGTGATTATGCATGTTTAAAGGGATCATCTACCAATGTTTAATAACATGAAGAAGAAATCAAATGAATTGGTGAAATGTGTCCATCACACTCATGTAGTTAATTGAACAGTAAAAAAAAAGGTAAAGATGAATACCAATTTGGTTACTTAATTATCTGCAAAGACTTTGGGTTACATATTTTGAGTACTAAAAAGTGGTTAGGGTGGTGACTTCTAGCAGGAAATGATGATATCCACAAGTGGGCATTGAAAAGCTGAATGCCTTTACCCTTGTCTAGGACTTGGCAATTTTACCTCTCTTTCTTTCTTCTCTCTCTCTCTCTCTCTCTCTCTCAAAAAAAAATGGCAGTGAAGCGAATGTGACAACATGAAAGTTAAGCCTGGATTGAAGCACTCTCATAATTTCCTTCACACCCAATTTGAGCTCTAGTTGTGTAAGGTATCACCAGCATAGGGCCCATTTTTGTCAAACTCTATTCCCACTTTAGGTAACATGCTAACATGGCTCTTTCATTAGGTTTTTTTTTTTTTTTTTACTTTTGCTCGAATCATTCCTTTCGTGACTTTGAAAAGGTGGTGAATGACCTCTCAATAATGCCTCGATGGAAATTTTTTCTGCAATATTGATTAAATTGTGAAGCTAAGGAATGTTTGGATGAAAAGTTATATACGGATCACATTTTGACCGTTCCTTTAGTGTAAATCAGAGAAAAAAAAATGTAGCATCAATTAGTCAAATAACCTATAGTCATTATGATAACATCTAAGCTTTTTACCTTTTGTTCTTGCTTTTCTAATTCTAGTAAATTGTCAATTTTGTGTTATCTGTTGAATTATTCGCTGTTAATGTTAAATTCATAATCAATTTGAAATGATCCAATTAATTATTTGTTCCAACAAAGAAATGTTGTTTTTATATCTAATAAAACACTTGAATTTTAAATATATCATTGAATAATTAAAAATAATGTTAATGGCCGCTATATTAGTAAACTCTTCTATGAAACCCTAGAGTATCTAATCTTTTTATCCAAAACAGGGTAAAAAATAAAATAAAATAAAAACTCATTTCATTTTATTAACCTTAAATTAAATTTCTAAAACTCTAAATTTGATGCTATTATAAATAAAATCAACGTATAATTTATTTGTTATCACTATTTTAATTTATGTGCTTATAAATATAAAAGTATATTAATCGTGTCAATGTTGAAGTTAAAATTATCAAATAGGTTGTGCCCGTTTCAACCAAACATAACTTATTTATTAAACAAATTGAATTGGATCGTGTCTTTGGCAACCCAACATGACTTGTTTATTAAGGGTGTAACATGGATTGTGTCATCTCCACCCACTTTATAAATTGGTTTGTTGGAGTTGAGGGGTTTTTAGTCTTGACACAATTATTAATAACTTGTGTTCATGTTGACCCGCATAATTGAATACTCACATTTCGATACAACACGAACTCTATCAACCAACTCGAATCACAAACCATATTGTATTGGATTGTTTGCCTTGTTTTCGCCTAAATAGAAAGGTGCCACATTATATCAATTGTAACATGCAAAATCCTCATCCTATTCTTAAGGGTTGTTAATGGGCTGAGTCAAGAAGACCTGGCCCCTTTTTGCTTGGGCCATGGGCTTATTGAGCTAAGTCAAGTGATCTGTTGACCAATAAACGGGCTGGGCTGTAAGGGAAACCCTAGCCCATGGCCCTACCTATGGGCATTGCCCATTTTGTTTTTAGTAGGATAGGCTACTAGGCCCAACCAAATGGGCTACCCGTAGGCATTTTTAATTGGATTTTCTTTCATTAAAAAAAGAAAAAGAAAAGGAAATAGTCAAATTATTTATTTTAAGGAAAGAATCAAATAAGGACAATGTTTAGCTACAAAATTGGTTGTAGTCTAAGTCTACAATCTTACTAAATATCTTTTTATTTGAGGTGAATTTTGACAAATCTACCATTGAATTACATTTTCTTCTTATATCCTCTATACTTGCAAAATTTCTAGAAAATTAAAAATCAATAACTATGTCATCAATAAATTTTTTTAAATTGCAAGTATTTATAGTTTAAAATTATGTATAAAATATAATCTTATAAATCATCTAGTAAAGAATATTCAATTGACACAAAATTTGATATGTGTATTAAAAGTATAAAAAACATGCAATCTAATAGTTACATTTTCGAAATAGGTAGTGATGATTCCTTTGAAAATCAATAGGTTGGTGAGTATCGAACGTTGGTGGTTGCAAGATTTGATCCTAAAAGCAAACAATAAGTCAGAGGAGACCGGTGGAGACCGGCCAAAGGTCCTCCGATGATGAAGTTAGTAAACTTATACTTCACGATAGGAAGAGGGAGTTTTTCTGAAGAAAACTAAAATTGTCTAAATGGCCTTACCTCCTCATTGAAGAGCGTTTATATAGTATTTGTAGAACGGTTACTTATTTGTTTAGTAATCGTCGCTATGGTTGAGGGGTGTAACCGTTCTAGTTTACTTGTTTTTGTTCTATAGCAACCAATGAAGAATTTGGTAAACAGTAGCCTTGAAGGATGAACCAGTCCGTGACTTATGAAAGGTAGATGAAACTATCATGGACGGCTCCGTAGTCATTCATCTTCCTGATTTGCTCGTCCGAGTAAGTCATCACGGTGATGGACGACCTTTCATGGAGTTTCGTCTGTCGATCACCTAGGGCGGACGAGATTCGGTTAAGCGAAGTTCTAGTCAGGACGAACGTGGGAAGGACGATGTTATTAGGCTTATTTTCCTCGTCCTATGTTCCATGCCTATCCCTTGGATTTCTCATCTCCCATCTTGGACGACCTATTTGGACGACATAAGACTGGATTTTCCCTACGCTATCATGTAGTAATGTTAATGATATTAAGTAAGGTTGTAGCCTTATACTATAATCAATTTTGTAGTTAAATTTAGTCCATCAAATAATTTAAAACTTATTTTATTATTTTTCTAGTCAAAAACTAATAATTTTTTATATTAATGTTTTAAATAGTTTTTTTCTTTTTATATTTTTTAATAAACAAAATGTTTAACGTTTATTATTTAAAAATAAATAAATAAATAAAAGTTACTAGACTATTAGAAAAATATATGTTTTAGAAAACATAATTTATCATAATAACTTTAGGCATCCTAATGGTTAGGTGCAAGCTCTTAAAGTATTGCTCTCTCGCCTCTCAAGTTTGACACCCCCCTCACCTCACCCTAACGGGCCGGCCTAATGTGCCCCCATGGACCCAAAAAACCAATTCACGAGGAACAGGAGGCGCCACTAGGCCGATATGGCTTATGTTATAGGAAAATGGGCTTCGCTATCTTCTTTTGTTGGTTTTATTTGCCGAAGGCTTTCCCCATCTGTTGAATAAAAAAGGGTAAGTGGATCCTTTTGTGTTTATTCATTTAGAAATTCTTTTTTTAGAGAGATAGAGAGGACCTATGGCAAAACCACGCCCATTTGTATCATATGAAGCTTTCAAGTGATGAAATAAGCTTTCAAGAAATTACGTTAATTTTCGTAGCTTATGAGATTATAATGAAAAATAGAATAACTTAACAAATTCGTGGAGGGGTGGAGTCAATCTTTGCAGGTAGTCACTCTTTCTCATAGATTCCTTAGAACCTAAAATGTAATGTGATAGTCTTTTACAATTTTACTCGATGAAACAAACAAACAGGCAAACCGGACTTCATTACGAATTATACAATGACCCCAAAAAAGTCTTAGGCCGAATTAATAATTTAATATACGAACTCATTCACTAAAAAGTCTACACCTAATTTTTATAGGTAATTCACCCTCGTTTGAAAGATTCATCATTCATCTGCACAAGACCAGAAATTTTGCATTCCAATTTTCAGTTGTGTCAAGCTCATAAAATTGATCTATCAATTTGTCATAAACTCATAATGGCTAAGCTAGCTCTGAGTTGTTGTCTTTTGACAATAAGAATATCAATCAGTAAACAACGTACAAGATGAGAAATATGGGCTGGCCGAAAAGAAAGAAAGTATTATTTCTAGGCGGGTGTCTGCAGCTTGAAGTCATAAATATGGGCTGCTTTTACAGTTTTACTCTAGAGTTACAAAATTACTTAGAATCTTTTTTTAAAATGTTTGAATCGATGTAAAAATGATATTGCTCCAATTACAACTCGATTAATATATATGAAGACATAGAAATTTTCACAATTTTTAAGATAATCTATTATGATTGATGTACAATAAAAATAATACTAGTGGTGGTTTGAGTAAAAATAATATTGTACTAATTATAATTTGTCATTTTAATAAATTAGGAAAAAATTAATGAATTTTTTTTTTTAGTGAGTTTCAATTTATGACATCTACTCTTGATGATAACTTTCCAAATCTCTCATTCAATAATCAGAGACTTTATCAATTGAGCTAACTGAAACTCACAACGAAATTCGTGGTATTGGTAGTATTGTTGCAACTTGAAATGCCAAGAATTATGAAAATATTTTATAAAAAAAAAAAAACTATCAAAAAGATTTGAACTTTTTTTATTTTGTGTGATTAGCATTAGATGGAGCTGTCAACCTGAAATAACCGGGCTTAATTACTCCTGGACGAAAATGAGTCTAAGCACTCGGAATACTAATGCCGCTTCTACTTGGGCTGGGCTGGGTAGAGTAACCTACCTAGGTTTGCAAACCAAATACGTGGAACCCTCTTTTGAAATTAATCCCTGTAGTCATTTTATAAAAATAAATAAATAAATTCCTGTAGTCCTTTAGTGAAAGACGAGCCATGACTATTATATTCTTCAAAATTGAACCAAAAATTGTTATCAAATGTAAAGTTGTAATAAGAGATGCGAATTTTCCAGGGATAATTTTTATATCAAAGAAAAGGCAGAAGAATTAATGATGTATTCTTTTTTTTTTTCCCTTTTAAGGAAAAAATTAATTAACACCCTAAGGTTTATAAAGTATTTTTATAGGAAAAGAAAAAAAAATTTTGATAATTTTTTATATTTTCTATGAAAATGATATTAATTTTTTTTTTTAAATTATCAATTAACAAATAACCTAAAAACACTAGTTAACCGGCTCTTTCTTTTATTCTAAATTTTCAATACTTGGGTTTCTCTTTCTATTTCTCCTTCTCATTGGCTGTGAAAACTAAAACTAATCTTAAAACTCTTTCATGTAACATTAAGAAACTTTACCAAACTAGATTAATTTGACTCACATAAAAGTGGTGTAATTTTAAAGCATGACACCTTTTAGCAGTGGCTTGATCTTAGCCGAAAGGTTAGGGATTGTATGACGTTTAAGTAGAATAAGTACAAGGGAACATGTTTGTTTTTAATTTTTACAATTTGTTGAGGTGATAGATTGAAATAAATGGACAGTAAATTGATTTGATGTGAAAATGATTATTCACCGATTCAAACATTTTATTTTACTTTAATTTTTTTAAAGAGTTTTAATCTATAACGTTCGCTTCTAATAATAATTTTTAATTATCAAATTAAGACACCAATCAGTTTTTGGTATAAGCGGGGATTAAATCACAGATCTCTTATACAATTATCAAAAACTTTATCGGTTGAGCTAATTGAAACCCACTTATTTTGCTTCATTAGAAAACCAATCCTAACCATTTATGTGAAATGGAGTAGTGTTTTTCCATAGACTTGCCTTTTTAGGTAGTCTCAGTTTTTCTTTCAAAAAAAGAAAAAGGGTAGTCTCAGTCTCAGTTTCCAATTGATTAGGTGGCCCATGCCCCATAAGTCCAGTCAAGGTTTTAAGGTCATATCATCAGCTTGAGCCCATTAGATTTAATTATGAGGTTTGGTCTACGCCAGCTTTCTCAAACTGGCAATAGTGTTTTTTCTTCTTCTTCTTCTTCTTCTTCATTTTCTTTTCTCCTTATCTTTTCACCCTTACTGAAAAGTGAGGACTGAGAGGATAAGGTCTCTGAGACTTTCTTTTATAATTTTTTTTTTTTTTTTTAAAAAAAAATTTGGGTGAAGAAAGTTTCTTTGATCAAATTTGGGTCAATTCCTTTTGAGGCATCTTGAATCCCAGCTGAATAGACACTAAGATATTTAAATATTGGTTGAGAGATGACACATTGAATCTGGAATCAAATATTTAAATATTTAAATATTGGTTGAGAGATGACACATTGAATCTGGAATCAAAGTTCTCATTTTTTAGAACATTGCACCAGTACCAATCAAAAACTAATTGATACTTTTCTAAACAGAAATGATGTGACATATATATATATATATATATATATATATATTGTGTTCTAAATTTTTAAAAGAAATAGGTTACTAGTCTTTCTATATGGAAACAGATAAGTCTTTATAAATTTCGATCCTATAAATAAAAATCCTTGAAACAATGTTTTATAGTTGTAATAGTTAGAAATTTTACTGTTACATTTCGTGTTCAATTGCTGTGCTTGCCTAAGTAATCACATTAGTCTTCAACATCCCAACCCCTATTAAAAATATTCTTATATATAGGTTTAACAAACTTTTTTTTTAGAAAGGTTTTGACAAACTTTTAATTTATTCATTTGACCTTCTCATGAACTAAACTAAGATTGTTAGGATTTTGTCCAAATTAACCAAAAAAAAAAAAAAAAAAGTAATTGTGGACAAATTTTCAATTACAGCTTATCTTCTTTTAGCTTGGACTTATTGCAATTTTTTTTTTTTTTTTTTTTTAATGAGTGACCTATCACAATTTTTTTCCACAACTTTTTGATTGCTACATTTTAACCTCTTAAACTTTAGATTAAAATGAAACCGTTATAGAGTTTGGTAATGGAATTCTAATAATTGCATTTTAGTCTAAATTTTAGAATGTAATGTAACAATTAAAATTTTGTGAATTAAATAATGATAAAACCAAACAATAAGGAGGTAAATTATAATATACCTTAGTATATAGTAGTTAAATAACCCGCATTACCAAAATAAGGCTTTTTTTTTCCTCCTTTAATTTTAAATCAATATATATATATATATATATATATATAAGAATTTTACATTGATAAAAATGTGGACAAATATATTTTTAGGCAGTGTAAATTTTACGCTTTTTTTTCTATCATATATGAACTAATACAAATGCTCTAATTCATGCTTACGCACAAAAACATTCAACAACATCAATAATAATAATAATAATAATAATAATAACAATAACAAGCAGTCATTTTCGACTTTTGCACTAGCTGCTTACTATTATAAGTGGGTGACTTAATTTTTAAATTAAGAAAATTAAAATGAATACTTTTTTTTTTGATAAGTTAAAATGAATACTTAACTACAATTAAAAGCTAATTTGAATTTGATTTGGACTATGACCATGCTTCAACTTTAATATAATATTATTTAGCAAAAAAAAAAAAAAACTTTAATATAATATACTAGTTTATTCTTCTACTCTTATTAGTCCGGTTCAGATCATTCAGTGTCATCTATAATTTTGCCATTCTGAAGTGTCTCACTTGAATATTGTTATATATGGTCCACAAAGACACAGAAGAACTACAGGAAATGGATTGCGTCTACGTAACTGTAACACCTCTGCTGTCCCTATCTTCCATTATCAACCACTTTCTGATCTCTATCCCAACATGTTTTTCAAAATTTTGATACCAAGTTAATAGCTTAATGATGTGGCTCTTAGACCATTTGAATGGTCATTGATTAAACTAATTACGTTTAATATATAGAAGTTTGAAAATTCAATGTCAATCCCACCCAGGAGACAACAACTTTTTTTCTTTCTTCTTTAAATAGCCATCAATTCTCTCCTTTTCCTTGTGTTATTAATCAAATCTCTCATTTTCCAGAGGTTACTTCTGATTAGACTTGAAAACTCTACCTAGCCAACCTCAAAGTTTTTAATGAGATGCTTCATCAGTTTAATAGGTAACTAATAGGATTTGCTAATGTTTTAATTACAAAGATCTTGCTCGAATATTCTTATTAACAAGCAATAATAATATATTAAGGTTGCCCTCTATGTATTTCTAGATCTTAGCATGTAAAAGTGCAGGTATCTTTTTTTTTTTTCTTTTTAATGAATTAAAATGAATGTATCTTACATTGCTGAGTCCTAGATGATGAATTTTAACTTCTCATTCATTAAAAAAAACTATAATAATAATAATATAAAAAGGGGCATGAATATCCACATTGCGAAGGTATTTTCACTCAGTGTAGTTGGTAGGTCCAATGGAGCTTCAATGAAATATATATATGTCTATGCATTTTTTTTTAACATACCATCCTTCATCCAATACAAATATGAAGCTTTTCACTTAAGCATAAGTTCTTTTGGGAGCTTCACAGCCCATTTGATAGGGTATTTCAAGCACATTTTTGAGTATTTTAAACACACACACTTTTTCACCCACATATATATTAAAAATACTCAAACGACATTACTCAAACTCCTCTACCCAACAATCTCTCAACCTTCAAGTTATTAGCTAAAACTATTTCTTTTATTTTCTCTTGAGGGTGGGGTTCACCTAGATGCATTGCTTAAATCATGTATCAAAATCGAATTTGACTAGTCTTCCAATTTATTACTAAGGCATGAAAACAGAGTAATTAAAAATACTTTTTTAAAATCTGTTGACTGGTTATACTTGGACCCCCCAAATTTTTGAAAATAGAGGCTCAAGTGTCAATTCTATGGGTTTCTCAAAAACCGAAAAAAAATAAAAAAATAAATGTCAATTCTATGGGTACCCAGCTAATAGAATGAAACAGTATAATTTTGCAGTATATGGGACCAATGAGACTGCGAAGAATAGGTTTGACGTAGAATTAATTTCATGAAAAGTCTAGACATATCCAATCTCAACTGTGCATTGAAGAGAAATCTTCCCTTAGCAACTTAAATGCTTTTAATTTATATCACTTCTCTCCAAATTTATTATTCATGTGTGGCAAGCACATTGTAATGTCACATTCAAGTGCTTAATATTAAATAATAATAAAACACCGGTCAACACCAACCCAAAAGATAATATATAAATAAATAGGTAAATACATATCTTAATAATAAATAAAAATTTTAAATAAAATGATAGAATTTGAACCAATAACACCCACTTATTTATGATTGTTATTTGTGATTATTAAACGTAGAATAGCCATTACCATGGAAAAAGCAACAATACTAAGATCTCAATAAATTACACAATTTTTACCACAACTTATCACATAGTGAATTATAAGTAATGAGTAGGGGTGAAAGTGTGAACTCACATGGACGCATTACTTTTTTTTTTTACTGCTCTTAACTTTCTGCATGACGATTTGTGACAAAAACCATATAAATTTTTGTGATTCTAGCTTTTTTTTTCATGAAAAATGATTAACTGCCAACCAATATCTAGATAGTTGGTAGTTGGTGTACGCATAATCATCGTCATACTTTGAGTCATAGGCCCACCTTGCTGCCCATCTGCAACTTTAGATCGGTGAATTATGAAGGTTATTTTTCCTAAAAAATAGTCTAAATGGCCCCATATATGATAAATCGTGCAATAGGCAAGTTTGTGTATATGCATAAGAAATTATATATGATTGTGATTGTTCCCTTGATAGGGTTGATGGGTCCGTCATATATCATGATTAATGCAATAGGTGAGGTTATGTTGATGTATAGATATGAGCACGTTTTTTAAACATAGATTCTTTCCAGTAGTAACTTTTAATTACCAATCAATAAATTTATCATTACCCTCCAAAAAAAAAAAAAAATTAGCATAACGTTTAATTTTTGAAAAATGCAGATTAGCCTCATGAACGTGTTATACGCATATTTAAAAATACAAAATCCTTTTCTTTCTTATTTTTGAGCTAAAATTCTCTTTTAGTATAAAATGTTGCATTTTTATCCTATGAATATAATTATTAGTATTCTATGATACGCAATATGTATCATATTATATCTATCAAGTTAAATAGAAAAAAGAAAAAAAAGTTATCATATTGTAAATACGTATCAACCATATTTATAATTGTATAGCGTATAGATACATATCATGGATTTAAATTGAGTTTTTTTGCTATTTTTTTTGCTTTGACTTTAGTCATCGTTCAAGCTATCCTTTTGGGGTTTAATCGTTCTCTAAATGCTATAAATAAAAAAGCCATATAAGCTTGTTAATTAAAACAAACTATGGTTACAATTATGAAAATTTTGATCAAAACTAAGTGTAATTTTTCAAGCGGTTGTTTGGAAATTGTGAGATATATCTTTTTCATATTTCTGGAAATAAAGAGAGCCTAGTTTATGATTTTTATTTAGTTTTCGTAAATCTAATGTTATGAATATACGATATCATATCATTTAAAAATATATTATGCTAAATGAATGATAATTAATTGTAAATAATGTGTAGGAGCCTTATACTTTAGTGATATTTTTCAATTTTCCTATTAATTAAGAATTTGGGTTCATTCTCTTCCCTTGTTGTTGTAATAATAATAATAATAATTATTATTATTATTATAATAACAATAATAATAATTATTATTATAATAACTATCAAGTAGATTTCATTTACTAACTATCAAGTAGCAGTAATATATTTCTTATTAACTATCAAATATTTATTATGACATGGATTTTCTTTATTTAATAATAAATTGTGATGATGCTTTTCCGAGCTTCTAAGGATATATTTGTTAGGATTTTTTAAGGCCGTTAAAATTCAGGGGTCTTTATTTTAAAGTCAATTAATTCATACAATGACTTTACATCAAAGAGAGGCAATTTTCTTATTCCACAACTTAGAAAGCTACTACACATAGAACAGATAAGCATCGATATTAAATTGATGTTTACAGATGTGATCATAAATATAGAGCTAGTTTCGGTCGTCTAATTATTGTGTCTACAAATCTCACATTATAAATCGCTCCCATCGATCTCTGTCTAATGCATCATTGTTGTGTTGAACTTTGGGCTACTAGCTAGTGGCACGCCATCAATTGCCGAGAGTGACATTATGCTTGCAATTGGAGTTAAATTTCACTATGAAAATTTTAATAACTACATTTAGAAAATTTTAATATAATATTAATAACCACTAAGAGAATGAGTGATCCATGATTTGATAGGGATCAACTTTCTAAGTCCCTTCCTTTGAAAGTGCCATGTCAAGTCACGTGAAATGTCTACTGGTTAAAATTATTAAAGTTTCACTAGGATTGAGCCCAAATTACAACTAATAAATCAACCTAAAAGAGAACCCTTTATTATTTTTTTTTTTTAATGGGAATGAAGTATTTATTAAATAGAACAAAGAAGCTACAAATTAGCAAGACTTTTTGCCTCAACTTTGATAATATACTCAAAACAGGGGAGGTAACAACCTCTCTCTCTCTCTCTCTCTCTCTCTCTCTCTCTCTCTCTCTCTCTATATATATATATATATATATATAACCAAATACATTATGAGAGAGACTATTTATGGACCCTTATTGAAGCCTGTGCTACTGAATCAGTTGCTTTATTTTTGGTACCAACAATTAAGAATTTAAAGAGACACGCTATAAAAATAGATCCATTTATGAAACTTCTTATCTAGATGGTAATCAAGAAAATTCAAAGTTAGATTTATGAAAATTCTTATCTAGATGGCAATCAAGAAATTTCAAAGTTAGATATATTTAAAGAAATAAAAGATAAAGATAAAGAAAGATTCTTGTTTGAACAACCTCTTATGACTATTCTTTTCGACTCTAAACGATAGAATCGTCCATTCCAATATATAAAAAATGATTGATTTGAAAATGCTCTATAAAATGAAATGTCACAATATTTTTTTTCATACATGTAAAAGTGATGGAAAAGAAAGAATATCCTTCACGTATCCACTAAGTCTACCAACTTTTCTGAAAATGATACAAAGATAAGAACTCTTTACAATCTAGATTCTAGACTTTTCATACATTAATTTTCCTCTATTAGTAAAAGTTATTATAATCACGTCTACATATATCCACGATTAGATGCTCCTTGAACATTATTTTTTCATTAACAAAAAATAAAAAAGAGTCAAATATAATAGTAAGGATTAGCACTGTTGTTGTGTGTTTTTGGGACTAAGCGTGCATTTGGATTGCGTTGGGATGAAAACTTTGTGTTTTTTGTGACTAAGTGTTTTTTTTTTTTTTTCCCTTCATTGTTATGGTTAAGAGGCTACAAGCTGGACTTCGAAAGAAAGACACAGCATGCTCTTTCCTTTCGGACTTCAAACTCGTTGGCCTTCAATTACCATCGAAGTTTGTGTGCGTTTGTGTATGGGGCTACGAAGTGCATGGAAATGCAAACCCTGTATCTTTTGGAGTAAACAACCTAATTATTATTGTTATTATTTAAATAAATAAAAAATGAAAGAAAAAAGGAATCTGTCATTGGTAGAGCATTAGGTGCTTCTGATCATCCTCGTGCTCGAAAATTTTTCTTTTACTCAGCTACTTCAATCTGATTCGCACACCACACAGCACACTCAATTAATGATTGATAATGCTCATAATGATAATAGTAGTAAGTGAGAAGTTGGTTTTCTTTCCTTTTCTTTTAAATGGTAAAATAATTCACAAATCAATATCAATAAGTTTAATGACATAAAACATTTTACTAAGTTTAGTTTACAAACAGTTAAAGATGGCACGTTATGATTCATAATGAATTTGGTAAACTCATACTAAATATTGCCCCAAACACAATTTGTTAGCTTAATAAATTGTGAAAACAAATTATGCATATATTTATATCTCTATCCTTGAGTATTCCACTCATAAACCACCGCAAGGTGTGATTTGATGGCAATAGTTCTCGAATTGTTTCACTTGTTAAGTAGTTCGGGGGATAGCTCCAGTAAGGTCTAGGTGGTACAAGTTGTATTACTCGTGACATGGTGGGGTTAACGAGTCCACACCAGAGATCCATTTTTTTATCCAGTAAAAAAAAAGTATTCCTCCCATAATGGCATAATTGGAATAAATTTTTTATTTTGAAGAATATTTTGAGAATAATACTAGAATATATATATATATATATATATATATCTAACCTTACACTTTTTGCTTTACTCCTATGATTATTTTTTATTATCATATCAAAATACCAATTAATTTATAGTACAGACAAAAATTACCATTGGGACTTGCTACGAATGAAATTGGAAAATATACTTATTCATGCATAAATAAATAAAAAGCAAAAGAAACTGCTGGAAACTTGTTACTGTAGTAGGATACTTCGTAGCAAAATATGTTAATATGAAAGTTGCTAGGAAGGGTGGTTTGACTTGAGAGCTGTACGTTCATATTCACTACTGCTGTTGTGCACAGCATGTTGAGATGCGAGATGAGATGAGTTGGTATCTAGAAAATAGAAATATGAGCATCCAATAAAGCTGAGCAACACGTGGAATATAGTGAGATTCTAGAAACATGAGTAAAATCCAACCGGCAAAGCTTGCTCCTACAAGTTCAACCTCAGATGTCAACACCGTGGGGAATAGCCTAAAAGGACTGCCTTGATTATTACAGCCTGTTAATTGATAGCTGGAATTTAATTTGTTCTTTAATTAGCTTTGATAAATAGAAAACTATGGACTAGTTAAGTATTACCTTCTTCTCAGCCACAAAAAAATAATAATAATAATAAAAATAAAAATGGTGTGTTTAGGCCTTAGTTTAATTTCATTGATTTAAGTAGTTCAAAATATTTAGTAAAAATGACATTTAAACCCCTACAATATAGAAGATGTTACAAATTAATCTCTGTAATTTCAAAAGTAACAAATTAAAATTTTTAATTAAAAAATAAATAAAGCTCTATAGTTTCCAAAAGTACTAAATCAAATTCTACAGAGTTGTGCCCAAAAAGAGTGCAATTTAAAAAATTGTATCAAAGAAATCAAGATCAACATTTTTTTAAAGCCTTTTGCAACAAGTCTAGCTTTAAACTTATTTATTGATCAATTCGGTTTTAACTTTTTTCTAAGGACCCATTTACATCCTATGGTCTTACAACTCGGTGGAAGATTTACTAATTTCCAAGTTCTATTACAAATTAGAGATTTCATCTTATCATTTACAGCCTCTTTCCAAAATATAGCATTAGGTGATGTTAAAGCTTCCTTTAAATTTTAGGGTTTTTCCTCAAAGTTAAAAACATAATAATCAGGACCGAAATCCTTTTCAACTCTAGCTCTTTCACTCATTCTAGGTTCCATTTCAAAATTTTCTTGATTTTGTAAATGAGAAGTAGAAAAACTAGGTTGTGACAAAATATTTTCTTCACCCTTGCTATTTTTCAATTTAAAATGAATTTTTTCTTCATGAAAAATTACATCACTAGATTCAAATATTATTTTGTTTTCAAGATCAAAAAATTTATAGGCTGCACTATTAATCGCATAACCAAGAAAATCATAGATAGTAGCTCTTATACCTAATTTAGGTATTTTATGGTCATTAAGCTTTACATAAGCATGACAACCTCATACTCTCAAATATCCCAAATTCTTTCCACGTCTCAAAATGTGTGGTATGTAACTTTTTATGGGGCACTCTATTCAAAACATGACATGTAGTTAAAATAGCTTCACCCAAAAAATGTAAAGGTGCACTAGATTCAATTAACATGGAATTTGTTAACTCAATTAGAGTTTTATTTTTTCTTTTAGCCATACCATTAGAAGCATGTGAATATGGTGTAGTAGTTTCATGGATAATTCTCAAAAACTAAACAAATGAGTTGAATGCACTTGATTCATACTCATGGCATCTACCACTTCTTATTCTTTTTATTTTTCTACCGAATTGATTTTCAACTTCTTTTAAAAAATCTTGAAATTTTTCAAAAGCATCATTTTTATTTTTCAACAAATAAACATTTGTATATTTTGAAAAATCATCAATAAAAGTGATAGTATATCTATTTCCTCCACGAGTTAAAATTCCCTCAAATTCACATAAATCGGAGTGAATTAACTCAAGCAATTTGGTATTTCTTACAACACTTTTATGAGGCATTTTTGTAATCTTAGCTTGACTACAAGTTTCACATTTTTTAAAATCTTTTGACGGTCTTGGAATTAATCCTAAACTACTCATAATTCCCACATATCTACTATGTATATGACACAAACAAGCATGCCAAAAATTAATAGAAGAAAGCATATAAACAGAACTGGTAGATGTTTTATCATTCTCAACATTCAATTTAAACATTCCATCACAGGCATAACCCTTGCCCACAAATAATCCATTTTTAGAGATTACATAATTATCAGATTCTATAGTTTGCTTGAAGCTAGCTTTGTTAAGTAAAAAACTTGACATCAAATTCTTTTTTATGGATGGAGTGTAAAGTACATTTTTCAATGTTGGCACACGTCTAGACGTGAATTTCAAATCAACCTCACTACTCCCAAAAACCTTGGTTTTGCTAGAGTCACCAAGCATAATTGTTTTTTCTTCTTCAATGGGAGTGTACAACTTGAACCAATCATAGTAGACGTGCCTATTAGCACTAAAATCTACCCACCACCCTTTAACATATTGCACCATATTGATGTCTGTAATCATAGCCACTAAAGGCTCTTCGATTACGTTAGCCTGTGGAATAAATTCACATTTCCGAAATTTGCAAAATCGAGCAATATGCCCACTCTAGCTACATACAAAACAGGATCTATTAAATTGATCTTGCGAAGGGGATCCTTGGTTCTTATTGTAATTTTTATTCGAGTTTCCCCTTTCTTGAGGTCTATTATTATTTTTAAAGGCTCTCTTTTTAGGCTTCAATTGACAATTACTAGGAAAATGATTTTTGGGCATATTATTATTGGCTGAAATAAGGTTTATCTTTGTGGTGGAATTACCATTGCTCTCTTGTGTCATGAGTGCATCTTGTCCTCTATCCTCCTCCTCCACACTGATGCCTGTGATCAAAGTCTCCAAGGATGTCTCATTTTGTTTGTGCTGCAAAGTCTTTTGGAACTCCCTCCAAGATTGTAGTAGTTTATCAACTGTTCCAGCCGCTACTAGATTTTCTCCAATCTTTATGCCTTTGGATCTCAATTCGGCCACGATTATTTGGAAGTCTTGTGCTTGATCCACCACCGATTTTCTATCTACCATTTGGTAACGAAAAAATCTATTAGCTGCATACTTTTTTGCACCAGCCTCCTCAGTATCATACTTACTTTGTAAAGCTTTCCAAATTTTCTTGGCAGAATTATAAGTTGTATCATAATAATCATAGAAATGATCGGCAAGACAATTCAAAAGATAAGAGCGACAATTGTATTCATCTTTTGTATACTTATCTTTTTATTTATTTATTTATTGATGGAGACTAAATTCTTCCTCACTCATCTCATTGGTAGAAACTTTTGACAGATTCTTATTAGTGAGGATGTAGGCGACTTTGAGAAGACTCAAGTAGAAGAGGACCTTCCCTTTCCATCTCTTGAAGTGGGCTCCCTTTAAGCGAAAAGGCTTGTTGAGATCTCCAATAGTCTCATTTGGTTTCTCTTGTGTAGGTTCCATGATTGAATCTCCTTAAAATCGTTGGTGCAAACAATAATAATAATAGAAATAACACAAAGAGAAATTGAATAATATTTTTGAATATTATTAATATGAGATTAGAGAATACACAACACTATTTGTACCGAGGCACAACACTCGCTCTCTTTAAGGAGATTCAAGCCCTTGATTGAATCTCCTTAAAATCGTTGGTGCAAACAATAATAATAATGGAAATAACACAGAGAGAAATTGAATAATATTTCTGAATATTATTAATATGAGATTAGAGAATACATAACACTATTTGTACCGAGGCACAACACTCGCTCTCTTTAAGGAGATTCAAGCCCTTGGTTGGCTAATGTTTATAACCGATGCAGACATTCTCTAACTTGTTTCTCCGAAGATACAACAGCCCAACAAATGTCGTATGGCTAGAACAACCTTTGCAAAAAATGTTTGAGCCCAAAGCTCCACTAGAAAGAACACCATTCTTTGCCAAGAACCTCTCTATTTTTTAGTGTATATATAAGAATGCTTGCAATTGCTAGATTTTTTGTGTGTTTTTGTTGTAACTTGTATTGGGTCTAAGAAGATTCAAGTAGAAGAGGACCATTAAAATTTTCATTATATATTTGAACTCTCCAATGGAATTTTGACACATCATATTTTATTTAAATGGTAGTATATATAATTCCATTATAAAAACATAACATAATAAATGCCTAATGGTAGAATATGCTTTTCTATATAAAAATATTCATAATAAATGACAATTAATAACTACCATAATTATAAAGTTTTATATTTACCTAATAATAAAAAAATCCAGCAATTGCAAGCATTCTTATACACTAAAAAATAGATATGTACTCAGGAAATGTACTCCTCTACTTGAGTCTTCTCAAAGTCAATTAAACCTTTGATGGATTTTGTATGTGTTTTCGTTGTAACTTGTATCTAGCCCAGTATCCGAGTCAATACATATTAACCCATAAATCACCACAATTAAAAAGAATAAAATAGTCTATCTCCTTTCCAATGTGGGATTAAACATTTTCACTAACCACTCATCCATATTCACTCCCACATCTTTACATTTATGTTGTAATATTTATTCATTTTAATAAAATAATATTAAAATACTCCAACATATTTAAATATAGAATAAAATCATTTGAAGCCAGTTGTAAAATATAGTATATTAAAATAATGAAAAGTAGAATTTTGAGGCCTTAAAAACGTAAGTGGCAAAATATTATGAAATCAACTGAAAGTCAAACGTTTTTAATTTTATATATTACTTGTTATTAATCCGTGCAATGCACAAAAAAATTTAACAAAATATAATTTGTTATTATTATTGTTCTAAGAAATATATATGATTTATTTTAATCTCTTTTATTTTTTATTTCTAATATGAAATTTGTTAATAATGGAAATTATTAATAGTCTTTTATTTATTGTCTGAATATAAAATTTACAAATTATGGTAGATATTAAAAGGTAATTATGGTAGTTAATAGTAGTCTTTATTTTTGTAGGGTCCTGGTTTGAGGGGTCCTTCACTGTAGATCTGAGCGAACCCAAACCCAACAGGCCCAATACAATGAATTTGGTAGAGAAGCGGACTCAAGAACTGGGCCTTTGTGAGAACTTTGTCAACGGTCGGGCAGGATTGTTAGGGAGCGGGATCATCAAAGGCATAGAAGAGGGGTAAAAGTCTATCCTCGGGCTTCGTCCGAGGATGGGTTCTTCTTCTTCTCTTCTGATACTTCACGGCTAGAGCTTTCAGGTGTCTTTCGAACTGCGATTCCCCCAATTGTGTGGCCTCTGTTGTTATTTATTTCTCTCTTCTGTTCATCCTCCTCCTACACTTGTCAGTCATCCATGCCTATCCTCAAGTGCACGTCCCCTCAGCCATTCTTTCTGGCGTTCTGTGAGTAGTTGTGGCCCCCATCGCGCTGTCTAGAGGTCACATCCACATCAATGGGGTCAGAGTGCTAGTTGTGTGTATTTAATACGGAGGTGATGGCTCCACTTGGGGTTGTCTCTCCACCATCCCCCTATGGCTAGCTCATAGGGCCTAGAATCTCTCTCGCGATCCTCGAGTGGACCGCCTCGGGTGACGTGGCATTTTTCTCTCCCATGATTGTGGCCTACCGAGGATATGATTGTCCTCGGCCGTACAACCTAGAGGTCTGAATTCTCTCCATCTGTCCTTGGGCATTTCTTACTCCTCGGCGTGGGCCTTGGGCTTGATATCAGATGGGCCGAGGTCCCCAGATCCTTTGGCCCCACAACCATAATTATAAAATTTTATATTTACCCAATAAAAAAAAATTGTTGAACTTTTCCATGGGTTCCAATTCAATTATATTGAAAATAAAGAGCAATTATCATAGAGTGAGAGTCATAGGTTGAAATTTTATTGTATTTATAACAAAAATTTTAAAAATAAATAAACTTTATTGTGCATTTTACAAGTTATTGACTAGTAATAATATATATATAATTGAAGTTGTTTGACTTTTGGTTAGCTTCATAATATTTTACCACATAACTTTTGGAAGCCTTACAACTTTACATGTCCTTATATTTTTAATAAATTTTAAATCATTTTATATATATATATATATAAAAACCTTAATAAAAATACTTACACAATTAAAATTGTGGGGCTAAAGGATCTGGGGACCCCGGCCCATCTGATATCAAGCCCAAGGCCCACGTCGAGGAGTAAGAAATGCCCGAGGACAGATGGAGAGAATCCAGACCTCCAGGTTGTACGGCCGAGGACAATCATATCCTCGGCAAGCCACAATCATGGGAGAGAAAAACGCCACGTCACCCGAGGCGATCCACCCGAGGATCGCGAGAGAGATTCCAGGCCCTATGGGCTAGCCATAGGGGGATGGTGGAGAGATAACCCTAGGAGGAGCCATCACCTCCGTATTAAATACACACAACTAATACTCTGACCCCATTGATGTGGATATGACATCTAGACAGCACGATGGGGGCCACAACTGCTCACAGAACGCTAGAAAGAATGGCTGAGGGGATGTGCACTTGAGAATAGGCATGGATGACTGACAAGTGTAGGAGGAGGATGAGCGGAAGAGAGAAATAAATAACAACAGAGGCCACACAATTGGGGTAATCGCAGTTCGAAAGACACCTGAAAGCTCTAACCGTGAAGTATCAGAAGAGAAGAAGAAGAACCCATCCTCGGACGAAGCCCGAGGATAGACTTTTACCCTTCCTCTACGCCTTTGATGATCTCGCTCCCTAACAATCCTGCCCGACCGTTGACGAAGTCCTCACAAAGGCCCAATTTTTAAGCCCACTTCTCTACCAAATTTATTGTATTGGGCCTGTTGGGTTTGGATTCGTTCACATCTACAGTGAAGGATCCCTCAAATCAGGACCCTACAATTACCTTCTATATATATATATATATATATATATAATATTGATAAATTATAGATATAGATCAATTTTATAATTTATTATTTATTTTATTAAAAGCATTAATAAAATATATTAAATGTTCTCTCATAAAATTAAATATAGTACGATGATAATGGAAAAAATAAGTGAAGACAGCAGACTGATAATATGGGAAGATATAGGTCATGGATAAAGCTTACTTTTTTTATTTTTATTTTTTATGAAACATGGACAAAGCTTACTTGTAATAGAAGTATAGAATAAATGAATAAAATAGGGAGTGGGGAAGGTAATAAAGCAAAGTCAAAGTCAAAAAAATGTGTAATTAAAGGCCACAAAAAAGTATTTCATTTCACATTTGATCAAATTAAAGAAGAGAAAAAGGTGATTAAATTGGGGCAGAGAAATTTAGGTCAAGCAAGAGTAAGGAAAGTCAACCTTTTTGGGCGACAGGAACTTGGTAGTTGTACTTTAACCTAAAGTCTTCGATTCCTTAACTCACTTTAAATCTTTTGGTATATAATTCGAAAAGTTTAGAGTGATTTTCACTAAAAAAAGAAAAGAAAAGAAAAGTTTAGAGTGACGGTGAGATATTCTTACCATGCAATTCACGGGCTCAACTCAGACTTTAAGTTGATTGGGCACGAAAAGTAATGGACATATTTACTATTAATTTAAGAAAAAGTCTATAAACATATTTATCAAAAAAAAAAAAAAGTCTATAAACACAATAAAATTGACCAAAAATTTTATATTAATTGATGTAGTAAATTGTTAATAATAAAAAAAAAATAATGTTAATAGTAAATTCAAATAAAAATTAGTTAAAACTTATTAACTCAATTGTTGTAATTTTTTTTTTATTTTTTTTACATGTAGCATTACTTTAAAGGATTAGACTTAGAGGGTTTGAATTATATTGTTGTACCAGGATCATACAATTACTATCTCTACGTGAGATGTAAAAGTTAATAAAGTAAAAAAGAAAAAAAAAAATTTACCTTATTAATTTTGACACATCACATGAGGTGGTAATTATATGATGCAATAATCCTAATTACTGCACCAAATTTCAATATTTCTTCTTTTTGCATTGAAAATTCAACAATGTCGTTAGAATATAAGGTTTTTGACAAGAATATGAACTAGCGTATTGGAAGAAAAAAAAATAAGATTAATGTAGATATTGTTTTATTAGGATTTAATCCAAAAATCAATTTAAAGGAGATATTATTATTGGAAAATTCTAGGTGCTCCCAGAGTACGGATAAATTGTGCTATATCCTTTTACATTCATGGTATACCAAACTATAAATTTAATAAGTGAATTCCATTATGAATGTGAGAGGAGGAAGTACTATTCTTTATACTTTGGGAGTACCAAAAAATTACTCATTACTATTATACTAGATAAATATTACCCACCTTTAGAGAATGCATCAAAATAAGAAGATTATATAAACCATACCAATTTCTACCTTCATGCGCATTATATATAACCTCCAATGAAGTAATTGTCTAATTGAAGTCAAGTCTCTTTCATACTGTCAAAGAGCTTGTGCCTAACTAATGCTAACCAATGGCGTGGACAAGGGGGCATATTATCAAAATCATTTCTTAACCAACAATAAGTACTTTTTTATTCTACACTAATCATAATAAATTGTAAAAAAAGAAAGAAAAAAGGATTAAATCCGGAAAATAATATATTTCAAAAACCTTAAAATTTGGCCCCTTTTAGAATATAAAACAGATTCTTTATATTAGCCAATTCTTGCACTACTTAGTATTTAAAAAAAAAAAAATACATGTACTCTGAACTATTAAGAGATCTGAGATTCAATTTCTGCCTATATTAAAAACTGATTTGTGTCTTAATTTGATGATAAAGTGCAAAATTAACAGAAGTAGACATCATAGTTTAAAATTCTATAAAAAAAAAAAAAAAATAACAGAGAATAAATATGAAAAGATGCTTATGCATAAAAAAAAAAATTCCCTTGAATGCATCATGCTTGCACAACATATGTAATAAAACTAATATTTCATTTTAACATGTCTTGATCTGATGATAAAGTGTAAATTAATAGAAGTGGACACTATAGTTTGAAATACTGTAAAAAAAATTAATAGAGAATAAATATGAAAAGATGCTTATGTATAAAAAAAAAATTCCTTTGAATGCATCATGCATGCATAACACATGTAATAAAACTAATATTTCATTTTAACTTGTCCAACTAAACGTGTATTTGGTCAAGCTTAAAACTTCTCCTTTGACAGATAGTTGCATTTTACCCAGTTTAATTAGTATTGTAAACAAAATAGAATTTAATTTTTTTTAAAGATACAAAAGAATTTTGTATTATAACTTTTTCTGTTTCTTAATTTATTTAATATATATATATATATATTGATAGGATATATATATATATATATATATTATTTTTATTATTATGAACAAGACCTAGTGACAAAAATAACCATGAGGTCGACCTCATGGTAGCCCCATCTGTATTTTATTTCCTGTTCTTAGAGATTCTCTCTGTATCACAACTTTCACTCCTGGTCTCCCTCCACCATAAATACCCCATTCTCACTTCTCCTACACTCCTTACCTCTCTTCATTAATTTACTCTCTCTCTCTTTCTAAACCCATCATTACCAACTCATCACCAACGCAAATTAAAGTCACAAACTTCTTTCACTATTTTATTTTCCTTTCCCATCTCTTTTTTCCTTCTTTCTTTCTTGTACATCATTGAAACAAATTTTAATATGGTGGTGCCCTCTCCAACCCCACTTAGCACCGAAAAATTTCGAGCTGTCGACCTTCCTATCATAGACCTTTCGGCACAGAGATCAGAGGTGTCAAAGCTCATTGTTAAGGCGTGTGATAAATTTGGTTTCTTTAAGGTCATCAACCATGGTGTCCCAAATCACATTATAGCCAAACTTGAACATGAGGGTCTTAGTTTCTTTGCCAAACCTGTGCCTGAAAAGCTACGAGCTGGCCCGGCTAATCCCTTTGGCTATGGCTGCAAGACCATTGGTTTAAATGGAGATATGGGAGAGATTGAATATCTTGTACTTAATACTAATCCTCTCTCCATTGCTGAGAGATCCAAAACCATCTCTGATGACCCTTCGAAATTCAGGTATTTAATTAATATCTTTTTCATTCATTCTTTTATGCATTGCAAAGGTTGCATGGTGAACAAAAGGTCGGCCTTTAGTCTTGTTGTTAATTTCGGGTGTTATTTCCCTTTGCAATGGTATCCCAAAAAAAAAAAAAAAAAACGGTTGCATGGTTTGCCTTTGAATCTTTCTCAATGTTTTGTAACATATATATTTTTTGTTTCTATATTTTGCACCTATTTTTAATTAGGCCATCAAGTTTTTACAATTTATATTTTGGTTTTATATTTTTAAATTTGTTGTCATTTTGATCCATGCCGACAACATGTCACAACAGGCGGAGCCAAGGGTGCCAAGGGGGCCATTGCCCCTTTTTAAGTTTTCCATTAATTTTCTTTTAAATTTGCTTCCCTGAAAAAATTTCTTGCTCTGCCACTTCATATCATCTAAATTGTTTACGTAGCTAGTTGATTACATTGCTAGTTAAAAATAAACTTTTCATAAATGAGATGATATCAAAGACCAAAATGACAACAAATTTAAAAATATAAAAACTAAATAAAAGTTGTAAAAACTTGAACCTAATTAGAAAAAGGGCAAAAATATAAAGACCAAAAATGTGTCTTTCTTTTCTTCGTTTGATAGGATTTAAACCTAAAGATCCCTTCCATGACAATTATCTTTTATCATCCACTTAAAGATAATAATGGATTTTTTTTTTTTTTTTTTTGGGTTGTTGTTGTAGTGGGATTTGAACATAAGCCTCTAGTTTAACAACAATAAACTTTACCAATTGTGCCAATAGAATCCACATAATTGCTTCATGTTATTCATAATTTCTTGTAAATTTTAGGTGGTATATAATATATGCATGGCTGCCAGATTATGGACAACACATTTCTAAGAAAGGGCAGTGACCAAATAACTAATAAAATTATGTAAAATGGAATTATTGGTCAAATGAGTTTGGAGGAATTTTTTTTTAATACACTTAAATTAATAATCATATAATTTGTTTAGATGAGTTAAAATATAAGTGATAGAGAAATTGGGTTCAAATCAAAATGGAATAAAACTTTGTACAAGTGTGCATATCAATCATACTTTCTTTGCATTGGACCATTGGGCATCACAAAACTTTGCTGGCATACCGGGTGACTTGTTCATTTCAGTAACTTTTATAGAGTGACATGGAATTTGGAACCATCTTGAAATGAGTTGTAGTTGCCCAATAAACACAAACCAGAAAGAAAAAAGTGTGGGGAATGAGTTGTATCCTTTTAGCCCGACTGGCATTACAATTTCCTTGTTCCTGTGATGTATAATGAATCTAAGGACCTTATGCTTCACATTGAAAATTTATTAGGTGGGGTATTATTGTAGCATCCTATAACAACATTTCATTGTACGTATTACCCTCAGAAAGCCAGACTTTCTGGTCCTCTTGTAATGTTTGAAGTGCTGGGCTAGACGATAATTCACTATCTTAATTGTGTCCTAGTATAATGCAAAATGACCTTACAAACTATGGTAGATCTTAGGAACTTATATCAAGTTTATTACTATCAATAATAAGATCTTGCGAAATGGCAAACTCTAGCTACAAAGCGAAATTATACGATATGCATGCAAGTTGAGAAAATACAATATAATTTCATAATTTAAGTTGCTAAGCTATATGAAAAATAATTTCATCATTTGTTTTCGTTGCACTATATGAAAAATTTTAACTTTTCTTTCGTTCTATTTCCTTGAGATAATCTTCTCCAAAATATATATATTTCTACGTAAATGGAAATTTGTCTGTGCATTTGATATAGTTTATTACGCTTAAAAAATTGTCCCTTTGATCAGCTTAAAAAATATGATTTTTTTTTTTTTTTGTTAACATCTATAACCAACTTAGCCAATATAAAATAAGATTTATACACTTATATATTTGTCAAAGGCATTGATTAGTTTATTCACCTGAATAGTGTCATGTAAAGCCTACTTTGTAGACAAAAAATGTGGCTACCATTTGACATTATAGATGAATAGTGAAAAAATATATATATTTTTTTTTGAATTTAATGGTCTTTTTAGTATTGAATTTTAAACAATAATTTTTAATATTTAAACAATATTACATATATTTTTACACACTTTTTATTCAAAAAATATAAATAATAATTTTTTTTAAAAACAAAAATATAAATAATATGAATTATTAAAATAAATAAAACACACATGAATTTTTATAAACTTATAAAATGGACCTTAATCACATGGGACTACGAGATACATGGTTCCTAAAAGGCAGGATAGTCTGTCAGAAACATTTTTTCCTCTTCCGTGCATGTCCCAACTGGCACTGGGGGACACCTTCTCATTGTTAAATTACACAGAAGAAAATTTGGGAAACATAAAAAAGAAAAGTAAAGCTAGTAGCAGCCTAGTACAAAGTACTATCAGAATGACAAGTCAGAGATACATCAAGCAGGCCCAATCAAATCAATTTCAGAAAAGTTGAAAAGGATAGGGAGCCCTCCCAAAAATAGAGAAAGGAAAAGCATGCTAAAAATAGAAAATTGAAAAAAAAAAATATAGCACTGGCCAATCAAACCGTCTAGAGTCAGTGTTATAGTAGGAGTATAATCTCTCTTTTTTTCATAATCATTGATATAATTTGTCTGTGATTGTAAATATTTAATGGGTTTGTCTTTGTGTTGAGTGCTTTGAAGTATTTAAACCATTCGCGTCTAAAAAAAAGATTACATGTTCATGTTTTTGTAATAATGGTAGTGTTTTGTGTTTTGACAGTTCTATTGTGAGTGATTATATTGAAGCAGTTAGAGGTTTGGGGTGTGAGCTTTTAGATCTAATGGCAGAGGGGCTATTGGTCACAGACACATCAGTTTTCAGCAGGTTGATCAGGGACGTTGATAGTGATTCAGTCGTCAGGCTCAATCACTATCCACCTGTACAAGTGGACTGTATGGATAAGGACACGTCACACCCTTATGATAATAGAAATAAGGTTGGATTTGGAGAGCATTCTGACCCTCAGATCTTGACCCTACTTAGATCAAACGATGTGGGTGGCCTCCAAATTTCTATAGAAGATGGGGTGTGGATCCCAGTCACACCTGACGCCAATGCCTTTTGTGTTAACGTGGGCGACTTGTTACAAGTTGGTACTCTCTTTTCTCTCTTTATCATGGTAATCATCATAAAATGTTTTAGACTTTATCAAAAAAAAAAAAATCATAACTAGTTTTAGAAGATAAGGGTGACAGAAACTGGCAGCATATGCAGGGAATCACTGCAAAAATTTCACAGCTATAGCTAAAGATTTGATAGTATGTAGGGGCCCAAATATCAGTTCCCAACAAGAAAAGAGTCAGGCAATTGGGTAAATAACTTACTAGCTAGTAGCTAGTAGCTATGTTTGAGAACAAATGGAACTGAAAGGGCTTGGTCCGTTGGTCAGTTTGCCATTTATAGTGTGTCCTTTTATCCAATAACATATCAGTAGAATATACACAGAAGTGAAAAGAAGGAATATCATAATTCACAGGTGCATTAGGTAAATTATCTCTTGCCAACAAAAGGAGCATTTTTTTTTAAACCTATTAAACCAAAGAGGGCATTGCAAATTTCAATATTATGAAAATGAAATATTTTGCTAAGTCTTTCGGAGCTCTATGCATGTATGTAACCATTTAATTTTACAACCCATTTCTATACTCATAAAAGTATTTTCTTTGAAGTTGTTTTTACTTTCTAATTTATAAAACATTTAGCCATTAATAACTACTTTATGCGTTTTATATATATAGATTTTTATTTTCCACAATATATACTCTCCACAAATGTGGAGTTAGCATGCTGTGAGAAAAAAGATAAATATACATAATGGAGAAAAACTACCTTCTCTAAAATAACATTTACTTGGTAGAAAAAGGGGGTGAAAAGTAGATCTTAAAAATTTGTGTAATTGTTTGGATGAGTTTATTTTATTTTATAAAATAAAATGTTTACTTTTTAGAATTACATTTTTCAAGATATAACAATAAAATAAACCAAATAAATAAATGAAAATAAGGTCATCCAAATTCTAAACACATAGATGTTGAGGAGGTAGGACTTAGAAGTAATTGTTAAAACGTTTTTTTATAATTATCTTCTCGTTTTAACTAAGAAAATAGTGCACTGATGTTAATTTTTTTTTATTCCTATACTTTGTGAAGGCTATGACAAATGGAAGATTTGTGAGCGTTCGACATAGGGTACTAACAAATTCATGCAACTCTAGAATGTCAACGTCTTATTTTGGGGCTCCTTCCCTACAAACAAGGATAACTGCACCTCCAGAATTGGTCACACCCAACAGGCTCTCTCTCTACAGGCCCTTCACTTGGGCTGAATACAAGAAAGCATCATACTCCTTACGCCTTGGGGATAGTCGTCTTGAGCTTTTCAGGAAACACATAGAAGACTGAGTTGCTCTCTAAATTTACTGCAAGTTCCATGATATGAAGGGTGTTTTTTTTTTTTTAGTTTCTCTTTTTCTTTTTTGTGCAGGGTGGGTTGTGGTTGCCCTCTAAGGCTATACAAAGCTTCCCATAGTTTTGGTTATGGAACTACATATTATGGACTTTTAGTCTCGAAATGGGAAAAGAGATTTGTAGCTGGATGGGTTGGGGTTGCCCTTGAAGGCTATACAAAGCTTCCCATAGTTTTGCTTATGGAACTATATATTATGGACTTTTAGTCTCGAAATGGGAAAAGAGATTTGTAGCCGGATGGGTTGGGGTTGCCCTTGAAGGCTATACAAAGCTTCCCATAGTTTTGCTTATGGAACTATATATTATCGACTTTTAATCTTGAAAAGGGAAAGGAGATTTGTAGCATTGTTCCGTGTCAGTGTAATTTCAGTCATCAAAGGAAAATGCCCTATTCTCTTTTGTGTGAGTGGATGTGTCCATAGCATTGTTCTACTATAGGGGTTCAGTCTTTGTGTAATTTCAGTCATCAAAGGAAAATGCCCATTCTCTTCTGTGTGAGTGGATGTGTCCATCCCTCGATACATATAAGCGCTCTTTTCCCTCTGTAGGTCTACTAACATCATTTAGAAATTCACAAGGCAACAAGACCTTGATCTTCAATGGCTAGCAAAAAAACCTACGATCTTATTAGATTTTCTATACATGACTAGTTTTACAATCATGAAACCTAATCAAACACTTCTCCTATGTCTGATCACTCACTTGACTATCAAAAAAGTTGTTTCTTAATAACGCATCAGCATGCTTATTAACAATAGAAAAGAAGCAAGAGCAGGTAATTTTAATAAAAACAGTAAAGTGCGAGGAAATGAAGAATTATACAGTAAGTCTTTAAGCGTTGTCCAAATAACAACTGCAATTCATGTACAAGCAACTGTTGATCATAGAACAAATAAGAAGCTCTCAAAAAATAGAGCCATCAACATCAGTAAGTCCCTAGTTCAAATAATGGGACAACAAATTCAATTTTTTACAGTATTGCTTGATGTGGAAGAATAACAGGACCACAACCTAAGATTAGTGCTGAAAGTACTACTAAGAGTCTTGAATTAAATGAAGTCACTTTCACGTAAGATCAGAGTTTTTAGCTGAGAGCACACTACCCTAGCTTTATTGTTTTGCAATTAAATACTGCAGGTGTTAAGGTGCTCACTTCTCATTGGACAAGATCTGGGACCTTGCAGCAAAACGTGAACACTTCTTTCGACCAGATTTGTTAAGTGCACAAACACATGTTTCAAGGAGCTCATAATCCTCCTCCCAGAACAAGAAGGATGCCTTCTCCGGATTTTCCAACAGCATCTTTGATGCTAGAAAACCAGCAATAGTCCAAGTTTGGAAAAGCCGGGATTGCTTCCCTATGAATCTCCCACTGCGTGTGTCATAATATTCTGGCCACTGATCAGCTGAAAGTCTCTTCTCTGCCAAAGAAACTGCCTTCTGTGCTAATTCTGGCCTCCCCATCTTAATGCAGGCCAATGTGAACTAAAAATAAATGTAATAGAATGTTCAACAAATCAGATCATTGATAAAGCCAGTACCCAAAATCAACTTTTACAGCATGACCTGGTTCAAAGAAGATACATGGAACCTTTCGAATTGTACAACAATCAACTTACCTGCCAAAGCAGTGTCGGCCAAGATCCACCATTGTGATATGACCAAGGGCTGCAAGCAAGCAAAAAGAATCAGATTTGTGCAATAGGGACAATAAGAAAAACAACAAACTTCAAGAGCCTCACGTATTCTTTGGGTCACTGCCAGTGATGATACGCCATTCCTCATATTCTAAAGCAGGATAACAAATTTTAAGAGGCATTTGAGCCACAAGATCATCCCATTTAGCCTCGATCAAATTCAGAATTCCATCATTCTGTTGGGGGGTACCTAAAGATGAAACAATGGCCCACAGATTTCCAAGTGTGAAAAACCTAAAATCCATATGAGCAGGTTGAAGATTGCCAATGAGGTAGCCACCTTCCTCAGGAAACCAATCTACTAGCCAAGAAGGAATTTGATCTGGATAAATATTGAACTTGTTGGTAGCATCCATAGAGTATTCCTCTGTCTTGTAACGATAAATCTCATTGATCTTCTTCATATCCACCCAATAATACTCTCTAATATGAAAGGAGAGTGCACTGAGTCGATTATTGATAGCAGCCACCAAATTCTTGGTTCCATCATTGATAATAAGCATCTCACGAGAACTGCGTAGAGCTGAGTAGAATAGTGCCTGCAAAATGAGATTTCTTGAGCAAATGGTAAACCTTGAGATGAGCAAAAGTGTGACATAACACTAATAACAGTGAGGGAAAAAAAGGAATGGGAGAACATCAAAGATGAATAAAATAAGCATATTTGCAATATAACTGACACCAATGAAATCGGCCTGTGAAAAAATAAACATAGAACAGTAAAGTCCACCAAAATTTAGCTGGAATCTGATTTATACCAAGCACAGACATTAGATTTTGAAGTAACATCTTTCTCTACTTACTTGGATTTCAAGAGGGTGTCCATGAATACCCATCCGTCTATCAATCATACAGGAACCATCAGTGACTAACAGAGTGGGAAACATGTCAAACCCATCAGCTAAACACAGATTGAGGATTAATCTTATGCCTGTCTGGACATCCACTCTTTCTTGCAACGCATAGTCGCCTGTGATCTTCCCATAAGCTCTCAACAAAATAATCCACCACAATCCTATCAAAGTGGTAAATGAATACTTCAAACTCTATTTTTTTCCCCTTATGCCAACACTAATATGAAATTTGTAATGTCACAAAGAGTTGAGAATAATATGGTTTTGAGCTCAGGCACTCATTGTACGCAAGAAATAAATAAATAGTACTCAAATTCGAAGCATCAACAAATAAAAAGCGAGATTGCCAGCAACCAAGCAATTATAATTGAAGCTTATGCCATGATATTTATGGAAAATAACTAGTAATTTAAAATTACTATAGTGACCAGAACTATGATTATCTTACCAGAATCAACAGGTGCAACACGACCAATGGCTGATTCACCAAAATCAGGATCCAAAACATCCTCAAATGCTTCTTCGTTTCCATCAAGAGGGACGGTTCTAACTTTAAAGCTTGCTGGCATCAACCCCTGCCCAGGACTGTAGCAATCCACAGTCTTCTCCCAGCTCTAATAATGAAGCAGAAAACAAAGGATCAGAATAGGAAATTTAATAAATTGACAATACTCACTCAATAGACTACATGATTACAAGCTAATTTTCCAAAACCCAATCAACAACCTCATCATTATGCTTCCCTACTCAAGCATGGTATTTCAAAAGGTACCAAATTCCCTAGTCAAAAGCAAGGTGCTTTTTTGATACTCACAAACAATGAGCATAAATGCTATCTCATTTGGCAAAATTCCACCCATGAACCGAATAACAAAACCAAGTTAGCATTATATCAAGAAACTTTCTAACATACTATATCAGTAGCTAACTTAAGCAAACCAAGCTAATGGTTATACACTCTTAGTGCATAACTTAGATATATTTCTTTTAAGTGTTGTACTTTAAGGATCAGTTTGGTTTAAGCATTTTGGGAGATTAAAAAAGCATTTTTAAAACCCAAAACTCTATTTTGCATCCACAACTCCCCATAGTTTTTTTTTTTAAACGCGCCCTAAGTTATACACACTATAGCCATTCACTTTACAAAAATAAACACCCAAGTTACCATGTAACTTATATAAAAAGTAACAACAAAACAAGCGCTATCAATTACTCACAATGTGCACGCTAAACAAATAGACGAAACGATTAAGATCATAAAAACAAATTACCTGCAATTGCAATGTGTGAAGAAGAAAATTCTTCACAATCTCCTCTTCTCCATTAAGCAAGAAAGCGAGCGCGGACGGGACAAAGTCGCGAATAAACACCTGATCATAATTCAACGGCTGCTTGTCCACGGGATCATTAGCCGCGACAGTCCCCACGGGATTCCCACAATAACTAACCACCGCATTTCGAAGCAACCTCCACGCCTCTTCCTCGATCTCCGAAGCCTTCCTCTCACCCAAGCCCTTCGAATCATCATGGGTATTTACACCCGACCCGTCTAACCCTACCCTACTAGACTCTTCCTCCTGAACCAAACCATGACCCGCCTCGACCTTCTCGATCACCAGAGGCTTCACATTTAAACCACCTTGAATGTAAATCCTCTCGAAACCCTTCTCGTTAACAACGTTAGCTGTTGCTGAGTCCACCGAGGTGGTCGTCGAGAGGTTCCTTAGGTCCGAAGAAACGTGTGAAATTACCAAACTACCCCTACCCCTACCGCTACCGCTACGCCAAATCTTATCAACAGGGTCAAGGAAAACCTTAGACCGACCCCAATTCGAACCGGAGACAATAAAACATCTACGGTTCGATTCGATTACGCCTATGTACCCTGTGATATGAGAATCACAGCTACGTAATCGACGGGAATTGAATTGTTTGGTTTGTGATTTCGACAAATTGTTAAAGTTACTGAAAATTGAGGAGCTCTTGTAGCTAATTAGAATTCTACAATAGGGTTTCATTGTGGAAACTCCAATACAACTGCTAGTATTCATTTTTTTTTTTTTAAATTAAATGGTTTTATGTATTAGTACTATTTTATTTCAAGTTCCGTTAATCTTTTTGAAAATTTGAAAAACAGAGACTGAGAAATGAAAACAATATGTTATATACAATAGTGTTATGAGAAGGAGAAAATGGAAACGGAAATGGAAGTTGAAATTTGGTTAGAAAGTATTTTACTTACAGTTGATGGAGCGAACGGTTTGAATGAGAGAGAGTTTTTTTTTGTGTGTGGGTGTTTGTTTGTGTGCGAGAATAGTAGATTTCAAAACGGTTGCTCAAACCATATTTTATAAGTGCAAAAAGGAAAGTTCGTGGGTGGAGAGAGGAAAAGGATGGCATTAGGAAAACGTTGAATGTGAATTCAAAAGTGGAATTTGTTTTTACATTACTGTCCCTGCACGTGTAAAGTGTTTGATATTGTTGAGAACGGAATGACGGATATGGGCTTTCATTTATAGCTTTTGAATTTATCATGAATTTCTAGTAGTGGGTTTATTATTGGCGGCATTTTTTTGACCATTTATCCTTTTGACTTTTATTGAGTAAAATATTAAAATTGAAACCAATAAAATTTGATATATTTTGCATAAAATGACAGCAGTGGAGCTAAATTTTTTTACAAAATGCTGATAACAGTAGAACTAAAAATTTAGCTATTTGACACCCACAAGAGTCACTTTATCTATTTTACCTCTTTAAACTTTGTTGATGCCCAATTTTGCAAATCCATACCCAAAGGCCCATGAGGAAGAAAGCCCAATAAAAAGCAAGGCCCAAATCCTTTTGTATAAAAGATAGGCGTGAGAACTAATATGAGAAGCACGGTGAAAAGAAACAAGGAACGGCAGGAAGTGTCAGCAGCAGGAAAGGCGTGAAGGAAAGAAAAGCCAAATCAAAGGAAAATAACAAACGTAGCAGGAAACGCGTGAAGAAATAAGACAAAACACGCAGCAGAACGAAACAGAACTAATCTGCTACGGTAGGAACGGCGTGGCAGACAAACACAGAAGATAGCAGAGCAAACACAAAAGGGCCAGGGCACCACCAACCTGTACCCAGCCAATACAAGGGACGTGGGCCCACGGTCAAGGGGATTCAGAGGGCGTGGTTTGGTGGTGGGGGGAAAAGGGGGTCTATATTTGGTTTCCTGCTGCAACTTCTTTTGGGAAAGATATCTTGCTGGGATGGTATTTTACCTAAAAGAAGTAATAAATGGTTGAGACCATCTGATGCATGCCATAGAGCTAGGTAGTGAGGTAGAGGTATACAGTAGGAACAAACAAAAGGGAATTTTGTCGTGAAATGAGTAGCGTTGCAGCAGACATGTACTGAGCAATGGCAGGGGCAACCAATGGGTGAGTGGGTAATCTTGAAAGGATGCCCACAACAAACCAAAAACAGTTGGTAAAGCCCTAGGGGTAAAAAGGAGAAATCCCATTGAATCAGTTTGCTATAAAAGGAAGGTAACCACGGCAGATTAAGGGAGACCAAAGGGGAGAGGAAAAAAACAGAAGAAAAGGAAAAACAGGGGAAGAGAGAAAAAACACCGAAAAAGAGAGACCCAATGAAGGGAAGTACTTAAGGGAGGAAAACCCATGGTAAGAGAGTAGTAAGCACCCAAAGAAAGGTACCCAGGAAAAAGAAAGACCAAAAATGGGGAACAACCCACAGCAAGATAGTAGTTAGAAACTAAGAGTAAAAAAAAGGAACACAGAGAAAGAAAAAGAAGAGAGAAAACGTGGCAGGAATAGGGGCATGCATCAATAGACCATCTTTTCCCTCCCTCTTAGCAAACCCACTCTTTGAAGTTTCCAAAAGTAATAGCTAGTAGCCATTTAGGCCTATTCTCCAAAATGCACAACTTTTATGGCAGGAGCCTATGACAAGGTTGTTCAAGTTGGGGTTTGGGTTCTTTCTTGGTTCACTTATCCTATGGGAAGATTCAATACTTGATTTTGATTGCAAATATATTTTATTTCTCTCATTATAAATTATATCTGCTGTATTTAGTCATCCTGCCGTAACACGTTTTTATCACGTCTGCTGCATAAGTTGTCCTGCTGTGGTATCTTTACTTTTTGTACTAGTTATTCTGCTGTAGCACCTTTTCATTATATCTACCGTGTTAGCTATTATACTGCTAAACCTTTCCTGCGGAAGCTTTTTTTCTTTATTTGTTATTATGTGTTTCACTATTGACACAAACTAATCATTATCCTGCCATAAGTATACATATACATATATCTTGTTTCTCATGTTCTGCAAAATATATTTTATATATGTATATGTGAATACGTATAAGTATATACACTTATATATGTATGTAAATACTTGAGAATATGCTAACCCATTTAAACTAACATTTGTTTGATGGGTATTTTCTTTGGGCTTTAGATTTGTTTATGTGCAGGAAGTAGAAAAGTATTTCTGCAGTAAAAACGGAGAGTAGTCATTCACATTGCAAAAGGCTTTACGCCACGGTAGACAGCTTTAAAGCACGACAGACAGCTTTAATGCACAGCAGACAGCTTGATTGCACAGCAGAAGGCTCTACGACAGAAAACTTTACTGCATGGCAGAAGGCTTTAATGCACAGCAAACAACTTCAATACACAGCAGAAAGCTTTACTGTACAGCAGGAAGCTTTATCGCAGAGTAGAAAGTTTTGCTACATAGCAAAAAAGTCAGTCCTGCGGCAGAAACTGGAGAAAAGTCAGTCCTGCGGCAGAAACTGGAGAAAAGTTCCTTCTGCGGCAGAAAACTGGAAAAAAGACAGTCTTGCGGCAGAAATTGGAGAAAATTCAGTCCGCGATAGAAACTGGAGAAAAGTTCCTTCTGCGGCAGAAACAGAGGATAGGCACCACGTTCTGCCTGCCGTAAGCGTGCCCCTGGCAAACGAGACATAGTTTGCGCACAAGCCGGACCAAATTGAGTTGCAGTTGGACCGGTCTCAACTCCCTTACTCAGAATATTTGGGCCTAGTACCGCTGGAGGCAGCCTAGCCCAGTACAATAATGGTACCGAAGGAGGCAGCCCACTTTAACCACAAAAAAGGCCCCTACAAACTTAACATCAATAGATCTATATTTTTAGCTAATTGATTAAAATAATACAAATAACTCATTAGAATAATAATAAAAACATCCACCACAAACTTTAGTAACCAACCACAACCACCTCCACCGTCAGCCACAACCACACCCACAACCACCACTATGACCAGTCCACAGCAGAAAAAAAAAAAAAAAAAAAAAAAAAAAAAAAAAAAAGCGGCACGAAATAGGTCAGTGACATTGAGCTTCGAGTGGAGAAAAAATAATAAGCACAACAATAAATTAATAAATATCAAATCCCTAATCTTTTTCCTCAACCCAGACCATAAAAAATCACCAGTCACAAACAAAATAAAAAATGACCTATCACGCCTACGTGGGTCGATGATGGCTGATTGCACAAAAAGTTTCGGTGAGAATAATGGATGAATAGAGCTGGGCTTCAGTGAGGAGGATGGTGTCGACATGGGTCAGATATATGACAGCGTGGGTTGGCTTAGGACTTAGGGCTTGGGGCTTGGGTTGGCAAGTTGGGTCAGCGGAAGGGGTGGGTTGGAGCTAGGCAGGCGAGCTAGGTCTGTGGTGGCGTGTGTCAGCGGCGTCGATCAGGGGAGTGGGTCAGTGAGAGTTGAGCTTCGGGGTGGGTTGGCGATGGTGAGAGTTGAGAGAGAGAGGTGAGAGTTGTGAGAGAGGCCTGAAAGGTCGTTGAGTAAAAAGAAATAATAAAAAAAAATAAACGAATAAATAATATTTTAATCAGAGGTAGAATTTTTTTTTTTTTTTTTAGCTTTCAGCTATAGTGCACAGCCATATATAGCTATACACTATAGTATGGTAGGTAAAATATTTACCTATTGCACCACTATTGTAGTGCCTTTTTTGTATATGGTGGTGTTAAAAATAGCTTTTTAGGATTTTAACACCACTATTGTGGATGCTCTAAAAACACTAGCTATGCCTTTTGAATACAATAATATTTTTCACATTTAAAACCCATCTAAAAAAAATTAGCAAATAAAAAAAAGTAATGCTACAGACACAAACTATTTTACAACATTTTTACAAACTACTGATGTGGCAAATTCTTACTAGTTCTAATATAACATCACATTTTTACTTGCAATAACTATTTGGAAAATACTAAAACCAGTTTGTGTTTATAGCATTACTCAATAAAATAAAATAAAACAATGTTTTTGAATTTTTTATAAATGTATTATCAAAATTAATGAAATCATTATAATCCCTATAATATAAGATATTAATAAGCCATATAAGCTATTTACCACCCAAATATTGTGGACACAAATAAGTTACTTTAGAAATTGCGTCTCCTAATTGAATTATAAAACACGGTAAATAAATAAATTTAACATGTATTTTTAAAAATAGATATGATATGATTAAAATTAAAATTTTGATGTGCATGATAATTGCTTGTCATCACTAGTGATGAACCAAAAATTTATGGTCGTCATTATACTCAGATTGTCATTCACCTAGAGAAGACGTTACGCATTTATTACACACATTAATGACGAAATGTAACGGACGGAGCAACGGTCACAGAATGAGCTATGATCTCTAGACAAAGATTCTGTAACGCACTAGCCATTGAGCATAAATGCAGCACATCATTGCCCATTAATGAGGCACATAACTATAAAAGAGAAGACAATAGAAGTTAAAGGTACACATAAATACTCTACGAAATCACTCTCAACTCATTTTTCTCTCTAGAATCTTTCTCTCTTACTGACTTAAGCATTAGAGGCGATTTGGCTAATGCCACACCAGCGTGTTACTCTTCCCCTCAGTTTATTTTGCAGGATTCTCACCTACAGAGACGACCCCATTCATAGCATAGTCCATCCACTACGACGAGTAGCTCAACTGTTGATTTTTTGCATCATCAGTTTGGCGTTGTCTGTGGGAACGCTAATCATTCAAGCCATCTTTCCCAGTGACAAAAGAGTTCCTCGAACTACGAGATGGAAGCATAAACTGGACCTCAACTAGATGTTGTGCAACAACAACAAATCCAAGCCCTTTTGGCCAATGTGGAAGAACTAACTCGCCAGAATGAAGAACTGCGAAAAACAATGGAATCTCAAAACGCAGAACGTCGGTGGACAGGTGAAAACCAAAATGAAGAAGAATCAAACTCTCAAGCCAATAGGAGAGACAGAACTTTAGAAGAAGATTCCATTAGGGTGGAGAATGAGCTCCGCAACACGAGAAAGGAGGTGGACGAACTAAAAAGCGCCATGAAGGACAAAGGTGGAGAGAATCTAGATGGGATGATTCGAAGGACGGACTCGCCATTCACCAATGAAGTGCTAAATCGTCCCCTCCCACCAAAATTATATCTCCCACAATTGGAGTCATATGACGGTTCCAAGGATCTCTTGGATCACATCGAATCGTTCAAGACGCTAATGCTGCTGTAGATGACCCTAGATGAAGTCATGTGTAGGGCATTCCCAACAACACTGAAAGGAACGGCTAGAGTATGGTTTAGCAAAATACCCCCAGGAACTATTGTAGACTTCGAACAATTTAGCAAGGGTTTTGTTTGTCATTTCATTAGGGGGAAAGACACAAAAAACCAATTGGCCATCTTCTCAACATTCAGCAAGCAGAAGGAGAATCACTAAGACAGTACGTTACTCAATTCAATAAGGAACTGCTGCAAGTAGATGAAACTGAAGATCAAGTCATCTTAACCACCTTCCAAGCAGGGTTGCTGCTAGGGGATTTCTTTTTCTCAGTCACTAAAAGTCCACCAAAAACAGTCGTGGAGTTGCTCCGTAAGGCTTAGAAGTACATGAATGCAGAAGATGCGATGCTCGCAAAGGTAATGAAGGGAAAGAGGAAGAGAGATGAAGGAACAAGTAGCAATCACGATAAGAAGAAGGAGACATGAAGTGTTGGGCAAGCCACAAGGAAAAAGAATGAGCTTCCAGACAGGAAACCCAAGTTCACCAACTTCACACCTCTAATAATGCCAATTGAGCAGGTCCATATGTAAATAAGAGATGATCCTTCCCTACTATGGCCAAAGCCAATTAGCATTCCATTAGAAAGAAGAGACAAGAGCAAGTACTGTAGATTCCACTAGGACCATGGGCATCGCATTGATGAGTGTAGACATTTGAAAGATCAGGTGGAGACTTTAATCCGGCAAGGGAAGTTGCAAAAGTACGTCAGAAAGACGGAACCACACAGGTACCAACGAAGGGACGACTAGGACAGAACTCTAGAGATAGAGGATACCAAGCCCCCTACAGGAGAAATAAAGATGATCTCGGGAGGACTAACAGCGGGTGGAACCTTGAAGTCCCTGAAAAAGGCACAGGGAAACGAAATAAACAGCGTCCATTCACGTCTCCCTCTAACGAAGATGCCAAAGAATGACAAATTTGATATTGTCTTCTTAGAGAGAGGGGGTCGCGACATCAGGCAACCCCACGATGATCCACTAGTAATCATGCTAAGACTGGAAGAATTCAACATCCATCGGGTGCTCATTGACAACAGAAGCTCATCAAACATCATCTACTTCCTCGGGTTTCAGCAGATGAAGCTGGATAAGAAAAGGATCAGGCGTTTCACCTTGACTCTAGTAAGCTTCACAGGAGATAGAATCGTCCCAAGGGGCATCGTTACTTTAACTGTGATTGCAGGAACTTACCCAGCATAGGTCAACAAGGAAATTGATTTCCTCATAGTTGATTGCCCTTTAACATACAACATCATCTTGGGAAGAACTGCACTCAACAGACTAAAAGCAGTGACGTCAACATATCACTTGAAGGTGAAGTTTCCAACAGCCCATGGAATAGGAGAAATTAGAGGAGACCAAGTTCTGGCAAGAGAGTGCTATTAAGCTGCCCTAGCATCGGGAGAGAACCACGCATGGGTAATCAATGAACTAGAACCCATTCCCGAACTGCCGAAAACACCACAAGAAGTTGAGATCGTCCCAGGAGATTCGACGAAGGTATTAAAGATTGGAACAGCACTCCCAAATTCTAAGAAAGAGAAAATGATCTCCTTCTTAAGGGCAAACCAAGATGTTTTTGCCTGGAAACACAAGGATATGCCTGGGATTGATAGAAAGATCATACAGCATCGTCTCAACGTCAACCCAAAATGCAAACCTGTGTAGCAGAAGCGGAGAACATTTGCACCAGAACGCAACAAAGCTGTAACTGAAAAAGTAGAGAAGTTGCTGGAAGCTGATTTCATTATGGAAGTCTTCTATCCAGATTGGCTAGCAAATGTGGTCATTGTAAAGAAGAGCAACGGTAAGTGGAGAATGTGCGTTGATTTCATATACCTGAATAAGGCCTGCCCAAAAGATAGCTTCCCCTTGCCACAGATTGACTAGCTGGTAGATTCAATTGCTGGACACAAGCTCTCGAGTTTCATGGATGCATTCTCTGGATACTACTACATTCTTATAAATGAAGACCATAAAGAAAACACCTTTTTCGTCACCAGCCAAAGGTTATATTGCTACAAGGTTATGCCCTTTGGACTGAAGAACGTAGGAGCCACCTACGAAAGATTGGAGAACCGTATGTTCTTTCACCAAATCGGGAGGAATGTGAAGGTGATTGTGGATGATATGCTGGTGAAAAGCAAGGACGAAGCCAACCACTTGGACGATTTAAAAGAGACCTTCAACACACTAAGAAAGTACAATATGAAGTTAAACCCTGCAAAATGCGTTTTTCCTGTTGCTTCAGGAAAATTCTTGGGATTTATGGTGTCCCAACGAGGTATAGAGGCAAATCCAGATAAATTAATAGCAATGATTGAGGTAAAATCACCAAAGACAGTGAAGGAGGTGCACAGCTTAACAGGAAAGGTTGCAACCTTAAACATATTCATCTCTAGGGCAACAGACAAGTGCATGCCATTCTTCAAGGTATTGAAAAGAGCTTTTCAGTGGACTAACGAATGCAAGGAAGCCCTTGCCAAGTTAAAAGAGTACCTGGCGAAGCCACCTTTACTAAGCCCCTCAGTGTTGGGAGAAAAGTTGTATCTCTACTTAGCAGTATCCAACACTATAGTAAGTTCGACATTGTTTAAAGAAGAAGGGAACATCCAGAAGCTAGTTTATTATACTAGCCAGACATTTCAAGGAGCAGAAGCAAGTTACCTAAGGATGGAAAAGATAGCTTTCGCATTATTGGTTGCCTCTAGAAAACTTCGTCCTTACTTCTAAGCACACCCCATTGTTGTTATGATAGATCAACCCATAAGAAAGACGATGAACAAAATAGGTGCAACAGGACGAATCATTCAACGGGCAATTGAATTGGGCCAATTTGACATCAAATATTGGCCTCGAGCAACAATCAAAGCCCAGGTACTGGCGGACTTCATTGCAGAATTCACTTACCCCTGTAAGAAAGAAGAATCCCCCATGGAAATATGGATGGTCTAAACAGATAGGTCAGCCACGAAGAAAGTGGGAAGAGCAGGAGTAGTTCTTATACCTCCAGAAGAAGAAACATTGAAATATGCAATCAAATTGCAATTCCAAGCAACAAACAACGAGGCAGAGTTCAAGGCATTGCTGACAAGGCTAAGCCTAGCAAAATCTCTAAGAGCAAAGAGTCTCATCGTCCAAGCTGATTCTTAGCTAATAATAGGACAAGTGAAGGGGCATTATGAAGTCAAAGAAGAAAGGATGCAGAAGTATTTAAAGATCATTCAACGACTCTCACAGCACTTTGACAGTTTAAACTTTATGCAAATCCCTCGAGCAAAAAATGCAAAAGCTGATTTTCTAGCAAGATTGGCCTCGTCAAACGATTACAATGCGACCTCCAAACTATGTGTAGAGATGAGGGGCAGCCAAGCACAGAAGGTGAACAAGTCCTGACAATAAAAGAATAAGACAAGTGGATGGCTCCCATCGTCCATTACATGAAAGAAGGATGGCTCCTTGAAGATAAAACAGAAGCAAGGAAGATACAAATCAGAGCAGCTCGTTTCGTCATTATTGACGACGTGTTGTACAGACGAGGATATTTGCTCCCATATTTAAGATGTGCCAGTTTTGAAGAAGCAGATTATGTGCTCTGCGAGATACACGAGGGAACTTGTGGAAACCACATTATGGCAAGATCCTTAGCAGGAAAGGCGCTCAGAGTAGGATATCACTGGCCAACCCTACAGAAAGATGCATACAACATCATCAAAGTGTGCGACAAGTGTCAGCGCTTCGTAAATGTCTAGACGAGACCAGGAGAGACGATGACACCCATCTCCTCACCATGGCCCTTCGCCCAACGGAGAGTTGTTATTATGGGTCCATTCCCTCTAGTGAAGAAGCAACTCAGAATTCTTATAGTCGTAATTGATTACTTCATAAAATGGGTAGAAGCAGAGCCAGTGACGACGATAACAGAGGCTAAAGTCACAAGTTTTGTGTGGAAAAACATCATTTGGAGGTTTGGAATCCCACATGTCATAATATCAGACAATGGAAAGCAATTTGACAACCCTAAGTTTCGAAAATTTTGCCAAAACTTAGGAGTCAAGAATCACTATTCTTCTCCAAGACACCCTCAAGCTAACGGCCAGATAAAAGTGAAGAATAGAAGCTTGCTCAAAATTATCAAAACTAGGCTTGAGGGGGCAAAGGGGGCATGGCCTGAAGAACTACAAAATGTCCTTTAGGCATATAGGACGATCACAAGAGTTCCAACAGGAGAAACACCACTCATACTGACATTTGACATTGAGGCCGTCATATTGGTGGAAGTAGGACTGACAAGCTACCAAGTCAAAACATATGAAGACCAGAATAATCAACAAGAGCTTAACAGCAATCTAGACCTAATTGATGAAGTCAGAGAAGAAGCTATGAAGCGAATGGCTAAGGTGAGAAGGTTTAACACAGGAGACCTCGTCCTTAGGAAGGTGTCGTAGGCAACAAAGGACCCATCCCAAGGAAAATTGGGACCAGCCTGGGAAGGCCCTACGAGGTAATCCATCATTCCAGAGAAGGCTCCTACAACCTGAAGTCTCTAGAAGGCCAGGAATTGCCTTGACCATGGAATAAAAAACACTTGAAGAAATACTACCAGTAAGGAATGCTACCAGTAAGGAATGCTTTACATTTCAAGTTGTCTAATCTTCATATCAGTATGTATGACAACCATCACTTTCGTCATTCATAAGATCAGTCACTCATAAGATCAATAATACATGAAAGCATTATCCATGCGTATTCATCAATGATTATCCATGATCTGTCATGTGCAATACGTACTTATCAATGATTATCCATGATCTATCACTATCAAAATATGTGCAACGTTTAGGAGTCGTCCTTGGGAGACATCCCAAGGACCTCCGTCAATACAACTTCAAATCAAAAGCTATTCACGCACATCCAACAGCATCATAGCCATTGAAGTTGTTGATACACAACTACCAAACATGACTCCAATATAATCGTCATTGAAGACAATACAAAAAATGGTTAACCTAAAAGAAGCTCCAATTCCACGACTCTAAGTCACGAGTAAAGCGCAACATTGTCATTCAAACATGACTCAATAAAAGCTGTTCAAACACAGCTAAAAAATACTAAGTTGTTCAAACACAACTAAGATCGTCATTCAAACATGACTCAAGAAAAAGCTGTTTAAACACTGCTAAAAAAATACTAAGTTGTTTAAACACAACTAAAATCGTCATGCAAACATGACTATAAAAAAAAAAAAAAAAAAAAGTTGTTCAAATATAGCTAAAAAATACTGATGCCCTGTTTGGATTACCCCTGTTTTGAGTCATATGACTCAGTTCTCATCACTCAAACTAAGAATTGTGTGGGACCCACTGAAAATATTGTGTTTGGCTTGATTTCCTCTCCCTGTTTTCATCACTCAAACTCAGTTTGAGTTGAGCTATAGTGTAGAAAACTGGAAACACCAAATTGGTGTTCTCAATTTCTAAGTTACATAACTTAGTGGCAAAATTGTAAAATTCTTGACCTTGTGGAGCCCACAGCTTCTGTATTGTCATGTTAGCTCAGACCAGTTTAATATTACCGTTGCAAATTCAGCGAAGACCATTTCTCTTTCTCAGTTCCCTGAAAATATTTCAGTCAAAATTTTCCTCCCTTTCTCACTTCCCTCTCACATTTCATTACTCCATCAAATCAAAGCACGAAGTGGGTTCTCCAAAAAAAAAAAAGAAGCATGAAGTGGGTTTGAAGTTTCTGCACCTAGGTCTAAACTGAAGTGGGTTTGAAGAACTTACATCTGTCCGTTGCAAAGACCATTTGAACACAATTTGTGATCTTCTCCCAGGTGCGTATATCTCTATCTCCCTCGCCATTGTCAATGACCATTTGCACTGAAGTGGGTATTGTGGTATTTCTCTGTCCATTATGTTTTTCTCTGTCCGTTGCAAAGACCATTTGAAATGAAGTGGGTATTGGTGAGTGTGTTGAAGTGGGTTTTTCTTCATGGACTCATCTTCAATCTTTCTTTCTTTTTTATAATTTCTGTTTTACTGATCTGCACCTAGGTCTTTCTATTCATTATCTGTGTTTTATTGAAGTGGGTCTTTCTTTCTTTGTTGTGGTATGAAATTTATGTGACACATTTGTTTAATTGATGAACTGAAATTGTCATTTGTTTAATTTATTTTCCTACCTTTGGAGATTCTTTCATCATCGACAACAAATAAGATATCAAACCTTGAACACACTAGTAACAAGTACCCCAATCTGGAAGTCAAAAGAGTTCACTACTTAAACAAGGGAACAGGTCTGATAGGGAATACTTAAAAAAATGTTTAAAAAAAAAAAAAAATCCACTGATTATCTTCACTCTCAAAAATTGAAGGGAACTTATCTCTTTTTCTTTTCTTTTTTATTTATTTTCCTTTTATTATTATTTAGTGGATTTAGCCTATCTAAGAAGAAACAAGAATTCCTCCTCCCTGATGTAGCTCTCTCCTTTTATTAGGTTTAAATTGACTACTGCAGAGGACTTAGAGCAGAACATTTCAAGTATAGGGCATATATGCTTTTGTTGAACATGATTTGATGATACTAAGTTCTATTACCTACTTTGAGAAACTATGATTTGTAATGTTAACTTGTTTCTTTACTAACCATATAAATATTGGAATAAGAAATGGAATAATAAAGACAATGTATATCCAAAAGACAATGTATATCCACTCCTAACTTGATTCAACCTAAGATACCAATATACTCTCCACTCTTTTTCTTATGAATACAAAAGACAATGTACATCCAAAATCACCACTCCAACCTCCTCCTCACCTCTCAAAATTCCTTTGGACAAAAAAAACAAGCTTGTTAGAGGATACATTGATCTCATTATATGCCAAATCAAATTTAACTCTTACAAGCTATTACTGAAATGAAATGCATATCACAGAACAATGCATAGAAATTTGATAGAAGATCCATCCAACTCACATTGCATATAACAGAACAATGCAGATCCCTTTTTTTGACAAAATTCCTTTGGACAAAAAAAACAAGCTTGTTAGAGGATACATGGATCTCATTATATGCCAAATCAAATTTAACTCTTACAAGCTATTACTGAAATGAAATGCATATCACAGAACAATGCATAGAAATTTGATAGAAGATCCATCCAACTCACATTGCATATAACAGAACAATGCATAGAAACAGACAATGCGTTCCCTTTTTTTGTCAAAATACAAGATAGAAATTTGATTTTCCTGATATACATGATTCAATGATTTAACCATATATCAACAGTTCAACCCACCAACACAAAAAAGCGTAAAAAACAAAAAATCAAACCCACAGAACAAAAAAAGCATTTAACAAAATGGATTACCTGGTGTTTTACGAGCTTCTAAAAATTGTGTGTTTTAGTATGGGTAGCGGGATTCAGTGAGGTAGAGTGGCTGGAGTGTTTGGGTGAGTGTGTGGATTTAGGGTTTGATTTAGGGGGAAGAACTTAGGGTGAATCTGTGGACGAGTTTGCGTGTCAGACTTGTTCCAAATCATGGGTCCATCAAGATTTGTTAGTGGAAATTTTTATTGGAAAGTTGTGGTAGGTATATGATTTGATATTATCCTTCAACTTACGAGAAGAGCTATAGTTTTTGTGTAAAAACAAAAAAAAATCTCTCAAAAATAGACAAAAGAAGGAGATGAAAAAATGGATCGAAACAGAGCAGGGGAGACAGAGAGACGGAGCGAAGAGCGTTAAAGAAAATACCTGCTTTGATGTCGGCATGCTTCGATGTGGGAGGTGAGAGGTGAGAGGTGAGAGGCAGAACACGGTGACTCTTTCAGTCTGGAGAAGTAAAGAAGAAGTGGAAGAAGTAAAGCAGAACTAAGAAGAAGTGGAAGAAGTGGGTTTTTCATTAATGAGACGCGGGTAGCAACAGACGCAACATTGGGTAGTGTCAGTGGTAGGGCCCACTGGTTTGGGGAAAAGTGGTAGAAATAGGTAAGAGAACTGAGTCCAAACATTATTTTGCAATTTTTGAGTGAAAGTGGAGTTTGAGAATTGAGTAATGAGTTTTGGGTTTGAATTATGAGAACTGAAAACTGAAAACTGAAAATTGAGTTACTTCTAAACCAAACGGGGCCTAATTTGTTCAAACACAATTAAGATCGTCATTCAAACATGACTCCAGAAAAAGTTGTTCAAACACAGCTTCAATGATACTTGCTAATGCCTTCACTTCAACCCATTTTGTGAAGTAATCGATGGCGACTAGTAAGAATTTTACCTATTCTTTACCCTGGGGCAATGGGCCGATGATGTCAATTCCTCATTGTGCAAATGGTCAAGGGGAGGCTATTGTCATCAGTCTCTCGGTTGGAAGGCGTTGGACATTCCCAAACCTTTGACACTAATCGCACTTCTTGACGAGCTCCCTTGCATCGACCTATATAATAGGCCAGAAGTAACCTGTTCTGACAAATTTACTTACCAGGGATCTGGGGCCAGCATGGTCTTCGCATGGATCTCTTCCAGAATATACCTGGCTTCCTCTTCATCCACCCACTTCAGGTAGGGCATGGAAAAGCCTCTCTTGTATAGGGTGCCATTTAAGATCGTGAATCTGGCTGCTCTTTTCTTGGCCTCCTCAACGTCTTGTGGAAGCTGTTCGTCTTGAACGAAGGATATAATTGGGGTCATCCAGCTACCTGTGCTCAAGATTGCGAATGTAGAGATTTCTTCAATACTAGGGCATTTCTGGACTTCCATCTCTAGGCCTAAGCTCGTTGATCCTTCTTCTAACGAGGCTAGCTTCGCGACTTCGTCCGCTATCATGTTCTAGCTTCTGGGGATCTGCATAAATTCCACCCTATCAAACTCCTAGGTCAGATGTTTCGTCAGTCTGAGGTATTTCTGCATTATTTCCTCCTTTGCTTCATATTCCTCATTTATTTTCCCTATTACCAGCTTAGAATCACTCTGGAGGAGTAGGTTTTTAGCTCCCAGTACTTTCCCGACTCTTAGCCCCGTCAGTATTCCTTCGTGCTCGGCCTCATTATTGGTGGCTTGGAATTTTAGTTGAACTCTGTATTTAAGTGTTTCTCCATCTGAGGTGGTTATTACGACACCAACTCCCCCCCCCCCTTTTTGGGGGGACGAACCATCGATCTGTATTGTCCACCGTTATGTCTCATCGATGAGGTCGTCCTTGTCTGGAAGAGTGAACTTGGGGATGAAGTCTACCAGAGCCTATGCCTTAATGGCTATCTTAGGGTGGTACTCGATGTCGAACTGGCTAAGCTCGATTGCCCATTGGACCATTCTCCTTGTTGCCTCAGGCTTGTTCATAAACTTCTTGATGGGTTGGTCCATCATTACCAAGATGGGGTGTGCCTGAAAGTAAGGTCATAGCTTGCGCGAGGCAATTATCAACGCGAACGCAATCTTGTCAATCCTAAGGTACTTGGCTTCTGCCCCTTAGGAAGCTTGGCTGACGTAGTAAACTGTGAGCTATTTTTTATCCTCTTCTCGAACTAAGGTGTACTCACGGCGGTAGCTAATACTGCCAGATACAAATAAAAGTTTTCCCCCTCATTGGTTGGACTTAGAAGGGGTGGATTGCATAGGTAGCACTTGAGTTCATGAAAAACTATCTCATATTCATCAGTCCAAGCAAAAGCTTGCTTCAGCGTCTTAAAGAAGGGTAAGCATTTGTTCATCACCCTAGAGACGAACCTGTTGAGTGCCACTATCCTTCTTGTGAGTTTCTGGAATTCCTTTACGGTTTTTGGTGATGTCATCTCAAGTATGGCTCGCACCTTCTCTAGGTTTGCCTCTATCTCCCTTTGGGACACCATAAACCCCAAAAACTTCCCCGAGAGTACTCCAAACGCACACTTACCAAGGTTCAACTTCATGTGGTACTGTCTGAGTGTGGCAAATGTTTCTTTGAGGTCGTCTAGATGGGCAAGCTCTTCTTTACTCTTGATGAGCATGTCATCCACATATACCTCCATATTTCTCCTGATATGCTTGCTGAACATTTTATTCACTAACCTCTGGTAAGTTGCTCCTGCTTTTTTCAGTTTGAAGGGCATTACCTTATAGCAATAGAGCCCTTGGCTCGTGATGAAAGAAGTTTTCTCCTGGTCCTCTTCAGCTATTTTTATCTGGTTGTATTCTGAGAAGGCATCCATGAACGTTAGTAGCTTATGCCCTGCTGTAGAATCCACTAGCTGGTCTATCCATGGCAGAGGGAAACTATCTTTAGGGCAAACTTTGTTCAGGTCTGTGAAGTCCACGCACATCCTCCATTTCTCATTTGCTTTCTTCACTAGGAAGACATTGGCGAGCCACTCTAGATAGTGAACTTCTCAAATAAATCCTACTGATAGCAACTTGTTAACCTCGTTCGTAGTTGCTTGATTCTGTTCTGGAGTGAAGACTCATCGTATCTGCTAAACGGGTTTCTTCTCGAGGTCCACATTTAACTTGTGTTTGATGACTCTCGGGGATATGCCTGGCATGTCCTCGTGACTCCATGCGAAGACATCCAGGTTCTCTTTAATGAACTAGATAAGTCTCGTCCTCATCTCGGGACTCAATATCGTCCCTATCCTGGTCGTCTTTGGTGTTTCTCTTTTGACCAGCTTCACTGTCTCTAGGGCTCCCACTTTATCTTCTTCCTTCTCCTCGATCATCCATTTAGGGTTTTCTTTGACAGCTAGCACGGCCTGGTAGCATTCCCTGGCTAGTACTTGATCTCCTTTCACCTCGCCCACACCGTTCTCTGTTGGGAACTTTACAACAATTAAGCTTGGGTTTCCCGATGATCACATTATAAGATGAAGGGTAGTCTATCACCAAGAAGTCTAATCAACGAATCAACTACCTCGAGTGAGTCCCCACTGTAACCGTTAGCGTCCCTATGCCTTTGGGATACACCATATCTCCACTAAAGCTGACGAATGGAGATTCAAATAGGCGCAGCCTTCTTGGATCTAACTTCAGCTGCTAGAAAGCGGAGAGTTAGATGATGTCTGCAGAGCTACCATTGTCCACGAGGATTCTCCTGGTATTGAATCCTTCTATCGTGAGCATTATGACCAAAGGATCATCATGAGGCTGCTTCACTCCCCTAGCATCTTCTTCTGAGAAACACATGTCCCAGTCTGTCTGTCTTTGCTTAAATGGGGGCATCTTGTGGACGCTGTTCACCTGCCTTTGATATGCTTTCATGAGGGATTTAAATGACCCCCTTGTGGACAGCCCACCCGTGATTGGGGTGCTGGTTTTGTGTTGGTTTCTGTTATCGTCTCTGAATCTACTGGATTCCCCCTTTTTCACATACTTCTGTAGCTTCCCTTTTCGTATATGCTCATCGATTTGCTCCTTTAGGTCTCTGCAATCCTCTGTGTAGTGTCCGTGATCCTTGTGGAATCGGCAATACTTCTTCTTATCGCACACGTTGGGTAACGAATGTAATGGTCTTGGCCATTTAAGGTAGTGCTCATCCTTAATCTACGCCAAAATTTTGTCAACAGGCATAACTAAAGGAGTGAATTTTACCGTTCGAGGAGTTTTTTCGTTTTTCCTTTTACTTCTGTCTCTGGTCTGACATTCTTGGCACTCCCTTTTTCGTCCTCTACGATTGTCTTCCTTCATTCCTTTATCTCCAATCTTTTCCACGTCCTTTATGGCGGCTAAAGCATCCTCAGCGTTCATGTACTTCTATGCCTTTAGGAGCATTTCTGCCATCGTCTTAGGAGGATTCTTCGCGAGTGAAACCATGAACTCTTTGAACTTCAACCTCGCTTTAAAGGTCGTCAATTGTACCTTGTTGTCAGCTTCGTCCACCTCCAGAGTCTCCCGAGTAAAGCATTTCACATACGACTTATGGATTTCTTTCTCCCTTTATTTGATGGTGAGCAAGTGGTCTGCTGGCCTCTTTGGGTGTTGTCCCCCGACGAAGTGGAGCAGAAAGGCATTGCTCAACTGCTCGAAGCTGTCGTTAGATGATGTTGGTAACTTTGTGAATCACTCCCTCACAGCTCCTTTGAGAGTGGTAGGGAAGGAACGGCACAGTATTTCGTCAAGAGACTGTTGAAGGCCTAGTGTCATCTTGAAGGTGTTGAGGTGGTCCTGAGGGCCCTTAAGTCTGTCAAACTGCTCCAGCTGAGGCAAGCGAAATTTTGACGACATAGGGCATTCTAAAACCGGCAGGGTGAAGGGTGAGTGTGTTGCCCTGACCATTCTATCCAGGCTTCAGTTTGTTTTCCCCCTAATGGCATTTCTTAACTCATCCATTTCCTTTCTCATCTCCCGGAGAAGATCTAAATTTTGTTCATTTGGAGTAGTTGGTCCTTGACGATCGCTCCTTCTATGGCTCTTTCCCTCATCCTCTTGATTGGCTCTAGACCGGTTCTCTTCCTGTTGAAGCCGTAGCCACATTTCCTGATTCTCTCTAAAGAGCTCTTCGACTCTAGCCGCAAGATCCTAGACTTGCAGAGCTAATGCTGCGGAATCCTGGTTGGACTCTATCTGAATGTAGAAGCTAATTGGAAACTACGCTTTCAAACCTAAGTACGAAAATGTCGTCCCCATAGATGGCGCCAAACTGATGAATAACAAATTCATCAGTCGTTGTAAATGCGTCCAGATGGAGCTGGATCCTCGTTTGTGCCACTTCTAGAATGGCCCGATGGCTCCTTTAAGGTGGTCACCGTTGTGGTGCTTGCCACAACATCTCCGATGCCAAAGTCAGTATGAGAAAGCTTTTAGGAAATTACACAGAATATCAAAATAACTATGAGTGCTTTTAGGTGTTTATGTACCTTGCATTGGTGCTGTGAGGACTTTATATATGTTTCCACAACCCCTAGCCATTGTGCCTATTATTGTGGCTTTAATGCCTCTCTTGGTAACACCTTATGCTAAGTAATGTGGGTTTTAATGGGCTTCCAACGGTCTGTACAACTGGTCTTGTAACTGCCCGATGCATTATTGACTGCATTGAATGGCTTCGCTATCTGCGTCAGTGATATGGACATTTGGTTTGCTTGTCTTATAGAACGGCCTCATCGGTCTTGATGAGGTCGTTCAGGGAAGTTGAGTTTGTCAGTCCCATCAACAGGCATCGCAAGGTGCCCGCTAACAACTTTTTTGAAATTTTTATGACAAATTTTTTTTTTTGTCTTTTTTATAGTTTTATCTTTTTTTTTTTTTTTTTTTGCTTTATAAGTACCGCTTGGTGTCTTTTTGTCTTTTTTACACCTTAACAAGCACCGGTCGGTACTTGTTAACATTTTTCTTAAAATAAATTGAGTAGGTGAGAAAGAATGTTTCACGTGGTTGGGTTTGAGAAATGGGAAAGTGAATTTCAAGAAGGTTCTTAGTTTTTAATTACTCAAAATGTTGGCTTTGTTTATAAAAATGCCATAAATGATTTTTTTTAAAATAAAAATAACCATATGCTGATGTGCTTACTTTTACTAAGAGTTGAAAAAAAAAAAACTAACATATTGAATTATTTATTTATTTATTTGTGGTAACCTTGAAATGATACACTAAAATAGTCCGATACTAATTTGATATCGAAATATTTCATTCCAATTAACAAACTAAAATGGTTTCCAAAATGGTATTCATAGTGTGCATTTGCGTAGCAACAGGCGTGCGCGTTTTGCGTTTTTTTCCTGGTTCCCGCGCGCTTTTCACAGACCAGCAAGTATGGAAAAATGCAGCAATAACTTTAAAACTAGGTCCTACAGACACTATTTGTAGTTTAAAATTTATTTTACTACAATGTTTTCAATAATAAATTTTCAGTAATAAGCGGTATTCAAACACGTCCATAATATTGATATGAATATGGTAGGGCCTGTTCCGGTGAAGTAATAACTGAAACTACAAATAGAAGAGGGTATTTTAGGCAATACGTCAAAACAAGGTGAATTGAACCGGGCCATGTGCTGGTGTAATGAGGGGGTATAATCGTCATATTACTATTATATTTCTGAATGGATCAGAAATGTCGGTTGTTGTCTAGTACTTCCAGACTTTTGGAAAGAAAAAAAAAAAAAGTGCAGAATACAAGAAAGCAAAAATACTTGCAATTTTCTAATACGGCTTCGTATCTACGCAAACTAAAATGTTTAACACGTGGCAAACTCTCATTGGCAGTATTATGGGCCCCTACGGATATTTTATTCTATTTTACTTTGGACAGCTACGGATATCTATGCAAAAAAAAAATCGGGGCGTGATATTTCGAGATAAGATTTTTTTTTTTAACTTTTAATTGATAATATTAAAATCTCCGCTGATTCTCATTGAGATATATATATATATATATATATATTTGTTTTTTCTGGTGTGTGTTGTGTCTCGCACGTGACGCGCACGTTACGGTAATGTATCTTTGTCATCCGCCTCACCTCATGAGAGAGAAGTCCAACACGTTTTAACAAAGAAACAGAACAAAAATACCCACTTGTAGTTGTTGTGGAGCTTTTCCTTTTCTTTATAGACTTTTTCCCCTCCTAAATTTTGTTGCCATGTCCAATTTTTTTTTTTTCTTTTTTGGATAAGGGTGCCGTGTCATTTTTTGTAAAAAGGAAAATCGTAATACTCCTATATATTTAATCTATCTGTGGGATTTTTTTTTAAGGCACAAAATGTAAAATTACGGATAATATTTGGTGACGAAAATTGATTAAATTTAAATTAAACAAAGTTTAGTTACAAAATTGGTTATAATAAATTTCATTTAAAAAATTAATATTACTACATATTTTGAAAATCTAACCGTTAGATTACATGTTCTTTACACTCTTAATGCATATGTCAAATTTTGTGTCAATCAGATATTGTTTACTATAAGTATATGATTAACAAGCTTATATTTTATACATAATTTTAAACTATAAAAACTTGCCATTTAAAAATTTTATTGATGACATAGCTATTGATCTTTAATTTTCTAGAAATTTTGCTAGTACGAAGGATATTAGAAAAAAATGTAATCCAATAGTGGATTTGTCAAAATTCACCTCTAATAAAAAAATATTGAGTAAGGTTGTTGATGCTACACAGGATCAATGGATTGAATGCTCCGACTTCGGTGGACTACGAATGGTGTTGGAAGACCTACAAAATAAATACCAAATCAGGAAGAGGGTCGGAGTGAACCGACCAAACACCTTCCGATGGTTGAGTTAGTCTCATAGGGATGAAATTCTAACTTGATTTTGGAGTTCTGTGTTTTTTAGGATTTTTCTTACAATCGTTTTGTTCAGACCGGTCCTTTATATAGGGACATTGGGGCGGTTATTTCCTCAATAACTTCCCCAAGGTTCTCGGAAGCCAATGAGTTCGGAGATAACTTCCTCAACTGCAAGAAACTGCTAATAGAGATCAACTGCTCCAAGAACTTTGGGCGATAGTCATGGGTTCATCAACCGCTCTGTCATGTCGGATTTTCCCAAGTGTTGCCTGTTCGTTCGTCCTTTGTATGGACGATTGAATCGTCCCTTTCTCGTTATCGTCCACGGACGACGTCCATGGACGACTTCACTGTAGTCTATAGACAAATTCCACGGACGACCTAATCATCGTCCAAGGAGGACCTCGTCAACTGTATACTTTATTCTTAGTCTAAGGAAACTAAGTCTTTTTATCAATGATTCCTGACATTGTCCACTTTTGGTCATGGATGATCCTTATGGACGAACTGGAGACCGCACAAATTCAGTATCCTATCAGTTGCCCCTTTGTTCAAAGGGTCGTCCAGGATAAAAACGTAATTCACAGCTCGTTCACAAGGGTCTTTGCGAGCTACGTGTCGTAAAATTATTGATTGACCTACTCGGTCCATTTCGTCTTCCCAAGAAATGCCACGTGTCGATTTCTGATTGGCGCGTGTCGCTTTGCAAACACTGTTGAGTCGATTGCTTTTTCCAACAGTTGCACCACGTGTCACTTGCTGGATGGACGACGTCGTTTCGTTGTCCCACCTCGCCACGTGTTACGCGCTGAGTGGGTGACGTCGCTTCGTTGTCCCTACTTCTGGGCCCTATATATATATGTGTATTCTCTCTCCTGCCCCCCACATCTCAAACAATTCCCTTCCTGCCAACTCGTCCAAGATCCTCGTCTAGCTTCCTCTTAGTTTCCAGGTATTTATTCTTCCTTCTTAGGTTCTCCTTTTATACTTTCTTTAGTTATGTCTTCGTCCAATAGTAGCTTAGAGAAGGAGATAGACGAGTATCATGACGTGTCTTCTGGGAGTGACGGTAGTTATGAGAGTAGTGATAGTAGTACAGCTAGTAGTGAGTCCTCAGACGAGCATTACTTGTCTGGGGTACCTGGCATTCCTTTAGAGGAGTTCCAGGAATTGCTGCGTAGGAAGGCCTCAACGTCTGAGGCTAGTTCGTCTAGACAACCCCCTAGCCCTCAAGACGAGGAGGAAGAAGAGGAAATTATATATAGTTGTGCCCCTGAAGTAGCATCCATTCTAGACGACGTTAAGTTAAAAACCCTTGTAGATAGATATCAAATCCCCAAAGAATTTAACCCTCGTCTACCCAAAGAAGGTGAATGGTGTTGTTCTCCTTCTTCTGGGTTAGGAGTGTACAGCTCTTATCTTCTAGCTGGTCTTAGGTTTCCTCTGAACTCCTTTTGTAGAGGTCTCCTCCATAGGTTGGGTATTGGACCTAACCAACTTAACCCCAATGGATGGAGGACGGTAGTGGCCATGCAAGTGTTGTGGCGTGAAGCGTTGGAAGGGAACTGTCCTATCACCGTGGACGAGTTCCTTTTCTGTTATAAGCCTTCTGAGATAAAGAGATCTGCTGGTTTTTATCAGTTCTCGTCCAGAGGCTCTCACTATAGTTTAATTAAGGGCCGTAGCTCGTCTGACAGGCTCTGGAAAACAGAATTTTTTATTATTTCTGGAAACTGGGCTGGGGACCCAGTAGATGTGCATAGAGCCCCCTTCCCACCTTTTACCAATCCTATAGGTCGCCTTCGTCCTGAGGGTATGTCTTCTTCCCAATTTATTTTATTTTATATATATGTTTTTTATCTTTCAATCGTCTAACTATCCTGTATATTGATGCAGCTGTCATTCGTCCACGTTTGGACAAGTTTTATTTAGAGCGTATTGAAAAAGTACGTGCCTTCCCTGGGAGAACCTTCCACGATTTGGTTACTCTCAGTCGTCTAGCTGCTTGGGGACTTGGTCCACTGCCTACTGCAGAGAACCTTAATCACGAGGAAACCACCCGTCGAAGTGAGTATCCTCAATTTATCTTTCCCTTTCTCATCCTTGTTGTTTGTTTTTTTTTTTTTTTTTTTTAAACTTAATTTTCCTTATTACAGGAATAATTACCATGAGAGAAAATAGGGAGAAGAACATAACAAGTGGGGACGAGGACGCTACAGCTACTCCGATCGTCCAGAAAACTTCCGTCCAGGCTGGGAAGAGAAAAGCCAAGCCTATTTCCTCTGCTGTGGATCTGGACGACCTTCCAAGTCGTCGAGGTCCTAAGAAACAAAAATCTAAGGCTGACAAGGCTCCTCTTCCCAAGGTGCCTAAATTTGTACCTCCGACGGTGAATTTGGACGAATCTCCAGTAGATGTAGAACCCGTCCAGACAATTCATCCTGGTCAGAGTGAACCTACCCCACCAACTAAGACTCCTCGCAAGCCTCCCTCGTCAGAGCCATCTGATTGTCCTTCTAACTTGGTGTTGGACGAAAGCTATGCATGGAGAACGTTCAAAGGGATCGTCACTGACAATGAAGTTAATGAATGCTACAACATGTCAGTGAAGGAATTTGAACGCTCTGGTATCCATGACCTTTTCAAGGTAAGTCTTATTCGTCTTGGTGCATTTTTGAATATGTTTCCAAAATAATGTTTCAACTTGCCTTCGTCTATGCACAGGCTATGTCCAAATTTTATACTGCGACATACCAGGCTAAGGAGCTTGCTACAGAGGCTAGGACCGCTAAGGAGAAAGCGAAGGAACTGAGCAATGAAGTTTTATTAAAAAAGGGGGAGGTCCTTAGACTGACAGAAGACTTTAACCGTCTGCAAGGGAATGAGACGAGGCTGAAGAACGAGGTGGAAGAACTCAAATCTGATAACATAGAGAAAGACACTCGCATCGTCTATCTTGAAGGGCAGATCTCTGGGTTGGTTTCGTCCTTGGAGAAGGCACGTGAGGAAGCCATAGCGTCCTTCAAGAAGTCTGATGAGTATAAAGGTCGTCTAGACAGTCACTACGCTGCTGGCTATGAGGACTTCCGTGCTGACGCTAAGGAGACGTTCCCAGACCTGGACTTTGACTCTTTCAAGCTCCCTCTTGCCACTGAAAGCTCCGTCTTGCAGACGAGTTCTGAGGATGTCAATGTCATGGACGATGCCAGTAATGAGGTAACCCAGGGTGATCCCAAGACTGGGGGTAGCGCACCAGGTGGTTCGTCCAATTGATTTGTATTTTCTTTTGAAACATTGATTTACTTTTTGTTGGAAGTGCCCGTTGTTTTGGGCTTTATTTCTGCTTTTATATTCAAATTTAGACAAGTACAATTATCTCGTCCAAGTTTATGGACGAGTTATTCATACACAAGGGTTTTTGGTACGTTGGTCGTCCACCCTTTTTTCAAATCTTATGAATAAATGATTATTTCTCATTTACATCAGTGTTTGAATATGTCCATCTTTATATGTGAACTTGTTTATACCGTCCATTTGTCTTATGTGGACATGTTCATCCTCTGAGGGAATCACCTCACCCCGTCTTGAGTATATAGGTGAATTTCTTGTTACATCACCAAAACAGGGTAAAATGAATATTTTGTGCTCGCTAGTGGTTCTCGTCTACAAACAATGTTAGTAGAATTACCCCCATTAAACTTTCGTCCATACACAATCGTTGTGATGGTTAAATTTATTTAAGGGTTTGCTTTATACAACCTTTTTCCGTCCGAGGTTTGGACGATAGGCTTGTGGTTACTCTATTCGTCCATGTATTGGATGAAGAGTTTGTGATGGGCACCGACAAAACATTCGTCCCTTTTTTAGACGAATGTTTTTGGTTGCACATCTTGTTTCTGAGCTTTAGACGTGTGTACCTTGGAGTATTTCTCCTTTTTGAGTCAAACTCATGGACGATACATCCTTGCGTCCAAGGAAGTTATACGTCCAGGCTTGTTTGCCTCTCATGGATCATTTTAGATAAATGCATAAAAGAGTGAAGGATTCTCATACAACTATGTACATACTTGAACATACATCATATATATATCTGAAAATCCAAACATATCCAAACTTATGCAAATATTCGTCCATAGGTATGGCACATGCACAAGAGCTAGTGCCTTAGGGAATAAAAACACACAAACTCATCCAAGAATAGCACACAAGTGAAACACTAATGTACTTCCTAGGGGATTATGAAAAGATTTAAAGCATTATTAAAATACCACACAAACTCGTCCAGGAATCTCGTCTATTGCCACCTTCGTCCAGAGTTCAGAGCCATCATTTACTGATAGTATCTCCTTAGATGCTCCACATTCCAAGGGTGTTCAAGCCTCCGTCCATCCAGAGCTTCCAAATAATAGGATCCTTGCCTCTTGCAGTTGATAACCCTGTAGGGTCCCTCCCAATTTGGCCCCAGCTTCCCATAGGCTGGGTTTCTTGTTGCCAAGGTGACCTTCTTCAGGACGAGGTCCCCAATATTAAAGCGCCTAGGTTTCACCATGGCGTCATACTTTCTGGCCATTAGATTCTTGTACCTTGCTGTTCTCTGTTCTGCGTCCATCCTAACCTCGTCTATAAGGTCAAGGTTAAGACGTAGCTGGACCTCGTTTTCTTCACCTCCATACCCCTTCACTCTATGACTGGCCATGTGCACTTCTGCTGGTATGACTGCTTCACTTCCGTATGCTAGTTTGAAGGGGGTCTCCCCTGTAGGGGTCCTTACAGTTGTCCTGTAAGCCCATAGAACACCGGGTAGCTCGTCCGGCCATATCCCTTTTGCCCCTTCAAGCCGAGTCTTGATAATCTTTAGCAAGGATCGGTTTGTTACTTCTGTCTGTCCATTGGCCTGCGGGTGGGAGGGTGAGGAGTAATGATTGTTGATTCCAAGCTGTTCACAAAATTCTCTGAAAGGTGTGTTGTCAAACTGCCGTCCATTGTCAGACACAAGCACCCTCGGTACTCCAAATCTGCACACAATATTCTTCCAGACGAAGTTCTTAACATTTTGCTGTGTAATTTTCGCTAAGGGTTCGGCTTCCACCCATTTTGTGAAGTAATCTATTCCTACCACCAGAAACTTCATTTGCCGAGTCCCAGTTGGAAAAGGCCCCAAGATGTCCAGTCCCCATTGCGCGAAAGGCCAAGGGGCTATCATTGGCGTGAGATACTCTGCGGGTCGTCTGGGAATGTTGCTGAAGCGCTGACATTGATCACATACTTTAACATATGCCTTAGCATCAGCTTGGATGGTTGGCCAGTAGAATCCGCTACGGATGACTTTGTGGACGAGTGATCTGGCTCCCGAATGGTTGCCACATGCTCCTTCATGAACCTCCCTTAACATGTAGTTAGCCTCGTCTGGAGCCAGGCATCTTAAGAGAGGTTGGGAAAAACCTCTTTTGTATAACACTTCGTCTATAAGCACGTACCTGGCTGACTTGACCCTGAGCTTCCTAGCTTCGTCCTTCTCTTCTGGAAGCCTTCCATCCTTCAAGTATGACACTATAGGGATCATCCAATTTTCATCACCCTGTATCTGCAGTATCTCTGGGAGGTCTATACTAGGCATGTATTGTACTGCATCCAATTCGTCCATTGCTTCATTTGCAGACGCTTCCTTTGCCAGAATATCTGCTTCCATATTTTCTTCCCTTGGAATTTGGACGAAATGAGCTTCACTAAACTTCTTGATAAGGCGTCTCACCTTATTGAGATATTTCTTCATTCGTTCCTCTTTAGCTTCATACATTCCATTCACTTGACCTATAACCAACTGTGAATCTCCTTGGACGAGTACTGACTCTGCCTCCAGTGATTTTGCTAACTCCAGGCCTTTGAGGAGAGCTTCATATTCCGCTTCATTATTGGTTGTTGGATAGTGCAAACGCACCTTCTGCTTCAGCGTATCCGCTTCGGGAGATTTCAGAACCACCCCAATTCCTCCTGCGTGTAGTGTAGACGATCCATCTACATGGACGACCCATGTTCTATCATCTTCTCTGTGGTCTAAGTCTCCATGGCCTGGAGTGAATTCTGCAATAAAATCTGCTAGGGCTTGAGCTTTTATTGCATTCCTTGGTTTGTACTTGACATCGAACTCACTAAGCTCAATAGCCCATTGGACCAGTCGTCCTGCGGCTTCTAACTTGCTCATCAACTTCTTTAGTGGATGATCCGTCATAACAACAATTGCATGTGCTTGGAAATAATGCCTCAGCTTCCTGGAAGCCGTTATTAGTGCAAATGCTAATTTCTCCATCAACGGATATCGTCCTTCTGCTCCTCTCAGTGCTCGGCTAGTATAATACACAGGCTTCTGCGCCTTCCCTTCTTCTCTGATTAATGCTGAACTTACCGCATGCGGGGATACTGCTAAGTATAAGTATAACTCCTCACCTGGTATAGATGGACTTAGCAGCGGAGCTGTGGTAAGGTAGACCTTAAGGTCCTGGAAGGCCTTTTGGCACTGGTCCGTCCAATCAAACGCCTTCCTGAGAATTTTAAAGAAGGGTAAGCATTTATCTGTAGCTTTAGAGACAAACCTGTTCAGTGCTGCAACTCGTCCTGTTAAAGACTGGACTTCCTTGATGTTCTTTGGCGGCTCCATGTCCAATATTGCTCGGATTTTATCCGGATTTGCTTCAATTCCTCTTTGTGAAACCATGAATCCCAGAAATTTCCCTGAGGAGACTCCGAATGCACATTTGCTTGGATTCAGCTTCATCTGATGTCGTCTGAGCGTATCAAAGGTTTCTTTTAGGTCGTCCAGGTGCTTATCTTCGTCCAGACTCTTGACCAGCATGTCATCTACATACACCTCCACATTTCGTCCTATCTGTGGACGGAACATGTGATTAACCAACCTCTGATAAGTTGCCCCTGCATTCTTTAATCCGAAGGGCATCACCTTGTAGCAGAATAACCCTTGGCTGGTGATGAAGGACTTTTTCTCTTGATCTGCCTCGTCCATCTTTATCTGATTATACCCTGAGAAGGCGTCCATGAAGCTAAGCAACTGATGACCTGCTGTGGAATCTACCAGTTGATCAATGCGTGGCAAAGGATAACTATCCTTGGGGCAAGCTTTGTTTAAGTCAGTGAAGTCTACACACATTCTCCACTTGCCATTTGCCTTCTTAACCATCACTACATTGGCTAACCAATCTGGGTAATAGACTTCCCGAATAAATTGCGCCGTGGTTAACTTCTGGACCTCTTCCTTGATAGCATTGTCTCTCTCAGGAGCAAAGACTCTCTTCTTTTGACGAACTGGCTTGGAAGATGGGTACACATTCAAACGGTGAGTGATAACACCTGGATCGATACCCGGCATGTCTTCATGACTCCATGCGAAGACATCGATGTTCTCTCTTAAGAACTGGATGAGATCTTGCTTTGTCTTCTCTTCCATATTGGTTCCAACTCTGGTAAACTTCTCGGGATTACCCTCTTCCAAAGGAACATCTTCCAGTATCTCAGTGGGTTCTGCCACAAATCTTCCTGATTTGGTATTTATTTTGTAGGTCTTCCAATAATGGCATTGTACGAGGACGAACAATCCACCACAAGGAAATTGACCGACTTGGTTATTTGCTGTGGGTATGACCCTACCACTACAGGCAGCGTAACGGTGCCTATAGGCTGCACCTTCATTCCTCCGAATCCTATCAACGGCGAGCATGCTGGACGAAGTAAGTCCCGTCCAAGCCTCATCTGCTGGAAGGCCGGATAGTACAATATATCCGCCGAGCTCCCGTTATCCACCAACACCCTTCTAGTCGTGTAATCTGCAATAAGCAAGGTAATGACAATTGCATCGTCATGTGGATGGTGGATTCTCTCAGCTTCCTCATCGGTGAAGCAAATAGTTGGCTCGTCAACTTCTCTCGTCTTTGGGGATCGTCCAGAGAGTTGTACATTCTGTACCACTTTAAGATACGTCTTCTTTGATTTGGAAGTTTGTCCGGCTGAAGTTCCTCCGATGATGACCCTTATTTCTCCTAACGGGGGCCGTGACGGCTCTTCCATCTTTGCCTTCAACTTCTCATCTTTGTGGTCCCTCCGAACAAAATGCCTCAATTTTCCCTGCCTGATGAGATTCTCAATCTGCTGTTTCAAGTCAAAACATTCGTCTGTGTCATGCCCATGGTCCCTATGGAAGCGACAATATTTATTTTTATTCCGCTTATTAGGGTCTCCCTTCATCTTCTCTGGCCATTTCAAGGAAGGATCGTCCTTGATTTGCATGAGTACCTGATCGAGTGGGGCATTCAAGGGCGTATAATTCTGATTCCTTGTTGGGGGGCCTGTCTTCCTACTATCCCTGTCTTTCTTATCTTCCGTTCGTCCCTTCTTTGGACGAGGACCTTGTTCGGAGTGACGTGCAGGATTGGCTTCCATCCTCTCAGCTCTCTTCCTCTTTTTGGCTATAATTGCGTCTTCTGCATTCATGAAATTTTGGGCCGAATGGACGAGTTCAGCCATGGATTGAGGCTCCTTCTCATATAGCTTGTGGATGAATAAATCAGAATTAACCCCATTGTGGAAGGCCGCTAAGAGTAACTTGTCATCAACTTCGTCCACAGTCAAGGCTTCCCTGTTAAACCGAGTAATGAAGGAACGCAGGCTTTCATTTTCTCCTTGCTCTATTGTTAGCAGGCTGGACGAGGAACGTTTGTGCCTCTGCCCTCCAATAAAGTTGTTGACAAACAACTTACTCAACTCTTCAAAAGAACTTACTGTATTATGGGGTATTTTGCTGAACCACACCCGTGCTGGCCCTTTGAGAGTGGTAGGGAAGGCCCTACACATAATCTCGTCCGGGACTCCTTGAAGGTGCATGGTGGTCTTGAATGTTGCAATATGATCAAAGGGATCGCGCGCTCCATCGTACGAATCCAGTGAAGGCATTTTGAACTTCGGGGGCAGAGGGTGTCCGTTGACGGAAGCCGTGAAAGGAGAATCTGTGCGGTGGACTAGCTCTTCCACCGGGTTCGTCCTCCTCATATTTTCCCTCATCTCAGCCATAACCTTTCTCATTTGATCCATCTCCTTCTCCAGTTGCGGCACCCTTCTAGATGTGGTACCCCTTGATTGGCTTTCTGGTCCAGCGTCTCCCCCATCTTCTTGACTTTGGGCCTGACCCTCAGCATACCCTTCATTGTGTTGCTTCTTGGAATTAATCTCCCTGATCAATTCTTGATTCCGTCGTGTTAACTCCGCCATAGCGGCTGCCATAGAATGCATGTGTTGAACCGAGGATTGTGGCATCACTGGGGCTGACTGACGGTCGCGTTGGGGATGGCTTGAAGCATCCCTACTCTCCTGATGGCCTGGGCTGGTAGCCCTTGACCTAGTTCGAACCATTCAACCCTTTGTCCAGGAAAGACAAGTGTAATATGTCCTTCCCACAGACGGCGCCAACTGATGCTACACAGGATCAGTGGATTGAATGCTCCGACTTCGGTGGACTACGAATGGTGTTGGAAGACCTACAAAATAAATACCAAATCAGGAAGAGGGTCGGAGTGAACCGACCAAACACCCTCCGATGGTTGAGTTAGTCTCACAGGGATGAAATTCTAACTTGATTTTGGAGTTCTGTGTTTTTTAGGATTTTTCTTACCATCGTTTTGTTCAGACCGGTCCTTTATATAGGGACATTGGGGCGGTTATTTCCTCAATAACTTCCCCAAGGTTCTCGGAAGCCAATGAGTTCGGAGATAACTTCCTCAACGGCAAGAAACTGCTAATAGAGATCAACTGCTCCAAGAACTTTGGGCGATAGTCATGGGTTCATCAACCGCTCTGTCATGTCGGATTTTCCCAAGTGTTGCCTGTTCATCCGTCCTTTGTATGGACGATTGAATCGTCCCTTTCTCGTTATCGTCCACGGACGACGTCCATGGACGACTTCACTGTAGTCTATAGACAAATTCCACGGACGACCTAATCATCGTCCAAGGAGGACCTCGTCAACTGTATACTTTATTCTTAGTCTAAGGAAACTCAGTCTTTTTATCAATGATTCCTGACATTGTCCACTTTTGGTCATGGACGATCCTTATGGACGAACTGGAGACCGCACAAATTCAGTATCCTATCAGTTGTAATTTTAGATTATAACAAATTTTGCAGCAAAAAACATTTGTCTATTTAAGTTGGCTTGGTCATTTGATAGATTGTAATCTCTTGTACAAGTAACCATATTACAATTTGAAATTAGTGATTTAGATTTGTCACATTATAAAGTATAAACATTTAAATTATGTTACAAAAGAAAATAAACAAACATTGATGATCATCATTTTGGCATTTATGAATTCTTTTCTATTATCACATTTGAAAATGAAAGATTGAATTTTTAAAACCATGCAGGAAAGTCAATTAGAGCCCACAATTTTCAGTGTTTAAACATTGAAAACTATTGTTTGAACTATCTTACCAAACAGGGCACTAAATTAAGTAAAGATTCATAATATATTGTGAGATGTATGTGATAAGATGGCTTAACTAACACCTTTTGAATCAGTATGACGTACTGCAATGGATTGTTGATTATTATATACTTATAAAATGAAAGTACTAATAAGTGGTTTTAGGTTTTATAGGAAAAAAATCTATCCAAAAAAAAAAAGAGTAGGTCTAGCCGTTTACGTAAGGATGAAAGAGGTCCAAAACAATTTCGGACTTTTATTTTGGGCCATAAAAGTTTTGAACGCCCCAAAACCAACAACTTATCCCCATAGAAAGAGTTGGTGGGCTGAATTGGCCCAATGAGGTCATGAGTCATGACTTATAACCTATTTTCAGAACTTATTGCGAGTATGACAAAAAGTCACGTGGTATTGGGATAAGAAATTTCAACTTTCCCTATAATATTATTTTTTTCACTTCCATGATAGTGATGGGAGCATTGGAAGAAGTCGTTTAAGCAGGGCAACAAGAAGGATGAAGGTAATGCAATATTTGATAATTAATCCCTATTAAAAAAATTGAAATCATAGAGCATCCTCAGCCGCAGATCATATGATACTTATGTTCAAAACTATTGACACGTTGCATAAATAATGCTAGAGACACAGTGTTTTAACAACAATTTTACAAACAAATTACATATGGTAACATGTTAATGGTAGGTAAAAAAATGTTATCAGTGGTGGACCCAAATAAAAATTAATAACAAATTGTGGTCCAAATAAAATCCAACAAAAAATTGCCGTCTAAGATTTGTTGTGAAATTGTTTCGAACATATTGTAAATATAGGATGGTTTGGCTAAAATTTGTTCTATGATGCATACTCTTCTCTTGTGGACTAATATTGGACATGTAAGATAAAAGTCTTGCAATTCATGGATATTATTTAATTCTTCTAATCAGAAGAATCTGGAATTTCAACCTCCCTCCCAAACTTTTTCTAAGTAGATATATTGGATCTGCTGCATCTGCAAGAACCCTACAGGATCCATATTCTTAGTATTTATCAGACTAGAGACAAAGGCTTGGATCCATTAAGCTTTGGAAATGCCAGCCCACATCATTGTCCTTAATGGGCTAACGTAGCAACTATGGGCCTATCCCTCTACTTGGATTTTCAATCAAACTGAATCAAATTAAAGAACTACAAATATGATAGGCCCAATTATGAGTCCATTTATAGTCAGCCTCATGATCACCCCAAGATAAATGGAATGACCTTTTCAAAGCACATACCAAAATGGAAATTGCTCAATAAATAGATAGCAAATAGCAATGAGAACCTGCAACAACTTGCAGGTTGAGATAACTTAGTTTATAAATAAAATCTCACTTTCCCTTTGTTTAAATAATTTCCCTACTCTATGCCTAGCCCCCCAAAAATAAAGCATGGTACTAATAAAAATTATAAAATTGTTAAAATAAACATTCTCCTTTTGGATAAATTTTCAAAGTTACATTCATTATTTGAGTCTACGTCCTAGATGGCGTAAGCAGTGATTCCAAATTTGCACTCACCGAATGCCCACTAATTGTTCACATAAAATAAGATTAAAAATCAACTACTATTTGATGCATTTTTTTTTTTATGGCGTTATTATAATGTTAAACATGAGCTCAAGTCAAGGAAGGCACTAATTAAGCTGCAAATATCAAATAATATTCGCTTATTTGGTAAATAAAGCGAAGTTTAGAATATTTAAATATTTTTTCCGTACAATGTTGAATCACCTGTCACTATATTTTTTTTGCCATTAAAGTCTCTCTCCCACACTGAAATGTGTTCAATCTCAGACGGTAAAACCTTATAGTTTCAAAGTTCAGCAGTGAAATCAGTGACGTTCTTTGACTCAATTGTCTTGTCTTGTCCTGTCCTGGCTTTAGGTTCTGGACGGTTGAATTTGGATCATTTTTCCTAGTTATCCACGAAAAGTATTGAATTCTTTGGAGATTGATTGAAGGGTAAAACTTTCTTTCACTGTTACATACTTCCATTTAGTTTTACTATTTGGTTTTCCTGATAGATGTTTTAGTGTATTTATAAATAAATTTTTTATGAAATTTTTTATATTAAAAACAAAAAGAAAAAAGAACAAAAATTTTGATAATTTTTTTAATTTTTTGTAAAAAATTTCTTAAAATAAATTATTAACTAATGTTTTAAATACATATATTAACCAGACTCTTATTGTTAATACCGGATTGAATTTGAACATGTATAGATTTTTTATTTTAAAAAAATTGAAAATCGAACACGTATGGTTTCTTTATTGATCACTAAATGCAAATCAATTACTAAATTAAATTATGTGATTATGAATTTATAATTGTAAAAGTGTTTTATGAAAATCATTACCATTTGTATTACACATTTTGTGGACACAAATATTTCCTTTTCCTTAATCAATTTATCAATTTCATTGCTTGCATGCTTGCGTGCCGCATTAATATTTCTTTGTATTAATCCGCTTCAATTTTCAAAGCCTAACCATGAAGTGGCACAGTTATGAGGTCTGACAATTTGCTTTTGCTCAAATTATGCACCCAGACAAGGAGCCGCATGGGGTACTAAAAAGGGTCATGAATTTTAATTATAGCAAGTAGGAAAGGATAACAAAGCTCGAGATTATTGATGGCACAGTGGTGATAGTAATAGGGCCATCACATTCATTATCGCAATCAAGTGAAAAGGTGTACTAATAGTTACATGCCAAAAGTCCATTTTGGCCTTATCCAAAATATATGGGGCCAAGAAGAGGTGCATTTTATTTGTTTTATTCTTATCGAGGCTTAACTTTGACTCTTTGAGCACCTTCTTCTTTCTTTCTTTTTTTTTTCTTTTTCTTTTTTTTTTAAAATTTATTATATATTGGTGCATTATATTCTGATTCATAGGATAGCAATAGAGAGGGCAACCAAAAAGAAAGAGAGAGAGAGAGATAATAATAGAGTAATGCGACTTGCTTAAATAATTTAATGAATAATGTGATTTAAGTGAATTATATTATAAATTGTCACATAATAAATCTGATTTGAAAGAAAACTTTATTTTTCGAAAAAAGAACGTATAGATATGATTTGAAATATAATAGAATAATAGGATAAAATACATAGATCAAAGTTGATTATCCTGTTGAGAATTCATATTTGATCTCAAAATTTTAAAACTAAAATCCGGTTATAGTTGTTGTATTCTATTATGATTCACAAACTGATTTCATTATCCATCTTTTCTAATTTTGCTGTTAGGCTCTATAAAGGCATTCAACAATTGCTTAGGGGGGAAAAACCCACACCTTTCATCAAAACCACATTGTATGCTAACTTCATTTAGATTATTTTCCTTCTATGTTTGCTGAAACTATAATCCATCTATTTCCTTCGGTGAAGATAAAAACAAATTGTAGTTGGTGATAAGATGAGTGGTGGTAACTTGGACAAAATTGCCTTATACCCTTTTCACCCAAATTATATAGCCTTATGCCCAATTTTTCAAACTAATTAGGGAAATGCCCCTCTTTTGAAACTCGACTTTCTCAAAATCAAGTTAAGTTTTATTGCCTATAACTCGATTTCATGGAGATCGAGTTACAAAACGTCATTATAGGTTCTTAAAACCCCATTATAGGTCCTTAAAAACGTCATTATAGGGCTCCAGATTTTTTTTTTTTTTTTAAACTCGATTTTAAGAAAATTGAGTTACAAAAGATGAGCATTTCCCTAATTAGTTTGGGAAGAGGGGCATAAGGCTATATAATTTGGGTGAAAAGGGCATAAGGCAATTTTGTCCCGGTAACTTAGCAATTGGAGGTTCTAGGTTGAAAGCTTTTAATAGAAGTTCAACACCTCAAGTTCCCGCATGTAAGGAGCATGACACCACAATTGGGCGGCAATAAGCACTCCAAAGTTTAAGTTAATGAAAACAGAAGTGGAAAAAGATTTCTTCAATGAGTACCTATTGAAGAATGGGGTAGGAGTATTGATATCCTTTATGAGACGTGCTAGATCGAGGTCGAGGGGAAGATGATGTCCACCTATTTGTTTTTTGCCTAACGTGATAGCCCCATGTTCTTTTTTTTAATTGGTTGGGAGTCCAGCTGAGAAGAAGGTATACCCTGTAAGGGTATATGCAACTTCTCACTCACGGCAGATGGGTCTCACTCATTAATAGGACCCATCTACTATGAGAGAGAAGATATATATACTCGAAACAGGGTATATTTATCCCTACCTAAAGGGCAAACCACATCGCCTTAAATGCTGAGTAGAAGGTCTAAGTGGGTGGTTGCATGAGTAATTAATGCAATACTAATTGATTTGGTCTTCAACTATTGAGTTTAGCCAGTTTTGGGCTCTTGTAGTATTTATAGGTCTCACTGTACTATTTTAGCTACTTTTTAACTTGGGTCTGGCTTGTGTCCAGTGGAAGTTTCCACTGGACACGTGTCCACTCGTAGACACGTGTCTGAATCCGGACGTGTCCAGTGGAAATTTCTACTGAACACAAGCCATGTCTTTTTAGCTTTATTTACGGTACTTTTAGTAAAAAAATTTCAGTTTCAACTAAATAAACTATTCTCAAATGAACTCATAAACGATTGATACCCCAATGACGGCCTTTTTAAGTGAAGTTATGGAAATGTTCCCAGGCCATGTATCTCCCGCCCACACAAATTTACGTGCATTATCAAAAAAATCTTCTCTAATTAAAGACGTATACTATTATGGTTGAACTACTAAATTAACAATTATATTAATATCCAAAGGACTTGGAAACCGAATTATGTGGTTCCTTTCATTTTCTTGTATGCAGTACAACCCTATTCAACCACAGAAATGAAACCAAAATCTCCAAATCTTCATTAGACATTTAAATCGGCTTCGTAAAGTTATTTCCATACAAGGATAGGCATGTAGATTCATAAATGCAACCTATCATTCATGCTTATAGTGGAATGCTAACATGACCACTTTGCTTTTTTGGTTGCGCGTCGGCAAGATCCTCTATACATTTTAGGGCTATGACCTAGATGTTGAAAGAGATAACACCAATAACTTTTGTTGAAGCCCCTTGAACTTGTGGTTGAGAGGGCTCTTAAAACCTACACCATGTTACTCTCACTCTCATCACATAGCTTCACGCAACTGATAAATGAGAATGAAAAGGAAATGGTGTGATATGTCAAACGGCTCAAAAGGCAATCAAAGAGAGAGGATAAAGTGCCACGTGTGGGCTCATTTAAATAATTTCTCTTTTGAAAGAGAAATATTAAAGAAAAAAAAAAAGTTCGCAAAATTTCACAACTTATTAAGTTAACAAATTACGATAAGAAAAATAACACTTTCACGTTGGTCAACTACTAATATAGTTTCTATGGTACACCAATCATAATTTGTTTACTCAATATCTATAAAAATTATGAAATTTATTATGTAAGTAGATTTATTGTTTGAGAAATTAATTCTTGCCTGCCGTTTTGGTCCGCAGTGGCTTTTGAATATTACGGTGGCCTTTGAATTGTAATATGTGGTCCAATTTTTGTCGAACTAAGGGAAAGATGTCTGTTTTTTAAGGATATGAACGATGTTGATTTTGTAAGCAAAAGAGAATTTGATGATGGGGTACGTACTACATAGTCAAATTTGAAGCTCAAAATTTCAATAAATTAGATTGGCATCCTAACTAAACCACCATGACATGAATATTCCTTTGAAAATATACAAAGGAACAAATTTTATTCAGTGGGAGAATATCTGTTACTGGGTTAAGATTTACTAATTGAATATAAAGCTCCTTTCTGAGTGACCATTTATAAAATATGTTTATAAGTCAGTATGTTGAAAACTAATTTGTGTGAAAGACATGAATTTTGATGCTCCTTGGAGTTGGAGGAGATATTTCTTCATTCTCTTGAGACTTGAGTGCACTGCAAGTATAATTTCATGAATAATTCAACTTTTAAAGTGGCATTCTCTGTCAACAATAGGATAGTACTCACTTATTTCAAATCAAACAAGTTCAAACCCATTTAAAAGGTAAGTCAACCCAAAGCTTAAATCAACTCAAATTGGATATTCCATAATATTTTTCCTTGGTCCCTGTTACTTGTTGAACCTGTACTATTCGGACCAAAAGGGACAAAATTCATGTATTATTCAATTTTCTCCTTTCATCATCCTATCTACTAGTACTAATTTAATCCCCCAAAAACGTCGATCCAATTTAAAATTGAGAATGTGACATAAAGAGAACATTAATGGTTTTACATTCATGGTTTTGGCCTATAGGTACCTCAAATTAAATAGTCAAGGGCTATCTCTCTTACACCAACCACCTATAGTTTGTCTTGGCCCCAACAAAAATAAAAAATCAAAGTTTTCAAGATATGACACCCATCCTAGGGTTACTATTTAATGTGACATGAGTTATTGGCTACTTTCTTATTATGAGCGACACTCTTACTCTCTCTCCAAAATGATTAAAACAACAAAAAAAATATCATATAGCAAAACTTATTATTGGATTTGATGTAAATACTGTTTTATTTGACGAACTCTTAGTCCCAAATTTGTAATGGTCGGATATAAATTTTGAATAGATAAGTTAAAGTTTGACCATATGTATACTTTTCCACGATTTTGTTATATTTAAAATCATACACTATTTTATTATATTTGAAATCTCACTCCATGTTCTTTCATTAATTAACCAATTTTTTTTTATGGCTTTTACTAATATTATTTATTTATTGTCCTCACTCTTTCTTTGCTAGTAAATTAATCGCCCTACATTGAATATGATTAAACTATCTTAAGTAACTCTCTTTAATTTTTTCATCAATATGGGCCTATATAATTAAGCAAATTTTCTCATTTTGAATGCTATCTTTCTATCTTTTTCCACTTATTCATCATAATATTCTTATTTTAATTTCACTTATTTTATGAATGTGGTTCTTCTTAATATTCCAACATTGAACAAAGCATAGCTAATCTTATAGTAATATATCACAAATTATAGTAGTAAAAATTTATCTTCTAGCTTAACAGGAATATATATATATATATATATATAAAAGCTATAAAATTAGTGCTCAAGGTTAAGTGAATTATCAACAAATTTAACAAAACATTATCATATACTAGTGATATGTAACTTTTTAGCACAACAATTTTTACAAAAAATTTAATAACTACTAAGTTAACATATTATTATTGTTTTTCATATAGATTCATTGTTGACACTATTTTATTAATCGCTATTAACAATTTGTCTCTTTTAACAATTGTTAAAAAATAATACTACATACATATATACACACAAAATTTTACAATAATTTTAACAAAAGTTGAATTAATACACTGTTATCAATATTAAATTTTCACTTAATATTAATAATCTGTCACATCTACAAATGTGCAAAATTGTCAAAGTGTTTATAGACTTTTTTTCGTGATAAAATTTGTGAAATTTGCGGTGATTAGATTGTGAGTATTTAATGATTTTACTTGTAGATATGCCATACCAGACACACACGCAACTAAAGTATAGATAGTGATGAATGATGAGTCGCGGCACTCTATAGCACATTTGATTGGTCCCACAAGTCATGGCACCAGATGCCACTTCGAATTCGCACGTGAGACTATCAGTCCCACTTTTGACCGGGAAGTCATTTTACAGGGTCGGGTCCCAAGTAGAAGATTACTTTGAATTGTGGAGGAGAGACTTGAGAAATCAACGTGACCCAAAGAAACATATCATTGTGGAGGCCAGTTGTATATTCTTTTCTGTACAAGGTCTACTTATATTTTGGTGTATTGTTAGATTTTTTTTTTTTTTTTAAATATTTAAGAAAGTGGTGTATTGTTAGATTGGTGAATAAAGATTTGCTTCAAAAGTTATTTATTTATTTATTTTTACTAAAGTGTAAATTACACCTCTAAATATTATTTTTTGGTTAAAGTGTAAACTACACTTCTAAAATGCAATTACAGCTCTAAATATTATTTTTTGGTCATCATGACTCAAAGATATATTATTGTGGAGACCAATTGTACATTCTTTTCATGACTCAAAGATATACCGTTGGATTGGTTGATAAATATTTGCCTCAAAAGTTTTTTTTTTTTTTTGCTAAAGTACAAATTACAACTCCAAATATTACTTTTTAGTCAACATGACTCAAAGATATATTACGATGGAGTCCGGTTGTACATTTTTTCTATACAGGTTTATCTATATTTTGGTGTATCGTAGAATTGGTGGATTGCAAATTACACTAATTTTTTTTCTTTTTGGTTAACGTATATCATCGTGGAGGTCAGTTGTACATTCTTTTTTGTACAAGTTTACGTATATTTTGGTTTACCATTGGATTGATGGATAAAGATTTTCTTCAAATGTTATTTATTATTATTATTATTATTATTATTATTATTATTTGTTAAAGTGAAAATTATACCTCTAAATATTACTTTTTTATTAAAGTGAAAACTACACTTTTAAAGTTTGGAGGTCGTTGAATTTTACACCATAATATTTCAGAATTTGAATTTTACCACCTGAAATGATATTTGACGTAAATGCACTTTTAGTCCCTACACTTTGACTTTTTTCCATTTTACTCCCTACATTTTATTTTTACCACTTTTAGTCCCTAAACCAATTAACGCCCTTCATTTGAGTCCTTAAAACACTGTTCTGTCACCAACTTAAAGGGGAAACTGACGAATTAATAAAATATTATTAAAAAAATTATTTAACATTTTTTAAATGCCAAAATTTTTAATAAAAATTAATTACTCAATTTTAATTAAAAAAACAAACAAAACTCGTTCAAGACTCAATTCTCAAACTCTCTTTCTCCTCTATTCTCAAACTCTTTTTTTTTCAGAAGAACATTTAACAAACAAAACCTTTTCTCTCTCTATTCTCAAACTCTCTTTCTCCTCACCCTCCATGGATGGAAAGTCTCTGTAATCTCATCTTCGCTGATCCACCAAACTCCAATCTGATTCAAACTCTGACTGACCCAAACTCTCTCTAATCTCGTTCAAGACTCAGTGCTGAGGTTGCCGCTGTCGAACTCGTTCAAGACTCAATGATGAGGTCGCCATTGTCGTTGAAGAAAGAAACCCCAGAAGGTCTGCCGTTGCCATTGCCATCGAACCCATCAAGAAGGTCCGCCGATTAGGTGTATGAAACCCCAGAAAGAAAACTCATAGTTTATTTCTATGTAGTTATGGCTCCGTTGTACAAAACCCAGTCACCGATTCGGTATTGGAGCCCGATATTGACCAACGGCGAGCAGATCAAGAGGCTGATCTTCGAGGTTTTGATCATGGAGGCCATGGGGTCTTGATGCCATGAAAACAATGGGAAAAATTTAGAGGCTTGCATATGGGTGTTGTGAACATGGATTGGTGGTTGGGTCCACTGATGATTTTGGCTTGGGTTGTGATCTGGGTTTCGTTTGTGTTTGATCTCTATTTGTGATCTGGGTTTGTGTTTGTGTTTGGTCTTTGTTTCTTTTCTTTTTTTTCGTTTGTGTTGTTGTGATCTAGGTTTGAGTTTCTGGTTGCTGTATTTGATCTGGGAAGAACACGAAGAACAAGTTGTAATGTTCTTATGAAAAATAATAATGATAAATAATAATGTTCCTTTGCTGGGCTTCTATTCTTTTGCTTGGGCTTGGGTTTGATTCGGTGGCGATCTTCTGAAAAAAAAAAGAAAAAAAAAAGATTGGAATAAAAAAATATTATATTAATTAAAAGAAAGTAAAATTTTTGTTTGAAAGAAAATAATTTTTTTGTTTTTATTTTTATTTTTTAAATTAAAATTGAGTAATTAATTTTTTTTTTAATTTTGGCATTTAAAAATTGTTAAATAATTTTTTTAATAATATTTTATTAATCCGTTAGTTTTCTCGTTAAGTTGGTGACAGAACAGTGTTTGAAGGACTTAAATGAAAGGCATTAATTGGTTTAGGGACTAAAAGTGGTAAAAATAAAATGTAAGGACTAAAATGGAAAAATGTCAAAATGTAGGGACTAAAAGTGTATTTACGCCATTATATTTTATTTGTATTAGTAGCCTCTCCATCCATATTTTCCGTTAAGTAACATATAAACTTGCCACGCTTGTTTAGTTTATCCAATAAAATAATGTTATTTTATTTTCATTATGCCATCTGGTATTATTTTATTGGACAAGCTAAACATGCGTGACACTTAATGGAAAATATGGATAGATGGATTGTTGTTGCAAAAAAAAATATAACTTCAGGGATAAAATTTAAATTCTAAAATTTTAGAGTGTAAAATCCAAAGATTCATAAATTTTAGGAGTTTAATTTTCACTTTAGCCTTAAAATAATTAGGGATGAAGAATCGAACTCTTGTTACTTTCTTTAGAGAGATCGGAGGTTATTATTGTTGTAACTTTAAATGCACATTGCTAATTGTTTTTTTTTTTTTTAAATTGGTTAAGGTAAAATTGTACTTAAAAGAATCTGACTTTAAAAAGATTATACATAACCAAATAGGAGAAAATGGGCAAATGGCCCTTTCAAAAAAAAAAAAATCCAACATTTTGCCCATTTTTCCAAACTAATTAGGGAAATACCCATCTTTTGAAACTCGACTTTCTCAAAATCGAGTTATTAAAAAAAAAAATTCTAGAGTTCTATAGTGACGTTTTAAGGAGTCTATAGTGACATTTTAAGGACCTATAGTGGCGTTTTGTAACTCGATCTCTATGAAGTCAAATTACAAGCAAATTTTTTTTTACTTTTTTTACCTATAACTCGACTTCATGGAGACCGAGTTATAAAACGCCACTATAGGTCCTTAAAACGTCACTATAGGCTTCTTAAAAAGGTCATTATAAGGCTTAACTCGATTTTGAAAAAATCGAGTTTCAAAAAAAGGGCATTTCCCTAATTAGTTTGGGAATGAGGCAAAATTCTAGATTGTTTTTTTAAAAAGGGCAAAGGCCAATTTTTTCATAACCAAATATGTTTAAAAGTTTAAAGAGCCAATACTCCTCTTTCACTCATTGAATTGTCAAAAATAATAATTAAAAGAGAAAATGATAACAAAAGACTTTGAGTTACAACATTCTTGATAAAATTAATCACATAGCTTATTTAATCATATAAGTGAATAAATCAATGACATTTCATGTGTCCTTGTAATTCGATGATTTATCTAATAGTAATATGATTTGTTTAGATGATTTAATGTATCATGGAATTGAAATACATGTAGATATTATTTGGACAACCATATACTTTATTGGAGAATTTTTTCTCCAAACTAGTTTGGAAGATTGAATGAAAAATTTGTCCATTCTTTTATTTATTCTTAAACAAGTAAATATTTCATAGTCAAATTTTCTTCCAAACAAATTTAAAGGAAAAAATCTCAAAGCTATTAAATGGTAATTCAAAATTGTGTACGTGAATTTTAATTGCACAACTCATTAAATTATCAAAACAATGAGAAATTATAGAGTCCTCCAGTGGACCACGTTATTTGTCCACTATTCCACTAAAAAACTTCCACTTGTTTAAAATTGCTAAGTCGATCAGTAATTAATTTCTGTTTAAAAAAATTTTTTAACTAACAATTTTAAACATGTGGAAGTTTTTTAGTGGAATGGTGGATTACATCAGTTGTCCAACTTGTGGATCTTATAATTTCTCCAAAACAAGCGACATGCCGACATTTTTTTTTGGAGAAAGACATGCCGACATTACTTGAACAATTTATGTAATTAAAATAACACGTAAATGGTTAATAAAGTATCAAATATTAAATTGGAGGAGATTTCTCCAAATCAATTCAAAGATAAGTATCGTTTATGTAATACCAACTTGCCAAGTGAATGCCTCTCTTTTAATCTTTTCTTTATACAATGCGGATTGTCATTATAGCTTTTACACACATAATGGACTTTTGATCCCTTCCCGTTGTACAATAACTATATTTTAATTATTATGTTAGCTCTATTTTGGACGAAACTATGGTATCAAGTTCCCATAAAAATTTTAAACTATTTTTTGGATTAAAAATTCTATTTCTAAAAATATTTGAAAATTAATTAATTTAATTATTAAAAATTGATAATTTTTCTCCGTTTTACATATAAATTTTAGAGATTAAATTATATAAGAATGTAGTGTAAAACTCAAATTTTGCTCCCTTTAATTCCAACATGTCACATCATCATATTACATATTAAAAAATAGGCACAATCACACTCAATCGATTCTAATATCCATTTGAAAATCCAACTTAACTATAAGTTTATTAAAATATTATTATGTGTGGTATGATTTATTGAGTTTTAAATAAAAAAAATAATATAACAATCTCTTATTAAATTGTGTAAAATATGAATTTTACATTTTATCCTTACCAAATCTAAACTCTAAATTTTAGTATTAAATCAGTAACTCAACTATTAAGTGGTAATTCAAAATTATGTATGTGAATTTTAATTGCACAACTCATTAAATTATCAAAACAAGCGACATGCCGACATTACTATTGAACAATTTATGTAATTAAAATAACACGTAAATGGTTAATAAAGTAGCAAATATTAAATTGGATGAGACTTCTCCAAATCAATTCAAAGATAAGTATTGTTTATGTAATACCAACTTGCCAAGTGAATGCCTCTCTTTTATTCTTTTTTTTATACCATGCGGATTGTCCTTATACCTTTTACACACATAAAGGACTTTTGATCCCTTCCCGTTGTACAATAACTATATTTTAATTATTATGTTAGCTCTATTTTGGATGAAACTATGGTATCAAGTTCCCATAAAAATTTTAAACTATTGTTTGGATTAAAAATTCTATTTCTAAAAATATTTGAAAATTAATTAATTTAATTATTAAAAATTGATAATTTTTCTCCGTTTTACATATAAATTTTAGAGATTAAATTATATAAAGATGTGGTGTAAAACTCAAGTTTTGCTCCCTTTAATCCTAACATGTCACATCATCATATTACATATTAAAAAATAGGCACTATCACACTCAAACAATTCTAATATCCATTTGAAAATCCAACTTAACTATAAGTTTATTAAAATGTTATTATATATGGTATGATCTATTGAGTTTTAAGTAAAAAAATAATATAACAATTTCTTATTAAATGGTGTAAAATATGAATTTTACATCTTATCCTTACCGAATCCAAACTCTAAATTTTAGTATTAAATCAGTAACTCAATTATTAAAATTTCTTATAATTGAATAGAAGATTCAATCTTTACTTATACAAAAAATTAATTAGTAGCTTAATTTAATAATAAAGTACTATTAATACACACATGTTAATGTAATAAATTACGTATTTTTATGTGTACTTGTACATAGAGCCAATAAACAAAGAGAAAGGAAGGAAGGTAATAGGCATGTGGAAAAACGTTATACGTGGACTGTATAAAAGAACGGGGCTGTTTCAAGGGTTGCGGCTGTCAGTGCTTCAGTCCAGGAAGCCTAAAAAGCCCATAGCCTTAGACTTTTTCAAGTTTTAGAGTTTGGGAGTTTAATCAGACTAACTTTTAGAATGAACACGCGTCTCATTTTCAACACATAACTCTTTCTGGGGACCACGTCTGGAGGTGGCTTCTCTTATAGGCACGCGGCCCACAAAGATTCCCCGCCGCCATACCCATCCCTCTCCGTCTTACTATTCCATCACGTTTTCACTATTCCTTGAAACTTGAAATTTTTCTTTTAATCTTTTTTTCTCTAATGCTCTTAAAGCAGATTTGGTAATATTATTTCGGTATCTATGTTTAAGTGTTGTGAAAATATGTATAAATAAAAAAGTATTGTGAAAATATATATTGTGTTATTTAAACAATGAAAATCATTATTTAATTAATAACACAACCAAATAGACTTTTACTAATTCACACACTTTTTTCCAACTTACACATTAATTTTCCTCTAATACCCTTCTCTTTGTAATTGGGTAGACATTTTTCTTTTAGCTTATTAACTTCTTTATTTATTTAAAATTTTTTATAGTCTTCCTTTTATCAACTTCCTATCCTGTTTTCTAAAATTCATTTTTAATCAAAATCCCTTTATTTTTGAGAGATCATAATTGGTGAGAGCATAAAATTTAAATTTAATCTAAATATGCATTTCTTATGGGTGAGTTTGTTTCAATCATTTTGATTTTGAGAAGTATTATGTCTACAACATTTTTACAACAAATCATAAGTGGTAAGTTGTTATTAGCTTTAATTTGAATTTACAACTTAAATTACTTTTTTGTCCACCCATAACAACCAATAATAGCCTGCCACTTAAGATTTATTGTAAAAATATTGTAGACATAGCATTTCTTTTTTATTTTAGACTTTTGTAAAAAATTGGTGATTTGCAATTGTTGTCCAAATGATACAATGTAAAAATGTAGTTAAATCACAATTACAAAAATCAAAATTACGATTTCTAAATTTTACCTAATGCCCAAATTAAAAGTGGCAATTTGAAGATTGAAACTACCATTATGATTTTGGCCAAAAAAGTCTAACAAATTGGTACCCAAAAAAAAAAAAGAAAAAAAACACTTTCTTTTTGCTTAGGCTTCTTGTTATAATCAAAATCCCTTCAATTATGAGGACATAGATGGTAGAGACTAAGGCCACAAGCCTTCTCTTTGTTTCTCTTGTTAAAATTAATTGTTAGGACAAGAAGAGAATGATATTTTTTTTAAAAAAAACTTGGATTTACATAATGGCCCATATCAAAGAAGAATTCATATTAGATGGACTTTACAATAAAGTTTGTCTTGCAAAATGGGTTCTATGCACTTTGTCCGTACGATGGCAAACAAGCAAGAATTCCTTAGGATTGTACTTATGGCCTTGATCATGTAACACGATAAGATCATTTTAAATTTAACTTTGAAACTTTGTCCTTAATGGGCTAACTTAAGTTATACGTCGGCCAATCACATACAGACACAACTCAAAAATCATTGCGAATTACCTTTTTGCAATCTAGAACATGGGGACTTTAATTCCCATTCAGGCCCCATGGACAAGGTTTCAAATGTTACACGACTTAAAAACCAATATAATAATGCTTTAATAAGGACTTGTAAGCTTAGTGGTGGAACCAATTATGCACATCTTTAATTTTATAAAATTATCCAAAACCATGCTTCGTTAATGCAATCAGAAAGAAAAAAGCATAAGAAAACAAAACAAAAAAAAAAAAACTACACGGTCAATTTCAAAGAATGAGATTGTAAAAAACCTCAAATTACAAATTTCCCCACCCCACAAATAGAAAGAAAGAAAAAATGAAAAATGAAAAACAAGGTACAAACTGAATAATCCACAATTAGACCTCGGTTATGTCTTTCACAAATCTATAATTAAGTATCCTAAATTAATTATTCTAGCTTCATAATTCTCACTTTTTTCGTTTTCCCCATGTTTTTTTTTTCCTTCTCTTCTTGTACTCTACACATAAATTTCACTTAATTTCCACCTTCTCTTTTCTTATTTTTCACATTTCAAATGTTGTTGTTGTTGTTGTTGTTGTTGTTGTTGTTGAGTTGCTGCTGTAAAAACCACATGTCATCAACATTCCACAAATTGTCTGATGTGTCCCCACCATCTAGCCACTGATTGCTCTGCTCCATAGCTTGGAAATCCAATCCATTATTGAAGTACCCAGATGGGCTAGTAAGGCTGTCTTGGTACCCAGCCTGGCTAGCTTGGAAACATTCAAGACTAGGGTTGTTATTAACCGGGATATTGTAATAATCAGTCAAGTCCGAGACAGGTGAAACCTGAGCCCCAAACGAGTCTGATGAGCCAGCAGTACTAGAATTTTCTGGGGTGTTGTAACTTGGTGTAACTTGTGCACCCCTAAAGTCATGGCCAATAGCAACCCCATGTGGTAAAACCATTTGTCCAGTTTGGACATCTAGGTTATTATTGTTTATGTGGTAATTATTGCTGTTGTTGTTGGTGGTGGTTGTGGTTTTGGTGGAGGTGGATGAACCTATTGAACATGTTCCAGTGGTAGCGGTGGTGGTGGTGGTGGCGTCGATGGAAGTGTTGGCCGGGGCAACAGTAGCGGCCTGAATACGCTCAACCAGCCTTGGCATCCACAAGTACCTCATGGTATCCTTGAATTGCTTGCTATTCACGTCACATTTGAGCTGTTTGGCATGTTTTTGGACACGGGTCCTCCAATAGTTTTTGATCTCATTATCTGTTCTCCCTGGCAAGTGTTGTGCAATTTTGGACCATCTGTCAGTTCACAAAACAATCTCTTTTAATAAGAATTAGGGTTAAAAATCAAAGAAACAATTGGTTTGAAATTAACTATAAGTATATAAAATCAAATTAAGAAGTAATATACTAGTAGTGAATAAAAAATGGTGTGGGATTATCCATATAAGATAGAGTATATATATATATATTCTTCAGTTCTCCTTTTACGGATATATATAGTACTTACCGGTTTCCCCAACGAGAATGAAGCTCAAGAATCAAAAGCTGCTCTTGTAGGGTTATGTTTCCACGTCGAACATCAGGGCGTAGATAATTAAGCCACCTTAATCTGCAGCTCTTTCCAGTTCGTTTCAAACCTGTTTGAGAAAAAAATTTGATTAGATTTAACAATATTTTTGGTAAAGTTCTTAGCTAGAGCATTTTCCTGTGATGTACTCTACTTTTTTAGCCTGTATGTGACTTTATGTGGGTGAGTGCTGTAACAATTATATATGCTTTATAAATATCTGAGTGTACGGTTAAAAGAACAATAATCTAGCATATCACTTATTCATTCACACATAGAGAACCTTACAAATCTATTATCGTGGATGTTGTTTTCCAGAAAAAGGTGCACAGCTTGTGATTTACATATTCATATTCTACAATGGGTCCTTGTCCATAATTGATTAAATTTGAGAAAAAAGGAGAGAAAGTGGATCCAATTTACCAAAGGTTTCAAATCAGAGACGTAAAGAATAAAAATTTCTGTAAAGCTAGAAGCATGAGCTAAACAAGTGAATCACATATTGACAACATGTTGTTTGGCTTATTCATGAAAAAGAGAAGAAAACATGTCCTACTTCTTGGGCTTTTTTTATTTATTTATTTATTTTTTGATCGAACTTGGGCTCTTTTTTTGCTATGGTATTGGAATAGTATGTGAATATAAAAAGTAAATATATATGGTTATATTTATATTTACCTGCACAGCGAGCAAGAGAGTTCCAGCGACCTTCACCATGATTAGCAATGTAATTGATGAGAGTGAAGTCTTCATCAACAGTCCATGGACCCCTCCTAAGGTCCATATCTTCATCGATTTGAATGGTGGAACTCATGCTTCGGCCTCTTCCTTTAACATCCATTACCTTAAATGAAGGAACTTATTGATTGAAACAAAAGGGTGTTTCTGTTTTGGATTTAAAGAGTTTTGTTTTCTTGAGAGAGAGAAACAGAGAGAGAGAGATAGAGATGAAAGAAGGAGAGAGAGAGAGAGGGAGAGAGTTAGATTAATACAATAAGGAAAGAAGAGTAGGCTTTTATAGAGAGGAAGAGATTGGTTTGAAAAGAGACAGAGAGAGCCGCAATAGGGACTTTCATTAAATTAATGTTTTAAATAACACATAAGTTTGAGAGTAATTATAGTTAACAAGAGAGCTTCGAAGTTTGACACTTTGACTTTCCATCTTTTTTTTCTGTGTGTGTGTGCGTGTATGTTAGTGGGAGTCGGAGCCAGTTTTATTGGTTTGTGAAAAAGTTTTTTTTTTTCTCCTTCTCGAAACTTGTCTACAACTATTTACTTACAATTGGGAAAACAAAGTTGTACTTGAAATCGTTTCTAAAAAATGCATTCCTGCCATTATGAAAGTAAAATAATGTTTCTTGCAATATTAAGGGCATATTTCGTCGTCTTAGTTAAATTTATATTTTCATATTTTAAACAATATTATACATATTTTTACACATTTTTTCATCTATACATATTTCAAAAAATTTCAAAAAATTTCAAACAACAATTCTCAAACTCACTCACCAAACAGACCCTAAATATTTACTCTTAACGATTCTCCCAAAAAAAAAAAAAAATACTGAACTTGTAATCTGCTTTATTTTTTTTATATATAAATAATAAGTTTAAGTTTGTTTGCAAAATATTTTACTAATTTATTCTTTTCCTATATTAAATACTGCAACAAAATTCTTTTCTTCTTCTTCACAAATCAATGCTATAATTAGAAATTAAGTTGTAGTTGGAATTAATTATTTGAGTTAATAGATGAAATGACTTTGGTTTATAAATTTATAAAAATTAGATTAGCAAACTTTTTATTATTAAAATATACTCCTATATTTATAATTTTTACTGTTCATATTATTAATAAATTATATAAAAGATTATTTAAAAACTTACAAAATTCGGTCTCAAGACTTTATAAATATTTTTATACATTTATTCATAAAAATAATATTATATATTTAAAAAGAGTCACATATTCATGAGCTTGTTTATGCACATGTACTTATGTTTAAACTTAATTTGTTTAATAGTTGAGCCTAAACTTGAACTCGATTTTATCTCATTTGTTAAATAAATGAACATGAACAAACTTTTTCATGAGTTGAGTTCAAACTATTTGTAAATGGATCAGTTTATTTATAACCCTACACACATCTATAGCTTAACACTTATTCAAAAAGTCTAATTTAATTGATACATAGTCTGCCTTTTTCATCAATAATATTTTAGAAAAAAAGATTTCAATTTCATTTCATAGAGGTTTTTGCCGATGGATGTGATACATTTGTTAAGAACTCGTAATGCACTTTGGGAGAAGAAGAACTCATAACAAATTATTGGTTTCGGTTAACAGGTATCCTTAAATCAATTATTTTTTTCATTAAAACTTTCTAAAAACACTTCTTAATACAAATTAATATATTTAAGGTATATGTTAACTTTTTTTCTTATTATTATTATGTTACAGTAAGTAGAGGAGCATGCATTTCCTAGGATTTGAATCTGAAACCTTTGAAGTGAAGGATCAAAAGACCATTTTTTTCCAACCAAAATAGACCACTCAAGTTAAGAGACTCAGTGGTGGACATGTGCACTTTCGTACCATGATCATCTAAAGTAGCAGGTTGGATGTATATATCTTTGTTTCTTAAAAAAAAATCATGAGTAGTAGCTCATCATAGACTCTCATTCTCACCTCATGAACCCCACACTCTATCCTATTCCTATCCCGATGCATTGTACAGCATTTGACGGCTAGCTATTCTCTTTAATTCTAAACGTAACATCTCCTAAAACAAGCTTGTCAAACTCAAACAAAATGCCAAGATATTATCTATGTTACCAGTACTTTCGTCTCAGTATCAATTAATACTATTTTCTTATGTGAATGTTAAAATCTAAATTGAGATCTATAAAACGCACCTCTTCAAATCCTTTTCTCTAGATTTTAGGACAGCTTTTGTAACTTCTTAATTCATTTAGTAAAAAGGATTAGAGGAGAGGGACCAATTTCTTATAACCACCACAACCCCTCGAAGGACCAGTCATTGCGTACCCCAAAAATAAAGGAACTTGGTACTTAATCATACCTTTGTTTTATTGCAAATTGTACTTTTGGTTAGTATTTGATAGGTATATGAAGCCCCTTGTTGAGGGGCATTTCTATTTTTGTCCATTTCTTGTATCACCTAAACACCACTTAATTACTGGTTTTGGCAAATATGCAGTGCATGTTATTGATGATCAATTACAGCTGGATAGATTAAATACTTTGGTGGCATTGCAGAAAGGATAATGACTTTAATTAATTATTTGCTTATGATGTTTATCCTCTAAATTATAAAGAAGGACCAGTCCTTGCATGCATGCCCCAAAAAATAGGTAAATAATAGAGGTATTACTCTTTATTAATTAGGAAAAAAAAATCAAGTTTAGTATTAATGGTGCTGTAAGTGTTTAACAAAATATTGATGTTCTAGATATTATAAATTTTACCATATTAATCTTTTTTTTTTCTTACGAAGATTAGGGCAAGAAGAATATACAAATTTAAATAGATTTTTTTTTTCTAATGAAAATCAACAATACTATTAAACCATAAGACTCGTGTTATAAGTCCTAGAAATTAATACAGTAAATTGAGAAATTTATTTAATATGTTGCTGAGAGACAACACCAATTACATTCAGTTAGTAAACCTCATATGATAAAAGTGGTGCTAATTAATTTTAGTAGTTTCCTTCAATAAAACAATAACCAGGTTCAGGTTGATCAAAGATTGTTTTAACCCTAAAACTTCTTAAAGCCCAGCTTTAAAGTGACAATCCTGATTCCTGCATGACTTTTTTGTTTTTTTAGCGCTTTGCAAGTAGTGTGTGTATATATATATATATATATATATTAATAGCACGGGCATTAAAGTAAATCCAAAATAGCATTGGAAATGTACAAGTTGACAGTGGCTGAAAAATTAGTGATTGGTGAAACGAGATTGAGCCAATCTGCCCTTGTGAATAGTACGAGCCACATTTGACGAAGACTGATTGTTATACTTACGCATATGCACGCAAGGAATTTAATTGCCGAATGTTATTGCGGATTTGTGGCCATTATTATTATTATTGAGATTACGTAATGCTCTCTTTCACTTTCAAAGCAGCTGAGTTTTTTCTCACCTCTTGAAACTTACTATTACTTTTTTGCTGATGAAAGAGTTTGGTGGATTGGTGTAAGCATTCTGTTGGCAGGAGGGTTTCTCTTTCTCTCATATCCTAATTTGTATTCTTATTTTTGTTTAATATATCCAATTTCGAATCTTTTTCCCCCTAATCTGCAAATGTATTAGTGGCAAACAATAGGTATTAACATAGATCATGTATCTCCCATAAAAAAAAACAAAAAAAAAAACGTAGAGCATGTATCATTCATGGGTTTTAAAAGTTTTCTATTTTAAAACTTCAAAAATTCCAAGTAAGTATCAAGCTTTATGTTATTATTGGGGCCTTAAAGTTTAGCCGTGTTGCATGATTCTTTCTTTGGAAAATTCTTGGATTCAAATCCCATCTCCTCTTCTTATTATAAACCAATTAAAGATTATTTTACAAATATCATTTTTGGATATTTTGACATAAGTTTTTATTATTATTATTATTATAGAGTTTCAATCTTTAGCATTTGCTTCTAATGATTGTACATCAAAAATATTCTGACATAGTTATAAGTTATAAATAATGGCTCATACTTATCAAAAATGAAAAAATAATAATAATAAATAATGGCTCATATTTTTCATGAGAAATAACATTGGTCTCTAGTTTAGGAGTCTCATGGGCTGAATTATTGGTTGGGGGGGGGGGGGGGGGGGTGTGGGGGCAAAGCTCTTGAGGTGTGATAAGGGTATAGTGCAAAATTTCAATGAACTAGATTAGGGTTTTTTTTTTTTTTTTTGTCATTGTAAAGTATAAACTCTTTTATGAATTTCTCGTCACTCTCGCTATCTTGAATGTAGATATACTGCTAAATCACATAAATCTTTGTATCAATTTTCTCTCTCTCTCCATATTTTGAGTGCTTTCGCTAAGATAAAATATTTTATAACATACATGAATTTCATTTTAGTCCATACACTTTCAATTTGAGCGATTAACTTCTTGAACTTCAGGTTTGTGACAAATCAAACCTTCCGTTAGTATTATCTATTAAGTATTAGATTTTGACAAAAAAAATATTATCAGAATCTTAATTGTTTAAATTGAAAGTCTAAAAACTAAATTAACACTCACATGCCAAAATTTAAAGGTGACATTTGTTTAACATAGAAATAAACAAAATATTTTGATATATGTTCTTGACACTATGTAGTATCTACCCTCTGATTCGACTTGGCGTCGTCGATCGAAGCTAGGATCTACAAAGTAAATAAAATAAAATAAAGAAAATTATCTTTGGACGGAGAGAATGAATACTAAACATGATCAAAATATTATATATAATGAGTTTCATTAAGAACAACAAGTGGCATGCTGTTTTTCTTGATTGATTATGAGAGATAAGCATTCATTTAAAAAAAAAAAAATGTTTAGATAGACATTGAAAGGGGAGGAAACATTTTCATAGCATGATGATCACGTGTACAGTGGGAAAAGACTACTTGTTATCGCATATTTTCATATGCATGCACTTCCCTAATTAATTTCATTTGCTCAGTATCCAATACATTGTTTGTCTCTTATTGTAGGAGACATCTTTCTGCTTTTCAAATCTTTATTGTTGTTTTGGTCGGAACAATTGTGTTTATGTTTTAGCAAGGTGTTTGATGATCATGTTTATTCTCCAATATATATGTCTATGATCAAGATGCTGCAAGCTATATATATATAATATATTGCTTGCTTCTTGTAAAGCAAAAGTACCGGTACCACCCAAAAGGATAAGAAAAGGGACCTACTCAATAATCACATGTTTCAATCAATTAATCCACAAACTTTAATTAGTGGGACTAATCCCTTATTAAAATTCAAGAAGCCAATTAGTGTGAACTACAACCACTACTTATGGAAGTGTATGTTAGAATATTATGATGTGATAATTAAAATAAAAATTATGAAGGCCTACTAAACATATCTCTAATTATGAATTGCTCTCAGGTGAAAGTGCCTACTTTAGCTACTTTATAATCAAGCTTAGTGAAAAGATATACTAGAGTACCATAAAGCAAGATTCATGCATCCCCTTAAACAAGTTCATTAATTTGTTCTAACACAGTAATGCCCAAGTTACTTTGTAAGAAATGGTCACAAAACGATCATTGGATATTTTTATGTTTGGCCTCACCATAGAAAAATGACAATGTAAAATAGGAGTGTAGAAGCTCATACTTAATCAAACCAACATTGTCAAGTGAAATTGCTTGAAATAGAATTTAGTTTTGCTGCTTTTGCAAGACATGTACTCTACCATGCATTTTGAAAGCTCACAACAAGAATTCCCAAATGTCTTCCTCATGTGTCTATATATATATATATATAAATTTTCAATTCATTACTAATCATGGTTGTGTACTGTATAAATAGATATAGATACATGTAGATTGTAATACGCGAGAAGATTCTACTTAAAAAGTAGAAGAACAAAGAATGATTAAAAAAGAAAAGCTGAGTGAAGGAATCTGGATCAAATGAGATGGAGGTTTGCTAGCTTGAGCAAGGGTTAGGTAAAATTTATGCCTTGATTTTGCTCGAGCGAGGTGGAATCTCACTTGAGCGAGACAATTATAGAAAGTCAGTTTTCTACAAACTATTGCAAAAAAACAAGGGAAATAGATTTTTTTGAGTCCTTAAAACGTCTCGTAACCATTACAATGTTTTAGAGCGCTTGTCTTAACACAAGTGACCTTTCAAAGGTGTCTTCTATCTGATTGACAACTTTTCATTGTTTATAAATAAGCACCCATATTAAGCTACTTATAGTTTTTGAAAAGATTTTGACATATATTAGAAATTCGATGCACCGCACAATTCACACATAGAAATCCATAGGATTCTCAAAGATTGTGACTTATAGAATCCAAATTTAGTTGTATTCTATAAGGAAAATGATTGATTGATGCTTCTAAACCTGCTCTTGTATTTTCACTGGTTTCCCCTAATTTTCCAACCATTATGACTCTTTAAATAACTGAAAAAATTACAAAAATAAAAGATAAAAATCATTTATTCAATTTTTAGTTAGGACCACTTACGAGAAGCAGGATATGTGTTACATTAGTTGCCTTTCCTTTTATAAGTACAATAATATTTATAAATGTTAGGCTAACAGTTTGTAATCAAAGTTGTTATCATGGTTATTTAATTATGGAACAAGTATCTATTTCTTTTTTCTTTTTTTAGAAGAACAAGTATCATTAATTCTTTTGTAGGCTAAAATCGGAAAGTAGCTTAGATAATCTTTTTCTTTTTCTTCTTCTTTCTTTTTTTTTTTTTTTTTTTTTTTTTTTTTTTTTTTTTTTTTGGGATTAGTTTTCTATATATAATTAGAATAAAACTCTTTTGTATTCACTTTTCTATACTATAAAAAATAATCCTATTTTCCTTTTATCGATTTATTCATTTTTAGTTAATGAGGGTATTTAGAAGTCTTCAAATATTTGGCTATTCTTTTGAATATGTGTGATCTCCTAATCTCACACGTACCATGAAATTACAAGGAATTCATTGGGTTTGGCCCAAGATACTGGTTAAGAGTTTCAAATCTAAAATCACATGAGTCTCATGAGGTCTTAAAAATCACTAAATCAATCCCTTAAGGTAAACCTTATTATTTAATTGAAAATTTTATTTGATAATAAAACAAATTAACATAAAGATAAGTTGAAAATTTTAAATAACCCATCAAATTTTACTCCAATAAATAAACCCATACACACTCACATAAGAAAGCTATGTTGTTACTTAGAATAAATAATTGAATAAAAAGGTTGAAAAACTAAAATTAAAAAAAGGTTAAATTCCATAAAAATTAGAACAAATGTTTTATATCTAAATTATAACCAATTGTAGTTACAATTTTAAATCTCTAAGGCACCTGAAGAGATTAGTGTAGAAAGAGAAGGCAAGTGCAGTGTGAAAAGATCTTACTTAAAAAAAGGGGAAGGTGTATAGAATATAGATAGATTCTGAAAGTAAGCTTTTTATACCCCCCAAAAGGAGACTAGAGGGAGAAAAGCAAACAAAACAAAGATAATTGTCCAAAGCAAGAAGAACCTTTATCGTTGTGGAACATGCCCCACAACACAAAATTCTATCTTCTGGGACTTGAACTCTTACACACAACCCACTGTCACAGCCTCATCATCATAAACCACCATCGAAAACAGTAGGTTTATTTCAAAACTGTGGCACCAACTTCATGCTTCTCTTCTATTTCAGAATTCATGAACAGCCATAATATGAGTATTCATCTAAGAAAAGGATATACAGAGAAGCCTATCTTCAATATTGGCATAAAAAATAATTGATACCCTTTATTTTTGTGATACAAAATTCGTACCCTTACTTAATGGGTATACAATACTTTGCGGGCTACTTTTGATTTGATTATCAAATTTGTGAAATGCAATTATTGGAAGGTTCGTGATATGTTCTTAATTAGATTTCTCATGTTCATCAAAAAAAAAAAAAAAAAAGATTTCTCATTTTTAATTGATCTATTGTGGGTTACAGATAGGACTGTAATTCTCTCTCATCTCTGAATCCACTCCATGACAAATTGACATATTATACTACTTTCACTTTCAACTTTCAAGTGCTAGAAGACACACTCTAAGCTCCTAAAAAAGTATCTCTCTTTAGTTTACCATTAGAATTATAAAATATGACAACTTCCTCTATAACCTTCCTTTTAGCCACAGTAACTCCAATGATTTAAGTAAAAAAGCAACATAAGCTTGACTTGTTGAGTTCTCTCCTGCAATAGATATCTTGCTTCATTGTTTAGTATTTACATCGATAATGTTTTGAATTATTGAACGCAATTCCAATAGTTTGAAAAATGTTAAAATTACTATTATTTTATCACAAAAAAATGTTAACAAATTAAAATAACAATTAATTTAATTAGTGCCATGTCAACCATATAATAAAGTTGACAAATGAATTTACCATCAACATTTTAGTTTATTTGTGTATGTATAACTTTTTAAAACTTCATATTTTCAAAATATATATAATTATACTTAAACCAGCTTTCAACAAATAAACAATCAGCAATATGCAAAAAAAAATACATTATGATTGCATCCAAATGCACACAATATTAAATTTAAACCAAAAACTAGGCTTCAAAAATTCAAATTTACACCACCATAGTTGCTAGAAACAAGCCTTAATTGCCATCGATCTAATCCAGTCACCAGAAAAGGAAAAAAAATGTGGGAAGAATAAAATGGTTCCCTGAGTGCGACACCATTGATCCATAGTTTCCTGGTCCTTTGTCAAAAGCTAACCGGGTTTTAAGGGCTTATGGTGTTGACAATTGACATTTCTACTGGCCGGTGTTCATTTCCATGTACAGAAACTAAAAGTCTCTCTTTCATAGTTGGTTTATAGCCAATTTTTATAGTATATCTTATTGTTCTAAATATTCTCTTCTTCTCCTCTATCTGAAGCGTCTTTGACCCAAACATATCTTTGCAACCTTTTTTTCTTCTCACCCTATTTTTGACCTATCGATCAGGCATGCGTATTTTTTTTTCTTCATAAGAAGTATACACATGTTAGGTATACAAAATTTTTATGATTTGTTTGACAAACTAGCTTAGATTGGAGATTTTTTAAGTAATTTACATGTTCATAAAGTTAAAAATCCATTGCATCTTACATGTTACTTGACCATTCACCAAAAAAGAAAGTTAGAAAGGATATGATTGAATATGATGCCCTACCATAAACAAAGTGTCGAACATAATACTGACATAAAATTACACACTCCCACACACTCATACACACAATAATGGACTTCTTAGATCAAATTAATATTATTATGTTGAAGTTTTGATTGAAGTTGAACGCATCAAATTCCAATTCTGATGATCTCAATGCAATTGCTTTTGGACTTAGCTAGCCCCTGCCCATATGATTGGAAAGAACCCAATTAATTAAACCTTTCTTTTTTTAATAGTTTTTGGGCTAGGATAGTTGAATACTTGTATGCATGTACTAGAACTAGCTAGAGCAAGACTGGTAAAATTTTGGCTAAAAATTGAGTCAAGGAATGTTCAAACATGACAAGAAGCTGGAGGTTGTGCACTCTCACCATACTTATCCATGTCCAGACCGTGCGAAACATGAATGGAATTCAAATTTTTCGACAGAAACAAAGCTGTATTAGAACTCTTGTCTACATTGACCTAATCTAAACTGCGTATTTGGGCAGCCATGTCAACCTTAAAAAGCCTATTTTCCAGTATTGGGCTTGGCCGGCACAGGAAAACTTAAATATGCGGCTTAGAAATTTTCCAATCCAAGCAGAGATTTTTGAGTTACCAAAAATGGTGTACTTTTTTTAAAAAAATTAAATAAGGATTAAATGATTAAATTCATTATTTGCGTATTAATTTAATCTTTTTGATTAAGTGATACTTAGTTTATCACTCTTTGTCTTGGAACAAATACTTTTCTAAAATATGCCTTTTAACAAAGAAACATTTGGTATTTAACCATTTACGCTTTACCAATATTTTAATTTTTCTCTTATTTCTGTATTTTCAACTTGTCCTAAAGCTTAAAGGATACAAAATTTAATGGTTTATTATATTTTAACCCTTATAGTTTAGGAGAATAACATATTAAATCCTAATATTTAAGAAAGTAACAAATTAAAACATACAGTTTCAAAAGTAACAAATTAAACTTCACTCATTTAAGGGAAATTATATTGTGTTTGGAATTTAAAATGAATTGTAGTTTAATTTGTTACTTTTTAAAACCTTACATGACTTTTTTCTTTTTCTTTTTTTAATGAGAAAAACCCCACATAACTTAATTTGCTACTTTTGAAACACTACGATATTTAATTTGTTACACCTCCTAAACTATAGAGTTTAAAATTTTTAAAGTGCATACAAAAAGGGTAGGTGGCCATTTTCAATTATATTATGGGACACACATATATGGTATAGGCTAAAATTAACCCCAAAAAAAAAAAAAATTATGGGATAGGAAGAGTGTAACAAATAGAAGTCTCCCAAACATATTAAAATATGTTAAATTGATTTGGAAAATTAAGACAGACAAGAGGGAAAAACCTTTATTCTTTGTAATTTTTGTAGTTTGATGACACATAAGATTCTCTTTTCTTTAATTCTCCCTTTATTTCTAATAAGAAATTATAATTAGTACAAGATGAACACATATAAGAACACTTCTATTCTTTTGATTGAAGCTGGATGCATGTATATTCCCCCAATCTTTCAAACACGTATAGTTAAAATAATTTTAAATGATAGCTGTGACTAACTATAAAAGAAGCCGCCAAAGCAAGGTGAAAAAGATGACCACCAATGTCTCATCTCTAACAAGCACGCCTTCTTGTAAAGCTAAAATTTAAGGTTTAAAGTTTGAGTTTTAAGCTTAAAGTAAGTGTTTATTCAGCAAAATAAGATTAAAGAATGCTTTTGTGTTCCCCGTGGTTCATTGCCATTTATACAAATTACAAAGTATGCGTGACAATGTTGGTTTCTAACTCTACATTTGGAGCAATTATATATGGGCATGATTCTTATTTAATATAACAACATTTTTTTTTTTTTTTGCTTGCTAACCATTTAATATAACAACATTATTTTTAGACGAGCGTGTAGTTGCATCCACTAGCCAAAAGTTTTTTCCATGATAAGTGAACTTTAGTTTAATGATTTGTATTTTTTGATTTGATTGTTCAATTGGCTATTGTGGACCCTTAAAGCTTTCTTACTCAGATTTCATTTCACACATGGTGGTGTGTGGTGGGGAAGATCAGATACAGTATAATTGTGACGTGGTAGAAGAAGAAGAAGCACGTGTTGGTCTTCGATGCACTGTGTTTGTAAGTATGTGACATGTGTTTATTATTATAGCAGCCATGAAAGGGGACCAATATTCATTCATTGTTTTGGTCTTGTAAGTAAAATTCCCAATATGGGTTGGTGACCTTTCAGGGGGGAAGAGATATATATGGGACTTTTTGTTTTTGAGATCAATGAGCATCATTATTGGAGTTGGTCATCCATTATTGGGTTGGGTTCCATTAGCTGATCAAATCTTGACCCTGGCTCTAAACTCTACTTGACCTTAAAAATGAGTCCTAATGTGTGTGAAACAGGCAAACTGCAATATCAACTGTGCTATAATTAATTACCATGCACGCGTGCATTTTTAGTTTGCTAGAGATGCCATTTTCTGCGTGTATGATAACTTTTGGAGAATGGTATTTTGTGCATTCAATATATATAATCATCATCTCTCTCTTATAAAGATATGGATTTCTCGTAAAAATTTACATGTTTGTGAGAAAGATGATGCATATTCAGAATGCTTTAAGATAGTTACTTTGCAATTTGCAATTGGTTTGGCTAAGTATAAGGGAATCCAAATAATTTTTTATATATATGGTATATATATACCAGATGTATGTAATTATTATTACAACTTGCAAATGGTTTGGTTAAGCATTAAAGGACCAAAGTTAGGGTTATACACCATGTTATGTGCAGCAATTGGGCTAAATTTTTTGGTCTTTTGCATTAAGATAATTAGAAATTAGTTTCTATACCTGACTCCCACAAAATTTATGAGTTCCCTTTAAAAGAAAAGAAAAAAAAAGGTTTAGATATCTTAGTAACTTTAGTGGAAAATTACAATTTATCTCATATTGTTTGGTCCTAGTTATCATATAATTAAATTCAAAATTTTCAATTGCTACATATGATATTTGACTCCATATGACTTGTAATAAACTGAAATGGTTTGAGTTTTTGTTCAAATTTTACATTTTGTCGACAAAAATAATTTTCCTCATTGTAATCTACTCTCGTCACAAGTTATAGTCACACAACCTTTTTAACTTCTACATTTTCACCCCTAAAGTTTGGACTAAGATGAAATCCTAGACTTTATATTGGACAAAATCCTAACAATTATATTTTAGTCTAAATATTAGATGATCACACCTAACAATTAAAAATTTATGGACTAAATTATAGTAGGACCACACCATAGGGGTCAATTATAATTTACCGTAAATTCAAATAATAATGAGGTCAAAAGTTTCATAGAAACAAAAGCGATCTCATAAATAAAATTAAATGTTCAAGTATATCACAGAAAGAATACAAATGTCCAATTAGCCGGGCAATTTTATTTTATAAAAGTAATTATGTAAAATATTCAGTATGTATTGTATAGCAAGTTTTATATAAATATATATATATATATATATTTATATATTTATAAGAAGACGGTAACATTTATTAAAACGAAGATAACAACATTACATTATAAGTCATAACAGACTCAACTATATAAGAAGTTTCTTCTATTCAAGTTACATAACCAACAACATGCCTAGCATATTGTGCTAATAAATGAGTTGGGTGATTACCTTGTCGAAGAACATGTGATACCCTTGCCCTCCGGAAGTCTTGCAATTTCAATCTAATCCCCTCAATTAGAGTGCTTATTGCTGATAGTGGTTCACTACATCTAGTTATTGCATCACAAACAATTTTGTAGTCACTCTCAAATATAACATCCCGAACACCCACATCCCAGACAAATAAAATGCTCTCCTCTAGTGCCTTTGCCTCGTCCTCCAATGGCCCCAGAGGTACTAGAAGTGCCTTGCTAAGAGTTGCTTCAACTTGTCAATCATGGTCTCGAATGATAGCTCCTACTTCGATAGAACTGGTGCTTTCAAAGATTGCAACATCACTATTAATTTTGTACAACGGGTCATCGGGGGGCTCCCATCTTACCTCTTACTTAGTACTGGTCTGGGATAGCTTCAAATTTGCATTCTGGAACCCATCCAGCATGTATCGTGCCTTCTGCAAAATAGCTACACCTGATAGTCTTGCCTTACCAAGCCTAACTTCATTATGGTTGAACCATAAACACCAAGCCACCATAACAACAAGCTCTAGCAAGTCATCCCCCATTCTTTGCCTGAACTTCAAGTGCCATAAAAAATCCACAAATTCTGGAAAATTGGCCCCACATACTTCAAAGGGAATACCAAAAAGCTTCCAAAGCTCCTGTGTTTTTTCACAATCCCATTGTACATGCCCGCTACTCTTTGCCCCCAAACCGCATGCCTCACAAGTAGGATTATCAATCACTTTTTGGTGACATAAGTTGGCTTTTGTCGATATGATATTTTTACTCGCACGCCATGTAAAGGACTTGACTTTGTTTGGAACATTGAGCCTCCACATAGTTTTCCAGAATAGTTTATTTGACTGGTTGTTTGATGCTTCCCCAGAATTCCCATCATGTACCATCTCCATCTCCAAGGCTAATTTGTAAGCACTACGCACCATGAAGTCCCCTTTTGGGGTAAATGCCTAGACCATTCGATCATAAGGAAGTCGAAAGTTAAGGAGAATGCTTAGAATTGCAGAGGCATCTGTTGGGGAGAAAAATTGTTGAACCATATCAGCCCTCCAAACCCGTGTGTGTAGGTCAATGATCAAGGAAACCTTTGCATCTTGTGGCACATTGGCCGGGCTGGATGTGATTTTGAAAGTTGATGGTTTAGTAAGCCATTTATCCCTCCAAATATGTAGTGATTGTCCATTCTCCACCTGCCATAAATGCCTTTTCTGAACAATTTTCTGACCTACCAAGATACTACGACAAGCGAAAGAGGGATGGTTGCTTAATTCAGCCGAAAGGAAATCCCCATCAAGAAAGTACCGTGCCTTGAAGACTTTATGGACCAGTGAGGTAGTGTTAGTTTGCAATCTCTAGCCTTGTTTTGCTGAAAGAGCATGGTTAAAGGTTTTAAGATTGTGAAAACCCAAACCACCCTCTTCCTTTGGTAGACACATCTTGTCCCAGCTCAACCAGGCCATTTTGTTTTTCTCATTTGTTTGCCCCCACCAAAATTTACTTATCATACTAGTCATCTCATCACAAAGAACATTAGAGAGTTTAAAGAAACTCATAGTATACGTTGGCACCGCTTGTGCCACAGTCTTGATCAAGATCTCTATTCCTGCATTGGATAACAACTTCTCTTTCCACCTCGAAAGTTTACTGTCCAACCTCTCAATTAATTGATGGAATGTGTTACACTTACTTTTTCCTACCAGTGATAGAAGCCTAAGGTACTTCTCATGTTGCTTAATGATCTCTGCCCCAAATCTATGCTTGATCTCATCTTAGCAAGTTTTATAAAATCAAAAGGAAGATATATAATTAAATCTTTTAATGTAGAAAAGTCTAAAAGAGAAATTTAATCAAGACCCTTCTCTTATAATATTTTTCAAGTAAAGACATGTATATACATGTATGCATACAGGTACAAATATATGCCCATATATGCGTGTGTTTATAAATTTCAATTATATTTTCTTATTATAATCGCCCTCCCAAACAAAAATTCTTAACTCCACACTTGGTTATGCGAGGTTAAGCTGTAATTTAATTTTTTTAATTAAGATTTATATTTATTTACCAACTTCTTATCATACCACACAATAATTTGGTTGATGAGCAAATGGTATAATTAAAGAGAGATTTAAATAATAATAATAATAAATAAATAAATAAATAAAATCAAAGTTAAAAAGTACTCAAAGAGTTAAGATTGATAAATAAACAATAAAAATTTCAATTGCTATAATTAGGACACAAAACATAAATAAATTAAAAATAAATAAAACTAAGGACCCTTAAAATAATTCAAAAGAAAAAAAAAAATACCAATAAATTGAGAGAGAAGGGGAGGGTGGGGGGGGGGGGGGTGGAGGGGTCATAGATTAGCATATCTTTTTTAAGTAGCCATAATAATGCGCATTATTATGTAGTACGATTACTCTTGTAGAAAAGAAAGAGACAAGATGAAATGAGGAATCTTTTTGTTGATGATGTTACTTAATTATTTTTCACTTTTATTTTGGAACAGGTTAATGAGTACGTTTATCATGAATGAAAAATAGTTAGTAGTTGGTACACGTGTATTACGATTAGATTGCACGGAAAAGAAAGAGAACCGGAGAATTATAAAGGGAAAAAGAAGGTTTTAACAATATTTGTGTTTTTCACGTTTATTTTGTAATGGATTATAAGGCCAAATTTGAGAGCACCAAAATTATAATCTTTTAAAAGATGGATTTCGATTCAAATCAAGGATAAAGGAGGCATAAGCCTACAATTAGAAGAAACCAAATTACTAAAGACAATTTGTCCATCTTTGAGGCTAAATGAAATATGTTCTTTTTTATACATATGTTTTTAATTATAAAGCACTTTCCTAGATTTTAAATTTAGAAATATGTTTATCTTGAGAAGTATATGAATAACAAACCAACGTGTGGATATGATAAACTCCTCAATGGATTGTTATCATTGTTTTGCTTAGGTACTTAACTTTGATGGCAAAGGAAATAGCACTGAAATTTTCAAAAGAAAACGTTTCTTTTTTTATTAGGTTTCTAAACATGAAAACTTTTAAATTTGACATGAAAATGTCACAAGCTCTAAGATGTCAAATATTGATACCCCATAAGATAATGACACTTATCTAAAAAAAAGTTTCAAACTCCCAGCTAGGGGGGACCATGGCTGCCCTGGTCTCCATGTGGCTCAACCTTAGGCCATTATACATGTACTACTTTTGCTAATTTGATAGGATTAGTAATATACCACTCATGCAAGTTTGACAGTATTAGAGGAGAATAATAACATGAGATTCGAAAATATGGATTAGCTAACCGTCCATGGTTACTTTTTCTTGTAGCAAATTGACCATTAGTAACAATCAAATTGTCATATTAATTCACTAATAAAGTGACACATATGCTAAAAATGGAAGGCATGGAGAGGAGGGGACCAAAATCCTCTAATTTGCTTAAGCCACCCGTATGTGCTATGTAGTATAGTGTTCATTTATTCAAGATTTTTTTGATTAAATACAGACATTCTACCCTCAATGTTTGATCACCATCACACTATTTTTTTGTCAAAAAAGTATAGCGATTACATTGTATTAAGAAGGTGTTGTTGTGATAGGAATTAGCTACCTTGGATGACTAAGTGACAAGAAAAATGACGATGACAATGACGATAAGTATGACGAATATTAGTATTTGATGGCAATAGTTTCGGAGTATTTCTAAAATCACAAATTATTCCACAACTTTTTTGCTACGACTCTAACATGTTAGACTATGAGTGATCAACCATCACTTACACATAAATCCACAATTTTTTTTTTTTTATCAATCATACTCTACCATGTCACAGTTGCGGTAAGAAGTTGTGAAATTTTTTGTGATAATAGACTTTAACTTTCATAGTTTTGTCATGTTATCACTGCGACAACAAAAAAAAGAAATTAAAAGGAAAATGCCTGCCTGAGATTGTGATGTGTATCACATGAAATAATCGATAGGAATATGACTAACAATGGAAGAAAAAACTAAGACACCTTAGTCCAGATTCAATGGCACCTCTTACATATACATATATATCCAAGTCCACCATGTAAAACGACGTGTTCTTTGCAACTTTTCTTCTTTTTAATTCCTACTTTTTGGATTTATTTAACAACCATTTTTACTTCCCAACAATGCTACTCTATCACTTATAATGCCATGATTAAAACCCCTTTTTTCCTGGCTTTTGAATCAAATATTTATCTATTTCACAAACTTGAAACTCTCTTTCTTTCTTTCTTTTTAATTTTTTGGGTAATGAAATTTGTCTGATTATGTGATGTTACGTTTCATAATGCTTGATTTAACAAAACCCACTAAAATAAGTTCATTTTCAATAAGTTAGAAAATTTTGTTCAGTTTTGGGATTTAAATTCCATCATGTTTTGGTAATGTTGACCATGGAAGACGTCCCAGTCAAACTGTTTAAGCTCTTGGTGTTCTGCTTGAATGGAAATGATGGGCTATATCAGTTACTACAAAAAGTCAACTAACTGAATAAACATGGTATTGTAGACTTGTAATCAACCCTAATAATGACTTTGTTGAGACTTAAAGTAATTTTCTTCCCACTTGTGGGAAACAAAGGAAAGAAGTTTACGTGAAATGTGGGCTAATTTGAGCTTCTAATTAGAATTTTGTTTTTATTGGCTGAAATGTGTTCTGGTTAGATTCAAAACCTCAATTATATCTTTGCACATGCATGATTTCTGCTTTTGATTTTTCCTTTTGTTTTTAACCTTTTAACTCTTATGGTGATTAATAGAATCCTCATTTTCTAATCACACCCGCCTTCTGAGAAATTACTTCATACACGTGTATTATACACGTGAGATGAAAATATAGAATATTGGATGTACTGAATAATTTCAACTCTTTTTTTTTTCTTTTAGACAACTTAAAAATAAACTGAGAAGCTAAGCATGTGATTATAAATTTGTTTTTGTTTGGTGATAGATTCTGGTTGGCCACAAAAATCTCAACTATTTATATCTTTGCACATGCGTGGTTTATTCTATTGTTTTAACCTTTTTAACTCTTATGGTGATTAATAAATTCCTCATCTTCCAATCACACCCCTTTGAGAAATTATTTCACACATGATACATCTAGTGTGTTACATCTCCCTCTCACATAAAGTTGTGTCTTATATGTCGGACTTATATGTTGAATTCATACTTACACTAGATGAAGACATAGTACGATAAGTGCACTGAATAATAAAGAACAGTAATTGGCTAGCTTGGTTAGTGTGCATCATAAAGATCAGTGACAATTTTATAAACAAAAAAAAATTGCTAAATACATGTTTTCCAATTTGAACTCAACAAAGCCTCCAAAGTGGAAAAGCAAAGTACTTTGAAACATACTTTCTTGTTCTATCCTGTGGATTGGGGACATTCTGTTGGTTAAAGCCCAACAGAATAATTCATTAAGTTGAATCTCACTAAAGGGGCTTTCATTAACATGTATTAAACACTCATGCAGCAGCAAGGCGTTCACTTCAAAATCTTAATAAAAGATAATAATACCATTGGCATTATCTTAACCAAACACCATCAAAATGTGAATGTTGCAACTCGTTGTGCTTCGCATTTTTTAACCTCTAGAGAATATTTTTATTGATTCTTTAGTGGACACCATTTTTTTAATCCAAACATTACCAATCTATATATGAATATATTAAGCCACTTAAGCCATCATGATTTTCTTTTATAGTGACTCAAAGTTTCAACACGCCATTCGTGTGTGTTTGCTTGGTTGCTTGCTTGTCAACAAAGGAAGCTTCCTAAATTAATAAAAGAATACATCTAAAATAAAAGTATCTAGATCTACTGGGTTTATTTAATTGTGGCCTAGCTAGAACTCCTAAAACAAAATGCTTAATTTAATGGGAAAGAAAAATGAGTTTATTCTAATTCATGATTATTCATTGAATGCAACCAATTGGAGTACGGCTATAAGGTTTTCCCAATAAATAAAGAGAAGTCATGTCTTATCAACAACCCTTAATTTTAAGGAATCAACTTAGCCATTGAAATCCACAATTGAAGGATCACGGATTACGTGTATGGTCCAACAAGAGCATTGGTTAAACTCTCTTCATTTTGTTGACCAAAATCTAATGATTTGATTTTAAAGTTGCTAGTTGATCTGCATAAACTTCACCAAACTAAGTTTTTAGCAACATGTAACAGGTGAGCAAGTCAAAAACAAAGTTTTACTCAAAAAGTTCAGAATTAAAAAGCAAAAAGTAAGAGACATAGCAAAGTCAACTAGCAATTTACACAAAACAAGCCAATTCCAAGTGGGAAAAACAGTTAGTGAATCAGCTCAACAAGCATCACTTCTGTATAATAATGTTGTAGACGGTATTTTTATCTTGCTCGCTATGTTAGACTGAAGCAGAAACAATAATTATATTAGTTGCAAATGTTAGTTTGCAGTAACACCTAATTCCCTTTGACAATAATGAAAAAGTGGACTGAAATCCACTTCCATTATAGGTTTTTCTACAACAAAGATAACTCAGAAGTCGTTAACTTTTAGATTTCTGGATGTCAATGAGAAATCCATGTTTTCTGGTTCATTGGCAAGTTAGCAACTTAATACGACCAAAGTTGAAAGCCCAGCTCTCATTCACACTCAATTTTGGTTTCAGTTTCTGTTTGTATTAGGTGTTTGTTGGGCTTCTTATTTCTAGTCCTTTTTGGTTGGGCTGGGGAGTGGGGTAGATTTTCTGAGCCTACATTCCAGCCAGCTTGTTGACCAGCTTGCCTGGCTGCATTGCCATAGCTGATTTTTCAATCAGCAAGAGTAATGTTAGTCATAACATTTTGGACTACTACTTATCAAGCTGATAAATTTTAATTAGAATAACGTTATTTTTACATGAATCAACTAATAGCATTACCTTAATTATGTACCAACCACAAATTGTCACATTAACAGTTGTGTAAAGAATTGAAAATTTTTGTGTCACTAGATTTCTTGAATCAAAATATGGTCAAATTGTCAAGATTTTTGTAATTAAGTGATACTGTTTGGTTTCCCTTAGAAGGAAAAATATGGTTTAGATTCCCCTTTCCCCACTGGCTATAACATTAAATTATCAAAAAAGCAAACGACCAAATTAGCTTCATCTGGGCCTAAGTCCAACATTAGTTTAATAAATGTGCTGTAAATGGATGTCGCAATCGGACCAGAAAATAGAGAATTGGATTTTTGGGTACACCTAACGTTCAAACCGGATGATAAAAATCAGTCTACGATCTGGTCCATTGTGTAATGGCTAAAATCTGCCCAATCATCCTATGTTCGAGGTTTTGGGCTTCAAGTTGACACCAAATGGGCCAGTTAACTAGCAAAACTTATTCAATAGTTACGTATTTAAAGGGTCATGCTAATGAATGCCTTAGGGCAATCGTTAACGATCTATTTTAGGAAAGTTTTGATATAGCAAAACTTATTCAATAGTTATGTACTTAAAGGGTCATGCTAATGAATGCCTTAGGGCAATTGTTAACAATCTATTTTAGGAAAGTTTTGATATAGCAAAACTTATTCAATAGTTATGTACTTAAAGAGTCATGCTAATGAATGTCTTAGGGTAATTGTTAACAATCCATTTTAGGAAAGTTTTGACACAACTTTTATGGGAAATGAAAAAAACTGTCAAAACATTAATTACCTTCTTCTTCTTTTTTCCCCCATAAAAACTTTATTTAAATGGATTGTTAATCATTACCCTAAAGGTATCCATTAACATTTCTCATACTTAAATGGTGGGATGAGTGAATGGACCACACCCTAAAAGTTTGAGTGCTCTCATGCTCTCGCGCATGTAGAAGCAAGTGAGGTCTTGTGTTCCTGCAAGAGTTTTGTGGCCTTCCAGTAAGGCCAGTCCTTGTACCCCCTTGCTAAATAAGGTGAGAATGGGCTGTCTAACCATGGCAGATGAGCTTGAGGAACTATGGAAGAAACTGACGCTTACTAAAAAAGAGGAGAAAGATATAATTTTGGGCAGCAATAGTACAAAGGTAGCAAAAGAGGCTAGGAAAAATTGCATTGTGATGAAAGTTTTAACACAACGCAGTGTTAATGTGGAAGCCTTAAAGAAAAACATGAGAATGCTGTGGAAACCAAACAAGGGGCTACAAGTTTCGGAGATTGAGGACAACTTATACCTTGCTGAGTTTGGAGATAGTCGTGACAAGAAAAAAGTGATGGAAATGCGACCATGGAGCTATGAAAAGCAACTAGTTCTCATGAGGGAGTTTGAAGGAGAGCTGGTTCCAAAAGAAATATCCCTTAGATGGTCGCCGTTTTGGATACAAATTTATAACCTCCCGCTTAAGAGTATGACCAGTGGGACGGGCTATGTGATTGGAGGAAAGATAAGAGAGGTCTTAGAAGTAGATGTCCCTGAGAAAGGGGTGCAATGGGGGAAGTATCTCAGGGTGAAGGTAAACATTGATACAACGAGAAAAATTATGAGAGGAAAGAAGGTATGTATTGAGGGAAACAGTGGGAGATGGGTGTTCTTTAAATATGAACGACTACCCAACTTCTGCTATAGATGCGGTATGCTTGACCATGGTGAAAAAGAATGCTTAGAGAGCATGTTGAGGGAGAAGAATGGGGAGAAAGGAAATGCACAATATGGACTATGGCTGAGAGGTGAACCGAGGAGACGAGCCAATAGAGAAAATGATAATACGGATGAAGGGAATGGGTTGAACAACAAACGCAGGGATGAAGGGGCTATAAGGGAGATGAGGATACTACCGAGAAAGAATATGGTGCCGGAACGGCAAACTGGGGTCGACAGCAAAACAGTTGCAGGAAAAAGTCGGTCATTAGGGCACAGTCCAAGACCTTGCATCAAGGCGACAGGAGTAGGGGGGGAGAACCCAGAGGTGTTACACGAAAATGGTAAAGTCAAATCTAAGGAGGAAAAGCAGGCTAGCATGTTAGATAAAATTAGTATGGGGAATATGGATGAGATAAGAGGGCATGAAGATTCAAATATGGGGATAAGGTGGGAGATTGCGACGTCTGAGGACAGAGTCAATGTTAGAGGGCGCGAAAATCTCAGTACAAAAGGAGCAGTTGAATTAGAGGCTCAACTGAAATGGGTTGAGGACAATATGGGCCCATTGGCAATGAGTTTGGATCCAAGTAAGGGCTGGATTTCGAAGGAACTGGGCCCTAGTAGCAGACATTGGATTTGGAAGAGGTTGGCTAGGAAAATCAAATAAATAAGCCCAAGTGAGAAATTAGGTCCAACCGGTGTTAAAAGAGAAGGACCCATGCCTCTCCAGGAGTTAGATCCTAACATTCTGTGCGCAAAGAAAGGTAAAGGAAAGGGAGTAGAAAACAAACCTCTGTGTGAGGAAAACAAAGTGGATGGCGGTGTGGCGGTGGCTACAAGGCAGCACCACCGAGCCCAATGAGTGTGCTTGCTTGGAACTGTTAGGGTTTGGGGTCGACTCCGACAGTGCGATTGCTCACTAAGGAGGTGAGATCAAAGAACCCCACCTTGGTGTTCCTAGCTAAAACCAAGGCATAGCTCAGTCGAATCAAGGGGCTTCAACAGAAACTAGAATTAACCCAACGTATTGTGGTGCCTAGTGATGGCCGAAGTGGCGGCCTAGCTCTATTATGGAAGGAATGTACGGTGGTTCATTTTAAAAGTTGTTCCCATACCCATATTGACATGGTGGTTATGAAGGATGATGGTGGAGGGCCATGGCGGGCGACGAGCTTCTATGGACATCCTGACATAGGTATGCACTCTAGCTCTTGGGATTTATTAAAAACTCTCCATTCTCAAGTTGTGTTACCATGGGTAGTTTTTGGAGATTTCAATGAAATCCTCCATGTGGATGAGAAACTAGGATGGAAAGAAAGGGATTCAAACCAAATGGAGGCCTTTAGGGAATTGTTGAATGTGTGTGGATTGTTTGATTTGGGTTTCATTGGGCAAAGATATACATGGTGCAACGGGAGATTTGGTGACCAACGCACCCTTCTTAGGCTTGATAGGATGGTGGCAAATGATGGATGGAAAGCTAAGTTCCCAAAAGCAAAGGTTTACCATGTGTTTATGGCAGCATCGAATCATTGCTTGCTTGCTCTCAGTATTAAGAAAAACAATCCCCAGAGAAAGAGACAAAAGAGGTTCTTTTTTGAAGCTATGTGGGCAAGGGAAGAAGGATGCAAAGAAGTAATTGAACAGGCTTGGGATCTGTACAGAGAATTGTCGGACCTTCCTATTGAGAAGAGACTAACAAGGTGCCAGAATCAACTACGGTGGTGGAATCAAACAGTGTTTGGCAATGTGAATAAAAATCTGAGGTAGAAGCAAACCCGCCTACAACAGTTGGAATTGCTCAATTCGCTGAATGACAATGAGGCTGAAATTAAGGAATTGAGGATGGAAGTCAATGAGGTACTTACTAGAGAAGAGATCATATGGAAGCAAAGATCAAGAGTTGAGTGGCTTCAAAATGGGGATAGGAATACGAAATTCTTTCACGCAGCATCCAGCCAGAGACGGAATAATAATAGAATTGAGGGCTTAAGGGACTCCGAAGGTGTATGGCATGAAGAAAAAGGTGCAACCGAAGCTATTATCTTGGATTACTTTAAGAATATTTTCACATCTGATTGCCCAACCAACTTTGATGCTAGCGTAGATGCTATTGAAGAGTGTATCACCCCTGAAATGAACAAGGAGCTGCTTAAGGAGTTCAAGCCGGAGGAAGTCAGAAGGGCACTTAATCAGATGCACCCAACTAAGGCGCCGGGTCCTGATGGTATGCCCCCTTTATTTTTCCAGAAATATTGGGATATTGTTGGACCATGTGTTTTAGAATGTGTTTTGCAGGCTCTCAACTCAGGTATTATGCCTCCCCGAGCTAATGAGACATATATTTGCCTTATTCCCAAAACGAAGAGCCCCCAAAAAATAACCGAGTTTTGTCCAATCAGTCTTCGCAATGTGATATACAAGATTATGTCGAAGGAACTTGCAAACCGCTTGAAGAAGATTCTGCCTGAAGCTATAAGTGAAGCGCAAAGTGCCTTTGTTTCGAGAAGGTTCATAACTGACAACATTCTGGTCGCATTTGAAACAATGCACACCATCGACCAACGGAGGAAGGGTAAGGAGGGTCTAATGGCTATAAAGCTAGATATGAGCAAAGCGTATGACCGGGTGGAGTGGCCTTACTTGGAGGCTATAATGCAAAGAATGGGATTCAAGGATAAATGGGTGTCATTGATTAGGATGTGTGTGAAGACAGTGTCCTATTCCATTCTAATCAATAGGGAACCTAGAGGGTCTATCACCCCTACAAGGGGGCTGCGACAAGGGGACCCAATTTCCCCATATCTATTTCTACTATGCGCTGAAGGTTTATCTGCAATGATAAAAAACGAAAGAAAGGCTTGGTAGACTGAGGGGTGTATCAGTCAAGAAAGGAGCTCCAAGAATATCCTATCTTTTCTTTGCGGACGACAATCTTATCTTTTGTAGAGCTACGGATGGGGATTGTGCACAAATTGCAGAGGGGCTTGCCATATATGAGAAGGAATCGGGGCAAAAGTTGAATAAAGAGAAGACCTCACTTTTCTTTACCGGACTCGCTTTGCTCAGATCTGAATTTGTTGATGGGCAGATTCTGGTGGGGTCAGAAGGCAAACGAAAGAAAGCTAGCTTGGGTGTCGTGGGAAAAGCTTTGCTCCCCAAAGGTTGATGGTGGGATGGGGTTTAGGGACTTAAAGGCATTTAACTTGCCGTTGTTGGCAAAACAGGGATGGCGAATTTTGAAAAACTTGAACTCTTTAGTTCATAAAGTTTTCAAAGTGAAGTATTTCGCGGAGACAACTTTTTTAAGGCTCAAATGGGGAGAAGACCATCATACATTTGGAGAAGTATCCTATCGGTAAGGGAGGTTATTAAAATGGGGTCTAGATGGGTGATTGGCAACGGTAGGAGGGTGCATATTTGGAATGACGGATGGATTCCAGTGGCTGACACGTACAAGGTAATAAGCCCAAAAGTCTAGATTAAAGGTGGTGAGGAAATGGTGTCGGCGTTGATTGACGAAGAGAGCAAAGGTTGGAATTTTGATCTTATTAGAACCTCCTTCCTACCTCATGAAGCGAATGTGATCCTTGGAATCCCATTAAGCCCCATGGCTCCTGAAGACTCTCAGGTATGGACAAAAACGCCCAATGGGATTTTTACGGTGAATAATGCGTACAAAATTGCCTACAAGATGCTGAAGGAAGCTAACTCAAAGAATCTTAGTGCTGGTTGCTCAGACAATTCCAGAATGCAAGCTTTATGGAAGGCGATTTGGAATTTAAAGTGTCAAAGTAAAATTAGGCACTTTATGTGGAGAGTATGTAGGAACATCCTACCTACTAAGTTCGGCCTAAAGCAGTGAAAGATCTTCACAGATGATAAGTGTGACATTTGCAGTGAAAGGGAGACCTCAAGACACATTCTATGGAGTTGTGCTACAGCAAAGGACACCTGGGAGGAGCTGAAAATACGACATGCCAATCAGATCCCTCCTTTGGAGGCATTTATTGATGTGCTTTGGTGGTTGCATAAGCATTCTGGTACTAGTGATTGGGAGGTCTTCGCTACTGCGGCGTGGAGCCTCTGGAATAACAAGAACGTCATCAGACATGGTGGACAAGGAAAATAGGGGAGAGTCATTGCGCTTGAAGCAAGAAGATATGTTGAGGAATTCCGAGCACACATGCCTTGTACACTTCCTAAAATCAATCAGTCCCCACAGAAATGGTCTCTGCCACCACCCAACTGGTATAAGGTTAATGTGGACGGGGCGGTCTTCAAAGAGCAAGGGAGTATAGGTGTGGGGGTGGTTATTAGAAATGCTCAAGGAGAGGTGATGGGGGCGATGAGCAAGAAAATTAGCAGACCACTGGGAGCAATTAAGGCTAGAGCAAAGGCAATGGAGGTAGGCATTTTGTTTGCGTGGGATCTGGGCCTAAAGAATATTGTAGCAGAAGGTGACTCGCTGGCAGTAGTTCAAGCTCTTAAGGGCAGCATCACCCCTGCAATCTCTATCCAAAAGATAACTGAAGGCATCTCTTGGTGGCTTAAGAAGTTTGATAACTGGAAGATTTTGCATGCAAGACGAAGCAGCAATACAACTGCACACTCAATGGCTAAAGAAGCCAAATCAATTTTAGAAAGTGTAATTTAGGTAGAGGACTCTCCCCTTTTTATTACGGACCAGCTTATGTATGATGTACTGACAATGGACATTTTTCCTAGTTTATGAATGAAGTTATGAGTTTTTCATCAAAAAAATAAATAAAATGGTGGGATGTTCTTTATGGGTGTGGAGAAACCTTGAATATATTGAGAGGTTATCAGAAAACCGAACCCCAACAACAACACTCCTTTAGTTCCCCCAAAAAAAAAAAAAAAAAAATTAACACTCCTTTTTGAAAAATAGAAATAAAAATAAAAATAGTGTTAGAATGTTAATTAGGAATTAGGAAGATTTCATTTGAACACAATAGTTGTTTAGAGTCTTTAGACTTAGAGTGAACAAAATGCTGGGTACTCTCAAATTTTTTTCCATCCTAATTGTACAATCATCAATTCTCAAATGCTTAACAATTAGAAGAATGTTAAGTCCACATCAATTTTACAGTAAATTTTATTGTTAATATGTTAATGGTTCTCATAATAACTCATTACTAATATAATTTTTTTAGATATCACTAACAATTTGTCACATAAATTTTTAACATATTACCATTAAAATGGCCTAAAATAATATCAGCATTTTATTAAAGGACAAGACTTAGGTACAGTACTTATGTGTTGTTCCTTAAGGGTGAGTTTGGTTCAGCTTTTCGTAAAAGTGCATAATGAAAAAGTTGAGTTTTCAAAAAGTGCATAATGAAAAAGTTCATTTTCAAAAAGCTGAGTGTTGGGTAAAAGCTGTTAAAAAGTTTTTTTTTTAAAAAGCTAAGTGTTTGGCTAGCACTTATAAGGGTGAGTTTGGTTCAGCTTTTTTTTTTAAGGGTGAGTTTGGTTCAGCTTTTTTTTTTAATGGTGAGTTTGGTTCAGCTTTTTGTAAAAGTGCATAATGAAAAAGTTAAGTTTTCAAAAAGTGCATAATGAAAAAGTGCATTTTCAAAAAACTGAGTGTTTGGTAAAAGTTGTTAAAAAGTTTTTTTTTTTAAAAACTGAGTGTTTGGCTAGCACTTATAAAAGTGACAGTTTGAGGGATAAATTACCAAAAATGACAATGTATATATAAGGGAGTTTATTTCATACTTTTTTTTTATTTTTTTATTTTTTGGATGTGAGTTTGGTTCATACTTAAAAATTAATTACTTCATCATACTTAAATCAATTTTTCTCTTTCTAAAAAAATTATTTTTTTCTCACCAATATTAGCTAATAATAACTTACCACTTAAGATTTATTGTGAAAGTATTGTGAAAATATTGTGATAAAAATTGATATTGATTTTAATTTTAACATACTATTAAAATTATTTTTTTTCTCTTTCTAAAAAAATTATTTTTTTCTCATCAATATTAGCTAATAATAACCTATCCCTTAAAATTTATTGTGAAAAAATTGTGATAATATTTCATTCTTCTTTTTTCCTTTTTTCCCCCCCTCTTTTTTTATCCTCCCCACACGGCATTTTTTTCTTTCTTTTTTTTCCTTTTTTTTTTCTCCTCCACACACGTACCCGTTCTCTTTTCTTTTTTTATCCTTCTTTCCTCCTTTTTTTCCCTGCCATTCCTCCAAACTCCAGAACATTTAGAGCTCTCCTTCTTCGTCTCTTTTTTTTATTTTATTTTTTTCTTAGCACTTCGTCTGTTGGTTCTTGGCAGAATCCATAGCGTCCCACTCAAGCTCTGGCGATGTAGAATCCATCGGAGTGCGTGACGAAGATGAAGCGGTGGAGTTTGGAGACTGCGAGTGGCTGAGAGGGAAGGGCTTGGGGATCGAAAATGGGGTCGGAGTCGGAGTCGGATGGTTTGATTGGGAGGGGTTCGCTGATTTAATCGAACCCAGAGCTCGGTGTTGTTGACACATTCGACTTCAATTTCGTCCTGTAATTCTATCATTTTGCTATATTCTGATGTTTTTTTGTTTTGCATTTTGAGGAATCCTAATTTGCAAGGGATTAATTTTTTTTTCCTTGGCTAATTTGGGAATTTGTTATAGATTTTTTCTGTGTTTGGAGAGCAGAGAGATGAGATGAGAGGTGTGAAAGTGGAGCTTCAGGCGTGAACTGATGAGGACTTTTTATCAGGGTAATTTGGTAATTGAGTAACCAGCCCAATGAATACCTTAAATGCGCATGCGCTTTTTGGTTTATGGACCTTCAGCGGTCCATAAGATTTGCGCGTTCTCAACATGTTTTTTGCCTTGGCCCAAAACGCAACTTTTTTCAAAAAGTTGCGTTTTGGGCTGAGCCAAACGCACAAAACTCTCCAGCTTTTTAATAAACGTGTGTTTCAGCTCCTAAAAATTGAAACAAACGCACACTAAGTTCTATTGTTAAGATTCTAATATGTGGATTTTTTCTCGTAGAATGGAAAGTGTATTTTTTAGTTAAGTAACTACGTGACTAAATTATAAGAATGAAAAATTTAAGAAATAACACATAAAGTACTGTACTTAAACTTTATTCTTTATTAAAAATTAAAAATTATAAAAATAAAAATAAAAACCTACTCAACCATAAAGTAGAACACTTGACGTTAAAAAATGAAAAAATCGATAAAAAATTCAACCACAAAAAGAGAGACTTGGCATGTGAGAGGAGAGAGAAAATGAAAAGAAAGAATAAAAAAGTCATAGCACGTGATACCGTACACTTCTATGGTACTGTAACAACTAACAAATAGCTCAAAAAAACAACTAACAAATGATTTTTTTTTTATTGGCATTTAAGAGATCTCTAGTGCTCATTGTTGGTTCTTTTCACGTGATGTCTTATATTCAGATAAACCGTATCAGTAATGTTTAAGGATTGTTATTCAGTTTTTAGTATTGTGAAAATACGTGTTTGAGTTTTATAGAAACTACTTGCAAATCTGCATGTTACGCGTGATAATTTTTTTAGAGTTCTCTCATTAATAATAATAATAATAATAATAATATTATTATTATTATTATCTATGTAACTTATGTAAAATTCTTATACGGTAAAATTATCCAAATAATGCTATGTAATAAAATAATATTATATTCTTTATAATGCAATAGAATAATATTTAACGATCAGAAAGAACAAAAAAAGAAAAAAAAAACTTAAAACACAAAACTAAATTGCATCAACTCAAAATAGAGTTCTTAAAAATACAAAAAATTAATAACCTAAAGTAGAGATGCAAGAAAAATAAAAAATAAAAACCACCAAAAAATTGAGAGAGAGAAATAACTTTTTTTGTGAGGCAAAATTATGCATAGAAATATAAAATAGAAAAGATAATGAAAAATTTATAAAAAGAGGATAAGAATAAGAAGAAACAAAATAAATGAAGATAAATGGAAAGATGAAGAGTGATATTAAGGTAGAGGGTAGTGGGGAGATGAAAATGTGAAAGGAATATAAGAAATGTTGGAGAAAGTGTAAATGTTAAAAAAATGAGTACAATTTTATAAGAAAATTTTTATTTATTTTTATTTAATTAAAACATTATATGTTTAATTTTTTTTAAATTAAAAAAATGAGAGCAAATATTAATAATTTAATGATATGGAGGATATGACTAAATTTAAGTGATCAGTTGTAATAGTGATATTGATGTTAGCTTGAATATATATTTTTTCGCAACATGAAAAATGATAAACCCTATCTATATAACTAAATTAAAGTTACATTATGATGTTGAGTTAACAAAACGAATTGGTGGTTCCCAAAATGCTAAGCATTTAAAAAAATAAAAAAACCTAAAAGCTGAAATGAATTGTCTTGTTTTCTTGCTTGTCATTTGGGTGAGATTGAAGCCTCGCATAAATTAATAGTCTCATTAGACCTATCAACCATTATAGTTCTAAAGAATATCAATAACAAAAATTTGGCATAAATCAGTACTTACTCTTTGCAAGTCAAGAGGCTACACATACAATCTAACGTACATCATTACCCAACAATGTTTCAACTCGCCACACAGCAAAGTAATCATGCAAATGAACTTTGAAATATCCATTTGGTGTTACAATCGATGGTATGTAGCTTTCAAGAAAAAATATATAGTTGTGGTAAATTAAACAACAATACTATTCAACTACTCAGATTTATCACGATATGAGGAGAATATGAATGCATTATAGACCCCTTTGTTCCTTATGGCCCATACAAAATTTAAACGGTTGGAATTAAGAAGAATAGATTTCTAAATATATAAATAGAATAGTTTTTGTTAGAAGTCAATCACTACACATGAGGGGAGAAAAAGAAAATCAAATGAAAAGATAATGTATCAAGTCTAAAAGGAATTTCATAGAACAAATGTTATGTTGTACAAAAATAACATATCTAAAACAACTAAATAGGTGAATTCAAAGCAACCCAAACTAAGAATTTAAAGAAAAAAACATGTAATAAAATTAACAATTAAAGAGAGAAAAAAACTTAAATCACAAAACTAAATCACATCAGCTCAATATAAAGTTCTAAATAACACAACAATTTATCAACCTAAAGTAGATATGCAAGAAAAATAAAAAATCCACCAAAAAATTGAGAGAGAGAGAGAGAGAGAGAGAACCTTTTTGGTGAGGGAAAAGTATGTAAAGAATGGAAGAGAGGATGGAAAATTTATAATAAGAGAGTGTGAATAAGAAATGACCAAAAAAAAAATGAAGGGAAAGATTAAGAGTGATATTAAGGTATAGGGTAGTGGGGAGATGAAAATGTAAGGTAGAAGGTAGTAGAAAGATGAAAAAGTAAGAGATAAAGAAAGGTTGAAGAAAGTGTAAATATTTAAAAAGTGAGTAAATGTTAAAAAAAAGTATAGGAAAATTGGAAAGAAAAATAATAATAACGTGGAAACTGATGTGACTCAACTAAAGCGTAGCAACAATAAATACTATACTTCAATTTTTAGATATATATATATATATATATATATGTGTGTGTGTGTGTGTGTGTGTGTTAGAAGTGTTATGGTTGTTTAAACACTGAAAACTGTTGTTTAAACAACAGTGTCAAACAGCCCCTAAGCTTTTGAAATAGATAGTATTTTCAAATATAGTTATAAGGAATGTTTGGTTCACTGTGATGTGCTTTTGATGTGACGTACATTACAATGATTTTTTTCTAACATTATCATATTTTAAAATTACAAAATATATCACATCATTTTAATTCCATCACATTTCTAAATAATGTAATGTTATATTCTTGTATTAAGATTACATTTACATTAATGTAAAATTATAATAATGTAATATTATGATGTAATATAACATCACGACGAACCAAACACCCTAAATGAACAGTAGTTTTGCTCCTACCTTTGTAAAACAACTGTCAATAATAATGAATCTCCCTCCAAAACAAATTTTGGAGAGCCAACTCTTTTTCGATTTGTGGCCTTTTCTTGCTACTGTTTTAGCATTCATAGTTTTCCCTTTCTTGTTTACCACCACACACAATAACACATTAACACCTACATACTCATGCATGAAGCTTATCTTCAGTGGCGGAGCTAGGAGTTTATTTTTGAAGGGGCCATGTATAATTTTTTGTGTGTGTGTGTGTGTATGAAATCTAAAATACTAGTAATGCACAATACTTCATAACTCAATATGTACTATAAACAACAACTAAATACATGTTAATATAGTAGTATATACGGTATATTTTTAATTAAACTAATCAAGTACATTTATAAATTATAATGCCATACAGTATATAATATATTGATTATTATAATAACAAATAGGCGAAAAGCCACTTTTAGTCCCTACATTTTCAGGCGATTTCTATTTTAGTCCATAAATTTTATTTTTACCGATTTTAGTCCCTATCTTGAAAAACGCCTTTCGTTTTGGTCCCTGCCGTTACATCAGAAACGAAAATTGCACAGCTGGCAAACGGTATGCACTGTTGGCCTGACGTGACCATTAAAATAATAATAAAAATGCCACGTCAGCATTTAAATTAAAAAAATTAATTTATTAATTTTAACTAAATAAAAAAAATTAAAAACAAAATTAAAAATTAAAAATTATATCAATTAAGATCTAAGTGTGTCTTGAACAAGAACAACAAGAACACAAACTTATATCAAAGAACACAAACCCAGAAAATTAAAAAAAAAAATGAAAAGAAAAAAAAACCCAGTAATGTCTTCCTTCAACGCGTAATGTCTTCCTTCAACCCAGTAATGTTTTTTACTTGTTTTTTTAGAGAGAGAGAGAGAGAGAGAGAGCAATGTCTTCCTTCAACGCGTACGGCATCGATGGTGAGGAGGAGAATAGTCATTTCATTGACAACGAAGATGAACAAAGCTTCACCGCCGCCGACGAAGACTATGCTTCCCATCCGGGGGATTTCCAGCTGACGGTGACGTGGCCGTCGACCACGCCTCCGCATCGCTTGGGATCTATGAATTCGACGATCCAAACCCTGGCTACTCCCAATCTTCGTTCAACTCGATCCACGTGGATAATGGAAATGGGAACGAGAACGGTTACGGTGGTTTCGGTGAAAACGGAATCGGCATCGGCATCGGCATCGACGACGGTGTTTTCAGCTTCGACGGTCCGGTGGTTTCGCCACCGACCGAAATGGAGCCAGAGGAAGGTTTTGCTCTTCATGAATGGAGGCGTGAGCATTTCAGTCCTTTTGATTTATTATTTATTTATTTATTTTTGTGAGATTTGAATTCTCTGATTTGTTGATTTTTCCAGATCTAATTTGTATTTTGTTGCAATCTGCTTAGATCTGTAATTTTTTTTTTTTAATTTTCTGTGTTACCATTCTTAGAAATGAGTTTGTGTTCTTGCTGTTCTTGTTCAAGATACATTTAAATCTCTATTCATATATTTTTTAATTTTTAATTTTGTTTTTAATTTTTTTTATTTAGTTAAAATTAATAAATTAATTTTTTTAATTTAAATGCTGACGTGGCATTTTTATTATTATTTTAATGGTCACGTCAGGCCAACAATGCATACCGTTTGCTAGCTGTGCAATTTCCGTTTCTGATGTAACGGCAGGGACCAAAACGAAAGGCGTTTTTCAAGATAGGGACTAAAAGCGTTAAAAATAAAATGTAGGGACTAAAATAGAAATCGCCTGAAAATGTAGGGACTAAAAGTGGCTTTTCGCCTAACAAATAATATATTATAAGGAAATCAAAACAAAGTAAATGAAAAATAAAGTAACACAAGAGCACTGCATAGGGGTGAGGGGCTTATGGAAGTTTCAAGTTTGTCTTTCACTTTTTCTTGTCTAGTCTAGTTACACAAAACTTTTACTTTTTATATTGTAAATACAAAACTGTAGCAGCAGTGGGAAAATGAAAAGAACTAAAAGGACACAAGAAGAAGAAGAAGACAAACGCCAATGTAGACAAAGAAAGAGTCACCTATGAGAGCACCAAGAGCAAAATGTTCTGCAATTGTGTGGGGGACTCGGTGGTGCGACAAATCAACAAAACTTCTAACCTTTAAATTTTTCTATTGTTATGGTACAAGTAAGCCCTAGATATGTGGGGATGAAAATTATAATTTTTTTCCCTTTTATTTGTTGATGTAATTGCCAAAATACCTATGTGTTTATTTTAAAGATGCTAAATATTTAATTATTGTAATTTTTTGACATATATATTTAGGAATTGTATTCTATTTAAATGAAAGTTAGGTTTCTTTTTAGACTTTCTTAAATATATATGTGTATATTATTGAGTATGTGGGGCCAAAATGATAAGGTTCATTTAAAAAATTTCAAATTATCGAGGATAATTCCCAAAAAAAAAATCTTTAATTTTTTTCCAAAAATTTGGGGGGGGAGGGGGGCCTAGTACTACTGATCATCTGCCATTGCTTGTCTTTGGAGATTGCTCAAATCATATTATCTTTCAATATGCCATTCGTTAGAATTTTCAAAATATTTAGTTTTTTGGGTTGACTTTCCCAATCTTAGATTGTTTGTCACTCTTCAATGTCATTTTTTATTGCACGAGAGCATTCACATTGGTGGAACTATGTTTTTAGCTATTTGGCACCACAAAAACTTATTTTATCTATTTTATTTTCTCACTTTACAAAACATCTAATATCAGTGATTTTATTTTAACTTTTAATACAATAAAATAATATAAACACTACGATAAAAATAATATTTCATTCGACAACCAAAACACAACCACAACCACCATCAAAGCCATGGAAACCACCAGCATAGTCACAAACCCACCACTATAACCAATACCCATAAAAAACCAGTGAAGAAGAACAAACAAAAAAAAAAGAGCAAAAAAACTAGAAAAATAAAAGAAAAAAAAAAAACCAACGAGCAAAGCTAAAGGTAAAAACTAAACACATGCAAAGGGAGTATCACACATGACTGATACTTGGTTAGAAGAGAGTCGGTGTAATGGGACGAGAAAAAAAAAGGAGAAAAAAAGGGGAACGAAACATTATTTTAATGAGAGGTTTAATAAAATACTAATTTTTTTGTTTTAACTTCTTGCTACAATGCACAACTATAAATGATTGTGCACTGTAGATGAAGAGCTAAAATTTTTAAGTTTACCTCCACCATTGCAGCTTACTTTTTAGAATTGGCGGTGCTAAAAATAGCAAAAATAGTAATGTGGTTTTTTAGCACCACCAATAATAATGCTTTGAGATACATTCTTCCTTAGTTCCATTGTCAAATTTTTTTTTTTTTTTAGAACCGTGAATGATAGGCGCAATTCCTATTGTTCCATATGTTTCAAGCTTACAAAAAGTGATGCAAAATTTTGGTTATCAAAACTTTAATTATATCATCCAAACAACCCAATCAAGATTTTCAACCACAATTATCATCAGTGTTTATCAGGAGTAATTATATATTAGGTACTCCTAGAAAACAATGATGTGGTGCTCTCTATTCTCACATTTATAGTAGATCTCACTAATTAAATTTATAGTGGGATCTACTATGAATGTGAGACGAGAGAGCACCACATCACTATTGACCATACTACTATGTTATGTGACATATCATACACTTAGGGTGTGTTTGTTTGGAGGTAAAATAAGGTGGATGGAAAATTTTGGAGAGAAAATAAGAAAGAAAATGGGTTTGTGTGTTGTTTGGTTGGGAGGAGGAGAAGGAAAACTAGAAGGTGGGGCCCAGACATTTTCCACCCGGGCCCACACAAAACTTTACTATTCGATATGGAGAGAAAAAAGAAATGAAAATGCATGTTGTGTGTAAAATATAAATCTGCCCCGACATTTTTTGCTTTCACCTACCTCCACCTAACCCAAAAGCTCTCATCAATCTTCTTTCTTCTGCCTCTTCATTCTAGACTCTTCACAGATTTTGTTGAATAGTACTATATATATATAGTATAATATAGTGTATATATATTAGATTATGTTAGAAATACTGGAAGATTTGTATTGTATTTCTTAATGAGAAAATATACATCAGTGCCTTATATAGGAGGCATAAGTGTGTGGTACAAGTAAAGTGTAGTACAAGTATAAGTGTGCTGTACAAGTAAAGTAATTGGGCCTAAAGCCCATAACATAATATACATTAACAGCCCCCCTCAAACTCAAGGTGGATGTGAGACCAGCTTGAGGTTGTTAACTAAATCACGAGTGCGTCCCTTAGGAAGTGACTTGGTGAAAATATCTGCAAGTTGATCTTTGGAGGAGACGAAGAAGAGCTTGAAAGCACCATGGACAAGATGATAACGGATAAAATGACAATCAATCTCGATGTGTTTAGTCCGTTCATGGAAGACATCATTGTGAGTAATATGAATGGCACTTTGGTTGTCACAGTAAAGGGGAGTAGCAGAGGATGTGGACACACCTAAATCCTTAAGAAGCCATCGTAGCCAAATGAGCTCAGATGTGGTATCAGCAAGGGCACTATATTCTGCTTAAGTACTGGAGCGGGCCACAAATGTTTGTTTCTTACTTCGCCAAGAAATTAAAGAAGAACCAAGGAGAAAGCAATAACCTGTAGTGGACCTGCGATCAGTGGGATCCCCTGCCCAATCAGCATCAGAGAATGCACGGAGCACAAGAGGAGACTGAGCTGAGTAGAAAAGGCCATGGAAGAGAATGCCCTTCAGGTATCGAAGAATGCACAGAACAGCAGCATAGTGAGTAGATCGTGGAGCAGACAGATACTGGCTCACCTGATGAACAGTATAGGAGATGTCTGGACGAGTAACTGTGAGATAAACTAGGCTGACAACCAATCGTTTGTAAAGAGAAGGATTAGACAATGGTTTCCCCCCCGAGGGTGTCAAATGCGCATTAAGTTCAACTGGAGTGTCAGCCGTCTTGCTGTCAGTGAGTTCAGCTCGAGATAAAAGGTCAGAAGCATACTTGGCTTGAGTAATATAAAGACCATCTGTGGAATGAGTAATTTCAAGACCCAAGAAATAACTGAGATGTCCAAGATCTTTCATCTCAAACTGCTAACTGAGAAAATCCTTGAGTTCTTGAATGCCACTGAGGTCATCACCAGTTATGATCATATCATCCACATATAGAAGAAGCAAAATGGTGCCTTTATCAGTACGACGAAGAAATAAGGCAGAATCATACGGACTAGCAGTGTAACCCAAGCGAAAGATAGTGGAGCTGAACTTGGCAAACCAAGCTCGTGGAGCTTGTTTAAGACCATAAAGTGCACGTCGAAGATGACAAACCTTGTTTGAGTCAACAGAGAGACCAGGAGGAGGTTGCATATAGACTTCTTCACTCAACTCCCCATTAAGGAAAGCATTTTTAACATCCATCTGAAAAAGGTCCCATTTACTAGCAGCAGCAACAGTTAAGAGGGCACGAACAGATGAGATACGAGCAACTGGAGCAAAGGTCTCTTCATAATCAATCTCAAACTCCTGTGTAAAGCCTTTTGCAACAAGACAAGCCTTATAGCGCTCAATGGACCCATCAGAGTGAGTCTTGATCTTATAGATCCACTTACAACCAACCACAGATTGTCTAGGAGGGAGAGTGACCAGATCCCAAGTATGGTTTTTGGTTAATGCATCAAGTTCCTCTTTCATTGCAATCTGCCATAAAGGGTCAGTGGAGGCCTCACGATAGGTTTGAGGCTCGTGAAGTGTAGCAAGGGCAGTGTAACAATGATAGTCAAGTAAGTGTGTAGGAATGGTTCTTACCCGGGTTGAGTGGCGAGGAGGAATGTCTTGTGGAGGATCTTCAGGCGGAGCAGGAGCAGGGGACCCAGGCTCTAAGTGGGGTAGCTCGTCATCAACCTCTTCATCTTCAACCTATCTAGGAGAAGCATCAAAAGTATTTGGAGAAAGGTCCAAATGAGGATCAAAAGTATTTGTAAAAGGAACAAGAGACTCATCTGGAGAAATTTCTAAAACATATGAGGTAGTTAGGGAAGAACGAAAGTGAGAGAGTTCAACAAATAATCGGTGTTCCCAAAAGATAACATTACGAGAAACACGAAGACGATGAGAGACAGGATCATAACACCTATACCCTTTTTGAGTTTCGTCATAACCAAGGAAACAACAAAGTCTAGATTGAGGCTCAAGTTTGTTGTGTTCATGAGGCTGAAGAAAAACGAAACAAGCAGATCCAAAAGATCGAAGGTGATGATAGTCAGGAGGTGACCCAAAGAGACGCTTATACGGAGTCTGATTATGGATGACAGGGCTTGGAATGCAATTAATCGCATGAACAGCATTAAGAGCAGCTTCACCCCAAAAAGGGGCAGGAACTTTGGCAGAAAGAAGAAGAGCACGAACAGTGTCAAGAATATGACGAAGTTTTCTTTCGGCTCGACCATTTTGCTGAGAGATACCTGGACAAGTTAGATGATGTACAGTGCCATAGGAATGTAACAGAGCTTGAAACGCATATTGAGTATATTCAAGAGCATTATCAGAACGAAAAGTTTTGATACGTTTGGAGAATTGGGTTTCAACCATTTTTGCAAAGTTGCTGTATATTGGTAAAATTTCAGAACGAGATTTCATAGGAAATATCCAACTATAACGAGAATAATCATCAATAAAAACAATAAAATATCGAGATCCACCAATACTAGCAACAGGAGAAGGTCCCCAAACATCAGAATAAATTAACTCAAAAATACTATTAGAAATGGATTCACTGTTATTAAAAGACAAAGCCGACTGCTTTCCTAACTGACATGAAGTACAATCAAAATTGTCTTTGGACACAAAACCTAATAGACCCCTAGAAGCTAACTGTTGTACCCGAGAAGATGATGCATGACCAAGACGAGAATGCCAAAGTGCAATAGATGGTAAGGAAGAAACTGCAGCAGCTGCAGCCGCAACAGAAACAGGAGCAACAGGTGGAAGATGAAGATTGTCCACGGGAAACATACGCCTAACTCTAGGGCCGGTCCCAAGCTCTTGTCCCGTCCTCGGATCCTGCACAATACACCCAGAATAGTCAAAAATAAGGTGATAACCTAATTTAGCTAATTGTCCCACAGAGCACAAATTATAGGATAGGTTAGGTACATGAAAGACTCCAGGAACAGAGAGGTTGGAAGTCGAAACAAAACCTAGACTATTTCCATGCATGGTGGAACCATCAGCTATATGAATATTTAGGGGGTGTGGTGCAGGGTCAAGTTTGGAGAATAAGGAGGAGTGAGGTGTTATGTGATTGCAACAGGCAGAATCGAAAAGCCAAGTTTGAGACTTACCGGGTAAAATAAAGAGAGCAGTGGAAAGAGATGCATTACCAGCCATACGAACAACCTGAGCTATGATCTCTTGTAGTTCAGTGGGGGAGAGGTTGATAGTGGATCCAGAAGACTAGAACTCAGCTGAAATGGAAGCCATTGGTGGAGTAGGCTCAGTATTAGTAACAACAGCAGTAGATTTGCTACGACGATAACAAGTTTCAATGGTGTGGCCAGGACGCTTGCAATAGTTGTAGAACTTTTTGTTGGTCTGCTTACGACGATTGCTAGAGCTAGAGGAATCACCTAATTGCTGAGGTTGCTCTAAGGGTGGAGCAGAAGGTGTAATGGCCAAAACATTGAGCTTATTCTGAGCTTGAAGGGTTGCAAGACGAGCTTCTTCTCTAATCAACTAGTTCACAGCAGTGTCAAGAGAGGGAGCAGGACTGCGATTTAGAAGCTGACCTCGAATGGGCTCAAAGTCCTTGTGGAGGGACATCAGGAATTCATAGAGGCGAAATTCATCTCTGATGGAAGCATACTATTGAGCATCCTTTGAGCATGCCCAAGTTGGATCAGAAAGGTCAATTTTGTCCCAAATGAAGCGAAGCTTATCGTAGTAGTCATTGATGGATTGCCCTGGTTCTTGTCTGAGTTGATGCAATTCAACCACTAATTGATATTTCATGGAGCCATGAGTAGTGGAGTACCTTTTGGCCAACATATCCCACGCTGACTTGGCATCATCAAAGCTGCCCAACAAGTTAGAAATGGAGGGAATGGAAGTGTTCTGAATCCATGTGAGGATCATGTGGTTGTAACTATCCCATTCAATCATGCGACCAAGGAAGGCAGCATCTTCTTCATTGGCTCCCTTGACAGGAACAGTGAGTGCACCAGTACAATAATGCCAGAGCATGTGACCCTTAAGAAAACTGCGCATAGCTTGAGACCAAGATAAGTAATTCTTACACCCCTCCAACATAGTATTGATGGGGTGAGGAAGAAAAACATCATTTTTATCCATTTAGAGACACAATATGCAAAAATAGACTGCAAAAATGAAATCTACGCGAAAAACTGGGTAAGAAGAACCTGGACTGAAAAAGTCAACCCTGAGTCAAAGTCAACGGTCAAAGTCAACGCAAGTCAACGGTTTGGTCAAACGATGACGTCAGCAGATGATGTCAGCAGATGACGTCACTAGGGCTGATGTCAGCAGGAGAAAACAGGCGCGTGGAGGCGCGTGACGACGCGTGGAGGGTCCTGGCGGCGCGTGGAGGGTCCTGGTGGCGCGTGGAGCACGTGATCAATCGTACAGAAACTTTGAGCGGCGCGTGGGGGCGCGTGCGGTCTCCAATGACGTTGAATCTTTCACGGTTTTGTAGATCGGCACGAGACGATCTCTGTGGTAGCTTCAAAATCGCAATCGGAGCAATGTTTGTAGCGGTGATGTGAGCGGCAATGGTCTGTGCAGTGTGAAACTCCTTAACAACGACGGCTGCAGGTCCGGAACCCAAGGATGATGGCTGGATGACGTCGGAGGTTCAACGACGAAAGGCTGCGGCAGTGGTTGTGATGGCGGAAGCAATGTTAAAAAAAAAAAAAAAAAAAAAAAAAAAAAGGAGTCACGCTAATAAAGACAAGACTGCTAAGAAAATGTCAGAGTAGTGGCTCTGATACCATGTTAGAAATACTGGAAGATTTGTATTGTATTTCTTAATGAGAAAATATACATTAGTGCCTTATATAGGAGGCATAAGTGTGCGGTACAAGTAAAGTGTAGTACAAGTATAAGTGTGCTGTACAAGTAAAGTAATTGGGCCTAAAGCCCATAACATAATATACATTAACAGATTATATTATATATAATAACAAAGAAAAATAATATAAATTTATATGTATGATGTATTAATTTTTATATTATTTAATGAGTATAAAAAAATCTATTTCTTACTTGTTATGTAACAAGGGCATAAGAGTCAATTTATATAAACTACATTTTCTATCCTCCCACTTTTCTCTTCAACCAAACAAAATAATTTTTCACATTCCCACTTTTCCACTCCTCTAACCAAACACACACAAGAGAAAACTAAACTTTTTCTATCCTTCCACTTTTCCATCCTCCCACTAATTTTCTATCTTCCCACTTTTTCACTCCTCCAACCAAAATGACACTTACTGTGTAATGTCGTCCTTTTATGATGCTGCAAATTGTATCCATCATCACGTGCAGTTTAAGACACACTTGTGGCTATTGTTTAAGTTAAAGAGACAAATGGTTATTTAGATCGATTAGTGTTGTTAGTGTGGAGCATCTTCAGCAACTTAACCATATTTTGGTACCGTTTAAAGAGTAAACAATTACTTTTATCTTTTGCTTGCATACTTTTTAAATACATTTTCCAACGGATTTTCTATCATTTTCTTAACCCATTTAAATATTATTTTATCATTCTTTTTTTAATTTTTTTTATTCATCCCCAACAACTACATTGATAAAAAAAGATATAAAGATGTGGAGAGATGAAAGAGAAATATTAGTTTTAAATTGTTTTTCTCAACTATAGTAACCTATAGATAAAGAGAGTGATGGTAGACGAGCAAAAAAAAAAAAAGAAGCCTTATTGAAGATAATGTTGGACTTGATTTTTAAGGCTTAGGCCATGTTTGGTTCAATTATTTTCATCACTCAATTTCCATTACTCATCACTCATCACTCAAAATACCTTACCCGTTTGGCACCATCACTCACTTGTCATCACTCAATATTTTTCACACTGTTTGTAGGTCTCATACCTGTCATTCGATGCAGTTTTTTTTTTTTTTTTTCTTTTCAATATCATTGAACCCAATGAAAAAAAAAAGAAAAAAAAGAAACCCAAATCAAATCATCGAACCCAGTGAAAGAAAAAGAAGAAGAAGAAGAAAAAAAAAAAACCCAGATCAGACGGAAGAAGAAGAAGCCACCTAGTATGAAAGGAAAAAGAAAAAAAAGAAGATGAAGAAATGCAACCCAGTGAAGAAAGAAAAAAAAAAAAAAAAAGATGGTCAAAAGTTTTGGCTAAAGTCTAACCGTGGGTCCCTCCACGTAGTGTTATTTACGGAAATACCATTGAGTTATGAGTTATGGAAACTGAAAACAGCTAAAATGTGTTTTCATTTTCCATAACTCATAACTCAAAAATTAGAGAATTAAGTAATGGAAACAGAGTTTTGGTGGTGCCAAACGGACTTCTAGTTATGGGTCCCACAATTTTTGAGTTATGAGTTGTGGAAACAGAGATATGAGTTATGGAAATTGATGAACCAAACACCCCTTTAACTCTCTACTTTGCCTATGATTTTGGTTTTCTATCCTCCCATTTTTCTCTTCAACCAAACAAAATAATTTTCTACCTTCTCACTTTTCCACCCCTCCAACCAAACACACATAAGAGAAAACTAAATTTTTTCTATCCTCCCACTAATTTTCTATCTTCCCACTTTTTCACTCCTTCAATCAAACAGACTCTTACTGTGTAATGTCGTCCTTTTATAATGCTGCAAATTGTATCCATCATCACGTGCAGTTTAAGACACACTTGTGGCTACTGTTTAAGTTAAAGAGACAAATGGTTATTTAGATCGGTTAGTGTTGTTAGTGTGGAGCATCTTCAGCAACTTAACCATATTTTAGTACTGTTTGAAGAGTAAACAGTTACTTTTACCTTTTGCCTGCATACTTTTTAAATACATTTTCCAATAGATTTTTTTATCATTTCCTTAACCCATTTAAATATTATTTCATCATTCTTTTTTTAATTTTTTTTATTCATCCCCAACAACTACATTGATAAAAAGATATAAAGATGTGGAGAGATGAAAGAGAAAATATTAGTTTTAAATTGTTTTGCTCAACTATAGTAACCTATAGATAAAGAGAGTGACGGTAGACAAGCAAAAAAAAAAAATTTGCCTTATTTGGAGATAGTGTTGGACTTGGTTTTTAAGGCTTAACTCTCTACTTTGCCTATGATTTTGGTTTTAGCTCTTCTATTGGAGATGCTCTAGTTAATTAAAATAAGGGAAAAGTTAATGAATGCTCTCATGGTATTGGTTTAGGAATAGTATCAAAACTTTCCTAAAATGACCAATTAACAAATGTCCTAACGGCATCCGTTGACCGAACTCCTAAAACAAATTTCTATTATGCACAATAACTATAATGGCTAGTCAGTTGGATAAGGGATTCATCTTAGTTTTTCCATATAAGAAATAAAGCATTCATTGTGTAACTAATTAAGTAGCCAATCAATGATAACTTTAGGGAAATTATAAAATACTTTGGGAGGATAATTAATATGTACTCTTTCTTCTCACATAATGGTTAGTCCCATTAATTATATCCGTAGTAAGACCCACTATTTATTTGAGATGAGAGAGTACACACTTCTTGTACTCTCCAAGTATTCTATAATTTTCCTAACTTTAGATTGATTTCTCTATTTTTATCTTTGCAAGTTTAACTCTCATTTTTGTCATGATATCAAAGCAAATAAACTTTGATCGAGTGTTTTCTTGAGCAATCAATGGCTTCGAGTGTGTCTTCCTCATCAATTCTATGCTCTTCTACGCATATCGATGATTTTGGCAATTCCTATTTCCTACATCATGGAGATGGTCCAGGAACATTGCTTGTCACTCAATTGTTCACTGGTAGCAACTATCACACATGGCTTCTCTCCATTATTATGGCATTAATTGCCATTAATAAAGTGAGTTTCATCAAAATCGATCATTGATCCTTTATTTCAGGCATGGACCAGGTGCAATAACATTGACTCCTGTTATGGCTTCTCGATCCCCTCTCTCAATAAATAGCAATCGGTGTCACCTATAGGAATACTGTTAAAGAGGTTTGGGATGATCACACACAAGGTTCATTATTAGCAAAGCAATGGCCCTAAAATTTTTGAGATCGAGAGATCTCTTGCTTCAATTTCCCAAATTTTCTTCGACCATCCTTTAACAAGGTTTCATTCAATCCAAGCCTAACAATTCTTTATTTTCCAAGATTCTAGGTGCTTTAGCTTTACTTGTCAATGTAGATGACATATTAATAGCAAGATAAATATGACATCAATTACTATTTTTTTTTTTGAGAGAGTTTCAACTTATGGCGTCCGCTTTTGATAATAGCTTTTTATCATCAAACTAAGACACCAATTAGTTTTTAGTGTAAGCGGGAACATCAATCACTACTTTAAAAGAGTTCCTACGTGATCAATTTAAAATAAGGGATTTGGGGAATGTGAAATAGGGAGAATTAATGGATGTGTTAAGCGATATTGATTTAGGAAACATTTTTAGAAACTATTTATAGAAAAAGAAAAAAAAAACCACAATCAATTTTTTAACAACTTTTTATATTTTTCATGAAAGTGGTATTAAAATTTTCCTAAAAGTTGTCTATTAAGAAATACAGTAAAGATACCCATTAATAGGACCTAAAGAAATATGCCTTAGAATTCTTATCTGACAATGGATTCCGATGTTATAAACCTATGAAATTTCCCAAACATACAAAATTAGATAGTGGTTTGTTAGAAGATCCATTTGTATATATAAGGTTGATTGGAAGGCTTCTATATGTCACTCTGATCAGGCTTAACCTTAGCTACTCCATACAAAAGCTAAGTCAGTTCATGGATAAGCCAAAGATACCACAAGGAGATCAATGACTGGATGTTGTGTTTTCCTTGGAGACTCTTGCGTCTCAGAAGTCAGAGAAACACCGTACATTGTCAAGGTCTTCATCACTTCAGCTAAGGCAGAGTATAGAACAATATGATTTGAACACACATAGACATCCTAATTATTATGTGATAATTTAGCTGCAATGCACATTGCTGCTAACCCTATGTATCATGAAAGAACAAAGCATATTGAATTGAATTGTCCTCTTATTAGAGAAAATATTCACAGTATTATCAAAACTCTTAATGTGTCTATCAATCATCGAGTATTAGATCTCTTAACTAAAGCTCTTGGGTCGTAACAGTTCTCCATTTTACTTACCATGATGGGCATGCTTAATATATATGTGCTTCATTTTGATGGGGAGTATTGAACAAGCAAGATGCCTAAGCTTACAGTAAACAACTTGCAGGTTTACAGTCTTCCTATGTTATGCGACATGTCGTACACTTACTGTGTAATGTCGTACACTTACCGTGCAAGTCGAGTGCATCATTGCGTGTAGTTAAAGTGGTGTCACGCACGATTAAGAGAAAAATGGCATACTTATTAGATTGGTTAGTGTTGTTAGTTAATTAAAATAAATTTCTGTTACGCCCAGTAATTGTAACAGCTAGTTAGTTAGATTAGGGATTGATCTTTGTTTTTCTATATAAGAAATAAATCTGTAATTAATTGAGCAGTGAATCAATATTAACTTTAGAATTTAGACTGATTCCTCCATTTTTTTCTCTTTACAAGTTTAACTTCAATTTTTTTGTCAATTGTCGACAAGGGTTAAATTAAAAAAAAAGAAAAAAAAAATTACCTCTTGATGATGCCAATGTTCTATAATTTTATGAGCCTTTCAACTATGTTGATTGTTCTTCAGTTCTTCTCAAAAAAAAAAAAAAAAAACTATGTTGATTGTGTTACCAAATGCCAAAAAGATGTGGTTGATGAGGGCGGATAATGTAGTGATTGCCACTAACCTCGAGGGTTTTAAGATGTTTATGGTTAATCATCTCTGTTAATCTTGTTGGAAGTCACCATTATTTGATAGTAGCTCAGCCAGATTGATTGTCGTGGGGTAAACAACCATAGTGTCCACCTCCATCATCATTGTACTTGCATGGAATATTAATGATTCTCCATGTAAACCAAACTACATAAAACCATTTTAGGGACTATTTTTTGGGTTGCAATCAAACACATTAAAAGAAATATTCCTTTTTGAAAAACTTTTCCCTATGAAACAATTTTTGCCAATCCTTTCTTTTCTTTGAGTTCTCATTGTAATTGCATTGTCACCGTCACTACCGCCACTATCACACAACCACTAATGTCATCACTAGTATCACTGTCATCACTGTTATTATCATCATTACCAGTCTTATATGAATATTAATGACTTTTTTATGTGAGCTAAACAATATAACATGATTCTAAAATAAATTTCATAGACACAACTAGACATAAGAATCAAATAATTTTCATAGCTACAACCATGTTACCAAAAATATTTTATTTTTTTGTGGGAAACGAATGGAAGGATAAAAGTAGAGTTTAAATAATTAAAATGAATATATTATTGTGGGGGAGCAAAAACTTGGGCCCTTGCATTGGGCTTAAGCCCCACGTTTTATCAATAATACGTCCGAGGAGAAGAAATCATAGGGAAATCTCGTAACTAATATTAGAGCATGTAAGTGTCCAGGGATATTGATCCGAGAGGATTATCCTCCTCGGATCTGGCATATGTCGGTGAGGTGAGCCTCGTCTCCCCCTAGTTCACCTTCCAGGAAGTTCCAGCGGTGAAGATAGACTACAAATGTACACAGAGGGATAAGGATGCAGAAATATCTTGGGAAAAAGCTGCTACCACCGCATTAAATGCATTACAGCAGCTTTCCTGGCCGCATTAATGTGGAGAAGATCTCTGAACAGTGTTTTCGACCATCTTTACCCCCAGAAAATCAAAAAGCTGTGAGAGTGGAGACAGAAACTCAAGTACCAGGCTAGATGGTAGACAAGTGGACGGTAGGATCGAACAAAGAAGGACTATATAATGGAGTAAGACCTCTAGAAGAAAGGGATCACGAGGGAAAAAGAAAGAACATCAAGGAAGAGTTACTGTAGCATTTGGAAGAACATCATCTGAAACAACTGTTTTATCTAAGAACCTACCCCTCTGACATTACTCGAAATAACCAATTCATCCCAAACTTGCTCCTCGGACTAGAGATCATCACTTGCTTGTGTGTTTTATTCTCCTCGGACAAACTCCTAACCTCCACTAATTGTTGTAAGACCCTTTATCAGCCCAATTCTTTCGCCCACTCTCTTACAAATTTATTGTATTGGGCTTATTGGGCCCATCCCCTGTTTCTACCTGGGTTTGGGCTACGATTTGTGACCTTACAATTGGCGCCGTCTGTGGGGAGAATTAGTGCTAGTGAAGGTTTACAACAGCTATGGCGGGTTCAGGACCACAGCAGACTAGCCTATTTCATGCAGAGAGTCAGGAAACGTCAATCAACAAGGCGAACTCCACGACCTTGAACAGGAAAATCATGTAGATAACCAACGAGAGGGTAGCTCGCAAACCATCCGTGCTGATAGAAGTGGCTATCGACGAAGGGGCCATCTGGTGCATGAGCACTCTGATGAAAAGGTTTTGCAACGAGAAATAGAGGACTTGAAAAAGAAACTTCGTCGAGCACAGCGAAACCAAACCCCTTCAAGTTCTGATGTCTCTTCCAACGATGAAGGAGAGGACAGTTACAGGGAATTTTCAGAAACTCCACCTAGTGAATCCTATTCCTATGAAGAGGAACACTCTCACAAAAGGGGGAGAAAGAGTTCGTCTAGAAGGGGAGTGGGAACCAAGGTCATGAAGAAGGCTCTAGACCAAATTTCTAAGTCCCCCTTTACTCGGGGAATAGAAAAGGCAAAACTTCCCAGACGTTTTCACCAGCCTACTTTTTCCATGTACAACGGACGTACTGATCCTGTAGAACATGTAAGCCAATTCAAACAAAAGATGGCGGTCTACTCTCAGGACGAAACTTTGTTGTGTAGAGTGTTTCCCTCCAACCTGGGACCGATGCCAATGAGATGGTTCGACGGGTTGAAAGCTAATTCCATCAGTTCCTTTAAGAAGCTCACTCAATCATTCTGCTCCCGGTTTATCACATGCAGCAGAGTTCCTCAACCCCTAGATTCTCTGTTGTCAATGACAATGAGGGAAGGAGAGTCTGTGAGGTCATATGCCGAGAGGTATTGGGAGATGTTTAACGAGATTGATGGGAATTTTGATGAGGTCGCTGTCAGAACCTTCAAGGTTGGGCTTCCCTCCGAGCATGGTCTGAGAAAGTCCTTGACAGGGAAACCGGTCACCAGCTTGCAACAACTAATGGATAGAGTGGATAAGTATAAAAGGATAGAAGATGATCAACAACAGCAACAAGAAGGAAAAGGGAAAGCTAAGCTTGTCCCTCAAGAAATGAGAGAGTTTAGGCCAGACAGGTATAATAATAACCGGCCAAGAAGGGATTACACTGAGCAGCAGATATCTAGTAACAGCCAGGTAGTTGGAGCTGTATTCCGAGAGCCCGTGCACCAAGTCCTGGAAAAGGTTAAAAATGAGCCCTTCTTCAAATGGCCCAATAAAATGATGGGAAACCCTGAAAAGAGAAACCGAAATCTCTATTGTCAATATCATAGAGACCATGGTCACACTACCGAGGACTGTAGAAGTTTATGGGATCACCTTGACCAACTTGTCTGAGAAGGTAAATTGAAACAGCTGTTGCATCATTCCAGCAGTTTGGGTGGTCAGACTGATACTCGACCAGAAAGGGAGAATCCCCCAAGACCCCCTCTTGGAACTATTAACGTTATCTTTGCGGCGCCTGGCAGAACAGGGTCATGCCCCTCCAGAGTAATGTCTGTGGCTCGCCTGTACCCTGAGGATGATTCCCACGAGCCGAAGAGAGCTAAGTTAAATCGGTCCCTAGTCATGGGATTCTCGGACGAGGACAAGATCGGAACTGTTCAACCTCATGATGATGCTTTAGTGATTACCCTCCGAATCGGAGGCTATGATATAAAGAGAGTGATGATGGATCAAGGCAGTGCAGCCGAGATCATGTATCCTGACCTCTTCAAGGGGCTAAACTTAAAAACTGAAGATCTGACGCCTTACAATTCCCATCTAGTAAGTTTTGAAGGGAAGATTATTATCTCAAAGGGACAAGTCAGACTACCAGTGCAAGCCGGATCGGAGATAGTGGAGGTCGATTTTATAGTGGTGGATGCTTATTCCCCTTATACGGCAATCGTTGCTAGACCTTGGCTTCATATTTTAGGGGCAGTCTCTTCCACCCTGCATCAGAAAATCAAATACCCATCTGGAGGAAAGATAGAAGAGATACTGGGTGATCAAACCATGGAGCAACAATGCATGATAGCAGCAATCCGACACAAGCCTGAAGTAGAATCTGAGATTCAGAAAGAGGAGTTATAGCAGTTAAAACCCCCAATGTTATTTAGTGATGGGTTATTCGAGGAAGTGAAGTGTGAGGATCTTGTAAAAGTCGCAATAGGAGATGACCCGGAGAAATTTTTTCAAGTCGGATTTCAACTACCTCAGCAAGAGAGGGAGGAATTGGTAGATTTTCTTAAACGAAACATCGATGTCTTTGCATGGAATGCTTATGAGGCCCCAGGAGTGGATCCAGACTTCATTTGTCACCATTTGAATGTTAATTCGTTGATGGCCCCCAAGAAGCAGCTCCCTCGTCGGCCATCTAAAGAGTATGCAGAAGCAGTCCGTCAGGAAGTGACGAAGCTCAAAAAGGCAGGGGCTATCAAGGAGGTCTTCTATCCCGAGTGGTTGGCAAACACTGTAGTGGTCAAGAAAAAGACTGGGAAGTGGCGAGTGTGTGTTGATTTCACAGATCTAAATAAAGCCTGCCCGAAAGATCCATTCCCCATGCCCAAAATCGATCAGCTAGTAGACGCCACAGTCGGCCATCCTCGGATGAGTTTCTTGGACGCGTTTCAGGGTTATCATCAGATACCTTTAGCATTGGACGATCAAGAAAAAACTGCTTTTGTTACGCCAGTGGGGAACTACCATTACAAAGTGATGCCTTTTGGTTTGAAGAATGCAGGTTCCACTTATCAGAGAATGATGACGAGGATGTTTGAATCACTACTAGGAAAAAATATGGAGATTTACATAGATGATATGGTGGTGAAAAGCAAAAAGGTATCCGAGCACCTGGGAGACCTCCAAGTTGTCTTCGAAATTCTCAGAAGCTATAAACTACGTTTAAACGCTTCCAAATGCTCATTTGGTGTAGGGTCGGGCAAGTTCTTGGGTTACATGGTTACTCATAGGGGAATTGAAGTCAATCCCGACCAGATTAAGGCCATCACCAATATGCGAACTCCTCGGAACCCAAAAGAGGTGCAAAAACTAACTGGAATGGCTGCTGCTTTGAATAGATTCATATCTCGATCGGCAGATAGGTGTCGACCTTTCTTCCTATTGATCAATAAATGGAAGGGCTTTGAATGGTCGACAGAATGTGACGTAGCCTTTCAGCAACTCAAAGACTATCTAGCTCGGCCGCCGGTCATGTCGAGTCCAGAGCCAGATGAGGTTTTTTTTGCCTATATTGCAGTGGCCTCCTACGCAGTAAGCTTGGTGTTGATAAGAGTAGATAACGGCGTACAGCGGCCAGTGTACTACGTGAGTAAATCGTTGCACGAGGCGGAAGTGCGCTACCTTCCACTGGAAAAAGCCATCTTGGCAGTGGTGTTTGGCACACGTAAGCTACCTCACTATTTCCAAGCACATACGGTGATTGTTCTTACACAACTCCCACTAAAGACCGTGCTTAAAAGTGCAGATTACACGGGAAGGATAGCCAAGTGGGGTACAATCCTGGGAGCTTTTGATATCAAGTACATGCCTCGTACCTCAGTAAAGGGACAGGTACTCGTCGACTTGGTGGCAGAATTCACCGAACCTGAAGCGGATGGATTACTAGCACAAGGGGAAAAGGATGAAAAACTGGTCGGTAGTATCTCCCAATGTTTCCCTCCGACGTGGGAAGTGCATGTAGATGGAGCATCAAATCAAAAAGGTGCAGGGGTTGGATTAGTACTGACGTCCTCCAAGATGGTTACCATTGAAAAGTCTCTGAGGTTAGACTTTCCCGCCACGAATAACGAAGCGGAGTATGAAGCTTTGTTAGAAGGGATGGCTATGGTCCTAAGGATGGGAGGAAAGTCCATAAAACTCTTCTCGGATTCAAGGCTAGTTGTTGGTCAAGTCAAAGGGGAATTCGAAGCCAAGGATGAAAGAATGCGAGGTTATCTTAGCCAAGTTAAGATTATGCAGATGGAATTCGAATCTTTTAGCTTGCTACATGTCCCAAGAAGTGGCAACGCGCATGCGGACTCCTTGGCCACGCTTGCAACCTCCTCGGCACAGAACTTGCCTCGCATAATCCTCGTTGAGGACCTGCATCGACCCTCGACAACAGCGAACGTAGTTCAAATCAATCAAGTGAGAATGGGGCCAAGTTGGATGGATCCTGTCATGCAATTCTTAAAGAAAGATATTCTACCCGAAGAGAAAATCGAAGGTGACAGAATAAGAAAGAAAGCTACTAGTTATTGGCTGTCGGAGGATAGCAAGCTATATAGGCGTTCCTTTTCTGGGCCTTATTTGCTATGTGTTCATCCTGATCAAACTGAATTACTCTTGGAAGAGATGCATGAGGGAATCTGTAGAAGCCATACTGGAGGCAGGTCCTTAGCGCATAGGGCCATTACATAAGGTTATTGGTGGCCGAACATGCAGAGAGAAGCTTTGAAATATGTCAAAAAGTGTGATCAATGCCAGCGGTACTCACCGAGTATACACCAGCCAGAGGGGGTCCTCAATCCATTATCTAGTCCATGGCCATTCGCTCAATGGGGCTTAGATATCGTCAGACCATTTCCTAAAACTGTGGGAAATAAGAAATATCTCATAGTCGGCACTGATTATTTTACAAAGTGGGCTGAAGCAGAGCCTCTAGCCAATATCCGAGATGTGGATGCAAAAAGATTCGTCTGGAAAAGCATCGTTACGCGGTTCGGCGTTCCTCATGTACTCATCTCAGATAATGGACTCCAATTTGATAGCAAGATGTTCAGAAATTATTGTGGCGAGCTGGGGATTACTAACAGATATTCTATTCCGGCTTACCCTCAAGGGAATGGACAAGCTAAAGCTGTGAATAAAGTCATACTAAGTGGATTGAAGAAAAGAATGGATGATGCAAAAGGCAGATGGGTGGAAGAGCTTCCGCATGTACTCTGGACGTACAGGACCACGCCTCGTAGGTCCACCGGAGAGACCCCTTTTTCTATGACTTACGGAGCTGAAGCAATCATCCCTCTGGAATCTGGGTTCCCGACGATGAGAACAAGTTCATTCAATCCAAAAGACAACGATGAAAACCTGGCAAGAGGTCTAGACTTGATTGATGAAAAAAGGGAAAACGTGATGGTTCAATTGGCCCATTATCAACAGAAGCTGAAGCGAGGTTATGACGCCTATGTAAAGACAAGACCTTTGGCCCCAGGTGACCTGGTGCTGCGAAAAGTTGTGGGCTCGGCAAAAAACCCAGCGTGGGGAAAATTAGGGCCGAATTGGGAAGGACCATGTCGTATCACCTCCAACGCTGGTACTGGAGCGTATTTCTTGGAAGACCTGGACGGACTCGTAGTACCCCGCCCTTGGAATGTCAATAACTTGAAAAGGTATTATTATTAATAAATGTGTATTTGATCAATATTTGTTCTATATGTGAAATGTGTATGTCACTCTCGCCGTTCTATGAGGTGTTTAAACTTAAATCCAATCATGCATGAGTCCTCGGACCAGATGACCTAGGTTAGTTAACACTCTCGCCGTTCTATGAGGTGTTTAAACTTAAATCCAATCATGCATGAGTCCTCGGACCAGATGACCTGGGTTAGTTAACACTCTCGCCGTTTTATGAGGTGTTTAAACTTAAATCCAATCATGCATGAGTCCTCGGACCAGATGACCTGGGTTAGTTAACACTCTCGCCGTTCTATCAGGTGTTTAAACTTAAATCCAATCATGCATGAGTCCTCGGACCAGATGACCTGGGTTAGTTAACACTCTCGCCGTTCTATCAGGTGTTTAAACTTAAATCCAATCATGCATGAGTCCTCGGACCAGATGATCTGGGTTAGTTAACACTCTCGCCGTCCTATGAGGTGTTTAAACTTAAATCCAATCATGTATGAGTCCTCGGACCAGATGACCTGGGTTAGTTAACACTCTCGCCGTTCTATCAGGTGTTTAAACTTAAATCCAATCATGCATGAGTCCTCGGACCAGATGACCTGGGTTAGTTAACACTCTCGCCGTTCTATCAGGTGTTTAAACTTAAATCCAATCATGCATGAGTCCTCGGACCAGATGACCTGGGTTAGTTAACACTCTCGTCGTTCTATCAGGTGTTTAAACTTAAATGCAATCATGCATGAGTCCTCGGACCAGATGATCTGGGTTAGTTAACACTCTCGCCGTTCTATGAGGTGTTTAAACTTAAATCCAATCATGCATGAGTCCTCGGACCAGATGATCTGGGTTAGTTAACACTCTCGCCGTCCTATGAGGTGTTTAAACTTAAATCCAATCATGCATGAGTCCTCGGACCAAATGATCTGGGTTAGTTAACACTCTCGCCGTTCTATCAGGTGTTTAAACTTAAATCCAATCATGACTGGAGACCTCTGACCAGATGATTTGGGTTAGTTAACACTTGTTCTAATTTCCTTTTAAGTATTCAAACATAGATATAAGTGTATGATTCAAATTTCTTGTTAAGTTTGGTTATATTTATTTGGTTCGTATGTTAACCCAATTTCCAGAACCTCTTAATCAAATTAGTCATTCATATAACACAAGTAAAAGAAAAAATGAAATGACAGCAGAAGGATTCACCATTACTTGCCATAACACGTAAAACAAAAGGAGTATATCTTCATTAATAATTAGAACACAGTACAAGTCTTTAAAACGGTAAACATAGAAAACAAAAAAAAACAATACTAAAACAAATATCCTAAGCCTTCGTCTTGGGAGCTTGGTGGTCAGCTACTTGTTCAGACTGCGAAGGGGCAGCATCTGAAGCCTTACCCTGGGAGGCCTCAACTCTTTCCCCTCGACTAGCGTCTTGGTGGGAAGCTATTGGGACTTCCACAGGAGCTGGAAGAGCTTGATTTGTTGCAGGAGCTTCAGATACTGGGGCTGGCTGCTCTGGGGGAGGAGAGTCAGAACCTGGGAGCGCCTGAATATCAGGATCATAATATATGCTCTCAGGCCGCCTAAGGCTAGAATCAGCAGGGACTCCAGCGGCATCAAGGGCTTTTTCCCAAGTAATGTCGCAGTAGTCCTTGGCGACGGAAGAAAATTCTTCAGTCAGCCTGTTCTGAGTCTCTTGCACCCCCAGAGCATACGAGGTCTGCTTCTCGGCCTCAGCTGCCTCCTTCAGAAGCTGTGCAGCTTCCTTGGCCTTGCGAAGCTTTTCGCGCAGCTCTTTCACCACCTGCCTTTCTGTTGCCAGATTAATTTCGCAGAGGTGTAATTCGCTGCGAAGAGTCTCAGCCTGCTTCTCAGTCGTCTTTAAGCCAGCTTCAGCACTGGCCTTATCCTGGAGAGCTTTCTTCACCTGCTCGGCCATCTGTTTTTGTTGGTCTTTCAACGCATTTAGATGAGCCTCTGCAGTCTCTCGGGCGTCGTGGGCAGCCCTCGTCTCATCACGAGAGTTCTTCACCTACTCCTCGGCCACGTAAACTTGTTGCGTGACTTGTTATGCACAGTGAAGAAGTGGCTTAGATTTAAGAAATAATATGCAAGTAAACAAAAATGAAAAAAGAATGAACATAATTACTTACCATAGCCAAGTCCCTTTTTAGGGAAAGAAATAGGTCAAGATGATTGAAACTCCTGTAGGCCGCCATGTCTGCAGGCAGGAGGAGGGGCTGTTGCAGAGACTCAGCCATCCGGCCTGCATGACCACCACGAAAGTGCCTAAGTGAGGCATCCATCGCGATGGGCGCACCGTCAACCTCCAGTACTGGCGACCAAGTTCGTGGTGACCGACGTACTTGGCCCGCCGACTGCTCCTCTCGGCTGTCCACAAAGTGGGACCTCCTACTCCTGTGTTCCTGCGCCTGTCTGGCCTGCTTGTTTCCTTTTGATGGGCCCAACTCCCCCTCCTCAGTAGGCTCTACTGGCCTTTTTCTCCTCAGATCTGGGTTAGGTTTTAGCCCGAGGTCACCAGACACCTGGGGTGGAGGGGGAGGAGGAGGTGCAGATTGCTTTGACTTGTTTTTCTCTTAAGGGGATGGCGCCTTATTCCTAGTCCGCATCAGCTCCTTCAGACTAGGACCAGTCTTGGGGGCCATTTCTTCCTCCTTGTCTGATGTATCAGCAATGTATGTTACTACCTGAGCAGGAGTTTGTACACACGACTGCTCGTCCTCCCTTTCTTCGGCCTCCGACACAAGGATCGTCTCTTCTTCAAATCTGAATTTGTCAATCTCTTGTTCGAGGGAGGAAGAGGAAGCTGTGCCTTCTCGGAGGTTGGCCTCCCCAAGAGGTACTTCACGTAACGGTTGGGCAACGATAGGTATCCCCTGAGGGATGGGATGGTCCACAGGAGGAAGATCGTATGAGGCGAGAAAGTTTGGCAGAGATACGTCTATGCGCGCCAAACGGTGGTCTCCTGCTCGGATGGAATTGCCGACGTCTAAAAATGACCGTGAAATTGGCTCAAAATCCAAGATAAGGTGAACTGCTCGAAGCTGCCCGTCGTTATTCACAAAGATTTCTGATTTGAGCAGATAGTTCAATGCTGGAACGTTGATCAGGCTAAGCTTGGGGTTGGTGAAAAGTTTATCTGTCAAGCAAACAAATCACACAGTTAAGAGCCTCGGCAACAAAAAAAAAAAATATAAAATAACTAAACAAATAAAGGTAAATGTATTAAAACAATATCTAAGCACTATAAAGAGAAGCCAAGTACTCCTCAATTCTAAAGTTAGAAATCCTAAATCTAGGTTGCTCCACCTGGTTCCCCAGCCTTGGTTGGGCAGGCTAGGCCGTCACTCCATGGCCCCGACAAGATAAGGAAGTCGTCTTTCATCTCCTTGTTAGATTTGGGGAGGCAGGAAATCAATTTGACCACGCTGTTACGGGACTTAAGGTAAAAGCCTGCCCGAGACTCTATATGGCCTTCATATAGATGGGCGACGTCGTGCCAAGTCAATCCTAGCCCCAGGTGTCGGTCCAAAGCGTCGATTGATCCTAGGACTCTAAAGAAGTTGGGGGCACACTGGTGAGGGCAGAGTCTATGGGCACGAAGATAATCCCGTGTAATCCTACCCATGGGGATGATCATGCCCCCTTCTATGAAGGCAATCATAGGGATTACCATCTCTCCTACTTTCCGGTCAAACTCCACCCCCTCTGTTGTGCAGTGACGTACCATCACCTCCTGGGGAATGTGGTACTTTTCTTTGAATAGCTCTATCAAGGCCGGAGTGTTTACTAAATGCTCAAATCTACCCATTGTTAGTCTCTGGAATGTGGAGTGGTTAGCCGAGGAGGTTAGCCGAGGAGACGGTAGAAGTTCGGAGTGCGAAACTTACGTGAGGTTGAGTACGGACTGGTTTTCTTGTCTCTGGAAGATCGTTAAACTCTCTCTCTTGTGAAGGTATGATGGATGCCTGAATACAAACGCTCTGAAGTTGCAAACTCTGATAAGAAATGGAAAAAATAACGTTTGAAGGTTTTAATAGTTGGGGCGAAAGAAAGAAGAGACACAATCTCGCCCAAATATTGAAAATGAGATCTGGACCGTTGGATTTGTATTCCACCGTTGGATGTCTGGAGCGAAATGCAGTCCTAAGCGTTTAATGATGATTGTGCGAGTTCCCAAGCGTCAGAAGCTCTTGCAAAATGGCAAAAATGACCCTTATACGTGCCTGAGTTTAAATATCATTATGGACTACATCGTAATTATGGGTATACATCAAAATCATAACTTTTCTCCTCGGATAAGAGGGAAAAATTAGAATTTTGAGGGGCTATTGTGGGGGAGCAAAAACTTGGGCCCTTGCATTGGGCTTAAGCCCCACATTTTATCAATAATACGTCCGAGGAGAAGAAATCATAGGGAAACATCATAACTAATATTAGAGCATGTAAGTGTCCAGGGATATTGATCCGAAAGGATTATCCTCCTCGGATCTGACATATGTCGGTGAGGTGAGCCTCGTCTCCCCCTAGTTCACCTTCCAGGAAGTTCCAGTGGTGAAGATAGACTACAAATGTACACGGAAGGGATAAGGATGCAGAAATATCTTGGGAAAAAGCTGCTACCACCGCATTAAATGCATTACAGCAGCTTTCCTGGCCGCATTAATGTGGAGAAGACCTCTGAACAGTGTTTTCGACCATCTTTACCCCCAGAAAATCAAAAAGCTGTGAGAGTGGAGACAGAAACTCAAGTACCAGGCTAGATGGTAAACAAATGGACGATAGGATCGAACAAAGAAGGACTATATAATGGAGTAAGACCTCCAGAAGAAAGGGATCACGAGGGAAAAAGAAAGAACATCAAGGAAGAGTTACTGTAGCATCTGGAAAAACATCATCTGAAACAACTGTTTTATCTAAGAACCTACCCCTCGGACATTACTCGAAATAACCAATTCATCCCAAACTTGCTCCTCGAACTAGAGATCATCATTTGCTTGTGTGTTTTATTCTCCTCGGACAAACTCCTAACCTCCACTAATTGTTGTAAGACCCTTTATTAGCCCAATTCTTTCGCCCACTCTCTTACAAATTTATTTTATTGGGCTTATTGGGCCCATCCCCTGTTTCTACCTGGGTTTGGGCTACGATTTGTGACCCTACAATTATATTTACAAAGCAAGAAAATCACCTTAACACATCTTCTTCACCTATTAAAAGCAAATCACCCTTCAGCGACATGAAAAATAAAAGGGAAGATACAGTTGCTTAAAAAATAAGTTGAATAAAGGTACGGTTGTATTAAAAACCAAAAAAGAAAAGTGGTACAAAAACTATATATATGTAACCTAATAAATAAGTTATATAGCTAAAAAACCAAACATACTAAATATAGTTTGAATTACGATAACTTCATAAACTAAAAAATATTAAAAAAAAAAAAAAGAACTAAAATTAAGATGATGTTTGCATTGAGGGAAAAAAAAAGATAATGTTTGCATTAAACACCCATTTTTTCTCTTAAAGATAGCATTAAACATTAAATACACAATTTTTTTTGATAATTTAATAATTGGATGAGAGAATTTAAAGCTTGGATGATTCATTAAACATGCAACTTAGAAATTATTACTTCTAAAATTATATATTTACAATTAAGGCAAAGATTGTGATTTTACAATCTATTAAAAAAGATGACACATGATTTTGATACCATCTTAGAACATGTGTACATAACTTTCATAACATGACAAAGTGTATGAAAGGAAAAAAAAAAAAAAAGGCAAAGAAAGAATGGAGAGAATCAACATGGTTCATTCTTAGAAGCATACATCCACAATAGGAAGTCATTTTTTTTAGAATCACAATTTGGTAACCACATTTTCACTATTAAACTCTACATATTAGACTAAGCTAGGGTCACAATATTTGTAATACAAGTAGGATTAAGATTTTTTTAATGCATTTGACACCATTTTATTTAGTTTTTTTTCCCCTAAAGGTGGATCATTCTTAGAAGCGTACATCCACAATAAGAAGTCATTTTTTTAGAATCACAATAACCACATTTTTACTATTAAACTCTATATATTAGACTAATCTAGGGTCACAAATTTGTAATAGAAGTAGGATTAAGATTTTTTTAACGTGTCTGACATCAATTTATTTAGTTTTTTACTTAAAGTGTGTTAAAGATTAATACTTGAACTTTAAAAAAGTAAGAAAAAAAAAAGAATTTTAAAAAGTTGTAAATTAAAGTTAAAAACTAGCAAAAAATACCATACCCAAATAGATAATACTTGTACTAAATCGGAATGAGTGTCTTTAGGGTAAATTGTTAATAAACTATTTCCAAAAAGTTTTAATATAATTTTTATGAAAAATATAAAAAATCTTTAAAAAATTAATTAATTTTTTCTTTTCTCATAATTTAAAAAAAAAAAAAAAATCCTAAGCCGTCGGTTAACTTTTCCTTAAATTATATTATAATTTAAATGGACAACACACTAAATCCTGGTCAAAGGCCTTGATAATTCGCCATAGTAAAACCTTTTTGTAACGAAACGTAAATAAACCGCCCCGGAAACAATTTAAAGAGGCGAAATTTAAAATTTGTAAAGACGAAAGCCAGCGTCGACGCATTATATATATATACACAAATACAAAATCAAATCAGAAATGGAATTAGAAAAAAAGGAATTTCCATATATATAAAGTGGAAAGACACGGACAAAAAAAACCCCTCCTGCACGCTGCACCTGGTTGCCTACGTACGCCTACTTTGTGTTTTGTAGCAAGCAGACATCAAAATCAAAATCAACCAAAGTCACCACCAACAAACAATACGAGTAGAAGAAAAAAGCAGCACAAGTAGAAGGAAAACCCCTTTCTCTCTTCTTCCCCTTTTCTTTCTTTTCCTTTCCACCCAAACAATCGTTTACTTCACAGACTTCTCTTTCCTCGATTCTAGGGTAACCTTTTTCTTCAACAAGCTTGAGAGAGAGAGAGAGAGAGAGAGAGAGAGAGAGAGATATTTTTTTTTTCTTTTTTTTTTCTTTGTGAATTGGGCGAGTCGACTCAGTGGAACATGTTCTTCTCGGGCGATCCGTCGACTCGGAAGCGAGTCGATTTGGGAGGTCGGAGTTCGAAGGAGAGAGATAGACAGAAGCTTCTGGAACAGACCAGATTGGAGCGGAACCGCCGATTGTGGTTGCGCCAGCAAAACTCCGCTGCCCTCAAAATTCAGGTTCGCATTTTTTGCTTTTTGCTTTTGCTTGCGATCTTCAAATTTAGAGTCTCGGTTTTGTTTGCAAATTGATTCTGGTTTTTGAGACTGTGTGAAGTACTATTAGGTAATCGATTTCAGATGCTTGCATTGCTGAAATTATCTTCGTGCTTTTACATGTGCTTACTTGATCCTCGAATTTAGTTGTTTTTATCGCGAATTTGTTCTGGTTTTGAGCTAAGGAACACAATTTGGTAGAGGCCATGTGGTATTCGGTAATCGGATTTTGAGACTTAATTTTAATGCTTCTTGCTGCTCTTCGCTCTTCGAATTTAGTCGATTTCTCACGAATTGATTATACTTGTTACTTAGGGAATTGAAAATTTGGTAGTTCCGGTGAGAAAACTATTAGGTAGTGGATTTGAAAATTAATTATAATGCTTACAGTTACATTGAAACGGATTTTTTTTTTTTTTTTTTGTTGCTTTTATGCGTGCTTATTTGATCTTCAAATTTAATTGTTTTATTGCAAATTGGTCTTGGTTTTTAGAGTAAGGAGCTGGAAATTTGGTACAGGCAGTGTGGATTTCGAGACTTAATTAGAATGCTTATGTTGCTGCATTTTTTTTCCATACTTTAACGTGTGCTTCAATCTTCTAATTTATTAATTTTGTCGTAAATTGTTTATACTTGTTAAGTAAGGAATTGGAAATTAGGTAGAGGGTGTGTGATATTTGGTAATGGATTTGAGACACAATGCTGTAATGACACATTTGTTTATGCTGTTACGTGCGGTACTATGATCTTCAAGTTTAGTTGTTTTATCGCAAATTGAGTCTCGTTTTCAGGGTAAGGAGCTGAAAATCTGGTAGTGGCTATGTGAAAAGGGCAAGGTGTTAATGCTTAAAATGACACATTTGGTTCATGCTTTTACCTGTGCTTCTTTGATCTTCAATTTTAGTTGTTTGTCATTGCAAATTGATTCTGGTTTTTAGCATAAGGAGCTGAAAATTCGGTAGAGACCATGTGGAGAGGGTGTGTGATATTCGGCAATGGATTTGAGACTCAAGGCTTACAGTGCCATATTTGGTTCATTCTTTTATGTGTGCTTCAATCTTTGAACTTAGTTGTTTTGTTGCAAATTATATATACTTGTTAGCATAAGGAATTGAAAGTTTGCTTGTTACTATATGAAGGGGTGTGTGACATTAGGCAATGGATTTGAAAGTTAATTTTATTGCATATTTGGCGTTTTTAGTGTAATTTTTTGTATCAAGTCTTGGAATTGGAAATGCAATGAATTGAATTGACAGTTTTGAAGTTTGTTGTTAGACTAAATTGTGGTTTCAACTGGGACACTATGTAGTCCATACTTTATGAATTTTGATGCCCTAGATGAGCGGATGATGTGGAAGAGAGAGAGAGAGAGAGAGAGAGAGAGAGAGAGAGAGAGAGAGAGGCTTGGTTATCAAAGAGTTGATAATAACTAATTTTTATTGTAACAACGTTGTGACTGGGAATTGGATTCTTTGATGACCTCCATGGATACCATTTATGGTATGGTTATTAGGGGGATTGGGGAGGATAAGATGTGCTGGAAACCAGATCAGAAAAATGGCTTCAAGGTTAGTACTTTCTACCATCTTCTGGGTGCCTCTCCAAGCATCAATCTTTCCCTTGGAAAATCATTTGGAGATCAAAGGCCCTGTTGAGAGTAGCCTTTTTTGTATGGATTGTTGCTTTGGATAAGATTTTGACAATTGACAACTTAAGGTCGAGGAAAATAAGGATTATAGGTTGGTGTTAAATTTGCAAATGTAATGGTGAATCTGTCGATCACCTTTTGCTACACTGCTCTATTGCTTTAGACTTATGGTCCATGATATTGGGTTTGTTTGGACTTCATTGGGTGATGCCAAAATCTGTTTTGGAGCTTTTAGCTTGTTTGTAAGGTCGATGTGTTCGTCACCGGAATAGTCATATTTGGATGATCATCCCCCCTTGCTTGATGTGGTTCATTTGGAGGGAAATGAATAGCAGGAGTTTTGAAGACACCGAGACTTGTTCTCAAGTTATTCTTTTTTAGAACCTCATTGGATTGGTTGTCATCCATGAGGAACTCTTCTTTATTTTCTATTGTTGATTTGCTAGATTTATGTAAATTTTGTAACTGATTGTTTACCCCAGTATATTTCTTGTATACTTGGGTGACTCATTTTTTACGATTTATACAATTTACTACTTATAAAAATAAATGTAACAACATTGGGACATATTTAAGGGGAAATTATTTTCAGAGTAGTTTCGCTAGATGGAGTGGTTGGATAATAATATTATTATATTTTTTATAAGTAAAACTAGAAGCGATTTTGTAATAATAATAATAGTATTATTATTAAAATTAAGTCCTTATTATGCTAGGAATGGAATGTGATATGATCTGAAGATGTTGACTGAGTGTTCACATTGTTTTGATGGAAGTGCAAGGGAATGTAATAAAAATTAAACATTATCTGGAAAATCTAAATGTAATATGTGTGTAAGTAATGAGATGGTGTGAAAATAGAGATAACAGATTGTCAAATGCTGATCATAATTGATTTGTGAAAACAGAGAGAAAAATGAAAATTATAGGTCATAGCTTGCAATAGTAGTGCTGTCAAACTCTTTCATCTATTGTAAACATCGTTTATATATGTATAAGCATATATTATGTTATTTAATTATTGGGCCTCTCTCTCTTGCGCATATTCAATGTGATCATTTGTTTTTCTTGATAAGTACATTCTTGATGTGAGCATTATAGAAAAGGAAAAAAGAAAAAAAGAAATGTTAAAAAGTATTTTTTAGTTATATTTGGTCTGGCCAATAATGCTCCAAGTAGATTTGTGCAACATAAACCTACTAATCATTCTGTTGAATAAAATTAGTAGGGCTAAGGTTCCCACAAAAGTAGTTTTTTCATGTGGACATCCAGTAGAGTAAAGATTCTTACAATGGATGATCTTTAAAAAAGAATTTTTGTATAGTAGAGTGGTGTTGCATGTGCAAGAAGAGTACGGAGTCCATATATTCCTTTATCCTTCATTGGGATTTTGCATTATACTCTATGGTTGGTAGTAATTTGTTTGTTTGGTATTCATTGGTTTTTGGTTACGAAGGGTTTCAAATTGTTGGCTTGTTGGAAAGGGGGTTTTGGAAGACATCGCAGTGTTGGTATCTAGGGTTTTTAATTGTTTTTCTTCCCCGCATTCGCTTTCTTGTGTACACAACTAGTGTATTGGGATTGCTTTTTTACCTTTAATAAATTTATTTACTTATTAAAAAAAAAAAAAAAACTGTGCATCATGTGGACTATTTGGAGAGAGCCCAACAATTGTACATGTGAAGGGATAAAAAGATCTCCTTTGGAGTTAAAATGTTTTTCTTACGCTCTATGTATGATTGGATGGTTGATTTAAGTGGTCACTTTTTTTTTTTTTCCCTAATTCAGTGGAATTTATGGATTTATGTTACTTTAGACAATTTTGTAGCACCTCTGGTGCACTTCCTGTGTACATGGGTTGCGATGTTTATCATTTCAGTAAAAAATTTTCTGTTATATACATATAAAAAAAAAGTGTTGAAGGTGTAGCATCTAGATTGCCTAATAAGAGTGTACACTATTATCGGAACCTTTTTATTTTCTAAAAACAATGTCAATTATTTTAAAGAAGTGTGTAATAAAACATAGCATCCACATATTACTTATAAAAAAAAAAAATAGCATCCATATACTTGTTAATGAAAATCAGATTGGACCATCTAGATCCATTTTGAGTGGAGTTATTATTTCTCGTGTCAAAATACACATGATATTCCTATCTCGTAATTTATTTTGGGTTTTTTTTTTTTGGATATGAGCCTTGGACTTTTATGATTTAGTTGTGTCTAACATTTATAGGATGAATTTTATTGGATGCTCGTGCAAATATGAAATCATGAACTGATATTTGCTCACTTATCCGGTGAAATAGCTAGGCACCGTGCCATACCTTTTCAATAGTTGAGATAAAAAATTAAAAGTTTAACTTTTAATCTCAGCCATTGGATTCAAAAGGTTAAAAGTAAAAAAGTAAATGTTGAAAATTTTTGTGAATGATTTAGGGGTATTGTATGGTGCAATAGCCCTAGCTATGGCAATTTGCACTGGATCCAAATCCCACTTGTTGTATAATAATCTAGATAGTAGTTTACGTTATAATTTTGATTTAAAGAGCATGCAGCTATTGGCTTTACTGAGGTTGTTCTCTATGTGGGCAATGAAAATAAGTTTCATGAATCTCTTGCAATGTGTTGACTGATTACTAACTGCAGAAATGCTTCAGAGGGAGAAGGGCAGTAAAAGCTGAACATTTTAAGGTGCGAGTGCAGTTCTATGGAACCTATGGGAACTGCTGCCAAAATGTAGACAGGTAGAGTGTTAGATCCTTGTTGACATTACAAGTTTGTTTAATTGCTTCTTTGCTTGTAGTTTCCCCTAATATATATTTGGTAGTATGTTGTGCAATGGCTTTGCTTGAACCATGCATCTTCTTTATATTGAATGAATTCTTCCATTTGATCAATCAGGCATTGTTTTAGCCCGGATTCAGAGTTCCTTCGCCAGTTACTTTTTTTCTTTAATGCACGAAATGCTGGTGATTTTGCAATTCTTGTGGAGACATGCCGATTACTTGTACAATTCATTCGAGATAGTGGTGGTAAGTTTCATCAGTGTGCCTTCTCAAAGATTTGTCTTTTGTACAAGTTGTTTGAGTAATTTTTGTTATGCAATAAACTTTAGTGTGATAAAAGGGATGATTTGTACATATTTTTAAAAAAAAGGACAACACGCATACTGAAGCAGTTCTCCACTTTGTATTTAGTACTTATCATGATATTGAAGCATGTGATTGGTTTTTGCTCTTTGTTGTATGTCTGAAATGTGATCTGATAATGTTAACAGTATCTGATTGGAATCTTTGCTGCTTCTGCATGTGTCACTTTGCTGCTTAGAATCTTTGTTTGATGGTTATAACAATATCTGATCATGCAACAGGGGACACCGTGAGCCTCTTTGCAGGCAGGGATTATTCATCTAATCATGCTTTGGTGGACTACAGAGTGAAGCAGCTTGCATATGCTTGTGTTGAGGCCGTGCATCAGAATAGGTTGGCTATATTGACTCCCCTCCCCACTCCCGCAAGATTTGCACAAATTGCTGAGATTCAGTTCTTTAGAATGCAAGAGTTTATTGCATCTTTATGTGCGAGCTTGTTATGTTCACTTATTATATATGGCTGGCATCAAAATTTTCATATACTTTTTATATGAAATCACCTCTGTCAGTCATTCATCCTAAGCGTTAACTGGAGTCATTTTATTCTGCACACCACAGTATTGTTTCTTACAAGCAAAATAATGGTTCTTGAATGTTGTCTTTCTTCAACCCCCTTCTGTATCTAAGAGCTACAGTGCTACACAGGCTTTATACTTTTAGAAGGGAGCTATATCTATATTTAGATACATATAAGATACAATACTCCTCATATAGTATTCAATACGTTTTTCATAAATATTTACAATATTTAAACTTATTAGTTTTAACTTTTGAAAGGTATCTGATCCTTGTTGGATACACAATGTGAATCCAATACTCAGTAAGTATCAGATAGGCCTTGGCATAAGGTTATGAAGCTATTTGGTATAGAATAAAAAATTACACGACTGAAAACAACTAAGGGTGTGCCTTATGTTTTGACTAACACGTAATTAAGAATAGTTACATGACTAAACTATAACAAAATAACCAATGGGTATGTACCAGTCTAACAAAAAATTTGTTCAGATGTGAGAAAAGATTTATTTTTCAGTGAATCCATGTGTTACTGTGTCCTGCTAGTTTTTTTTTCTTGTATAACGTATCTTTATTTTATCATTTCCTTTTATGTGTTTTTTAATCTAAGAGTATAATGAAGTTATTGGATAGACAATACTTTTTAAAGTAATAACTTTAAATTTTTTCTTCCTTTGTTTGTGTTGCTGTTAAATGCAAGTGTTGCTTATTTGTTTTGTTGGACAGGAATCAATTGAAGGAGCAACTATTAATGAAACCTGAGGAATCTAGTGTCTCAATGACTCTCTTGCTGGAAGCGGTAGTTTCATTGATAGATCCAAAACTTCCATGGGTTTGTAACATAGTTGGCTATCTTTTGCAAAGAAAGACATTCAGTCTGTTTAGGGAGATTGCTCTTATATGGAAGGTATGTTTTTATCAGCATCTTTTTCTTCATTTTTTTTTCCTGGTTTTCTTCTAGTTTAGTTTATCCTATAGAAGGCATTTCTTATATGTGAGGCTCTCCCCCCTAATTTGCTTCTTTGTCCCTAAATCTTTGATGTTAAGGAGTGTGTTCTTTGTAATCATGGTGTTAAGGTGTGTATCCTAACACTGCAAGTTCTGATGATCGTCAAAGTATGTTGAAAGCCATTATATTTGACTTTTTTTTTTACCTGACACCCTAAGATTATTGCTAGGGGCCTTTCATTAGCCTTATTGAGTATGTTTCCAAAATGGATATGCTGTTCAGTCATACATAACTTAAGTCCCAAATTTTTTGAAGTTGGCTATGGTTTCTCAACAGATTTGTCAGGGTTGGCCACATGTATTCTTTTCCCCCTATCTATTCTATCTGAAGTTATAGTTTCTGCTACTTCCTTAATTGACATGTCATTTTTAACTACAACTATGTTGTTTTTGGTCTTCCTCTACCTTTTTTTGTTCCCTCAACTTGAATCAACTCACTCTTTCTTATGGGTGCATTAGTCGCCCTCCTCTGAATATGACCAAACCATTTTAAGCGACTTTCCCTCATCATTTTATCAATAGGGACCACCAATCTTTAAGAGGATTTCCTCATTTTGAATCCTATTATTTTGTGTATTTCTATTTATCCATCTTAACATTCTCATTTCAGCTACACTTGTTTTATGAATATGTTGCTTCTTAACAATCCAACAATTAGTTCATAGAGCATAGCTAATCATATAACAATCTTATAAAATTTTCCCGTTAACTTTAGACCTTGGCGTTGGATAACTTATTGGAATTGTTTCTAATTTTGTGAAATTTTATATTTGGAGATTAAATTTCAGGCTGGGATGCTAGAACCAAATCTATCTACAGTTCTAATCTGGTTTTTTGTGGGTATGAGCAAATGTTTGCTTCTGTTTGAATTCCAAGTAACTGATAAGAGTGAATGGAAGTTTGAGATGAAAGTCATTTGAACAATTTCGCTAATATTTCTTTGCTTTTGAGTTGGAAAACTGGATATACTGTGGGATCTCTCCTTTTGTTAATAGTATACTTCTTCTTCTTCTTCTTCTTCTTATTCTTTTTATTCATTTTTATATATATATTTTTTAATTTTTAATTTTATAAATGTATTATTTATTTATTTATTTAAAATAATAATTATTTTTAAATTTTAAAAATGGCATGCTCCCCAGATCATGTCCTTTAATTCCTATTTTCTTTGGTGAGGATAAGGATTATTAATGCCAGAAATCCAAACATGGTTTGTTAGACTATTCATTGGTTAAGACATATGGTGTCATATAAGTTATTTTTGATACTTCTTTGAGTTCACATATTATTGATTGTTTCTAGTTTTAGTATCTAGAGGTGTGAGTTTGCATTTAAGTTTCATGGACATGGTTTTATGGTATAATCAAGTCTGTAATATGGGAAATGGGTGGATTTGTTGGATGTCTTTACTCCTCTAAACCAAACATTTAAGTGTTACTTTTTTCAAAGTAAAATTATTAGAGTAATATTTAAGGTTATTTCAGACATAATGTTTTTTCTGTGCATAATGATCGTACGAAATTTAGCCTGCCTGATGCTACATCATAGGCACATTGGGAATGTAAATAATTGTAACTGTATAAATATTAAATGACCGCAATGATGCAAATTGTCAGGTTTTATTTTCTTGGAGCTGCCGACTACAGTGACTGCAGTTTATATGTTTTTAAATGAGTAAAACAAGCATGTAACTCAACGAAAAATTTCTTTACCTGTTCAATTTCTAATAAATCAAGATAACCATTCGTTCTTGATGTTTGCTAACAAAGGATATTTCTGAGTTCCCGGTTGCTTGATTGATTTTTGGTAGGTTCTACTTCACATAACATATTAACTATTGATCTTAGAATGTGATTTCTTCTACTGTCAATTTAACAGGCATCTCTATGGCTAAGAAAGAAAGATATGAAGCTGAAAGAAGAATAAATAGGCACTAAAAGATTTGATTGATGTTATAAAGCCTTCAGTTTTATAGTGATTCCATTTCCCCTTCTTACTGGCTGGTGCAAAGATAGAATTAAACTAAACTTTTATTCTATATATCAATGAACTTGATCTGAAGGTTTCTGGACATTATATAGTATATTAGAACCATCAAAATTAAAATCAAGGAATGTGAGAAGACAAATTCAGTCATGGTGATATCTAGCTATGTTATTGTTCTCTCTCTATTGTTTTGCTTCTCATTGCTGGAATGTATGTCACTAGTATCAATCATCTTCTCATGATTGGTTTAACTTGTCCAGTGATCTTGTTTCTAGAGATTGTTCTTTTTATTCTATATTGGTCTTTCCATAATGCATTCACATATACTGTGCTTGAAAGTATCTTTTTATGCTCTGCAGGAAAGTACAAAGATTGCTGCTTCCAATGGGAAAGTGTCGTCGTTGGAGCATGTGCTTGCCCTTGTAATTCCTCACATTGGTCAGAAGCTATGCACTTGTCCAAATATTGATCCCCAATGGAGTTTTTCATCCCAGATTCTTACAATTCCTTTCTTATGGAAGTTTTTCCCATACTTAAAAGAGGTAGCAATTTTTTTGATCGCCCTCTTGTGGGGACTTAATAGTTATTGTTTTTAATTTAATTTGGTACTTAGTGGAGGTGCAAAGAACTCAAGAGCACCTGGGTTATTTTTAATTTAATTTAATTTGGTACTTAGTGGAGGTGCAAAGAACTCAAGAGCACCTGGGTTATTTTTAATTAAGTCCACTCTAATAGATTCTGCTTAATGTAACAAATTGTAGATTTTCCTGGTTTATTTCCTACTTATGCTGCAGGACTGCTGGGTGGTCTTCATCTATATATATATATATATATTTTTTTTGGGAATTACTTTTTTCCTGTTAATTATTGTCAAGGCTTGTCCTCTGATCTAACTTAAGTGATCTTTTGCCATCTAGGTTTTTGCAACAAGGGGCCTAAGCCAACATTACCTTCATCAGATGGCATTTTGTGTGCAAAATTGTGCTAATGTACTTCCTAATGATATATCCCCTGAATATCCTGGTTATGCCTGTCTTCTTGGAAATATTTTAGAAACTGCTGGAGTTGCTTTATCTCAGCCTAACTGCTCATTTGAAATGGTAAGCAACTGTTACAAATTATGATTAGATTGCCATCTGTTGTTCTTCATTATGCTTTAAATTCTTCAGTACTTCATTAAGAATGAAAATGGTTGAGAATTTGTGGGTATGCTTTCATTTTATATTTATTTTCCTTTAAAGGATTGGATTCCTTAGTTATTAGGTTTTGGAACAAGTAAGGCTGTTCTTTGACATGATCAAGTTGTGCAGTAATTCTGTTAGGTTTTGAAGCTAATTTGATTTATTTTGTTTAACTTGATCAGGCTGTAGACCTTGCTGCTGTTACAACGTTTTTGTTAGAGGAACTTCCTTCCATGAAATCATCTAGTAGAGAGAGTAAAGAAAGTATGGCTCTTTCTTATTATATGCTTGAGTTTCTTTCCCTCTCTCCATCCTCACTCTCTTGAATTCATGACTTGATACTTGCTACAAGTTTTCAAGTCAGAAAACTATTATGTAATCTGGTTATTTTCCCTTTTTCTAATTGTTATTTGCTTTGTATATTATTTCTTTTTGTTCAATTTTTTTTTTCCTGTTTTATTGACAAATTAAATTTGGTAATACAACTTGTGTAAGTGTAATCGTGGTACCTGCTAAGAGTCTTGTAGCTCAACTAGTTGGCACCTCTTGATGTTTCCAATGGAGACATCTAGGGTTCAAAACCCCCCACCCACCCCCAACTGTCGAATTATCAAAGAGTGTAATTGTGTTAACTTTTATCCTTTTCTTTCAAAAACTTGATTGAAATATTTATGTTTGCTTCAGGTCCCATGCTGGTTGACGATGATATGATTATAGATGATGAAGTAACAGAAGTAATTTTGAATAAGGATTTGGAACAACAGATATGCAATGCTATAGATCCCCGCTTTCTTCTACAACTGGTATTGCCTTCTTGACACTTCATATTAGTCTTCAAAATGAAAAATTTACATTAATAAAAATCTCTTCTTAATTGTAACAAAACTTGGAATTCTGTGCTGTCTGTTGCAGACAAATTTGTTATTTGGAGGAATTTCACTTGCCATTAATTCACACGATGGACCAGATGAAAAAGAGGTGGCAGCTGTTGGTGCAGCTTGTGCTTTTCTACATGTCACTTTCAACACTTTACCTCTTGAACGAATCATGACTGTACTAGCTTACAGAACAGAACTCGTTTCTGTGCTTTGGAATTTTATGAAGCGGTGCCATGAGAATCAGAAATGGTCATCTTTGTCACAGCAGTTATCATATCTATCAGGAGATTCTCCTGGTTGGCTGCTACCCCTGGCTGTGTTCTGTCCAGTGTACAAGTAAGAGGCCTTGTTCAATTCTGGTAGTTCCTTGTAATACAGTATTTTATGGATGTGCAGTTATATATCTATTCTTACTCTTGTTTTTGTATTGTATTTGATGTTGAATTGACTTCTAGCTGTTTCTGAGGTTGATACAAGTTGAATTAACCTGTCTAACTCCTCTTGGTTAACCAGGCACATGCTTACAATAGTTGATAATGAGGAGTTCTATGAGCAGGAGAAGCCACTGTCATTGAAGGATATTAGATGTCTTATCATTATTCTAAGACAGGTAATGTTGGAAAATCTGCATCTTAAGGCACATTTGGAAATGTGAAGTACTTTATAAACTTGTTCCTGAGACACTTTTTGGATGTCTGGATACTTTTGAAATCCATATCCTTTGGCCAGACGGTGCCATTGGTGTATGGATCAGCAATTATAGAACTGTGATTGGTTGTCTTTTATTGGTATGATAACCATGATCCGTAGTAGCGTGTAGGCCACCTACCACCTAATTGTTTAACAGCTATAACTGGTAATATTAGATTGTGATCATTTCAATTGATATTGTTGTAATACGCACTATGCCATTTTCTGCAGGCCCTATGGCAGCTTTTATGGGTAAATCCTACAACCCCATCAATTTCCATGAAATTTGCCATGAAGACCTCTTCCAATAAGAGGCATACTGAGGAATTCATTCAAGAAAGGGTTGGCATTGTGGCATCTGAGCTCCTCTCACAGGTACATTTAAGCATGGGTTCTTGAATATCTGTGATGTTATTTGGTAAATCATATTTCCTACTTAGAAGTCATCATATGTCGTTTTTTTAGGCTTTCGATTATTTGTCATTATGGGTTATGGGTACTATATTTTTCTTCATTATTGGTAAGGATTTTTAAGTTGCGTTGGACCAAAATTATGACATATAGATAATATTGGGCTCTGTTTTGCTTTTGCACTTCTAATTTATTGTATAAACTATTGTCATAGTTGCAAGATTGGAACAACAGACGGCAGTTTACATCCCCCAGTGACTTCCATGCTGATGGTGTTAATGAATTCTTTATTTCTCAGGTGATAGATTCTCTCTTGCATCTTGACACTTCTAGAACAAAAATCTATGGTTCTGGTTTTCAAACCTTTTCTTCTTGTTTTTATATATATTTTTTTGCCAGGCTGTAATGGAAAATACACGAGCAAATGACATATTGAAGCAAGCTCCTTTCTTGGTACCATTTACGAGCAGGGTTAAAATATTCAATGTAAGTGGTTAACTGTTTACACTCAGTTTCAAGATGGGAGTCATTAATTGTGAATGATAGAATTGACTGTGTGTGTAAACAATAGTTGTTTTTTGGATTTCCCTTTTTAGATAAATAATTATTATTTTTAAAGTAAAGTGACTGAACTAATTCTGAATTGCTTTTTAATTTTATTTTTTAAAGTGTCTGTAACTATTTTCTTTCAATCCATTTATCAGTCACAGTTAACAGCAGTCCGGCAAAGACATGGGTCTAATTCTGTTTTTAGTAGAAATCGATTCAGAATACGAAGGGATCATATTCTGGAAGATGCCTATAATCAGATGAGTGCATTGTCTGAAGAGGATCTTCGAGGAGTGGTAAGTCCCTTTTTGTCTTTATGTCTATAACATATTCACACTTGCTATCTGTAGTTCTAAAAATAATTCTATGCATCTTTGTTGTGTCATAGAAAGACAACTACATGTTTGCTGTTATTTAGTACCAGACTAATTATGGTGGGCTGTATACTTACAGATTCGTGTAACATTTGTCAATGAATTTGGAGTTGAGGAAGCTGGCATCGATGGTGGTGGAATTTTCAAGGATTTCATGGAGAATATCACTCGAGCAGCTTTTGATGTCCAGTATGGTTTATTTAAGGTTGTATTTAAGTGCCCTATATGAGTCAATAACTCTAACATTGAGATATTTTTGGTGGTTAGGAAAAGATGTGGCACCCACCAGTAACAGTTTTTCTTGCAGGAAACATATTTTCCCAAAATGTTGCCTTGCGTCACGAGAAAGTTAAGATCGGGTTACCTCAAAGTTTTCTTGTAAACCAAAAATGGAGTCTAAAGGAAGCATTAGTTGTTACTGGAGATATTTTAAGAAAATACATGGAGGTCAAATTTCAGTTGCTAACTCCCCAAGTCACACAAAACCTTATAGAACATTTCAACTTTTTTATCTAGTTGCTCAATAAATTGAGAGTTTGGCAAATTGCAGTGAATAGTGCTTTAAAGCTCAGGGTTTATAAAGCATGTACAGTAAATTGTAGAGTTTTATTCTTAAAAGCTCAAGATTTGAGCTTTTTCTAAAACCACAGAAAAGCTTTATGGGTCTTAAAGCCCTTTCCCCACTTTTACACACCCCTTTTCCTCCAAAAAAGCACCTAAGGGTTTTTAAAGCTCTTTAATGCACAACCATATAAGCCCACAATCTGGGAGACATTCATCAATGTGCCATTCTGATACTACGGCTAGTCCTGATGGCCAACTTTAAGAATTTGCAGTCCAAATACTTATTAATGTCTACTGATTTTTCCTCATTGTAAATATGTGCCTTGTGTTCTACTGATCCTCTGCTTGGATTTTATATCCAGGAAACAACCGATCACTTGCTCTACCCTAATCCTGGATCGGGAATGATACATGAACAGCATCTCCAATTTTTCCATTTTCTTGGAACTCTTCTTGCAAAGGTAAGATATGTGTTCCCTTGCTAGTGCATTCTTTCTGTCATATGTTAGGGACCTGCATTTGGTTGGCTGAGACTTGAAGAGCATCCAATGCAAACCCAAGTATTGACTAAAGAATAGATAAATAAAGGCAACTTGCCTAGTTATCTCTTTTCATTGAGGAGGGCAATTTATGAGAAGCAGTTTGGTCAGAAAGAAATGATGAAGTATGCAAATGACACGACTAACATGAATTGATTTTTTTATTATCAGTTAAGGTGACTGTATCTGCTGCTTCTGAGCAGCAGTAAAATGCTATTGGGATAGGCTGCTCAATCAGCTTACTTTAATACTCCGATATAAAGTTATTTAAATTTTGGATGGTTTTAATTTGTCTTTGTGCTAATTTAATTCCTTCTATGCTTTCTGATGTGACCTAATGTAGCTCTTGTCCTTGTAGGCTATGTTTGAAGGCATTCTTGTTGATATACCATTTGCAACATTTTTCTTGAGCAAATTAAAGCAGAAGTAAGGTTTCAGAATGATTTCCTGCTTTATTCATTTCAATAGCTTGTTTGCTTTTTCATTTTTTTTGCTCTGAATTATTTATGGCTATAGTTGAATCATGTTACAATCTGCACCTGAAATGGGCAAATCAAAGTTACTTAAGCATACCAAAGTTTGTGCGAAAACATAATATACTGGGGAAAAAGACTGGAGGTTTTAAAAACTGGATCATATCTGCTGCAGATGCGGGTATATACCGATTGAAAAAATATGATAGGGTTCTTTTTTGTATTGAAGATTCATGAGAAACGACAAAAACGTATTAATTTATAGCCAATATTTTTAGGGTTACTTCACCTTATAGTTGATCTGAAGCCTTTACTATTTCACTTTTGGAGATGACAATTAGGTTAATCAGATTTGGGCCCACTTTTTCCCCAACACCCATTATCGCACTTCTGCTCCTGCTTTTTTTGAATGTGCTATTGTGTCACACGTTCATTTATCACCTGTGAGATTGTTATACCCGACTGGTATTTTGCATTTTTTGACTTCTATGGATTTATGTACAAATTATTATTATTATTATTTTTGAATTTTATTGTTTATGATCCCCAAAAAATTGTATTTGACCACACATTTTCTCCTCCTCTTCTACTACTATATATGTTTAAAGGCACTAACCATGAGTCTTTCAGTGAGTTAAGAGTGATAATCAATGTAATAGTTCCAGTGGCAAATTTAGTTCACAATGATGTTGTCGGTAGAATTTGGCTTCTGCCATCATTATGATCACACAAGGAGAGAGAGAGAGAGAGAGAGAGAGAGAGAGAGAGAGATTCTATCTTGTTATTGTATATAAAATAAAAGAACTGATGAATGCGACATGCTATACTTGCTGTGGATTGCCAATGCCATTTAGTAATTCCGGAGATTTAGTAGCTGTATTATATGTAATTAGTAGCACCCCTAGTATTGGAGTTGAATAAATTGTGGGAAATGTCTAACGTTTTCACATTTCTCTTCTTTGATTTTTTTTTTTAATGACGAATCATATTTAATGTTTTCCCTGCAGTATCATATCTGACATGTACTTTTTTCTTTTTGAATAGGTATAATTATTTGAATGACTTGCCGTCATTGGACCCAGAATTGTATCGCCATCTTATTTTCTTGAAGGTAATGTTTTGCTGTCTTCCCTTCATATTTTCATGTCTTATGTTATGTTAAATTTGGCTGACAGGCCTACATATTTTTTCATATCGTCATTCATGTCTCTGTTACAACATGGCAAAACTATACCAGATCTGACCAACTGCCCATCCTACCTCCTCTTCATGGTTTTAGAGATGCCTGGTTTGTTACCTTTAGTCTAATCTTAGACAGAGCAAGGCCGCTATAATCAGAGAGAAGAATAGAATGATTCTTATATCATGACCAATTTCATGGATGACCTGTGCTTATTTAGTTTATGGTCTGCATCATCTCTTTTCTTGTAAAATTGATAAGGCGCTTGTAGTGGTTTATGTGATATCCATACTTGGACCATTGCTACAGGGAAGTCAATGGCATTCTTTACAAGTTTTGGAAGTTGGGACCCTTTTGCTTATTGTTGATTTTTAAAATCTTAGTCTTTACTTTTGTGTTTCTCCACTATGTTTATAATTAAAAGGCCAACGCCTGATTACTAATTCTTTTTACCCTTTATTTACATTCAAATGATATTTAGATTAGTGTTGCATGCAGATGATCATGTACCTCCATTTTCTTTCCTTTAAAAAAAAAAAAATGGAGGGGAGAGGGGAGTGGGCCCTTCTTTGCTTGATAAGGAAAATTAGAAGGGATATTTATATTTCCATAGGGCATCCTTTCACACCCTCACTGGTTATTCTAACCGGAAGCACTCTTTCTCTTTGCTCATTTATTGTGACAGCATTATGAAGGTGACATTTCAGAGTTGGAACTGTATTTTGTTATTGTCAATAATGAATATGGAGAGCAAACAGAAGATGACCTACTTCCAAGAGGAAGAAACGTGCGTGTTACTAATGAGAACGTTATTACATTTATTCATCTTGTAGCCAATCACCGTTTGAATTTTCAGGTAGTGTAATCCTCTACATTGGTTCAAGTTTCATCCCAGACTGTATCTTCTTTTATATTGTTATGACATGATTAATAATATTGCTTTCAGATACGTCAACAAAGTTCTCATTTCTTGAGGGGTTTTCAGCAACTTATACAGAAAGATTGGATAGACATGTTTAATGAGCATGAACTGCAGGTACTGTTGTCCACTCTATCTTCATAAGTTATGCTTTGTTGCATGAAACTGTCATCATATTATTTACTTCTAGCCAGGAGTTGCTTTTGAAGGGATCTATACAGGTGAATGCATTACAATATAAATAACAGATAATAAAAGTAAAGTTGCACATCATTTAAAAAATAATAATTAATGGTCCTAATGGTTGATCTGTGAATTAAGATATTTGGATGTGGTTATCATTGTGGAGCCTGCAGCTTCAGGTACAATGTTTTTTCTGGACCATTAACTTGCTTTGCTTTCTTTTGTTTTTCTTCCTTTGCTGGAAAATCCATTGTATTAGAGCAACCACAGAAAGTCGTGTCTTGCTCGTAAATAGTGTAAACAGTCCAATAAAAAAATACAGTGATTTCACCCATACTGACTTATTCCAAATTGTAGTGTTAGGAATCCAGATGATTTGTTCTCATCTGTTGTATGTTTTAGTTGCTATTTTTATATTGATAGTTCAACCCTGATATACATGCTATGATATGTTTTCCTGCCATCTCATAATTTCAGATGAAAATCATAGTTACCCGCCAGTTGGTGGCGGCTTCATCTACCCAAGAATGTACTTTGTGTTTGAGCACTTAAAATGAATTACAAAACTTTATCACCTATAATAGCAATGCACTTGAGCTCTGATTCAAATTGCACTTCCTTCCCTTGTAAGAGCAAGGTGGAGGGTGAAAATATAATAGCATCATATTTGTCACTTGAGGGCTAGTGCATGATGTTGCAACTTGCAATGTGACAATTTATTTTCCTTTCTTTTAGAAATTTAACGTATCATATTGATCTTTACATCCCACTTTGACACTTCTTTTTTTTCCAGCTTCTGATTTCAGGTTCACTTGAAAGCTTGGATGTTGATGATCTACGATTACACACTAATTATGCAGGTGGCTATCATAAAGTAAGATTCCATTTTAATTTTATCTTTTTATTGATGCACTCAACAAAGTGGCTTTAAGTATATGTATGGTACAGTATAAATCCATTCATAGTTTGTTGTAGTGTCTTTGTAGTTACTGGATTGTTTATATGTATTCTCCTAGATGGTTCTTGCCCAAGATGAACTTAGTGACCACTACATAGATACTGCCTTCCGCTCTTTTTTTGTCATTAAAATAGCAACTGGGCTGCATGTGCTTTCTCAAGGGCATTATGAAGAGTTAGACTTCTTGCTGCCAAGCTCTCTGCCATTTTGAATTACTAGAGTTTTTATCACAAATTGCGTGATTGTATTTTTGGGTTTCATTCCAATGAAGCATACAATTTAATGTAGATATTTATTATGCATAAGTTTTACATGGCATGATAACAAGATGACATTTAAAACATATACTATTGCCCATTTTACTAAACCAAAATTTTGTTTCTTATGCTTTCCAATTGCAATTACTAAATTTTTATTGTTCAAGCAGGAGCATTATGTCATAGAGATGTTCTGGGAAGTCCTCAAAAGCTTTTCATTGGAAAATCAAAAGAAATTCTTGAAGTGAGTTATATAATCTACCATAACATCCATTCTGTTTATTTATGTAGGCTGCTTTAATTTTATGTACTTTGTTAGCTTTAAAAAAAAAAGCATATTAAAAAGGTGATTAAGGTGGTGTTTGGATCCGGATGATTTGCATTTTCAGCTCTTTTTTTTTTTTTTAGCCTTGAATGTTGACTTTTTGCATGAACAGTGCACCCATGCATTGTTCACGGGACCCACAAACATCACTTTTCAGAAACTTTTTCATTAAAAATGGGTCCCACAGTACTATTCACACATTTAAAAATTATTTTGCTACAATGTTTTCAATTTTCAGTTATATCCAAACAGACCCTAACTAGATTAGAGTTTTTTCAGGTTTGTGACTGGGTGCTCACGAGGACCCCTCCTTGGATTCAAATATCTTGAGCCTTTATTTTGCATACAAAGGTAATTGTTTGACTGATTTTAATTTGATAAGGGGAATTATAATATTTGATCTTGCCAAGAGCCTTGCAGCTCAACTAGTTAGCACCTCTTGGTCTTTCTAGTGGAGGCATTGAGTGTTCAACTCCCCCCACTCCCATTGTGACTATAGAATTATCAAAAAAAATTATGGTATTTGATAGTAGCTGAATGGCTTTGAGAGTGTCTGTCAAATCTTTTCCCCACCTCTCTCTCTCTCTCTAGTTTGACCGTTTGTTTGCCTCTCTTATTTTAGGGCTGCTGGTAATGCTTCTGAGGAGGCTCTCGACCGGTTACCAACATCAGCTACTTGTATGAATCTTCTAAAGCTTCCACCATATAGAAGGTTTGTCCCAGTCCTAACTTCCTTTCTGGAAATGCAATGAGTTTTTTCTTGGGACCATACAGTGTCTTCTCTCCCATAAACAAGGTTTGGAGTTACGGGTTCAACCTCAAGCACTTATGTAGTCATATATATTCTAAAGATCCTGCCATATTACTAGAAGATAACAATCAAAGTAAAACAAATGAAAAAGAAAAAGTATGGTACTATATCCATATGGTACTTTCAAGAGCACAATTTATAACCTCACCAGAAATAGGTTGTAAGTCAGCCTTCTTTGATAAGTGCAATCATCCCAACATATTAATCTAAGAAATATTATGTTGTTTAATTATGTACTTGTTTGTGAATGACATAAGCGTAGCCCATGGTTTCATGGAGGGTTTGACAAAGTCCTTTATTTTTTGGAAGATACACATGCAGTTAGGAATATGACATATAGAGTTTCTAAAATCTTCTAAACTTTCACTCTCTTTTGTGGATGTCTTACCACTTGCCACATCTTGCCAGAAAACTCTGATCATCTGATCATTTGGACCAGTTTTGGCACTGATTTTTTTTTTCTCACTTAAGGACCTACATGCTTTCATTAGCACTTCCTTTCCTACTGAAAGAAGGCCCAACGCAAGTGTAGCCAAATATCTAAATTCATAATCAGCCTAAGAATAGATATTTCTTTTTAAAGAAAAAATATCTGAACTGTTTACTTTGCCTCGTTATTATTTGTTCTTGTCAATTGTTGTCTCTTATTTCTTGTGTCACTATCTATTGAAGATTATTCATTCTCTGATGACATGCTTTTTTTACAGCAAAGAGCAACTGGAAACAAAGTTGCTATATGCTATAAATGCTGATGCTGGTTTTGATTTGAGCTGATTGACCCACATGACAACTATGCCAAATGTATGTCAAGTGGAGGAAACTGTCGGTAGACAGTCTGTGACTCTGATCTGTGTTATCGGTTTTATGTTTCTGCATTCTTGGAAGTGTCAATGACCGTCAGAACTTCCTAGAAGACTACAAAGATCGAAAGGCAGAGTGTAGGCTGATTAAATTGGCATGTAAATGATATTCTGGCCAGCCTGCTTATTTAAGTTCAAAATGTATATAAGTGATATCTATAAAATAGATCGGCATTGTGTAGTGCAGGCATGCAGGACTAGTTGGTCTTATGAATGTGATCTTTTTGTAGACTAATTTTTTTAAAAGGTCTCTTATATGTTTGTGTAAATGAGAAGGGATGACCACGACTATCAAAAGAAAAAAGCAAAAAGAAAAAAAAAAAGAAAAAGAAAAAGAAAAAAATAGAATAAAAAAAGGAAGTGATGACCACATGTAAGTAGGTCTTTGTAGAAAATTCAGTGCTTAGGCAGTTTTCTAATTTTTCCACATTTTTTTTTGTCCCCATCTTACATATATATGATGTGTTGTAAATTAGAGGAATGAAGGAGTCTCATATTTCTAATATGCTCAGTTGCTCGCATTGTAAACTGATTTAATAACTATTATTGTGGCATAATAATGACTTTTATTTCGTCTTTTTGTTGGTTCAGCCACTTGGGAACCAAATTTCGAGAACATATTATTTGTATTAATGTTGTTTCTCCTGTGTAAAATCCTTGTTATGAAATTTTGAATGATGTCCTCTCTTTCTGCTTCATCTGTTTCATTTATTGGCCTCCAGAAAGTCTATTACACTACGCTACATTATAAGCTTATAAGTAGGAGATAATTTGAAGCTATTAAAAAAAAGGTAGCTATGTGTTATTACATTGGCATTTTCGGGCCAAATCAGGGGTGTCTCTATATGTAAGAAAGGTCCTCGGCTGACTCACCTTTTCTCCTCCGGCGACAGCTTGCTTTTTGGCAGAGCTTCTTTAGCGGAATGTCATAAGATTCAAGCTCTTTTATGTAGTTATGAAAGAGCTTCTGGCCAGCAATTAAACAGGTCAAAAACCTCTCTCTTCTTCAGCAAATCAACCTCAATGGAATCCATTGCTTTGATCACTAATTGCCTTGGGGTTCAAGAGGTCAAATAGGATGAAAAATATCTCGGCCTGCCGACCCTAGCGGGTAGAAACAAAAAGGCCAACCTTATGTTCATCAAAGATCGAGTCTGGGTCAAGTTGCAAGGATGGAAGGAACAACTTCTCTCTCAAGCGGGGAGGGAGGTACTGTTAAAGGTGGTAGTGCAGGCCATTCCAACCTTCGCCATGAGTTGTTTCAAACTCCCCGTCATGCTGTGCAATGACATTGAGCAGCTAATCCAAAAATTCTGGTGGGGCCATCGAGGGAACCAAAGGAAAAAACACTGGTCAAAATGGAGCACGCTTTGCCTCTCTAAGGCTCTTGGTGGTATGGGGTTCAAGGAATTACAGAAATTTAACGATGCCATGTTGGCAAAGCAAGTGTGGAGGCTACTTGAGAATAAAAACTCTATGTTTCATCGTTTTTTCAAGGAAATTTTTTTCCTAATGGGAATATTTTTTCGGCAAAGGAAGGTAGTGGATCCTTTGCGTGGAAAAGCATCCTCATTGGAAGAGAGGTCATCAAAAAGGGTGCCATTTGGAGAGTTGGAAATGGCGAGAACATCCGCATCTACCAGGATAGGTGGCTGCCAGCCCCCCAGTACCCTAACATTCAATCTCCCCCCCTCTTCTATGGCTATGATGCACAAGTGTCAGTGCTAATTGACAAGGAGAGTCACTGCTGGATTAAAGATGCAGTGGACAACAATTTTGTTCCCCTCGAAGCTACGTAGATCAAATCTATACCCTTATGTTTCACTAATGGTGAGGACAAGTTGTACTGGCCAAGTGTGGTGGATGGGGCTTATTCGGTCAAGGTTGGCTACAGATTTCTTGTTGATGATGAGCAAGTCCCAACTGTGAACCCACTGCTTCCCTCCCATCCGAAGAGCATATGGAGAGGTCTATGGAAGCTAAAAGTCCCCAACAGAACAAAAACGCTACTGTGGCATGCAATCTCGGATGCTCTTCCAACCTGACTCAACCTGGTAAAGAGAAAAGTCCTCATTGAAGCTACCTGTCAGCACTGTGGACTTGATCAAGAGTCTACATTATATGCCCTTTGGTCATGCTCGAAACTAATTGGATGCATTTCTCGTCGCTTAGGGATGAAGCGAATGAGTGTGTGACCTTCCTAGAAGTATTTAAATTGTGCATGGAAAATGCCCACCCCTCGGATTTGTTTGCCATGTTAGCGTCACAAATCTGGCTTAGAAGGAATAAGCTAAGGATGGGTGAAACAGTGGTTGACTTGCGCTTACTCAACTCTTTGGCGAGAGAGGTGCTTTTGGAATTTCAGCATGCTCATCCGGTAGTCCCATCTCCTCTTTCTCCCTGTCACCAATCCAAATGGGAGCCTCCCCTCACGGATTGGTTCAAAATCAACTTTGATGGCGCCGTATTTCAGGATAAGAATGAAGCAGGTTTAGGTATCATTATCCGCAATGACCATGGTCTAGTTATGGCTGCATTAACACAAGTTATTCCTCTCCCCACTTCGGTGGAGATGGTGGAAGTGTTGGCAGTGAGGAGGGCTCTTATCTTTGCAAAAGAGCTCACCTTTGATCAAATCATCCTGGAAGGTGACTCTGACATTGCCATCTGCGCTATGAAGAGTGATGTTTTCTCTGCTGCAAGTTTCGGACATATCCTTTCAGATATAAAGGTCCTGGCTACTCACTTCAGGCATGTGGTTTTTAGCCACACTCGGAGACAGGGGAACAAAGTCGCCTATAACCTAGCAAGAGCAGCTTGTAATTTTCGTCCTCCTGCACTTGGATTGAGGAAATCCCTGTATTCTCTGCTGCTAACTATTTAGCAGAAATTATTAATGAATAGCATCTCCCTTTCCCTGGTTTTGGGGTGGGTTTCTCAAAAAAAAAAAAAAACATTGGCATTTTAGCTAAAGAGTATGTTTTATATGGTTGCTTTTTAATAGTTTTACCGTGATCAATAGCAACATTCCAAGACGTGTTTACTTAGTTCTTTTCATGGGAAAACTTGGGTTCTAATTTCGTGAATATAGTTTCTCTAAACTAATTTAGAAAAAAAACCCTTCAAACTCTTCATGTATATTTGTATTGAATGTGAATTTTGAAAATCTAAAGTGTATATTTTTATTATATCCTTAATATTTGCAAAATTTCAAGAAAATCAAAGATCAATTGCTATGTCATCAAACAAATGTAAAAATTTCAAATTTTTGTGATTTAAAATTGTGTATAAAAGATAAGTTTATTGATTGAATAGTAAATAAAATCCAATTTGAATGAAATTTGATATACATGATAAAAACATAAGAAGCATGAAATTCAAAGGTTAAATTTTTAAAATTCAAACCCAAAAAAGAAATATATGAGAAGTTTGAAACTTCTCTCCAAACTAGTTTTGAGAGAAATTTTGTCCCTATCTCTACTTATTTTAAAGGAATGAAACAAAAAAATAATGAGAGCGGATTACTTGTTAATATTGATATTATTATTAGGTTTATTGTTATTATTAGGCTTGTTTTGTATTGTTTTTTACTTTATTGCATTTGCCTCTGCAAATAGGTGACTAAAATCTTGCTAGCATTGCACAGCTTGGATTCCCATTTAGATCGGACTTGTTAACGAATATTAAGAATCTCCAAGTTGAATTTTATAAATTTCAGTCTGTTTCTTAAGGGTGCATAGCTGATGAAGCAATTAGTTTTAACGTTATAAATTGGGTATCAAGTGATTTCTTATTGATAATAGCATTCTTTGTAGTGTTCCATGTTTGTGATTCGAATTTCATTCTCTTTTTTTCATTATCTATCTATATCAAAAAGAAAAAGCTCATCTCCAAATCAATTTGGAGGAAAATTCCTCTAATAAAATCATCCCTGCAAACTTTTAGTATTATAACTTATTTACTTTTAGTATTATAACTTCTCTAATGAGTTATGTGACTTGTTTAGATAATATAAATTGATGGGGGTTAAAGAAATTTCAAAAAAAAAAAAAAAAAAACCTTTTTCATCTCATAAAAGTTCTAAGGTTATAAATTGGAAAATTCTCTCTCACTTGCATATTAAACCATGGGATTAAAACACAAAACATTTAAGACATTGTAATCTTTTAAATTTATGATTCCAAAAAATCTAATGACTAGTAAACTTTTTTACTTTCTTTCTTTACAACGGTTGAAGTGATATATTGTCATTAGTTCATAATAAAAGTATGGCTGGTGAAGAGTTATGTAAAAATGATATCCTCATCACGATTTGTAACTTTAATATTGTTGTGATTTTTGCCTACTTTAATTGGTGATGTCAATTGGTGTCTACAATACATAAGAGTTATCTTGTGCACATGATCATTCTCTTCAAAATGAGAAAGTATCTCTTGCACTTGCATAAATTTTACTATGTTTGACGCATAATAGATTTTTTCCTTCAAAAGGCTCCATTCTCTACTCTTAAGGGTCCGAAGCTCTCTAAACCGAGTCTGCTAATTTCATTTCATTTAAAAACCAAAGCTCCGCAAATTCACAAACAAAACCTAACTATCAGATTCAGAGACACAGAAAAAAGAAGAAGAAGAAGTACAAAGATGGTGAAGGTTCGCATGAACACGGCGGATGTGGCGGCGGAGGTGAAGTGCTTGCGAAGGCTAATCGGCATGCGATGTTCCAATGTCTATGATCTCTCCCCCAAGGTCTCTCTCTCTCTCTCTCTCCCCTTTTCCATAAACCCTAATTAATTTCCATTTTATCTCTTCTAAGTATTCACCACCTTTAATAGCTTAAACCAATACAACAAAACCTTACACACAACACACGCGCACATGTGATTTTTTATTGCTCGTTTGGTGAATTCTCTGATATAATTTAAGTTTTTTTGATGCAATTCTTTGAATTCTTGCGAGGACTTGTTAAATGGAGAACTGCTATGAAGACATACTTATATGATTGATAAATAGCCTGATAGGATGTGGCGTTGAATTGATTTTATATATTTTTGAATGTTTAGTTTAAGTATCGTGTTGGATTTATTGAATTCTTAGTTTGTAATATGTTATGAATTTGGTTATGGTTTGAATTATTTGCATACATACAGAGGATTGATTTGTGTGTGTTGCTGATTATTATATGTTTGATGAATGGTCTGACAGGGTTTGGTGTTGAATTTATTTTTTTTGAATGTTTAATTTACACTTATGTTGGAAAGATAAAAGTGTGTAATGTTGTGTCGCGTATTGGTTATGGTATGAATTATATGCAGACATATGTATTCAAGCTGATGAATAGTAGTGGAATCACGGAGTCCGGAGAGAGTGAGAAGGTTTTGTTGTTGATGGAAAGTGGTGCCAGATTGCATACTACTGCATATGTTCGGTGAGTCTTTCTTAATATGCATTACAGAACTTTTTCCTCTTGTTATCAGCAAGTGTTTGGTTGCCGCGTAATCCAATCAGGAAAAGAAAGAAATAATTATCTTTAGTTCTCTTTTTATTTTTAAATGCATTCATAGATCCGCCTTTTTTTTATTTTTTTATTTTTTAATTAAGAAAGAAAAAACTCTTTTTTTTTTAGATAGCAAGTACAACTGTAGGAAATTCTTACAATTGTTTATACATGTCTCTATTTTCATACTTTCTTTTGCTGACTTGCAAATGGGGGCATAGCCAAAGTTTTTTGCCTTAATTTTTTTTTTTTGGGGGGGGAGGAGGGGGGGGGGGGGGTGTATTGATACATCAATCAAGAGACTCAAGATAAATTCAAAACATTATCATTTACCTAGTGAAATTCTTGGAATTTTTAATATAATTTTTAAAAATTTCCCATTTCTGAATGCTGCCAAACAAAATCACCATTCTTTCAATGCATTTTTTTTTTCTTTCTAAATCTCTTTTATTCTTTCTAGTATTATTGTCCATAATGTTAAATATTCCCTATTAACCTATCCTTTATGCCATATAATGAATTCAGCATTTTAAAGGTTGGGCCTTCGTGCAATGGCAAGTGCCTTCCACCAAAAGTGACAGGTTGTAGGTTCGAGTCTAGGAATCAGCCTCTCCAAAAAAAATTGGAGTAAGGCTGTCTATCATGACCACTCCCAGGCCCTGCAAAAGTGAGGGCCTTGTGCATTGAGTACCACTTTTTTGAGTTTCAATAAAGTGTTGACATATAATTGAAAACTAAAACAAATTCATTACTTACAAGAAAATTAAAAAAAAAAGGTTTGATTATTGAGAACCAATTTTTTTTCCATGGGCGCGGTTGTTTAGAAAGGGGTAGAACTTTTTTTTTTAGGGAGCCACCTAAGCCAGTTATTTTTTGGTAGACTATTGGGCCAGTGAGTTAATATTAAATTTTGAGAGGTCATTGATTTAGCTCAAATTTTGGGGGAGTGGCACTACCTGCAAAGTAAAAGGGAAGATAGAAAAAGAAACAATTAAAACCACTGAGCTCTGTATTTTACCATCAATAGGGACAAAAGTAATACACCTTCAGGATTTACTCTCAAATTAAGGAAGCATATTCGCACCAGAAGGCTTGAGGATGTACGGCAGCTTGGGTATGATCGGGTATAACTATAACCATGCAGAACTTCTTTCATGCTTCAGACTGCATCAGAATTATTTTTCTTTTTTTTGTTGTTCCTTCATCTGGATTATTTTAATGAATTTTTTTATTTTTTACCCTAACCTCCTTACAGATTATTCTCTTTCAATTTGGGCTGGGTACTAATGCACACTATGTTATATTGGAGCTATATGCCCAAGGAAATATTCTCCTCACAGATTCTGATTTTATGGTCCTGACTCTTCTCCGGTCACACAGGTTGGTGATTCAGTTGTGCATTTTGTTCAATGAAATTTGTATGCCTTACCTCAGAATTCACAACATACCTGGTTCATCGGTAATTTATGATATATGGACTCCTTTGCAGCCCAATGCACTGATTGGCTGATGTTTGAAGAGAAACAAAGCTGGGGTTTTTGCAATCTTTGTCTTCATTCAATTCTTTTATTAAAGTAATTTCTTGAAGAAATTTAGTGAAATCCATTTACTAAGTAGCATTGCTATTGTTTTTTTTCCTTTCCCCTTTTTCCCTATACCGAGTTTAAGAGATAGAGTTATGATGCAATCGTCAATTTATAATAGCTTGCAAATGTGCTTTGTAATATTATTTACTCGCATCTATTTAGTTGGCTTATTTGAGAATTTTATGGAGGTATCAAGAATTATCTATTCAGAATGTTTCTTGGTCATGAAGCAGAGGTCACTAGTTCTAACCTTCCTTTTTCCATCACCTTGGGGCCAAAACTCACTTATATTAAAAAGAAAAAGAAAAAAGAAAGAAATATTTGCTGGTCATGCTCTAGGACTAGGAAGCATAGACACTTCATTTGGGGGTGCCATACCCGTGTCAGACACAAGACACATCTATGACACCTTTGCATGCGTGTCCTAGCCAGTTTTTTTTTTGTTGGAAAAATTGTAGGACATTGGAGGGGCACTTATCTATCTTGAACAATTATCTAGTTATCTTTTATTTACTCTTTTGGATTTTATTCTTAGTTTGTATTGTAATTTCAAAACATCATATATATATATTTTTTTTGATAGGTAATAAAACTTTTATTCAAAAATATTGAGCATCATGTTCACAATGGTGAACATGATCAGGAAAAAATACAGCAGGTTCAAAAACTTAATCTAATAGAGTGTAAGAAATCAGAAATGGAAATACAATTCGTAAAACCCCAAACACACACCCACTGAAATAAAGTATCGAAGAGAAGAGCTTTTAAAAGATCTAAGGTTCTCTCATTGTCTTCAAAGATGCGTGTATTATGTTCCGTCCAAACCTGCCACATTAAACATGTCGGGACCATATTCCATATGGTTGACAGATGCTTTCCAAACTAGTTTCTCCAAGCAAAGAGGAGAGCTAACTGTCTTCGGCATTACCCAATGGATCCCAAAACCTCGAAAATTGCACTCCATAATGCATGAGAAAACTTACAGTGGAGAAGAAGATGATCCACGGTTTTCCCATCACAATAACACAAACAATACCTGTTAACCAAGGATTGACCTCTCTTAACTAGATTATCAATAGTGAGTTTCCTATCCCTAGCTGTTGCCCATAAGAAGAAAGACACCCGTTTAGGCACCTTTGCACACCAAATACACCCCAAGGAAAAACCTTATTGTAGGGTCTAGACAACAACTTATAGTAAGAGTGCACATCAAACACCCCCTTCTTAGTCAACTTCCAAGTCAAAGTATCATCCCCGTCACCCCTTGGCATATGGGAATACGAAAACTCAATGAAAGAACAGACATGTTCCTGCCCAATCCTGTGGAGCTTGACGGAAATGAAAATTCCAGCTCCTACCTTTTGAGGCAGATACAATGAGGTCAGAAATCCAAGCCTCTTTAGATCAAGAATGGGTAAATAGATCAGGAAAAAGGTCCTTTAGAGGATTACTCCCACACCAAGGATCATGCCAGAAACTAATACGGTGACCTTCCCCCACATTATACACTACCTGTCCAAAGAACTTCTCTGCTCCTTCTCTAATGCTCTTCCACATCCCACACCCATGAGTCCCTCTTACAATTTTAATGCACTAGCCTCCTCTAGCCTCACCATACTTGGTTGCTATAACTTGACACCATAACCTATTACTTTCCTTCCCAAAACACCATAACCGCTTACCAAGCAAAGCTTGGTTAAACAACCCAACCCTCCGGACCCCCAAACCACCATCCTCCACCGGCAAACAAACCTTCTCCCAAGCAACCAATGGATATTTTAAAACATCCTCAGATGCTCCCCAAAGGAAATTCCTTTGGATCCTTTCTATTCTAGCTGCCACCGCTTGGGGAATAGTAAACAAGGATAAAAAATAGGTGGGAAGACTAGAGAGGGTACTCTTTAATAAAGTAAGCCTATTGCCTTTTGACAGATATAGACGTTTCTAGCCAGAGAGCTGCCTCTCCATCTTTTCTATAATAGGGTTCCATATCGATGAGTCTTTATAATGAGCCCTAAGTGACATGCCCAAATAAGTCATGGGCAAGCTACCCACCTTGTAGCATAAAACACGGGCCAAGACATTCAAATTCTCAACATCACCCACCGGCACAATCTCACTCTTACTACCGTTGACTCTCAGGCCCGTAATAGCTTTGAAAAAAATCAATACCATCCGAATGTATAATAACTGTTCTCTCGAGGCATCACAAAACAAAATGATGTCATTAGCAAAATGAAGATGAGAAATTTTCAAACCTCGTCAGACGAGACCCTGCCTGAAAACCACAAAGAAAACCACCGTCTTCCGTTCTCTTCAACAATCTGCTCAACACCTCCATAATCAAGAGAAATAACAATGGAGACAGGGGATCCCATTGGCGGATACCACGAGAACTACCAAAAAAACCCGCAAGAGACCCGTTCACCAGAATTGAGAATCTAATTGTAGAAATACAGGCCCTAATCCATCTCCCCCACCTCGCCCCAAAACCCATCATCTCCATAAGATAAAATAAGGCATTTTAATTCTCATGGTCACATGCCTTCTCAATGTCCAACTAAACAATGACCCCAAGGATACCACTCTTCAATCTCCTTTCCTAGCATTCATTGGGAATTAGAACCGAATCTAGGATTTGGCTCCCTCCAACAAAAGAATTCTAAGAAGCAGATATCAACTTATCCAAAACCCCGCAAAGTCTATGTGCCAACACCTTAGCCAAAAGTTTATAAAGGCTACCCATAAGACTTATAGGACTAAAGTCTTTAATATTGATTGCATTGACTTTCTTAGGGATCAAACATAGAAAAGAAAAGTGGCATTGAGAGACTTCTCAAAAATACACTAACTATGAAAATCCACAAAAAAAGCCATAACATCCTGTTCTAGTACACTCCAACATTTTTGGAAGAATGCCATGGTAAAACCATCTAGCCCAAGTGCCTAATCACCTTCTACCTCCGTAAGAGCCTCTAGAACCTCCTCCTTCTCAAACTCCCTCTCCAAAGAGTACCTCTCAGCTTCGTCTAAACATGCAAAGTCTAAACCATCAACAGTAGGCCTCCAAGATTCTGGCTCCTAATATAATTTCTTATAAAAATCCACTACTTGATTCGTAATTTCAGACTCATCCTTATATAGAATCCCCTCAACCTCCACCCCCCTAATCTGATTGGTTCGCCTATGAGAGTTGACGAGTCTATGAAAAAAGCGAGTGTTATTATCACCTTCTTTAATAAATAGTGCCTTAGATTTTTGCCGCCACGAAATCTCTTGCAAAGAAACCAAAAAATCTATATCAGATTTAACCACCACTCTTCTGTCTCTGTCCGCTTAGGTCAGAACTTGCATCCCCTCTTTCATATCAATGTCTAAGAGTTTAGTCATCAAGCATTTTTTCCTAAAAGAAACATCCCCCAAAACATGCTTGTTCCAGTGTTTCAAGTCCCCTTTGAGAGCCTTCAGTTTACATGCTAGAATATAACTAGGAGGTCCTCGAAAATGATAACTACTCCACCATTGACGCACCATATCCACAAAGCCCTCTACCTTTAACTACATATTTTCAAATTTGAAAGGACTCCTCCCCCTAGACATCCCTCTTGCCTCCAATAGTAGAGGACAGTGATCAGACACCACCCTAGGAAAAATTCTTTGGGTCACATCTAAGAAATGATCCTCCCAATCTGCAGACACCAACACTCTATCAATTTTGGACATGAAGGGTCTGTCAGAGTCACGAAACCACGAGAACTCACCTCCCTCCAAAGGCAAATCAACCAAAGAGTGTTTTGCAATGAAATCCGAGAATTTAAACATGGCTGGACTGAACGAAGAACATCCCAGTCTTTCAGACGGATATCTAATAATATTGAAATCTCCAAACACACACCAAGCCAAAAGCCACCATGATCTCACAATGTCTAGCTCTGCCCATAATCATTTATTAGTCATAAATTTACTTTATTATCCATTATTGCTCTGAAATTTATATATGTTTAGCTTTATATGAAAAAAAAATGCTTAACAAGATTTAATAGTATAAATAAAAATATATTTAATAATTAATTAATATGTTTGTGTTGTTCTAATGAGGAATCTGTGGATCACCTGCTGATTTCTTGTCCGGTTGCTCGTTCTCTGTGGATGTACATGCTTCGGCTGTTTGGGATTGATTGGGTCATGCCAGGTTCTGTTGTAGACTTATTTTTCTATTGGTATCATTGGCTTAGGAAACATAATTCGGATATTTGGAATCTGGTTCCGGGTTGTTTAATGTGGAATATTTGGACTGAATGGAATCGGCGTTCTTTTGAGGACACGGGGAAGTCATTGGATCAGTTGTTGGAGTTATGCAAACAGACTCTTTTTGATTGGTCTCGGTGTTGGGGCCTCTCAGATTGTTCTACTATCACGGATTTTCTTTTATCCCTTAGTATAGCTTAGTGTTTTTGTTTGCCTTTTTTTACATCTTTTTTCTTCTTGTTCACTATCGTGAACCTTGTGTTTTCTCATGCTATTCTTTTTTCAATAAAACCTTTTCTTACCTATCAAAAAAAAAAAAAAAAGTTTATCCCAGCCATGTCGTGTCCTAATTTTTTTGAAATTGCCATGTCGCTGTTGTATCAATGTCCGTGCTTCTTAGGTCATGCTTTTTTCTTGGGAGGCTCAACTGCATAGTGTGGCAAGGATTTTTTGCCTGATTGATTTTGATATTGTTGGATGTTAGTACTTTTTCCTTAAAACATTAACAGGATAACCTTTGCTAGTTCTTCCTATGCTTTCTTTTTCCCTGTTGAATTTAAATATTAGTTAGATATTAACAACTCATCAACAACAGGGATGATGATAAAGGGTTTGCAATCATGTCACGCCATATTTATCCAACTGAAATATGTCGAGTTTTTGAGAGAACTACTGCTGCAAAGTTGCAAATGACCCTTACTTCTTTTAAGGAGCCTGATAAAAATGAACCCATTGACAATAATGATGCTGGAACTAATGTGTCTGCTACAGCAAAAGAAAAGCAGGTTAGCCGTAAAGGTGGGAAGTCATCTGACTCAAGTAAAAATACCAGTGATGGTACTCGGAACAAACAGGCCACATTGAAAAACGTTCTTGGGGAGGGACTGGGCTATGGACCTGCACTTGCTGAGCATATTATACTAGATGCTGGTCTTATTCCTAATACAAAAGTTTTGCAAGATAACAAGTGGGATGATGAGACAGTTCGGGTTTTGCTCCAAGCTGTTATGAAGTTTGAGGACTGGCTGCAGGATATTATTTCAGGAGAGAGAATTCCTGAAGGATACATTTTGATGAAGAAACAAAATTTGGGAAAGGACTCTGTCTCATCTGAACCAGGGAGTACTGGCCAGGTTGGTGTAGTAGTCCTTTGTCCATCTTCCTTGACATGCACTAGATCAGAGTGCAGTTATTATTTTATCTTTGGTTTGGCATATTCTTCTCATTCTATCAACTAACCTTATTCTTGAATCTCTTTTCAGAGATTGATAAAAATAAATGTCTTTATGTATTTGTTATTATTTTTTTTTTAATAGATTCCGAAAAATTTTATTAAGAAAAAAATAGTCAACCCGAGTACATTGGAGATGTACTGTGGGGGTAAAAATCAAGAACCAAAATTACAATGATCAAGTAAAAGAGGAAGAGAAAAACAAGAAAAATGCGACAGGGCCACACAAAAAGGACATAATCTCTAATAAAGACAATTCACATCCCTCAAAACAGTGAGCATTTCTTTCCCTCCAAATTCACCACATCAAACAGTGCAGCACAAGTCTCCAAAAATCTATATTGTGATGCTGCCCAAATTTACCTTGCCAAGATTCAAACAACTCAATAACCTTAAGTGGCATAACCCAATGCAGCCTAGACAAACAAAACACCAACGACCACAATTCATAGGCTAAGGAACAATGAAGCAGAAGATGATCCATTGACTCTCCACACCTCTTGCACATGTAACACCAATCAAGAACAACAACACGTCTTTTGCAAAGGTTATCAGTTGTAAGAATTTTACCTAAAGAAGCTGACCATCAAAAGAAAGCCGCCCTTGGAGGAACCTTTGATTGCCACACCAACCTCCAAAGGAAAGAAAGGGAAGGAGGGTAAAAAGAAAGATAAAAACTACTAACCTCAAAACTTCACTCTAGTACCTTAGTAATGGTCAGGAAGTTATGGTCATATCTAAGCATCTTTATTGAATATCTGGTTGCAAAGTATTTTTATAACTGTTGTTTGGATTTCCTTTGCAGATCTATGATGAATTCTGCCCCATTTTACTGAACCAGTTGAAGACAAGGGATTATGTGAAGTTTGAAACATTTGATGCAGCTTTAGATGAGTTTTACAGTAAAATTGAAAGTCAAAGGATAGAACAACAGCAAAAGGCAAAAGAAAGCTCTGCTGAACAGAAACTAAATAAAATACGCTTGGATCAGGTTTGCATCTGTAATTGCTGATATTGTTTATCTATAAAGAATTTTTTAGATTTACATCCTGTCCCTCGTGTTTTAGTGCATTGTGTGTCCTAAAAAATTCCATAGTTATGTGTCATTTATATTCACTGGCCATTGTTTCTTAACTAAATGACTGTACCCTGCATTCCCTACTTTTACAGTGTTTTTGGTAGTCTGGATGGAGAGGAGAGTAGAGGGTAAAAGGAGGGAGGGGAGGAGAGGGGGGGTGGGGAACGGTCTTTCTTTCCCCTTGTTTGGATGTTTTAATTAAGTAGGGGGGAGGGGAAATCTTTTTTATTCAATAATTTTTTTTTCATTACTTATCATAAAAATTATATATATATATATATATATATATATATATATATATATAATATTAAAGAGATTTGGGGATGGGAATAGGTGTCCCTCTCCTTTAAAGAAATAGATAATAATTGACATTATAACAGCAAAATTGGCAATTTTGATGTGGTGTATTTGGAGGAATAGACGCACCTTTGAGGATACGGAGAACTTGGGGGAGTAGATACTTGTGTCATTCATAGGGACTTTATTCGATTAGTCTCAGGCTTGGGGAATCACATCCAATGATTCTCTCCCTATGTTTATAGATTCCCTTAAATTTTGTACATAATTTTTAGTCTTTGATGTGTTCTCCTGGCTGCTTCATGTTTTTTTTGGATTTTATTAAAAAATAACTATAAAACCCAAACTATATTATTAGTTAGGCAAGGTTTGAAACAAATTTCATTTCTAACAAATCGAGTCCAGAGGACTCGATTTTGTTCTGAGAAAATTGAGTGTGAGACACTCGATTTCTAAGTGAGTATGGAAATCGAGTGTGAGACACTTGATATTCAAGTGCAAATTCACTGGGCAAAATCGAGTGCAGAGAACTCGAATTGTTAGAAACCATATATGTTTGAAACGTTGCCTAACTAATAATATAGATTGTGTTTTATAGTTATTTTTTAATAAAAACCGTTTTTTTTTTTCCATGAAGTAGTCTTTTTTATTGAAATTTTGTCTTACCTATAAAAAAAAAGGTAAATTATTTTATATATATATATGTATGTATGTATGTATGTATGAATATAAGTCGAACCCTTTCCCCTCACTTAAAAACATCCAAGCAAAGGGAATTAAACCACCCCCATCCCCTTCCCTCTCCTCCCCCCTCCATGCAATTTCAATTCTATGTGTGCAAGGCATAATTTCTTTGAACGTATAAGGGGCTTTAGTTTGCCTCTTCTACTGCAAATTAATGACTCGTCATAAATAAGGTGTTTAGGTGACTTGTGAGTTTGGTATCTTTTTGAAGTTGGAGGGAGGGAGGGAGATGAGTTCATTTCTGTATTAATTTGTTTGCTCAAATGTATATTTGTTGACATATTAATGAAAGCCGAAGTGTAAAAGATCAAATTGTTTTCAGCATCACTTGATCTGATCTTGAAATAAAATTGAATAGACATTTTTGTAGGTGAAGATGGTCTTAAGTCAAAATGATAAAGTAGCCAGCCATAGGTCATTTTATTCAGCTTAGTAACCATAAATTTTCATGTTTGCATGTGAACAAATAGTTATTGTTCTTTCCTTACACTACTTAGGTTTCCATGGGGGAAAAAATATCATCGCGAAATCAGTGATCCTTTGGATTAGTATTTTTTCCAGGATATTTGTGAGTCATATTTGAACGTTTAGTTTATGCATTAATGTCAACAAGAGTCTTACTTTTCCAGCTTCCTTGTTCCTTTTTTTTTGAGTTTATTACTATTTCCTACACTGTAGGAAAATCGTGTGCATACTCTAAGGAGTGAAGTTGATCGTTGTGTTAAAATGGCGGAGTTAATAGAATACAACCTGGAAGATGTGGATGCTGCCATACTAGCTGTGCGTGTAGCTCTTGCAAAGGGCATGAGTTGGGAGGACCTTGCTCGTATGGTGAAGGAGGAGAAGAAATCTGGAAACCCTGTGGCAGGCCTCATCGACAAGCTCCATCTTGAAAGGAATTGCATTACATTGCTGTTGAGCAACAATCTTGATGAAATGGATGATGATGAGAAGACACTCCCAGCGGATAAGGTGTTCCATTAATTATACATTTGGTATTCTTTATTTCAACATCTGCTTGAGATCGAAAGTGATGAAGCACTGCAGTTTATTGTTCATTTTATGCATTTCTCTCGTTGATTCTATTTGCTTATTTGGTTTTACTTTCTTCTTAGGCATCTGTAGTGATGGCTGCACACAGTTTTGTGCTATATTATAATCTTAATGATGTTGACTATAAGATGTTTGTGGAGAAGTCACTAATAAACTGTTTAAATTCTTTTTATATGTTGAGTAATAAAAAATATTTTAGTATTATCAATTCTGAAATGTTCGGTTATTATTGTTGTCATCATCATATATCCTACAATCTCTCTTATGAAGCTTAGCTTTCTTTTGGGCTTTATTTTGAGCATTGCTTATCTATATAATAAAAAAGATGTGGTGTCTAAAGCTTGTATTTTTCGTTATCGTACCTCTTAGGTTGAAGTTGATTTGGCTCTTTCAGCGCATGCCAATGCCCGACGGTGGTATGAAATGAAGAAAAAGCAGGAGAACAAACAGGAAAAGACGATTACAGCACATGAAAAGGCTTTTAAAGCTGCTGAGAGAAAGACTCGTCAACAGCTTTCACAGGTAGCTTCATGTTGCTTTGATACTTTACATATGATGTGCTGGACTGCTGATACTCTAGCTTTGTATGTTGATTCAAAACTATCAAATTGCTGAATGGTCCACTGCTATTGGGCCATGTTATTTGAATTTCAATATTCTAAAGTCAGCAATCATTAATTTCAGGACCAGATGACTATTAACATGTCAGTGGTTTTTAACTGTGGGTGTCTTGTTGGAGGTTGGTGGGCTTATCGTAAATTAGGTAGCTGGTGGTTTTGGGATTTAATAATGCCTTATTTTATCTTGTTGTGGAAAGTTTATTAGGTTCAACACCAATGCAAAACTTGGTACTTAGGATGCAGGTTTGATGTTATGGTGTAATGTCAATTGCCTTCGTGGAATGTGAGCCTCAATCTCAACTATATTTTCCACCTGAATCTGACCTGATTACAATGGCTATGATTTGGCTAAAAATGGTAAAATCAGTAAATAAGATAGATAAATAATTTCACCACACACATTAGAGATCTCAAATGTTATCCTTCTGCAAGGGGGGCACCATGTGTGTGTTTCATTCAAGAATTATAGTATGAACTGCAATGTAAAAAGGATGTCAACATTGCAATCTGAATTCTGAAATTAGAAAGAAATTACATGCTCTATATGACAGTGGTAGGGCAGTTCTGGTAGTCCATATCTACCATTCTATAACAAAGCTGTAATCTCTGAGTGGATATTTCTTGGTAAAAGGTAATTTGATACTGATAAATGATTACTGATGATTGTCATTTTGTTATTTTCCATCCTGCCAACTTTCATTTTGATTGTTGTTTTTATTGCTGAGTGTCTTCTTCTCATAAATAATAATGCAGGAAAAAACCGTCGCCACGATTTCACATATGCGCAAAGTTCACTGGTTTGAGAAATTCAATTGGTTTATCAGCAGTGAGAACTATTTGGTTATCAGTGGGTGTGATGCTCAGCAGAATGAGATGATAGTCAAGCGTTATATGTCAAAAGGAGATCTGTAAGTAGATGCTATTATGTTGTCATTATAATATGTACCAACTCCTGATTGGGTAATGGTGTGTTTTTATCTTCTTTATCTTTCTAGGAAAAATAAGTATATCTTCAAAATTTCAGCATTTATAAGTATGCTAGTCATTAGAGTTAATGAGGATTAAGCTTGATGTCTACTTCTGATGTTGATTTAATTATGTAACAGGTATGTCCATGCAGAACTGCACGGAGCTTCTAGTACTGTGATAAAAAATCACAGGCCAGAACAACCTGTACCTCCTCTGACTTTAAACCAAGCTGGATGTTTCACAGTAAGTCAATAATCTTTCCATATGTTGTTAGCTTTAATTTACTTTATATAGTGTTTCTGAGGTGGAGTGAATAAGAGCACTAGATGCGGGATGACTCTACTGTATCTTTCAATTGATGATGTAGGTTTGCCATAGTAAGGCATGGGATTCAAAGATTGTCACTAGTGCTTGGTGGGTTTATCCTCACCAGGTCAGTAAAACAGCTCCTACTGGGGAATATCTTACAGTTGGGAGTTTTATGATCCGAGGGAAGAAAAACTTTCTTCCTCCCCATCCTCTTATTATGGGCTTTGGGTTATTATTTCGCTTGGATGAGAGCTCCTTGGGATCACATTTAAATGAAAGGAGGGTAAGAGGTGAAGAGGAAGGGATAAATGATGTTGAAGAAAGTCAGCCTCACAAAGAAATATCTGATACCGAGTCGGAGAATGAAGCCACAGATGAAAAACTTAAAGTAGAATTGGAAAGTGTTCCTGATTCATCTACAGAACTGTATAAATCAGTAATAGAAGGAACCACAGTTGAACCTGCTAGTGGATTGACTACCACCAATACTAAAGCCATTGATTCACTTGAATTTCCTGTTGAGGAGAAGACTAACTTGGATGGCATTGATAAGAATAATGTATCCGGTATTGCTGGAAATGGTGTTGCTTCAGTAACCCCGCATCTTGAGGATCTTATCGATCGAGCTCTTGGATTAGGATCTGCTAGTGTATCTGGTAAAAGTTATGGAATTGAAGCATCTCATGTTGATCCATTGGAGGAACATGATCATGAAGAGAGGAAAGTGGTGGTCAGAGATAAACCTTATGTCTCAAAGGCTGATAGAAGAAAGCTCAAGAAAGGCCAGAAAAGTAATGGTGTAGATGCAAATATTGAGCAGGAAACTGAAAAATCAAAAGAAATTGATGCTTCTGTTGGTAATCAAGAGAAAAAGGTTCAAACTACAAATCCAGGTGGTGGAAAAATTAGCCGTGGGCAGAGGAGTAAACTAAAGAAGATGAAGGAGAAGTATGCTGATCAAGATGAAGAAGAAAGGAACATTCGAATGGCTTTACTGGCTGTGAGTATAATTACTTGCGCTATTGTTGGGTACTGCTGTTTATTCTACCCCTCTATATATTGATTTTTTCTTGGTTCCTTTATTTATTTTTAATGTGTTGATGCCTTTTTATCCGGACCATGCTCTCTGTGTAGCCCTTTTTATAGGGTAATGCAAGTTTTCAGTGTTTTTTACCCTGCAATAAATACCTATATTCCTTTCAGAAATGAAGTTTAACATTAAGTTGAATGTGTTATACCAACAATGAATTGGTATAAGTTGTTATATAACAAATTTTGGTATACTCAATAACTCCATAACTTAATGAAATTAGAGTTTATTTGGATACACACATATAATTGTAGTTGCCAAATACTAAAACCTGTGGAAAATATGCCCAATCAGGATATGATTCCACTTTTTTTGATGTGGATTCTTTGTCAAGAACGGAATAGGACGACTTTTGAGGATTTGTAGAGCACTAGGGACTAACATATAGCTCATTTTGTTGGTACCTTGTTTGATTCAGTTCCAATGTTTATTGAGTCTATATTTTTGTATAATCTTTTGTATTTGTTTGTAATTCTTTAGACTGCTTTATGTTATTTTTCCATGAAGTAGTCTCTTTTTAATACAATTTTAGTACCTATAAAAAAAACAAAAAATGTTTATGGGATGATATTTCTTTTGAGAATGGTGATCTGGAAACTTGCCAAAGAGCTCTAGCTCAATTGGCTACTCCTCCCCTTGCAAGTGCTAGGTGGAGGGTGAGGTCGTGGGTTGAAGACTCATTGGGTGTGTGTAACATACCTATCCAAAAAAAGAAAAGAAATAGTGATCTGGAAACTTGTCCAATTCCTCTTTGTTGTCATCCCATTATCATGTTGCTCCAAAACTGACAATTTGTTTGTATTTTTAGTCTGCTGGAAAGATAAACAAGGCAGATGGAGAGACACAAAGCATAAATGCAGCTACAGCCAAAGAGAAGAAGCCTGGCAGTGGTATGTTCTCCAAGGGGTTTTTTTTTTTTTTTTTTGCTTTAATGAATAAATGTTTTCCAAGTTTTTAGTCATTAGAAATGTTATTTATAGTTATCGAATTTTTAATTGCTGATTATCAATGCTTGAACTATACATGATTGTTTATTCCCCTCAAAAGCCATTACTTGATGGTAGAGAATCCACAGTCTGGAGTGGATAAGTCAAATTGTCATATATCACAGAACACTAATGATGAAACATATTTTGTATCATCTTTGTTTTTGTTTCATGATTATCTGATGTGATCCTTTCATGTCAATTTCATTAATCTGGCAGCCATTGAAGATGCTTCAAAAATTTGTTACAAGTGTAAGAAGGCAGGTCACCTGTCTCGGGACTGTCCAGAGAATCCAGATGAATCTTCAAATGATCATGCAAATGGTAGTGTTGAAGGTGATCCCCATGTGGGTTTGGGTGATACTGCTCCAGAGATGGACAAGGTGGCCATGGAAGAGGATGATATTCATGAGATTGGTGAAGAAGACAAAGGGAAATTAAATGATGTTGATTACTTGACCGGGAATCCACTGCCTGGTGACATTCTCTTATATGCTGTGCCTGTCTGTGGTCCTTACAATGCAGTTCAATCATATAAATACCGTGTTAAGATTATTCCTGGCTCTGCAAAGAAAGGAAAAGGTATCCAAAATTTCTGTTCCTAAAATCTACAGTTTAACAAAGTTTACTTGTTTCTTTCGAAGTTGTCTTCTTTCCACCCTTCTTTTGATGTGATCGGAACTTGCTCCTCTATTTTTCATGCTATATATTTGTAGATTTACACATTTATTTATTTTTCTTTTTAACTTTTTGTAGCTGCAAAAATTGCCATGAATTTGTTCAGCCACATGCCAGAAGCATCAAATAGAGAAAAGGAATTAATGAAAGCCTGTACAGATCCTGAGCTAGTTGCAGCAATTATTGGCAATGTGAAGATAACAGCTGCTGGACTGACTCAGTTGAAACAGAAACAAAAGAAAGGCAAGAAGAGCAGCAGCAAACAAGAAAGCTAGCCAGCAAATTGTGTAATGGGTCTTTTTGAAATCAAGCCAGAGGTTCTTTCAAATTTGGCTGTCTTTTAGTTTAGGAAACTAGTTTCCTTGGATTAAAGTTTTAAAGTGAGATGTATAGCTGATATGACTTTTGTAAATGTCGGTGTAGTCCTTGATTAGCCAATCTAAACATTCAAAGAAGCTGAAATCTTACAGAACTTCCGTTGAGATCATACGCAATGAATATGGTTATTTGACAGTAAAGACTAAAGAGTCTAAGCGGCATTCATTTCTGTGTTCCTTGTTTACTTTCGTTTTTGTCAACAACAAAGAGTGAAATTTTTAGGTATAGATCTAATTCTTTGCTCGCAGGTCACCCAACACCAAGTTTTTTTTTTTTCCTGTCTTTTTTTAATTGACGAGTACCTTGTAATTTATGGCTTTCTCAAGTTTGAATACCCCCCCTTTTTTTTAGTTTGTAACTAATTAAAAGAGGTCTGCGTGTATAACTTGCTACTAAAAACTAAAAAAATATGTATTCGAGATGCCATCATTTGTAACTAAAATACTAAAAAATACGTGCTTTGCCAAGAGTTTTGTAACTCAACTGGTGTATTATGATGTTTCTAACAGAGATGTTTAGATTCAAATTTCCCCACTCAACTATCAAATTATGAAAAGGAAAAAAAAAAGTGCTTTTTGAAATGCTAAACTTCAGAATTACCGACAAGTAATTTATGTTAAAACATATTATCGGCATTGCCCACAAAATGATAAAAACAATGACATTTGAGTTGTGTATGTTAGATCTAAATCAATAAATAAATAAATAATAAAAGGTTGATCATGCCTAGGAAAGTACTTACTCCAAAAGTTTTTCCTTGATCAATCCTGAATATTCGACAACCTTGCCTAGAATTTGAGAACACGATCTTCTCTAGTTCTTTTAAAATGAAGAAAGTCTATTTTATAGTGTGAACATTTTATTTCTTGGTGTCACGTCACATTAGACTGCTTATTTAAGACCCAGTTATCTCGTAGCAGGGTGTTCGGTTCTCTTACTCAAAGAGTGCTAATCAATGACACTATCACAGCAAACCCAGGAAACTATGCGCATGTAGTAACCTTAGTAAGAAACGTTTTTTTTTTTTGAAAGACTTAAAAGAACAAGTTTGGGTTAAGGCAATGTGATTAACAAATTTACTTATAGGCTTGCGGTAACAATTTTACAAGCTAAATAACATAGGAACATACAAAAGGAGAAAAGTTATGCAACTGGCAACCCTGATTCTTCAGCTGGAGGAACATCAGTCAAATCTAGACCCTCCGCTGGTAAGTCAGAAGTAAGCGGACCCAAGATTCCATCAGAGCTGAGAGTCAGTCCACTCTGCAAATAGATAAAGCATTTGCACAATTAGGCTTGCCAAGTTGGACAGATACTCGTTCAAAAAACACACCAATGATCTCTCCAAGCACCCTTAGCCTTCAGGAATGCTAGTTCATGTACTTGGCCACAAGGCTGGAACTCAAATTAAAGTCAAATATATATTTTGATCTTCTGTGTGCATATCCTATTTTTATTTTATTTTTTTACTATTTTGGACCATATTAAATATGTAAGTATATAGTAACTAAACAAGTACCTCAGGCTGGAATCTAAGCATATCTGCACGAGCCATGGCTTCAGCTTGAGCTATTCTCTGTCTAAATGTCTGAGCCATTTCCTCCGCCTGTCAGAACAGAATCAGAAACATAACCATAATTTTCAAATTTGCTTGGAAGCAAGATAGAAATCTTTCATGGATCATAGAAAAAGAAACATCAACTCAAAATACAACATTTTGAGCTTCCTCTATCCACTGGAACTACAAAATATTAGTCACACTTAAAAGCATGGCTAATGTGAATTTATGGTAAAATCATACATGCAACTGGTAGTGAGGTTTAGGGTATGTGTCAGAAAATACCTTCTCAAAAACAAGCTTTGGATTGCGAATCATGTCTCCAGGAGTAGGTTCTAACTTCTTGGTGGAAAGACTTACTCGGCCTCTCTCACGATCATGGCTAAGTATCATGACCTACACCATGAGAATTAGTTTTAAAATGTTCACCTCTACCAAGTAGCATAAATTTCCTGCCAAGGACTTGTACTATGGACATACCTTGAGAGTATCACCAGGTTGAAGTACCGTTGCAATATCTGAGACACGATCATGACTAATCTGACTGACATGAAGAAGGCCATTGATTCCACCAATGTCAATGAAGGCACCATATGGTTTTAGACTCTGCACAGTTCCAATGACCACAGATCCAATTCCCAGTTGTGCCTGGCTATCAGCCATGGCTTTGCGGTTACTGAGTACTAGCCTTGACTGCTCCTCATCAACCTCCACAAACTTTAGTGGAAGCTCCCTTTCAATAAGGTCTTCGGCAGTTGATTTCTAATATATATGCAAGAAAGAGTGACAAATTTGTATTAAAAAATGGATTACAAATAATATGAAGCTCATTAACAAAAGAAATGCATGCCAGAAGAAAGAATAAAATTTGTGATGGTGATCATATTCTCTAAATCATACAAGATAAAATCCAATCACATATACAATGGTGGGTAGAATACTTACCTAATACATTAGTATGGCAGAAACTTCTTAACATGACATCAAACAATTATCAAGCATACTTAGTTGTGAGGTTATCATTATTTGATACATGCTTAAAATTTGGGCCATATTACAGCCAGATCATTTTGACTTCGGCTACTACTTCCAACTCTAAATTCATTTTCACCAATTATTACTTCCCATACACCTTATTGCAACCCCTACAACAACAACAACCAAGCCTTAGTCCAAAAAAATTTTGGTTGGCTATGGATACTCAATAGAGTGAACAGACTAATCAGGGTTGGCCACATTCATTCTTTTTTGTCATTCTATTCAAAGCCATACACTCCGTTACTTCTATAATTGACATGTCCTTTTTCATTACTTCTATTAATATTATTTTCAGTTTTCCTCTACGTGTTTTTGTTTCCTCGACTTGAACCAACTCACAATTTCTTACTAGTACATTAATTGCTCCTCTGAACATGACCAAACCATCTCAAGCGCATTTTTCTCATCTTTTCATTGATTGGGGCCACTCCTATCTTTAAAAAAATTTCCTCATTTTGAACCCTATCTTTCCGTCTATTTCCACTTATCATTTTAACATTCTCATTTTACCTACACTCATTATGTATATGTTGCTTCTTAATAGCCCAATATTTAGTATTATAGAGTATAGCACATCTTATAGTAAGTAGTCTTACAAAATTTTCCCTTGAACTTAATAGGTATTTTATGATCACACAATACACCTTACTGCAACCTCCTAGATATATGATTACTATTAGTTTCAAGCTAATCAAATTGAGCATTGGGAACGTGCAAGCCATATTTAAGAACTAACCGATGATATCTGTGAAAAAGGAACAAACCCTCTAAGGCCTTCCACCACAGCCACCACTCCACCTTTGTTTGCACTAACAACCTGCATATATATTTGAGGTATTAGTTCATTTTTTCCCCCAAAAAATAGGGCAGTTATTTGAACAGCATAAATTTCTCTTAATGCACGAATAATCAAATTAGTCAAAGAAACAACATAAAGCAGAAAAGGAAGGATCTATAGCAAGAACTTCCTCAACTGCTTACTTAGAGTTTACTAAGGTACAAGAAAGCCTTTGACCTGCAACACTACAGGGAATGATACTCAAGATGGTTAGCATCTTACTCATTACCTAAATGAAAATACTTGACAAGGATCACAACTAATATTCCTGACAAAAGAAGAAACAGAAAAGAAGCAAATTTTTGGTGTGAAAAAACCCACCTTACCCTTGACGACAACATCCTCAGTTTGAAGCTGTCTACACCTTTCCCATGCAAGTTCATACTGGATTGAACGTAAGCTAACGATCAAGCTATCATCAACTTCATTTTCACCAATAATTACAAACTCATCTTTCAAACCAGGAACTATGCCTGCATCTTCTACATGTTTTATTTTGTGAATACATGCCTCTTGGACAGGCAAATATGCTGATGACTTTGCAGTAATGTCAACTAGTGCACCATTGTTATCTGTTTTGAACACAGTTCCTTTGACCTGTAAGAAAATATGCATCAAACGCATCAAGCTAATCTTCCTTTTTGTGTATGTGTATGTGTATTTCTTTTAACTTCTTTTTGGGCTTTTGAAAGTAGACAGAGGTTTAAAGGATAGTGTATCATACAAAAAATTCCCTTTCCTAAAAATCAAATTAATGCAAACCATCCTTCTTCTTCTTTCCTGAATAAAATTGATGCAACCATATCTTCCTCAAGATTACAAATGTGGAAGAAATGAATCAATTTAGCACGTAATTCAGAAAAAGTTAAATAATTCAATCAAATATGTCAAAAAAACCATTAACAATATTCAGTGGAACTCAACGTGTATCCAATCACACACCCACAATATCAACTTGCACATAAAAACCCACTAAGCAATTCCTCATTTTAGCTCACGGCCATTAAAACCCAAACACAAAGTTCCATTCTATGCGTGCCTCACTTTGAACAATACAACAATTAGTCATTCTAGCTCATACCCACCAAAGAACTCTCACTCAAAACCCAATTCCCACTCACAATTTCAAAGAAAAACATTGAAACAAAAAAAAAGAGTGGCCAACCAACCAACCTTGGTTCCAATCTCAGCATTGAAGTCGTACTTTTCGAGAGCAGCGTTGAAGTCATCGAGAGTGAAGGGCACACCTTCAAGAGGCGTAGTACGACATCGTTCATAGGCATCCTCGAAGAGTTTCTTAAGCTCGGCCCTTTCTTTGGTCTGTGCGTTTGAGATTGCCACTGCTGAGACAATGGGAAACAAAGTGGGTTTGTGGGTTTGCTTTGAATAGAAAGGCTTTGACTTTGAGAAGCGAGAAGAAGAGAGTGGAGAACATCTTAGGCCTGTGAATTGCTGAGCCAAAGACGCCATATTCACTCACTCCAATTTTGTTCCTGTGTTTCGTTGGGGTCAGATAAGATAGAGAAAAAGGAGGACCAGAACAAAACAACATGTTGCACGCTATGGAGTTTGGATAATAGATACCAGAAAATGGTGAACCGGTTGAATTTTTGGTTTTGGTTTTTATTTTTATTTATTTTTCTGAGGACATAATTTTACTTACCTTAAATTAATTAATTAATTTATTGAAAAGTTCTTGAAAATTTCTCATTCTAAATCCTACCGATTAAGAGATTTAATAACGGGTAAAATATTATTTTGATCTTTAAACTTTATTAAGGGCACGTTTGGTACACAATTATGATTACTACATGAAAATGTAATAAGTATTATTATTCATTAGTTTAATGACCATTTAGAAATATAATCCTGAATATGTATCCACAATTTAATAGAGTATAAAAAGAAGGTGTAATTAAATCATTTTTAAGTCAAATTTTTTAAAATACACTTATTTTAGGGTATTCAAAATAAAGCTAATAATTAACAATAAGGAAAATTTATTTTCTTTCCTTTTGAAGATGTGGCAATTAATGGCTTTTTAGAAATTTTTTTAAAAAAGTTATTACATAAGGAGGTGAAGGAATAGATATTCAGTACTTTTGATAAGGAATAATTATTCCTCATTTTGAAGAATAGCTATTCATAAATAATAACAATTCATTGTAATAAAAATATAACCAAACAACTGAATAGTTATGCTATAGGAATATTTATTACATTACAGTGTCTATTATAATCTACCAAACATGCTGTAAAAGTTTTTTTTTTTTTTTAATTTACAAAGGAACCAAACTTCTTGTTTTTTACTATTCCATTGAGTGTATGCAAACACCACAAAAGACCCCATTATTAGTGAGTTATTACTTAATCTCCCAAAAGTTATATATTAAATCCGATAATTTTATGCCAAAAGCATTATAGCTCAACTAGTTAGTATTTCGTGATGTGTCCATAACATCTAGCCATTTAGGGTTCAAATCATCTTCCCACATTGTAACTATCAAATTATCAAAAAAAAAAAAAAAGATAAAAAAAATAAATAAATGAGGATTTTAAAAAATTAGCTATTAAATCCTATCTCCAAATGAAAGAGGGATATAGAAAAGAGCCTTATAGCTTACTAGTATACTCCAAATGAAAAAAGGGATATTGTGAAGAGTCTTGTAGCTCAATGACAAAGCATTCTTCTCATTTAATGGGAGGATCACGTTTATGTGGCGTTTGGTACGAGGGAATCTACATTATTCCTGGCATCCAGATTCATAGGAATGTGATTCTTTGCAATCTGGATGTCTAAGAATGTAGCTATTCCTATGTTTGGTTTCATTGGTTTATTCTTAAGATTCCTAGGAATATAAGATGATAATGTTTGGTTTATTCTTGGGAATCTTAAATAAATTATTTATTTTTCACATTCTATTCTTAGATTTGAATGTGAACTACCAAGTCCATTTAAAAAAAAAATCCTCTAAATAAATAATGAAAAACAAAATATAAATTATTAATAATTTGTTGAGCAACACACACACGACAACAAAAGTGAATACTTGGCAATAATGGAGGGTCCCCTTCAAACTTTTTTTTTTCCCCACACATGAAACCTAAATAGAACTCTATTAAAGGATATATCAACAAAGTTGTCTATCCTGTTTATGTTATTTTGGTGGGAAAAGATAAAGTTAAGGAAAAAGATATTGATAATTTGTTTTATATTTTATCTTAATTGTTTAAATGATAAGGAAAAATGGTTAAAATTATCAATTTATAAAAAATATAATTTCCTTTAAGTTTGGGAATCTGGATACTCACCTGTTTTAAAGGGAATCCACATTCTTATTGAGAGGGGTTTAAAGGGGGGATACAAATTCCCCATAGCATCTGATTCTCTGGCATGATTTGCAACCAAACATGAGAATCTTTAAACATTCTTGGAAATCTTAAAACATTACCCCGTACCAAACGCCACATTAAAGCATCTTCTTCAAAAATCATGTAAGTTATAGGCTTTTGTTGGGGTTTGTTTTGTGACAAGGCCCAAAAATGCAAGAATAGTCCAAATCTCCCATCAAGTTCTTTAGAAATGATTATTTGAGAAAAGTTAAGTCCAAACTTTCAAATATATGATGAACAAAGGCTTATGGTGTTTTAACAAGAGAAATCGAAAATACAATGACAAAAATGCATAAAATACACTTAAAACATTAGGTTTGAAATTTTGACTCACAGACTGCATGAAGAGGAAATTGAGAGAGGTCGCAAGAGAGAGAGAGAAGGTTTCTCTATACTAATATTTACACCCTAAACTTCAGAATAGTGAGAATTTTCGCAAGTTGAATGGATTTTTGCTCTAAAATTTCAATTTCAAGGGTAAAACATGGCTAGCTTGTTTTGAATCTAATTGAGGCATTTTATATTGAGTTTTGGGTACTCTTAATGACTGGTTTTTAGTCAATAGAAGAGGTTTTGGACCCTAATGTGTTAATTAAGGAGTTATTTTCAGGTTTGCTTTTGTTTGGATAAAATGAAGACTTGCTTTTATCATTATTAAGGGAAAATTTCGACTAAGCCCTCATTGGCTCGCCCTTTTAAGATGTTTCAAACTCTTGAGAGGCTCATCTAAGTGAGGGCTAGAACTTGAAGTTAGCCAATGAAAGCCAACTATATTTTAAAGGCAAAAAAGGTTAATGTAGAAAACTTGGAACATAGACAACATGAGCATAAAACCTCTATTGTGGTGAAAATTTAAGATATAAGACTTTTTTCATGAGCTTGAGATGCTGATAGTGTCCTTTACCCACTTAGTAGTACACACGAGTTAGACTCATGCAAAAGGTCCAACAGAAACCGATTCATACTCTTCAAACCACATTCTCTCAATTTTCCCAATATGTCATATGGACTTAGGTCATGCTTAAAAGAATAACATAAGTATAATATATGAATTGGGCCCACAAGAAGGTTGAACTTAATTGAATCAGGTTTGTAGAAAATGTATCACAAAGATGACCATTAATAGCTTTTTTAGTGGGCTTTTTAATAGTAAACATCAATTAAATATTATTTATTTGACCTTTTATTTTATATACACTTTTCCATTTTAAAACCGTTCTTGTTTCTTGAGATATAAAATTGCTAAATAAGTTTTAATTTGTATTTATGTTTTATCTACATCTCTTTCACAAGTTGTTTGAAAATTTTTGTCAATGATTATTCAACAGACTCATAATTTATCTTTTTGGTGAAATAGTTTACTGTTTCAATAAAAATGGATTTATATTAGCTCGAAATTTTGTGGACTATTTTTGGAGGTGGAACAAAAATTCAAAACTTACCAATATATTTTTGGGAGAATTACAACTTACCCACCTGTAGTTTGATTGAAATTTAAGTTGCCTACTGATGGTTTAAAAGTTAACACTTTACCCACTTGAAGTTTACTCCGTTAGGCTTCCGTAACCTACCTCTATACTTTCACCGTTAAAAACACAAAAAACATAATAAAAATATAAAAATCAAGATCTAAAAGCATATGTAAGGACTGGGTTACTTCTAGCCCAAAACGTGGATGGACTTAGACCCAAAAAGCCCTAACAATGAATTTGTAGAGAATGGGTTGGAAAACTAGGTTTTAATTAATCAAACAAACCTTCGAATGGATTCAGATATTGAAAGAAAGAAAAAGAAAAGGGTTTATGTTGGAGTAAATCATCCTCGGCAAGATCCGAGGAGGTCTATTCTTATATATTGTTCTTAAGTTTAGTTACAAATTTTCATCCTCTCTTTCCAGTGTTTCTTTTTCCTTTTTATACCATTCTCACTTCTCATTCCTACTTCACACGTGTATATTGGAGGGTTGGTGTTGATACTTATCTCATTTGCCCCTTCCATTAGTCTCTATGTAGTAGCTGTAAGGCTGAAACACACTATTCAGGTATCACCTCCACATTAATGCGACCAGAGAGTTAGCTGCAGTGCATTTAATGTGGAGGCAGTAGCTTTCCCTGGAGATACTACACGATCACGTTCTGTCCTATTCATCTGTAGTACTTATCTTCTCATATCAAATGGTATAAAAGGTTGCCTCAGTCGGTAAAACACTTCTTCGTACCTCGGCCTTGGTTAATCAAGGAAGGGTTCGTCCTCAATGAAGTTTCTTGGACCATTACGATTAACACTATCTCCTTCGCCTACAATTGTGGGCCTCTATGACACCGCGTGTTTGTCCTCGGACATGTCCTCATCCTCGATTTGGGCATCGAACCCGATATATATGTGGATGAGTATCTTTGGACTCTCCGACCTCACAATAGCCCCTCAAAATCCTGCTTTTTGGCACCTCGGGCAGAAAGGAGGATTTTGATATTCTCGGGCATGTTTTGGGTTTGTCGTGTCTTGTCCTCCACCAGTACGCTCTTGACGCTTCGGAGTCTGGAATGTGCCTTCATTAAATTCTGACTGCTCTCTGTCCCCCACGTTCTATGTTGTGATGTAGATTGAATGGCGAGCAGGAATTTTCCCGCTTGTACCTTTTTTCCTTTGATATAAATAACCTCCAAATTAGGCCTTCAAATTACTTTAGCATTCATTCAAACTTTAGTGCACATACATTGAACCTTCTAATATCTCTTACTCGTGCCTCTACAACTTTTAGAAGACTGTCTGAGGTCAAATCCCCCAATTATGTAAGTATCCAAAAATCTCTACAACTCGTTTTTTCACATATTTTCCTTTCCTTAGTGCATTTTCACTCCTCGGCTTTAGTTCTTCTTTCATTTCTCTTTAGTGTCTTCCTGAACATTCTTGAAAGAGAAAGAATGGGTAGGTTTAAGTGTTTGGTAAAATCCGAAGAAGGAATGGCGAGTTTTAGGGCTCAATATAGAATCCCTCCCAACGTCAACGTTAGATATTGTGGGGAGGGGGAGTGGTTTGAGCGAAGGCGAGCAGGTGAGGTAGTGATTTCCATGATTGCCTTCATAGAAGGAGGAATAAGAATCCCAATGGGGAGGGTTATGAGGGACTACCTTAGGTTCTATCTTTTAGCACCCACCCAATGCGTTCCCAACGTATTTAGGATATTAGGATGTGTGGACACCTTAAACGAAAAAATGGGGTTAGGGTTAACCCACCACGATGTTAATTGGGTATACAACCTCCACCATTTAAAGGGGAAAGGGTATTACCTGAAGACGAGGCAGCTCGAAATCAAGCTTATACTGTGTCTCCCTGAGTCTAGTAAAAGGCTAAATAAGGACTTCTTGATCGTATCAAGGAGATGGCACGATGGCATCCCTTGCCCAATGCAAGAGGGGCAACCAAGTGTGGTTCTAAAAGTAGGAAAAATGATTTACTCTTTACTTTACTTTGATTTGTGCTATCTCACTTTTAACGATCTGTTCCTCATGCCTTTTGCAAATAGACACACCACCGAGCCAAATTTCAATTTGGTTAATAAGGAGGGCTTAGACAGAATTCTCAAAGCCGAGGTGTTTGTAAATGAAGATGACGGTCAACTCTGGGTGGCTCACTTGATACTAGGAATCACACCCATTTCTCGTGCTTTCCAAGTGCCCAAGTGTGTGATAAAATCTCACGACCCACACCTACACCGCATCAGCGTTGCTATGGAAGGATTTCTCATTCCTGAGGGCACTCCAATCCCATAAGGTACTTTCTCCACACAGCCTGTTCCCTTTCCTGGCCCAACAATTGAGGGTGCTCAAAGTTCAACTCCAATACTAGAAGGCATATCAAAAGTAGGGGCCTTCTCGTCACAACAATTTATCGAGATTGCCACTCCGTCTTGCACCAGAAATTCAAAAGAAGAAGAAGTGGTAAAAGTGACCGATTCTGAGGACGAGTTCGAAGTTTTCAACCAAGACTTATCCTTAGAGACTTCTATCCCTGACCTCGGCCCACACTTCTCACCAATAATCGACGAGATGAGCATTCAATGCAAACCGAAGTCCAGTTTGCTGGAGTTGATAGAGAATCAACTTGGGAGGGATGCACCTGAGAAGATAGCATGTACCAAGTCTCCTACTCCTCCACCTGTCCTGCCCCATCCCCAATCGGCTGACCTGAAAAGGAAGAGAGAGCAAAAAGGAAAAGGGGTGATGGGAACTAGGCAAACCCTTCCCCCTCGAAAGGATGAGGTTCAAAGGGCAGCCAAACAAGCCAAAACAGGGCAGAGGGAGGCTGAAAAGAGAAGCGACCCCCCAGTGGGGCCTCTAGTTTGGCTCCTCGCTCCAATGTTGAATAGGGAACCACTCCTTGCCAATGCCTCCATCTGTGACTTCCAAGGAGGAACAGCTAGCTACGTCATTGATGCGGAGGAGCAAGCCTTGCTGCTCCCCGAGGTTATGGCCGAGTGGCGAGGCATGAGGAGACATGAAGTCTTTCTCAATCTCAAAAGATATTTGGCCATGGTATGATTTTGTTTAAGCCTTTTGCCTTTTCTTTCTTCTTTGTCTTCTTTTTTATGTACTTAACTTATTCCTTTCTTCTTTTTCTTCTTTTTGTAACCCATCTTTTTACTTTGGCAGGCTATTCAAGCCTCCTTCCAAGCAGAAGAGATGACCAACTATTGCCACCGTCAGATGAAAGAAGAGGAAGGCTGGTGTAACGCTGCCATGGAGGCCTTTCAGGTGGCCGAGAAAGGCCTTAAGGAGACGAAGTAAAAATTACTTGAGGAAGAAAAAGAAAGAAAATACGCAGCAACTACCCTGGAAAGTGTTGAAAAACAGGCTGAGACCCAAAGGCTGCAGCTGCGAGGTGTCGAGGACTAGCTGGCTACCATCAAGACCCAAATTGCAGCCTTGAAAAAGAAACTGGAAAAGGCTGAGAAAGCCAAGGTTTTAGCTGAGGAGGCCCGAGACGAGGCAGTGAAGGCCAAAGATGCAGCTGAACAACATGGGTATGATGTTGGGGTGGCTGAGACTGAAGACAGCCTTAAGGCCGAGGTCCTAACTATGTGCAGGACTTATTGTGCCTTGGTATGGGATGAAGCCCTCAACCAAGCCAAGGTTGAGGCTTCTTCCGTGCTGAGGAAAGTAGAAAGTATATACTACCCCCCGGCCATACGCCTTCAAAACTCTTCGGACTCTACGGCTGATCCACCCAAGGCTCCTCCTGCTATTGGAGCTATTACAAAAGGGACAGAGCAGGCTGAGGACACCTTAAAGGCAGGGGAGGTTAATAGAGAAGCTATCCAAGGTTTTGAACTACCTCCTCCTGCTCCAAGGGATACCTCCGAGGAAAAAGAAACTTCTCAAAGTATGGAGCTGGTATTGGCGACCCTTACCATACCTCCGAAGGAGGATCCTAAGGAGAAGGCCGAAGTGTCCACCACAGCAGCAAGTACACAACTTCCCAAGGATCCAAAAGATAAACTTGTAATAAAAATGAAAAGATAGATTGTTTTCCTTCTTTTTTTGTTTTAATTTCCTGGTTCTGTAATGTCATCTTACTTTTGTAATCAGTTTGCCTCCATTAGAGGTTTAATATTTATGAGACTTGCAAACTTTTCCTTTATGACTTTTGTGTTAACGTTGTTTCTAGTTTAACCATGGCTTGTTTCAACACTTTTGAGAAAAACTGTGATAAAGGACAATATCCTGGATTACTAATCTATCTAAACGATGACGTAAATTCCATGCATAAAATGGTTAGTATCAAAACAAATAAAAACTACTAAGCTTATCACTTCGGCAAAGAACAATTCTAAGTCTAGGAATCTTTTCAGTATTGTGACATACACATAGGTTTTAAAGGGACAATTCACTTTCACACAAACATAATTATGCCTAGAAATGCTTTAAGTGATGCTCATGAGCATCTAAATGAAATTCTTGTTGCAGTGAAAATCATTGTTGTTTGGAGTGATTATACTTGGCACCAAAGTAGTCAACTAAGAAAGCTAATTCACCTTGAACATACATTACTGCTTTTATACTTAGTAATTTGAGAGAATGTGTTAATGTACCTACAATATGTGGTCCAAGGAGCCGAGCATGATCTAGGGTTTGTTTGATACTTAGATAGATGTCACAGTGTGTTAATTTTCCCAAAGCAGATGGTCCAAGGAACCAGGCATAGCTGAGGATTTGTTTAACACTTAGCATAATAATTAAAAGATATCAATTTCCCTAAGGTATGTGGTTCAAGAATCCAGGCATGACTAGGGTTCTATTTGATACTCAGAGGGTTGTCACAATGTGTTAATTTTCCCAAAGTAGATGATCCGAGGAACCAGACATAGCTGAGGTTCTGTTTAACACTTAGAATAATAATCAAAAGATATCAATTTCCTCAAGATATGTGGTCCGAGGATCCAGGCATGACTAGGTTCTGTTTGATACTTTGATAGATGTCAGAGACGTATGAAGTCTAATATAACAAATCCGAACATGGCAAATAAAAAACTTCATTAATAATAATATCTTCTAAGATTATGTACATTCCAGGGTCGTGGTACAGCTTTTTCCTCTAAATCTTCAAGGTAATAGGCACCTATTTCAGCCACCAATGTGATGCGATATGACCCTTCCTAATTGGGTCCCAATTTCCCCACACCGGGTTCTTTGTAGCTCCCACAACCTTTCTTAAGACCAAGTCTCCCACTGTCAGTGGCCTTAGTTTCACATTGGCATCATATCCTTGCTTGGGCTTGTGCTGGTAATAGGCCAGTTTGACCATGACACTTTCCTTTTGCTCAGCAACTAGGTTTAAGCTTTTCTCCAATAGTTTATCATTATTGCTCAGAGTAAAGGAACTTGTTCTTAGTCTAGGGAATCCGGTCTCAAGAGGAATCACAGCCTCGGCTCCATAAGTCATAGAAAAAGGCGTTTCTCCTGTGGGCCTTCGAGGGGTAGTCTGGTAAGTCCATAGGACATGTGACAGATCTTCTACCCATTTCCCATTTGCATCATCCAACCTCTTCTTGAATCCACTTACTATGACCTTATTGACGGCTTCAGTTTACCCATTCCCTCGTGGATAGGCCAGGGTGGAATACATGTTTGTTATGTCGAGGTCGCAGCAATACCTCCTGAAGGACTTGCTATCAAATTGCAAACCATTGTCCGAGATGAGGGTACAGAGGACTCCAAACCTAGTGATAATGTTTTCCCAAATAAATCGTTTGGCATCCACATCCCTGATGTTTGCCAGTGGCTCGACTTCAACCCATTTGGTGAAGTAGTCTGTGCTGACTAATAAATACCTTTTATTCTCCGCTGCCTTAGGGAATGGGCCTACAATATCTAAGCCCCACTGGGCGAAAGGCCAAGGACTGGACAGAGGATTAAGGACTCCCCTAGGTTGGTGAATGTTTAGAGTGAACCTTTGACATTGATCACACTTCTTTGCGTAGTCCAGTGCGTCTTTCTACATCTTCAGCCACCAGTAGCCTTATGTAAGGGTCTTGTGTGATAAAGATCTTCCCCCAGTATGGCTTCCACAAATTCCTTCATGTAATTCTTCCAGGATGAGCTCAACTGCTTCAGGGTGTATGCATAGAAGATATGGACCAGAAAAAGATCTTTTATACAACTTTTGGTTCTCGGACAACCAAAATCGAGGAGCTTTCCTTCTTACCTTATCGGCCTCAGACTTATCCTCGGGCAAGATATCTTCCTTGAGGAACAACACAATAGAGTCCATCCAGCTAGGACCTACCTTTATTTGATGAACATGAACCATATTTCTTTCCACCTTAGTGGGATTACATAGGTCCTCAATAAGGATTACCCGAGGTAGGCTTTGTGCTGAGGATGTTGCCAACATGGCCAGGGAGTTTGCATGGGTATTCCAACTTCTAGGAACTTGTGATAAATTAAAAGATTCAAACCCAGACTGTAAATGTCTAACCTAGTTCAAGTATTCCTACATCCCGCTCTGGCTTCCAGCTTTCCTTGGACTTGGCCTACCACCGGCCTTGAATCAGAGAAAGCCTCTACTGCTTTTCCCTCCAATTTCTGGACCATGATCATCCCTACCAGTAGAGCTTCATATTCCACTTCGTTGTTTGTAGTCGAGAAGCCCAATCTTAAAGATTTTTCAATCGTGATCCCCTCTGGGGACGTCAGGACTAGCCCCACACCAGATCCCCTATAGTTCGCCGCTCCATCAATGTAGACCTTCCGAGATAGAGGCTCTTGTATAGAGATTACTCCAACTGATTTTCCATCCGTGTTTTCCTCCTTTACTTTCTCTTTCAATGGAATTTCAGTGAACTCAGCTACTAGATCGGCAAGGACCTAACCTTTGACCGATGTGCGAGGCATATATTTGATATCAAAAGCCCCTAGAATTATGCCCTATTTTGCTATTCTCCCTATGTAATCAGCACTTCGAAGTAGAGATTTGAGTGGGAGTTGGGTTAGGACAACGACCGTGTGTGACTAAAAGTAATGGGGAAGCTTGCGCGTGGCATGCACCATGACCAGAATGGCCCTTTCCAACGGTAAGTAATGAAACTCGACCTCATGTAAGGACTTGCTTACGTAATAAACCGGCTTCTGTACACCACTATCATCCTAGATTAGAACCAAACTCACTGCGTGGGAGGCCATTGCGATGTAGGCAAACAAAACCTCATCTACCTCGGGTCTAGACATGATGGGCGGCCGAGACAAATACTCCTTTAGCTGCTGAAAAGCCAGGGCGCACTCTTTGGTCCATTCGAATCCCTTCCACTTATTCAATAACTAAAAGAAAGGTCTACATCTGTCTGCTGACTGAGAGATGAATCGGTTTATAGCAGCAATCATCCCTGTAAGCCTTTGAACCTCCTTGGGATTCCGAGGTGGTTGCAAATTGTTAATTGCCTTAATTTGGTCATGGTTGACTTCAATTCCACGGTGTGTGACCATGTAGCCCAAGAACTTCCCTGATCTAACACCAAAAGAACACTTGGAGGCATTGAGCTGCAGCTTGTACCTTTTCAAGATATCAAAAATATTTCCGAGGTCATTAACATGATCAGACTCTACCTTGCTCTTCACCACCATATCATCGGTGTAAATCTCGATGTTTTTACCTAACTGAGGCCCAAACATCCTGATCATCATCCTTTGATAGGTACCCCAGCATTCTTCAAACTAAAGGGCATCACCTTATAGTGATAATTTCCAATAGGAGTGACAAAAGCTGTCTTCTCTTGGTCATCCACAGCCAAAGGTATTTGATGGTACCCTTGAAAGGCATCAAGAAAACTCATTTAAGGATGGTCCACAGTTGCATCCACCAATTGGTCGATTCGAGGCATAGAGAAAGGGTCCTTAGGGCAGGCTTTATTCAAGTCTGTAAAGTCTACACACACGCACCATTTCCCAGTCTTCTTTTTTACCACCACTGTATTAGCCAGCCATTCAGGGTAGAAGACTTCTTTAATAGCCCCAGCTTGCTTGAGCTTTGCCACCTCGTCCTTGACAGCATCATAGTGTTCCTTAAATGAACGCCGAGAAGGTTGCTTCTTAGGGGTGATTGATGGATTGACATTCAAATGATGGCATATGAAGCTCGGATTCACTCCCAAAGCCTCATAGGCATTCCAAGCAAATACATCAACGTTCTTCTTAAGGAATTCCACTAACTCCCCCTTTTCTTGAGGTGGCAGTTGAGCACCAACCTAGAAAAACTTCTCTGGATCATCCTTTATGGCAAATCTCTCCAAATCTTCACATGTAGCCTTATCGGTCAGCACCTTAGCAGGTAATTCCGTAGACTTTAATTGCTATAAACCATCATTAACTGAGGCCGAGGACTCCACCGTCGGCTGATGTAAGATTGCAAACACAAGGCACTGCCAAGCCATGGATTGGTCCCCAACCAACTCCTCAATCCGATCTTTTGACGGGTATTTCACCTTTTAGTGCAGAGTTGAAGAAACAGCCCCTAGTGCGTGAAGCTAGGGTTTGGCAACTATGGCCATGTAAGAGAGAAAGCATCAACTACAATGAAGTCCACCTCAACCACCTTTGAACCTGCCTGTACAGGTAACCTAATCTGTCCTTTAGGAATGACAACTTTCCCCTTAAAACTCACAAACAGAGAATTATAGGCCGTCAAATCCTCGTTTATTAGATTCAGCCCCTTGTACAAATCAGGATACATGATTTCTGCACTACTGCCCTAATCCACCGACACCCTTTTTACGTCATACCCTCATATTATGAGGGTTACCACCAAAGCATCATCATGTGGCTGGATGGTTCCTATCTTATCTTCGTCCGAGAAACTCAATGTCAGTTGAATCTCTACTTTAGCCCTTTTTGGTCCGATATTAATGTGCTCGGCTGGTAGCTGAGCTACGGACATCACTCTGGAGGGCTGTGAGCCAGTTCTCCCAAGTGCAGTGAAAATAACATTGATGATGCCTATAGGTGGCCTTGAAGGAGCATTCCTCTGTGTCCTAAACCTTGGCTGGTCTCCCTGTCCGTTTGGGCAACACAAAAGATGTTGCAACCTTCCTTCTTTAACCAGCCGCTCCAAATGATTCCATAGTGTACGGCAGTCCTCGGTGGTATGTCTCTGCTCCTAGTGCTACTGGCAATAAAAACTTTGATTACGCCTTGAAGGGTCCCCACTCATTTTGTTTGGCCACTTAAAATATGGCTCATTCTTGATTTTTTCCAACACTTGATGTACTGGATCTCTAAACACAATATTTACCACTTGAGGGGCTGCAGACTCAGACTGCCCAGTAAAATCCCTACGAGGTCTACTATTGTTGTAATGGTCCGACCTAAAATCCCTCCTTTCTTGAGGGATAACCTTGCCCTTTCCCTTACCTTGCTATTGGTCATCTTCAACCCTCTTGTACTTGTCAATCCGATCCATGAGTTAACGTATACTGTCGACAGGTTTTCCAGTCAAAGACTTCCTTAAGCCATGCTCGGCTAGCAAGCCGAGCTCTAGCCGAGCTCTAGCCGAGCATGAAATTGCTAATGGTCACATTGTCAAAGTCGCCATCAACCTCATTGAACATCTCCCAATATTTGTCTGAATAGGTTTTCAAGGTTTCTCCTTCTTTCATGGACAATGATAGTAAAAAAGCTAAGGACCGAGGAACTTTTCTACACGTGACAAAGCGAGACCCAAACGCTCGAGTAAGTTCTTTGAAAGAATCAATGGAACTTGCCTTTAGACTGTCAAACCACTTCATCGCCACAGGCCCCAAACTTAACGAGAACACCTTACACATCAAGGGCTCGTTTTTGGAGTGTATGGCCATCCTCTGATTGAAGTGGCTAACATGCTCCATAAAGTCCGTCCTTCCGTTGTACATGGTGAATGTGGGTTGAGAAAACCGCTAAGGAAGTCTCCCTTCTTCGATCCAAAGCATGAAAGGCAACTTGGAAATCTGGGTAAGTGCTTTGCTCACATCATCGTTTCCCAAGCCGACCGAAGATGGCTTTCTATCCTTGCGCTCATGATGATAATCCCTATCATATGAGAAGGACTCACTAGGTGGAGTTCTGGACCTGTGCTTATAGCTATCATCCTCTTCGCCCCTAGAAGAGAAATCAGGATTGGATGGAGCTCGCTTTCATCATTCATGGCACAAGCTTCTTTTCAGATGATCAATCTCCCTCTACATGTTTCTGGCATTCTCCTCCTGAGAAACATGGCTTTTACCACGAGCTAGGCTTCTATTAGTATGGGTAGTACGTACACTTCCCTCCTGGTCCCTTTGCCGTTCAAGATCATGGAAGTGATCTTGACGTTGAGACCCCATAGATTCTGCCTGGTGTGAACCTAAACCTACCATCTTCGAAAGTTGAAATCACTCAAACACTAGTTTCCCACAGACGACGCCAATTATAAGGACCAGGTTTGAACTTCTAGCCCAAAACGTGGATGGACCTAGGCTCAAAAAGCCCTAACAATGAATTTTTAGAGAATGAGTTGGAAAACTAGGGTTTAATTAATCAAACAAACCTTTGAATGGATTCAGATATTGAAAGAAAGAAATAGAAAAGGGTTTATGTTGGAGTAAATCGTCATCGACAAGATCCGAGGAGATCTATTCTTATATATTGTTCTTGAGTTTAGTTACAAATTTTCATCCTATCTTTCTAGTGTTTCTTTTTCCTTTTTATACCATTCTAACTTCTCGTTCCTACTTCACACGTGTATATTGGAGGGTTGGTGTTAATATTTGTCCCATCTGCCCCTTCCATCAGTCTCCACGTAGTAGTTGTAAGGCTGAAACTCATTGTTCAGGTATCACCTCTACATTAATGCGGTCAGAGAGTTAGCTGCAGTGCATTTAATGTGGAGGTAGCAGCTTTCCCTGGAGATACTACATGATCACATTCTGTCCTATTCATCTATAGTACTTATCTTCTCATATGGAATGGTATAGAAGGTTGCCTTTGTTGGTAAAACACTTCTTCGTACCTCGGCCTTAGTTAATCAAGGAAGGGTTCATCCTCAGCAAAGTTTCCTAGACCATTACGATTAACACTGTCTCCTTCGCCTACAACTGTGGGCCTCTATGACACCGCGTGTTTGTCCTCGGACATGTTCTCGTCCTCGGTTTAGGCCTCGAGCCCGATATATATGTGGATGAGTATTTTTGGACTCTCCGGCCCCACAGTATATTTGTGAAGTTTTGGCTTAGGAACGTTCTTCCTCTCTATAAGAACATTCTCAAGCTATCAATTTATGGGTTTAATTTTTAGTTTATGTTCAAGATTTATGATTTAGTTTTTGGTTTGGGTTTATGTTCAAAAATTCTGGGTTTACCAAATCTACCGGGATCATTAGCATAACCACCACCATGGCTAGGATTATAAGCATTGGCAGTTGCATAATTAGGTCGAACAGGAGGAAGAGCATTTTGATACATATTTTGCTTCCTTTGATGCCGTCGTCGAATGAAAAAACAAAACAAAATTGTCATGCATATGTAACTGGCGCAGAGACAAATCTTCTTTTCTTAAACTAAATAGGAAATGAGTTTACGCGCCCCCCCCCCCCCCCCCCCCCCCCCCCCCCACAAAAAAAAGCCAAATGATGAAACAGCGACATTTTCCCCTGTGGCTCCCCCTTAATCCTTACATATTGCTAAGTTGCTAAGGAGCTTTACGTACTTACCGTTCCGTATGCATGTCTAATTCTTTTAATTTCTGGGAAACAACAAAGTCTATATATAATAATGTCTTCTTTATTTGGGTCCAAAATTCTGGGTAAAACCCAGAATTTTTGAACATAAACCCAAACCAAAACCTAAACTCATAAATCTTGAACCTAAATAAAAAACTAAACCCATAAATTTGAACATAAATCCACAGCCACTGCAACCAAAAATTAAAACCAAATCAAACACACCAAAAATTCCTTTCTCAATCTTTTCTATAGGTTTGAGAATGTTCTTATGAAGAGGAAGAATCAGGGGCGGAGCCACGTTGTCCCTTGGGGGGGCCGTGGCCCCTGCAAAAAAAAAATAAAGTCCAACAGAGTAGTCATAAAAATTGGTTGGCCCCCCACTGTTAGACATCCTGCCCCCCCATATTTCTCCCACTCCAATTATAGTTTCAGGCCCCTATTCTCCCAGGCTCCCACCATTAGTTTTAGGCCTCTCATCCCCCAAATAAAACACAAAGTTGGCCCACTAACATTTAAAAATACTAAAATCCAAATATATAACAACAAATTCTCACTTTCTCCATCTCAAAAACCCACCCCACGGTCTCCACAGAATCCCTTGTTCTTTTCTTTTCTTTGTCTTCTCTGATACACTTCCCAATATCGCCTACCAGCCTCCAAAACTCTACAGCATCAGTCCTCTGTCCTCCAGTCCGAAAAAAAAAAATAATAATAAAATAAAATTTCCTGACCAATTTTTTCTTTCTTCTTGCTTTCTAAAACAAATCACTCAGTATATTTCATTGTCAAATTTTAGGATTTGGAACTTGTGACTGCCTGGTGAAGTGGTGAGTTTTCTTCTCTTATTTAAGCACTAGACCTTCATGGCTTCATCTATTTTCAGTGTTTTTTATTTTTTATTTTCTCAACTATCTACACCTAAATATTCACATGCTCTTTATATTTTCATAGATTTTTAGAGAAATATATGATTGAAGGAATGGGGATGGAGATAAGGATTAAGGAGATTCAGATTGTTTGTGATGACTAATGAGTCTTGAAGGGAAGAATATCTACAATTGTAGGCAAATAAACATTGCCACACGGCCCATCCATTTTTGCACTTTGTGATTCTGTGAAGACTGAAGACAGGTAAAATTATTTTGATTTATGACCTATTTTTTATTAGTTAGATATCATGTGGCTGTTGGAGTTGTTAAATTTTTTGGTTTATGTTGTGTACAAATCCTTGTGTGTTTAATTTTTGTTTTTGTTTAAGCCTTTAAGGGGTTATTATTAATTAAAGTTGTATTAAAAAAAATTAAAATATAGGAAAATTTTAATAATAGGAATGATGATAATTGATGGGTTTGACTGTTTAAATTATAGTGGAAATTTTGTTTTTTCTTGATTATGAATAACATCCATATAACTAAGTAAAAATTTCTAATTAAAATTTTATTTTTTAAAATTTTTTTCTGGTTAATTTTTGAGTCATATTCTTAAAACTAAAAGAATTATGAGCAAACGAAAAACTATTGATGCATTCTTTAAGAAAAAAGATGTTAGCAATTCAGAAATTAGGACACCTGTGGCTGTAGAAACAAATGTTGATATTTCAATGTTTGTTGAACACCCCTCTAAATATTCAAGAATTCAATTTGAAGAGATAGATCGTGATCCAGGATCACGTAGACAAATATATGAGAAGGAAATTGCAGGGAATTTTACTATAGAGATGATAATGGATGAATTTTATTCCATGAAAAATCGTCGTCAGGCATGATTTGATCTGGTTGATGACCCGATCCGTTTTGTAGCCCATTGTGAATCCTGTGCGCAGGATATAAAAGCCGTTTTTTTTTTTTTGTGATTAGGGTTTTGTCTTGTTGTTGTTTTTGAGAGAGAAAAACACTGTAGCCACACATTGTAATTTTCTTTGATAATAGGGAAATCCTTGCAACTCCGAGGACATAGGCAAATTGCCGAACCACGTAAATACTGTCTTGTGCGTGTGATTGTTTTTCTTTTCGCGTTTTGTTTTCTCTATTTTTTTGTTTCTCACAGGTTTAGAATTTCAGTTGAATTCCCAACATGTTCAAGTAAATGATGATATATGAAAATTGATAATTTTGTATTCAATAGACTTAAGAATTATATTTAGTATATCTCTGTTACAACCCGGCCCCCCCAAGTATTTATTCCTGGCTACGCCCCTGGGAAGAATGTTCTTAATCCAAAGTTTCACCATTTTAAGAAATATGTTAGATCTTAATTTTTATGTTTTTGTTATGTTTTTTGTGCTTTTAAAGGTGAGAGTATAGTTATGGAAGTCTAACGGAATAAATCTCAGGTGGGTAAAGTACCAATTTTTAAACTACAGATAGGTAACTTAAATTTTGTCAAACTACATGTAAGTAAGTTGTAATTTACCATATTTTTTTCTTGAAAAAAAACCAATTATCATATTGCTCACTATTGCATGGTGAAATTAATATCTTCATATTTGAATCCATACCGCTCCCAGTTGCATGACACGCAAGGTTGGCTCAAGTGAATTAAAGGACGAGATTGAAAGTTAAAAATTCATTTTTTTATATCTCAATTATTGGATTAGAAAATTTTTTAACCTTTAAACTTCTTTTTCACTTTTTAATCTTTCAAATTTTACATCTCACACACTTGTGTTAGTTGCACCATACAATCATTTCATAGGATCCAAATCCGATTGGCATAACCATCCATGCACACGAGAGAGGTGGCAATCTGCTTGAGAGTTAAGACACAACAAGAGGGACATACAACTTACAACGTTTTAACTGCAACAAATGAATAGGTGATTTCGCTCCAATTCCAAAGGATTTAAAATTTATTTCCTCGTTAAAGATGAGTAATTATAGCGAATGCTTTCTCCTCTTAACTGAATTTATGATAAATTTAATTTTCCGTTAAAAGAAATAATATATGATAGTAATTGTTTGCATTAATGTACCAAATCTCCGAAAATTTGGAAATGATGTCGCAATTTTTTTGCTTTATTGACTGATTTAGACCTACTCTGGCAAGGCTTAGATCCAATCGGAATCGTTGATCACCTCAGAAAATTAATCACGTTCCACGATCATTCTTCTTATCCACCCTTTATTTCAACCATGCAAGGAAAAAGAACTGAACAAGAAAATACACAAACCGTTGATCACCTCATCAAAATGTCCATACTTCACAATGAGCCATAGAGTTTATCATCTGCATGGAAACATACCAAATCAGAGCCATAATATTTGACAAATAGATACAATAGAATAATTTATTTCCTCTAATATCAAACATTCCGTTTTCACCACCCACTGATTCCCTGTATATAGAACCATACCCTTAATCTTCAAAACCCATCTTGCAAGACTCAGCATTGTGTTCTTTCTTCTTTCTTTGATAAAAAAAATCTTGTTTCTTTGTCTTCCTTTGAATCCCGAGATGGCACCAGAAGCAACAACCAAAACTGTGAGTGTCCCTAAGACAAAGAGAGCCTATGTGACCTTCTTGGCTGGCAATGGTGACTATGTGAAGGGAGTGGTTGGTTTGGCTAAGGGTCTGAGAAAGGCCAAGTCAGCCAATCCTCTTGTGGTGGCCATTTTGCCTGATGTGCCTGAGGAGCACCGTCGCATACTTGAATCTCAAGACTGTATTGTCCGTGAGATTGTGCCTTTGAGCCCTCCGGAGAATTATGCTCATCAATTTGCTATGGCATACTATGTCATCAACTATTCTAAACTTCGTATTTGGGAGGTAAATCTTTTGCTTATGAACCCTTGTTATGTATTTCATGGTGCACATCACGCAAGCCATAAAGTCTTCCCTATCTAAAACATTTATATATATATATATATATATATATTTTTTTTTTTTCTTTATTTAATATTTATTTTACTTCTTGATTAAAGGAAAAAAAGAGTCTTTATTGCAAAGGTTAGGATGTGATTGCTATATATTGTATGATAAAATCAATATTTTGATTTGGTTATTGGTACGTATAGTTTGTGGAGTACGACAAGATGATCTACTTGGATGGTGACATACAAGCGTTTGACAACATTGACCACCTGTTTGACTTGCCGGATGGGCACTTCTATGCTGTGATGGACTGCTTTTGTGAGAATACATGGATCAATTCTACTCAACACAACATTGGCTATTGCCAGCAGTGTCCAGAAAGGGTTCAGTGGCCAGTTGAGATGGGCTCTCCTCCTCCACTTTACTTCAATGCAGGCATGTTTGTTTATGAGCCTAAGCTTTCAACTTACCATGATCTCTTGGAGACTGTCAAAGTCACTCCTCCAACTTTATTTGCTGAGCAGGTAACATTTTTAATGGTTGACACTATTTTTAATTTGTTCTTGTTCGTTTATCTTATTGATTTTGTAACCATCATTAATTCCCATATTTCTTTATTTGTTTCACTTAAAAATACACTGTTTTGGACAATGTTTTGCAGGACTTCCTTAACATGTACTTCAAGGATATATATAAGCCCATCCCTCCCATATACAACTTTGTTTTAGCCATGCTTTGGCGTCATCCCGAAAATTTCAACTTTGATGAAATAAAAGTTGCTCACTATTGTGCTGCGGTATGTTAATAAAGATTAACTTTTGGTTGCTTTCAATTAGTACACCTTTTAATTAGGTTAGTATTATTGCTAATCAATTGTGTACATTTTCATGATAAAGGGTTCAAAGCCTTGGAGGTACACAGGAAAAGAAGAAAACATGCAAAGAGAAGACATCAAGATACTGATTAAGAAATGGTGGGACATTTATGAGGACGAGTCTTTGGATTACAAGAATGTAATTGCTGTTTCAAAAGCTCAACCTGTCTTTGAGGCCCTACAGCTAGAGGAGATTGATGTGGTTGATAACAGGGATGCTCCATCGGCTGCTTGATTAGTTTTACCAGTGTTGCTAAGTTCTACCACTGTCTTAATATTAGAGAAGACAAGTAGGGTAGTTTGCTATTCTATAGTAGCAACCTTGGCTGTTGGATATTGCCGAGTAAATAATGTGGGAACAATGCTTTTTTTATGTTGATTTAAGCCTGATCATTTATTTAATTTTAATGGATACCAGTTACTGGTAAATGGTGCGTTCTCCTCTTCTTCTACCTCGCGTTCTCCACTTCTCTCTTCTTCCTTTCTCAGGTGTTTCTCTTGGGTTCTTTAATTTCATCCCCTTATATTCCTGTTTTTCTATCAATCTAGGTAGGATAAAAAAAGCTACAAAATTTTACGAAGGTTTCCGAACTTCAAAGAGGGGTTGTTGCCTTGTTGCAGGTAATTCATCTCTACGTACGATTTGGTAGTTTCTTAATTTCTCTGTTTTTGTCATCAGCGTGTAATCTTCTGCGTGTATATTACTAAAAATTTTAGATTTGGGTTTGATTTTATTTTTTGGATTGATTTGTAGCCGCAAAAATGAGGGAAGACTGAACGAAAATTTAAAATTTCTGATTTCCTGCAGTCTAATAAAAAATCTTAAAAGACAGTCCTTGTGGGGACTAAGTAAAATGGCATAATATTAATAGCCATCAAAAGACAGTCCTGTTTTAGTTTATTAAATAATTATTTTTTTAAAATAATCGTTGGACATTTTTTAATTAAAAGAAAAAAGAAAAAAAACTATTTAAGGTATTAATAAAAAATTAAATAGTTTTGACTCTAAAAGAATTTAAATAAGTTTTAAATTATTTGATTCTTTCCTTAAAAATAAAATTTGATTATTCCCTTAAAAAAATTTGATTAATTTCTTATAAAAAAGTACTAATAAAATAAGACGCTAACCCAGGTTCTTGGTCATTGCCATTTGGTCCAGCCTAAAACCAAAATGGGCATTGCCATGAGCAGGGTCATGGGTTAGGGTTTTCCCTTTCGACCCAACCAACCTAGTCCATTAACTGGTCAACAAGCCGCTATGCCTAGCCTATTAGGCCCATGAGCCAAGTAAAAATGGATAAGGCTAGCCGGACCCAACCCATTTACAATCTTTGTCTAGATGAAACTTGACAGCTCTAGGTTTACGGCAAGTCCATTGAACTCATCACTTGAGTATCCTTAAAGGGATTGATAGTGTGATAAGAGAAGTTAAAGCGCATAACCATTTCCTAAAAATAAGCCATTCTAAATATATATTTGATTGTTCGAGTAATATTACTATTCATAATTCAATTTATAGTATATAGAGCACTCATATCAGCAAGTGTATAATAGAAAAAGATGTAAAATTTACTCATTTTAGCCAAGAAATATCCACATTACTGATTGTAAAAGTGTGCAAATTTACAAAATTGCTACAGTATCCATGTAAATTTACATGGCTACTATAGTTTGGAATTTTATTAATTTTTTCTTCCACTGTCCCATGTCGGATTTGCTCTCTCTCTTCCCTTTGCTTTTTATCCATCTCACACTCTCTTTCTCTTCTTTCTTTATTTCTCTCTCTCTCTCTCTCTCTCTTCTTCTTCTTCTTCCTTCTTCCACTAATAAACATGTTGACCACCAAAAGTGAGTATGGTGATGATATGGGCTCGTCAGTGTGTTGGGGGGACTTGGAATCGTCGCCTAAGGTCGTTGATCAATCCTATTGGCGGATTGGGTTCTTAGGTTTTTGCAGATCTAGTTGCTAATGTGTTTTTGGATGATTTGTGATAGCGGGGTAGGACGTTGATTGGACCACCATGAGTGAGAATAGTGATTATGCAAGCTCTTCAGTCCGTGGGAGAACCTAGAATCGTCGACTAGTTGTGGAGGATCTGTGCAATGGGTGAATCGGTTAGGGAGGAGGAAAGAGAGAGAGTCTTGGGTTTAGAAAAGAAGAAGAGACTGGTTGTGGAGAAGGAGAGAGAGAGAGCCTTAGGTTTAGAAGGGAGAAGAGTCTGGTTGTGGAGGAGAAAGAGTTTGGAAAGGAAGAAGAGAGTGATTTCGAAGAGAGAGACTGAGAGATGTGGTTTTTGGTTGAAAAGAGAGGGAGATATGATTTTGGAAAATAAAAAAAAAAATTATAAAGAAATAATATTTTAATTAAATGTAGTGTAAAATAGATAATTTTATGTTGAGCTTTTATTTTTTTTTTATTTTTTTTTAAGTGAGTATGTAAAATAAAAAAATTAAGTTCTTATGTTAAATAGACAAAAATATTTACACAAACTTGATGCGAATGCTCTTACATCTCCTTATTATTTTTCTTATAAAATAAATTTTTTGGATAAATCAAGAAAGATTTTATTTCCAAAACACCATCAATTTTGAGTGGACATCAAAGAGCCGGACTTAAATGAAGTGAAAATTTATGCATAGGTGTAAGGTCATAAATCAAAATTTTATATGTATTAATATGTTGTGTTGTAATTGTTCCCTAATCAAAATTTTAAATATAATTCCCATGGGATGCTTTTTAGTAACTAGATAAAACTTAAGTATAGTATAATTTACTTCAATTTTTGTTAAATTCATAAAATGATTAAATTATAACAATTTTAAACCATAAATAGCAATCGTTTATGCTTTTAAAATTTTATAGCTTAACTTGAAATAATATCAAATTATGAAGTTTATATTTATATATATATATATACACACACACACACTAATTATTTCCAAATTTTGTTACTTATACACTTATTTTATGAAGAATAATAATTACTAAATTTAAAATTGAGCTCCTAACACTTCTAAAAGGTAAAAGTTATTTTATAATATTTTCTTCCTCTGTTAAAAATTTCAAATCTTTAAGAGGGAGTTTTACATATACACATTTAGATTAAATTAGAGTAAGCTAGGAACAGACCCATGATTTCAAGTTAAGAGAGATCAGGGTATAAGAAAAAGAAAAAACTTCAAATAAGCATCCATATAGTATTAATGAACTATCAACCTTGAAAAATACCCAAAATCATTATTTCTGAATACATTAAGATGCATTTATCTACCAATAAAAATAAAAGACACAAAACATCATTGGTTTTTATTTTGATGTTTTTTTAAAACTCTTTTGATAAATTTTTTTTATATTTTGGGTTAAGGATTAACATGGGCTTGAGCCAGACAAGATTGGGTTGGAGTGATCATTCTGAAAGGGAAGGCATCAAGCTTCTTAGTAGAGGAGCTTAAATTTAATTTAATTTTTTTCATAAGGCCCATAGGGGACTGGGCTCCTTTGGGCCTCCTCCTTAGTTCGCCACTGAAGTAGAATTTCTATCATAAATAAAAAATAAATAAATAAATTCATTTTTTTTTTAACATTTGTTTTTCTTTCATAGCTTATAAGTATTGGGGGAAAAAACTTAATAAAATAGAAAAAGAAATTATTTTTCTTTTTCAAATAAAGTTTGGGATATAATAAAGATATATGAGAAAACACATAAAGAAATGTGTGCATATATATATGCTTAGGGTATTTGCCCTCTTCAGAATTTTGTCCCTTTCTTCTTCTCCTCCTCACTCCAGAGAGCTCAAAAGGCTGTACATGGTATCAAAAATTCTAAATTATCAAATATCAGATACTGGTGCCAAAGGCAAATACTAAGAAAATTACCCCAAGAGGGTGTTTGCTTCATGAAACATAGAAATTGGCCGATGGTAGGTGAGACCCACATTTATGTGAGAGGGAGAGGATACTCTCGGAATACTCAAATAACAACTCATTCTTGTGGCTCTGTCACATCACTACTAGAAATTACCAGTATGTGTTTTCAAACCAGAGGATTTGGTAGATGTTTGTTTTATTTAATTGAGTCTAGTACTATAAAATTTGGAACTCCAATCTTGAATATTGTTTTTTTTTTATATAAGATCATGAATATTGTTTATATTTAACTATTCGCCGGTTTTCAGACACAATTTGTGGAACATGACGAGGCTTCCCACCTGCTATTTTTGTACATTAAAGTTCTTTGAGTCATGTACTTTGCGGTAATTACCCCGTAATATTCGTAGTTGTTTGTGATATTTTCTTAGGTTGCCTCTTATACATACAAGAGTACTTAGTGAAATATTATCGAGCAGAGGTTTCCATACACAATATATAGATTCTCAATTTTGATTAGGAAATTGACACTTATGACTTTGTATTTGTCTTCCTGTGCTTCTGAAACAGACATTATGGCGTGTGCTGCATGTAAAATCATGAAAAAAGGATGCAAACATATATAATTGTCCTTTCGCAGAGTTTTTTTGGACGTCAAGATACAGAGAATTTTCTGAAACTTAAACGTCATTACCCACTACCCAGTCAAATTGATGACAAAAAAGTTGAGTGATGCTAATACTACTAAGAAATACAAGGAACTGCTTGTACAAGAGTGGTACGCCTAATGCCTGCGTCAATGCTAAAGGCAAAGAAAATCAAGCAGGAGCGTCCTCTTCAAACAATGAAAAGAAAGAATTGCAAACTTCAAAATGTCAAGCAGCTGCCTCCACCTCGAACATGGAAGTCATTGCTCAAAAGAAAGGATGGCTCTCATGTTAAGGGGATTGAGAATATGTCAAGACACTGGTAGAATGCTCTTGGTACAGTGAACTAACCACACAATTCATCAGGTGAATCCCCCGCCGATATACAAAGAACTCCAACTATTGCCCATTACTTTATTTTAATGGTAATAGAACACCACCACATGGAAACAAGGTTGAACAGAACACAAACCTGTGGCTTGGCTAGAAGAAGCACATCATGATCAATACCAGAACATGAAAAACCAGCATTCTAAATTGTAAGTAAAAAGCTCAACAAAAACATGAACAATTTCACAAAAACTAGCAATCACAGAGGTTCAAAAAACCCATCTAGGAACTTTCGCAACATTGACGAGTCATTGTAAATTTTCCTAGAACAAATAGACAACAAAACGAGAAATAGCTGAGATGTTATTGTAAAAAACCCTACTCAAACCCTAAACTAGCTCTCACTCTACATAAATTAATAAGCAAACCTCATCCAAATTTCTATCACAATTCCAATACATAACAAATCAACAATTTACTGATCCATCAACAAATTACGGAGATTGAAGAGGAATGACTTCACATGTCTAACGCGTATTGCTTTCATGTTCAGATTACAAGAAAATAAGGAAAGCCATGCAATGCATAAGTTATCTTAGTCGTCAGCGGTTACATTCAATCTCGTTGTCTATCTCGTCTGCCAGTTAATACTACCATGCATAACATCTAGTAATAGAGGCAGCCTCTACAGCTTTGTAGAAGAAGATATGGATTGAATGCCTGTAATTTATTAGAATTTGGACCAAATTGTGTATGTGCAATATATGCCATCATTCGTCATTGCAAATTAGTCAGCACCAAATAACAAAAGAATATATATTACCTTTTTTTCTTTCCTTACCATATAATTATTTAGAAAAGTGCTATATCCACAACACTTTCACAACAATCATATGTGATAAGTTATTATTAATTTACTTTAATTTAAATCTATAACTTAAATTACTTTTTTTTTTTCACTTATAACAACCAATAACAATCTACCACTTACCACCATCACTTACAACCATGCACCTTTAACGCAATGGTCACTTCACACGTATAAGTACTTGTGAAGTGATTCAAGTCTCCAGAAGAGAGACTCACACACATCACACATACACATTTAAATTAGGCTAGAGTAAAATTTCTAATTTGTATTTAAAAACAATCTGCCACTTAAGATTTATTGTGGAAGTGGAGGACTTAAATATTTGTTGTGAAAGTGGAGGAATTGATTCAGTATCATGGAAGAAAAATGCCTCGTCGATCTATAAGATGAGGCAGTACAAATTTTTCAAGTCAAGCTAGCTCTATATTCCATATGACAATTAAATTAATATTCTTTAGGGGAAGAAGTTTACCTACAAAACAGGTTGCTAGAAAATTCCTCCAGGATGAAAAGGCAATTAATTAATATACATGACTCTTACTTCTGGATAGTTCAGAAAAGATGATTGATAAATAACCTTAACCTCAATTTGGAAAAGTTGATTCCTTAACTCAAATTCGCTTGGACAGAATGCACTTAGGGCACTTAAATCGCATCTGTAAGTCCATATGACTACTACATAGAAAGTTTGAGGTCTTGAAAATTGGAGAAAACAAATATGGGATTGCCTCCTTCCTATGGTTGGGAAGGTTTGAATCTTAACACCCTAAGCATAACCAACTGATTTGACTTGACACTAAAACGCAAAATAAGAGTGTAGAAAAGAAATATTAACTAATTACTTCAATCCTTTAATCCCTATAGATTTTTAACAAAACATAATGTCAAATTAACAAAACATAATGTCAAATTATTACAAAGCTTGCATCCTTAGATAAAAGAATGTTGCTTTGAACTACCCAGGGTTGCAGAGGTCATCAATAGCATCCCCCTTTCAAAAACAGCAACTGCCCCCATTCCAGAGCCTACATTTCAATTAAAAACATTCATATTGAGTGGCATACCCCTGTAGATAAACATGCTTGCACTTGCACATCATTTACACACAGAGAAGGGAAATAGAGTACCTATGCACATTAATATCACTCCAAAACAGCAGTCTTTTCCACAACGCTTCATCTCATGCAATAGAGTAGCAACATAGCGAGCGCCTGTAACAGACACAATAGTCAAACAAATTTCTTTGTTGATAAAAGACAATCTCCATACTATGTTGAAGCTCCAACTAAAGTATAAGACAACAATTTAAGCCTGTCACCAATAGCATCTTCATGAGACACTTGTGATGTAATACTAAGTTACTCGAACAAGAAGCTTAAGAATTACCATATAACATCATGCTTGCATCTACTATTTATCTTGCGAATTTAGGTGCACGTTATATATATCTTGTAATATCAGCATTTCAAAATTATAGATAGTGTAATTTAACTTATTTTGAATTTGAATTTTCTAGAATATACTTGTAGCACATCCATTCACATTGACTTTTTCTGGATCAAGTTAGAACTTGTTAGGACAAGCTACAAATTGGGATGCAAATGCCTGCACAGTTGCAAATTTCGTAATTAATTATATATTCACGGTTCCTGAACACAAAATAAGTATTTCTACAATAGTTTTATACCACATTAATCTCAAAAAAGTCAATATCATCAAGCTCTAAATCGGCAGCCTTGATAGCACCTGGAATTGCAGCAGCTGGGCCAACACCTATGATTGCGGGATCAACACCAACAGTAGCAAAAGTTGCAGGACCAAAAGAGGGTAATTTTCTTAGTATATTAGAAGTAGTTTCAATTGTTTTGCATTAATTTATTGGACTAGCTCATCAATAGAGATTGTAATAGTCTTCTCGTCACTAGTTTTTGGATTAACAATCTATTTTAAATGAAATATGGATCAATGCCCTAACAAAAACCATATACGCTCTTGCACAAAAACAGTCTACTAAAAGTGCAATAGAATAGTGAAATTCTGCTCAAAGCCTAAAATTGAAATACAATAATGGATACCTTGGTTGGTACAGGAATAATTTCATCCTTAGATTTACCAGAGGCAGTAGCAGCAGTAGCTCATTGATGTGACTTGACCTAACAGGAAAAATTTAAGAAAATCAATAGAAAAAAAATGCATTGGATCGCTTTGAATACTGAAAAGTTCATTCAACTTATTGCATCTTTATCTTGTTCCTGCCTTGTTACACCAAAACGATGTACAACATTTTCTGAGGTTATCTTCGTGGGAAGAAGGCATTTTTGGTCTTGTTCAAAAATATTTACCTGTAATTATGAAAGGAAGGTCATATGAGAACCTAATTATCCTGTCTTGTATTTTAACCAACAATCATATGCATATTAGTAAAAGGTGATGAGAGAGAAAGAGTGTACTTTGGGATTCACCAATCCTTCCCCTACCAATTGACTTGAAGTCATGCATTCCAAGCTAGCTCCAATGCCTGTATGAAATTAATAGAGATAAATCTTTATCTTTAACCCAAGAAAATTAAATTAAAAAAAAATACAGGAAAAAGACAAAGGACTGTGGAGCAGAGTGAATTATTAGGTCCGTCTGGAGCTTGTTCCATTCTCACATGACTGTGTCCCATGTATACGGGGCCCACCTTCATGCGAGAAGGTGGCAGATTCTACCAGGTGGCCCTAATAATTTCCCTTTAAAGGGATATGCTCTTTACCAATTTCATAAAATCCAGCTCTTATATTTGCAGCAACATCAGCAACTGCCTGAAGCCTAGATGAACATTGTCCATCCACAGTCCCGATAGGCACAGTTTCTACACAATACAATTGTGACATACATAAGCAATTAAACCTCTATAAGTTCAAGGTTAACAAATTAATGGCTGAAAAAGCAAAACCCACCAAGGAAACCAACATATAATGGCGCCATCCTGCGTTCAGTTAATCTTTGAGAATCGTAAGATCCTACCTTCTGAGTAAAATAAATAAAAAATACCCATTATTATAATTCATAATATATATTAAAGAAACATTGAAAAAAATTAATTTTTTATACAAATTAGTGAAATTACTAATAAAGTACCAAATTACAAATTACTACAAGAAAAAAGCTTTATTGCAATGAAATTTTTTGTTGCAATTAACTTCAAATTATTGCAATAAACCTTTATTACAACAGAAAAAAATTATGTTTCCCACTATTGTGATAAATTTTGTGGCAATGGACTATTGCAACAAAATTTTCATTGCAACAAAGCTTTGTTGCAATAAAATATTTTTATTATTATAAAAAATACTTTATTGCAACAAAAAATATTGTTCCTACAATTTGTTGCAACAAAATTTTTGTTTTGATAGGTTACTATAACAATACGGTTGATCATTATAAATAATAATATCGGCATTGTTAGCAATTACATGACTCGCATCATCCATTAGATAATCATTAAAATCTCTTAATATTGCATTTGGGGGTTTTTATTGCAATAAACTTCAAATTGTTGTAATAAACCTCTATTGCAATGAAAAAAAATTTGTTGTCCACTATTGCGATAAAGTCTGTGACAATAGACTATTGCAACAAAAATTTCATTGCAATAGAGTTTTGTTACAATAAAATATTTTTATTATTAAGCATGACTTTACCTGGTGGCCCTAATAATTTCACTTTGGGGGGATATGCTCTTTGCCAATTTCATAAAATCTAGCTCTTATATCTGCAGCAACATCAAGAACTGCCTGAAGCCCAGATGAACATTGCATATCCACAATCCTGATAGGCATAGTTTCTACACAACACAATTGTGACATACATGAACAATAAACCCCAATAACTTCAAGGTTATGCTACAACTTAAATAATACTCCCAAGTGTAGGATTGTCGCGAAGTAATAACTCGGTAAGTCCAAGGTCGAATCCACAGGGAAAAGGGAATTGATTAGCAAACCACAAGAGAATAAAATTAAAATAATAAAGTTTAACTAAAGAGATTTTTGATAGTTTAGTAAAGGTAATTTAAATTGAGAGAAAATAACAATATATTAAGGTGCTTAAGGTTTAAGGATCCACACACAACACATCTATTGGTAGTCTCAACAATATTTATTTTATAACTCAACTAAAATTCATACGAAGGATGATCTTAGTCGGATGATTTAACAATAAAAACTCAAGAATTAATTGTCTAAGGTAGTTTCATGCAATTGATTGATTTTAGGCAAAACAAAACTAGTGAATTAGTTCGCAGGGAATACTAAGCATTTAACGTGCCCGGAGTCTACGATAAATCAAAGGATTATATAGAACTAAACACTTTTCTAGATGAGTAAAACAATCAAAAACATAAAAACATAAGCATTAAAACCAATAAATAATTGTTAAGAACATACCAATAAATGGTTGGGTTTCACCCCTTACCTTAACAAGGCTTCTAGCAAGCCATAACACAAATAAAACTCTAAAAACTGTAAAGAAACTTTAAGAAAACCTAAATTATATTCTACAGCAGCTCTCCTCTGAATTTTGCCCTAAAAGGCCTTTAAATAGGTCAAGGAATCCTATTACAAATTGAATTCCCGTTTAGAGAAAATCCCAAGTTTTTATGGTTCATTTAACCGACGTTTTTGGCCCATTTAACTTAAGAATTAGGACTTTTGTAAACTACAAAGTTGTATCCCTTTAAGTTAGCTTTCCATCCCAACTTGAATCATCTCAATTGGACATCTGAGCCGAAAGTTATGCTCCAAATACTAATTGGTGTGCAGGATGGAATCCTAATCCGAATTGGACTTGAATTTGGTGCAAATTTCCTTTGATTCTTTACTCTAATTGGACTTGAATTTAATTGGGTTGGCCTTCTTTGACTTCATCATGGCCCTTGTAAAATTAAAGTCCATTAGCTTTTTTTCTTTGCACAAATCCACTTATTTAATTTCATTATCCTACAAAAGAAAAATTCACGCATTAAAATTCAATTAAGCACAAAATTGAATTAAATCAAAATAAGTACGATAATTCTTTCTAATAATGATATAAATATGCAAGATTAAGCTATTATAAGTTTAACAAATTAAGGGCTGAAAAAGCAAAACCTACCAAGGAAACCAGCATATAATGTAGCCATCGTGCATTTAGTTAATTTTTGAGAATCGTAAGATCCTACTTTCCAACTAAAAATAAATAAATAATACCCATTATTATAATTCATAATATATATTATAGAAACATTGAAAAAAATTAATTTTTGATACAAATTAGTGAAATTACTAGTAAAGTACCAAATTACAAATTACTACAAGAAAAAGCTTTATTGCAACGAAATTTTTTGTTGCAATTAACTTCAAATTGTTGCAATAAACCTCTATTACAACGGAAAAATCTCGTTGTCCATTGTTGTGATAAAGTCTATGGCAGTGGACTATTGCAACAAAAATTTCATTGCAAAAAAGCTTTGTTGCAATAAAATATTTTTATTATTATAAAAAATACTTTATTGCAACAAAAAATATTGTTGCAACAAAATTTTTGTTTTGATAGATTACCGTAACAATACAGTTGATTATTATAAATAATATTATCGTCATTGTTAGCAGTTACATGACCCGCATCATCCATTAGATAATCATCAAAATCTCTTAATATTGCATTTGAGGGTTTTTGTTGAAATAAATTTCAAATTGTTGTAATAAACCTCTATTGCAATGAAAAAAATTGTGTTGCCCACTATTGCGATAAAGTCTGTGACAATAGACTACTGCAACAAAAATTTTGTTGTAATAGAGTTTTGTTGCAATAAAATATTTTTATTATTATTAAAAATACTTTATTGCAAGAAAAATATTCTTGTTATAATTTGTTGCAATAGGTTACCATAACAATACGTTTGATCATTATAAACAACATTATCGTAATTGTTATTAGCTACATGACCCGCATCATCCATTAGATAATTATCAAAACCTATTAGTATTGCATTTGTGGGTTCATTCACTTCATTTTAATTGGCATCACCAATTAAAGCATGCACCATAAGGTTGTGGATTCATAGTGGAGAAAATCTAAAAATCAGAAAAAGCATAATTAAATATTTTTGTGTTTGTGTATTCCCTTGGTGTATTGAATATGATATGCATATCATATACAAGACACCAAGAGATGACTCAAGACACCAACAGATTAAACCTAAAATTTACGTAATACTATAGCTAATTATGCTAATTAAGAAAATGGACACATTCACCTGTTTATGCTGACTAAGAAAATGAAATGAAACCTAAAGATTCATATGGATTCATAATAACCAAAGATATGATGAAAGATTAAACCTAGAAATCAGAATCAGAGATTACATAAAGAATGATATACCCTAGAAATCAAAATCAAAGATTACATAAAAGGGTCCACTTGTGCATTGCACCCACACCCATGAACTCCATGCAAAACAACCTAACCCATCTTCAGTGGCAAGCTTTGAGAGAGAGAGAGAGAGAGAGAGAGAGAGAGAGATGTGAGAGGAGTGAAGACTGAGGACTAAAGGAGAGAGAGAATCAAAGAAAATATGATATGGAGAGAGATAGAGAATGTGGAGTGGGAGACGGAGAGAGAAAATATTAATATTATATTATACCATATGCTACGGTACCATTATAGAAGTAAGACCTCACTGTAGCAAGATTGTAAAAAAATTTACAATTGGAAACCCGATAATGCATGTTTTTTGTGCTTGAGGTTAAAATATAGCAACATATGGCATATGAAAGACTAGGTGCTAATGCTCTCCATCTTTTTCAAAAAGCAAACGGTCCAAGCAAAAATTAAAGTCTTAATGTTACAAGTTATCAGCCCAAATAAACCCAGGCCCGATATCCTTACTCTTTTCTACCTCATTGGGCTCCAAGGAAAATATTATAAATGAGTTTGGAGCATTTGAAAGACCCATGAGCCCATGAATGATGCATTGCGTAAACCAAGCACTCACTAAAAATTGGCCTAAAACTGTTGAGCACTCATACAATTTTCAGCCTAAAAGCATAGCCCACCATAAATACTTGCCCATCACCAATAATAAGAAAAATCCTTCAAATATAGCAGTTTTTTATAGTGTCAATCCTGTCACAAAAACAAAATAAGTAGGATTTGGTTGACCAATTTATCCCAATCAACATAAAACCATTGATCTGAGTTTCATACAACTCACTACTTAGGGTTGTTATTCCCTAAAAGATACAACTATTTTTTATTTGTTTTTTGAGAAAGAACTAAAGTTGATTCCTACTTCTCAAAATAGATTTTTTATATTTCTTTGAACTACTATAACACAAAGTTGTCAATACCATACTAGAAGTTGTTTGAATAAGTAAATGAAATATTTCGGTGTTGATTTGTTATTTCAAGATTACCACTAATTACAAATATTATTTATAAATTAATGAATTCAAAGTGTGTGTATGTGTGTGTCCACATTTATAAATTTAATTATTCGTTTCAAAGTCAAAAACTATATAATTTGTTGTGGGCTTTTGAAAATGCACATTTATACCTAGCCCAATATACCTGGTTTCAAGACTAAGTTAATAAATTGATCAAGAAAAGAAAAACCTAATGAGTTAGGATTTTTATTTTTTACTTTAGTCCCAACTCAATCTATACATGCTAATACCGTTGGGGGACAGGGCCGACTGGCCACACGTTTTATTGATGGATTCTTTTTGAGTCACATGCATAAGAGAGTTGAGACTAACGAGAAAACCCTAGAGCACCACACGACTAGGGTTATTTCAACTCAAAGAGCCCACATTCTTGGCCAAGTGAATAATCAATGCGGTGGAGACAAAGGAGATTTCAACAACATTATTTGCTAGAATTTCAATTTTATTGTTATTTTTTAAAAAGATTTGCTACATCTAGGTTCGTTTTCTTCTACTAGAATTTTCATTTTCAAATTGGCTTGTGTTTGTGTTATATATGAATTACATCCTAGATTTAATTTTGCTAGAAATAGGCTTTGTAAATTGTAACAGTAACCACACTCATTGGCTTTTTTTCCTTGTCAACCCAGGCTTGTTAATTTTATGTCATTTTTCTTAGAAATAAGATAAAAACAATTTTACCTTTAGAGCAACGGTATTAGTCAGTCTAAAATAGAAAAAGTTGTCTATTTTATATATTTTTGTTCAAAAACTACCCACATTAGTGGGTCTATAACACCCACATTTTTTTCTATTTACACTATTACTACTGCTGTGCAAATCAATATTTTATTTTATTTTTTCTCTCAGCCGTCAAACCTGTCTTCTTCTTCATCACTATCTCTCTCTTCATCCAAGAGCACAAATCCAACCAAAAAATAAATAAAAAATCAACGAAAAATCGAACCCATTTCAACAGGAAATCAAACTTAAAATCAATGAAAATCAGAGCCTTAAATCAACAAAAAATCAACCCAAGCCTATAAACGGAAAACCTAAAATAAACCTCAACGAAAAACCATCAACCCAAACCCAAATCATCGGAGGCTCGTGTATGCTATTGCCGACGAAGATGGAGTAGCACCATCGCTGCGTATAGAGGTCGGTGACAGAGTGAGAGCAAGCTCAGAGGAAATCTGTGTGTGAGTGTGTGGGTTTTGGATGCGAGAAAATTGAGAAGAGAAAGAGGAGAGAGAGTGATAAGGGATCTAAGAGGGAGAGAGATGAAAGATCTGAGATGTAGAGAGTTCAGTTTGTGGGTTAGGGATAAGAGAGAGGCGGAGAGTTTGAGGAATGAGAGAGAACGTGTGAGATAAGAGATATTTTATTATTTTAATAAAATAATAATAAGAGAAGAATAAAAATGGGAAAATTCAATAACTAAGCAACAAAAACATTTGAGCAAAACACCTCTCCTAGCAAGTATATTAGTATACTTGTTGGCTTCTCTAAAGCAACGTTGGATTCTAATTCTCATAATTTTATTAAGTCCATCTTTACAATATGCTACAATAACATCATTGCCAATCGAGCTCCCATCATCTTTCATCAATAGATCCACTACACGCTCTGGGCCCAACTCTATTACCACAGCAAAAAATTTTAATTCAATACACATGTTAAGGGTCTGTTTGAAACTCGTATATTTTATTGAAATTAAATTTTTTTTACTGAAAATATTATAGATAAATATAAAAGTTAGTTAAAATAATATAGTGAAACTCATAATAATATCAAAAAATATAATAAAATCTATAAATAATAACAAAAATAAACTAAATAGTAAAATAAGATAGCAAAATTAATCATGCAAACAAGTAATACTATCAGCAAAACCCAAAGTTTAGGCTGCCACACTGACACTGGTGGTAAATCCTATGGACTAGTTCACATTTAAGCCTTTCACTTTATCTACAACCAAAGTTGTCTCGTTTTTATACAACTCAACTAACTTGTTGACTTCATCGAATATAACCTTTAATGCATCTTTTTCAAGCTCTATATCTTTTAAGTGATGTCCTAAAAATTTCTCATATCTTATTCACAAATTATAAGTTTGTTTTAAGTCCATTTAAAACTACTTCTATCCCATTATATCTAAATCCTATATAAAACTACTTCCAATCCATTTAAACTAATCTATATTTTCTTGTAAAAACTAACTATTAATTGAAATATAAATTCATTGATAACACATGAAATAAAATTATTGCATTATGATTATAAAAGTTACATCAAGAAGTGACAAATTATCTTATTCTTTTCTATAAAATAAAACAACCAAGAATGAACATTTTGTATATTCTACCAAATAATATCCTTACAATGTCTTTTTAAGAATTGAAAAAAATATATATAAAAATGATCATTGATAATATTCAACTTAGGTAAAAAATTTAATTTGCATCTAAATTATTGCTTAAATGTTAGTCATGGTGAAAGTTAATTTTAGTTGTTTCTTAAAAAAAAAAAATGATTTCCAAAAACTTTCTTGAGTTACAATTCCTCATATATTTTGGTGAAAATAATTATAATTTTTTTCTTTTTCATTGTTAGAAATATATTAGCCTATTAGCATAAGCTCAAACCTAATTCTACTTTGTGTGCAAGCCAAGTCTCCTATTTGTACTAGAAGTCTAATAGTTTAGGATTTAATCTACTATATATACACATGTTATGATTCATTGTAATACAGGATTTGTACTACACTATAATATATTATTGATGTAGCCTCTTAGGGTTTCCTTCGTAGATGTAGGTTATTAGGCTGAACCACGTAACCCTCGTATATTATTGTATTCTATACTTTATGATTTCGCTTCCGCATCCATACTAGCATATTCAACATATTCAACATAGTATATTAATACTAATATTTAACATTCATGTTAAATTTTGTACAAGATTTTGAATATGTACTCTAAGCCTTTAGGAATAGGTACAAGTCTATCCCTCCTTAATACAACCTTGTTCTCTGTATGTTGTGGCACCACCTGAAAACATAGACATTGCCAAGGTGGAAGTTGTTCAGTATAGACCAAAGTAGACATTTGGTTTTTGAAGTTTGGAATTGGTTTCATTTTAACCTTTCATGTTTGATTCATTTTTCATTTTTGGTCCTCCGTGTTTGATTCAACTTTTCTGTTTAGCCCTTCAAAAAAATTAAATGAAAATTTGAAAATATAAGGGGTGAAATAAAAAATTAAATCAAACATGAATAGTTAAAATAAAAATGTTAACGCGTAAAAGGGTCAATATAAAAACAGATTAAGCATGAATCTCCTAAATGAAAATTTTGAAACGTCTTTCATTATTGTATTATTGTGGTAGGGAGAGTGAATCAATTATCTACTAGAAGAAATTAGTGAAAATAGCCAAAGGTTCTGTATTCTATTCTTTGGCTAGTGAAAGGTCAATTTGTGGGATAGTTATGTGTTCTTTCACATATCCTTTACTAAAACTGATTTTGTTTCTCTCTCTTTGTTGCTTTTTTTTTTAGGGGTATCTCTCTCTCTTTGTTGCTGAATCAAATTAATAAGGGAAGAGGAATAGAACATGGACAGGACAGGAAGACATAAAATCGTTGGTGAGGATATGATGGGAATGGGATTGAGATATTTAGGAAGATGCGTCTCTGTAATCTGGATCACATGATTGTCATGTCCGACAATATGTAGAATTTTGATCCCACAATTAAGGCGCTGCCCAAGGATAAAAGGCCAGATGAGTAGATAACCCCTGACATCCACATGCAGCTGGATTAGTTTTAACTTTTAGGCTATAGATAGTAGAGTAGAACTTATTTATTAACTATTAATGTTTAGTTTAACTATCTACTTTAATATGGGAAATGCAAAAGCCAGGTACTATTTTATATACTACTGATGTAATAAGTTAAAAAGCAATATTAATTATACTCTAATCTAAGACTTGAAAATTCTGTTCCTTGTTCTTTTATATTTAATAAGCACTTATACTTGTTAAGTAACTATCACTTAAGATGTGTGATGGTAATCAAAAAGTAATGTTAGTGGTGGGCAGGTGTAATAATGCTATAATATATGTGTGTGTGTGTGTGTGTGTGTGCGCGCGTGTGTTAGGGGGAGGGGGGAGGAAAACTTAGGTACAATACTTAGTGTTATTTCTTAAATTCCTCTTTTTAAATTCTACTATGTAGATTTTTTCTTATGAGATGGAAGTGTATGTTTTAATTAAATAGCCACATGACTAAATTTTAAAAAGGGAACCTAAGGTACTGTACATAAGTTCTGTTACACACACACGTGTGTGTGTAAAGTCAATTAATTAAATATTGGGATGGAAGTTTCTAATGCGGTACTTTCTTGTTTTAATTCAGGCACTCTTCTAAAGTCAATTAATCACACCTTTATCACTTTGATTCCAAAGGTAAATAATCCTGAAATTGTTGCTCAATTTAGGCATGTCAGTCTTTGTAACATTATTTATAAAATTCTGAGTAAAGTCATTACAAATAGGCTTAAACCTATTTTGAATTCTATTATTTCGGAAGCTCAAAGTGCTTTTATTGTGGATAGAGTTATAACTGATAATATCCTGATTGCCTTTGAGCCTTTGCATCACATGAAAACACAATGTTCAGGCAAAACAGGTTTTATGGCTTTAAAACTTGATATGAGTAAGGCTTATGATAGAGTGGAATGGGTTTTTTTTCTCGATAAAATCCGTTTGAAGATGGGCTTTCAAGATACTTGGGTGGCCATGATTATGCAATGTGTTACAACAGTTTCTTATTCGATCATGGTAAATGGTGAGCCAAAGGCTCTTATTTATCCTTCTAGGGGTTTGAGACAAGGAGATTCTTTGTCTCCTTTTCTCTTTTTATTCTATGCAGAAGGTTTAAACGCACTTCTCACAAAAGCAGCTAGTGATGGGGAGACTAAAGGTTATTCTATTTGTAGAGTAGGGCCAAAAATAACTCACATTTTCTTTGCGGATGACTTCTTGTTATTTTGTAGAGCAAACTCGACGAAATGTGCAAAAATTCAAAACATTCTTGCTTGGTACGAAGCAGCTTCGTGTCAACAAGTCAATTCTAATAAGACCACGACATTCTTTACTAGAAACACTTATGAGGAGGTTCAAGAGGAACTAAAAGTAATGTTGGGGGTGTTGGTAATAAAAAATTATGAGAAATATTTAGGGCTTCCTTTGTTCGTGGGGTGCCAGAAAAAAGCTTGTTTCAATCAAATCAATGAGCGGATTTGGGCAAGGATGCAAGGGTGGAAGAAGAAATTACTTTCTTAGGCAAGCAAGGAGATTATGATTAAAGCGGTGGTTCAGTCCATCCCTACTTACTCCATGAGTGTCTTTCATCTCCCCATTGAACTTCTCAAGGATGTTGAAGCTATGATTAGGAAGTTTTGGTGGGGTTGTTCAAAAAATTCTAGGAAGATCCACTAGGTGAGGTGGGAGACACTATGCTCTTCTAAATCAGTTAATGGAATGGGTTTTAGGGATTTACGGTTGTTTAATGATGCAAAGTGGGGTAAACAAGTCCAGCAACTATTTCATGAAAGGAATTCTCTGGTATTTAAGGTGTTTCAAGCTAAATATTTTCATACAGGTAATATTTTTGATGTTAAGGAGTCTCTTAGATGCTTCTTTGCTTGGTGAAGTATAATGCAAGCTAGAGTAGGGGTTTTTAGGGGAGCTAGGTGGAGGGTGGGTGATGGGAAAGATATTAATATTTGGAAGCATTGATGGCTTCCTTCTGAAGGGGGTGGTGGTATTTTATCTCCTCAGCTGAATCATTCCTTGCAGGTAGTTAGTGATCTGTTTCAGCCAGGTTCTAAAAGGTCGAATGAGGAGCTCATTGATTTGAATTTCATTCCATAGGAAGCTAAAGCTATTAAAATTATGTCTAACAGTCAGTACGTGGACTCTGATGCTTTGATTTGGCCTCTTTCGTCTGATGGGGTGTATTTAGTTCAAAGTGCATATCATTTATTGGTCAAGGTCCAGCACCAGGATCAACCTAGTTCTTCGAATGTGGAGGAGGGTAAGGGTCTGTGGAATGGTATTTGGAAACTTCAAGTTCCTCAAAAAGTTCGTCATTTCCTTTGGCGAGCTATTAGAGAGTCGTTGCCTACTAAGCTCAATTTGCAAAAGCGGCAGGTGGTGGCAAATGGCCTTTGTGAGCAATGTCATGAAAGCAATGAAGATAGTGTTCGTGCCTTGTGGTATTGTGAATCGATAAGCCTACCTAGATGTCTGACAATAGTTTTTCTTTTCTTCATGCACAGAATTTCTCCAAATTTGAAGATGTGTTTCAGTTTTTGCATGAGAAAGTTTCTCCTAAAATGGTTGCTCTTTTTTCCTTGGTTGCATGGAGTATTTAGGAGCGTAGGAACAGGGAGAGGCAGAAGACTTGGGGCATTAATGTAGTTTTTAGTCGGGTTCGGGAGCTGTTAAAGGAGTTTCAGTATGTGCATAAGAAGGTTCCTTGGGTGGCTGCTCATAGTGAGGATATTCGGTGGAAGCCACCTACTTATGGCCTTTATAAAATCAATTTTGATGGAGCATTGTTTGCGGATCAGGCTTGTGCAGGATTAGCGGTGGTCATCAGGGACTCGGAGGGGCAGATTATAGGGGCTTTAAGTCAGAAAGTAAGACATCAAAGTCAGTTGATATGGTGGAGGCTTTAGTTGCAAGTAGGACCATCAGTTTTGCCAAGGAGCTCTGTATTCATCGAATGGTGGTTGAAGGGGATTCGTTGCTAGTTATCAAGGCCATTAACAATGCTAGGCCATCATGGACTATGTTTGGACATGTTATTGCAGAAGTTCAAATTTTATCTTCCATTGTTTGTTGTAGTTTTAATCATGTTAGGAGAGAGGGTAATAAACCAGCTCATGCCCTCGCTCGTAGAGCAATTTTATCTACAGATTTTGATGTGTGGTTGGAAGATCTATCACGGGATTTGGATGATGTATTCTAGTTTGATTTTCGGTAATAAATTTCCTTACCTTTTTCTCCAAAAAAAAAAAAAAAAACTTTTAGAAAGCATTTATAGTATTTAGTATTTACTCATTTTTTTAATATTTTTTTTATACATCTTATTTTTTTGAGTTAGGGATTGGGTGATTTAAATCCTAGTAGATGTTTTTGTTGGAAAAATCAAAGAGTATCAACCGAGCTATAAAGCTCTTATCAAACATATGTTTATCATTTTCATAACAACAATTACTATAGTTTATGGGTCATGTGGATCACCAAAGGACTTCTTTGAACCTCTCTTACATTATGGTTTTTTCTTCTATATATCTTATGGTATGTGATGGATGATTTTATTTTATTTTATTTTATTTTTTATTAATTGATTTGAATTACGAGTACAGCTTTAGTTATGCACATATTAAATCTCTTTGAAGCGTGCAAAATTTTTATTTTTGGTCCATAAATGGATTTAGGATATAGTAATAAAAAATTTATATTAATTTTGGTTGAGTAAATTAAAGCCAATATTATCATTTACCAAGTATAGAGGTATCCAAAATTTATCATATATATATATATATATAGAGAGAGAGAGAGAGAGAGAGAGAGAGAGAGAGAGAGAGAGAGAGAGAGAGTTTGGTTCAAGTTACACCAAGTGTAACATCAATTGTTGGATTACATTATCTTTGTATATTCTCTATGTTTGCAAAGTTTCAAAGTAATCAAAAATCAATAGTCATGTCATCAATTAATTGCTTAAATTCACGTTTTTGTAGTTTACAATTTTGCATAAAATACGAGTTTATTAATTAAATAGTAAATAACATCTGATTAGTATAAAAATTGGTATGCATATTAAAAATATATAGAATATATAATCCAACAGTGAGATTTTCAAAATATGAATTCAATAACAAGTTATTAGGTGATGTAACTTTGTTTAGAGTTACACCAAGTGTAACTTGAACCCAACCCATATATATATATATATATATATATGATAAATTTTGAGTTCAACTAAACTCTACCTGCTGAGTTAAGTTGAATGGGAGGCCAGTCCACGACTAACCTAAATAGGTTAGGTTCCACAAATATGGACCCATTGTCAATCAAAATTGAAAGGGTATCTAGCTGAGTTTCCCATTTGAGTTTGGTTAAAATAATATTTTAGTCCTTAAATCTTACCAAAAATTTGTTTTTTATTTCTAAACTTATAATAAATAAATAAAATCCTAAACTATTGAAATGTTTGTCATTTATCTTCAAAACTATTGAAAATGTTTCACTTTTCTATCATTAAACTTATTATAATAAAAAAACCCTAAACTATTAAAAAAAAATTATTTTTCTATTTTTATTTCTGTCTCTAAACTATTGAAAAAAACAATAATTTAGAAATGAAAAATGGTCTTTTTAAAGTTTAGGGATGAAAAAAAAACGTTTGATAAAATTTAGAGACCAAAATAGTATTTTACCCAAAAAAAAATCCATTTTCTAACTAACAAACTCTAGTCTAAAATGATTATTTTTGGGATAAAGTTTACTACAAAACTGATTGAAACCTAAGCCTACAACTTTACTCTTAAAATAAACATTACTACATAATTTGAAAATCTAACTGTTGAATTGCATGATCTTTACACTCTTAATACACATATTAAATTTTGTGTCAATCGAATATTATTTACTATATGATCTATAAACTTATATATTATGCATAATTTTAAATTACAAAAACTTGCAATTTAAACAATTAATTGATGACATAACTATTGATCTTTAATTTTCTAGAAATTTTACAAATATGAAGAATATAAGAAGAAGATATAATCCATTAGTGGATTTGTTAAAATTGACTTCTAATAAAAAATTATTGAGTAAGGTTATAGCCTATAATTACAATCAATTTTGTAATTAAATTTTGTCCTTATCTTAAACAGTGACACTCACTATATTTGTTATTGAAGCAAAATCCACTTTCTACCTAACAATCTTGAGTCTAAGCTATAAACTTACGCTTCCTCATTGTAAGAATAAGGTAAAAAGTTAGGTAGTTGAATCATGACCCATCATACTTGTGTAACTTATAAATATAAATTCTTATTATCATATTTCCTAAAAAAAAAAAAAAAAAAACTTTTACCGTATACTTTTCATCCAAATAGAAATCCGGCCGAAACACTTTTAAAAATTATTAAAACAACCAATTAGCAATATCAAAACGATAACATTAGAGACATTGAGCATCCCAAGGGTAACATAATATCCCATTATTATATATGCCTTTCATCCAAATAAAATCCCAATCATCCTTAAAAAAAATAAAAGAACAAATTATCAAAACCATAACCATCTATAACGAATTCAGCAAAAAAAAAAAAAAAAAAAAACCATCTATTACGAAACCCAAGTGGTAACATAAATTACATATTCATGAGACCACGCCACATGATCGTATATTGTTAGTTCGAATCTTAAACTCTCCATTCTCTCCAACGATTGTCTCATTTATAGATATAAGATTATTCCCTGTTAATGCATTTAGATTCCACTGTATAAGAGAATTAGGGATGATGCATGTGGAACGCATTGGTGACCCGTCTTCTTCTGTGTTGTTCTGACTCCTGACTCCTGAGCCCGTAAGCAGGGGCAGAACTGTGTGTAACCATGGCCGAGGCTTCATTCACATTTTTCCCCAAAAGTTTTACACTGCTCAAGTCTCTCATTAGAACTGGTGCTCTCACATTTACTTTTTAAGTTTAACCCTTTGATCTATCTTTGGTTTAAAATACCCTCTAATGATGGCAATCTATAATTCACTTTATTTAGCAAATGCTCTCACATTATCTTTGTTTAGCAATAAGAAGACTCAATATAATAATGGACCATATATATAGTGTGTTCTTTCTTCCTTAACAAAGAATTATCTTATTTGAATTTGAAGTGAAAATGACTTTAAAATCTTGACAGGTTCAAAATTCTTCTTTTCAGTTTTTCATTTCTATTTATTCACATTATGCTTTATGTTTTTTTTCCTCTTTAATTTATGTAACCAATTGATAAGCTTTATTCACGATTTTATCTAGAAATTACACACTGGCTTCTACTTAAATTTAACTTTGCATTCGACATTTGGAGAATCTAAATTGATGGATGATATTGGTTGTTTAACTTGATTAATTTTTTTTTTTTTTTAAATACTAAGCATTTTAACATACACATGGATACAGGGAGAGGGGAGAAAATTTAAAGAACTTTGTTAGTTTTTGAGTGTTGACTTTAATGGAAGTTGATAAGTTTTTTTTTTTTTTTAATTTCTTTTTGAAATATTTGTTATATGATACTTTTCCATAAGGGTAACTTTTTTTTCTCAAAAAAAAAAAAAAAAAAAGAGCAAAAGGGTAAAATTTTTTGTGTGTGTATATATAGCATCACACCTCCCCCCCCCCCCCCCCCCAACATGAATTCCTAGTTCCGCCCCTATCATAAGGTTGCTACTCTCTTGGGCCTCCTCTCCTAATTTTTTTTAGGAAAAAAAAATGCATGTGGATCCAAAATCTTAATAATAACTAGCCCCATCACACGCGTTCTGCATCTACGTTGAGGCTCTTTTTTATTTTGAGTTTAATGTAATTTTTCAATTTGAATTTATCTATTGTTAGCGAGGTTACACTGGAAGGAATTTTTAAAAAACTAAAATTTAGGATTTGAAATAGAATAAACTACTGGGTTTAGTGTGTGCTAGTTTTTAGGAAAAAATGTATTAAATGTGTGTGAGATATATTTAAATAGAGAGTGCGTTCCTATTAAAAAAAAAAAATAGAGAGTGTGCTAATTTTTAGAATAGAAGTTTCTCAGGTAGTTTTTTATTTTTATTTTTTTGTTGAATTACAATTTTAACCCTATTTTTTATTTTTTAAGAATAAGGATTATCTAATTAGTTTAGGAGTATTTTCGACATTTTATAAAGGTATAACTAACTTTCTAAATCCTCTTAATAATAATAATTGTAAGGGTGCGTTTTGGATTCTTGGCCCAATGTATGATTGGATCCAAGCCCAATGAGCCCAATACAATGAATTTGTAGAGAGTGGGTTGGAGAACTTGGCTCTAATGAATGACTTAAAGGTTAGAATGGATTTTAAAAGATAATCAAACAGAAATGGACTGGAGTTATCTAAGTAAATTTGTCCTTGGCACAATCCAAGGAGGTATGTTCTAATATATATTGATTGAAAATTGTTACAGATATGATTCAAGTTGCTACAGTGCTTTTTCTTACAAATTTCCGATCATTTCTCTGTGGAGGGTCTCTTACATTATATAGTTCCCTTTGGACGATCTTGATCTTACACTCGTTAATCATTTAACCTACTACTTGAGTGCTTATCCCATCGGACACCCCTTCAGGCCTCCTGTGAGTTAAGGTAGCCAAGGCAGCATTGTTCAGGAGTCTTCTCCACATTAATGCAGCTAGAAAGTTAGCTACAGAGCATTTAATGCAGTGGTAGCAGTCTTCCCTCAGATATTTTTGGATTTCCATCCCTCTCATACATTCATAATGCATGTCCCCATCAATGGAATTTCCTAGAAGGTCACTTTGGACAAAAGGATATACATTTGGACTGTGCTTCGCTTATCCGAGGAGATACTCCTCCTCGGACTACTTCCCCCAACCTTTCCATTTGCAACATACTCAAGGGACTCTAAGCTTAATACCCTCACTATTGTTTATTCGTCCTCAGATCACCCTACATTCTTGGCCAAGGCCTAAGGCCCAATATATAATTTGGGCCCTCATCCCTACAATAGCCTCTCAAAACTCTGGTTTTTTCCCTCTCATCCGAGGAGAAAAAGTGGGGTTTTGATTTCTTAAGAGTTAAAACTATTTATTCCTTTGATTTACACACGTAGGAACATTGTTTTGCGCTCCCTATAATTGTTACTGACACTTCGGAGCTTGCAATGTGTCATTAATTCCCATAGACGGCGCCAATTGTAAGGGTACGTTTTGGATCCTTAGCCTAAGGTATGACTAAATCCAAGCCTAATGAACCCAATACAATGAATTTGTAGAGAGTGTGTTGGAGAACTTGGCTCGAATAAATGACTTAACGGTTAGAATGGATTTTAAAAGATAATCAAACAGAAATGGACTGGAGTTATCTAAGTAAATTTGTCCTCGGCACAATTTGAGGAGGTATGTTCTAGTATATATTGATTGAAAGTGGTTACATATATGATTCAAGCTGCTATAGTGCTTTTTCTTACAAATTTCTGATCTTTTCTCCATGAAGGGTCTCTTACATTATACAATTCCCTTTGGACGATCTTGATCCTATACTTGTTGATCATTTAAGCCACTACTTGAGTACTTATCCCATCGAACACCCCCTCAGGCCTTCTGTGAGTTAAGGTAGCCAAAACAGCACTGTTTAGGAGTCTTCTCCACATTAATGTAGCCAGAAAGTTAGCTGCAAAGCATTTAATGCGATAGCAGCAACATTTCCTCAGATATTTCTGGATTTCCATCCCTCTTGTACGTTCATAATGCACGTCCCCATCAATGCCCATCAATGGAATTTCCTGGAAGGTCACTTTAGACAAAAGTATATACATTTGGTATGTACTTCGCTTATCCAAGGAGATATTCCTCCTCGGACTACTTCCCCCAATCTTTTCATTTGCAACATACTCAAGGGACTCTAAGCTTAACACTCTCACTACTGTTTATTCGTCCTTGAATCACTCCACGTTCTCAGCCAAGGCCCAAGGCCCAATATATAATTTGGGCCCTCATCCCTATAATAATAATAATAATAATAATAATAATAGTCTTATCACACACGCTCTGTGCATGTAATGTGGCTCTGTTTTAGATTTTTTTTCTATTTTTTTTATAGGAACTTGGGGTAGTTTTTTTTTTTTTTTTTTTTATTTAATTATAAGAACATGGGGTAGTTTTGGTTATGAAGATGGTGTAGTGGGAAGTTTTATAGAACATGGTTTAGTTTTATGGTAGGTTTTTTGTTTTTAATTTTTGTCCATTTACAGTTTTTAACTCATTTTTATATTTTAGGAACATTTTAGGAACAATGATAAGTTAATTAAATTAGTGATATTTTTAAAAGTAAAAAAAAGATAATAACCAACTTTCTAAAACTTCTTAATACTTAGGGATATATAAAGAAAAAATCTTCAAGAATTTTAGGAAATCTTTGACCAGTGGTATAATAATAACCCATAATAATATCCACAACATAATTAACCATAATAAGTAGCATTAGGCGTGAACTGCGTGGTATTAATAAGAGGAAACTCAGGAAAGACACAAAAGGTAACAAAGCTGATCTTCGAAGTTCAAAACTTCAAAGAGAGAGAGAGAGAGGGAGAGGGAGAGAGAGATGGAGGAAGGGAAGGGAGTGGTGAAGCACATACTGCTGGCCAAGTTCAAAGATGGAATCTCAGAGAACCAGATAGAGGAACACATCAAGGGCTATGCCAACCTCGTCAACATCATTGAACCCATGAAGTCTCTCCACTGGTAAAAAAAAAAAAACCATAAACTCTCATCAATTTCCTTTTTGAGTTTGGTTTCAACTCTTTTAACGTTTACCGATCTCCATTTCTGCTTTTGCTGTCTTTGAATTTTCAGTTTTTTTTTTTTTTGGGTATAAATTAACGTTTGTATATGATGTGACATTTGATATTGATGAATTGGCAATTGGGTCTGTAAGATTATGGAAGCTAGAATTAATATGTGCGTTATAGAATTATATTCCAATAAAGAGCTATCATGAACGCCACAGATTGAAACTCTCTTTAAAAAAAATTCCAATACAGATGATTTTTTTTTTTAAAAATAAATTTTGATTTTAGTGAAATGTGGCCGACTTTGTTGGGGATCTGACTCCAAAATTTTGGGACTGCTTAGTTGTTATTGTTGTTGACTTTTGTGAAATCCTATAAAATTCAACTCAGATGTATATTACAAAGATCTTCCAAATCCTAAATTCTATTTTGGGTGATGAGATGGTGGCTTTTAAGGTGTCTTCTTAACGGTCATCAACTTGGTTCATGGAACCTGATGCTGCAAGATTCACCTAATGTGTGAACTAGAGTTTCGAGTTTTGTTGGGTTTCATGAGGCCTCCAATGGCATCATCATAATTTATCAAGTAACAATCTAAATCATTTTTTTAGTTGAGACTTGAGGGCCAGACGGCCAGTTGTTTGTTAATAAGATAGCGGATTAGGTTTGGAGTGTTTGGAGCATTGTCACATACTAAAAGTTGATAGAAAATTGGGTAGGAGCCCAGAAGATCTTTAATGGCTTATGGGGTTTGGATTTCAGAATCCCCAAGAAGAAAGACAGATTTTGTGTCTTACGGCAAATTTCGTTAAGAAAATAATCTGTTACCTTCACACTTGTTACATTAGGTCTGACTGTTTCTTTCCCACTTTGAAATTCTTAGGTTGCACTGCATGCTAGGAGTATCATATTTAGCTGAGAAAGGGGAATTACAGACTGTTTTATAAAGCAAAACATTGAATGTGACACATTACATATTGTTTACTTAGGCAAGGTATTGAATTTTATTTTTACTTCTGTATTTTGTTTAGTAATGATTGGAAGGGTTTCAACTCCAAAGCATTTGAGAAAATATCTACATTGATCACCCTACAATACTTTTTAAAACCACTTTAGTTATCAATTGCCTTAAAGAAAAGAACTGATATTCTTCTTGGCATGATATCAAGCTCTTACACACTTGTGCTGCCTGCTCATCAGTTCTAACATCTTGATTGAATGAATGAGAGACTTGTGTCGACGGATATGAATGCTAGGGGCAACCACTAGGCCTTAAATTGTTGGATAGTGAATACATTGATTGGACAAAATAGCCAATAGCCTTGTAGCTTAGGCCCTTAGGGCATTGCTTGGTCTGCTTTATAAGAAGAACCAGGGTTTGAATCCCACCTGACCCACCTGTTCTAACAATTGAATAATCATAACATTGATTAGACAAAATTCCTAATAGAGAATTTAAATTTTTATGCTGGTCGTCAATCTACCACAACCCTTCTCTTTTTCCTGGGCTTAGGACTGGCTATGAACAAAATATATAACACTAAGCACAAATGCAGACAAAGTTTGATTAGAAAAATAATGACTGGAATATTGAAATCCATGGTGAAGTGGAATGCTACTGGTTTTTGAGATTATTGGCTGTCTCTTGAATCTTGGATGATCTATTGTAGGTAGTCAAGCACACAGTGAAACATGAACATCAGATAGCCGGATATCAACTGAAAATATATGTATATACAAACCTATGTAGGTTTTTTTAGCTTGTAAAGATTTAGACAAGTTGTTTATGTCCATTGAATTTGTTTTGAAAAATCTGCCCCTGCGCTCATAGCTATTAAATTAGTAATCTTCTCTTACCAAGTCTTCACTGGATATATAAAATCTATAGTGAATTTTGGTAACTGAAATACTGTTTTAAGTTGCCTTCCTAACTTCATAGCTCTTAACTTTGTTTGTCACTTATTGTATATTAATATTACAACTAACAGGGGCAAGGATGTCAGCATTGAAAACCTGCATCATGGTTTCACTCATGTCTTTGAATCTACATTTGAAACTAAAGAGGGTCTTGCAGAGTATATAGCTCATCCTGTTCATGTTGAATTTGCAAATGGGTTCCTTTCCAGCTTGGATAAAGTCCTTGTGGTTGACTTCAAACCTACTACCGTTAATATCTGAATCAAAAGAGCAGTGACAGTCATCTTAGATCCATCTATGCTGCCTCTTATTGGAACTTTGCTATGCATAAGGTTTAAAAATCAGGTCTTATCTCATTGAATGTGGTGAAGTGTCTTTCTTTTTGTTTTATCTTTGTTATGTCAAGTTAGATTAGAGATTGTTCCCAAAAAATAATAAATCTATGGAAACCTATGCATATTTCTCAATTATTCCAAAAAGCTGCTAATTTAAGCTCTACTTTATTTGTCTTCTCTGGCACAAAAAAAGAACTCAAAGTCTATCATTTCCATCTTCCATGTTCTGATATTGGAGAGTATGGTTAAATCTTCACTCAAGTTTTTAACTACTAAATATATTGTCCAGATGTGTTGAGTTAATCTCAGTGGAAGTCATATCCATAAATAGTTAAAAGCATCTTAATATTGCTCAATGACAAGTGATAGGCTTAATTATTGGACCTAAGAAATGAAGTGGCATCCCTGTTTAGGGTATGTCTAGCAACTGCTTTTTTTTCCCAATTTTCTATTTTCAAAAACTATTTTCTATTTTCTAGATCAAAAAATTTGTTTGGTAACTCAAAATAGGCACAAAACAAAAATGGTTTCCAAATCTCAATTTCCAAAGAAAACTGAGAATAGCTAAAACCTGTTTTCAGTTACGAAAACACAGAGAAACCAAATGAACTTAAAGAGGTCTAGGCTATGAGTCCTAGGCTCCTAGCTGAAACAAAAAGGCAAAACCAAATGCACAATAACAAAGTCCTAATTAAACTTGTGGCCAAACACAAACCCACTTTCCTCTTGTCATCCATGAAATACTCTTTAGTTCATAGCCTGACTCGCCGAATTACTAGACATGACAAACTTGAGCATCGATTACCAGTGATATATGAAGAAACGACCCAAGCCTAGAGTTAAATGAGAATTCATGTTTAGGTTTTGGTCTTATGTTTAAAAGATACAATGCCTATGTGTTCAGACTTTAGTGAGCTTGTTTTAGTCTGGCAACAAATGTATGTACTTGCTATGCTGAGTTGTGATTGTTTAGACGCATCTCTTTTTTTCTTTTTCTTTTTCTTTTTTTTTTCTTTTTTATTAATAAAAAAATTCATAGATTAGCCTAAAAAACAATATATAATATATTGGTTCATCGCTTGGTTAATAGTCAAACTAACCAAACATTTTTTTTAGTTGCAATTAGTTCAACTGGTAAAGTCTTTTATGGTTGAATAAAAGATCTGGGGTTCAATTTCTATCTACACCAAAAAAATTATTGCTATCTTGATTTGATGATAAAGAGCTATCATCAGGAGCAGACGTTATATATTAAAACTCTCTAAAAAAAATCAAACATGATTTTAATTTTGAAAACACAATAAAATCATTTATTTTTATTTTTATTTTTATTCTCCAAAACAAGTTTTTGGAAACAAAAAGAAATAAGGAAATGGGTAGGACTGGAGTATAATTGATTAGTAAATTTCCCAATTTGATTCAAACACATAAAGGGTCTTAATGAGGGCCCTTAGAGAATTTTTTTTTTTTTTTTTTTTAAGTAATCAATAATACATATTAGAACACACATGGAAATAATAATAGTGTTTTAAACCGGGTTTATAATATATTACATAATCAGAGTACAACTACAAAAGGGTCTAACCTTTGAGAAATAATTAATAGATCATTTTAGGAAAATTTTAACATCACTTTCATGAGAAATATAAAAAGCTGTTAAAAAAATTAATTGATTTTTTCTTTTTCCATAAAAGGTTTTTAAAAATATTTCTTAAATCAATACTCTTATAGCATCCGATAACTTTTTTTCTATAATTAATTGACTTTGGAAAGGAAAATATTGTTTGTGTTTCATTAATTAATGCAATAAATTGTTTGAATTTAATTGGAGAACCAAAAAGCCTGCACCTAAGGAGCTAAATTTAAGTTTTCACCAATGCTATAACTTGACGGTAACAACGGACCTCATAAAAGTACCACGAGCTAATCCAAAAGCCAACACTTAATTAGCTGGGCTTCTTTCTCAAAAAAAAAAAAAAAAAGCTGGGCTTAAAACATTATTAAATAAATTACTAATCCAAATCCAATTAGCTCAACTTACTCCTCAACACTTTCTCAAAACAAAAAACAAAAAACAAAAAAAACTTACTCCTCAAAAAATTAAATAAATAAAAAAAGTCAATATTTTGGCTTGATGATAAAAGACAAATCATTAGTGCAAACATCATTAATTTCAAATCCTATCATATTTATCAATCAATAAGTAAAATCATATTTACACGAAACATGTAAGATTATTTTTATAGATCATATTGACGTTACAACTTGATCATCCAGCCAAATATAGGTTATAAAGACTATGCTTGATCAAGGCAGAAATTTGGTCATAACCAGAATGATACTACAAAAATCTAACAAATTCTTGTTGCTTTTCTGTAGTGTAGACGGATCAACTGGTGGTTGCCTAAAGTTTTCTCCACAAGCATTAAATTCTCCCATAGCGGTAGCGGCTGCATCCTTTAGACCATTCTTGTTACCTTCTATCAATCTCTTTTTGGCTTGCTTAAAGTCACCAATAGCATTATCATAGTTTTTGGAACAAGAAGTGTACCTTTCCTTTAGTTGAGGATTATCAGTGTGTTGTATTATGGAGTGGATTTGGTCACTTGTGGTTGTAGCGTTGGATTTTGCTAAGTAAATGGTTATTCGAGCAAGGCCTGTAATGTCTCTTTTGTGGGGATGATCAGCATATGATTTTAGAATCCCCAAACAGAAAGAGGGGTTTAGGGTCTCAGTGCAAATAGCATTAATCGTAGACTCGCTCACTTTCAAAACTAGATTTGCTGATAAGGGAGTACTTATGAATTGGATCATTAGCAAAAGAGAGAATATAGAGGATGAGCTAGGTAATGGAATAGCCATTTGTATCTCTTTTTTGATAGCTTCCACTCTATTCTGAAGTTGTAGAATTGTTTTATTTGATTGCAAGAAGAACATTATATAGTCAGTGAAGTGGAAGTTTAAGCGTGTGAACTGTGAAGCATTTAAGATTTATTAATTATTGTCATGCATGCATTTGAAGTTTCCTTTTTATTTATGGTAGTTTGGGTACTCCATTATTTGTGGCCTTTCTAATTGCCTTCGTTGGCAAGAAATCTAGTGACCTTTCATCATCTTCCTCTTGGGTGAATCAAACGATTCAGTTGTAAAAACCTTAGGACCTGACTTATATATACGTATGGAATTTTGTAGTTTAGTTTGCTAGAGGTTTAAACGACACCATTTTTTTTCCCAAGATAAGCATGGTGATTTTATTTATTTCCTAACGAAGTATAGCCAAACCGAGTTCAGTAACCTGAACTTTTAACTTAAGTAGGGGCATTAAAGTGCAGAATTTTGGATTCTTATTTTATTTTTTATTTTTTAATAAGTATAGGCAAGAGCGGCACAGTATTTTTCTTTTAAAGATAGTTTTAACATATTACATCCATTTATAATAATTGCTCTTTATCATTGTACCAAGACACTAATTGGTTTTTGGTATAGGTAGAAATTGAATTCTAAATCTCTTATTTGATACTAAGAAAGTTTACTTGTTTAGTTAACTGGAACTCACTAAAACAATGTAATCTAGTGACATCAATTGGTGAAAATTAACAAACCATGCACAAATAAAGCTTTGTTATTGTGGATTTCAGTCAGCTCAACTGGTAAAGTCTCTGATGGTTGTATAAGAGATCTAGGGTTAAATCTCTGCTTACACCAAAAATTGATTAGTACCTTGGTCTAATAATAAAAAAGCTATTATCAGGAGCGGATGTCATAAGTTGAAACTCTCTCTCGAAAAAAAAAAAAAAAAAAAAGAAGCAAGCTTTGTTAGTAGACCATCCACCTTTTTGTACCACACAAGTAGAATATCGAATTAGAACCACTCTCATTCATATCATAAGGGTGTTAAAAAATTAAAAATGATGTATATAATTTATATAAAAAAAATAGAATTAATATTTTTTAGAAAAATATACTTTATCAACTGTCTAAATTAAATAGATCTTATTAATCTCGATAAAGGGTGAGCATAGCCATTAACCATTTTGGCCTCAATGCATTCAAATGAAGCAAAGTTCATTGGGACATAATATTAGAAATAACTAGGATGATAGAACAAATATTTTCTAAATCTTTATTTCTCTTTGGAAGTCTTGAAGGATCAGCTGGTGCCCCTTCGGCTGAAGAGGATAAAATATGAAATAAGGCTTGGTGAGCCCAATAGGCCCATTGGCGAGCCCGATAGACCCATGTCCACAAGCCCAAAGGAGGTAGAGCCCATCCTTCGCGTGGGCTCCTGACAGGACGAAGGTCCAAACTTGCCCACTACGTTTCAAGAAACTTGTTCTGCAAGGATGGGAGGCTTGCTCTACAAGGATGAGAAACTTGTTCTGCAAGGGTGAGCATAGCCATTAACCATTTTGGCCTCAATGCATTCAAATGAAGCAAAGTTCATTGGGACATAATATTAGAAATAACTAGGATGATAGAACAAATATTTTCTAAATCTTTATTTCTCTTTGGAAGTCTTGAAGGATCAGCTGGTGCCCCTTCGGCTGAAGAGGATAAAATATGAAATAAGGCTTGGTGAGCCCAATAGGCCCATTGGCGAGCCCGATAGACCCATGTCCACAAGCCCAAAGGAGGTAGAGCCCATCCTTCGCGTGGGCTCCTGACAGGACGAAGGTCCAAACTTGCCCACTACGTTTCAAGAAACTTGTTCTGCAAGGATGGGAGGCTTGCTCTACAAGGATGAGAAACTTGTTCTGCAAGGATGAGAAGCTTGCTCTACAAGGATAGGGGGCAGGACCTCACCACTATAAAAAGGCCCCAACACCCTCATAAAAAGGTACGCGCGTAACTGACTCATCTCGAGCACTCTAAAATTGTAAAAAGCATTTTCTGACTTAACCTTCGGAGGGTGTTTGGCCGGCTCCACACCGGTGCCCTTTGAAGGTGTTTCTGTATTGTTATCTCTTTCAGGCAACGGTTATTCGAGTACAAGGACCGTGCATCTCACTGGTGAACATTTTGGCATCATCAGTTGGCGCCGTCTGTGGGAAGACGATCGTGACAGCTTAAGCCATTGTCGCCTCTCGGACACAAGAGTTGCATGGTACTCACACGCTCGATGGCCAACACCAACGACGTTCAAGGCGACGAGCTGCTGAGACCCACCGCATTAGAAAGACAGGTTCAGACCCTCGCGGCCGCAGTAGAACGCCTCACAAAACAGAATCACGACCTGGAGGAACAGTTGCGACAGAAGAACCCGGGACGCAACGGTCAGGAGGAGAACCAGGGGGACAGCTCCGAAAGAAGGGGGCTTGAGAAGCAAGAGGGCAGTAATGAGCCCAGTAGAACGGAGAGGCGGAATTCAAGCATGCCCTCCCTCACGAATGCGACCCCACCGCCCATCCTCGCAAAGATGCAGGCGATGAAAGAGCAGATGGAGGTCATGATGAACGCCCTCAAGGGACGCGTCTCCAGCGACCTTGACGACTTAGTGAATAAGACGGACTCGCCGTTCACCGCACCAGTCAACTTCTGTCCCCTGCCGTCGAAGTTCCGGATGCCACAGGTTGAGAGCTACGACGGGATCAAGGACCCGTTAGATCATCTGGAAACCTTCAAGACCATGATGCACCTCCAAGGGGTACCGGACGAAATCATGTGTAGGGCCTTCCCTATGACGCTGAGGGGCGCGGCAAGAATCTGGTTCAGCAGACTGACGCCAAATTCGATCAACACCTTCAAGGAGCTAAGTGCCCAATTCACCTCGCACTTCATCGGGGGACACAGGTACAAGAAATCTACAGCATGCCTAATGAGCATCAGGCAGCGGGAGGACGAAACGCTGCGGTTATACATAACTCGCTTCAACAAGGAAGCACTTTCCATTGATGAGGCCGATGACAAGATTTTGGTGGCAGCCTTCACGAATGGCCTGCGGAAGGGAAAATTCCTGTTCTCCCTGTACAAAAACGATCCGAAGACCATGTCTGAGGTACTCTACAGGGCCACGAAGTACATGAATGCGGAGGACGCACTATCGGCCAGGGAAGACAAACCCAGGAAGAGAGAGAGACCGAAAGATACCAGGCAGGACCACGGAAAGAAGAAAGCAAGAACGGGAGACAGGCGCGAGGATAAACGTTCTAAACCCCCAGGAGGGAGATTCACAAGATTCACCCCTCTGAACGCCCCGCTAGACCAGGTGCTGATGCAGATCAAAGACGAGGGATCTCTGACGTTCCCAGGGAAGCTGAAGAGCGATCCAGCCAAGCGATCCAAGAACAAGTATTGCCGTTTCCACCGCGATCACGGTCACGACACTGCGGATTGCTATGATCTGAAACAGCAAATTGAGGCCCTCATCAGAGAAGGAAAACTACAGAAGTACGTCAGCAAGGATAGGACGGACGCTCATGCACGGGAACAGGCCCCCCAGCGGAAAAACGACCATCAGAAGCCCCCTATTGGGGACATAAGGATGATTATAGGGGGCACGACAGCGACGGGATCATCCAAGAAGGCCCGGAAGACCTACCTTAGGATGGTCCAAAATGTGCAGACAACGGGTTCAGTACCCAAGATGGCACGGAGAGAAAGTCCGATTATTGGGTTCTCGGAGGACGATGCGAGACGCCTCTACCATCCGCACGATGACGCCCTCGTCGTCAGTTTAAGGGTAGGAGATTACAACGTACACCGGATGCTGGTCGACAACGGCAGCTCGGTAGACATCCTGTACTACCCAGCATTCCAGCAGATGGGAATGAATAGAGCACGGCTAACACCAACGCAAGCCCCGTTGGTCGGCTTTGGAGGAACAAGGATACTCCCGTGGACGAGGTCCGAGCAATAGCTGAACAGAGATTGGCGCGATACCAGAACCTCATGTCAAAGAACTACGACTCAAGGGTAAAGCACAGGGATTTCCAGATCGGCGACCTGGTACTACGGAAGGTCATGGGCGCTGCCAAAGACCCTACCCAGGGGAAGCTCGGACCAAATTGGGAAGGACCGTATAGAATCACATCGTGGCGTAGGAAGGGCACGTACCACCTCGAAACCATGGATGGAAAAAAGCTCCAGCATCCATGGAATTCGGAGCACCTTCGGAAATACTACCAGTAGAAGTGACGTTTAAATTCCCCAATGTATATTTACTAGACTTCGATTATTCTGAAGCAGTCTTTTGATTACTTTTGGGTTTCTTGCTTTAGTACCTTTGTAGGCCCAAGAAGGGGCAGGTATTTTCTTCTACAGATTCGAATTTAATGAAGGAACATTCAGGACCTTGCTGTGTAAATCTCACTACTAAAAGACTGCTACCACGGAGTGAACGGACCCCACCATGGGTTAATAGTTTACAAGTTCACTAAGTGGACGGACCCCACCATGGGTTAAAAATTCAACAAGTTCACTAAGTGGACGGACCCCACCATGGGTTAAAAATTTATAAGTTCACTAAGTGGACGGACCCCACCATGGGTTAAAAACATGCGAGTTCATTAAGTGGACGGACCCCAACATGGGTTAAAAATTCAACAAGTTCACTAAGTGGACGGACCCCACCATGGGTTAAAAATTCAACAAGTTCACTAAGTGGACGGACCCCAACATGGGTTAAAAATTTAACAAGTTCACTAAGTGGACGGACCCCAACATGGGTTAAAAATTCAACAAGTTCACTAAGTGGACGGACCCCACCATGGGTTAAAAATTCAACAAGTTCACTAAGTGGACGAACCCCAACATGGGTTAAAAATTCAACAAGTTCACTAAGTGAACGGACCCCACCATGGGTTAAAAATTTATAAGTTCACTAAGTGGACGGACCCCACCATGGGTTAAAAACATGTGAGTTCATTAAGTGGACGGACTCCACCATGGGTTAAAAACATGCGAGTTCATTAAGTGGACGGATCCCACCATGGGTTAAAAATTTATAAGTTCACGAAGTTAACGGACCCCACCATGGGTTAGGAATTTACACCAATTCACAAAGTAGACGGACTCAACCAGGGCCGAACTTATACAAATCCAAAAAATGGACGAACCCAAACAGTTCGCGAAATTATGCAAGCCCGTCACGTGGGCAGCCATCAGGGGTCATGACCACTTTCAAAGGAGTGAACGGATCCGACTGAGGTCGCGAAAAATATAAAGGTCCACGACGTGGACGGATCAAATTAAGCAAGTATTTAAAGCATCAAGACGGAGAACACAATTATCAATGCGATATTAAAAGAAACATTTAAATTAATAAGTTTGAATGTTGAATACAACGGATACCAAATGGCCCTACATACGACGGGCAAAAATCCAAAAGAGTTTTCAAAATACAAAAAATGGTAAACGGATACACGTCAGGGACGACGGGGTCTTTGGCTTCAGGAGTTTTTCCTTCTTCAGCTTGAGGCTCAGGGACGGCGGTGACGGGCCTTTCCTCCGCGAAAAGGTCAGCCGTATCATCAGAGGCGTCTGGTTGGACGGACATACCCTCTGCGACGTTGATGTCGACGGCTGAGAAGTCAAACTTAGGGTATAGAGTTTTGGCCTGACGGAGAGCATCCTCAAAGCCATCAGTGTATGAAGTTCCAAGCTCCGTCAGGAGGGCGTCGGAGTCACGATACTCCTGGACGGCCTTCTCTTTGGCTAGGCGAAGCTCGTCCTCCTTATCCTCCAGGACGGCCTTGAGTTCCTCCACCGTCCTCTGGTTCTCGTCCCTCGCCTGCTCCACCAGTTTAAGCTTCTTCTCCGTCACCACCTTCCAATTTTTGAGCTCGAACAGCTCCTCTTCCGCCTGCCTGGCCTTGTCACGGACCCTTTCCAGCGCCGTCTCATGGTGGAGAGCTCGGTCCATAAGGCCCTTCGTCATGAGCATGGCCTGACGACAACATAAAACTTAGTTAAAAATGATAACAATGGAAAATAGAAAGATGAATGGTGACGGATTCTTACTTGGGCAATGCTGAAGAGGCCCGTCTCCCCCATGGCCTCCGTCGAGTGGTTCCCCAGGTCCTCGTAGTCCTCGCTCCCAATGATGGAAGAGATCTTCCCCAAGGCATATTTTGGGTCTTCACGGAGTAGGACGGGCGGTTTCTTCTGACTGCCCGGAGGGGGAACCATCAGACCTTTGCCAGCTCCAGGCTTGGCCGGGGTCACCGTCTTCTTTCCCTCCACCATAAGGCCTATGACAGGCTCCGTCGAAACTTTCTGTTTCTTGGGTGCACGGTCGACCTTAGGCAGCGGTCTCTTCGCTGGGGGCCTGCTCGAGCCCGTCCCCATCGTCCCCACATCCGTCTCCTTGTTCTTAGCGGCTTTACTTTTGATGGCAGCCCTCCTCTCCGCGTCGTCCATCTCTGTAGAAACAAGGGTAGACGGGTAAAACTCAAAGCGAATGAGCAAAGGAAAAAAGAGGTGACGGACTTACGCTGACGGGTGCGTTCCTCGTACTTTATCACCGCGGCTGTAGGCTCCGGTCCGTCGCAATACCAGTGGACGGTATTGAGGTTAACAAGCTTCGCCCAAGTCCGCTCCTCTGGCTTCGTCTTCGAAAAAATCTTTTCCAAAAAATGGAACTCCTCTAGATCCACCTGCGGACGCCGTCGCACTGAAAAATCAAAGAGGGAAACATTCAGGACGGTCATTAAAAAGTCAAAAAATTATTACCTTCATGACACAACGGACTGAACTATACCAGACGGGTCCAGGATCCCCCATGTGCTGTCGACGGGCATGAAGTCCGTCTCCCCCGGGTGACACATCCAACCGTCACCTTCTAGGAAGAAATAACGACTCTTCCAGTCACGATTGGAGTCCGGGGTTTCGTATATGACTTTTAAGACGAACTTCCTAGGGACGAAGCTGTACATCCCCCTCGACTTGTCTATCTCGTCTGGACGGTAGCAGTGGAGGAACTCCCGTACGGTCAGCGATCGGGAACCATTAGACATGGCTCCGTACAGGACCTCCATTGCAATGAAAACCCTCCAGGCGTTGGGGGATATCTGGCTGACGAACAGACCTAAGTGACGGAGGAGTTCCTGTTTTAACCTGTTTAGGGGGAATCTAAGTCCGGCCTTCAGTGCTTGTTCGTACACCCCTAAGTCACCCACTCCGTCGTAATAACATTTCTCGGATTTGTAGGGTAGACGGATTGGGATGTGATCGGGTATTTGGTAGATTGCCCTAATTGTTTTGAAGTGGACCTCCTTAATTGTGGACACGAATTTGTGCACCGTCCACTCAGGCAGCATGACGAACTCCCTAAGTCCGTCAGCCCCAACAACGGATCTAGGTCCACCACCACCGTCGTCAGAACCTTCCTCTGGTTCGGCCAACTCCATATCCTCATTTGTTGAGGACGGTGAAGTGGCAGACGGAGTCCTCTCGATCAGTTCGTCCGGATCTTTGTAACCCGACGGGTACAATTCCTCGTAACCCGCTCCGTCGCGGACGAAGGACTGGTTACTCGACGCACTAGACATTGCCTACAACGGAGTGACAAAGCCTAAGACTGACGGTCTAAAATAAAAAAAAAGGGAAGAAACGGATGCAAGAAGTTTAATGCTTCTACCATGACAATTATAAAAACTGAAGGTATATCGAGGGGAACGGATAGGATCACTTACCGAAGGAAGGAGCGAACGGGTTGATCTCGTTGCAGAAAGATGTGAACGGTTGAGCTCTGACAAGTGACGGACTCGCTCTGACAATGAAGTTTCTGCGCAAAGTAGAGAAATGAAGGAGAAGTGCAGGTTTTTATAGGTAGAGTGCACGGAAGACGAAGCGGCACTTCGATCCAAGATACGGACCAATCCACGAGTGACACGTGTCATCGCCTTAAATGTCAGACCTCACGGACATGACGGCGTCTCCATCCGTCAACCTCCCTCCAAGGGTCCTCGTCACGAACATCCGTGAAACTCTGACCGTCATCTCTATGACTCCGTCATCAACCATCTGGTCGTTGTCATCACCGTCCTAGTTCTGTGCTACTGTTCATCTACGCCATCCGTCACCCCCATGAGTACGGGCCATCATTATTGTTTGTTTTAACCGTCACCCCAATTGACCGTTTGCACGACGGCGACGGATCAAATGGGGTGAAGGGGGCAGCTAAAGAGGATAAAATATGAAATAAGGCTTGGCGAGCCCAATAGGCCCATTGGCGAGCCCGATAGGCCCATGTCCACAAGCCCAAAGGAGGTAGAGCTCATCCTTCGCGTGGGCCCCTGACAGGACGAAGGCCCAGACTTGCCCACTACGTTTCAAGAAACTTGTTCTGCAAGGATGGGAGGCTTGCTCTACAAGGATGAGAAACTTGTTCTGCAAGGATGAGAAGCTTGCTCTACAAGGATAGGGGGCAGGACCTCACCACTATAAAAAGGCCCCAACACCCTCATAAAAAGGTACGCGCGTAACTGACTCATCTCGAGCACTTTAGAGTTGTAAAAAGCATTTTCTGACTTAACCTTCGGAGGGTGTTTGGCCGGCTCCACACCGGTGCCCTTTGAAGGTGTTTCTGTATTGTTATCTCTTTCAGGCAACGGTTATTCGAGTACAAGGACCGTGCATCTCACTGGTGAACATTTCGGCATCATCAGAACCTTTCCTCGCAATCACGAATTTCATTCAAGACACCAGTCGTTTCAACGTTTACACCTCCATAGTCCCTAGAGCTCAAGTCTGTTTTGGCTTGGTCAAGGTCACCAATGGCTATATCATAATTTTGGGAACATGATGTGTAACGCTGTTTTAATTGAGGGTTCTTTGTCTGCTTTATAAGTGATTGGATTAGCTTGATAGTTTCCGTAGCATTTATATGTGCCAAGTCGATGGTGAATTGGGCAAGGCCTAGAAGAGATTCGGGCACACGAAGATCAGATTCTAAAACATCCAAAAAGAAGGAAGAATTTGGGGTTCTTGAGCAAATATTTTTTTCCATATCATCAGTTACCTTTGTACTTGGCATTATTCCATTCCCACATGAAAAGTATTAGTAGAAGTGAAGCCAGAAAGGAGTTACCAAGAGTAAAAGCCATTATTCTCTGAATACTTTGAGCCTTTTTTTTTTTTTTTTTTTTTTTGTGTTATTGCACAGAAGGAGATCATTTTATAGTCACTAATTACTATAGCAAAGTGTATGGTTTGTTTTCAGAAAGTGCACTTGGGACTCATTTATTGATGAATACTTTTTTGACTCAAAAATAAAATTATTGATTTTTTTTTTTTTTGAGAAACAAAGAATATATAAAAAAAATTATTGATGAATACTAATAAGGGTCTGTTTGGATAAAACCTATTTTGTTGAAACTGAAAACTGAAAACTGAAAACACTATAACAAAATAATTTTTAAATGTGTAAATAGTACCGTGTGACCAATTTTTAATAAAAAAAGGTGACTGAAAAGTGATGTTTGTGGGTCTGTGAACAGTGCACGAATGCACTGTTCATAGTTGAAAAGTCAACAAAACCGGCTCTTGAAAAAAAAAAAAAAAGGCTGAAAACTCAAACATAAAATGCAAAAGCTGAATCCAAACCAAGCCTAAATTTGAAAACTTTGGAGATTGTCTATTTATTTTCTATTATTGCAAGAAATTCAAGTTTTCTATATTTAACTAGTATTTCAGATTCCACAAATTTCCAAGTATTACTTCATAAATAAACACAATTATAATAAATTCCTATTTATAAGTAACTTAATTATCAACCATTTTATTTAGGAAAAAAAATCATAGAGAATATTACGTGTTCGTTTAGGAACAGCTTATCTAACTTTTTGCTGAAAGTGTATTAAAGTATATTTGTACCTTGAGATATTTTGAAAAAATGAGAAAATGCAAAACAAAGTGAGGTTTTAAAAAACTGTACATAAAAACTAAAAACTAAAAACTAAAGCTGATGCCAAACAGACTATATATGGAAAAACTTTAGCTCCAAACATGTTTAGAGTATTTGGCTTGATTGGGTTAAGTGAGTCATGTTTATTACATATGATGAGTACTAATGTCATCTTCTTGTTGGTAGATGACGTGTTTCGTCATGTGCAATGCATATATCTCTCTTAGTTGATTGAGTTAAGTGAGTTATCTTCCCATTAGTAGCTGGAGCCTAAGACTCAAAATATGTTTGGAGTCAAACTTTGGCCATATTATATTTTTGTTGAACATTCTATTATATTGCATGAATTACTAATTAGATAACAATAATGTTACTAACCCAACATTCAAAACCATATAAGAATGTTGTTATGGCGCCACTCCATGATGATTTTTCTTATTATCAGTGCTCAGGTTAAAACACCAATTGGTTTTGGGTGTAAATAAGAGACTTTACCCGTTAAACTAATACCATATTTCAGGTTTTAAGTAAAAGACTGATATGGTGTCATTATGTGTGGCAGGATTTCTTTTTTTTTTTTTTGAGAATGAGGATATTTTTAGTTTTAAGTAAATGATTGATGTGGAAATCTCTTATTGAATATTGTAAAACTTTAGTTTTATACCATATCCTTACCAAATTTAGACTCATATAGGAAAGGTAAACAAAAATATCCTCTATGTTTTTTTTTCCCCCATAAAAGTTGATAATTATGATACTTATAAATTGATATTTATTATGATTGGGTTTATTTATAAAGTCATTTATTGTAGCATTTAAAGAAAATATAATGTGACCAGATTCTAATGGAGGGTATAAATATAAGAAGTTTTATAAAATCCTTATAGTAGTTAAACATATTAAAAATAGGGTAAACTACACTTTCTCTCATTTAATTATTGGGTCATTTGCACCTTTTCCTTCTTAACTATTTGATCATTTGCAATTCCTCTCTCAAGGTATTTTATAAATTTGTGTAAATTTTATATGAATATTCCATTATGTGTTAACAGTTTAACTAACGGTATTGGTAAAGGGTATCTGCTCTTTTTCAACAATTAAGAGAGAACATTTTTAGTTTCCCCAAAAAAAAAAAAAACAAAAAGGAGGGAGAGAGAGAGAGAGAGAACGTTTTTATAGTTTAGGTAAAAAGGAGGAAAACTGTGAACTACCTTGTACACAAAAGGGGTAGCAACCCATTATGCATTTTTAAGCTCATTTTATTTCGTCAAATTGCTAGAACTTAACTGTTAACAATATAAAGTGAGAGAGAAAAACTGAATAGTCTGTATATTGATGTAAATAATAATGTACAATAAAGGGGCTTATATAGGCTAAGTATGTGTGTAGTACAAGTAAAAGGAGTAAACTACAAGTACAGTATATTGGGCTAAGCCCAATAGGCTAAACTAGTCTAAGCTATACACTAACATCCCCCCTCAAACTCGAGGTGGCAAGGAGGAAGCCAACTGGAGTTTGGATATAAGATCTCGAAGACGATCAGGCGGGTGAGCCTTGGTAAAGATATCAGTAAGCTGGTCAGTAGAGGAGATGGAGAACAACTTGAGATTTCCTTTCTTGAGATGCTGGCAAGTGATGTGGCAGTCAATCTCAATATGTTTGGTGCGTTCGTGGAAGACATCATTATGAGCAATATAGATAGCACTACGATTGTCACAATAAAGAGGAGTGGTAGTGGGCTGTGGAGCATCCATGTCAACCAAGAGCCAGCGAAGCCAGACAAGCTCGAAAGTGGTGTCGGCAAGGGCACGATACTTAGCCTCAGTACTGGAATGAGAAACCAAATCCTGCTTCTTGCTACGCCACGAGACAAGAGAAGTACCTAATAGGAAACAGAAACCTGTGATACAGCATCGATCAGTCGGATCACCTGCCCAGTCCGCATCTAAATAAGCATGAAACTCGAGAGAAGATCGAAAGAAGTAATGGAGACCATGATAAAGTGTGCCTTTGACATATCGGAGAATCCGAAAAACAGCAGCATAATGGACAGAACGAGGTGCATCCATGAACTTACTAACCATACCCACGGCATGTGAAACATCCGGACGAGTAACAGTGAGATAAATTAGACTACTAACCAACTGACGATAACGAGTAGCATCGGATATAGGTTCACCATCCAAGGGTGTGAGCTTTGCATTGTATTCTAAGGGAGTGGAAACAGTCTTGTTGTCAGTGATACCGGCTTTGGAGAGAAAATCAGAAGCATATTTAGCTTGGGAAAGATAGTATCCATCAGAGGATGAGGTAACCTCAAGCCTAAGAAAATAGCTGAGAGTGCCCATATCTTTCATCTCAAAATGCTGAGTAAGGAAGTGTTGAAGAGAGCGGATACCTGCAGAATCATCTCCAGTAATAATCATATCATCAACATAAAGAAGAATAAGAGTGATACCAGCAGAGGATCTTCGGACAAAGAGAGTAGTGTCATGAGGACTCGAAGTGAAACCCTGCTGAGCAATAACTGAGCTAAACTTTTCAAACCAAGCTCGAGGAGCCTGCTTGAGGCCATAAAGAGCACGACGAAGGCAGCAAACTTGACTACCTGAGTGTGGATAGCCAAGGGGTGGTTGCATGTACACTTCTTCGTGGAGGTCTCCATTGAGGAAAGCATTCTTCACATCCATTTGATAAAGAGGCCAACAACGAACAGCAGCCACAGCAATGAGACATCTGACAAATGTAAGGCGGGCAACAGGAGCAAATGTTTCCTCATAGTCAATGCCATACTCCTGAGTAAAGCCCTTGGCAACTAAGCGAGCCTTGTATCGTTCAACAGATCCATCAGCCTTGGTCTTGATCTTGTAAACCCACCTACAACCTACTACAGATTGACTAGGAGGAAAATCAACCATATCCCAAGTGTGATTCTTATGAAGGGCATCTAGTTCTTCGTTCATAGCTTACTACCAAAGAGGGTTAGTATGGGCCTCACGATAGGTGTGAGGTTCATAGAGGGTGGCAAGAGCAAAAAGAGCAGTGATAATCAATGAGATAAGGGGGAGGAATGCTTACCCAAGTGGAATGACGAAGTTCAAGACCAACAAGAGACTCAGGAGAGGGTGGTGCCACAAGATCCAAGACATGCGGGATCATATGCCGGGGACAGAACCGGAGATGAGTTGTCTGGAGAGGCAGCCGATGTTGAAGAATCCTCCACAAGTTTAGGATAGAGATAGAGGAAAAGATCAGTAAAAATGGGAGACTCTGAGGAAGAAGACAAAAGAAACTGCTAAAGACTCGTGAAAGGACGATGTTCCCAAAACTCAACATGACGAGAGACACGAAGGCGATAAGAAATGGGATCATAGCAGCGAAACCCCTTTTAAGACACACCATAACTAAGGAAACAACAGAGACGAGTACGAGGCTGGAGTTTTGTTCGTTCAGGAGGAGGAAGAGAGACAAAGCAAGCACAACCAAAAACCCGATGAGATGAGTAGTCAGGAGTTTAACCATAGAGAAGCTCAAATGGTGATTTGTTATGTGTAGTTGGTGAAAGAATACGATTAATTGTGTACACAGCAGTGAGTGCAGCCTCACCCCAAAAGCGCTCAGGAAGAGAGGCAAAAATGAGAAGGGTGCGGACAACATCAAGAATGTGACGATGTTTTCGTTCTGCACAACTGTTTTGTTGAGAGGTGTAAGGACAAGACCGCTGAGGAAGAGTACCATGACTGTCTAAAAAAGATAGGAAAGATTTATCATTATATTCTTGAGCATTATCTGATCGAAAGACTTTGACGATGTGATTGAACTGTGTTTCAATCATTTTATGAAATGTTTGGTAAATAAACACAAATTCAGACCTATGGTGAAGTAGATAAATCCAAGTATATCGAGAAAAATCATCCACAAATATGACAAAATATGTAGATCCCCCCCCAGTGGGAACAAGTGCAGAACCCCAAATATCAGAATGTATAAGATCAAAAGGGACAGAAGAAAATGAGTCACTTTTATTAAAAGGCAATTTTCTTTGTTTGCCAAAATGAGAGGAAGTACAATCAAATTTTTGAAACTAAACTGAACCTAAATGACCTTGAGAAGCTAACAACTGAAGACGAGATAAGGATGGATGACGAAGACATGCCATAGATCAGGTGAGGATGTGGCAATGGTAGCAGCTACAGAAACAACTTGTGAAGGAATCCTCAAGTCATGAACCTCAAACATGCGACCAACCTTACGACCTGTCCCAAGCACTTGACCCGTCCAAGGATCCTACACATCCACACCATGATTAGTAAATAGAAGATCTACGCCTAATTTACAAAGTTGACCAACAGAAAGCAAATTGAGGGATAGCTTTACAATATGAAAAGTGTAACTAAGGGATAAACAAGGAGAAAAGATTGTTCCTTTATGACTAACATGCATAGGAGTTCCATCAGCAGTGTAAATGGTGATTGGATGTTCTAAGGGTGCCTTATTAGAAATTGAGATTCATCAGGAGTCATATGGTTACAACATGCAATATCAAAAAACCAAGATTGTTTACCTGAGGTGACAAAAAGGGCAGTGGAAGTGCAGGATAAAACCTGTTGAACAACTGCCTCAATATCAACCGTAGTAAGTGAGGAAGCCAAAGATGGACCTGTAGGAACCGATAGATCTAAAGGACATACAGTAGCTGCGCAAGGAAGAGAAGCTTTATTCTGCTCTTGCACAAATTTCTGCAGTTTGCAACAAACAAACATGTCATGACCTTTGGCACAGCAAAACTCGCAATGAGTACCTTTGGAAGACTGAAAGGTGGGACACCCAGAGTTTATTCATGGAGGAGCAGTGAATGCAACAATGGAAGGCTGTGGAGAGGGTGTAGCCAATACATGATCAGATGATGACATGTGATGAGTAGGCCGACGGTTCTCCTCATAAATGAGCTCTTTGACTGTAGCATCAAGAGAAGTAAGAGACTAGCTAAGCAGAGAAGCCCTAGTAGGCTTAAAATCCTCACGTAAATGCATAATGAATTGCATAAATTTACGGCGATCCCAATATTTGACAAAGAGCTCAATGTCCTTAGAACACACTAGTAGAGGATCTGTGGCAGAGAGTTGTTCCCACATAGTAGAAGTCCGAGAATAAAAATTAGAAATAGACTGACCTGTCTCTTGGCGCATTTGATAAAGCTTTGATTCAATGTGGAACTCCAAACTTGAATCATTAGTGCAATTATAGCGATTGGCCAAAAATTTCCAAGCAGCCTCAGCAATTTCAAGACGAGGAAGAAGATTATGAATGGAGGGAATAGAGGTATTGATAAACCAAGACAATATCTTACTCTGAATACTCTCCCATTCCTCTAGGCGTTTTTCATAATCATCTGTTGTAACAACAGTCTTGGAAGACTCTTCAGCAGCTGTGGCTTTGGACTTAGGGTTTAGTACTGGCTTAGGAATTGAACCAGTCACATATCTCCATAGTTTACGACCCTTGAGGAAGACAGTCATATTCTAAGACCATGCATGATAGCTAGTAGGACCATCCAACATAATGGTGATAGGACGTATGATATCTCGTATATTTTATTGAGCCATAATGAAGAAAATGACCAAAAAATGAGATTTAGAGACCTCAAATGCATAAACGGAGCCCAAAATCGGAATCTATGCGAAAAACTGAGCAAGACAGGTCCTGTTGAAAAATTTTGACTTTGGTCAAAGTCAACGGTCAACAGATGACTTGGCAGTGTGACGTCACCCTAGATCTGACGTGGCAGTACGTGAGATGGAGCAAGCACGTGGAGGACGTGTGTCCTGGCGCATGAGAGATACTGACGACGCGTGGCAGTGCGTGGAGCGCATGCTCGTGAGGTAGAAACTTCATCCGGCGCGTGGAAGCGCGTGTGAGGTGATTTCTGGCCGTTCTTGGTTGGGTTTTGCTCAGGATTGGCTGTTCTGTTACTCTATGCCTTTGCTTTGGAAGTTGGATGAGCAGAACGATGAGATCCGAGAGTTGTAGGGACTGTGGGTGTGACGGCGGTGACTCACTTCTGACAGTGACTACTGGATGAAGGCGAGGGCAGCAGAAGAATGCCGGAGATGTCCACAGGAACCAGAAAGTCAAAGGAATGGCTCTGATACCATGTTAACAATATAAAGTGAGAGAGAAAGACTGAATAGTCTGTATATTGATGTAAGTAATAATGTACAATAGAGAGTCTTATATAGGCTAGATATGTGTGCAGTACAAGTAAAAGGAGTAAACTACAAGTACAATATACTGAGCTAAGCCCAATGGGCTAAACTAGTCTAAGCTATATACTAACATTAACTAAGATTTGAACAAAATTTTCCTTTAAATTAATTTGAAATAATTTATTATTGATGATTCAAACGGGACCATTCATTATTGGTGATTCATACCGGCATACTTTACCTGCACAACCTAGTAAATATGCCAGGGGCCCAGGGGATTAAAAATACATGTAAAATGTTATTTAAATTATCAGGTAATCAAAATTTTTTTTTTTTTTTTTAAATCCACTAAATCATTTTGACGCAAAACTGGAACCGAACACATGCTAGACAAAAGTCATTGTCTATCCTACCTCAATAGAGTTTTTTTTTTTTTTTTTTGGGAGAAACAATCCTAACTCTATAGAGTAATGTTACATCATACATACAATACAATCGTTTCCATAACCATTTGAGTTCATAAATTTTTATTGGTTTTCTTATAAACTTGTATTGCTCATTACTAACGTTACTTTCTTATTTATTAATAACAATTTGTCACTTTTTTTGTATCTTATTTATTAATATTAGGGTAAAGTATGTATTTAGTCTCTATCATTTATACAATATTTCAATTTGATTCCTAACATTTCAATTATGTCAATTTGGTCCCTAACCTTTCATTGTCGTGTCGATTTAGTCTCTATCATTATCTATTGGATCGAAATTGTTAAAGTGGTAAACAACAAAAATAAAAAATTAGTTTCCATTAATATGGCAATAAACTAATTTTTTATTTCAAAAATTTACATCCAAAAGATAACGGCAGGGATTAAATTTTTACAACATTAAAGGGTTGTTGATACCCATTTTCGCGACACATTTCGTACAAGCCCGATTCAACTAAGCCCGACTTCTTTGTGGGCTCAATTCATGTATTATATTTTATTTTATTCTTTTAAGCATGGCCTAAACCCATATGACTTATGGGGAAAATTGAGGAAGTCTGGTTTAGAGGGTATGGATCGGTTTCTTTCAGACCTTTTGCATGAGCCCAGCCCATGCGTGCTACCAAGTGGGTAAGGGACACTGATAGCACCTCAGGCTCATGGGGGAGATCTTGTACCCAAAATTTCCACCCCAAAACAACTTTTATGCTCTGGGTGACTATGGCCCAAAGTTTATGTCCGAACCTTTTTTTTCCTTTAAAAATGGTTGGCTCTCATTGGCCAACTTTAGCTGCTAGCTCTCATTTAGTTGAGCCTCCCAATGGTCTAAAACAACTGAAAATGAGGAGCCAATGAGGGTTTAGTCAAGCATTTCCCTTAATGATGATAAAAGTAATCCTTCCTTTTATCCAAACAAAAGCAAACCTGAAAATTACTACTTGCTTAACACCTTGAGGTCCAAAGCCTCTGTTATTAACCAAAAACCAGTCACTTAGAGCACCCCAAACTCTATATAAAACTCTCTCTTCAGCTCATAAAGGAACCAGCCACGTTTTACCCACAAACCTAAACTTCAGAGCAAAAGCCTATTTAGCTAGTCAACAATCTCACAATTCCGGAGCTTGAGGGTGGAAATATGGGTACAGAGGAACCTTCCCTCTCTTCCTCACAACCTCCCTCAATTTCCTCCTCCAGGTGACTGTGGGTTGAAGTTTCAGACCTGTTGAACCACGTTTTCCCCATAGAGCTGAAACTTGAGAGCAAAAACCCACTGAGCTAGGAAATATTCTCACAATTCTGAACCTTAGGGATGAAAATATGGGTATAGGGGAACCTTCCCTCTCTTCCTCACAACCTCTCTCAATTTCCTCCTCCGGGTGACTGTGGGTCGAAGTTTTAGACCTATTATGTTTTTATACTTTTTCTACACTTTTGTTACTAGCATTGTTATTCTCTTTTGTCAAAGCACCATTAGCTTTTTGTTTATTATAATTTGGAATTTTGGACTTGATTCTCCATAATAAACACTTCTAAAGAACCTAAGGGGAGATTTGGGCCGTTCTCGCATTTTCGACCTTTGTTGCAAAACGTCCCCGACAAGAGTTAATAATCAAATTGACACAATTGAAAGATTATGCATCAAATTGAAATATGGTGTAAAAAATATGGGCTAAAAATATTATAAACATATCATTTTTCCTAAATATATAGTTTATATTATATAATAACTCTCTCTCTCTCTCTCATCAAGTATCTTTCTTGGGTCATTTTCGGGCTCGTAGCCAAACCCATAAGGCCCATCAGAGACTTACGATCCAACCCAGAAAGCGACCTAACCGACGTTGAGTACGGTAAGTCGAAAAGTCTCTTAAAAAAAACAAAAACAAAAAACAGAACAAATAAACGAGGTATCTACTAAATTCTTAACAACTTCGAGCCCCGCGAAACCCAAAACACAACAACAACCTCTTCAATGGCTACTGCCAACGGTCCCGACTCCTCAGGTACCCTTTTAATTTCTCTCTCTCTTTTCTGAGATTTAAGGTTTCTTTGATTTTACTTTAGGATCTGTTTGTTTCCCTGGAAATTGTTTGGAATTTCTTTTGTTCTTTCTATTTTGCCGAGGAAAAGAACTGAAGCATTTTTTTAAGTAATTATATTAGTGGGTTCTTAAAGATTAAGGTAAAGAGTTAATCTTTTCAGTGACTTGGCGCTCTCTTTGACTTGGCAATTTTAAAGGGTGTAGCTGGTTTTGCTTAACTCTGTTTGGCTAAGCATAATTTTGTGCCTTTTGATCCTCTATCTATGTGTTTGCTGCTTATTGTGGGTTTAAGCACATTGTTTTGGTTTTGGGCTTTTTGTTTTTTTGGGGCTGTGAGGTACTGTGGTTATTGGGACTTGTTTAGTTGTTGGCATTTGTTGCTCAGTGCTGTAATATCTATTCACATTGTTTGTGATATTATTGGGTTTTTCTGTAGCTTATTTATATAGTTGCTATAATTGCATCTGAAACATTTCGAGAGAATTAATTATAATGGACCGGGAGTTAGAATTCCTCTTTTCGGATATCCAATAAAACTGGAATGTTAAAGTGTAGATAAGATTTTTTTTTTTTTTTTTTTAGCTAAAGAGGTCCATTTTACATTGCATCAGTAAATTAGAGGATTTCATTTGCCAGCAGAGACTTCCAGTGTTCAAATCCTCACCTCCCCGGCTCCCAGACTTAATTTTTTTTTTATATATAATAAAAAATTTTAAAAAATTTAATTTTAAAAAATAAGAAATAAATAAATAAATAAACCTCGGAGGATTTTACTTTGTGAGAAGATTCATGTTTTACAAAATCTTGTGAGTCCTTGATGCTGGTTATATGCTCTCGAGTCTGCAGCTTATTATATGTTGGTTATTTTTCATGTTTTCACGGGACTGTGAAAGATGATTTGTTTTCTCTCAAGAGCTGATCTGAAAATTAGTCGAGGGTGTTTTGAGAGAGAAACAAATCTTAATTGTTTTGCAATTAGTGTAGGCACATCCTAGACTGATCAGTTCACCTTTTCGTAGGTTCTGATCAAGTAACACTAGTTGGGTCACAAAGTATTCAGTGACACATTAATTGGAACCTGGAACATCTGTAATCGTCTGGAGACACAGCTAATTGAACTATCTAGCCTTTGTTTTACACCCCTCCAAACAAGGATAATCATGCACCCACAATGCAATTAACCCTAGACCTCCTCCTTTGTGTAGATCAAGAATGGTTGTATGATCCAATTATCTAAATCAATTTTTGGTAATAATCACTAATGAGGTTAATGTCCTCGCTAGACTTCCCATCATCTTTGTTGATGTTCATAAAGAAATGGATTCTCATCCAAACTCTTCCTTGCAAAGACTTTTATGATCAGAATATTTAATTGAGGCTTCCAATCATTCGCATTAGGGGTGCATTTTTTGTTTTCCTATGTCTGTAAGTAGTTGTACGTAGATGTTCAGTTACTTTTTTTTTTATAAGCACTTTGATGTTCAGGTATTTTAAATGAAAAGGATGGAATATCAAATGAGCCTAAAAAAGAAACTGCTCCAATTCCAAACTCTGAGGCAAAACATGAAGAAACTGGTGAGGGTTTAGGATTCTTTATTTTTGAAAGTTGCTTCTCGTTTCTATGCTTGTTTTGTTGTGATGACTATACTTATATTTGGCTTTTGTTTGAAACAAGGTGGCTAATGTGTTCTTTCATCCTGCTAGAAATTAAAGCCCGGGTAGATGCTATGTGGGAGCAAATGAATAAAGGCATACCTAATAAGACGCCAAATTTTATTTTAAACAAGCCTCGCCCAACTGTCAATAAAAAATCAAAGAATTCATCCATGGTGAGGAAATTATTATCCAATCTGTTTCTAATGAAACTATTATACAATAGTTTGCTAGAATTATGCATTAATTTTTTCTTGATTTTATTTCATAGAATTATATGGCGTATCTGGGTCTCGCACCAAAAAAGACAGGATCCGTTGAATTAGATTCACTGCAGAAGGAACCTAGTGTTATGCAGGACAGCGCAAGTGAGGAGGCCAAGAGGCTTGCTGCTGCTGCTGCTCTTTCAGCAGTTAAGGATGCTGCAGCTGCTGCGGCTGGCAGGGGGAAAGTTGAAGTAAGCACTTCTTTTAGTAATACGCTTCGTATTGACCTCCTTTGTGGTTCGTGTAATGGTACCTTTTATGGCCTTGGTAGTCATGAAATTAGTCTGGTGAAAAAAGTCGATGGTTTATATTGATAATATGAAAGTGGACTTTGCTAATTAGCTGGCAAACTTTAACAGGTTACCTAGCAGGTTACTATTGCTAATTAGCTGGAATCCCTGAAACTTATTTCATACAAGCATTGACATCAATTTTTATCCGTGTTTATTGCTGCATACTAAATCTGACATTCTTTCAAATGCCGTGGTAGATGGCAAACCTCAGTTCGTTTATGAATAATTTGATAACAGTACACATTTCTTTCCCTCTACAGATTACTGAAGTTCGGGACTTTGCTGGTCAAGAAATTGAAGTTAAGAAGCTTGTTGATGCTGATTCAAAGGAGGCTTCTGAAAAAGCCAAAGGTGCTGCACCCTCCGCTGTTGATGCTGTCCTTGAACAAATAAAGAAGAAACAAAAGCTCAGTGTGCTAGACAAGTCAAAGAAGGATTGGGGGGAATTCAAGGAAGAAAAGGGGTTGGAAGAGGAGTTGGATGCTTACAAGAAGAGCTCAAACCAGTATTTGGAAAAAGTTTCCTTCTTGCAACGGACAGATTACCGTGAGTTTGAGCGGGAGAGAGATGCACGGCTTGCTCAGCAGGCCAAGAGGAGGACAGATATGTGAGAGGAACCATGATTGCATCATGCTGCCAAGTTTCAGTATGGCCTTGTAAGCAATTGCAAATAGACAGATGATGGGAAGTTGCTCAAAATTTTTATGGTCTCTGATTCCAACGAAAAGAACCCTTCAATATCGCTGGTGGGGATATAATGCTTTTGCATGAGGTGTTTAGGTTTTAGATTTCCCCTAAGTTATGGGGATTTCATGTAATAGGAAATTTCTGAGGACAGAATTTATTGCAAACCGATTATTTGTCCTCTTATTCAATTTTTATTTGGTGGGATTGTAGGCCTCTTGATTTTTAGAGCCTGGAGCATGCAGTGCCACTCGAGGAAACAGAACAGATGAATTATCATATCTCGCTCTTTTAGCTTTTTCCCATAAAGTACAAATGATCTAGCTATGACTTTACCATTTTCCTTTGATTTTTCTTAAAACTTACTGATCTGGTCTCTAAGGCTCATTTTGCATCATAAATATGGATAATTCCGAAGGGAGCCAACAATCAGGTTACTGACTTACCTGTCAATTTCGTTTAGTAACAAATAGATTGGGAAAGCACGTTGGTTTTCAATTAGCACAACACCTTCCAGAGGTAAATAAACTACTTCGAGCATTATAGGAGCATTAAAGAATCCAAGCATGAAGAAACACTCTGTAGTCGTACCCAATACACAACTCTCAGCATCAATTTTTGTGGGTTTAAGAGAGGAGGTGATTGGTAGGTAGTCTTATACCCCTTCACATTTTTTTTCCCCCGAGTAAGAGTGATCCCTAGACTCGAGCCTATGACCTGTCGTTTTTAGTGAAAGTCACTTGCCAACGCTCCTAGACCCAACCTCGTACATAAGGAAAATACACACCCACGCCCAAACCCTAAACAATACCTCATTTTGTGGTGTCTTTCATAATACAAGGTGTCTTACATCTCAAATAAAACAAACCAAGCAAGTAGAAAACCAATTTGCAACAAAATGGATGAAACTCTTAATGTAACAAATTCTTTCATATATTCACAACTCTTTAAAATTGGAACATCATTATTTTATATGGGTTAACCATTGATATCACATCTTAATGCTAGTTACAAGATGTCAACTCAGCAAGTATGAAAAAAATAATGAAAGTTCTTGTCCCTAGACTTAACAGAACTAAAAATGTATTATAATGAAAACCCAAGTTATTGGATGAGACTTTTGATGTGACAAATTCTTTTATATATATATATATATATATATATATATATATATCATATTTTCACAACTCTTTAAAATTGGAAAAACATTATTTTATTATGGGTCAACCACTCATATCACATCTTAACGCTAGTCACAAGATGTCAACTCAGCAATTATGAAAAAAAAATAATGAAAGTTCTTGTCCCAAGACTTAACTGAAGTAATAATGTATTATTATGAAAACCCAAGCCATTGTATTGACAAAGATGCAGACGACTTGAGTGCAAATGCCCTGGTTCCACAACCAAGTCTAAAAAGGCTCGAACAAAAAGGCAAATGAAGGTGAACAACACTCTATATTTTAATATTTGCCTGATTAATGGAGAATGAATAAAAAAAGAGGAATGCCTACGCAGGTGAAGTATGCGTGGATGGGTGTTACATAAAGAGGAAAACGTGGATGATAGACTGAAATGTTGATAAGATGTATTTATATAGTTATGAATGCATGTTAAACAGTTAGAGCCAACAGGCCTGCAGAAAACAAATCATAGACTGTAATTTCCCATTGGCTCCACATTCCCCCTCTTCTGTTGTTATTAAAGCACAAATGAGGAAAACATACAAAGTTATTTTTGTCATTGTAAACAAAGGGATACTATAACAGCACATTTCTATTCAGAAACTTCATCTGCTCCCATGGGTGGATGAATAAGAAAAAGGAAAGTCTTCACAAGTCATTCCAAAACTCTTAGAAGGAAAAAATAAAATGAAAACAAGGATTACAAAATAATAACCAGCTTTCTAGATGTGAATGGGCTTGTCATAAGTGGCCATGGCAGCTTCCTTCAATGCCTCACTCATTGTTGGATGCGCATGGCAAACACGTGCTATATCCTCACTCGCTGCATCGTACTGTAAGGCTATCACTGCCTCGTGAATGAGCTCTCCAGCATTGGATGCCATAATGTGGACTCCCAATATCTTGTCTGTCTCCTTCTCAGCCAGTATCTTGACCAATCCTTCCGCATTATCAATCGCCTTGGCCCTGCTGTTTGCCATGAAAGGGAACTTTCCAACACGATACTCAACACCAAGTGCCTTCACCTGCTCCTCAGTCTTGCCAACAGAGGCAACCTCAGGGTGTGTGTAGACAACCCCAGGGACCTTGTCATAGTCCACATGGCCTGTCTTACCAGCTATAAACTCTACACAAGCAACCCCATCTTCTTCTGCCTTGTGGGCTAACATAGGACCCGGTATTACATCCCCAATTGCATAAACACCTGGCACATTTGTAGAAAACCTTTCATTGACTAAAATCCGTCCAATCTTGTCAGTCTCCACTCCTATTTTGTCCAGCCCAAGTCCACCTGTGTATGGAGATCTACCAGCAGAAACAAGAACAACATCAGCTTCAAGTATGGTCTGGTCACCACCAGCTGCTGGTTCAAGGGTCAGCTTAACACCATCTGCAGAAGAATCAACTCCTACCACCTTAGTCTTGAGCATGAATTTCATCCCTTGCTTCTCAAGAGAACGCTGAAATTGCTTACGGATTTCCCCATCCATGGTTGGGACAATATCTGCGGCAAACTCAACCACAGTTATCTCGGAGCCAAGTCGGCCCCAGACTGAGCCCATCTCTAGGCCAATGTAGCCTGCTCCAATGACCACAAGTTTCTTTGGGATTTCCGTCAAAGCTAATGCACCCGTTGAAGACACAATTCTCTTCTCATCAATGGTGACCCCGTGTAAAGATTTGACATCAGAACCAGTGGCAATTATAATATGCTTGCCTTTCACAACAGTGTTACCCCCATCAGGAGTTTCCACAGAAACTTCAGAGGGAGAAATGAGCTTGCCATAGCCTTTTACATAGCTCACTTTGTTCTTCTTGAACAGACCTTCGATACCTCGAGTCAGATTAGACACAGCTTTATCTTTTTGGGCCATCATGGCAGGTAAATCAATCTCAACAGAAGAAAACTTCACTCCATGGTTGGCAAATGAATGCTGAGCTTCATGGTACATGTGGGAGGAATGTAGAAGGGCCTGAACACAAGAACATAAAACTAAGACCAACAAAACTTCAAATGTTACCAGTACAAATGCCAGTGATGAGAAAGGCATTTAGTCATAAACTGAAACAGCTCCACCAGGATATACCCAATTCACCAACTGACACTAAACTCTAAATTACAGCAGTCAAACATCTCAAGTAAATTTGCAAAGTAGAAGAGACCTGAAGCATTTTTCCACTGATTCCACTCAAATAATGATTTGAGGAATAAAATGTTTAGTCCTAAGACAGATTCTTACATCCTTCAAAACTTTTATGGAAAGTTTTTGCATCCTTCTAGCATCTAAGGATGTGAAAAATCTGTCTTAGACACAAAACTTTTATGAAATTGATGAATGAAGACCTGCCTACTGGAAAATATGCAGTGCAGTTACAGAATACTTAAAACAGTTCAGTCAAATCATACCATAAACACTATTCAGACACAACATTATGAGTGCTCATACACAACCATGATTGTTGCAGAAACACCTTACCTTAGCAAAGCTCTCACACCAAAACTCACAGTAAAAGACGCTTGCAAACAAAACTGTGCTTCGCAAACTCAGCTTAACACTCACTTATGCAAAGTGAAAACCCAAAAAAAAAAAAAAAAAAACTAATTGCGTACACGGACTTAATTGCATTAGTACATCATAGTACAGACCATATGCATCACTCTCCGAAGACATTAAACATTGGATAGAACAAACATAAGTAGTTTATCATCAAATCCAAACTTTCAGCAATTAGAAACTGCACTTTTTCAACATACAGCTTTTTTAGAAGCTCACCCTTCTCCTGGGTACAAAATTTTCAAGCAACACATTTTCAAAAAGCTGGAAACTAAGCTATACCAAATAGGCCTAATCAGACTTGTTTCCTCATATGCCATTGAAAATAAAAAAACCAAAATTCTGGAACGCGATCAAATTCAATTGCAATTGAATACCATTCCAACAATATTTCCACTGACCTCAAAATCCAATACCAATAAAAAAAAAAATTGCAATACTACAACAAATTAACCAATTAGATCTCAGAGGCACTAAACGAAAAAAAAAAATGTAAAATTAAATCAAGAAGGAAAAAAAAAAAAGCGAACCTTGGAGGGGATGCAACCGACGTTGAGGCAGGTGCCACCGAGGGCACCACGCTTCTCAATACAAGCGGTCTTGAGACCCAACTGAGCGGCTTTGATGGCGGCCACGTAGCCACCGGGGCCACCGCCGATGACGACGACGTCGTTTTCCTCAGATCCCGAAGCGAATCCTCTGGAGAAGGAAGTCACCGTAGGAGAGTACTTCAATACATCGGAACTCGAATTCGATAGATTTCGCGTCAACAGGTACGCCTTCCGTCTCGCCAAACTTGCCATAGCCATTTCCCCTTTCTTTTTTTTGGTTCTCTCTTTCTGAGAGAGAGAGAGAGAGAGAGAGAGAGAGAGAGGCTTTTGATGAAAAAGAAAAACCCTGCTGGTAGTGTGGGTATGGGTGTGGCTTGGTTTTGGTCTTTTTGGGTATTCAGATTATTTTATTGGCGGCTTGTGTTTGAAGACGAGTAGAGAGGACTAGAAAAAATAAAAAATAAAATACTACTACTTTATTTCTTAGGGTGATCTGGTGTAGCTACGGTTCATGAATTACATCCGTGGTGTGCTGCTTACCATTTTTGACTTTTAGTGAATCAGAGTCGTACAAATACGCCATTCAATCTGGGGCGTCAGATGAAAAAAAAACAAATATATGAATCTGGAGCCGTTCATTATATAATTTATAAATGTGACGGCCTGAAATGAATAGAGACTAGAGAACCAAACAAGGTGTTTGATATATAATATTAACTGGAGAGATTGTGAGCGTATGATAATAAATCCCAACCACTTCATGAATATGACTCACAGAAAATGGTGTCCTCACACACCTTACCATCATCAACATTTGGATGTTTGGTGGAGGTGGAGGAGGAGGAGGGCCTTTTGTCTCTTAACACTTGTTGATGAGGTTATTGTGGGCTGCCCAAGTTTCAAGGTCCAAATCCAGCACATTCATTTTATCTCTTAAACAATAAACATTACTCTATGTAGTACATACTTCACTGATTGTATGGCATGGAATATAGATAGATTTGTAGTATTATCTCCCCATTTTAAAAATGAAAAATAAATAAATAAACTCTCAAGTTTCAGAAAAGCAAATTTAATTTGGCTACGGTTTAATAAGTTTCACGCATATTGATCGCACTACTAATCCTCAAAGAATCATTTGTAAGCAAAGCATAATTAGAAAGTAACCAATATATATGATACAATTAATGAACTGTATGAAACGAATATGATTTAAGTTGTTGAGCATCACAAGAAGCATGGTACAAATATGGTGGGCCCAATACAAATCATTTTAACAAATATGGTTGGGCTAACTCAGTGAACCCAGTACATTCATTCAACACAATTAAGCTCAGGTTCATGTTACAGTTACTACTCAATAAGAAACACACCTTCCAATTGGAAAGCTTGATTAATAACCTAAAGTCTCTTCTAAGCACTACAAAACTGCCGGCTGCTAATCTAAACTTATCTGATAACAGCCTATAATCCTTTCTCAGTAACTTAACTGTTTCTGCTTCTTCTTTCTCTTTTCATTTTCCTTTTTTTCAACACTCAGTTGCCTTCCTCGATCTATTCCGGGCCTCCTCAGACAGACTAAGGGGCCTCCACCTTCGTGGCCGTGGACACGTCTCAACAGCACGATCAAATTTTTGGGCAGATAAGCAGATAACAATCACGGTGATATTATCAGATGAATAAAGGCGTAATGCTTCCATGACTAGTTCTCTGGCACACTCCTGTGGATCACCATGCCTCCTCAGAGCTCGGCGGACAAGACTGACTGCACTCTGGCTATTTACCACATCCCAGAGACCATCACAGCCAATGATCAAAAATTCATCATCCTCTGACAACGCAACCTGTTGAACATCTGGCTCAGCAATGAGAGGCGATGCAGGGCCAAGTGGGGATTTGAAGTCCCAATCTCCAAGGGCTCGAGTGACACTGAGATAACCATTGAGATATATATCTTCAACGTAACCACCTAAACCCTCAACTCTCTTTCGTTCTGGTAAATAAGTAGGCTTATGATCTTGAGACATCGCAACTGCTACTCCTTTCCTGCAGAGTACTGCTCGACAGTCACCAGCATTTGCAACCAGTAAATGCCTTCCAAGTATAAGGGCAGTCAGTGCTGTTGTTCCACAGGAACTGCTAACACTGCTGCGTTCATCAGCCAAGGCAAGGTCAGCTAGTTTAAATGCCTTCCGATGAGAATTCTCCAGCTCTTCTAAGAAGATAGCATTAATCTCAGGTGTTTGTGGCAAATCAGCATCTTCAAAGAATAATCTCATTGCGTTTCTCTTGATATATGCAGCAGCTTCAGGCCCTCCATGACCATCGAATACAGCATAAAAAGCACTTGGCACAGGGAACTTGAAGAAGGAATCCATTTCGGCAGATAGATCATCTATTCTAATGTGTTCATCATCCATTGAATCCCGTGGCCCAATGTCAGCATAGCTACCAGAACGAATATTTGGGACATACATTGAAGCAGCAGACTCTATGGCTGCATCATTAACAGTGTCTGAGCAACTCATAACCTGGTTAAAACATTTATAAAGTTTTGTCAGTGTCCATAGGAACATATACATAATACATTGCAAGACATTGCCAAAAAAGAATAAAAGAAGAGAAAAGGACAAAACCATTAACAAGGAAGCATAAAGGAGAACAATACCCAGGTCTAGATCAATTATGCAGTAGAATTACATAAATCAATCTGATTTCACAATTTGTAACAATTCTCTTTCAATCAAATCAGGATAATTCCTTGTTCTTTCCCACTCTACTGCCAACAAATTAACTTATCTTTTTTTTATAACCATAAATTCCACAACCACCTAATTGCACTCTTATGTCACAGATATGAAAGCTACCAGACATATCTTACAAAATCACGAAACCTCAATAATTATCCAATTATAGATAAGACACAGCACAAAAACCAAAAAAAAAAAAAAACCTTAAATTCAAACCTAATTACAATAAAGCATCCATTGCTTCCATTCACAATAACATCAAGAAACTGCCAATTAATCTGCGCGATTGACCATTCTGTCATCCCAAGAATACTTAAAATAACACCAAATCCTCCTAAAATTTTCCTACTTAAACCTTGTACAAAGCTGAGAAATTCTGAAAGGCCAAGGAGTCTTCTACAAGAAATATTCCTAAAAATTGTAAGCCTTGTACTATAAATTTAAGAAATTCTGATAAGCCAAGCAGTCTTCTACAAGAAACCCTAATCCCAACAAACCCATTCTTCATACTACAAGTTCTTTCACATAATTCAACAAAAATACAATCTCACACACACAGAGAAAATTGACAACACACATAATAACTCAGATTGCCACACAAACCCAAAACTAAAAAACAAACAATTCAAGAACCAGAAAAACCCCATCAACCGTGATTCAAATCAAGAATCTTGCAGATCAAACATAGTTTTAGCTGTCCAATTACAACAAACCAAAGCCAACCCACCAAAATTAAAAAGAAAGAAAATCATAAGCTAACAGAAAAAATCAAGAGAAAATTCAATTCTCTCAACAATAAATTGAATCTCCAATTTGGGTTTCAATTAAAAAAAAAAAAGATATTAATCAATTATAAGACCCACAAAATCAAGAAAACCATATAGACCCAGAACACCAAAAAAACAAAGAACATTCTAGAAATCCCCCAAAAAAATGTATTTTTTTATAATTATTTTAAAGAACGTACCGGTTCGAAGCGAGAGATATCGGCCGACATAGAATCCGAAACGCGATGTACATCGCGAAAGCTCGGAGACGTAGAAGAAGAAGAGGAGGGTTGCGCCACGTCAGCAGAAGAAGCAACGCATAGATGGTGGTAATTCACGTCCAGCACCATCTTCTGGGTCGGCGGCTGGTAATTCATGTCGGCGTCCGCCACCATCTTTTGGCTCACTATCATATCAAACAACGGCGTCGTTTTCGTTTTCGTTTTCGTAGTCTTGTTGTTGTTGTTGTTTGAAGCTAGGGTTTTTTTTCTTTGATTCTCAGAGAAACAAAAAAATTTGGGGGATTTGTTGAATCAAGAACTGAGGGAGTCTGTAGAAAATAGGTGTTTGTGAGTGTTGTTGTTGTTGTGGATTTGAATGAATGAATTGAAAAGGTGCGTAACGTAACGGGGTTTATAAATACTATTAGAGAAAGCAGAGACCTGGTTGGAGAGTAATACCGATCATGCTAACTGACACGTGTGTATTTTGAGTTCTCTTTAACTCTGATGGGATTTTTAAGGGGTGTGCTCGACACGTGAACGCGTGGAATGTGAGCTCTTTTGTTTTTTTAATTAACATATAAAAACAAAAATATATTATATAATATACTTTTTTTTAATGGGTGTACTTTTTCTAATTTTATTTTTTTAAAATTGACAGGTTAAAATTTTCTCAATCTGTGCTCAAAATTTTTTTCTTCTCCATCTACCAATAACTGCCGACAGTACGTTACAACATTGACCGTATTATAAAAAATAAATAAATGGTAAAAAAATTATTAATGTTAGGTGCAATGGATTTTCGACTTTTAGTTAGTTTAATTGATAAAAAAATTTGTTATTAAATAAAATATTTGAAATTCGAGTCTTATTTATATCAATAAATAATTAATATTTTGACATAATAATAAATAACAATCATCATATTATAAAGAGTAACCATCATAAAAACAAATGTCATACATTGAAATTTTTTCATATCTATTAAATAAAAAGTACGATCCTTGTTCTTATCAACTTAATTATAAACTACTCTTAAAAAAAAACTTAATTATAAACTAGCATGATTTTATTTATTGAAACTGCAAATAACTATGGCTTAAATGTAAAATATGTCTTAAAATTTGATGGACTGCTTTATTTTTGTCAATTTACCTTGAAAAACAAAGAAAAGTAGGCACAAAAAAGTTATATTTCAATTTTATATTCATACTAGTAATATGTTCGTACAACGCACAACTTAATTAAAAATTATATGTAAATAAAATAAAATATTTTCCTAATGCTATTCAAACTATTTCAATCATTAGGGAGTCACTTGAAACTTTAATAAAGCTTATTCTATATTAAATTAATTATCTTAATAAGTAAGGTGCCATGCTCACATGAAAAAATACATTAATATTATATTGTATTAATGAGTAATAAATACATATATTGAGCCATTTGGAACAAGCACACTATATAACGTGTAAGTTTTATTATATCAATCACCAAATTGTGATATATAATCGAAATAATTAAATTAAAATATTAAATTATATTTAAATTGTATAAAATATTTGGTAGTAGACCTTTAGTTGAAGTTAATTTTTAAATTCCTTGAAACTTATAGATAGAATTTCTTGAAACTTCTATGGTTTAACAAGAGAAATAAACTCTCTTTTAAGAATACAATGATGTTTGTTTAATGATACAAATAGGCTTCAACTACACTGTTTTACATGGGTGTGTGAATGTATGTATATTAAAGGCCACGTGGCATCATAAGTGGCATCTAAATCTAATCAGTATTACAATTATTATTTTAATCTCATTGTTTGGCATATTATATTTTTTCATGTGCTATTAAATTTTTGTGATCCAATATTAAAAAATTAGTGACTAAAATGGCACGTTTAAAACATTCAAGTTCATTAATAAGTTGCATGATAATTTGGTATTAGAGTTTAATTTAAAATAAATTGTTTTAATAATAATGAGAATGTAATTATTTGTGTTAAAAATGATAATCATTTGACTTATTCATCATTTAAAACTAATACAAATCTACTTTGTGTTCTACTTCATATTCAATCAATTATAACTTGACATATATTTGATTTTTTTTCTATTTTAAATTTTGGTTATTTTATAAGAAAAATCAAACAAATACATGATAAGTTATGATTAGTAAAATATAAAATAGAACAAAAAATAGTATAAATTATTTGTATTAGTTAAATTGTACATGATTTTACTATTTTTTAAAAAAAATAATGGAGAAAAAAATAATAGTTTAACTTCTTTTCTTTTTTTCTTTTTTTTTCAAAAGCCATGTGGATTTTATCCGGTTTCTCAAATTCTATACCCCACTTCTCTTTAACTTCCGCGGACAAAAAGTAGGTTACGTTATTGAGTAATCTACGCTGAACGTTATTGCACTCTTTTTAACTTTGCGGCGTCTTGATATTGGTTGGAAATTGGAATTGCCTTTCCTTTTTCACAGTGGGCTCTTTTTTTCCTTCAACTTGAAGCCATGTTTACTGGCGGGAAAGGAATTTTTTTTTTTTTTTTAGTTTTAATTTACAATGTCCGTTTCTAATGATAACTCTTTATAATCAAATTAAGACACTAATCAATTTTTAATGTAAACGAAAATTGAACTTCAAATTCCTTATTTAAAGACTTTACTAATTGAGTTAATTGAAACTCACCATGTTATTAAAGACTTTGTATCACCCACAAAATACTTATTAAATACTATAATATTCTAATAGTAAAATAGTTATGAGTTTTTTGTTTTCTTTGGTCACGAAAATAACTCTAATTTATTATATATTTATTTGTATATAATATAATATAATCATTCATCAATTTCACTGTACATAAGCACCAATTGGTGTGTGTTAGATAGCACTAGCATAGCATGAGGACATTAAAATATAGCGTGAAAATTACATGTGAGATAAAGACTACTAGAATATGTCATTTTATTGGTTGTTGTTGTTGTTGTTATAGGTTTAATCTTCATTTATTGTACTCAAAAATTCATGTGATGCTTGCAAGGAAAGCCGCTGTCAAAGTTGACAATATGTATTTTAAAAAATATGATAAATATGAAGGTTCCTTTTTTTTTTTTTTGTTCTAATTAAGTTATTCGAAGTTTCCTTCTTCTAAAAATAAATTTATTCGAAGCTTCCTTATTTTGTTTCTCAACAAAAAAATATATTAAAAAAAACAGTATCCTTATATTGTTCCAATTAAGATGTATTTAGGCCCTTAAATGAACCGAATTGTTTAGGATGTGCTTGAAAGATAAAGATATTTATAATTATTTTAAGTTAAGTTCAAATAAGAGAGGTGCTACATTTACAATATTTTCACAACAAATCATAGGTGGTTAGTTGTTATTGGTTATAATTTGAACCTACTACTGAAATTACTTTTCTACCGTAACAATAATAACCCATAACAATCTGCCACATAGAATTTATTGTAAAAATGCTGTAAAAATATTGTGATCATAGTATTTCTCTCAAATATAAGTTTAAGTTGAACTTCTTCTCCAAAAAAATTATAAGTTGAACTATTAAACAAACTAAATTCAATATTATATACAAATTTTACCCAAAAATAAAATAAAATATACAAATAGCAGTTTAAGATAATATAAACAAAATATTTATCAAACAATAATACTAGATATAAAACAAATCTTAACGGTAATATAAATAAACAATTTTCATCTAAAATTATTTAACAAGACCATAACACAAAAATCTCAATGTACCAACATATTAACTAAAACCAAAGTATTTTACCAAGTAACAACGCACAATGATAACATAAAAACAAATATTTAACCATAATACAAACCACTAATTTCACACTAATTTTTTTAACAAAACAATAATTCAAAGTCCAAATGTATTCAATATTTTTTGCATCAAAATAAAGTAAAAATACAAAGTTCATAATTGCCATAATGGTTATTTTTTAATTTAAAAAAATTGTAAATTACAAAAACTTTTCTTGAAGTTTGGAAGAATAACACTTCACCCAAAACTTTAAAAAATGACACTTCCCTTCCATGATATTTGAAAGAGATTAATATATTAGTCATTCCGTTAATTGCAGTAATAGATATTCTAAATTTTGAAAAGATTCTCTTGATCAAACTCTATTCATAGCCTCTGAAATCTTTTAGGGCTAAACATTATCATTTCTCATCACCAAAGGTCCTAAAAAAATAAAAATAAAATAAAGAACACTTTCATCAGCAAATTTTATGCACAACCCAAACAGCAAGCAACTCCAAATAGAGGTGAACAATTTCTTTAGGTTTAAAGTTTAGATGTACCTATGCAATTTTTTGGCTTTATTCCATTAGGAATTAGGGTGGTGCTTTATTTTTATTTTTATTTTTTGCCCCCACACACTTATCCAATCAACTTGGGTAATTTTTCTAATTTTTCAAATTTCATTGGATGACCGTATCTGCTTAGAGTTTCTTGTCATTAGGGTTATGCAAAAAAATTTGCTCATGAAGTGTTTTTTTTTTTTTTTTTGTAAGTTTGATGATAAGGAAGGATATATAGTATTTAATTTTTTACTAATCATGGTTAGGGCTTGGTCAAGAGAATCTTTTTAAATTTTCGGTTTTGTTATTGTTATTAATAGAATAATCAATATGTTGAATTTTTTTATTTTTACAAACAATGATATCTACACTTTTCGAATATTTGACTATTTTCTCTAGCATGTGCAATATCCCAGTCCCATACATACTAGATCATTATTTTAATTTTTTTTCAAATCTTAAGAAAGGGGAGTGTCATTTCTTTTAAAATTTTGGATGTAGAGTTATTGCTCCAAACCTTAATGGAGGTTTTTGTAATTTAGCATTTTCTAAAATTATAAAACTGCAATTATGACCATTATAAACTTTGTATTTTTACTTTATTTCAATGCAATGTTGAATACATTTAGACTTTGTATTATTGTTTTATCAAACAACTTAGTGTGAGGCATCCATGATCTGGCTCTACCTAATTCCATTGCCATATCTAAATAGAGAGCTAATAACTATTGATTGAATTAATAGAGATCAAGTATGTAAATACTAAGCACTGTTATTATTTGTTCTTTTGTCATTTTTCACATATAAAAACTCTTTATCTATTTAGTATTAAAAAAAATGATACTAACAACTTCAAAACACTTTAACACTATAGTTTGTCAAACAGTCTAACGGTTAAAGGCTTAAAGCTTTATTATTATTATTTTGGATAATCTAAAGCTTTATTATTATTATTCTATAACTAATAAACCCATGCTGGGGAGATCTTGAAGTTCATCAAACACCTTGAATCTTTGATAATCACAACTCATTTTAAAAGGGACATAAATTAGGTACATTAAAGTTATTCTAATTGAGTTCAAACATATAATTATGTTGAATTAATCAATGTGATTATTGCATTTAAATTTAATTAAAGAATTTAATATATTATATTATACCTAAGAAATTGAAACTAAATTATGCCTTTCAAAATTATACCCTTCCCACTAACTTGTTCAAAAGCAGCTGGGTGGATCATTGGATATACTTTAGAAATATGCTACATTTTTGTCCACATAATAACTTGAATGTAAAATCACCACCAAACAATCTTATAAAAGAAATAGTGTCCTGTTCTCTCAATAATGGTATGAGAAAAAAACGTAGACGTAATTGCTCCCCTTATTGCCCACATGATTCTCAATGGAAGTTGAATGTGAATTCACTTAAAATATTTCTTTATACCATTGTTTTGTTTTTTCTATATTAGGTCATGAGGTCATCCATTTTTTAAAGTAATAGGGTACTTTTCATTGAAGAAACCAATAATTAAGCACCTTTCCTAGTGCTTTGCTTAGTCATAATGGGGTTGCGTACGTGGGCTCTCAATAGTGGGATTTTATAATTAGTGCTTGCCGTCAGATCCAAATGAGGTCTCAGCCACAACTTGTAAAGGTGAAATCACACGTATCTCCAATTCATTGTTTAAAGCCAATCCTAATCGCATATTCACGTTATGTAAATAGCATCGGATTCGCATCAATCAAATTTTCTAAAAGATTAAAAATTAAAAATTATATTATTAATCAAATATTTAAAATTTAAAATTATGCTTAAAAAATAAGTTTATAAATAATATATTAAATAATATTTAATTAGCATAAAGTTTAACATATGTGTTAAGAACATAAAAAATATACAATTAAAAAGTTATGGTATGATTGGTAACTGTTTTTTCCTCTTATTTTTTGTTTCCAAAAACAATTTTCTATTTTTGAAACTAAAAAATTTGTTTGGTAACCCAAAATGGACAAAAAACAAAAACTGTTCTCAAAACTTAATTTGTAAAGAGAACTAAAAACTGTAAAATGCTGTTTTCAGTTTCTAATTTTCAAAAGTCAATGAAAACATGTATTTAATTTAATGAATGTAATAAATTTATCTAAAAAATATAAGAAAATTGTTTTTTTTTTTTATATTTCCAAAAACAAATTTTTGAAAATAGAAAACAAAAGCTATTACCAAATATAACCTTAAATTTTCAAAATATATAGTCATATTAATTTTTTTAAATGAAAGTTGTAGTCTTGGCTACAACCACTTTTTAACCAAATTTTGTACTTATCACAACTTTTTATTTTATGCTAAATTTTTTCCTTATCACAATAGCTCGAATGGAAGTTCTCTTTCCATTGTCCATTTTACTTGTCTTTTTTTTTTTTTTTTTGAGAAATTTTTTTTTTTTAGAAACAAACATTTTCAAAGAAACAAAAATGAGAAGTTTTTTTTTTTTTTTTTTTGAAAGACAAAAATGAAAAGTTTAGAGAGAGCTTAGGCAGCACGTTAATCTCTCTATCTGTCAGGATGTTGACTTTTAATAATACTTTTTTATACATGCACATAGAGAAGATGGTGCTTGATAGGTAGTGGGCATGTAAATGGTGCAAATAGTGCATGCCACGTTGCAAAGAGAAAGTAATTGCTGGCTACTTTTTGTAGGGTCTACCGACTCTACTCTGGCTAGAAATATTATTAGAGGATCTAGCCTAAACTTGTTAATCAAGGATGTGTTACCAAAAAAATCATTGCGTGATTTAGCATTTATTAACGCTTTTTTTTTTTTTTTTTCATAAAAAAACACTGATAGGCTAAAATTTGAATTACACATTTTAAGTTCGGGTGAATTGTCATTTTTGTTGCTAAAATTTAATTTTTAAACAATTCCGCCCCTAAAATTCATTTTTGTTGTCAAGCTTATCTTTCAATGCATTCCCCTTTTAAAAATTTATTGCTAATCATAATTTTTCTTTTTTATACAAGGTAGAAATTTTACTTTATTATAACTTAAATATATATGTTTGTAAAGTTCTTCTAAAAACTTGATACACGGTTCTTATTATTCTTACGCTTCACAAACACTTATATTTATAAAGTGATTTTAATGGAACAAGAAGCTTCTATTATTGAGAAGCAATTTTTTAGGTTGATCACGTTTTATGCATGAAATGGGTTGGATTATTAACTTGGTTACTTTTTTTTTGGACAAAAAACTTGGTCACTTGAGACAGAGGGGTAGGTAGTAGGCATATAACTGCTAAAATTTTTAAATAGCACACGCTATATTGATGAGAATTTTAGGGTGTTTGGGCTAGGTGAAGGGTATCTTTTTGAGAATAAACGGCAGAATCAAACAAACAACAAGGCTAGGTGAAGGGTATCTTGAGGATGCTTCTAGACTAAAACACACCTGGAAGTTTAAAAGTTTCACACATCGAAGAAAGAAGGAAAAAAAAGAAAGAAAGAAGAAGCTCGTGTCTCTTCCCTGCTTTGTCTGAACTGACTGATTGTTGGTGGGTTAATTTCTCTATTTTCAGTGAAGCTGTTGCCCCAGGGCCCAGGCATCTAGCAGTAGATTCATTTTTTTGATTTATCTAGCAGTAGAGTCATATTCATATATGTGTAGGTCTTATTTATGAACAATAGGTTTAGATACAAGAGAAATTTTACAAACTCTTTTTTTATAAATTAATTCTTGAGGTGATAAATTGTAATTAGTGTATATTAAACATAATATTAGTGATTGTTTGATATGATTGTAAAATTTATTATTATAATATTGTTGATTTATGAAACAACATTGGATGATTTAGATCAATCACATCAACGAAATTGGTTTATTATTGGATTAATCCCAATAATTTTTTTCCAAAATTGGTTTATTATTGTGTGCCCTTAGAGCACACATTAGTAAAATCCAAGTTAATATATGTTCAGCAATACATGATGGGAAAGGTGACATATTGCTCGTCACAAAGACTGGATGGTGCACACTGCACATTCCACGGCTTAGACCAACCAATCGATTAATGATCTAACCAAATTAAAGCCTATAAAGTGTAACATATTGGGAAATTTGTGAGCCTTCAATGTTGTATGATTATTCTTAGAATTGGAATATAAAACCACTACATTGAACCAAAAGAGGTCAAACAAAAAGCTTTTCAACTTGGGTTTGTATTCAATGAAACGCTTGAACCTAGACATTGACCTCTCCACAAACAAAAAGTTCTTCAACTCTTCTATTTGGTACGGTAACCAGAAAAATATCTGAGGATTGAGAGCTAGAATGGTTCATTGAGATAAAAAATATCTAAGTTTATATGAGATAAGGCATGGCATAATAGAGCTAAAAATCTTAGAAGCAGCGATTAGATCTGTCAGTAAGTTAAATCATAATGAGTTGGAAGCGATCCCATGACTTTTTTGTTCTAATACTTGAATCTACCAAACTTAATCTCAGGATGCAAATAATAAAACTTCACGGTAATTCAAACCAGGAATCTTGTGGATCGAATAACAGTTTTATCTGTCCAATTACTGCAAAGGAAAATCAACATTATTCATTAACCAGTAGAATTTTTAAATCCAATTCATTAACATTATGCATGGTTCAGGTTTTATATATATATATATATATATAAAATAAAAATAAAAATAAAAACACATGGCAGCCAACATGGCAATTTAGTTTAGTTCATTGTTAGTCACATTAGTAATTTCCATCTATTACTTAACGCAAAAATTACTTTGACACAATACCAAAAAATTAGGAACTAAGTTGGCACATTTAAAATATTTGAGACCAAATTGACACATAGTATTAACGTTATGGATCAAATTCGTAATTTACCTAAAATACAATTATAAACTAATTCAGGACATCAAGAAGTCCAATTAAGAAGGAGAAGGCACCACGTTGATTTTCTTGGGTCGCAATGCATAGATGGGTACTTCACATCCCAAACGCAAAGGCTTTGGCTTGCAAATAATCTCAAACATATATATATATATACACACTAGCCTTTGAGCACGTGCTCAAAGGTTTTTTTTTTTTTTTTTGGTAAAGGTTAATCTAATTTGCATTTTTCATAATTTATAATTTTCTTTTCAAACAAATAAAAATGATAAACTTTAGAAATAAGCAATAACTGTAATTCATTTTTTAAATGTGAAGGGAAAAATATCCTAAATTTTAAGAATTCTCTTTTTGAATACAAAATGAAATTTGTTTTTAGACATTTATGACCCTATTTCTAAATAAATTCACCCTTCATTAATAAGGATATTTTTGAATCATATAAAAGTCCAGTTGAAAGAGACGAATCTTCATATGTATAGTATAGACATGTGTGTGTGTGTTTGTTGATAATTCGATAGTTATAACTTATAACAATGAAAGAGAATAATTTGAACCTTCGACATTTCTGTTGCAAACTTCAAAAGATGTCAGTTAAACTATAAGGCTCTTAACTCAGACATGTTGATTCTTGAAAACTGAAACAAATGCACATTACTTGGTAAAAATGTCAAACACACTTATGCTTATAAGCCTCTAGAGCCCAAACACAAAGCACATATCTATAATCTATATCTATATCTATATTCAATATTAAATTAAAGACATTTGATTGTTGGTTGACTTCATAATATTTTGCCACCTAAGTTTTGAAGACTTCACGATTTTACATTTCATTTTTCTAATATATATATTTTTAATTGAATTTGGATTTCATTCTATATTTAAACCCCATTAGAATATTGTCACATCATATTTTCTTTAAATAGTAGAATTGATAGTTCCATATACAAATACAATCATAATAAATTTTTATTAATAACTAATACAATTATTGATTTTATATTTAAGGCAAAAAAATAAAAGAAAGAAAATTTATATTTCGTTAAACCTTCACATTTATTGTTCGGGTTACCAACTAGTCTATATCTATACATATATTAATAGGCAAAGCTCAGAGAAAGTCCAATTAAAATTTCAAATTAGAGTCTAATTTTGCACCATGTGTCCTAAATTATTTATTTTTAGAGAGAGTTTTATTACCAAATTTTAGAATCAAATGTGAGACGACATTATAAATATTCATTCAAATAAGTTATTGAGTACAAAAACTAATGAATCTAGAATAAATGAATCGTAAAAAAAAAAAGTGTGCTTCACAATAACAAAAATTAAGAATTGATAAATAAATAAATAAACATGAAAAATTTACATTTTATACCTAATAATATTCTTACAAGATTTTTTAAAGAGTTAACAAAATATATGACTATCAATAGTATTTAAATTATATATATAGGAATTATACTATGCATCTTATTGTATATCTTAAAGTGTATCTATGCATATGCATGAAATTAAAAGTTAGTATATATTAATAGGCAAAGTTCAAAGAAACTTCAATTAGAATTTGAAATTAGAATCCAATTTTACACCATGTGTCTATATTTATGTGGGAACCGTATCATAATTATTCACTTAAGTTTTTTAAATCTTTGTGCCAAGTGAGTTAATGAGTGCAAAATACTAAGAATCTAATATTAATGAATTATATAATTAAATTTTTTTATTAAAAAACCAATCACATATACTCAATAAAAATCACCACACATTCTTTACTAAAAAAAAATCACCACACATTCTATTTTATTAAAAAAAATTTAAAAAATAATTATAAGTGGTATTAAAATTAGGTAAGGATTTTAATATGTGACTAGTTACGTTTATTTTTTTATAAAATAATTTGACTAATTATTTATATTTTTATGATAAAAATTATGTTTAATTTTAAATGTATCTATTCTTATACATGTGTTACATGTTTTTTTTTTATAAATAATTTGACTAATATTTATATTTTTATAATAAAAATTATGTTTAATTTTAAATGCATCCATGCGTTTGCATAGATTACAGGGAAAACCCACAATTTATGTGAAAGGAGAGAGTATGTATTTATGGTACTCCGAGAGTACCTAATAATTTTTCAAGATTACATGCTAGTATACACAAAATTTAAGGCATTTGACTTTTGATATTTACACGTTTCATTAAAATCTGGTAATAATATTATAATTTCTTTAAATGATAGAAAAATAATTCCATAAATAAATATAATCATAATATATTCATATTAATAACTACCATAATTAGAAAAATTTATCCTAGAATAAAACAAGAGAGAATATCATGTTTTTAATTTGTAAAGAGAAGATCGACATAAATTTTTTTAATAAAAAATTGACTTTTATATATTAATTGTAGGGACCAGATTTGACTTGAATCCGAAACGGGAATGGATCCAGGCCCATGTAGCCCAAACAATGAATTTATAGAGTGCAGGAAAGGAAACTAGTCTGATCTTGGGCCAATATATTGGATTTTAGTGTAAAAAGATTAAAGATACGAGCATGGAATGTAGCAATAAGTCTCTTCGGACATGCCCTAGAGATCTGATTTTTCTTTCTTTTCTTTCTGTTTTTTGCCTCCCCTTTTCTTTTGTCTTTTCTCGCCTTATATACCATGGCTTTTTTGCCTTTTTTATCATCCACGTGTGGACCTGGCATTTAACGTCCTTTTTCGTCATCCCCCTTGCCCTCTCTTGAATCTTCCATTCTTAGCTGGAAAGCTGTTCGTTCACTGTTCAGGTATCACCTCCACATTAATGCGGCCAGAAGGTTAGCTGGGAGACATTTAATGCGGAGGTGACAGCACCTTTAGATATTTGTCATTTCCTACCATTACTTTTTGTTTGATATTTCCCCCTTTGCTCTGTTATAAGATTTGTCCCAGGCGTTGTTCTGAGTGATTAACGAGTTCACCAGATACCTCGGACAAAAGTACCGAGGTGAACATCGTCCTCGGACACGGCCCAACTCCTTACAAGCATGCTCCATCTCTCCTCGGATGGTAATTTTGTCCATTCCTCGGCTGGATGTCCTCGGATATTCGTTTGCCCTCACACGGGATATTGGGCCGGGCCCTTCCTTGCTCCATTTGTATGAATGGGGATAATATTGGGCCTAGCTTCTTCACACACAGTTTGACCACAGGGCAAGATTGGCCCACACATTAATATTTATTAATTAAATATATATCATATATAAATATTTTTCATCAAATTTTTCCATGCATTGCATTCCACATATTAGCAACTAATATTTAAATACAACTGACTTTATGCTCACATCACTGCCAAACTAAAAGCCAAGTAACTCACCACCAAATCACAAAGAGAGTGTTTGGTTTGTGTTTTCAAACAATAATTTTCAGTTTTTAAATAACATTTTACGCATTTCTATACACTTTTTCACCCATATGTATTTCCATAAATATTTTCAAATAATAATTTTTAGTTTTCAAACACATATATCAAACGGACCCAAAAATTTCGCAAACCATGATCCACTTTTTCAAAATAGTCTAATGACTCACCCACAGCCAAAAAAAAAAAAAAAAGGACCACCGTCCAAAATCATTATCACACCCGCCCATTGGTAATTAGCTGAAACCATGGAGAGAGACCACTCACACAAAACGCAATATCAATAGATCCCTCCAAAATCACCCAACAAAACTAATGCCATCATGAAAACCTTCACATGTTGTCTAATCATCATTAGGGAAGCTCAAACCCGACATGCACCACTCCCGAACGACATAGGTCTCACTAACTCACTATGAATTCGAGTTGTTTTAAGACGACAATTTTTTTTTTTTTAATAATAATTTTAGTACTATGGGTATTTATCTTTCATTTTTACTTTAGATTTACCATCCAAAATCTACCACGCCTCATAAATTTTCTCCACTATTAAAGCCACCATGAAACCACAAAATCGCACACATCCCTAAGAAATATGGACACAATGCAACATGGGACATCATGAGTATATAGCAATTCTTAACAAATTGAGACTCGAGATGACAAGAACACGGTAATTAATTAAAACTAAACATTTTTTATGTTAAGGAAAATAAAGAAGAAGAAAATAAAATAGATTAATTAATATTATTTATATTTAAATAAAAAAGAGAGGAAGAAATAAAATAGCAAATTTCTTATTTTATAGATCAGCCATTTGGACCCGGATCCCTCCATCTTCCAATAATTTTTGTCACTTTGCAAATCTAGGAGCTTAGTTGGCTGTTCTGGAAATTATCCCAAATTGCTAATGTATGCCATGTGGGCTGCTTGGGTCAACTGCCAGTCTGCCACCAATATTTATAAAACAACACAACAGTCAACATTATGATGCTTTGGATCAATCCCATCAGCTAAAAAGTAATAAAAAATATAAAAAATTAAACATGTGATCTACCTTCAATCTTTTTTTTCACATTTGTCAATGGAATATGTTCACACATGTTCTTCATCAATATATGAGAGAGAGAGAGAGCGAGAGGCATATTAATCATTACACAAACTGGATGGTGCACATTACACGGCTCAGACCAATCGCTCAAATGGTTTTCGCTTGGCTTAAATGTTCTATGATTTGTAAACCTTCAATGTTCTATGATTATTAGAATTGGAAATTTGGAATATAAATCCACTACCTCTAATATATATATATATATATATATATATATATATATAAAGCACATTATTAAAAATAAATCCACCACCTTGTACTTTTCAGAAGAAAAGACAGACCAAAAGGCTATTATTATTCTACAAAAAAAGAACCAAAAGAGGTCAAACAACAAACTCTTTCAACTTGTTTTTGTAATCAATGGCACGCTTTCATGTACTAAACATTGACCTATGCACAAAAGTCAAAACGAGCGGCACAAATTAACAAATAATTTGAGACACAATTTTCATCAAAATTTGAGAAGAAATCACCCCGAAATAATGAGAAAACACAAAGATAAGGAGCAGTACAAGATTTTAAAAAAAAAAAAAAAAAAAAAAAAAAAAAGAGAGGACAAACTCAGTTCATCCTAGCTACACCAAAGAATATCTGAATGGTTCCACTTGTATAGCATGTCACCAGGAGCATGAATTGGAGAAAAATATCTGTAGTTGCATGAACAGCAATTCAATTTCTGGTTGCCGGATTGCTTTTTACTTTGTCTTTACAGTGAAGAGTTTGAGCTCGTCAAGGGGTTCCTGTGTCGCTAAGGTTGATATTACTCACAGCAACGGGCCTGGTGCTCTTTGTGCAGCGTCTCCCAAAGGCATAGCACCTTCCTCGGGCCTTGATAATGGGCGAGAACATAATTTGGTTCACATCCAGCATTGTGAAACCTATCATCATTGATGTAATGCACTTCTTGGCCACTCTTCTTGAATTGTTCAATCCATATGCCCATTGCAACATCTTCTAGTTTAAAAAGCTGAAAATTGTACAAGTTGACAAGGAAAAATTAACATGAGTGAAAGACCAACTTAGCAACTATCACTAAAATGCAGTTCTGTGGTGATTTAGTTATTCCTGATGCATGCATCATGGTGACACTGAAGGCTCAAATGAATCTTCGACATAGAATTCCAAACATGCTATCTTGATATACCTTGGAAATTAACTAGTATAGCTTCCCTATTGTAAGTGCACTTTGATGGCTTGCTACTTTTGGTTTTTTTTTTGGAAAGTGGGGTGGTCCTAAATGGAAATTTCATTTCAACAGAACAGCCAACAAAACTAGATTACAAACATCCAATTAGATGTTACCTTGGTGGAGACATAAAAGTGAGCTTTTATAAAAGCAGATGGGTAGTTATGTCAGTTTGAGACATGTTGGTGTGAGCAACATGGGATGGTAGGAGACCCCGACTCAACGTGTTTATGGATTGAACAGGATTCAAGCTGTGTGTGAAAATGGTTGAATTTGCCAGCAGTGTGAAAGGTGAATGACAAAGAGCTAGTGAGTGGGTAAGACATGGTGTAGTGCCGTCTGGTCAGTGCATCTGTTTAGGTTCGAATCCTTTCACCTTGGTATGGAAAATTGTAACAAAAATTTGGATTAGTTTCCTATGGAAGAGTTATTTAAAGTTGTGGAACCTTTTTATTCAGGCAAGCTCAGACCAAAAAACCAGCGGGATAGACTGAGAAAAGGCATCCAACAACATTCATTTACAACACAAGTGGACCAGCATTTTTCGTTCCTTCTAACCCATTTGAACAAAACAGCTTTACCCCCATAACCACAAGAGAACCTCATGTCCTAACCTTGTAATAGCCTGCACCACTACTTGAGTCTCCCACAAATATTACATTGTTGAGGCCATGGTCTATAATTAAAATAATTGTAAATCCGAATGCCAGGGCCTCTGCTGTAAGCAGATTAGTTGTATGGATTTTCATGGACCAGGCTTCTAAAATTTCACCCTCTTCATTTCTAAGAATAGCTGCCACAAAAGGTTCCTTGCAGCAGCATCAGCATTTAACTTAACCCTGTTTTTGGGAGGGGAGGGCCTAGTGGATTCACACTGCAAAACTTTATCCTTGCCAAGGTGGATGTTGACCATCCTCTGCACTCTCCTTACAACCTCTTCTGGTGAAATGGACACTTTCTAAATACAACATTGTTCCTTGCCTTCCAGATGGCTTCAAGAGTAACAGCAGCTATTACATCCCATTCCTGCTTCACTTTTGCTTGCAGTCCTCCTAATGCTGATGCATTCAACAGTTTCTTAACAAACTCCTCTATGCCATTAACTTCCAGAGTATCACCCTGAAATTCCAGTGGTTTCCAAACCAAACTGTTCTGCAAACTCACATTTCTGAAACAAATGCAGTAATATTTCATACCCCACATAAGCAGCACTCCACATCTTCAAATGACAATGCTTGCTGATCCTTCCTTTAACAGGGTTTACGTCAGCTGCTACCCTCTAAAGAAAGAACATTAGCCTTTCATGAACCCTTAACTTCCACAACTTTCACCAAAGCTCAGAATTTGTGTTGTTAAATCTGTAAAGGTTCTGTAGACAGTATGTAGACTTAACAGAGAATCTGCTACATTCTGATCAGCTTTGGGCACTAGAGGGATGGAAATTTGAAAAATAGAATCGGCTGATTCCCTGTCAAAATAATAATACAACTTCAGAGGATCTCATTCCCACCAGTTTTCCCTTAATAAGCTGCTGACTTAAAGAGGCATAGCTCCTAGCTCAGCACATCTAGGCTTGGCTTGAAATCTAGTAACCAAGCAACCCAAGTTTCTTTCCATGCATCTATATCGGTATATCTCTCTATTCCCCACTAAGTAACAACATCCTTTTTAATCACATTTTCGTATTTTCAATATTTCTCCTCACCCATGATGCATTCTTCACCCTGTCCTGCCTCCAAATTTTGCTCTCAACACTCAGGAGCAAATATGTATAGCTTAAATGAAGCGACAGACTCGAGTAATCCTTGGAATGACGTTCAAGACTTGTCAACAAAAATGAGACTTTCTAATCTTTCCATTGATTGTTCCAACAAAACCAAAATACTTCCCCCCCCCCCCCCCCCCTTTTACTGTACTTCTTTGTGTAAGTGAAGTTTTAACTATTTATTAAGCAGATGACATGTGTTTCTACTACTTTTTGTTAAAGACCAATTTCAACTATTTATCAAGCAAATGATACATGTTCTAAACAACTCAAACAGACGCTTAGAAAAATTATTATGTTAGCATTGTTTTTGAGGTTTGTAAGTCAGAAAATTTTACCCTGAGATCTCCTTCCTGACGGCCATAGACAATGGATTTTGTAATGATATATCAAAGTTGCTTGCAATGAAGTTCAAGACTTGTCAACAAAAATGAGACTCTCTAATCTTTCTATTGATTGTTCTGACAAAACCAAAATACTACCCCCCCCCCCCCCCCTCTTTTATTGTACTTCTTTTTGTGTAAAAGAAGTTTTAATCATTTATTAAGTAGATGATACATGTGTTTCTACTACTTTTTTGTTAAAGAGCAATTTCAACTATTTATCAAGCAAATGTTACGTGTTCTAAACAACTCAAACAGAAGCTTAGAAAAATTATTATGTTAGCATTGTTTTTGAGGTTTGTAAGTCAGAAAATTTTACCCTGAGATCTCCTTCCTGACGGCCATAGACAATGGATTTTGTAATGATATATCGAATTTGCTTTTACAATTTGTAAAAAAGTAAATTTTACCTTAAGCTCTCTTTCATGGTGACCATGAACGATGAATTTTGCAATGTCCCGAGAGATAATGTATCCTGGACCATGGGCCCATGGTGGATATGAAGCAGGTGGCCATTCCTTAAAACAAAAAATTATCAAAGTCAGGTCAAAGAGCAAAATATCATTCTTGTAAAGTGAAATCTGACAAGATGGATACCTCAGTGCTTATATACCATTTGCTGTCTTTATCCCTATGGGGTGCTGATTCAAAAGAAATAAGACCATACAAGAGTCCATTAGGTGCCTTTCTCTTGAGGCTAGAGAGAACTTCATCAATCCTAACAAAAGCATCATCATCTGTTTTCATGATAAATTTGGCAGGGAGGATTTTGGTCTGCATAGTAAGAAAACAAGATATTTCTATAAGCAAATACAGAATTTGAGTTTTCAATCATGGACTACCACATCTAACAATAACCATAAAGAGCATATATTAATAAAGCAACAAAGTGCCATGTTTAGTTCTATTCAGTACTGTAACCAGAAAAAGATTTGAGGACAGAGAACAAGAATGTTATTAATATATACACATAATATAAGATGAGTCAAGGAATAATACCGCTAACAGCCTTAAAGTAGCAACTAGCAAGTAGAACTGTCAATAAGGTGAACCATAAAGAGATGGCAGCAATCCCATGATTTTCTCTTTCTAATATTTGAATCTACTTAACTTACCCCAAAGATGCAAATTGCAACTGTTTTCAAAGCGATCAAGCTGTAATAATCAACAAAGGGCATCAACTGGATATCCCCATATGCTTGAGCTTCTCTCCATAGCTCATAATTGACTTGGTTGTTCTTGTGCTGCAGGTTCAAAAATATTGAAGTCACCATAACACTTCCTGATCAAGAGTAAATATTGATAGATAGGACTACCATGCCCTATCTATCAAGAGTGTCATAGTATAGCAGTTTTTTTTTAAAAATCTTTTTCAGATTAAGAAAATTAAGAATGTAGGGAACAGTTGTTTCATTCTTTTTCAGATATGCAGTTTGCTTAGCAACTGCATACAGAGCTCAAGATCTTAGGCAATAGCAAGTTAGCAAACAGTGATACTTTACACAAAAAGTTTAACAAAACTTATCTCAACAACAATAAACAATAACTTATTATTATTGTTAGAATAGTCGTTGAATGGTTAAATTCACCGTTTTATAGTGAGTTAAGCTTTTGGGACAAGTAATTTATCATGGTATCAGCACATATGGTCTTGAGCAGTAGCGAAGCCAAAAATTTATGTTAGGGGGGGCAAGATTAAAAGACAAGATTGGAAATAAAAAATTAATCAATATTAATAACAAAATAAGTAAACAACTATATGATAATATAATTGTCATATAGAATCTAACATAAAATGTAAACTTTAATTTATTTTTTCACACCTAACTTATTTTACTCAATTGCCCTCAACGATTTTTGATATTTTGAAACCGCTGCATGATTTTTTCACACTTAATAATCTTAAATATATATTGATAATGCTTGGATGATCAGTGGGCTGAAACTGTCTTCGACACTGCCAAGGGTTGCTAACAAGTCCTGAAAACAAAGACAAATCAAAGGTGACCGGTGGAGGCCGGCCAAAAATCCTCCGATGACAAAGTTAGTCTTTTTGTGATTTTGGTTTGAAGGAAAAGTTTACCGAAGTTCTGAATGAATAACCTTGTTCGTAGATCAGTGCTTTTATAGCACACCCACGGAACAGTCGTCTCCCTTCATGTGAATCAACGGTTTTAACAGTAAGTTAACTGTTTTTAACACCGTATCGTTTGGCCAAGTTCATCTAACCGTCGTTGGCAACGGTTCCCATCAACTTTGTCGATTACGGAAAGGTGTGATGTCCAATGTCTGGTTTGTACTATTCACCGCCTAGTTGGCTCAGGACGAGGTTTGGCTAAGGACGAGGATGCCTGAAATTCGTCCTTCCCGCTAGGCTCAGGACGAGTTTACTCGTCCTGACTTCCATGTGTTGAGGTCGTAGATCAGGACGACCCATCATGGACGAGCAAAGACTTGTAATTTTTCCTAGTATCATCAGTTGCCCCCTTGTCCATGGGTCGTCCATAGATATCTGACTTCTGAGTACCCTGCCAACGAATTGGTGACACGTGTCACAATTTAACTTGCAGGAAAGTGCGTCGATTTACCTTACCTAGGAAAGCGCCACGTGTCTCCCTTTCATTGGTTTGTGTCGTTTCAGATGTCCGGGCCCATTGCCTATAAATAGTGGATTTCCATCGTTACCCTTCTCATTTCTGAAATTTCCTTGTTCAATTACTCTCGTCTTAGAGCCTCTTCTAGAAGTATTCCGCGTCCATAAGTTTCCCTCGTCCTAGATCCAGGTATATTCCTAACTTCGTCCTTAGCTTTATAAACTTCCATAAAATGTCAATTCTTCTTTCCTCGTCTAGCGATAGTGTAGATAAAGCCATAGACGAGTATTCTGACCATAGTAGTTTTAGTGGGTCTAGTGATAGTGATAGTAGTAGTGGTAGTAGTAGTGGGGGGAACACTACGGACGAGTACGTATCTGGTGTTCCTGGGGTTCCCTTAGAGGTTCTCCAGGAAGAGCTACGGACGAGGTTCGAGTCCGGGGCTCAAGCGGGAACAAGTGCCCCCTCGTCCACAGTCCAGGACGAGTATGAGGAGGTAGTGTACAGTTGTGCTATAGGTATAGAGTCAAAAACAGATGATAGGAAGTTAGAATTACTCAAAACATGGTACCAAATCCCAGACGAGCTTAACCCTAGGTTAGCCGTCCGTGGAGAGTGGTGCTGTCAGCCTCGCTTTGGTATAGGTATATATGAGGCTTATCTTTTGGGAGGGCTTAGGTTACCTCTAAACAGTTTTGCCAGGGAGTTATTATCTAGGTTAGGTTTAGGAATTTGCCAATTCAATCCTAATGCGTGGAGGTTGATTGTATCCATGCAAGTATTGTGGAGGGAGGTGTTTGAGGGGAACCGTCCTCTCACTGTGGACGAGTTCCTCTTTTGTTACAAGCCCTCCGAGATTAATCAGTCCCTTGGCTTTTATCAATTTACAGCCAGGGGAAAAGACTATAGATTGATCAAATCCCTAGTCACCTCTGATAGGAACTGGAAGACGGAGTTCTTCTTCGTCTCAGGTTTCTGGGCTGGACGCCCCATCGAGGTTGACAGGGACCCATTCCCTTCATACTCTGGGGAACTGGGAAACCTTCGTCCTGAAGGTATGTGTTTTAATTTTTCTCCAGTTTCTAATATCTTTTACATTTCAAAAATCCTAACTCTTTTTTCCTCGTCTTTTACCTTTATCAGGTGCTAGACGACCTCATTTGGATAGATTTTACATCGAGCGCATTCAGAAGGCTCGTCTATACACCGACAGGACGTTCCACTCCTTGGTCTGCCTACAGCGTCTTGCTACTTGGGATTTAGGTCCTATACCTTCCCCTGAAGCCCTTGCACACGAGATCACTACTCGCAGACGTAAGTTATTTTCATTGTTTATGTATACATTTATTTTATATACATATATTTTTTCTAAGGAAAACTAACGTCTTTCCTTGTAGGAATGGCAACGATGAAGGAAAACAAGGGTAAGGAGGATGTGGACGAGGGAGTCAGGTCTCAACCTCGTCCACCCACAGGTGAAAAGAGGAAGCACATATCCTCTAGAGTGGACTTGGGCGACCTCCCTAGCAGACGAGGGAAAGACAAAAAACATAAGTCGTCCAGACCTCAAGGTGCTCCTCAAGGTGCTAAGTCCCCTCCTCCGTCCAGTCTGGAGTCCCCTGTGCAGATCCTTGATCCTGAGCCTAGAGATCCTCCGTCCAGGAAGGTGGCGTCCACGATTCATGCTCCCACCTCGTCTTCTGCTCCCAGGGAGGTTCCTCAAAACCTTCTAGAAAATGAGGACTTATCCTGGGAGAGATTTTCTAAGGCAGTGACTGATGTGGACGTGGGCGCGTGCTACAACATGTCCTTGAAGGACTTTGAGCACTCTGGTGTTCACGATCTCTTCAAGGTAAGCTCTTAAGCTGCTCTTTTGTTTTGTTTATGTCTCGTCTTTAATTAATGACACTGACTCATGAATTTCAACACGCAGGCCATGTCTAAGTTCATTGCTGCGTCCAGGCAGGCCACTGAACTAGACAAGACGAGGCTGCTTTTGGAGACGAGGATAAAGGAGGTTAAGGAAGAGAGCAAAGTGTGGGCTGAGGTAGCTGCCAAGGCCAGGGAAGAGGCTAAAGAGCTCAGAGACCTTAATGAAGAGCTCAGGACGGACATCATTGAGAAAGATACCCGTCTTGACGACCTCCAGAAAAGGAACAATGAGCTCAATACCCTTCTTGAAAAGGCGAAGGAGGACGCAGTTGCGGAGTTCCAGTCATCCAAGAAATTTACTGACTTGCTGGACAAGAACTACGCAGCTGGGTTCGAGGACTTCAGGCTGGACGCTGTGGAGAACTTCCCCAACATTGATTTCAGCGTCATAAAGCTCAACCTAGGCGCGGCCACTAGCTCTCTCCTTCAAACAAGCTCTGAGGACGTGAACATCGAAGACGATGCCAGCACCTTACCCCCTCCTGCATGAAGATAGTTTAATTTTCTATTGCTTTTGCTTCTTTTTTTTTTTTTTTTTTTAAGGGAATGTAATTGAAGTACATTTGTCTCGTCCATGGTTTTAGGACGAGATTTTGAACAAATTCAGGGTGTTTGGACGCTTTGTAGTCCGCCCTTAAATAATTTGATCAACTCTTTTTTTCTTTGTTTATGTGAACAAGAATTTTTCTTAAATACAAGTTCTTTCTCGTCCATAGGAGCAATATTTATTCTAACTCCAGTTTTAATTCGTCTTTGAAAAAGCATGACAAGATAGCAATTTCTCATTACGTCTTTGAACTTGTTCACCTTTTCCTCGTCCAAATGTAGGATTGTTTTGGTGTTATTTCCCCGTCCATGTTTTGGACGAGTAATTCTGGCGAGTTAAAAGCACGTATATATTTTATCGTCCATGGGCTGAACGTGCTGAATATTTGTTCGTCCATAGGCTGGATGGTGCCCAAATCCTTTGCCCAAGGTTTTTATCTCGTCTTATATTTGGACGAGCGTACCTTGTAATGAGGGGCATACTGGCATTTAGCCTCTGTCGTCCAGAGACGTTTCTCGTCCATGGAGTGGCGGATTTGAACAAAAACAAAAATTTAAACAAGAGTAATATGGGGATTATGGATTCACACAACACTATGTATATAACATAAATATTGTTCACAAGCGGGGCACATACTCATAAGTTAGTGCCTTATAAAAAGCTAAATACATACAAGCAAACCCACCACCTTGTCCAAAACCATACCATAATAACAAGAGTAACATTGTAATCCATACTGCAAATACATATAATAGATCTTATATACACTCGTCCAGGGGAACCTTTTAGGCTGGCATTCTACTGATAATACCTTCTCAGGTGTTCAACATTCCATGGATGCTCCAACTTCCTCCCGTCCAGGGCTTCCAAGTAGTAGGACCCTTGCCTCTTAGAGTTGATAATTCTGTAAGGTCCTTCCCAATTGGGCCCCAACTTCCCATGAGCTGGGTTCTTCGTTGCCAGAGAAACTTTCTTCAAGACGAGGTCTCCAATGTTGAATCGCCTCGGCTTAACCATCGCATCATGTTGTCTAACCATGAGATTTTTGTACCTTGCCGTTCTTTTCTCTGCGTCTGCCCTTACCTCGTCTATGAGATCGAGGTTCAAACGGAGTAGTTCCTCATTATCCTTGCCCTGATACATAGTCACCCTATGGTTGGCCATATGCACCTCTGCAGGTATGACTGTCTCGCTTCCATAGGCCAGTTTGAAAGGGGTTTCCCCTGTGGGGGTTCTGATAGTCGTTCTGTATGCCCATAATACACCCGGCAGCTCATTGTGGTTGACCAACCTTTGATATGTTGCCCCTGCATTCTTCAGCCCGAAAGACATTACCTTATAACAAAACAAGCCTTGACTAGTAACGAACGACGTTTTTTCTTGATCCACCTCGTCCATCCTTATCTGATTATATCCGGAAAAGGCGTCCATAAAGCTAAGTAGCTTATGTCCGGCCGTAGAATCCACCAACTGGTCAATGCGGGGCAATGGATAACTGTCTTTAGGGTAGGCCTTGTTTAAATCAGTAAAGTCCACACACATTCTCCATTTCCCATTCGCCTTCTTGACCATTACCACATTAGCCAGCCAGTCGGGGTAATAGACTTCTCGAATGAACGTTGCCTGTATCAACTTCTGTACTTCTTCTTTAATAGCATTGTCTCTCTCCGGAGCAAATACCCTCTTCTTCTGTCGCACAGGTCTGAAGGAAGGATGTACATTCAGACGATGGGTAATGATTTTCGGGTCTATGCCCGGCATGTCCTCATGACTCCAAGCAAACACGTCAATGTTTTTCCTCAAGAAACATATAAGGTCCATCTTAATCTTTCCTTCCAAATCTGCCCCTATCCTGGTACTTTTCTCTGGATTTTCCTCGTCCAAGGGAATTTCTTCCAATGCTTCTGTGGGCTCTGCCACGATTCTTCTTTCTGCTATGTTCATCATCTGAGTCTGCTCGTCCATAGCCAGCATGGCTAGATAGCACTCTCTGGCGGTCAATTGATCTCCTTGGACCTCTCCTACCCCATGTTCAGTAGGGAACTTAACCGACAAATGGTAAGTGGATGTGACTGCTTTCCAGCTATTTAGGGTCGGCCTCCCAATTATAGCATTATAGGATGACGAACAATCAACTACAATGAAGTTGACATTTCTCGTTACCTGCTGCGGATACACTCCCACTACCACTGGTAAGGAAACAGTACCGACGGGCTGTACCTTCATTCCACCAAAACCGACCAAGGGCGAATACACTGGACGAAGCTGCTCCCGTCCGAGGTTCATTTGTTGGAAGGCAGGATAATACAGGATGTCGGCCGAACTCCCGTTATCTACCAACACCCTTCTAGTCGAATAGTTGGCAATGAGCAAGGTAATAACAATGGCATCGTCATGAGGATGGTGTATCCTTGATGCATCCTCGTCCGTGAAAGTGATAGCTTGCTCGTCTTGATTCGTCGTCCTGGGAGATCGTCCTGAAAGCTGGACATTTTGCACTACCTTCAGATATGTCTTTTTTGATCTGGATGACTGGCTTGCTAAACTTCCCCCAAAAATCATTCTGATCTCTCCAAGCGGAGGCCGTGATGGCTCCTCTACCTTCGTCTTCAGCTTCTCATCCTTATAGTCTCGTCCGAGAAAATTCCTCAACTTCCCTTGTCTAATGAGATTTTCGATCTGCTGCTTGAGGTCAAAGCACTCGTCGGTATCATGCCCATGGTCTCTATGGAAACGACAATACTTGTTCCGATTGCGCTTATTGGGATCTCCCTTCATTTTCTCTGACCACTTCAAAGAAGGCTCGTCCTTGATTTGCATGAGAACTTGCTCAAGCGGGACATTTAACGGTGTATACTGCTGATTTCGCGCTGAAGGACCCACTTTTTTAGTGTCTCGGTCTCTCTTATCTTCTGCACGTCCCTTCTTTGGACGAGGTCCTTGGTCAGTACCGCGTGCAGGATTCGCCTCCCCTCTTTCAGCTCTTTTTCTTTTCTTGGCTATGATTGCGTCTTCTGCATTCATGAAGTTCTGAGCCGAATGGACGAGCTCTGCCATGGTTTGTGGCTCTTTCTCGTACAGCTTATGAATGAAAAGATCGGAATTAACGCCATTGTGGAATGCCGCCAGCAGCAACTTATCATCTACTTCGTCCACTGTCAAGGCTTCTCGATTGAAACGAGTGATAAAAGACCGCAGACTCTCATTTTCTCCCTGTTCTATAGTCAATAGGCTGGATGAGGAACGTTTATGTCTCTGTCCCCCAATAAAGTTGTTAACAAATAACTTGCTCAACTCTTCAAAGGAACTTACTGAATTGGGGGGTATCTTACTGAACCACACTCGCGCGGGCCCCTTGAGGGTGGTTGGAAAAGCTCTGCACATTATCTCGTCCGGAACCCCTTGGAGATGCATCGTGGTTTTAAAAGTAGCAATGTGGTCGAAGGGGTCACGCGTCCCGTCGTATGAATCTAAGGAAGGCATCTTGAATTTCGGAGGGAGAGGGTGACCGTTGATGAGTGCAGTGAAAGGGGAGTCTGTCCTATGAACTAAGTCCTCCACTGGATTTGCCCTTCTCATATTCTCTCTCATCTCATCCATGACCCTTCTCATTTGGTCCATCTCCTTTTCCAGATGGGGTACCCTTCGCGAAGTGGTACCTCTTGACTGGCTCTCAGGGTCAGCGTTCCTTGTATTTCCCTGACTCTGGGTATGCCCTTCGACATTTTCGTCATGATGCTGTCTCCTTGAATTAAGTTGCCTGGTAAGTTCCTGGTTCTGTCGAGTTAACTCTGCCATGGCGGCAGCCATGGACTGCACATGCTGGACAGAAGATGGCTGCATGGCGGGCGCCGACTGGCGGTCGCGGTGAGGATTACTGGAAGCGTCCCTGCTTTCTTGTGGGCCTGGACTGGTAACCCTTGATCTTGTTCGAACCATTTCAGCCTTTTACCAGTGAAAGAACTTAACAGAATTTCAAAATCTAAAAAATTCTGTGTAAAGAACTTCCCCACAGACGGCGCCAACTGATAATGCTTGGATGATCAGTGGGCTGAAACTGTCTTCGACACTGCCAAGGGTTGCTAACAAGTCCTGAAAACAAAGACAAATCAAAGGTGACCGGTGGAGGCCGGCCAAAAATCCTCCGATGACAAAGTTAGTCTTTTTGTGATTTTGGTTTGAAGGAAAAGTTTACCGAAGTTCTGAATGAATAACCTTGTTCGTAGATCAGTGCTTTTATAGCACACCCACGGAACAGTCGTCTCCCTTCATGTGAATCAACGGTTTTAACAGTAAGTTAATTGTTTTTAACACCGTATCGTTTGGCCAAGTTCATCTAACCGTCGTTGGCAACGGTTCCCATCAACTTTGTCGATTACGGAAAGGTGTGATGTCCAATGTCTGGTTTGTACTATTCACCGCCTAGTTGGCTCAGGACGAGGTTTGGCTAAGGACGAGGATGCCTGAAATTCGTCCTTCCCGCTAGGCTCAGGACGAGTTTACTCGTCCTGACTTCCATGTGTTGAGGTCGTAGATCAGGACGACCCATCATGGACGAGCAAAGACTTGTAATTTTTCCTAGTATCATCATATATTTCTCAATATATGTGACTAAGCAATCATTCATCCACTAATCTCCTATTTGATTGCGTAATCGATTTTTAATTATGTTCATTGCTGAAAAAGCTCTTTCAACAGTAGCTGTTGCAACTAGAAAGATCAATGCCAAAGTCATTAATGAGTAAATCAATGGATATGAAACATTCTTTTTCATTTCTACTATCTTTTCAACAAGCTGTCCAATTCCTCTAAATGCTGAAAAATCTTCAGTGGACTGCATGTCATGAATGTATGTCTCAAGTTGGTTATCCAAGAAAGAAACTTGAGACATAAAAAAACTCTACAGACGGTTTGATTTAGTCCATCAAGTTTACTAAGTAGGACCCATTAATATTTTATATATAAAATTGTACTAGGAATAGAAGTCTACTATTGCTGGGGAAGTTGGAAAGGTAACGTGAATTCACTTAATTGAGATTTTTTTTTTTTTTTGTCTTTTGTGTGTTGGGGGGGGGGGGGGGGGGCAAAACATTTGAAATTTCAGGGGGGGCAGGTTAAATCTCGCCCCCCCCTCTCTCCGCCCCTGGTCTTGAGTTTGAATCCTGTCTTCACTCTACCTTTTGGTTAAAAAGTTAAAAATGTCAGTGTTGGACCCCACTTATTGCTGGGAATTTTGGACCCACAAGTGAGAGAGGTTGTTAGAACAATGTTTAAATGATTAAATTCACCATTCCTAATGGCTTAAGCTTTTAGAACCAGTGGTAATCTATCAATTAGTACGCCTAAACACTCTTAACAGACAACCAGCAGAACCAGGAAAACATGATTACAGCTTTAGATTTCCTTTAGGGAAAGGCCAGAGCAAATGGAATACTATGAAGAATATCTTGATATAAAAAAAGTTACTCCGCACAGTCTACATTTTATCACTTACAAGGCCAATGAAAAATCGGACAGCTACATCCCCAGAGCGAACAGCCTCATATTGCATCCAAGACCTCCTCAGTGCCATACGACGCTCAAAATTATTTCCCGAAGAGAAAATCCCAATCAACAATATAAGTCGTTTTCTTGAAACTGACGGAGCTTTGAGGTGCTCTACTTCAACAACCAAATCATTATCTTCAGAAACAGGTAAGCCTTTAGCCAAGGCAGATAAGAGATCCAAACCACCCGCCACTTTGACTCTGTTAACTGACCATGGTTCAAGTTTCTGCATTGGTAGAAATTGCATCCAGGGTGGGAGTGATCACTCCTATCAAAATGCATAATTTCAAAGTATTACCCAGCTTCTCACTTTAACATGTATCATATAAGTAATCTCACACCTTACCTCCCTATATGCAAAAGACGTTTCATGCCTTCCATTTACGGTCATATGAAAGCCCTCCAGACCAACCCACAATGTGGCAGTGAAGGGATTCCCTTCAACAAATGGGAAACTCACACTTCCATGGGCACTTTCCCTGGAAACATTTGTAAACATGTCACTTGTAGGATGACTCACATTCAGATTATCTTCCACAGTGCTCCTGGCAGTTTGTTCATTGCAAAGAACAAGTCCATCAACTGCAAAATTGTCAACATATGTTAGATATTAATGGCAAGAATCATTCTTTTGAATCTGTTAAAGAACACAAAAGAAAAAAAAGAAAAAAGAAAAAGAAAAAAAGAAGATAATTAGTATTGAATATGTGTCTAAATTTTACACTTAGGTACAGGAAACACATGATATGAATGATTCTTCCTATGTGACTTATGTGTTTGTTCTCTGCCAATACAAAGGATGAGACTTGAGAGCAAGGCTCAGTCACCAATAAATCCGAAGTGAAGTTTTGAATGCATGAAAGGCTGCAATATAATTGGTTTGCACTAGTCACACTAGAAGTACTCTGACATGATGCAAATCTGGCTAATAAGAAAATTGTAATGGAACATACCTTTGATGATGTTAGCAGAACCATGAGCAGGACATCTTTCCTCTTTGCCCCAACCAGCTTCACTAGTCCATGTATTCTGAACTATAAATGGCTCCTCTGTCATATTATCTCCAGGAAGACTGACATTGAAATGCAAGTTAATAGGAGTTGTTGGCTCCCCAGAAAGTTGCGATCCTATGAGTTCAATTTGAAAGCTTCCATTTTGTCCATTGGGAATGCCAACTAAAGTAATTGAAGAATCCCCAACTAGACCACAAGGGAGCTCAAGAATGACTCCATCACTCATTGCTGTCTTATCAAGTGTACTAACAGAGTAAGGACAATTTTTATTGTCAGAGTTGTTACTGTTGCTAAGCTTGGAGGCTTTTTCCTTCTCAATTGTGGAGAGTAACTCTTTCCATGCTATGGAAGCCTCTTTGACTCCATCAGCTGTTTCAGGAAAAGTGTCATTCCTGGAAAGTAGCATACGCATGTGAGCCCATACAAGCAGGGCCTTTGATTCTTCCTCAGAAATATTTTTAGAAGCATACAGGTCACTGAGTCCTTCAATATCTTTAAGAGGGGGCCTTTTTAACGGCTTTGATACCTTTTTCACTTCCATTTTAGAAGACTTAATGGTGCCGCTGTCCTTCATTTGAGAATCATCGGTAGGATGGTTTCTAAAGAAATCATATGCTGACTGCTTCTGTGGCTGGATTCCTATGAGGCTGTAACGGAGAACCAAGATCACTGCAAGAGCCACGATACACATGCCTCCAGACCACTTCTTCATTTTCAACAAATTTAAGCTAAATTGAAGTAAGAGGGCTGTAAAACCATAGGACTCTTCTTTTATCCATTTCATAAGGAATAATTGTGAGTAAATATGTAGCCCTGTTCATGGATTGTCATCTTCTGTCATTGTCAAATAGTTCGGATCAAAAGGAAGCGGTAAAACAGTTTCAAATGTCAAAACAAAACAATTGGTAACATACAAAAACAAAGCATTTTGGGCCATGGCTCAGGTAATTGAAGGTGCAGGTGGGACTAGGTTATGTCTTAGGATCAAATCTTACAAATTAAAACTCCCAATAAAAAGATCAAAAATTTTGAAAAAAAGAGAGGGTAAAATCAACATTAATTGAAAAGCCCCGTAATTTGCAGAGGAAGTATAGAAAAATGAAAGATATCATAAAATTCTTAACATTTATTATTCATGACCCAAGACACAAAAAATCCTCAACCAAGCTTAATAAATCCATTTGAGTTATTTAAGATGAATCCGAGTTTTGGACTTAAAAACACACAAAAAGAGTAAAGAACCTAAGCAGCTAAGCTTCACTTTTCTTTTCCTTTTGTGTTCTCAACGACCAATTGATCGAAAAGTGGAAACTGCACGGCATGGCCAATGAAACACAACCACTAAGTCATAACAATTTCAGAAGCTACCAAAGGAAATCAAACTAAAAACTTCCTAGCTTCTGTTAAACTAATGATTAACTAATCAAATTCATCCTTTCTAAATAACTTAAGCTTTTATGACTAATGGAAATTTATCATGGTATCAAAGTAGGTGGTCCTTAATTTGAACAATGTCTCCTCAGTCCTCACTACCTCCCATTTAATAAGTTAAAAATCCCACATTTTAGGCCGATTCAAATGGTAATGGCATCTTTTGTGCTGCTGGTTCAAATGCACCTCTCCCTCCTATACTATCTACTTATATATATATATATATATATATATAGGTTCAAATGCACCTCTCCCTCCTATACTATCTACTTATATATATATTAAGTTATTAACTTTTAATTAACCATTTGAACGATCCAGATCAAAAATAAATCATCCAAGTCCATGTTTGGTACTTAAAAATCATCTTGATGAGTTTCTAATCTTAGCTATAATAGCCAAAGCAATGTACTTAAATTTACAACTAAAAAGCTTTAAAACCTTCACAGAAATATAGAATCATGCATACCTTACATGGGTTTTCGTTCTTCAGTGGGAAAGAACAAAGAACTTGAAGATCTCAAATCTGAAAGTGGAGCAACAAAAACTTCTATGTTTTTGTTTCAGTTCGTTTTGGAACTCAACCAACTAAACGTTTTCTTTTTTTCTTTTTCTTTTTGTTTTTTTGTTTGGAGAAGGAACTAAACTGACCTTTTTTTTTTTTTTTTTCTTTTTCTTTGTCTAAAAATAAATTTTTTAAGCTTCAAGTTTATCTGAAACATTGAGGGGAAGAGTTTTTTGAGCTGTGTTTGTTCAGGTGGGAATGAAACGAGGTCGTTTTTGGAAGGTGGCTTGTCAAATCCTAGTCTTTAGCAGTTGATTACTTGATAGTCTTGATTAATGCTTTGTCGGAACATGGGGGTTGAAAACAGTGACTGGGATGTTGAGGGGAAATTATTCTGTATTTCGATAATACCAACTCAGTATTTGTTTTGATATTTCTTATTCATTTATTGGATAGAAAATATCAAAACAAATGCTAAGTTTGTATTATTGAAATATGGTATACTTTCTCGATGTTGAGGGCCTATTTGATGAGTATCATTAACCGTTGACGAGTGCCAATAAAAACACATTTTTAAAGTTAATAAATGTTTAAACATGTGAAGTAATGCATACTTTTTTTTAAGAAAAAAAAAATTTCTTTGTTTGGAAATTCATAAAATAATGAAATTGAAACAAGGAAACTTGTCTTGTCTGAATGTTTTAAAATGAAAGAAGTGTAATAATTTTATAGTTACATTACCATTATACCCCTATTTTAAAATTAAATGCCAAATTTTTAGGGGTGTTTTGCGAGAAAGGAATGAATGTTTGAGATTATAACTTTATAAGGAAACATGGAGGCATTAGTCTTCCTTCGATTCTTTCTTATTTATTTTATTCCCTTATTCACTTCCATTTAAACTATCAAATAAACAAATCATCTTTTCATTCCCTCCATAAAACTCTCAAACAAGGGAATTGAATAAATATTCCCAAAATGATTTTTTTTTTTTTGGTTTTCATTCCATTCTCTCCTTCCAAATGGAGTATTAATGATTTTAGCTTACATCCTTATACACATCAATCAATTGTGTTTGTATGTGCTTTATTAGATATACTAGTAGTATTTTCTCAAAAAAGATAAAGATATACTAGTAGTATGTCCTAGGTCATATTTAATTAAAATTTATATATAAAATAAAAATATATATTTAAAATATAGATTAAATTATCGAAATGCATACATACATTGAGTTACTTGGTGTAAGGATGGTATGTAATGTGTAAAATTTATTAATTCTTTTTTAAAAAATGATGATAAATTATCAAAATAAATTATGGAAGAAAATAAGATTTCTGTCAAAGAGAATCAAGTGTAAGGCTTTCACAAAAATTCTTGTAGAATCGAGAATGAAGTTTTGCAAGTTATATAAGTTTAGACTTGTTAGAGATATATTAGCCCATTAGTATAGGTCCAAGCCTAATTTTACTTTGTGTGCAAGTCAAGTCTCCTACTTGTACTAGAAGTCTATTAGTCTAGGGTTTAGTTTACTATATATACACATGTTATGATTCATTGTAATACAGGATTTGTACTACACTATAATATATTATTGATGTAGCCCTTTAGGGTTTCCTCCGTGGATGTAGGCCGTTTGGTTGAACCACGTATCTCTCGTGTGTTACTGTGTTCTATACTTTATGCTTTCGCTTCCGCATCTATACTAGCATATTCAACATGGTGTATCAATACTAATATTTAACATGGTATCAGAGCCCAAGCCTAATTCTACTTTGTGTGAAAGCCAAGCCTCTTACTTGTACTAGAAGTCTATTAGTCTAGGGTTTAGTTTACTATATATACACATGTTATGATTCATTGTAATACAGGATTTGTACTACACTATAATATATTATTGATGTAGCCCTTTAGGATTTCCTCTGTGGATGTAGGCCGTTTGGCTGAACCACGTATCTCTCGTGTGTTACTATGTTCTATACTTTATGCTTTCGCTTCCGCATCTATATTAGCATATGTAACATGGTGTATCAATGCTAATATTTAACATGGTATCAGAGCCACCTTCTTGTGGCCATGGTTATCTGTCCTTGCGGTATATTTAAGAGCAATCTTTGTCTTCCTCGGTTTTTTTTTTCACTGCGTCCATCTTCTTTGACTTCCTACTGCTGCAGTCAAAACTCTCCGGTATAGTCAAGCCATCGTCGTTAGAAGTCGCATCAACACTGCAAGACCATTGCCTTCCTCAAACTACCGTCACAGAGCCAAACTTCATTCAAGGGATCTTCTCAACCTTATCAAATCTCAAGATTTCATCAAGCTTCCATCTGGAGTTTGAGAGGGGGTGTTAGAGATATATTAGCCCATTAGTATAGGCTTAAGCCTAATTCTACTTTGTGTGCAAGCCAAATCTCCTCCTTGTACTAGAAGTCTATTAGTCTAGGGTTTAGTTTACTATATATACACATGTTATGATTCATTGTAACACAGGATTTGTACTACACTATAATATATTATTGATGTAGCCCTTTAGGGTTTCCTCCGTGGATGTAGGTCGTTTGACTGAACCACGTATCTCTCGTGTGTTACTGTGTTCTATACTTTATGCTTTCGCTTCCGCATCTATACTAGCATATTCAACGTGGTGCATCAATGCTAATATTTAACAAGACTTTAGGGTTTGTTTGGTTGGAGGGAAGGAAAAGTTGGAAAATAAAAAATAGGAAATGGATAGAAAAGTGAGAGAATATAATAAATAATTATTTTTCTCTCATATACGTTTGGTTGGAAGGATGGAAAAGTGGAGAAATGGAATTCTCATTTGTTTGGTTGAGAGAAAAAAAAATGAGAGAATGGAAAATAAAGTTAGTATAAATTTACAATTATATCCCTATTAAATAAAACAAAAAGAATACTTAAAAAAAAAAAATTTGTGTATGGATATTTCAATATATATATATATATATATATATATATATATATTAAAAGCACAAAGCAAAGGATAAAAAAATAAAAAACTGAAATTGATGGGTCATGGGTATAATAGAAAAAGACAAAAATCAAAAGAGAAAAAGAAAGGCCAAAGTAGGAAAACTGGAACCAATGGGTCAGGTTAGGTCATGGTTTTTGCGTCATTTTGTTTATTTGCCTTTTCTCCTTTAATTTTCTCTCCAATTTGGGGAAAAAAATATTTTGATGAGCCTGTGGAGAAAACTCTCGGACTCCATTAGTTTTGTTTCCACCAATCCACTCAACCAAACACTCCAATAAATTTCTCTTCCCTCTTATTTTCTCTCCTATTTTTTCCATCCCTTAAAATCCACTCAGTCAAACAGAGCATTAGAATATGATTGCACCCTTGATAAAACATGTACTTAATTTTTGGAGTATGGTGTGGTTCACCGTGCTTGATTTTCTTCCCAATCTTCGTCACCCTCAATAATTATTACGAAGACAGATCATTCCTTTAAGGCTTAAGCAACTAAAAATTAAAAAATAAAATAAAATAAAAAAAGAAGAAGAAATCATATCATTCCTTGTCCCGGAACTCGGCATTGGCGCACGTTGTCCATTTGGGCCCTGGAAACAGGCCAAGGCCCATTTGTAACCCAATTGACTTGGGTCAACCACACGCCAACCCCTAGGTTCACTCTACTGTGGAAAATTCTGTGACACTACGTTTGTGTGTCATGGAAAGTTTTATGAACCAGTGAAAGCTGAAGCTGCAGCTTGAAACCTTCTAATATCAAAAGGAAGAGAGACCTGCCAATAAATGGTGGATTTCAATTTTTGTGAAGGAGTAACGATTAGAACACAGTTTTTATCTCAACGGTTCACTTGAGCTATTTTGATTGGAATGGAGCATCACTTTCATTTGGGTCCACATGCCAATCACAATAGACCATGTCAACAATTGTGAAAGAATTTAGGAAAAATGTTTTGTTCCAAAGCTTATTATTTATGAAAAATGAATGGTTAATACTAGAGATACAACAAGGTTTACAAAATTTTTCAAGCCCAAGGATTCCATCCAGCATTGGACAAGATGCGAGACCATCACATGTTCATTTAGGACACATGTTGTGTGCTAATCAAATACTTTTTTGTGCAACTTACTACTATGACAAGTTATGATTGATGCAACATTATTTTCACATAGAACCATTACAAACACTACTTTTAGTGTATTCTCAGAATATGTTACTTCAACAATTATTAAAATCTGAGGTATATTAAAATCTGTTACCCCATCGAATTAGTCCTATGTATCATATTGTTTTCAAAATTTTATTATTTAGTTGACATACAATATCTATCTCATATTCACTTTAATCCTACAAGCATGGGACTCACTTCTATGTGAGAGAAGATATTATACTCACATTTGAGCCCTCTTGTACTTAAGGTAATGGCAATAAATACAGTGCCCATGACCAGCACTTTGTTTACTAGTTAAGCATGATCATAGCCTTGGAGGTACTTAATGATTGCCTAAAATTAAATAGACTGGAATTACTTACAAGTGTAGGCATAACTTATCAATAAAGAACCATATAAATTGAAGATTTCAGTATATTAAGTGGAGGAGCTATGAACTCTAGTATAACAAGATTGTTTTTACATAATATTATTGGGAGTTTATAATACAAAGGGCAAAATCAGCAAGGCCACCTCAATGGTGCCGTCCCTGTGTAGACCATAGAAACGGGATAATGGATCGTGATTCATGATGCTAAATGTAAATAAAGTGCAATAGCAGCAAATCATAACCATCTAGTCTGAAAGAAAAACTTGAATGGATTTCCCTTGATGCTAGAGAGATCTAGTAGTCTTATCCACATCTAATGAGACTAGTCATAACCTTCACCTGTGCTGTACTCATGTATAAGTGTATCTGAATACTACAAAGAGACTAAGGGGATTCTAATCTTATAAGATTCATAAGAGAGATTACTCATTGGGCGTTTATTAAATGGGAGGTACTCACTTGTGTGCAGAGATGGCAATATACATTTCTTTGACATGCTTAACGCCACAAAAGCACTACGAGTCAAGCTTGACTTGACTTGCACTAAATCGTGCATGTGGGTGCAAATCATAATAACATGCTCAGAATCTCAAAATATATACATGACCTTGGAATACAAAATGATGCTTGACATAATGTAATTTTAGCTTTACCAAATATACATAAAGGGATTTGACTAGGGTCATTACACGACCATTATAAGAGACCACAATCATAAACCAAGTTTCAAAATAACTAACCAAAAGCCATTCAAAAGCTATATGGTATAATGGCAATGCAATCAAAAGTCACAGACATCAAAGGTGATTTGATTCATGCAACCTAACCAACAAGTGAAGAAAATAAAGCATCTGTTCAAGATCTCTGGTAATGCTAAAATGCAAAATCAAGTCAGTTGCTGCCTTTTCCAATAGTTCTGTGGCATTGCCTTCACAGATTAAATAGAACAAAAAGAACTGAAAGATTTATGCTTTTCATACCCTTTTAATCTTCATCTTCATCTTCATATGAGTTGCTTTGATTCCAACTCCGAGTACACATCAAAGCTCCCATAATATCACGCCCTGAGGACATAAGAGTCCAATCAATCTGCCTTGCTGTTGTATTATAGGCATCATACGAAGTGACAATTGAAATGGGGATTGCCAATAGGTCACGAGCCACCCAAGAGAGGATTGGATATTTTGAGCTTGAGGCTCTCCACCAACTAATAATGTCAAAATCCCCAATCCATGGTAGGACAGGTTCTTCCAAATAAAAATCTAGTTCTGACTTTGGGTGCTGACCTTTAGGTTGAATGAATTGTTTGTATTCCTGCACCCAATCAAAACCATCTTTAGAACTCCCACAGCCTTCCTCAACACGTCTGATTTTAGGACAAGGACCATCACTACCTTCACACTCAAAAGAAGCTGAAGATTTACCCATAGGCTTCTCATTTTCATCAATAGTGTTTGCATATTCATCGTAAAGGGTCTGCAAGTCATCCAAAACAGCAGCGACCTGAAATTTGCCATCACTGTCCTCATATTTTAAAGAAGAAAATTCAAAATATTTCTTCTTAAAACGAGGATCCAACAGTGTAGTAAGTGCCAATAGCAAAAACATATCATTCCAGTACTTATCAAACTTCTGAAACATTTTCTCAGCTATAGGTTTGATGAACCTATCTGTGCTCATCGATTCATGAATTAAACTTGCTCGAAGCTCTTGAAGATTATGAAGATAATTGTTAGCTGTAGGATATTTTGCTTCAAACAAATTTTTTGCCACATTATAAATGCTTCCTAGAAGTTTAACAAAAGCCTCAGCTTTATGCCATACATCAGCAGGTGGTAGTTGTATCCCATGATACTCGTCTCTAAAAAATTCTCCCATGGAATATAACTCTGAAGCCTCTTTTAGCCCCACATATGTTAGATGCCAAAATGGGCTTGGTTTCGCACAAACCGCAAAATGAAGCACTTCATCGATGATGCCTGCTATCTCAGCCAATGCATCCCGAACAATCACACTTAACATGTCAGCACAACAATACACATGAAATAGCCGACCATTGAGCTGGAGCTTTTTCTTTTCTTGAACACGATCTTTAAGTATCTTGACTGTAGCATCATAATCATTACCATTTTTCATAGTGATCGTGAATATCTTGTTCTCAATTTTCCAGTCCGAAAGACACTTCAAAAGCACCTTGGAAGCATAATCTTCCTCCCCCCAAACACGGAAAAAATTAAGAACCCACTTTTTCACTTCCCAACCATCCTCAACGAAATGTGCTGTTAAGCACATATACTCATCACACACTGGAGTATTCAACACATCAACTGAGAGGCTGATTTGACCATTGAAATCAGCTAAAACTTGTTTAATTTTCACTTTCTCTTCCTTGAAGATTTTCAAGACCTCAGCTTTAACCATTTTGACATTGAGAGGATTGGCAAGTGGGTTCAGTGTATGGACAAGATCAAGAAAGCTGGGAACTTCAATGGCCCGAAGTGACACATCTTCAGCACAGACCCATAATGCAAAAGCTCGGGCTCTTTTTGTGTCATCAAAAACCAGATTCTCACCCACATTTTCATTAGTACCACCAAAACTTTCATCGTCCAAAGAATGGGCTCTCACTTCAGCATCCAATGCATTCTTTTTTGCATGCTCCCCAGACATTTCTGAAAAAAATATTGCTACCAATTGAATTTTATCATGTAGATAAAGAGCTCAAATAAATTAAAATAATGGCAGATGGAAAGAAAAATAAGATCAATCCCTTTCAAATTTTCAGAAACTAAATTACAACCATTTAAATTTGAGTGACGTAAACTGAACTCGAACAAATTTTAGGGACAAAATATGTATTTTAGCCAAGAGTAATGCTACAGACACAAACTATTTTATAACATTTTAACAAATTGTTGATGTGGTTTTAGTATTTTCCAAATAGTTATTGTAAATAAAAATGTGATATTAGTGATGGACCTATATTAAAACTAGTAAAAATTCGTCACATTAGCAGTTTATAAAAAAGTTGTAAAATAGTTTGTGTTTGTAGTATTACTCTTTTAGCCAAAACTGTAATTATGAAACTCTAGTAACATACACGTGTTATTGTCTATTGATATGGCTTAAAAATGAAATTAAGCCCGTTGATTCTCTGAAGTACAGCTTTTTAAATCTGACTTTCATTCAAATCTCAACTTATTTTCAGCTTGCCAAAATAAGTTATACCAAACATACACTAAACATGTCTGGAAAAGTAAAAACAAATGTTCTTTAAAAAAATCCTGTTGTCTTTGCTCTTGAGAGAAAATAAATAAATAAATAACATTTCCCAATTAGTGGGTTTTTCCCTTTTTTAAAAGAAGAATGTGACATTTCTTATGAACTAAGGAATAGAAAATGAGGCTTTGATGTTTTTTTGTCATTATCTATCACCAAACTGAGAATATTTCAGTTGTTCTCTGTGTTAGAGATATTGACTCATATTTTGAATGGGAATGTAACATTGGTTGCTCTCTAGTCTAGACGCTAGCGGGTTAGGGTTTCTTCAGAGTCATTATAAAGTCATTGTAACCCCTTTATTTTCTGATCTCAATATGTTGGATTCCGCTTATTTTGCTAAAAACTCAAAATACTGTAGTAAAAGAGCTGAAAAAGCATAAAAGCCACATAAACGTGGTTCTCAACCAAAAAAACAAAAAACGCAGATGCAGACGCTGCTGGCCTTTTCATCAGTATCCAAACGGGTACTAAATTATTTTGTTGTTGTAGCATAGGCATACTGCCGAACCACGCCACGTAAATCATTGTGATGCCTTTCTCTCTATTTTCACTAACATTGCAAAGATCTGAAACTTTCAACACTCTGTTTGGTTAATTAAAATATCTTTGAAGAAAAGGAAAATAAAGGCAGACCTCCCTTTATACTTCACTTCAGTACTAAGAAATATTAGTCCCAAATTATCAAGTCCTAAAATAAATATTTCTACTTGAAAAAAATATAACCTTAAATCATCATCCAAACCAAACAGACCTTATATAAAGCAAAAACTTTAAGCACATTAGCATAAGATATATTTCTACGTTACGTTTTAATTTTACTACTGCTTTCTTATTTGATTTCTTTACTTTTTTTTTTTCTCAGCAACCAAACAGAATCTATTTCAAAAAAATGAAACGACATTGATATTCAGATTAACGTATGACATACCTTGTGTCGTCTTCTGAGAGAGAAATGTCTAAGAGGCTCTGCTTCAGAATTCAGACCTTTTCTTTTGGGTTTTGTGGTGTTCTTTGATTCGTTTGTACATTTTATAGTGACAAAGGAAGTGAGGGAGAGAGAGAGAGAGAGAGAGCTCCTTGTAAAAACGACCTGTCGTTTGGTTTTGCGCGGGAAAAACATATCATGGATCACTAATGTTTTCCACGTGGCCTCAAGTATTAAATCGGACGGTTGAGGGTTTTATTAGTAATGGGACTGATGGGCACAACGCACAAGCTTAGGGTCCGTTTGGTACATGTATTTAAAAATTGAAAATTATTATTTAAAAATATTTGTGAAAATACGTGTGGGTGAAAAAATATGTGAAAATACGTGAAATGTTATTTAAAAATTGAAAATAGTTATTTGAAAACACAAACCAAACACCCCCTTACTTGCTGATATTATTCGGCTGAAAATTGTCAGTTTTGGGGTAAAGAAAGTGGGTTAAAATTTGGTGCAATACTTAATTAACTTCAGTTGTCTCACAAAAATATTTCACTTTTTTTTTTAACTTTTACTTTTTATTTCTCATAAAGTTTTTCTTTACTTTTTTTAATCAATGGTTGAGATTGATTGGTATTGTCAGTAATAAATCCACGTACACTAAAATTTTGAAAATTTATTGGTATTGTCAATAATAAATAAAAAAATGATATAAGTAGTGAGTCTATTTAAGTATTTGTGGAAGTTTACCACTCAACATGTGAAAAAGTTGTCAAATTTCTTATGTATGTAATACTACTTTTTGGGGGTCTCTCGTTATAAAAAGGTGCTGCCAACCCACTAACTTGATGATTGAATTCATTTTTCGTTAGTTGGATTGGATTTGAGTTGGGTTAAATTCAAATTTATAGTTTTTTTTTCCAACTAATTTGGCCTAACTCGACCCATCATATATATAAATTTATTTTATAATCTTACTTTCATTTTCAGTTTGATTAATTTTGGTATCTTGATCATTAATTTTCATGAATTTGAAATTTTGAAATATAATTTAGGCAAATTATATGAATGACAATAATTTATTTTTTAAAAAGTACTTAAATAGTCGATGAAAACCTAAATTTTTACAAAGCATGAAATATATGTGCATAACCCTTCGACAATCCAACCTAGGCTTATACACATGTAATAAGTTGAGTTGAGAATTTCTTAATTCAATAATATAGTGAACCTACGGCATAAACTTTTGGGATTATAGTATATATATACTCCAACCCCATGAGTTCAAGTAATTTTCTAATGGTAATGACATTCTTTATGGTAGTCATGTATGTGGCTTGAGTCTCATGTATGTGGCCCCGCATGGTGATCTAGCACTTGCTTCCATCCCACCCCCCCCATTTACTTTCCCCCTTTATGCATTTTGTTTTACCATCTTGAAATTCCTTGCATGTTGGGATTTTTGTTAAGTAGCAAGAGACTGTTTTGCCCATAAAGAGCTGCTTTTTGTATGTGAGACGAACATCTCTTCTCTTCCTATTTGGGTCTTCCTCTGGTTCTAGAGATGGTGTGGGCCCTCCTCTTCTCTTTCTTACGTTAATATTATCCTTGTTTATTACCACACCCAAAAGCAAGCAAGTCCAGTAACATAAACATAGCATTGTCAAAAATATTAGCTTTTAATAAACCATTTGAAGAACCCAGATCAACAAATTAATCATCCAAGTCCATGTTTGGTACTTATGAATCATCTTGATGAGTTTTTAATCTCAGCAATATTAGCCAAAGCATTGTACTTTAGTACTTATATGTACAACAAAAAAGCTTCAAAGCCTACACAGAAATATAGATTCATGCCCTACATGGGTCTTCATCCTTCAGTGTGTAAGAACAAAGAACTTGAAGATCTCAAATCTGAAATTGGAGCAACAAAACTTCTTTGTTTTTGTTTCTTTTCTTTTAGAACTCAACCAATTAAACTGACCTCTATGTTTCTTTTCTTTTCTTTTTTTTAGCAAAATATAAATGTCAAGCTTCAAGTTTATATCTTTCTTTTGAGTAGTGTTTGTGTAGGTGGGAGTGCAACGAGGTCGTTTTTGGATGGTTGGCTTGTCAAATCCTAGTCTTTGGCAATTGATAAATGCTTTGTCGGCACATGGGATTGAAACAGTGGCTGGGATGTAGAGTAGGAGGAAAAAAAAATGCTTTGTCTGCACATGGGGTTGATAAAAGCTTAAAACTACTATAAATTCTATATGCATGTTGGAGGAAAAATATTTCTTAAAATTCTAATATTGATTCTTATATAATTTGATTTAAACTATCTCATCACTCAGAAGATGTAAATAAATATTGATGTGTGATGTTTTAATTATAACAAGATTCAGTATGTCAAGTGCAGGAGGCCAGGAGCTATGAATCCCAGTATTACCAAAAAGAAAAAGTTTTTACATGATATTGGGAGTTTATAATACAAATCAGCAAGGCCACCTCAATGGTGCCTTCCCTGTATCTATAAATACACCATAGAAATGGGATAATGCCTCATGATTACCATAAGCACACGAGCATGCACACGCTCGCTCGCAGTCTGAAAGGAAAACTTCAATCAATTTCCTTGATGCTGGAGAAGTATAGTAGTCGGATCCATGTCTTCTGAGACTAGCCATAACCTTCACCTGTGCTGTACTCATATTATCTGGATGCTATAAAAGATACTATGAGGATCTTAATCTAATTAAAGAGATTGCTCATTCTTCAATGGGTAATCTTCACTTGCATGCAGAGATGGCAATTAAAATATTCTGGACATGCTCATCTCCACAAAAGCACTACGCCAACTAGTCAAGCTTCACTCGACTAACACCAAATTGTGCATGTGGGTGCAAATCATAACATCATGCTCCACGTCTCAGATGAACTAAAAAACATAATGATGCTTGCCATAAGTAATTTTAGCTTCACCAAATATGCATAAAGGGATTTGACTAGGGTCATTATGCAACCATTATAAGAGGCTACCATCATAAACCAAATTTCAAAGTACATAATTAAAAGACATTCAAAAGCAAGATATATGACATAAAGGCAACGCAATCAAAAGTCACAGACATCATAGGTAATTTGAAACTTAATTAACAAGTGAAGAAAATAAAGCATCTGTTGAAGATCTCTGGTAATGCTAAAACACAAAATCCAGACAGTTGCTTCCTTTTCAAATAGCTCTGGGCCTTCTGGCATGCCTTCACGGGTTACATAGAACAAAAAGATCTGCAAGATTCATACTTTTAGTACCCCATTAATCTTTGTCTGAGTTGCTTTGGTTCCAACTCCGAGTACACATCAAAGCTCCCATAAGATCACGCCCTGCTGAGATTATATTCCAATCAACCTTCCTTGCTGTTGTATCATACGCGTCATATGAAGTGGCAACTGAAATGGGGATTGCCAATAAGTCACGAGCCACACTAGAGAGGATTGGATATTTTGAGCTAGAGGTTCTCCACCAACTAATAATATCAAAATCCTCAATCCATGGTATGACAGGTTCTTCCAAATAAAAATCCAGTTCTGACTTTGGGCACCGACCTTTAGATAGAGTGAATTGTTCGTATTCTTTCATCCAATCAAAACCATCTTTAGAACTGCCACAGCCTTCCTCAACACGTCTGAATTTAGGACAGGGACCATCACTATCTTCAACTGCAGACAAAGCTGAAGATTTACTCATAGACTTCTCATTTTCATCAATAGTGGTTGCATATTCATCATAAAGGGTCTGAATGGCATCCAAAACAGCAGTGACCTGTGATTTGCTGTCACTGTTCTCATATTTTAAAGAAGAAAATTCAAAATATTTCTTCTTAAAACGTGGATCCAACAGTGTAGTTAGTGCCAATAGCAAAAACATATCATTCCAGTACTTATCAAACTTCTGTAACATTTTCTCAGCTATAGGTTTGATGAAACTATCTGAACTCATCGATTCACGAATCAAACTTGCTTGAAGTTCTTGAAGATTATGAAGATAGTTGTTAATTGTTGGATATTTTGTCTCAAACAAACTTTTCGCCACATTATAAATGCTTCCTAGAAGTTTAACGACAGCTTCAGCTTTACTCCATACATCAGCAGGCGGTATTTCTATCACATGATACTCATCTCTAGAAAACTCCCCCATGGAATATAACTCTGAAGCATCTTTTAGCGCCTGATATGTTAGATGCCAAAGTGAGGTTGGTCTCCCACAGGCCACATGATCAAGTACTTCATTAACTGGTATCTCAGCCAATGCATCTAGAACAATTGCACACAACATATCAGCACAACAATACACATGAAATAGCTGACCCTTCAGCTGGAGCTTCTTCTTTTCTTGAACATGATCTTTAATAATCTTGACTGTAGCAACATAATCACTATCATTTTTCATAGTGACCGCGAATATCTTGTTCTCAATCTTCCAGTCCGAAAGACACTTCAGAATCATCTTGGTAACATCATCTTCCTCTTCCCAAACCCGGCAAAAACCAAGTACCCACTTTTTCATTTCCCAACCATCATCAACAAAATGTGCTGTTAAGCACATATACTCACTGCACACTGGAGACTTCAACACATCAACCGAGAGGCTGATTTGACCATTGAAATCAGCTAGAGCTTGTTTAATTTTCACTCTCTCTTCCTTGAATATTTTCAAGCACTCAGCCTTAACTAATTTGACATTGCCAGGCTTAGCAAATGGGTTCACTGAATGCACAAAACGAAGAAATAAGGGATCTTCAATGATCCGAAGTGGCACATCTGCGGTGCAGATCCATAATGCAAGGGCTTGGCTTGCTTTTGCTTCATCAAAAACCAAATTCTCACCCACATTTTCATCAGTGTCACCAAAGTTTTCATTGTCCAAAGAATGGACTCTTGCTTTGGTATCCAAAGCAAGCTCATTTGCTTGTTCCCCAGACATTTCTGAAAAATATACCACAACCATTTGAATTTTATCAAGTAGATAAAGATATAAAATAAATTTAAATAATGGCAGATTGACACCAAAATAATAATAATAATAATAATAATAATGCCTTTCAAATTTTCAGAAACTAAATTGAAACTTTTAAATTTGTATGATCAAAATTGAACTCAAGCAACCTTCTTTGTGTTACTTTTCTCTCTATTTTCACTAACCTTGCTAAGATCTGAAATATTCAACACTCTGTTTGGTTAATTACAATATCTTTGAATAAGAGGAAAATAAAGAATAAAACCACTACTTCAGTACTAAGATCTTTGAATAAGAGGAAAATAAAGAATAAAACCACTACTTCAGTACTAAGAAATATTACTCCCAAATTATGAAGGTTTCAAATATAAAAAATTCATTTTTTTAAACCTTAATCATCATCCAAATGCACCATATTAAAGAAAAACTTTAGGCACGTTATAGCATAAGATATATGATTTCATTTCATCATCTGAGTAATGTTTAACTAACAAAGAAACATTACGTTTTACTACTACTTTCTTATTTGATTTCTTTGCTTTTTTTCTCAGCAACCAAACAGAATCTCTTTTAAAATAATGAAACGACATTGATTATCAGATTAACGTATGACATACCTGGTGTCGTCGTCGTTTGAGAGCGAAACGTCTAAGAGAAGAGGCTCTGCTTCAGAGTTCAGAAACCTCCTTTGGTTTTTTGGTTTTCTTTGATTCATTTATAAGAAAGAAGTAAGGGAGAGAGAGAGAGAGAGAGATCCTTGTAAAACGAGCTGTCGTTTGGTTCTGCGCGGGAAAAAAAATCATGGGATCACTATTGCGTTCCACGTGGCCTCAATATTAGATCGGACGGTTGAGGGTTTTATTAGTGATGGCCACGAGTTTTCATTGACAAATGAGTTACATTTTTGTTAATGGGCTTTTCATGTTGATTAATCAAACTAAGATCCAATATAGCCCAGAATAAATATTCGATTTGTTGATAGTAGTGAGAAGTAAATTAATTGTGGTTGTATTTTGATTTTTGCTAACTTATGTTGATTAACCAAACTACGATCCAATATAGTGCAAGAATGATTCAATTTGATGATAATATTGTTAGTGTAATAGTTACATACTTACATGATCAAATTCTCTCTTTCCTAACCAATTAAACTTTTAGACCAATTGATTGTACTATATTTTAAATGATAATACTCTCCAAGTCTTTTGCATTGGGTTTGTATTGGATTTTCCAGCCGAAATACTTTATAATTCAGCTTGTTAATTAACACACTAACTTTTTGAACAGAAAAACCAACGCATTACTGGTTTAAAGAACCAAAAATTCTAAGACCACGAACTTTCATACATTTTGTCACAACTATTCTATGTGGCTGACTATGAGCGGTGGAAAAAACGTGATGAGTCCATGTAAAAGTGATAGACAACTAATCACAGTTTGCCACATAAAATAGTTGTGAAAAATAATATGATAAAAATGATTTTAAAATAACTCTTCTAGACTTATAGCACCCTGTCAATATTTGTTGGGAGAATAAATAGGAAACAAGAAAAATACCAACAACATTGTAAACTTATGCGGATTAATGAAATTTGACAACAGCAGAAGTAAAAAAAGCTGATAAAATACTTGACTTGAGTAACGTGAATCTTCAGCATATTACAGTTGCTCTACCAAATCATTCTGAGTCACTTAGAACAGAACAAATAGCTGACATGACACTAGCAGGACACAACTGTGGACTACACAATAAGGCATTCTTTACTGAGGAAGCCATCACCCTTAAAGTAGTATAATATGCATTCACTAAAGTAACTAGGCATATTAAGTAGACCTTTCAGCAAAAGTAACACAAAAAGTATGAGCCACAAGAACCAAACAAATGCACCCAATTCTAAATTAATTCATCTACCAATTTGATGTCTTCCAGCATTTCCCCAAACCCCAGAGAAGATTCAGCCATGGATTTGAGTTCAGTAGGGACCCAACTCTGAGTACACATGATGGCATTTATCAAGTCTGGTTTGAAGGAAGCATAACGTCGTGGACTGATTCCTCTTTCCATGGTAAAAAATAGCAATCCTGGAAAGGATAGGATACCTTGGGCTTGCAGCTCTCCACCAACTCAAAATGTTAAAATCCTGGGTCCAAGGCAAGACAGGTTCTTCCAAATACAAATCTAGCTCCGACTTCAGAGGTTGATTAGTAGATTCAATGAACTGCTGGTAATCTTTTAACCGCTTAGAAGCATCAGAACTAAGGCACCCCCGCTTAACTGGCCTGGGTCTCACTTTCTGAATTAGAAGAAGTACGATTGCTCACGGGATTCTCATTATTGGGAAATCGGGTATTATAATCATCATAGAGACTGCGAATGGCCATAAGTACGGTAGAAACTTCAGTGTTGCCATCTTTACCACCATATTTTGAGGACGAGAACTCAAAGTATGTTATCTTATACCGAGGATCCATCACTGTAGCAATTGCCAATACCAAGAACATTTTTTTCCAAACTTCTCAAACCTCTTATGCATTTCTGTAGCCACATCTCTAATAAGACTGTCTGAAGAATTAGTCTCCTTGGTCAAAGTAGCCCGTACCTCTTGAAGATTCTGAAAATAGATGCCTGCCGTTGAATCTTTTGTTTCAAAGACAGCTTTTGCTGCATTACGTAAGCTCTCTAAGAGTTTACAAATGCCTTCAACTTTCTTCCACTCATCAGCAGATGGCTTGTCCCGGTCATACTCTTCTTTGAACTCTTCCTTAGCCTCACGCTCTAAAGCCTTCTTTAGCCTGTCCTATACTGCATCCCACCTACTGCCACTGGATGGTTTCCCGAAGTACATTAGAAATCAATTGTGTGAATTGTCATCCGTATCACTTCAAATGCATCCTGCACCATACGGTTGAAAATGTCAGCACAGCAATACAGACGAAATTGCTGACCATTAAATTGGAGCTTCTTCGTCTCTTGGACATAATCTTTGATCTCATCAATCTCTTTGTTTTCTACTGAGCCAGTTAGAAATGTAATATTGGCTATCTTGTTCCCAATGTCCCAGTCTTTCAGAACGTTCAAAATGGCTTCAACAATGCAATCATCGCCCACTTCACTTATACGATGAAAATTGAGAACCAATTTCATCAAATTCCAATCTTTATCAATAAAATGGGCTTTTAGGCACATATACTCACAAAACTTTCGACTACTCAGTATATCTACTGAGAGGCTAATCTGCCCATCAAGATTTCTCAATAATGGTTTGAGATTCCCTTTTATGTCCTCGTAAAATTTGAAGCATTCATCTTGTACAGAAGCAAAACGCACTCTCTTAAATACGGGATTACTGCGACACAGTGTCTGCATAAACAACCCCCTTCGAGGCAGCATATCTGTAGTGCATGTCAAAACTGCAAGATACCGGCTTGCATTTCTTTGCTCAGAATCATAATCGTAATCATTAACACGATTTTTATCATCTGAAGAGGATCCATGAGAGTTACCATGATCACTACCATTGGTCAAATTCATGACCACAAGCATCACTGTCTCTTTCAACATCATTAGTCTGATAATTTTCATTATCTGCCTCCATATCTAACAAGCAAGTAAAACAACAGTTAATGATAGAAAACTCATCAATTGAAACACCGTTCAATATGGATCTAAGAAACAACAAATCTCAATGTCTGAATCTTAATGAAGAGGAAAAGAAATACACAAACCACTTTGGAAACCTTAAGGTTGAACACAAGCACCCAATGGATCTTCAACGCAAGACCTCACCCTCCCCTTAGAATTTATAAGGGGAGGAGGTGCTAGTTGAGCAAGAGTTCATTGGCAAGAACAATTACTAGCATAAATTCCCTTATAATTTTGACAATAGATGATGGATTAAACTCTTCACTCATGTTTGGATTTGATGATTTAAAATCAAGGATTTGAAGTCCAATTGCTAGTATAAATTCTTTAATGTAAATTTAACAACATAGAAAGATTTGAGCTTTAGAGATTTTGCTCAAACAAAAACACCTATGAAATTATAGATTTGAAATAACTTCTTCCACCTTATCATTTCAAATCCACATATTATACAACTTAAATCCATCCATAAATTTCATTAATGAAAAACATTTGCTAGTGATAAATTATCAATTGTTCCCAAAGCTTAAACAATTAGAAAATGATGAATTTAATCACTTAACTAATATTCTAACAACTATTTCATACTTTATACAAGTCATTTAAACTAAATTGGAAATCCAAAATGTTTCTCTTTATATGCCTCTATCCAAATGTGCCGTTGAGGATTTTCATTCAACAAAACACTTCTGACTTATGGATTTGAAATGATATCATCACATTTTATCATTTCAAATCCACATATAAGTAAAATGCAAAACCATACATGAATTTCATCAATAGGACAAATTGTCCTTTCATAGTTCATTCTCTATTTATCTCATTCGACCAAAAATCAAATCCAAATACAACTCCTTCACTTCAAACATTTCCAACCAAAAGAACCATCAAAATTCTTGATTAAGGAGCAATGTTGATACAAATCGAAACAACATGTTCAAATTAAGACAGGTTTAAATGGCAATCTCTTCTTCAAGAAACATCCCACAGATACGATTGTTCTACACCATCTTTTCACATAAGGGTGGATCCCATTTGCGAAAGCCACATATGGGAATTGGGATCCATCCTTATTTAAGAGAAATGTGTAGTACACTAGCTACACTGAATAATTTCAACTCTAACAAAATCCAAAAAGTTCCACTCTTCTGCTACATTTTTAGTAGCTAAACAAAATATATAACTAACTGAAAAAAGTGAGGGGCCAAAAAAAAAAAAAGGCATACACCAAAAAACTCATAATCGTAAGAGTATGTTTGAACTTTTATAAAACAATCTATATCCCATTTAGCGTCTACAAACAAAAATGCAGAGAGAGAATAAAAAAAACTCCTAAATCTGAACTGAATAAAAGAAAATTTCTTATCATTAATAAAGAACCAATAATCATACACTAACAAGTAAAGTTATTTTGATCTTAAATGACATATTCTTTTTAAAGTAATTTTATGTTGCATACAGACACTATCCACTGGAAACAAAAAATCACAATCAGCAAGTGAAGACAAAAGACCAATCCTGGTTTGTGGGAAGAGTACATGTAATTGGTTTGATGAGACAGAAAGATTGTAAATCAAAATAGGTTTGTTTGGAACTGCTTCAGAACTAGAAACCTTAAATAGTATAATGAGAAATAAATATACCACTACCAATTGAATTTTAACATGTAGATAATGAAATAAAATAAATTTAAATAAAGGCAGATGGATGGAAAACAAAATTAATATCTTTCAAATTTTCAGAAACTAAATCGCAACTTTTAATTTTGAGTGACCAAAATTGAACTTGAACAAATTTTAGGGATGAAAAATGCATTTTAGGCGAAGTTGTAATTAAAAAACTCTAGCAACATACACGTGTGTCTTTGTTTAATATGGCTTAAAAATGAAATTAAGCCCGTTTATTCTCCTAAGTACAACATTTTAAAATATCAGTTTTGTCCAGCTAAAGTTCAGTCAAATCCCAACTTATTTTCAGCTCGCCAAAATAAATTATACCAGACATAAACTACATGTCTAGAAAACACAAAGGTTTTTTTTTTTTTTTCATACAGTTCTTTACCCATTAGTGGGATTTAAAAAAAAAAATATATATATATATATATATATATTAAAGAAGAATTTGACATTTCTTATGAACCAAAGGATTGTGATCTGTGTTAGAGAGAGTGTCTCATATTCTAAATTTCTTTGAAGACGCTATAAATTAATTGTAAACCCTTTATTTTTTTGATAGTGAATTTTACTCTGCGGTGTAGGCACTTAAATCTGTGTGTTGTTTTTCTCTATATGTGAATATTCAATGCTCTATTTTGTTAAGGGTCCTATTAACGGTACTCTTAGGAAAATTACTAATAAACCAAAAGATTTTGACTTCACTTTCATGAGAAATATAAAAATCGTCAAAAAATTACTTTCTTTTTTCTTTTCCCATAAAAAGTTTCTAAATTTATTTCCTAAATCAATACATTTAGATATTCGTTAACTTTTTCCTCTTGTTAACTACAATATCTTTGAAGAATAGGAAAAGAAAGAATAAAACTTCTACTTCAGTACTAAGAAATGTTAGTACCAAATTATGAAGGGCTTCAAATAAAAAAATTTCCTTTTTTTCCCCCAAATAAATAAATAAAACCTTATCATCATCCAAATAATGCACCATATTAAAGCAAAACTTTACGCACGTTAGCATAAGATATATGATTTCTTCTCATCATCAGAGCAATATTTAACTAACAAAGAAACTTCACGTCTTACTACTACTTTCTTATTTGATTTCTTTGTTTTTTCTCTGCAACCAAACATAATCTCTTTTAAAATAATGAAACGACAATGATTTTCAGATTAATGCATGATATACCTGGTGTCGTCTTTTGAGAGCCAAATGTCTAAGAAAAGAGCCTCTGCTTCACAGTTCAGAATTTTTTTTTTTTTTGTTTTGGTTTTGTGATCATGTGGTGTTCTTTTATCTTTGATTCATTAATAGTGAAAAAGGAAGTAGGGGAGAGAGAGAGCTCCTTGTAAAACGAGCTGTCGTTTGGTTTTGCGCGGGAAAAAAAATAATAATGAAGGGTCACTAATTGCGTTCCACGTGGCCTCAATATTTAATCGGACGGTTGAGGGTTTTATTAGTGATGGCCACGAGTTACAGTTTGTTAATGAGCTTTTCATGTTAATTAATCAAACTAAGATCCAATATAGCTCAGAATAAAGATTCAATTTGATGTAGTAACGAGAAGTAAATTAATTTTGGTTGTATTTTGATTTTTGCTATGTTGATTAACAAAACTACGATCTAATATAGTGCAAGAATGATTCAATTTGATAATAATATTGTAAATATAATGGTTACATGATCAAATTCTCTCTTTCTTTATTGCTTAAATTTTTAGAAAAATTGATAATTTATCATAGTATCAAAATATATGATCTTGAGTTTGAATTTTGAATCTTAAGCTATGAACAACATTCGTTTATTAATAATTCCTTTTCACAGTCAAAAAGTAATGACTTTCTTTTAAGTGTAGAGGAGAGTTAAATCTCATTTCTTTACCATCATCAAGACACCAATTTTTATTTGTGTTCCGTGGTCTTATTTGAGAACAAGAGATTTAACCAATAATAAGTTAATTGGAAAATGAGGAACCATGTCATCAAAGTATTGAGGCATACATTGAAATAACTGCTCCTCTACATTTGCAACAATATTGTGAAGATAATTACCTGGTCTATAACAACTCCAATGATCTTGGAATGAGTATAAAAAGGATAGCAAGGCTCAAGATTCAGGGTACTATAATTCAACATCTAAAATATTTTTAATCCTAGGTATATAGCCTAGAATTTTGAATGGTAGTACTCTCTAATGGTCCGTTTGGATTGAGGGAGAGGGAGGGAGAGTAGAGTAGAGTAGAATAGATTTAGTACAAAATTAGTTTATTTTTAGCCTACACTATTTTACTCCCCTCCACTCCCCCTCCTTCCCCCCTCCATCCAAACAGGCCATAAGTCTTTTGCATTGGTTTTGTATTGGAGTTTCCAGCTGGAATATTTTAGAATTCGACTTTTTAATTATTACACACTAACTTATTGTCGGGCACACTGAATATTTGTTGGGAGAATAAGTAAAAAACAGGGAAGAATACCAACAACATTGTGCATGAAGTTTCACAAAACCAGAAGTAAAAAAGTACTCTTAAAATACTAGACTTTAGCATCGTGAATCGACAGCATATTAGTTGCTACAACAAATCATTCTGGGTCACTTGGTAAGAACAGAACTAGTAGCTGACATGACACTAGCAAGACACAACTGTGGACTACAAAATAAGGCATTCTTTACTGAGGAAGCCATCACTCTTTAAAGTAGTATAATATGCATTCACTAAAGTAACTAGGCATATTAAGTAAACCTTTCAGCAAAAGAGAGACACGAAGTCCTAACACAAAAAGTATGAGGCATGAGAACCAACAAAATGCACTCCTTCTAAATTAAATCATCTACCAATACCATGTCTTCCAGCATATCCCCCAACCCCAGAGAAGATTCAGTCATGGATTTGACTTCAGTAGGGAACCAACTCCGAGTACACATTATGGCATTTATCAAGTCTGGTTTTAAGGAAGCATAATGTCCTCGACTGATTCCTCTTTCCATGGTAAATAATTCATCTACGGAAGTAACAAAAGACACAGGAACTGACAAATAATCACGAACAATCCTGGAAAGGATAGGATACCTTGGGCTTGCAGCTCTCCACCAACTCAATATATTAAAATCCTGGGTCCATGGCAAGACAGGTTCTTCCAAATACAAATCTAACTCTGACTTCAGAGGTTGATTAGTAGATTCAATAAAATGCTGGTAATCTTGTAACCGATTAGAAGCATCAGAACTAAGGCACCTTTGCTTAACTGGCCTGGGAGTCTCACTTTCTGAATCAGAAGAAGTAGAATAGCTCACAGGATTCTCATTAATGGGAAATCGGGTATTATAATCATCATAGAGACTGCGAACAGCCATAAGAACGGTAGAAACTTCAGTCTTGCTATCATTACCACCATATTTTGAGGATGAGAATTCAAAGTACGATATCTTATACCGAGGATCCATCACTGTAGCAATTGCCAACACCAAGAACATTTTCTTCCAATACTTCTCAAACCTCTCATGCATTTCAGCAGCCACATCTCTAGTAAAACTGTCTGAAGAATTAGTTTCCTTGGTCAAAGTTGCCCGTAACTCTCGAAGATTCTGAAGATAGATGCCAGCCATTGAATCTTTTGTTTCGAATACAGCTTTTGCTGCATTATATAAGCTCTCTAAGAGTTTACAAATGCCTTCAACTTTCTTCCACTCATCAGCAGATGGCTTGTCCCAGTCATCCTCTTCTTTGAACTCTTCCTTAGCCTCACTCTCTAAAGCCGTCTTTAGCCTGTCATATACAACATCCCACCTATTGGATGGTTTCCCAAAGTACATTAGTCTATCAGTTATGTGAATCGTCCTCCATATCACTTCAAATGCATCCTGCACCATACGTTTGAAAATGTCAGCACAGCAATACAGACGAAATGGCTGACCATTAAATTGAAGCTTCTTTGTCTCTTGAACATAATCTTTGACCTCAGCAATCTGTTTTTCGTCTACTGAGCCAGTTGGAAATGTAATATAGGCTATCTTGTTCCCAATGTCCCAGTCTTTCAGAGCCTTCAAAGTGGCTTCAATGATGTAATCATCCTCCAATTCACTTATGCGATGAAAATTGAGAACCCAATTCATCAAATTCCAATCTTCATCAATAAAATGGGCTTTTAGGCACATATACTCCGAAAACTTTCTGACAACTCAATATATCAACTGAGAGGCTAATATGCCCATCAAAATTTCTCAATAATGGTTTAAGATTCCCTTTTATTTCCTCATAATGTTTCAAGCAGTCATCTTGTACAGAAGCAAAACACACTCTTAAATAGTGGATTACTGTGACACAGTGTCTGCATAAAAAATCCTTTTCGAGGCAGCACATTTATAGTGCATGTCAAAGCTGCAAGATACCGGCTAGCATTTCTTTGCTCAAAATCATAATCGTAATCATTAACACTATGTTCAACATCTGAAGAGGCTTTATGAGAGTTACCATGTTCACTACCCTGCACTTAAAAACAAAAGAAAATTTGTTATCATTGATAAAGAACCAATAATAATACACTAACAAGTAAAGTTATTTTGATCCTAAAAATGAAAGTTTTTTTTTTAATGAAGTAAAGAGATTAAGATTATGAAATTTAATGTTACATACAGACATACATTTGCTAAGGAACCAAAAAAGCAAAATTAGCAAGTGAAAGATAGAGAACCAAACCTGGTTCGCGGGCAGAGTACATGTAATTGGTTTGATGAGAAACAAAGATTGTAATTAGGTTTGTTTGATACACTCTTCACTCTTCAGAACCAGAACCTTAAATAATGTAATGAGTAATTTTTTTTTTTTTTTTTTGGTTTGGCCATTGGAATCGACGTCTGTTGCTTTCTCTTTTGCGCGGGAAGGTCATTAGGGCTCTATAGCTTTGTGATTTTTATTTTTATTTTTATTTTTTTAATAATTGTTGATAGGACTGTCGTTTTTACTTTTATTTTTTCATTATGAGCTACAATTGTCATTTGTCCAATAATTTTTTTTTAATTTTTATTGAAATATGACACTTTTGAAACATATGATAAACTTGTAATTGTTTTAATATATTTAAGGGTAAATTGTAAATTGCACCTCTAAAGTTTGAAGGTATTTGGATTTTACACCCTAAAGTTTCAAAATTTATATTTTATCCCCTAAAGTTTAGGGTGCTTGGATTTTATACAATAACGTTTCAAAATTTGGATTTTACTCTTATGGTGGGCCTTCTATGTTTTAGGCTTGATTTCTCCTGCTGTACCATGGCTCATGATTTTGAGGTAGGAGAGTTGGGACTGGCCTAATTGAAACACACCTTAGGCTAGCTTGTGTGCAAGTTGGGTCGTCCCTATGTAGACGCGTCTTTACAGGAGCCTTGAATGTATAGCGTGCTCACGACAGGAACGACTATTATAGATATTACAGCAGAAAACACAATACAGTAAGATAACTAAAACATCTCTACAAATAATAATGACGCTTAAATAACACAACAAGGAAGAATAATGAAGTCGTGGTAAAGTAATACAATCACGAATAACAAAATTACAACAAACAGTTCAGTAATAAGGTAACACATTAGCCATTCATCAACCAAAAACAAGATTCGCTTGCCAAAGAAAAAAGGACTTAGTTGTTCAGCAGAGACAAGTCCAAAAAGAGAGCCAATATCTAATGTAGGTAACCTCAGAAGAGGCTCCTGTCGTAGAGATTACACACTTTGGAAAAATAACCTAAATGGCTTGAACTTGAATTCTTAGCTTATCAGAGAATGGGTCCATTGAGAATGAGAGAAATGGGTAGCCTACTGATACATGTCTCTATTCCTATTACTCATGTTTTCTTTGGGATTTCTGTATCTTTTCTTTTTTCTTTGTTTACTCTATTTTTTTCTTTTCTTCTTTCTACCTCTGTTTATTGCCGTTGTTCCCCCCATTCATTGTTCATGATTATGGCTTTTTATATTGACTACCATGACAAGATTTACCATTTAATCGCTTTTGGCTGGTTGTGGGTGTCATTCCAAGATTGCCCACTAGCCTGCCGACTGTCCAACCACTACCATTACACTGTGTTGGCTGCACCATGCCTCATTCTCATAAAAAAATGGTTTTATTTTGTCTCTAACCTCTCTTTGTTCTCAATTCTCTTATCTGGATAAGGGTTAAACTTGTCCCTTACCTACCTCTATGGTATGTATCTAGTGGTTTCAGCTCATGTTTACTTCTTTTGGGTGGGATGTCATCCCAGCAGGACATTTCTCCCCAAAGAAGTTTGAGTAGGAATCCCAAAATAGGCTTCCCCTTTCTCCCCACTGCTAAACCACACTCTCTCATACCCTTGACCCATGGCCCACCTCCCTTGCATTGGCTGGGTACAGGTAGGTGGTGCCTAGGCCCTGTATGCATGCTCTACTTCCATCTGAATCAATTACTTTTCTGGCCTTCTCGCATTTGCCATTGCCTTCGCATTTGTCTGATTCTGCTGTACGTTTTGGTAGCTGTTTAACTCTTATGGTGTGAAAGATACATAGGTCTTTGGGCTTGTGTTCTTTACATTCTTTGGATTGAGCATTGCTTGGGTGTAGACCCTTTTTTTCCTCCCTAGCCCATGTCCCCTTCTTTCCTATGTCCGTGGGCTTGGCTGATGATCCTGCCATACCACTACACTGCTCCCTTCTCTTTTATTTCATTGTTACCCCTAGGCTTAAGGCCTGAGGCTCCTGCCAATCTATTTTCTACATTCTTTCTTCTTTTGGGCTTCACTGGCCAACATTCCTACTGGGCCAGCCTATTCCATTCCTTGGGCTTCCTTGACCTATTCCATTCCTCAGGCTTCCTCAACCCATTTTCTTCTTCTCTACCTCTTTTACTCCCATGAGCTTATGCTAAATCCTTTGGGCTTCCCCGACCCAATTACCACATCTTTACCTCTTATTACCTTTCGGGTTTATTGGCCTTTGTGCCAACCCTATGAATTTACTAATTCATTTTTTAGGCTTCCCCGACCCATTTACTTCTTCATCTCTTATAATTCTTATGAGTTTACTACTTCATGCCTTGGGCTTCCTCATCCCATTTGCTTCTTTTTTGCTACTTATTATTTTTTGTAAGCCTGTTGACCATTATTTTTGCCATTCCAACCTGCTAATCTTTGCTTTACTATTTTCTCTTCCCTTCTTTTGCATATTGTTAGGCTTCTTCATTGGGCATTTTGTTAAAAGTGGGCATCAACAACCCTCTAAAGTTTAAGAGTGCTTGGATTTTACACCCCAAATTATGAAACTTTAGGGTGTAAAATCAAAACACCTCCAAACTTTAGGGGGTAAAATCTAAATACCTCTAAAATATATGGGGTAAAATCCAAATTCTGAAATATTATAGTGTAAAATTCAATTATTCCCAAACATTAGGGGGTAAAATCTAAATTCTAAAACTTTAGAATGTAAAATTCAATCACCCCCAAATTTTAAGGATGTAATTTACCATTTACCCTTATTTTAAAATTTTGTGTCATCTAATAAAAAACTTGGGATACACAGAACAAAACCTTAATAAGAGCGACTTTCAAAAATAATTATCTTTTGGAAAAGTAACAAAGGAGGCATTCTAAAGCATGCCAGCTTGCGTGCAAGCAAATCACTATTGGTAGTAATAAATAGCTCATTGGGCAATAAACAGACACTACACTTGATCTTAGCCAATCATTGGGCAATGATTGGTCCTTTAGGGAGTCTTTTTTATTTTATAAAGATTATTCATGTCCTTGTTTATGTTTCTGGTTGAAACAAATTATAATATTTCAGTTCTATATTTGTTCAAATACAATGCTTAGCTAATTTAACGAGTCTAACAAAAACAAAATTTCTTCCAACCTAACTATTTCCCCATTCATTACCATGGGCCATTTCACCGCTTCCTTGGAAATTCCTTTATTGAGTTTGTGTTCCAGCTTGCTAGTTTCCATCGCTCCATCCCGAGCTTGGTGATTAAACTTTATTGTAATGACAATACTTTAGGGGAGATCCTTCGAAAAAATAGCTTGTTGCCTACTTGCACATGGATTCAACAACAGTTTGAAAATGTTAACCTATTTGAAGCAATAGTTCCCTAACTGTTTGTGGCTGCTTGACACATGTTTTTATTTATAATTATCCTTTGTAATCGCTTAATATAAGGGTCAGGGTTAGGTCCAGTATCCAGTAATACTGGACCCATTTTAGATGATAACATGTGTCCACTTTTGAACACGTGCCATTATTTGACCGAGTCTAGTGCACTAGATATATTGGACCTAAACCAAGTCCTTAATATAAATAATTTCTTATTCATTCCTCGAGGTAACTGCCTTGATAATTGCCAGATTAATGCCACTTGTCATTTTCCTAGGCTTTTTTTCTTGATTTTGTGAGGACTGATTATCATTGCCCCTTTTCCACATGGCCTTACCCCATTCTGCCACGTGTTTTATTAATAAATTTATTATTTAGCTTAGCAAATATAATCTTTATCTTTGATATAAGCCTAACTTAGTCTCCAAAGGGTATTGTAACTTAGAACCTTTCCATTGATTGTATTAGATCTTAAACGATAATACTCTTAAAGTAATAACATAAGTAGAAATGATAAAAAAAAAAAAAAGGGATACCAATTAAGGAAGTAAAAGATAGTATGACTTCATAGAGTAAAATGGGGAAAAAATTACAAAAGTAGAATGAAGGAAAAAAAAAATACAAATACAAATTGACAGTCCCTAATTAATTTCTTGATGATTCATAAAAAAAAGCCCATAATTTTGTGATTTAGTGTTTGTTGTGCTTCTTCTTGTTTTAATACTCGCAAAGTGTTTTGCATTGGGTTAGTATTGGAGTTTCCACTTTCCATTGAGAATAATTTGTAATTCACCTTGTTAATTAATGCAACACTAACTTTTTTGAACAGAAACCAATTCACTGATATTTTCTTATCTAGCACACTGTTAGTATTTGTTGGGAGAACAAATAGGCAACAGGAAGGAATACCAACAACATTGTAATCCCAACTGCGGCAGAGTAGTGAAATTTCACAAAATCGATTTCATAAGAACTCTTTAAAATGCATGATTAGTATCATAAATCTTCAGCCTATTACAGTTGCTCGACCAAATCATTCTGAGTCAGTTAGAAGAGAACAAATAGCTGACTTAACACTAGCAGGACACTACTATGGACTACACACTAAGGCATTCTTTACTGAGGAAGCCAAAGATCGACCAATCTCTCCTTCAGTAGGATAACATGCATTTACTGAAGTAACTAGAGATATGAAGTCTAACCCTTCAACAAAAAAGAGAGATGATGTCTAACACAAAAAGTGTGAGGCACAAGAACCAACAAAATTTGTTCGTTTTAATTCTACAAATATAAATCTTCTACAAATTCCATGTCTTCCAGCATTTCCTCATATCCCAGCGCAGAACCGACTATGGATTTGAATTCATCAGGGAACCAACTCCGAGTACACATTATGGCATTCATCAAGTCTGGTCTTAAGGAAGCATAACGTGGACTAATTTCTCTTTCAATGGTAAAAAATGCATCCATGGAAGTAGCAACAGACATGGGAACTGGCAAATAATCACGAGCAATCCTGGAAAGGATAGGATACCTTGGGCTTTACAGCTCTCCACCAACTCAATATGTTAAAATCCTGGGTCCAAGGTAAGACAGGTTCTTCCAAATACATATCTAGTTCCGACTTTAGAGGTTGACTAGTAGATTCAATGAACTGCTGGTAATCTTGTAACTGGTTAGAACTATCATCAGAACTAAGACGCTCCCGCTTAACTTGCCTGGAGGACTCACCTCCTGAATCAGAAGTAGGATTACTCACAGGATTCTCAGTCTCAGGAAATTGGATACTATAATCATCATAAAGACTGCGAATGGCCATAACCACAGTAGAAACTTCGGCGGTGTCATCATCACCACCATATTTTGAGGATGAGAACTCAAAGTATGTAATCTTACACCGAGGATCCATCACTGTAGCAATTGCCAACACCAAGAACATATTCTTCCAATACTTCTCAAACTTCTTATGCATTTCTACAACCACAGCTCTAATAAAATTGTCTGATGAATTAGCTTCCTTGGTTAAAATTGCCCTTACCTCTCGAAGATTCTGGAGATAGATGTTTGCTGTTGCATTTTTTGTTTCAAAAAGAGCTTTTGCTGCATTATATAAGCTCTCTAAGAGTTTACAAATTCCTTCAACTTTCTTCCACTCATCGGCAGATGGCTTGTCCTAGTCATTATATTCTTCTTTGCCAAATTCTTCTCTCTCCTCAAAAGCCGTCTTGAGCCTGTCATATGTAGCATCCCACAGATACGATGGTTTCCCAAAGTACATTAAGTCATCAATTGTGGAAATTGTCCCTGCTATTGCTCAAAATGCAACCTGCACCATACGTTTGAAAATATCAAAACAACAATACAGACGAAATAGCTGACCATTAAATTGGAGCTTCTTTGCCTCTTGGGCATAATCTTTGACCTCATCAATCCCTTCATAATTTAGAAATGTAATATTGGCTATCTTGTTCCCAATGTCCCAGCCTTTTAGAGCCTTCAAAATAGCTCCAACAAGGCAATCATCCCCCCACGATGCATTTATACGACAAAAATTGAGAACCCAATTCCTCAAATTCCAATCTTTAGAAATAAAATGGGCTTTTAGGCACATGTACTCATAACCCTTTCGACATCTCAGTATATCTACTGAGAGGCTAATCTGCCCATCAAAATTTCTCAATACTTGTTCGGTATTCTCTTTCATTTCCTTGTAAAGTTTCAAGCAGTCGTCTTGTACAGAATCAAAACTCACTCTCTTAAATACTAGATCATTGATGTGCAACATATTCATAAACATCCCCTCTAGAGGCAAAACATTTCTAGTGCATGTCAAAAGTCCAAGAAACTGGCTAGCAATTCTTTGCTCAAAATCAAAATCATCATCATTAACGCTACTTTCACCATCCGAAGAGCATCCATGAGAATCACCATGATCACTATCATGGTCACATTCATCACCACAAGCATCACCGTCACTTTCAACATCATTAGTCTGATAATTTTCATGATCTGCCTCCATATCTAACAAGCAAAGCAACAATTAATGATAGAACTTCTCATCAATTCGAACACTAGTTCACTAAGGATCAGAAAACTAAAAAATTTCAATATCCAAATCTTAATGAAGAGGAAAAGAAATACACTGACCAATTTGAAAACCTGAAGGTTGCGTTTGGACTTATGAGTTATGACTAGTGTTTGGATTTTGACAAAATGGTCTAATTAAGACGGTTAAGACTTAAATACACATTCCCCTATATGAATTTTGACAATAGATGATGGATTAGACTCTTGGGTTGCATTTGGATTTGAGGATTTAAAATCAAAATATTTTTAAAGCAATTGCTAGTATAAATTGTTTGATATAAATTTATCAACACATGATGCCTTAAGCTTTAGAGATTTTGTTCAAACAAAAACACTTGTGATATCATGAATTTGAAATGACTTCTTAAACGTTATCATTTCAAATCTGCATATTAATAAAACTTAAATCCATCCATGAATTTTAGTAATGGAATTTTTTTTTTGCTATTTCATACTCTATTCAAGTCATTTAAACTTTTTCTCAAAAAAAAAAAAAAAAATCATTTAATTTGAAATTTAAAATCCAAATCCTTGTCTTAAAATACCAATCATTAAAGATTTTTCATTCAACAAGAACACTTATGACACATGGATTTAATCATTTCAAATTTACAAATAAGCAAATGAAATCCATACATGAATTTCATCAATAAATAGGGGGGAAAATGTATTTTAATAGCTCATGAGTCATTTAACCCAAAACTCAAATCCAAGCCTTTCACTTCAAATACTTTCATCCAAATAAACCATAAAAAAATTCTTAAAGAAGCAATATTGATACAGAATGAAGCAACAAAATCTAAGAAGTTCCACTCTACTCCTACATGTTTTAGGAGCTAAACAAAAAGCAGAACAACTAAAAAAAAAAAAAAGGCATAAACCAAAGAACTCATAATGGTAGAATATGTTTGTGTTAGAAGCACACGATTAAATGATTAAATTTACCTAATCTCAATAACTTAAACTTTTAAGAAAATCGAAAATTTAGGCCTTGTTTAATGCGGGAGTTCAAACACATGATTTCGGTTTTTACAACATTATATGTATTTCCAAAAAAACTGAAAACTGTTGTTTAATCGCAGGTACCGAATGGGCACTTAATATGGTAAAAAAGCAGTGGGGTCAAGTCAATCAGTAATTTAACAGTTCGAACATTTCTATAACAATAAATATACCATTTTGAGTCAAGTGAAAAATCCCTTAAATCTAAACTTAAACAAACAAAAGAAAATTTCTTATCATTGATAAAGACCCAATAATAATACAACACACACATATATATGTATATATATTGAAGTAAAGAGTTGATGAAATTTTATGTTACATATTGACAATACTTTTGCTTGCTAAGGAAGCAAAGTAAGCACAATCAACAAGTGAAGACAGAAGAACAAACCTGGTTCGTGGGCAAGAGGATATAGAATTGGTTTTGATGAGAAAGATGTAAGATTGTAAAATTATATACTAATATGCTTGTTTGATACTGCTCCGGACCTTGTACTTGTAGGGTGATAATTACGGGAAAATATTCTTTGGGATTTGGGAGCGAAATATATATTGTTTTATTTTATTTTTCCTTTTGCGCGGGAAGATTATTATTACTTATTTTTTTAGGATGCGCGGGAAGATCATTAGGGCTCCACAACAGTGTGGTTTTCTTTTTATCGGTTGATACGACTGTTTTTTTTTTTCCCCCAAAAATTCTATGGCCACATAAAACACCACCACTTGTGTCAAAACTGTTCACCTGCCAGTGTTAGATTTTGGGCGGTGAAAAAAAAAGTGGTTTGTACCCTAGAAAATGACATTAAGTTTCTTATAGTCTGACACATAAAATAATTGTGATAAAAATCATGATATTTTATGGGGTACTATTTTTTTTTTCAAGTCATGTATGATTGTGATTTGTGAACCATCCGTATAAAGTCTAAAGTCTAAACCCTTTATGGGGAAATAATAAATTTTGTTGACAACTTTTTATATTTTTCATAAAAGTAATGTTAAAAATTTCCTAATATAATTTATCAATAATTTTCCTAAAAACACCTGTTAACATGACCCATCTTTTATTATATCCATCTCTTCAGTCTTAATATGATTTTTTTTGCCCCTAATTTTATTTTTTATTTTTTTCCCTAACGTTGCTGTCTAGAGTTTTTCTGAGAACTTGACTGTTCTTCTTAATGCGTGTTACTCTCAGTCTTGAATATTAGATAATTACAATGAAGAATTCCTTAACTATTGGGGTGACTCTAAGATATTGGCTACAAGTTTTCTTCTAGTTAAATGTTAATATGCCATAAAACTAATAATATTATCGAAAGTATTTGATTCTTTCCAAATTGTAATTTTATTTTTTGTCATTTTTATCAACTTAAATTTTAAAATATTAAGAATTTATTTCCTATAATGCACTATCCCATGATATGAAGCGTGCGTTTGGATTGCAGCAGCCTAGGGATGAACGTGCGTTTTGCTTTTTTTTTTTTTTTATGGCTGGTCTCATGGCACTGTTCATGGACCAACCAACCCCCAACAAACGCAGCAACAATGCTTTATAGTTTAAAAAATATTCTTCCACAATGTTTTCAGTTTTCAGCAAATAAGTAATATCCAAATACACCCGAAGTAACTAGCACCAAGTCTATGTTTAGAAAAGATAGAAAATTTTCTTATAGATGTTGTAAAATTTGACGTGTGACAAGCATTCCGTATTATTTACTATTTATAATTAGGCTAAAACACTAATGAGTTTCTTTTTAGTGTAAAAGTGGGTTTTGATTTCAAGTCTCTTGTTGGATGACCAAGATCTTCATAAGTTGAGCTAATTAGAATCCTCCACCCAAAAATAAAAAATAAATAAACTTTGAACTTCCAGCTTCAAACCAATTCAATATGTTGAATGCAAGAAGCAATTACAGTTTGAAGAGCTTATTCCTACATAATTATAATAAAAAAAGAAGTTATGAGGCTAATTGCTACAATATTCAACGTGCTCCTAGTGATTATGTAACCAGTTAGAATGGTTAGATTTTGTCTCAAATTTCTATTTTGAATTTATTTAGGTTTTTATGGCGTGAAAGAAGAGTCAATTCCTTGCCTAGTAAGGAAAGATATTATTTGTCCGTCAAGAAAAGTATTACGTAAGATTTCCTTCTAATCAAATGACAAGAAGGCTGCTATAAAGTGTCCAAAGCTCATCGACAGCATCATGACCAGTGATTATCGTACCCTCACCCGCATAGCTGGTTGCGAAGAAGGCCTTCACACCATAACATAGACCAAAAAACCTACATGTAGAGGACTCTCAAGTTTCTTTACCCTTCCAAAATATAAGCTTTAGAGATTTTCAAAGTGTATAAACCTAAAAGATTAAATATGGTCATTCGCAGAGAGAAGTTTGGTTCTAGGAGCTGAACATTGAGTGAACACATCCGGCACAGTAAAACCAAATAGCCTGAAAATTTACAGCAGAAGATTTGATAGGAAACTCTATACAAAAGTAAGAACTAACATAGCAATATTAGAGATGAAGAAAATGCTTGATTTTAGTATCATAAATCTTCAGCCTGTTACAGTTGCTCTACCAAATCATCCTGCGTCACTTAAAAGGGAACAAAAGAAATAGCTGACTTGACACCAGGACACAACCATGGACAAAACACCAAGCATTCTTTACAGATAAAGCCAAAGTTCGACCAATCTCTATTCAGTAGTATAATATGCATTTACTAAAGTAACTAGAGTTATGAAGTCCTAACACAAAAAGTGTGAGCCACAGGAACCACCAAAATACTTTCGTTCTAATCTTCTACAAAATCCATTTCTTCCAGCATTTCCTCAAACCCCAGAGAAGAACCAACTACGGATTTGAGTTCATCAGGGAACCAACTCCGAGTACACATTATGGCATTCATCAAGTCTGGTTTTAAGGAGGCATAACGTGGACTAATTTCTCTTTCAATGGTAAAAAATGCATCCATGGAAGTGACAACAGTCATGGGAACTGGCAAATAATCACGAGCAATCCTGGAAAGGATAGGATACCTTGGGCTTGCAGCTCTCCACCAACTCAATATGTTAAAATCCTGGGTCCACGGTAAGACAGGTTCTTCCAAATACATATCTATCTCTGACTTCAGAGGCTGATTAGTAGATTCAATGAACTTCTGGTAATCTTGTAAATGGTTAGAACTATCATCAGAACTAAGATGCCTTCGCTTAACTTGCCTGGGAGACTCACCTCCAGAATCATCAGAAGTAGGATTGCTCACACAATTCTCAGTCTCAGGAAATTGGATATTATAATTGTCATAAAGACTGCGGATGGCCAGAACCACGGTAGAAACTTCAGTGTTGTCATCATTACCACCATACTTTGTGGATGAGAACTCAAAGTATGTTATCTTACATCGAGGATCCATCACTGTAGCAATTGCCAACACGAAGAACATATTCTTCCAATACTCCTCAAACCTCTCATGCATTTTTGCAGCCACATCTCTAATAAAACCGTCTGAAGAATTAGCCTCCTTGGTCAAAGTTGCCCGTACCTCTCGAAGATTCTGGAGATAGATGTTTGCCGTTGCATCTTTTGTTTCAAATAGAGCTTTTGCTGCATTATATAAGCTCTCTAAGAGTTTACAAATTCCTTCAACTTTCTTCCACTCATCAGCAGATGGCTTGTCGCAGTTGTCATACTCTTCTCTGCCAAATTCTTCCTTAGCCTCACACTCTAAAGCCATCTTTAGCCTGTCATATGCAAGATCCCACAGATAGGATGGTTTCCCAAAGTACATTAGTTCGTCAATTGTGCGAATTGTTCCCGATATCACTTTAAATGCATCTTGCACCATAGATTTGAAAATGTCAGCAGAGCAATACAGACGAAATATCTGACCATTAAATTGGAGCTTCTTCATTTCTTGGACATATTCTTTGACATTGTCAATCCCTTCATCATACACCCAGTCAGTTAGAAATGTAATACTGGCTATCTTGTTCCCAATGTCCCAGCCCCTCAGAGCCTTCAAAATAGCTCCATCAAGGCAATCAACCTCCCACGTTGCATTTATACGACGGAAATTGAGAACCCAATTCCCCAAATTCCAATCTTCAGTAATAAAATGGGCTTTTAGGCACATGTACTCATAAGCATCTCGACATCTTAGTATATCTACTGAGAGGCTAATCTGCCCATCAAAATTTCTCAATACTTGTTCAGCAGTCTCTTTCATTTTCTCATAATGTATCAAGCAGTCATCTTTTATAGAATCAAAACTCACTCTCTCAAATACTGGATCTCTAATACGCAATGTATGCATAAACATCCCCTCTAGAGGCAACACATCATTAGTGCATGTCAAAAGTCCAAGAAACCGGCTAGCATTTCTTTGCTCAAAATCATAATCATCATCATTAACGCTATTTTCACCATCCGAAGAGGATCCATGAGAGTTTCCATGGTCACATTCATGACCACAAGCATCACTTTCACTTTCAACAACATTAGTCTGATGATTTTCATTATCTGCCTCCATATCTGACAACCAAAACAACAATTCATGACAAAACATCTCATCAATTCAAACACTAGTTTGATAAGGATAAAAGAAATAAAATATCTTAATATCTGAATCTTAATGAAGAGAAAGAATAAACAGACCAATTCGAAAACCTTAAGGTTGCAATTGGACTTGATGCTATAAATTCAAGGAATCTGAAGAACATTTAGTAGTATAAATTCCATTATATAATAGATGATGGATTAGACTCTTGGGTTGCTAGTATAATTATTTTGATATAAATTTAACAACACATTTTTTTTATTTTTTATTTTTATATAAGTACCAATTTAACAACACATGATGATTTGATCTTCAGAGATTTGTTCAAGCAAAAACACTAGTGAAATTATGGATTTGAAATGACTTCTTACACCTTATAATTTCAAATCCGAATATTAATAAACTCAAATCCATCCTTTAATTTCATTAATGGAATTTTTTTGTTGCTATTTCGTACTCTATTCAAGTCATTTAAACTAAAATTTAAAACCCTTCTCTTAAAACATCTCCATTCAAAGAACCACTGGAGATTTTCATTCAACAGAAACACTTGTGACACGTGGATTTGAAATGACTTCTTTACATTTAATCATTTCAAATTTACAAATAAGTGAAAAAATGAAATCCATACATGAATTTCATTAACAGAAAAAAAAAAAAAAAAAAAAAAAAAAAAAAAGTCTTTTAAATAGTTCACAAGTCATTTAAGCAAAAACTCAAATCCAAGCCTTTCACCTCAAATACTTCCATCCAAATAAACCAATAAAAATTCATGATTAAAGAGCAATTTTGATACGGATTGAAGCAACAAAATCTAAAAAGTTCCTCTATTGCTCCTACATTTTTTAGTAGCTAAACAAAAAGCATAACAAGTAACCGAAAAAAAAAAAAAAAAAACCCCATTTGGCAAAGAGAGAGAGAGGAAATAATATCCCAAAATCTGAACTTAAAGAAAAGAAAATTTCTTATCATTGATAATGACACACTTTGAAGCAATAAAATGAAGTTTACTTTACTACTTTGCTTTGCCATAGTAATCCAAAATAAGCTCTATTTTTTTTTTCTTTTTTCTTTTGTTTAAAAGAGTAAAATACTTCACCATAAATATAAAAAAAAAAAAAAGTAAAGAATTTATGATTCGTTATGTTCCATACAGACACTACATTTTCTAAGGAAGCAAAAAAAGCTCAATAACCAAGTGAAGACCAAACCTGGTTCACGGCCAGAGAAAATGGAATTGGTTTGACGAGCAAGAAAGATTGTAAAATATAATAAGGTGTGTTTGGTAATGCTTCAGAACCACAAACCTTATATACTATCGGGAATTGGAAGCGCGTAGTTTTTCTTTTTGTACAGCGGTCATATAATGACCTTGCCGGGCAAGGTCATTCTATGACCGTCGTTTTTATGTCACGTACGATTGCGAGTCATTTGCCTATTATTTACTTTTTTAAAATTTATTGTTAAGTTGTTCATAAAATATAGCACTTCTGAAAAGTAAATCCTGGTTGTTTTTCTAAAAAGAAGTATTCTTTTTAATTTTTTTTAGTTGTTATATATATATATATATATATATATATATAAAAGAGAAAGGTAAGATTTTTTCAATTTGCAAAGAGAATCCCTTCTCCCTCCACCAATCTATGTTTTGCTTTGTGCTTTGATCCTTGCTACCTAAGTTTGTTTCTCTCTTCTCAAGATCTGTAACTTGCTTTCTTCTTATTTCTTCTTCTTCTCTAAATTTGTAACTCTGACTTTTTCTTTGTACTTTACACTTTATGAAACTTGAGTCTTAGAATCTCAACTTCTACATAGATAAAAATCCACATCAGCCTTCACCAGAGCATCAAAATCTAGCCTGTGAGACTTGAATTTCATATTGGAACTTGAGTGTTTGAGACTCTAGATGCTACATAACTATATAGTTTGTGATACTTGAGTTCCATGCTAAAACTTGAATGGTTCCAAATTAGAATTAATAATAACTTATCATCTAGAATTTGTTGTAAAATTATTGTACATGTAACATTTCTTAAAAAGTAATTAGATTTTCTATCAAGTTTTCAAAGCCACCATAATGTCACAATATATTTCAAAGACACTAGAGGTTGTCAACTTTCAACAAAATGCCTCCATGATTGTTGATTGTTGTTTTAATTCTTCAAGTTTTATGAAGCAATGTAGGGTTTAGGGTTTAGATAGCATTTCAAATCATTTATCCGATGATAAGAAACCTATTTTGTAAAGTCATGCATGTGTAACTAATTTATTATTTTGAGTAATGATGGCATACAATATCTCATGTTACATTAGGTGACTCTAATCTCATGTGAGAAGGATGAGAGTATATAGTTTTTCTTTTGCGGTGGATACAACCATTATACAAGATACCGCCCTCAAAGAAAAACTATATAAACTGAAAATTTCAGCACATAAATTTTCAATTCGTTTTACAATTTTACATACCGATATTAATGGGAACTTGTTATACAAAACACAACATTAACAGATGATAGACCATTGCATCAGAAAAGTTAAAAAGGTTGGTCAAAGAATTTTTTTTTTAAAGGTAAAAAGTTAAAATGTAAAAAAGTCGACAAATTTTTGTGAGTGATTTAGAAGTATTACAAGGTGCGTGACTCATGAGAAATTGGGCATGTGGACGTGATTCACGGGATCATGCTCTGCCACTTGTAATACATGCGTAAACAAATAACATAATCATGCTTGAACAAAATTCCATAGAGAGCTTTCAACATCGTTAATTACACATAAAACAACCCCTATTTAAACCAAGTTTCAAAATAACTAAACCGACACATTCAAAAGCAAGGTACACCGTAGACAGTCAGGACCATAGGTTGTGCAAAAAACATTGCTAAAAATTTCCCCAGTTCGAAAGGTCCAAAAGTATCTGATTATATATTGATATCATAGTGGTAATGACAACCTTTGAGTTACTCCAAATATGTTGTTAAACTCCAGGAGACCACTTTACAATAACAGATGATAAATCAGGCACTTCGCAGCATTTTTACACAACAGGAAAGAAAATTATCATTGAATTATCCCACATTGGGAGATACAGCTCTTGATCAGTGAATGTCAATTATCTAAAACAACTTACAGAAAATGCCATAAGAGTGAAAAAAGGTGTAACTACTAGGATTTCCTTGCTGATCAGCAAATTAAGGTCTTCCAGAGGAACCAATAAGGGCCAACTATATTTCTGCCTTCTCAAAATCCTACATATACAAGGAAAACTATACATGCAAAAATCTTAAAAGCTGTACATTTGTCAAAGCCACTGACAACTGATTGCAGGAGGTATTACTGTACAAGCTTTAGTTTATACAAAGATATTACTAACATGTGACCTAGTATTCAAAAGATCTACAAAGTCCACTAGCAGCGCTCTTCCCAAAGGCTTCTGCTAAATCTCCTACAGGAAACAGCCTCCTATACTAATCTTTAGCACCTGCAGTGGCACACATCATTTCATAAGGCAAGGTTAATGCAACTTCAATACGGAAATTACACTAGCCACCAAATAGTGCATTGTGCAAACAGTAAAAAAATTCCACTACAAAAAAGGGAAGCAAAAAGAAAGATCAATCTTATTTATTATAGGTAAATACAACTGATGCACTTGCATGGAATTCAACACCCTTTTTATGGGCTAGGAGATGCCATTTGGTCCAAGGGTCACATTGGTTTCCCAAAGTTTCAACTCTTCTATAATGTACAAATTTATTTAATCCCTGTTTGCTCTGTTGATGCTAATTTTTCATTCATAAAAGATAACAAAATGGTAAACACAATGGTGGACAGTTCAAACAATAATTACCATCATAAGGCCTGATCGGCAGAGATAGAGAGATGATCATTGAAATCCCTTTGTAGGATCATTTTTGCAACCAATCTTTTTCCCATATGTCAGCCCACAACTTTCTCCTACCAATCTGACTATTAAATGAAGACATTAACAAAACCAAGGGGCAATGTAGCCATCGGTTAATCGTCATCCTGTAGTTGGAGTTTAAATTAGCATAGCAAAAGCATATTTACTTAGTTCTAAGCTCAAAGAAGCTTTATTTACTCATTGGTTCAAATTAATCAAAAAATGACTTTATTTATTTTTTATTATTATTTTCTTTTGTTTTGGGGGGGGGGGGGGGGGAGAGATCCACAAAACCTTCTAACTTGCCAGGAAACTATTTGGGCTAGAGCAAGGTGAAGGGCAAGGTCGTGGGTTCAATAACAACCAGATGTGCGTCTAATTACCAAATGAAAAGTGTATACAATCATGATCATAAATGGAAAATGCAAAGTACTATTCAAACAGTATGAAAACACACACAGCTGTTTCTTATGACCTGAAGAGTGCAGAAGGCCATGGATGATATTTCCTCAAGGGAACAGACTTTTAAATTCAATCAGAACTGCTGCCAAAAGTTGAACTTAGAGGAACTGATGCAGGCACATGTTGGGGGGACCAGGCGCAAATGACTTCCTTCAAAGTAATTTCAGCACTGCCACCATCAGCAATTGGTGAATATGGTTTTGTCACTTTTCTTCTTTTCATTTCCTGAAAAAAATTCAAAAATGAGTTATCATTACATGGAAAAACCTTAATCGTTTATGTAAACTTTCAGTAAGACACGTCTGAGGATGTGTTATCTGGGCTAATATGTTCCCATAATTGAAATGTAAACACTAGTTACACTACCAGATATGCATAATCTAATCCATAGATGACAGGTGAAAGATGATATACTCAAGAAAAACTCATGCACATCTATTTCAGAAATGTTGAGCCCACAAATGCATAGGCACAATTTCTATGCTTTAAAGTTCATTTTCATACATTTTGTAGCATTCTAATCAGCTTTGAGGAAGAAAAAAAAAATGATTTGACAATGTTTTTGAAGGAAGGTGTAGACCTTGACCACAGTATCACATGCTCTTATGCCAAATGAATAGAATAACATATGGCATTGGAAACCAACCTTTGAAAGCTTTGACCCGTAAGTGTTCGCTGCTTGCTCAATTGAAACGTAAACTTCAAAAGCCTGGTTGGTTTCAGGTTTGCATTTTACAACACGAACCTGCTCCTTTAACTCCGTTGCTCTAGTCTTTAGATAAATAATAAGCCGTGAAGGTGGAGCTTTTGGATGGTCATTCTTTCCATGTGTCAATTCCATTGTCATAAGGTCATTCCACAATACATCCCACAGTACTGAACAAGGATCCCTCGCTGGGCTGAACTTCCTCTGAGCAATTATGTTGGAAGGTTGCTGTAATTGGAAAACGGGCAAAAAAGAAAAAAGAAAAAAAGAAGAGGATTTTATCTTTGTTAGTGACATTGGGTATGGAAAAGGTGGAAGGGATGCAGCACCATAAATTGTTCATTTCAAGCTAACTTACTTGCAATAATATGACCCTACGGTGGGTGACCACAAGGATTTTTTCTTTTGGAAGTAAAAAGTGATCTTCATAAGCATCTGACAAGGCAAACTTTCCACGTACTTTAAATAGATCAACCTGGCCAAAAAATGAACCATATTCTGCCAGCTGCAATATAACCTTCATGATGCAAACAATGCAAATAGATTCAGAATCAAGGTCACATTTATAACAATACAAACGAAAACCCTATATGAGCTGTCAACACAATTAAATAAAGGAAGATAGCTATGACAAATTTTGCAAAAAAGAAAAAAGAGCTGCTGAAAATGGCCACAGTTGGAAATTAAGTAAAACCTACAGGTCTGCACAATATTGGATAATAAAAAAGAAGATATTTACACCTCAAGACTTAACCATTGAAAAATGGAAAATAATCATAAAAATCATAAGATGCAAGCATGGGCTTCCAAGCCGTTGGCAAAAATGACCATTTTCTATGGCTGCATTAGATTTTATAGAGTAAAAGTGCAGCTCACTCGAGTGTCTAAATTCTAAGTTATATGCCAGGAAACCAAGGCACAAAAGGTATGGACAGGATTGCTACTAATTAACTGATCTTTAGGAAAACAGGATAATTCACCAAGTAATTATCAATAAAAGTATAACGCACTTCTTACCAAAAGGGCTAACTAACCAGTGCTAATTTTGTAAAGAGGGTCCTGAGAGAAATATCTAGATATAACTATAACCTTCAGCATTTTTTGCACGAACTGCCAGATCTCCAAACTTATTCCATTTCACACTTAAAATAAAATAAAATAATAATCTCTTTACAGCGGGGATATTAAAAAAAAAAATTCCAAGTGAAATGTCTAGTTGGTCTTTTAATTAGACAATTATCTCCTTTAAACCAATCATCTCCAAAATACATTGGTCAACCAGATGCCTCATGGAAGTTCAGTCAGCAAATGGGATATTTTCTAAAATTATTATTAGATAAATTACGATTCCCCCACCCCTCCGGCCCTCCCCCAAAAGGTGGGATCTGTTGGTGCTCTCCACAAGGAAAATTATATCATAAATTTGTTAAGTGTACTACTATAAGTTAATTGGATCCACTAAGTTGAGTTTAACTTTTTATATATTCATGTTGCAAGGAAAAAATATAATGTTTCGCTCAATTAATGGCATAGGGGAGTTATTTGAAGGACATTATGGTAAATGAGGGAGGAAGAGCTTGAAGTCATAACAAATGAGTGTTATTTTGCAAACTTGGAGGGAGATTGATGTAATTGCCCTTTTTTTCCTTATATGCCTCTGCCAATGTCCATATAAAAAGAATCCAATTGTTTATAACAATTTAATCCATTTATCTTGTATAACCATATCTAGACAACATGAAAATAACATTACTAATGTAAGCAATCCATAGTGTGATGAAAAACTAGTACCTGTCCCTGTGCTTTGTACTCATCATATGGTCGAAGCAAATTATCACCACCAATTACACGAGGCAGTCTCCTGCGGAGGAGTTGTTCATCTGAAGTTATAGCAGATGCTATCTTAACTCTCATAGCATTGGCACCTTCGGTAGTTTTTGACAAAAGATCTAAAACTCCACTCACTGGTTGTGCAGCTGCACCTATTATTCCTTTTCCAACACCCTGAACAAATCCCTCAACACCAGAATTTTTGGCACCTTCAAGAGGCTTTGTCAATATGCCAGTAACGCCTCTAAATAGGCCTTTTGCAAATGCTCCACCTCCCTCTCTGATAACATCACCAAGGTCCTCCACACCCTTCTTTTCCTGCAGAAAAAAAGTTCATTACACACACACACACAAGTATATACATACATGTGTACATTTAAGCATACATATTCAATGACCAGCAGATGATCAATCAGTGAAAAATATCTATGAACATGTCAAGGAGGAAAAGTACTAAGGTAAAGAAACGCTATCATGCACTGTATTTATGCAAGGTCAAAAGGGACAGTTTCATTTACAACAAATATATCATTATTCTGAATATAAAGGAAATATCCAAGATGGAAGGAATGGGCAAAGTAAACTGTATATAGACTGCACTCATTCATGTGAAGTAGGAACATTGAAAAATCCCCTTTGAGCTTCTCCTACAGCTTATTAGTGTAGAGTATGCTAAAGAATGAAGGAATGGCCAAAGTATACTGTTAAATAGTCAACTCTTATTAGGGTGCAGTAACCTAAAATACATTTGCTTCCTTTGAGCTTCTACATATTTGGATTGTTTCCTTTCGATGAAAAATTATGTATATAGTAAATCACCTATATGCCGCCCAACATAAATACCAGCACATGTATTTTTCACCACTCAGTATATAGTCACTGTGGTCTACACTATGCACAACAACAACAACAAAGCCTTAGTCCCAACTTTTTTTAGTTAGCTATGAATTCTCAACAAGATTAGTCAAGGTTGGTCACATATATTATTTTCCTCCATTCTATTCTATCCAAAGTCATAGCCTCTGTTACTTCTTTAATTAACATGTCCCTTTTAACCAATTCTACTAATGTTATTTTTGTCTTCCTCTACCTTTTTTAAATATCTCAACTTGAATCAAGTAACTCTTCATTACCGGTGCCTATGGTCTACAATACAAAAAAAACAACAAGAAGCCTTAATCCCAAAATTTTGAGGTTAGCTATGGATCCTTAACAAATTAGTTAGGATCGGCCACATTTATTCTTTTCCTCCATTCTGTTCTATTTAAAACAATATTTTCTGTTACTCTCTTAATTGATAAGTCATTTTTTATTACTTCTAATGTTATTTTGAGTCTTCCTCTACCTTTTATAATTTCCTTCAACTTGGATCAACTCACACGTTCTTACCGGTGCATTAATTGCTATGGTCTAAACATGACCAAACCATCTCAAGTGACTCTCTCTCACCTTTTCATCTATAAGAGCTACCTCTATCTTTAAGTAGATTTTCTTATTTCAAATCCCCTCTTTCCGTTTATTCACAATTTTCACTTATCCATCTTAACATTCTCATTTCAGCTACACTTATTTTATAAATATGTTGCTTCTTAACTGCCCAACATTTGATAATATAAAGCATAATTGATCTTATAGCAACTGTTAAATTAGCGATTGTCCCAAAAGCTTAAATAATTGGGATATGGTAAATTTAATTATTTAACCACACAATTCTAACACTTCTCCTCACGAGTGGGCTAAAACTACCTTTTAATAGGTGAGACCCAACACATGGGAATTTAAATGGAAGGTAGAGTGGAGGAGACAATGATCAAACTCAAGATCTCATGCTCTAATATCATGTTAAAAATGAGAATAAAATAATATAGAGAAGCAGAAGCAAGAAAGAGCAAAGAACACAAGGGGAATAAAGCCCTAGCTGCTACATTCTTACTGTATACTCGAAACTATTACAATAAACCCTAATAGAGTATATATAGAGACTAGAAGTTAGGGTTAGCCCAATATGGGCTTATAACATAACTGGACCTCTTGGCCATTACATCATCATAAACCCAACATTTTAACAGAAACCTTATAAAACTTTCCCTTTAACTTAATAGGTATTCTATGATTACGCAATACTCTTAATACACTTCCCCACTTCATCCACCTTGCTCTTATCCTATCTTTACGTGTATGGTCTACACTAGATCTTAGAAGTTCATAATGTCCAATTTGCAGCAATTATAAGAAAATGAATGACAAATATGCAAAATTTAGTAAACCTGTCTCTGACGGCTTTGAATGAACTTCTTATCCATTGATAATGCAGCTACACCTTTACTCATATGTCCAAGTGCACTGCTTGCATTACCCAATATGTCAACACCTGAGAGCAGTTGAAGAGGTTGGCTTAAAAGATCCTTCCGAATGTTTGAAATAGCTATACTAATCATGGAACTCTGTCTCATGCACACATTCTCATGGAACCTTTGATTTATCCTGACCTGATTAACAAATATAAAAATAAATCAAACTCGTATTTTACACTATAATAGAACAAGGTATGATGCCTCAAGAAAAAGTAAGTTCCAATATTACAAGAATCATCCACCACTTTCTTTTAAAGAGAGACAATCTCTCAAGAGTAACTCCCAAGATTTATGGAATTGATAGCCTAAGGTTCAAATGACCGAGCTTTATCAAATATTATTTTGAGACTGAAGTGGTAGGCTAGGTGGACAGGCATACTGGAAATAGTTTACATGCAGTGTTATAATCTGATGCTACTACAGACACCATGCTTATGAACACATTGAAATCATCTAATGGGATGCGGCAATAACAGTCATTGACACTTTAAAAGTCATTTTCTCAAAACAAATTTGGACCAAGCTACCACTTAGTGAAAATAAATTAAATGATAATGCTCTCATCATGAGCCTGTTGTTTACAAATAATATTGAGGGTGGTAATTTAGATTCAGATGGAAAGTTTGAACGTAAAACATCTAAAAAATTTCTCCAAGCTAAGGAATCATATTAAGACAGATCATAACACATATAGGCCTTAGGGTGCAAAACTTATGGAAGGATCTTAATGTGTTGGAAGTTATCGAGGAAGTTCGTGCTCTTACAGTGGAGGAAAGGAGGGAAAAGGATCGAATTCTTGGAGAGTTAGAAAAATCTATTTTGTTGGAAGAGATTTGCTGGAGGCAGAAATCTAGGGCTCTTTTTCTTAAAGAGGGAGATAGGAACACTAAGTTCTTTCATCGTATTGCAAATTCTCATAGAAGAAGAAACTCTATTGATAGACTTATGGTGGATGGTGAGTTATCTACGGACCAGGGGATCATTGCGGGGTGTATTACTCAATTCTATAGGCAGCTTTACTCAGAGAATGTGGTTCACCGACCTATTTTGGATGAGGTTGTTTTTTCTAGTATTTCTGAGGAAGATGCCTCTTGGTTGGACAGACCATTTGATGAGGATGAAGTATTTGGAGTGGTAAATGAGTTCAAAGGGGATAAAGCGCCAGGTCCAGATGGCTTTACAATGGCATTTTTTCAGTCTTGTTGGAGCACAGTGAAAACTGACGTTATGAATGTGTTTCATGTATTCCATACCCATGCTGTGTTTGAAAAGAGCCTTAATGCTACTTTTCTTGCTCTCATTCCTAAGAAATTTGATGCTGTGGATGTTCAAGACTTTCGTCCTATTAGCTTGGTGGGTGGGATGTACAAGATTATTGCTAAGGTGTTAGCCAATCGAATGCGAAGGGTGATACACAGTCTTATATCTGTTTCTCAAAATGCCTTTGTGAAAGGTCGTCAAATTTTAGACTCTGTTCTTATTGCTTCTGAGTGTTTAGATAGTCGTTTGAAGGAGGGGGTTCCGGGGGTGTTGTGCAAGCTGGATATTGAGAAAGCGTACGATCATGTGAATTGGGAGTTTCTCATGTTTCTGTTACAGCAGTGTGGTTTTTCCGATAAGTGGAGAAGATGGATCAGGTGCTGTATTTCAACTGTGAAATTTTCCATTTTGCTCAATGGTTGTCCTTCTGATTTTTTTGGGAGTTCTAGAGGGCTTCGGCAAGGTGATCCTTTATCCCCATTTCTATTTGATATTGTCATGGAGGCCCTGAGCCGTATGTTGGATGCGGCTAATGCAGCTGGCCAAATCTCGGGTTTCACAGTTGGAAATGAAGCTGGTTCATTGATGTCGGTGTCTCATTTATTGTTTGCGGATGATACTCTTGTTTTCTGTGACGCTAACAGCACTCATATTACAGCTCTGCGTGGGATTCTCTCTAGATTTGAGGAGATGTCAGGGCTAAGAATTAATTTAGGGAAGTCTGAATTGGTTCCAGTTGGGGATGTGCTTAATTTTCCTGAATTAGTGGAGATTCTGGGTTGTAGGGAGTCTTCTCTTCCGTTGAAATATTTAGGTCTCCCGTTGGGTGCTTCTTTTAAAGATAAGTCTATTTGGAATCCTATTTTGGAGAAGATGGAGCGAAGGCTAGCTGGTTGGAAGAAGTTGTATTTATCTAAGGGGGGTAAAGTTACTCTTATTAAGAGTACTCTTTCTAGCCTTCCTACTTATTTTCTTTCTCTCTTCCCTATTCCAGCTAAGGTGGCTAAGAGGATTGAGAAGTTACAAAGGGACTTTCTTTGGTCTGGTATTGGGGATGATCGTAAGATTCACTTAGTGAATTGGTCTAAGGTTTGTAGGCCAGTGAAAAATGGAGGGTTAGGCATTCGGTGTTTGAGAAGGTTTAATTATGCCTTATTAGCCAAATGGCTGTGGCGTTATGGTTGGGAGAATGACGCTTTTTGGAGAAGGGTCATTGGGGCAAAGTATGGGAATGAGTGGGGTGGTTGGTGCACGAATTCTGTGGCGGGGACTTATGGTGTTTGTTTGTGGAAGTGCATTAGAAGTGGCTGGTTGAAATTCTCCAAGTGCCTTCATTATGATGTGGGTGATGGTTCTCGTGTGAAGTTTTGGGATGATGTTTGGTGTAGGGATCGTCCTCTTAAGGAGGAGTTTCCAGATTTGTATAATATTAGTAGGACCAGGGAGGCTTCGGTCTCTGAGGTGATGAGTTATGCTAATGACAGAGTTACTTGGGACATTCGGTTTCGTCGCTTAGTGAATGACCAAGAGTCCCTTTCTTTGGATTCGTTTTTGGTCCTAATCTATTCCACTAAGGTCCGGGGTGTTGGTGCTGACAAACTTTGTTGGAAGTCAAGCTGCAGTCGAGGTTTTAAGGTGAGTGGGTATTATCATTCTCTTTCCCCAACTACTGTCACTCCCTTCCCTTGGAAAATGGTGTGGCAATCGAAGGTTCCTCCTCGGGTTGCTTTTTTCTCTTGGACTGTGGCTTTAGGCAAGATTTTAACTATTGATAATCTTCGGAAGAGGCACTTTGTTGTTCTTGAGTGGTGTTTTATGTGCAAAGGGTGTGGGGAATCGGTAGATCATCTCCTCCTTCACTGTCCTTTTGCTTCTGAGATATGGAGTTTGATCTTTTGTTTATTTGGTATTTGTTGGGTGATGCCGCAAAGGGTAGCGGATTTGTTGGATTGCTGGTCTTGCAATTTTAGGCGGCATCGTAATATAGTTGTATGGAGGATTGTGCCGCACTGTTTGATGTGGTGTATCTGGAGAGAACGGAATTCGAGAAGCTTTGAGGATCGTGAACGGTCCATTCTTGAGTTTAAGTCTTTTTTTTTTGCTACTCTTCTCGAATGGTGTTTGGTTTTACCTTCTTTTTCTTGTATTTCCCGTTCTGGGTTACTTGATCATTGTACTTTGATTTCTTGATGTTTTTGCCTTTTTAGTACATTCCCTATGTACGGGGCTGTGTTTTTTCAATATACTTCTAAGTTACTTATCAAAAAAAAAACACATACTGGCATACTCTCGGTGTTGCCCAATGCAGTCATCAAGGATGACCAAAATCCAAGTACACCCTTTGGCCGTTGACTTGGTGACATTGCCATTGAAACTTTGAATCGAACTTCTGAGGTGTTAAAGACTCTGAAATTTTCAAAGATGGTATTATTGGAGCAATTTCAGGAAACCAAATGCATAAAATAACCAGATTTAGAATTACAAGCTTGAAGAGAGGTCCTTGCATACCCAATCTGAATGATTGGATCAACTGAAACAGCAGTGGTTTTAGTATCATATAATCGGCTGAGGTTCACTTGCTGAACCATTTCATGAAGGCGCCAAATAATGGGTTCATGAATGTTCACTAAAAAGGCAGAATTTTCAGGTCCCTGTTATAAAGCAATCAGTATAAATATGATTAATGTATGAAGGAAACAAATCGTTATATTTCTGCAAGGTATTTAGAAAATTGACAGCTCACTTGAACTCCAATATATGGATAGACACACAGATCTAATGAGCCATTTGATTGCATTGTCAAGGAAAATTTCAAGATATACTCAGTTCCCTCCCCAACTCTCTGTGGCCGGAAGAGAACTGGCATTGGGCTTAGGGGCAACTGGTTATCCACTTGTATTCCATGCATTCTTAATTTGAACCTGTAAAAACAGAGGTTGTGGAAGTTGCTTAGTTGAATAATGGAGATGATTGGATAACCAAAAAGAAAATAAAAGCACACCTGAGTAACCTGACCTGCCAAATTAAGCCGTGTTTCATACAATCATAGAGTAAATTTTCTCTTAAAAAAAAAAAAACAAAAACAAAAGACGCCACCTATGGCTTAAAAGACATAAGCTCATCATCAACATCTAATCCATCACACCTTTCTTGCCACATGTAAACTTATTATATACCCATCACATTTCAAAATGTTTTTGAATTGCATTTCCCATTAAAAAAAAAAAAAAAAAAACAGAATTATATGTATATACAAAAAGTTATATCCATCCATGAAAGTGTATTCATGCACTCTGGAGGTATCCTAAACTCTTAAGATGTTTTACCATCCAAAAATGAAGTACTAAGTGGAAAGAAAATCCTACCTACTGATCCCAGAGCCCAAGCCGGTTGAATATGCTAGAAGAAGATTCTGCACTGAAAGGTATAATATTTCCTCAGGTGTATGGTCAATGATAGAGATTCCAAGCTCAGCAAGCTCAATAATTACATGAAATTCACAATCTGAGATTGATGATAATTGTTGCTGTTGAAAGTCATTTCCAGAAGGCTGTAATGAAGCAGGTAAATGTCTTCTACTCAAGATTCCTTTAGGCTCATTTTCTGGCATCCAGTCACTGATCTTAATGATATTCATCTTCTCCTCTTTTAGAATTGTAACACGTAGAGCTTTAGCAGGTCCACCCACCATTTGAATTGGTTGGTGATCAAAAGTTTCATCAATATCATACTTCTGAGATTTCAATGGATCGGCCCCGTCTACCAGGAGTTCCAACAAATGTCTTCTACCAAGATCTTCCCACAGAAAAGAAGCAGCTGAGTTAGGTAGAAGAAACTGCCACGAATCACTGGTACCATCCACTTGCCGAAAGTGAATGGGTAAAAACATCGAACGATTTTCAATCCTGCTTGTAGAAAGTTGATTATACTACTGGAGCATGAACCAAAACAACATATGCATAACAAAAATAGAAGAGGAAAATTAGAGAGGAGATTATTTTTTACTAGAACATAATTGTTAAAGGATTGGGTTTATGTTGATGTAATGGCCCAAGAGGCCTAGTTATGTTGTACGCCCATATTGGGCTAATCCTACCTTCTAGTCTCTATATATACCTAGTTAAGGGTTCACTGTAATTGATTACTTGAGTATACAGTAAAGATGCAGCTACTAGGGCCTTATTTTGTGGATGTAAGCCATTGGCCAAACCATTTAATCCATGTGTTCTTCTCTCTTTCTTGCTTCTGCTTCTTTATATTATTTTATTCTTCTTTAAAAATAACATTGCACTCACAATATGTAGAATAGAGAAACAGAAACGAAATAGTTTGACTTAAAGAAATAAATGGAAGACTCTGCAGGCCTATTTCTATAGTAAGAAGCATGGACACAAGTACGGGTACAGAACGACGACACAAGCAATTTCGGAAAAATTATGACATGACAAGGCAAGTACAACATGGGTATGGCACCCCAAATGTAGTGTCCGTGTCCGTGTTTCCTAGTTTCTACATTAGTTTTTGTATCCACAACTTAATGAGAAGAATACTTCACCTATTTTATCATGCCTTCAGCATGTTTTTACTGTTCAGATTGCACTTAAAAAAAGAGAATAGAACAGATACAGAAAGTTTCCTTAAAAAAAAAAAGAAAAAAACCTGTAAGTGCTTGATAATGAATTTGGACGGAAAATAACTTCATAGCGCGAGCTCTTTCCTCCACTTCTTACTGCTACCCTTAACTGCATCTGATCATCTCCAATATCCTTCTTCAAACAAATGCGCATCACACCTTCATTACAAACACTGAATGGTGTACTCCATTTGTATCCATTTACCCGCATCTGAAAATGGGGGGGGGGGGGGGGGGGGGAATTCACTGTAAGTCACAGATATCATATTATCCAGTAAAGAATAAAGATGATTCTATTGAACAGACCCTCAAAAGTTCAACTTTGGCAGAAGACTGCCAGCCAAAAGGTTTTGGGGGATCAGAGGGATGAACCCATGCCACTGACTGAGAATCACATTGCTGCAGGCAGAGACTGCAACCAACCCTATTAATGAACAGGGTGTGTGGCTGAAAATGAACCGCCTGAACATGAATGAATAAGCAATTGTTAATTACTGAGTTGCAAATAAAAATTCACAATATATATAAATATAATATAGGGAACCTTTTTAAAGAAGTGTCCTTTGGACTTGTGTCTAGCATAAAACCTGCGGGCAACCAACCGCACTCTCTAGAACCAGTTGCTGGATAATCTAGGGGCTTTCATCCCTGACGGGCTAAGTAGTCATTCACAAATTATCATAGCTTTATTACAATTAAAAATCCTATATACAACAGACCAGCATATGAAAATTTTCTGTTGTCAACCTAAAGATTTAGATCTAAGGCCTTTGAGCATTTTGGGATTTCCGATTTCCCTACAAATCATATGATGCAGGGATTCTAAGGGGGCTGCTGCTTAGGCTTAGAATTGATTAAGGGAAATGAGAGTTGCTTAGAACAGCGAACAAGGTGTGACAAAACCTTCTTAAGAGAAATCCATCTCTTGAAAATGGCACTAGGCTAATCTATGTAATTGCATTCAAAAACTAATCACAAAGTAACTACAATGTGGTACTTATAAAATTTGTTTGGCATTGGAGCCTTCTAGATGCTTGACAAGTGTCTAAAACCTATTGGCTAATGCTTAAGCAATCATCTAACTAACTAACTAACTATTCACAAGAGGATTAGGATGCTACAACTTGAAATGTAGAGCTCTGTTTTAGGTATTTCAGAATATCACTTAATTTATTTATTGGTTAATTATCTTTTTGGCCCAAAAACAACCATTTCACAGTTTATTTTAATTTTAAAATCTTTCATACAAGACCAGGCAATACAGTCTGCGTCTGGTAAGGTTGTACAGAACAGACCATTATAGTCTATAGCTGTGCATAATAGACAGGATAACCATTTAGGTTTTCTAAAAACCGGTACATATTGGCTGGTACAGGATGAGATTAACAACAGAAGACACACAACCACTGTGCAATTGAGTGAATTATTAAAAATTATAACATGATAACAAATGTGAGATCTACATGCTGCAATTAATCACAGAAAGAAAACCAAAAAACAAGTACCGAAATTTATTTCAACCTTTGTTCTGTCTGAGGTCATGTTCAGCACTGCTGAAAGCTTGAAGTACGATCCATCTGAATTATATGCCTTGACTTCAACCCGTTCCTGAGGAGAAGTTTCAAAGTGTATCACATACTATGAAAAATTCCACACATAAGAGGATAAAAAACTATATCTGAAGTCATCATAATCTTGGGAATATTTAACTCTGTATCCAAGTCACCTTGTTTTCCAGCTCATGAAGAGAAATCCCAGGACCGTAAATTTCAGAATTACGAATGGCAACAGCAACGCCCACCCGTGAAGACACACGTGCATCTTTGTTAGATGTAAATGATATAAGTCCTGTTCTGCTTGCATAGTCTTGTGGAGAAAGCATGCTAGGAACTGGAGTAGTATCTTCAATCACTTCAAGTACTTGAATATTTCTTCTTGGGCCAGATTGCCTCCTGTCCATGGAGACTGTAGGATGTTTCAAGGCTATTTTTGCAGATTTGACCGCTCTGGAAAGTAACATGGAGTCTGCATCTGATTTCTCCAAAGGCTCCACTTCCACCACTCGATATGCTAAAGGCAGAGATGAATCATTAATAATCCAATATGGAACGAAAAACCTAATGGTTTTAGTAGCAGCACTTGTTCCTCCCAAGTCACGGTCAATGGTCACACGCAATCTCCTGCACATAGGATAATTATCGACATCATGCATACCATATGAAAAGTTATTCTTCATTTTAATTTTTTTTTATTGGTTAATTACACATGCATCCACTAGGTCTTGAACCCACTACCTCACCCTCCATCCTATTATTATGGAAGGAGGAAGTAGCAATTGAGCTATAGTTCATTGGTATTCTTCATTTTAAATATTACAAGAAAGTAATGTGTTCTATTCATCACCATGCAGATAATTTGTCTAAAATGGAGGAAAAAATTTGTTGACGAGGGCTACAAAATTTCACAAAAGTTCATATATATTTTCGTTCTATTTCTTTTCCAACACCATCTAAAGCAACATCAAGGTTGTTCACTCTCTCAATGTCCCGAATTTATGTTTTCAAGGTTCCCTGTTTGATTTGGGGTATTTGGCGTGAAGAAGTGCTAGAACTTTTAGGTGGTGTGAACGGACTATTTTAGAAGAGAAGCAGCAGTTTTTTAAACATTGTTTTGAGTAGATGCTGATTTCAGGAACATACCCTTTTGCTGAGTATTTAGACGTTATGGATAATTTTAATCTTAGAGCTTAGCTGGGTCATTCATCTAGGATACCCCCTGCGTACTTGATGCAATAGTTTTTTCATCAATCAAAATTTTACTTACAAAAATATATATATATATATATATATATATGCTTAAAAATCAGGTAGAGAAGCTGTTTGCTGTATAACAGCAAGAATTGAACTCAAAAAAAGCTCGACCTCATCATCAAGCTAGATTACATATCCAAGCTTGGTTCATTTTCTTGTCGTAACAAGCTCAAGTTTGTTCATGAGTTAATTGACTAACTTATCCCCATATATAGTGAATACCACAATCAAAAATTTTTACCCCTTAACAAGCCTATGCTAATAATTAATAATTGAATTATAGAAATTGTTATTTGAGATAACCAGATATAATTATTTTTATTTGTGAACTTATACAAATTAAATTCACCAACCCTGTACTGTTAAAAAATAATATATAATCATTATCACGAAATGGACTATATAAAATATCAATAAATTATAAATAATAATTTGAAATATTATGAGCTTAACTACTAACTTAAACAACCCAATCTCAAGTCTATATAAGTATATTTTTATACATGTATAAATAATAAACACATAATATTATATACACTCAAATTGAACCTCAAGTCAATATAAGTATATTTGTTAAAAAAGCGAACATAAAATCAAGCGTTTTCCCATGCCAAGCCCAAGCTTTTTTGTTTATGAATAGCTCAGTTAATTCATAGCCCTAATACCATCACATAAATACAGTACTTGTTCACAGAAGATTCATGTTTCATTTGTTTATTTCTTCCTTTCATTTGTTCAGAGAGAGAAAGAGAGAAAGAGAGAGAGAGTACATCCATAGAATGTAACAGGAACAGCTTTCAGAAGTGAAGTGAAACTTCCACACATTGCACAAAAAAGGAACATGTCTATTCAAACAAGAGGTGTTGACACAACAGAAAGACCGAATCTGGTGACTAATACCTAGTGTCCCTAGGAATTCAAGTAAGTGATAGCCAAGCCAGATTTTTGAACCACCAGTGGTAAAAATGTTGAAATGTATGGCTTTGTGGAAGCCATAAGCAAATCAATTAGTGATGTTTGCGTTTTCAAAAACCTATTGCTACAGAGGGGAGTAGATGTTTACATTGTATAGGTATAAAAGATCAATTAAGGATGAATCACCTTGAAACAGTAGAGGATCTAGAAAGAGAGGGCCCTTTTAGGTTGAAAAGGCACAACATTCAAATATAAGAATCAAAGTGCTTTGGAGGTTTCAGTTAAGCCTATATTCATCCACATTTCTTGTAAGGAATAGTTTGATTTAGTGCTGACAAATAATTTGATATTGTACGTAACATAATTTATGAAAAGAGATTAACTTTAGTAGGATTTCTTAGCTCTGGAACTGCAATTAAGAAACTTAAGAACCAGAATACAAAGAGTCAGCACACCATTGTATAACAGGAAAAAAAAAAAAGGTTCATTTGGAATCACAGACCTTCCACTTTTCTGGTGGACCATCCAGAAAGACGAAACATGGTTACTGGAACAAAGATCCAAAATAAGAATAGGGTCCTGCCAAAAGAATAAATAAAGGAAAAGGAAATAATATGTATCAGAGGTAAATATTCCACGTATAGGAGTTTTTACATACAAAGAACAGTTGCATGTATATATTTAGACTAAAGTTAATACCTTCTCCAGAACCCAACCACCCTGAACAAATAATGTAAGATATATAGATTTCTGAATATCTGCTGAATATATGTGTACACTCCTGCGTGAAGAGATTAAACCATGTTGTCGCTCAACACATTTCCCTTCTTTTGTTTTTTCCCAGACGGTGAACTCAGCTGGACAAGGAAGTCGATTTTCCAACTTCAAAGGAGAATTAATAGATATTCTCCAATCATAAACAGGTGCATTTAGTTCAGTATGAAGAACCGAGGCATCTGCACCTACACTGAGCCAAAATTGTCTGCTTCCAGTGTTAGAACAACGCAGAAGTATATCCTTCTTCTCAAGTTGATTCAAATTGAATGTAAAATTGGGCATTTTAGTTTCCTGCTTTTGTCTATAGAGTGAACCTTGATCGATGCAGGGTTGGTCCTTTCCGTATGCATAACCAGAACCAACAGCAACTGCACAACCCCATGAGTAAGGGGGCTCACGAAGATCAACACAAGGACGGACTAGTAAACACTCATCAGAATCCTTGGACGTACTTCTCCAAGGTAAAACAGCGGAAGCACCAGAAACTATGTTATAACTACTTGTTCCTGAAGAGCGATTCTGACCATGAATTAAAGACGCATGACATATGGAAATATCCAATTTAACATCTGTATCATTTACAACTGTTGCAAGACCCCTGAAAATTACGTGCTTCTTGCCATTTTTCATGACAACTTCCATAGCAAAAAAATCATTCTGTAATGATTTGGGGACCACTGACACTGGAAGCAATGACCGAATACATTCCCATACATCCTCCGAGCTAAGCCCAACCCAAAATCCTATGTCTCTATCTTTAACATTCTCACTTTCTGCATCTGCTTTTAAGCTTGCAATAGTCTTCCTCTCAAAATAAGTTGTAGATGCCAATAGTAAGCCGTGGTCATGCATGTCTTCGACATTGTTTTGCTGGGCCAGCAAAAAGGAACAATGAAGCCAAAAATTAAATCAGAGAAAATTAGTACCAGTAAGCATAAACGAAATGAAATAAAATAGCTCACCATTCTCCTTAAAGGATATGACACAAGATTCTGAGCATTATATGGTTGATTCAACATCCTCACTGAAGCTACCTTCTTCAACATGTTTGCACTATGTCCAACAGAAAAGGAAAGGGACCCAATGACTTCACCTGGTAACAAGACACCAATTATTAGATTATATTAAATATAACTAGAGGAAAATTCTGATGATTTTCCATAACAAGTGCAAAGTAGCGTAAAAGGTAGGGGGAAGAAAACCACGCCAAGACTTGATGCAACACTATCTAAAAACAGAACTCCAAATAAATTTTGACCATTTCAAAGGTACCACATGAAAGAGATCACTCAAACAATACAGATTCTTGTTTCTATAATAAAGTGAACCTGAATCCCGTGAGAACATTTCAGAGGAAGCATGGTTAAAGATAAACACATTGGTTTCCATAATCAATACAAGGTAAGGGTTATGCAAGGAGTAAGAATTCACTTGACCAATGAATGCCGCACTAATCTTAAATTTAATAGAGAATGTGAAGCAGCCCAAGTGCAGAAATGAATAAAATCACAAAGTTTGAAACCATAGATGCCTTAGCAACTTTATTTGAAGAAATTCTAATCCAGAGGTTCATGGTTCAGTAACACATACCTTTTCCAGCTTTTGCTGCAAGGTTTGTCACCTCCACTTCCAACTTAGCTGGGGCCTGCATCATATACATGTTGGGATTCTTTTGAAAAGGTAGAATTGTAGGCTAGTTTATGAAAACTTCATCAAGAATTAAAAATACGAAAAAGTACAAATACAAATGTAGGGAAAATGTAATAAGTGTGGAAACAAAATAAATTTACAGAGATACAGATGAACTTCTAAAACGCCAAATTACATGCGAAAGTCAAATAACAACAGAAGTATGCTGTTCTATAAAACTGAAAATGCCCATATGGGGATACATTTATGAAAATAATCTTGCAGTCAAAGAAGCACAAGGAAGCCTGTAAGAAATTTACCCTCAGAAAATTTTCAAATAAAGTTCGAAGAGGGGAGAGAGAAAAAAATAAATCTTGTATCATGATGTAGCAAAAAAATATAAGACAAAACAAAAGCATACATTTCATGTAAGGAGTTCATAAAATACGGAATAAGAGAGAGAATGATGCAATGAGGAGAAAAAAAACCTCTTCCGAAAGCAGGATTCCACAAAAAATCATTACAATAATTAATCTAAATTGCACCCTCCACTTTGGCATAGAGATACACTTCTGGATTAGCAAACCTTTTGACCAATGAACAGGTTGACATGTCCAAAAATCTTACTAAAATTAGATTGGCACGTCCACAATATCTGTCCAGTAAAAAACAATGTATATCTACAGGTTTCTGTAATCCGTTCTTGCTTGATAATTAAAGAATTCTCAAGACTAATTGCTTCATCAAGCCCTTCCAACAAACCCAAAACCTTGGAAATTTGCTCGACTCCATATCCCACTAGTTTGAAGTAAAAAAGGAAAAATCACTTTCCTTTGATGGTCCAACTATATCCTCCAATACAAAGCTGTCCTATGATAACAAGAGAATACCTAATATTCTTTTTGATAAGTAAAAAAATTATTGATGAGAAAGAACTACCTAGTGTATACTGGATGTAGACATAAGATAACTTATAAGAAAACAATGTATTACAAACAGAATCACAGAGAATCTATGAAATCTAAGATAGAAGACATTTTGTTCGGACTTGAAAAAGAGAGGGTTCAACAAACCAAGGAGGTTTCCACGTCCTCAAAAGTATGCTGATTCCTTCCTCTCCAGTCTCCACGGTATCCCCAATAGACACTGGGGGACTAGGTTCAGACAAGAATTTTTTCAAACCATTATACCAAGCTGTCTAAGGCTAACAAGAGAGTGCTCAATATAATATACATTTGGAGGACTTTGAAGGGCAAAGGTTTATAAACTGTTGACACTAGGATGAAGATGCCTCAATCCAATCCAATCCAATCCAATCCAATCTAACAAAGAGGCAAAACGAGATTTTATTTATTTATTTATTTATTTTATTTTAAGAATTGCAGCTCAAATGGCCCAAAGAGACAGTGAAAGATAAGCCTTGGCCAAACTAAAGAAAACATTCTAGTGCGCTAGATATTATGATAGATGCTTGCAACCAACACTTAATTTTCTGTATATTTTTATACCCACTGATTATAGTTTTGGTGCAATGTCTCCCTTCTAAGCCATCTAAATTGATAGCTCACAAGTGAAATAAGTGAATTCTAATAATAACATAAAAGCAAAAGAGAATAAGCATAGCACAAATTAAAGCTATCTCAAAAGAAATTTTTTTTTTTTTGATAGGTAATAAAAGTTTTATTGACTATGAAGTACACCATGTTCATGATGATCAACACACTGTACTTGAAACAAATAAAAACAAATCCAAGAGCAGAATAAGATACCTTTCGAGGAACTTCAAATATGAAAAGTTCATTCCACTTCACAGTGCCTGTATCAAGCTTATTGATTTTTGAAACTAAAGGCTTAACACATTTAGTCCTTGCACTCTGAGGAAAAAGCTTTTGTTGATCTGTTGCCTGACTATCAATGACAAGGCGCAAAGCACAGAAAAAGTTATGGCTATTGCCATCATCAATGACAGGTAGACCCTGGAAAATATAGAAAAAGTTATTTTCTTTCAAGAGGCAGTAGTGAATATGAAAAAATGAATATCTTGACTAAGAATTTCATAATCTTTAGCCAGATTTACAACCTTAGCTTCAAGAATCTGTACAGCTATATAATAACGTGTATCCCTCGAGTCATCCGCAACATTCAACCTATCTGAAAACCTTGGAGGTGGAATCCAAACAGAAGCACTGTCACCATGACGTAGCTGGTCAACTTTATCTGAATTTTGCTCAACTTTTTTCAGATAAATATCACACCCAAGTTTATTTTCTAAAATCACAGTCTGAAAATCATCTTCATCCAATGCAGAAAAAGTTGGATCTTCTCCATGTCTCTGATGATCACCAGCTACCTGCAAAGATAGTGAGCTAGTAAAGCATTGAAAAAATCTTCTTAATATGAAAATCAGCTCAAGATCAAGACCTCATTTAGCTTTGTTGCTTTCTTTTCAAGTTCTAATTGCCTTCTCCATGAAAGAATGCTCCCTACAAAAGTCTCAAGATTTGCAGCACTGACATTTATGTTCAGCATATTTGTAGCAGCAACACGCACTCTCTTCCCAAGTTTTGATTTTTGGTGTATATTGGTATCATAAGTTTCAAACCTTAAAAAAGGTGAAGTAAAATAACATTAATCAAGGGCTAAGAGATTTAAAATTTATAAAAGGAATCAAAAGGCAAACTAAATTTTACTTAAATATTCCATCAAATGGCTCAATAAGGGGCTCCCAGGCTTCTAATTGTGCATTGAAGGCCGATGAGGCAATAGAGCAAATCAGAACTGCATTCATTGCCTCTAGTTGACCGTGTGTTGCAAGCTTGATATTGGTGATTGTTGTGTCAAATAGTGGTGTCATCTGAAAGGGTTTAAAATGTATCATAATAAATACATAGACTAGAAGAAACGGAAACTACTTAAACCTCAGAATCTAGGTGTTCAGGTCATTTAAAAAACAAACCATTCCACACATGCTGTCAAGAATGGTCAAAGAGAAACGTCTTAGCTTCAATTCAGCAGTAATGTTCTCCTGGGCCTTTGGCTTTACTGAATCACCAATGGTGTAAGCCAAACGACTTGATGGTTTTTTCAGATCAGCACGAGCAAGAAAAGTACAGGCCTACAGAAACAAAAGACTACTATAAACATTATAATTTCCCTCTCTAAGTAAAAGTTTAAAATGAACAATAAGCTATACAGATAACATTGGATCTTATCATCCTTATCCAAAAGTGAAAAGAAAAATCTAAATATAAATAAAAGAAACAGTTAGAAGTATGTAGTGAAATAATTAAATTATCGGGAATTTAACATGGTATCAAAGCAGGAAGTCCTGAGTTCAATCCCTGTCTCCTCCACTTTACCTCCCATTTAAAATCCCACGTATTAGGCCTCACCTATTAAAAGGGAGTCTGAGCCCACACGTGAGGGAAAGTGTTAGAAATATGTGGTTAAATGATCCTTTTGGGAGAATCAGTAATTTAACATAAACATTTAAGGAAGGAAAGAGAAGTTCAAGATTTACAATTATCATCAAATAGGGAAGCCAAAAAAATCTAGACAACAAGATCAGCGCCCTGGATCAATGAGAATTCATTTTAACCTGATTTTCAACTTTCCAAATGCTCCAGCATTGAGATGATTTTGAACTTGAAGATCTTGAAATGGGATCATCAAGAATATTAGCTTGGCTAACAAGATCCATTCTGGGGCAGCAAAATGAATCCAGGCGAGGTGCTTCATCTATTCTGGAGACTACACATCCTAGAGAAGCATAACCAGGAGGAGCAATTGGGTACCAGAAGAAAATGTCATCAAAACCTTTTCCTGTGATCTGGGCAACTCTAGTAAACTGCACAGGCTTTGCAGAGATTTCAGGACTATTGGCCTTGAATATTATGCCCAAAGCAGGTGGTTCTAAGCTGAAAGGGATAAAATTTAACTAGACATTGTAAATAGGAACTCATAAAGAGATTAACAGAAATATAGATTAAAAATAACTAAAATATACTATAAAGAAAATTTGCAAGATAGAAAGGTCTCACCCTTCGGTAATGCAGTCACCCAGTATGGCATAACCTGGACGTGCAATAGGTCGCCATATTGAGACTGGTCGCCGTATGTCACTACCCTTGTCCCACCAGATTCGTTCGAAGTTGGGGATTGCAATATAACAATTAGTTGCTTTTGAAATTGATCTAACAATGTCCCATCCAGATGAATTTGCACTCTGTTCATTTGTTTGACTTCTGTAGCCATGATCATCAGTCAAATCTGAGGCTAACTCTTCAGCGGCAGAATGATGCCGATTTGGGTTCACGAGAAGATGATTCAGGTCAAAACTTTTTTCTTTGGTAGGGCATTCAGCTGAAGGATGGGCAAAATATGATCCAACAACATTGTCTAGACGCCAGATGCTAAATCCATTTGTGAAACAAGAATTTGAAGGGGCACTAAGTATACATTCTAAACTCATTGTTGATGTGACTAGGTCCGAACGTATACAATAGACAACATGATTTGGTGGCGGCTGGTTTCCTATATTTACTACACACCCCAATGCTGTGTATCCAGGCGGTGCAACAGGCATCCAAAGAGAGCAATCACTATCAAGATCAGAATGGCCTTTACCTCTATCAAATCCTTGAATACCAGATAACAAACCAATGAGATTGAAACCAATGGGCTTCCTCACACGCCCATATGTATTACTCACCGCCATCACTGCTTGTGAAGGAGGAATTGGCCTGAACATATTATGACAAACCAAATTTATCAAAACATAGCATCTAAAATATATACACATCCACATTAGGTGTGACATGAATCCAAATCTTCTGAATTTTACCAACAACCTTGTTTACCTATAAAAAAAAAAAGTCCACAACCAAGCTATCATACTCACCCCACCCCCCTAAAAAAATACAACAAATTTCAAAGTCCTCTTTCCTGATATGTTTGTCCTAGTCCACTAAGCATTACAATTTCACCCATATTTGAGGGGGCTGAATGAGAAGGAAAAGAGGCTCCAAATTAGGAATCTTATTCGAATATGACGGGCTGATGTCATTTGCCTACAGGAGACAAAGATGGAGCTTATCAATATGGGTTTAATTAGAAATCTTTGGGCTTGTCAACACGTTGATTGGGTTTATTTGAGTTCAATAGGTGCGATTTTGGTTATGTGCAATAGGAGACTGGTGGAGAAGTTAGAAGAAGTAGTAGGTCAATTTTTGGTGTCCTGCAGATTTAGAATATGGGGAATAATTTTGAATGGCCGTTTACCTGTGTATTTTGTCCTAATGTGGATAGTGAGAAAAGGCTGATGTGGGAGGAATTGGCGGGTCTCTATAGTTGGTGAAATTTGCCTTGGTGTGTGGGTGGTGATTTCAATGTTGTTTGCTTTTCTTTCGCTTTTCTTTTGAACGTTTGGAGGCTAAAAACTTCACTCAATTTAAGCACAATTTTTCAGATTTCATTTCCATTAATGGGTTAATGGATATCCCTTTGGAGGGTGGTAATTATACTTGGTCCAATTCCTTGACTAGATCTAGGATAGACTGTTTTCCCTTTTCACCTGAGTGGTAAGAACACTATCCAAATATCCATAAAAAACGGCTTGTTAGGGTCTAATCAGACCACTTCCCGATTTCTTTGGAGGTGGAAATATTCATAAGGGACGAAGGCCTTTTCGTTTTGAGGAAATGTGGCTTCAGGTGGATGGTTTTGTGGGGAAGGTGAAGAATTGGAGGGACTCTTATCATTTTTATGGAACTCCTAGTTACAGGCTAGCTATAAAGTTGAAAGTTCTCAAGGAAGATTTAAAGAAGTGGAATGAAACAAAGTTCAGAAATATAACCACTAAGAGAATGAATTTGTGGAATGATTTGAATGCCTTGGATTCTAAAGAGGAAAGGTTTTCTTTATTCGCTGATGAGAAGCTTGAAAAAGAGAGGATTCGCATGGAAATAGAGAAGACCTCCTTGTTGGAAGAAATTAGGTGGCAACAGAAATTGAGGGTGCTATGTTTAAGGGAGGGTGATTGCAATACAAATTTTTTTCACCGAATGGCTAATTCTAATAGAGGAAATAATAGTATTGGCAGCCTCAAGATTGAGGGAGTGTTGACATCAGATCAGGAAGCTATTGACAATGGGATTATTAAGTTTGATAAGAACCTCTACATGGAAGATAGGGTCCATAGCCCCCACCCGGATTTTTCCTAGGAATTCTGAGGATAGGGCTGACTGGTTGGAGTGACCTTTTGATGAAGCAGAGATTTTTGCGGTGATCAAGGATTTTGATGGAGATAAAGCTCCTTGACCCAACGGTTTCCCTATGGATTTTTGACTTGTTGGGCCATTCTATTAAAATGGATATTTTGGAAATCTTTTGGTATTTTTTTGATAATGCTTAGTTTGAGAACAGTTTGAATGCCACTTTCATTTCCTTAATTCCTAAAAAATTTGACGTAGTTGAGGTAAGCGATTTTTGGCTTATTAGTTTGATTGGGGGGTGTATAAAATTATTGCTAAAGTTTTAGCTAACAAACTAAAAATGGTGCTTGGGGACATTATTTATGAATCTCAAAATGCATTGTTAAAGACATGCAGATTTTAAATTCCATTCTTATCGCCAATGAATGCTTGGATAGTAGGCTAAAAACAAAAGTTTCTGGGGTGTTGTGTAAGTTGGATGTAGAGAAGGCAATATGATCATGTGAACTAGGGCTTTGTCACTTATATGGTAGATCGCTGTACTTTTCCTCAAAAATGGAGAAGGTGGGTTTCTTTCTGCATCTCTATTGTCAAATTTTCTATTCTTATTAATGGAGCTCCTTGTGGGTTTTTTGAGAGCTCTAGGGCGTAATACGGTAATCCATAATCCCCTTTATTGTTTGTCATTGTTATGAAAGCATCTAGTAAAAAATGTTGGATAAGGTAGCGAGGGATGGTCTCATGTTTGGAGTTAGTGTGGGTCCTGTGAGTAATTCCTTGCAGGTTACCCAACTTCTCTTTGCTGATAATACCTTGGTTTTATGTGATGCTGAACTTGGTCAGATTCTGCTTCTCAGGTTGGTGTTTTTTTGGATTGAAGTAGTATCTGGACTGAAAATTATCATGGGAAAGTTAGAATTAGCCCCTGTGGGTGTGGTTCCAAATATAGCAAATTTCGTAGATGTGCTAGGGTGAAAGCAAGGCTCATTCCCAATGAAATATTTAGGTCTTCCTTTGGGTACAAATTTCAAAGATAGTTCCATTTGGAACCCTATTATTAAGATGGAGAGGCAATTAGTAGGATGGAAACGGCTGTATCTTTCAAAAGGAAGTAAAGTTACTTTAATTAAGAGTACTTTATCTAATCTAACAACTTATTTCCTAGCTTTTTCCTATCCTGGTGGAAGTTGCAAACCATATTGAACAACTTTGACGAAACTTTCTTTGGAGTGGTTTAAACTCACCTAGTGAAATGGGCTATGGTTTGTGCTCCTCTTCAATCAAGAGGCTTGGCTATTAGAAGTTTGAGGAGTTTCAATAAAGTGCTGTTTGGAGATTTGGGAATGAGAAACAAGCTTTGTAGAGGAGAGTGATAGGGATTAAGTATGGTTGTGAAAGGGAAGGTTGGTGCTCTCTTCCCATAACCAGTCCTGATGGAGTGAGTTTGTGGAAGTCTATTAGTCGTGATTGGCCTTCTTTATCTCATCACATCCAGTTTGAAATTGGGGTTGGGCCTACTGTTAAATTCTGGCAGGATGTTTGGCGTGGGGACACCCCTTTGAGAAGCTTCTATCCAAAATTATTCACTATAAGTCAAAATAAGGAGGTTAATGTGGCTGATCTGATGAAATTCCCAAATGGTGTTCGCTTTTGGGATTTGAATTTTGTAAGAGCCATCCAGGATTGGGAATTAAAGTCTTTATCCACTTTCATGGATAGCATTTACAGAGTCTCTTTGAAGGGAGTTGGGAAAGATAAGATTTGTTGGATGCCTGCTAACAAGAGAGATTTTTAGGTTCGATCATTTTACCAGATATTGACTAAAATGTTAGACCAGTCCTTTACTTGGGAGACTATTTGGAAGCCCAGGATCCCTCCTAAAGTTGCTTTTTTTGTTTGGACTGTAACTTTGGGGAATATTTTGACAATTCATAATCTTCAAAAGCAGGAAATTTGGATTTTAGATTGGTGTTGTATGTGTAAAAGAAACGGGGGGAATCAGTAGATCATCTCCTTATCCATTGTCCTATTGCTTCTAACCTATGGTCTATTGTGTTCACCTTGTTTGGCACTCATTGAGTTATGCCAATGATGGAGGTTGAGCTCTTGACTTGTTGGCAAGGAAATTTTGGGCGCCATTGGAATGGTGCTATTTGGATGGTGGTCCCTCATTGTTTGATGAGGCACATTTGGCAGGAGAGAAATAACTGGCACTTTAAGGATTTTAAAAAAGTAGTTCCAGATCTTAAAATTTTCTTCTTTAAGATTCTTTTGGACTAGGTTGCAATGTTAGACTTTTGTTCTATTTTTTCAGTCCATGTTTTTCCCCAATTGTTTTTTCCCTAATGGTAAGTCACACATGCACATTGAGTCTAGAACCCACACCTCACCCTCCAACAGTTGTTTATGAGAAGAGATGCCTTTTGATCCAATGACCATTCAATTAACCATATGAACCAACTAAAGGATCATTGAAAAAGCACTTCTATATCTCATCCTTTGAATCTCAATTTAAGTATTGATTAACCATTAAAGTAGGAAACTACAAGAGTAGATGTGGCCACACAAATGTGGAAAGGAAAGAAAAATATAAGGCAGGATGGTTTATGAGAAACTTATAGTCAACAGAAATTACACCAAACTGGAGTCAGAGCCTGAATTTGTCAATCATAAACAAAAGATAAAAAATGGTGACTAGTTCAAACTATTAGCAAGCTACAAAGGATGTTACTAAGTTGTCATTTTCTATATTCTGTTTTGACTTCAAAATAACTAGATGAAAATACAAGGAACCACAATTTTATTTCAAGTAAAAAAAACATCATTGTATCAAAGAATCATAAGCAAGTATGTGGCACATTCCTATCTAAACACTCATTCTAGTAACATCACATATTATTTTATTAGTCACTAATATGAAAACTATAAATTATCATACTAAAAAGAAAAATTTACAAATCAATTTAATGTAACTCTACCTTGAAGTCACACAATCTCCCAATATAACATAATTTGATGGAGCTCGAGGTCTCCAAAAGGTAAGGTTATTACTGGTCCCATTTTCTGCACAATATACCCCCATATGTATGTAAGAAAAGAGCAGAAAGTCAATTAAGACTCAGAGAACCAGTTCATGAAGCTACAGAGCAAACTACTCTAAAGAAGAATCACTACTGTCTAACAAGAATGAAATAATCAATCAAAATTAAATTTACTCTAGCTGATGTGAGGACAACCTTTTGGGGACACCCATAACCGGTCAAAGTTGGTACAGGGAGCAAGGGGGATTGCATTTCCAAATTCTAATGCAGCAGCTGCCTGATTTTGCAGATTGAGAATGACAGAAGTGGCACTAAGTGAAAGATGGATACATATATCAGTTGATATCAGAGAAATATTTGTTTTGTCTTTAACAGAAGTATATCCCCCTGAAATATCCACTGGATCAAGAATGATAAAACCAGAACCAGCCTCGACAGTGAGATCTTTCACCAAGGCTCGAATCCAGGTATCATTTTCTTTTGATGCATACCTGTTCAAATAAATAAGTTATCTACTAGTAAAAGCATAAAATTTGTGATAAATGTTTGCATGCACAAAATTGAAATGAAGATATTATTTCTCAAAAATAATGGCATAAGAGTATTAAAATTCCTCCTCTATAAGGCTGAAAGAAAGATACAAATTTCACAAGTAGACCAGACAAAAGAAGAACAGACGTAACAGAAACAAGTGAAAGGACTTCTGATACAAATATCTCTCAGAAACTCTTCATTTGCCAAAAGGAGATTCTCAAGTGAAAGCCCAAGCAAGATGCAGATATTCACCTCCATAGAGTAATATCAAGGATGGCACACAATACAAGTACGCTTCCAAGCCAATCATGTGGGCCACACTATACTAACAAAAGGTGCAGCTGAACAACAAAGCTTAGGAGTGCAAAATACAAAACAAAGGATATAACATGTTACACATGCACACATCAACATAAGAGCACCCACAGCAGATGTGGGATATGTGCCAAATGCTAAATATTTGGCACATATCCCACACCAAACCCAATTTAAGCCCATTTAGCAGATATGGGATATGGTATTTTTTTTGCAACATTGAACAGTACCGTGACAAATTTGCCACGGTACGGAAGAGATGTGGGATAAAATTTATTGTTTGTTTATTTCTTTCTCTCTCATTTCTCCGTCAGTCTCCTCTCTCTCTCACCCCAATCCTCTCCTCTCCTCTCCTCTCTCTCTCACCCACGCTAACGCCGACGCCGACGATCATTTCCACGCCAACGTCGACGCCGATCTCTCTCTAGCAATGGTTTTTCTGGTTTTTTTTTTTTTTTTTTTTTTTTTTTTTTGCTGTGGTTTGATGGGTTCGATTCCGATGGAGGTGGGTGGGTTCGGATGGGCTAGGCTATGGGTCGACGATGTCGGTGTGGGTCTGTTGTGTGGGTCGGCGATGACGATGACGGCGATGAAGATAGTGGGTTTGGAGTTTGGGTTATGAAGGTTTTGGGTTTAGAAGTGGGTGTGGGTGAGGGTGTGGAGGCAGTGGGTTTGTCGGGGTTTGTGGTTGAGGTGGTGGTGGTGGTGGTGGGGCTTCCGATTTGGTGTTGGTGGGCTATGGGTTGTGGGTCAAGGTTTTGGGTTGGCGGCATTGTGGGTCGAGGTTTGGATTTGCGGCAGCGCTGATGGGTTGGGTGGTTACTTGAGTTTGTTTGTTTGATGGGTTTGGGTTTAGAAGTGGGTGTGGGTGAGGGTGTGGAGGCGGTGGGTTTGTCGGGGTCTGTTTGTTGCGGCAGCGCTGGATTTGTTTGGGTTGGGGTTTGGCTGGGGTTTGGCGGCTGGATTTGTTTGGGTTGGGATTTGGCTGGGGTTTGCTTTAAGTTGTGTTTTTGGTTGCGGAGGATGTGGTGGTTGTGTGGTGGTGGCTGTTGGTTGTTGGCAGAGGGCTGTTGATTGTGTTGATGAGAAGTAAATATTATTTTAAGGTGTAGGAAATATTATTTTAATGTATAGAATTGAATTATAAAACATCTGATAAATGGGATGTTGTAAAATGATGTGGTAAAATAATAAAGTAGGCATTTGACGTGGTAAAATGACATAATTTTTAGAACATCTGCTACGGATGCTCTAAGGCAACAAAATATACCTTCCCATGATCTACAATTATGAAATTTTAGGAGAATGCGTGTTACTCAGGAAATATGGTTGAAACTGTTCTTTAAAGAGTTTTCTTTTAGTTATCAAGAGATTTAGCAGTTGAATTCGTCTGATAGAATCCCTAGATCTTTACCATAAGCCTTATCCTGTATACCAATCTTGTGTTTCAAAGAGAGAGAAGTAAGTCTTAATACCAACTATATCAGAGGCATTAATTTCTTGTTAATCATAAATTTTACTCCATTTATATCTCCTATAAGATACCTCCTGGGAACAGGACAAACTAATTAGCCCATCAGGGGTGAAAAGTCCCTAGATGATGCAGTTCATTTTTAAAGCTAGCTGTTACTAACTTATGTTGTATAATAAGTAGTTTCCATTTACATTTTATAGCCTTTATCACTAGTAACAGAAAATTAGTTAGCTGATAGGTTGTTAGTGATAAGTGAACTAGCCTATTAATTAGTTAGAGAAATTAATTAGGCTTTGGCTAATCACATGGCAGCCACATGGTGGGTCATGTAACTAACTCAGCAGCTTGCATATGTAACTATAAATAAGAAAGGCTGCCGTCATTATAACTAGTTGAATTTGAATCCAAGAAATCTCCACCTATAAGGTATTATTCCAAGAGTGTCTCTTGAAGAGCTAGTTTATTTCTTCTTTCTCTAAGCAACTTAGCTTACTAAAACATCTTTCCTTTTCACCATTTTCCTCAATCACTAGATTACCCGGTAACTGGTTCTTGCGGGTGAGGTCAATTGCTCGTAAGAGTTGATTAATAGTGAGGTTGTACAATATGCTATGTAACGTGCAAATAATTTGAGCGAAATTCTCCTATGTTATAAAAAAAAAAGAGTTATATCCTATAAGGCTATAACCATAGTTGTAAGTATCGAATACACAATAAGGACATATCATAAGTGCTCATAAATAACCCGATACATAAGTGCGTATGATATGAATCGTATGAATTGTACATACCATACGATACATAGACATGTGGTTTTATTTGATTTGAACAAGTTGTTACTTTTTCCTAACACAAAATTATTGGGACACTTAATTAAGTCTAATAAAATAACATATCCATGAGTTTTCTTCCCCCCCCCCCGCCCCCACTTCTCTTTCACATTTGCAAATTTCTTTTCTATGCTATGAATAATGTATTCAATGAAAATATAATTATTTTTTAATTTGTTATTATTGTTATAAGCCTACGAAACTAGAATGCCAAGAAAAAATATAAAGAAAAATTTATTAGAATAATAAAACAAAAAAGAGATAGTAAATGATAATGAAGAAAATGTCAATGAAAAAATAATTTTGCAAGATGATGAACATGATGATAACAAACTTAGATGGAGTTGATTAAGCAAGATGATGGAAAGAAATTATTATTTTGGCTAATATATCATGTTCTATCACTTCTGAGTTTAAATCAATTTCAATGTGGACCTAGGAAGCACAGGCGCAGATTTAGGTTCACGTGCAGGTGCGGCGACTTGGCAATTTTTGAAAAAGTAAGGTGCGGGTGCAACAAGAGCGGGATACGTTTATTAATAAATTATTAAATATATTTTTATTTATATTTTCTATATATAGCTAAACATATTTTTTCATATAATGGTAAACATATACCAATTTAAGAGTAATAGTAGATAATAAAGTGACAAAATTTAGGGTTTGAGATGAGTTTCGGGTTTTTTCCTTAAACTAGGATGTCAAAATCAATACCGTTTCAGACCCTATTTTGGTTTCTCTATTGGAATGAAATATTTCGTACCAGCTGATTTTGGCATGCCGTTTCAGGGCGTACTATTTAAAGATTACCGATAATTTTATACCACATCAAATTTCTCAATAATCCACATCAATATTCAATAACTCAAGGCAGACCACATATAAGAACCAAAATATATCACAAATCATACTATATAATTTGTATATTTATATATGTAAAATAATAACTACTCTTAAAATAAAAACTTATAAATTTCATTAAAACAAATGACACATTTTATCTAAATTGTTATTTTAAACATAACCAAAAATCCTAGAGTAATTTATATTCAAAATATTTTTACAAAAAAATCTTAAGTAACAAGTTGTTATAGGTTCTCATTTGAGCCAAATACTATAACATTTTTTTTTTTAATCACCACTACTAGTTTACCACCCCCAATTTATTGTAAAATTATTGTGAAAAATATTGTGTCGTGGAAGTATCATTACATAAATCCCTAACCCAATAAATATATTAAACCTTTTGTCTTTTTCTCTTTATTCACCTGCTACTTACTCTCATCCATTTTTTTTATTTTTTATTCTTTTTATTTTCCCAATACACTCCTCTTTCCAAAGTCTAATCTCCATTCTCCACCACATATTCAACAAAATATCTCACACCATAAACTTCTTCAGTCTCTTCTTCTTCGACCCGTTTATTTTTCTTCATTTGTTTATTTGAACCAGTTGACGCAACAGGCCATCTAGAGACAGATGAGTGCATGATTTTCATTTTGTTAATTTCTTTCAGCCCGTTTTGGACCGAATCGGACCGATTTGGGCCCTGTTTCTTTTTCCGTTCCGTTTCAGACCGTATTAGGCTTTAAAAAAAAAAAAAAAAATCACAGACGCGTGTGCAGCCGCGTCCACAACCACACGGCATGTCAGTGCGTATTGGACTCGGGTGCACTGACCCAATCGGCGCACCCATGCTTTACAGAGGTGGTTGTTATAAACATATGTTAATTTGATTTATTTAGTTAGTTTTGTTAAGTATATTAGATAAGTAATGATTAAATTGGTCATTAGTTGAATATATTCCAAATTTATAACTAATATAACTTTTATATATGCATATCTATAATTTTTTTATAATTTATTAGATATTTGTGTATCTTTTTTTTGATAAGTAAGAAAATTATATTAAAGAAGCTCAAGAGAACATAGACAACACAAAGGATACAGAGAGGGGAACAAAAAGAAAAAGAGAAGAGAAGAGAAAAACAGAAAACAAAGACATAATAAAACCATCCAAGACTAATCACAAAGAAGAGAACTAAGGAACATAGGGATAGAATCACTAGAGGTGAGTCCCCAAGCCCTAGACCAATCAAAAAGAGTGCCACTAAAGTAAGCAAGCAGTTGATCATCGGTTTTGTCCCTATCCTCAAAAGTGCGCCAATTACGCTCCCTCCAAATGCACCACATAAGGCACAACGGAGCTAGATTCCAAACCCTAGAAGAGTGTTTTCCGAGCCAATTCCACCAGCCGCAAAGAGTGTCAACAATCGATCTAGGCAAAACCCAAGAAATCCCAAAAGATCTGAAAACCAAGCTCCACAACTGAAAAGTTTTTCCACAATGAAGAAGCAAGTGATTCGCCGATTCCCCATTGCTCCGACACAAGATACACCAGTCAACAAAAACAAAGCCTCTACACCGAAGAATGTCCCCTGTAAGAATCTTCTCCCAAGCTGCAGACCAAACAAAGAAAGAGACATACACCGGGGCCTTAACCTTCCAAACACCTTTCCAAGGGAAAATAATAGGCAAGGGACAACGAAGCTTATCATAGAACGAGCGAACATCGAACACCCCCTTCTTTGAAAGCTTCCAAATCATACGATCTCTTTGCTCAGCCAGAGGTAAATTTTCACCCAGGATATGAAGGAAATCATCCACATCACCCGACTCCCAATCGTTCGGGTTTCTAAGAAGAAGGACCTTCCAACTCCTTCGAGCCTCGGTCCCCATCCGCTCGAGAGACGAAGCAACAGAAGCCTCCCTATTGATAGCAATCCCATACACAACCGGAAAGGAAAGATGGAGAGGCAAGTCCCCACACCATTGATCCATCCAAAACCTCACCCTATCCCCCATCCCTACCTCAAACCGAATGTGTTTGCTAAACTCCTCCCAACCTTTTCGGATACTTCTCCATAAACCACATCCATAACCACCCCTGCCAAATTTGGACGTCCAACCCCCCCACTCTTCTCCAAACTTCAAGGCTACTACCCTCCGCCAAAGACGAGTCTCCTCAACCCCAAACCGCCATAACCATTTCCCTAGCAAAGCCTTATTAAACGTAGTTATCTTCCTTATGCCCAAACCCCCATTAACCTTAGGAGCACACACCTTATCCCACCCCACCAGATGAAGCTTCGAATCCCCCCACAAGAAATCCCTCTGAATCTTTTCAAGCTTATTAGCCACATGCGAGGGAATGGTAAAAAGAGATAAAAAGTAAGTAGGAAGACAAGAAATCCCTCTGAATCTTTTCAAGCTTATTTGTGTATCTTACGATATATGATACAATATAATATGATATACGATACAGAAAAATAAAAAATTGATTCACAATACGATTTAAGTTTTGAAAATTATGGCTATAACGTTATACTTACAATAAAAGTTTTCTCACATTTTTTTTTATAAGTAATAAGAAATTCTATTAAAAAAATCTCTAAAAGAAAGGCTTCCTAAAAATTAGACAAGCTTTTGAAATTTATTGTAAATAAGCTTTGCAGACATATATTATTTACGGAAAGGATTTGCTGCAACCTTTTTTTTTTTGATAAGTAAGAAAATATATTAAAGAACCTTAAGAAAACTTAAGGCCAACGAAAGAGTACAGAGAGGGGCACAAACAAAAGAAAAACAGAAGAGAAAACAACAAATACAAACGAAGCAACCAGAACTAATTACAAAGAAGAGAACTAAGGAACATAGGGATAGAATCACTAGAGGTGAGTCCCCAAGCCCTAGACCAATCAAAAAGAGAGCCACTAAAATAAGCGAGCAATTGGTCATCGGATTTGTCCCTGTCCTCAAAAGTACGCCAGTTCCGCTCCCTCCAAATACACCACATTAGGCACAACGGAGCAAGGTTCCAAACTTTAGAGGAGTGCTTTCCTAGCCAGTTCCACCAGCCGAAGAGCGTGTCTGCAATCGATCTTGGCAGAACCCAAGAGATCCCAAAAGATCTGAACACCAGGCTCCATAACTGAAAAGCTTTCCCACAGTGAAGAAGCAAATGGTTCACCGACTCCCCATTACAGCGGCACATAATGCACCAGTCAACAAAATCGAAGCCTCTATACCGCAAATTATCCCCTGTAAGAATCTTTTCCCAAGTTGCAGTCCAAACAAAGAAAGAGACGTGCGTAGGAGCCTTAACCTTCCAAATACCTTTCCAAGGAAAGATAATAGGCAGAGGACCTCGAAGCTTGTCATAGAAAGAGCGGACGTTAAAATCCCCTTTCTTTGACAATTTCCAGATCATACGGTCACCATGCTCTGAATGAGGTAAATTAGAGCCCAAGGTATGAAGGAAATCAACCACAACACCCGCCTCCCAATCATTTGGATTTCTAAGAAAAGGAACCTTCCAACTTCTCTCAGTCCCTAGCCGTTCAAGAGACGAGGCTACTGAAGCCTCTCTACTAATGGCAATCCCATACACAACCGGAAAGGAAAGGTGGAGTGGTAATTCCCCACACCACTGGTCCGTCCAAAACTTCACCCTATTCCCCACCCCCACCTCAAACCGGATGTGTTGGCTGAAAACCCCCCAACCTTTGCGGATGCTTCTCCATAAACCACACCCATGAACACCCCTACCAAGTTTGGAAGACCAACCCCCCCATTCTTCCCCAAACTTCAGAGCCACAACCCTCCGCCAAAGACGAGTCTCCTCTGCCCCAAACCGCCACAACCATTTCCCTAGCAAAGCCTTATTAAAAGTAGTTAGCTTCCGAATACCCAATCCGCCATTACCCTTAGGAGAACACACCTTATCCCACCCCACCAAATGAACCTTCGATTCCCCCCACAAGAAGTCCCTCTGAATCTTCTCAATCTTGTTAGCCACATGAGAAGGAATGGTGAAGAGGGATAAAAAGTAAGTAGGAAGGCTAGAAAGCGTGCTCTTAAGCAGCGTCAATCTACCACCCTTAGACAAAAACAACTTCTTCCAACCGGCCAATCTCCTCTGAATATTCTCCATGATAGGATTCCAAATAGAAGGCGATTTATAGGAAGCCCCCAACGGCATCCCGAGATAGGTCATAGGCAAAGACCCAATCCGATAGCCCAATATCTCTGCCAAGGCTTGAGCATTATCGACCTCCCCTATAGGAACCAATTCACTCTTTGAGACATTAACCTTCAAACCTGTCACAGCCTGGAAGCAAATGAGAAGCATCCGCACATGAAGGATCTGATCTACATCCGCATCACAGAATAGAATAGTGTCATCCGCAAACAGAAGATGCGAGACCCATTCCCCTGCACCCCGACTACCAACAGCTTGAAAACCCCTGATTAGGCCAGCATCTTCAACCTTTTTCAACATCCTACTGAAGACCTCCATCATAACCAAGAACAACAATGGAGAAAGCGGATCCCCTTGTCTTAGACCCCTCGTGCTCCCAAAAAAATCAGCAGGCGTCCCGTTAACCAAAATGGAGAACTGGACAGTTGAAATACAAGTGCGTATCCATCTACACCACTTCTCCCCAAATCCCATTCTCTTCAAAAGATCTATAAGGGCATCCCAATTCACATGATCATAAGCTTTCTCAATGTCTAGCTTACAAATAACCCCCGGAATCTTACTCTTCACACGACTATCAACACACTCATTAGCAATAAGGACAGAGTCAAGAATTTGTCTACCTCCCACAAAACTATTCTGAGATTCTGAAATCAACTGATCTAAGACCTGTTTCAACCGATTTGTCAAAACCTTTGACAATAACTTGTACAAGCTCCCCACCAAGCTGATAGGCCTGAAATCTCGAATATTAGAAGCATCGTTTTTCTTGGGAATAAGAGCTAAAAAGGTAGCATTCAGAGATTTCTCAAACTTACTATAATGATAGAACTCCTCAAACACTGCTAAAACATCTCTCTCCACCACCCGCCAGCAATGATGGAAGAAAGCCAAGGAGAAACCATCCGGACCTGGAGCTTTATCTCCAGCCAACTCATTAAGGGCTAGAAGAATCTCCTCCTTCTCAAACCTCCTTTCAAGCCAGTCCCTTTCCGCCCCATCAATCTGGTCAAACTCCAAGCCTTCCACGAAGGGCCTCCACTCTTCTGACTCCTGGTATAAGTTTTTATAAAAATTTACTACCTGAGCAGCTATCTCAGTTTCCTCCTCATAGATCACCCCATCCACCTCCAGAAAACTCAGATGATTAAACCTTCTACGGGAGTTAGCCAACTTGTGGAAAAATTTTGTATTATTATCTCCTTCCTTAATCCAGAACATTCTTGATTTCTGTCTCCAAGAGATTTCCTCCAAAGAAAGGAGATTCTCTACTTCAGATCTCGCCTCAACTCTCTCACTAGACTCTGCATCTGAGAGACCAAACTCCTCTTCCTTGGCGTCTAGTAATTTCAAAGTCTCTAATAATTGAGACTTTTTGCGACCGACATGGCCAAACTCCACCCGGTTCCACTGGACGATGTCCTCCTTCACAGCCTTCAACTTTTTGGCAAAAACAAAACTAGGCGTGCCATGGAAAGAGTGACGATTCCACCAAAACTGAACTTTATCAATAAACCCATCCGTCTTGAGCCACATATTCTCAAACCTAAACGGACTTTTCCCCCTCGCCATTCCCCCAACCTCCACTTGAATTGGGAAATGATCTGAAACCGGGCGAGGTAAAATCCGTTGGGTCACATCTGGAAAATGCTCCTCCCAATCATGGGACACCAGAACTCTGTCTATCCTAGACATCGAAGGCCGAGCCGACCCTCTAGACCACATGAAGCTCCCTCCCTCCAAAGGCAAATCAATCAAATTAAGATCCTCAATAAACTCCGAAAAAAGTTCCATAGCCGGGGTAAGACGAGGATTACCCAAACGTTCGCTAGGGAAGCGGACTATGTTGAAATCCCCAATACAACACCAAGGGACATTCCAAAGATTATGAACACCAACCAATTCATCCCACATTAACCCTCTCACTGAGTTATCTATAGGGCCATAAACCCCCGAGCACGCCCAAATGAAACCGTCCCCTACCCCTTGCCACTGAACAGACACAGAGAAAGAACCCACCAGCACCTCCTTCCTTTCTAGAACCCTCCTATCCCACATCAGAAGAATCCCACCGGCTGTCTGGACAGCATCTAAGGCCACCCAATCTACAAACGGGCAGCTCCACAAATTCCCCACCATCTGCCTATCCAAGCCAGTAAGCTTAGTTTCTTGAAGGCAAATAACATCACACTTCCATTCACGCAACAGATTTTTCACTATCAAACATTTCCGACTGTCATTCAGACCCCTAACATTCCAAGAGATAATTTTTAAATTCATAAAGGCTGGAAAATCCCAACTGAAGACGCAGCTCAACAACCAACTCACTTCCTACCGTCATAATTAACCGAGGACAGCAAGTTCCTCAATTCTCTCTTCCCTTTATCCTTAAAGAGAACAACTTTTCTGGTTGGAGTATCTTTCTTATCCTTTGCATTAGCATCCATCATTTCCTTCTCAATCCTTTGAAGCAGATCAATGCAAAGTTTCTCGTGACGGTTCAACGACAACCCCTAACAATAGCAGGGTAAGGTGGCAGTCAAAGAGAAGTGACAAGTGTCCAAGGGTGGTGCAATGAACATGACTAGCTTAACCCATGATTTGCTGTCACTTCTCATTAGTTGCCACCTTACCCTTTATGCAGCAATTGCTGCATACAAGGTTGCAGCAAATCCTCTCCCTATTATTTAATCCATCAACATCAATGTGTAATCTAGAATATGGGCATACTCATCTCTATTGACCTTCAAACCTCTAACAATAGCACCTTATCTAACCCATTATGTAACATAAAATGTATTAGAATAATAGTTAAATAATTAAATCCAGCATTTCTCTAACAGCTTAAGCTTTTGAGACAAGTGATAGTTTATCATGGTATCAAAGCCTCTAATTCCATCTAAAGAAAAAAGAGTCAAAAATCCTACATGTTAAGCCTGGCATATTAAGAGAGAGTTAGGGCCCACATGTGAGAATGAGGTTAGAATAATGATTAAATGAGTAAATTTACCATCTATAATAGCATAAACTTTTCAAAAAAGGTAGTTTATCAAACTGCATCCAAGATGACCTAATGGAACTCTTTCTTTTTTCTTTTCTTTTTTCCCTTGGAACTGGAAACTGAAGCCACAACAGCTTTTGGGGAACAAAAATGACAATTTTGCGATTGAAAACTGTTGAGAAGTCACTTAATTAGGGTGTGCACATGTATGTGAATGTGGGGTTATGTGTGTGTGTGAGAGAGAGAGAATGAAGTAGAATAAAATTGGCAATGATATATGGGCAGAAAAGCAAAAGCAGATAAGTTGCATCTGCAGAAGGAAAATTGGCTGCACTTACATGAAACTCAAGTCCAATTTTGCACGGAGAAGCTTTTCACCATGGGTTGAATCATCCAAAGAAGACTTTGTACCATCATAGAAGGTGAACTCAGGAGAAACCACCTAAATGTAGATTTAAGCAATTCAAACAAGAATATCATCAGATTGCTACCCTAAAATAAAAAGAATTTAAGAGAAAGAGGCCCAACTTGATTTTTTTTTTTTTAAGACTCAATTTGAGGAAAATTCAAAGTTTATCATTTTCAATTATTACCCTAACTAAGCAAGAGCAAACAAAAGTATTAGCAAGGATGAAACCTAAATGGTAGTGTCTACCCAAATTGACAAAACTACACTTAAGTCTAGAGACATGGACATCATCATGTGATTATGTCATGCAATTAGTTAGGATTATGAATAAACAGTGTACAATATTTGATCAACATTAAATTCCATAAGCCAAATCTGTCAGAAGCTTGCTAATAAGCTACAGTGTCTTTCTTTTTTTTTTTGATAAGTAATAAGACTTCATTGATAAAAAAGAGACACCCAAGCACACAGGGAGTATACAAGGGAGAACAAATCAAAAACGAAAATTACAAAAGTCAAGTAAATCCAAAAGAGAGAAAGAATGGTTTCTCCACACAGAGAACCATTCAAGTAAGGTTCGGAAAAAAAGAAGCTTGATGTCGGGGATAGCACGCTCAGAGTCTTCAAAGCATCTATTATTCCTCTCCTTCCAAATACACCACATCAAGCAAGGAGGAACAATCTTCCAAATAACTTCATTGCGAAGGCGACCAAAGTGACCTTGCCAGCAAGCAAAGAGACCAACAACCGAAGATGGCATGACCCAACTAACTCCAAATAAACCAAACACCATATCCCAAACCTCCGAAGCAACCGGGCAATGAAGGAAAAGATGGTTAACACTTTCACTGTTACACTTGCACATAAAACACCAATCCAAAATACAAACTTTTCTTTTCCTTAGATTGTCAATAGTCAAACATTTCCCTAAGGCTGCAGTCCAGACAAAAAAAGCCACATAAAAAGCCACTCTACAGTGTCTTTCTGTCGGCTAAGTACCAGAGAAGGTTACAACACTTGAATGGACTTGTCAAGGGGAGAATATTTGTAAAGCCATCTGTTTGATATGTCATTTTCACAATATATATCAAGTCCCAAAGAGCAGTTTTTCCAAAATTGTGCAGCGGGATTATGCATAGTGGCAAAGGTATAAGGTCAATAATAATGTTTGTGTTCCAATTGAACAAGCTATAGTTTGCAATATGAGAGGCAAATAGGATTTGAATATGTCCACTTTACTCTATGAACTAGATAAACTACTTAGCCCATCAATGATGAATGCCTCTGGATTACCTAACAACTGGTTTTGGTAGGGTTAGTTGGCCGTAGGTTCTACTAACTAAAGATGAGGCCAAAGGGTTATTCTTTTAAAAAAGTTCCCCATGTTATCAAAAGAATAAAAAAAACAAATTGCTCTATGAACTAGAATTTTTCTTCTAAAAAATAATAAAAGGACTACAAGAGGACAGCAACGGGGAAGATAACTCACTTAAATTTAACACTACTATGGAGAGGGGATTAGTAGGATGGAAGAGAAGGTAGACTTACTTTGCTCAAACGTACTCTTTCAAAATTTACCAACATATTTCTTGTCTTTGTTCCCTATTCAAGTAGAAGTAGCACATCGAATTGAAAGATTGCAGCGAGAATTTCAAGGCAAAGGCTTGGCTGATGAATCCAAATTCCATTTGGTTAGTTGGGACAAAATTTGTAACCCATATTAGAATGGAGGGTTGGCTGTTTGGAATATGTCTGCTTAATGAAGCCCTACTAAGAAAATGGTTGTGGAGGTATGGTGTGGAGAGGGAGGCTTTGTGGAGGTGGGAAGTAGATCGGAAGTATGGGTCAATGGTTTGGTGCTCCGAGGTTGTTTAAGGGACATATGGGGTTAGCTTGTGGAATTATATCCAACAGGGGTGGAGAACTTTCCATCACTTAATATGGACTTGATGCTTTGTGTGGTAATGAACGAGTTAAGGAATCTTTTCCTTGAGAAGTTTCAAATGCTCGGGATAAGGATGCGCTAGTGGCAGATCGTATGAAATTATGCAATGGCTCAATTCATTGGGAGTTGGAGTCGCTTTCATTGTTTTTAGAGTTATTTTTGTATTCTATAGCAGTGCGAGGCTATGGAGATGATAGGCAATGCTGGAGGCTGGCTATTCAGAGGCAGAAGTGGATCTTTTGTTATTGCACTGCCCTATTGCCAAGAGTGTCTTTGCTCTTTCTGGGGTTCAGTGGGTGATGCCTAGGTTTACTATTCAGTTAGCAAGGCCGTTTTGGGCGACACTGCAATAAGGAGAATTGGAAAGCCATTCCTCATTGCTTGATGTGGTGTATTTGGAGATAGACAGATGCAAGAAATTTTGATGGGTGTGAGAGGCCTACTGTAGATCTGAAGACGCATTTTCTGAGGACTTTATTCCAACGGTAACGGCCTCCAGGATGTTTTCTTTCTCAAACTTGATGGAGTTAATTGATTATTGTTCTTTTAAATCTCAGTTTGTATATGCATATGTATACTACCTGTGTACTTCTTGTTTATTTTTCTATAATAAAATTATTACTAATCAAAAAAAAAAATTCAACAAACAAAAATATATGGATTTAGATGGAAAGGCAAGAGGCAACTTGGTAGAACTTCATTATGAGAACATCAGAAATCTAAGAGAAGCAATTCAAAAGAACTTGACTAAAGTCCAAAGCATAACAAAGACAATTCTGAACTTGTCTAAAGGCTTTTTGCCCATAATGAGAGATCCATTCTCAGAGAATTGTAGTTGTAGGCTTAAAACGGATTCATCAACACAGGATATCTGTTTGACTAAAAATTATAAAGAAGGATCAAACTTCAAGGACCAACAGAAAAAATAAGGCTGTAAGCAATAATACAAACTGTCAACTAAGGGGGCGTTTGGTTCACCATGATGTACCCTCGATATAATGCACATTATGGTAATGTGACATTAAGGTGTTTGGTTCACTTAATTTTTTCTAACATTAAGGTAATGTAAGATTACAAAATATATCACATCACCCTCTTAAATGGGGTGATCTTACGTTACTAATGGGTGGGAGATACTAATATAATTAAATGACAAAATTGCCCATAATAATAAATTGTATTTACAAAATTGCCCATATATATTTTCAAACCCTAGCCTCTCTCTCATCAAACTCAAATCCCAGCCTCCTCTCCTTCTTCCAAAACCCTAGCCTCCTCTCTCTGTCACCAAATCTCAAGACTCCGGCACCGATGACAGACACCACCGTCGGCACCATCTCTGGCGCTCTTCTTTATCAACGTCTCTTTCTCCTCTCCCACGGTATCCACCACCATAGCCTCTGTTGCCCATGGTTTCAAATTCGATTTCGTTGGGCAAATTTCAATTTCGATTTTTTATTACTTGTGTTGAGCCCTAGAGTTTCGATTTCATATCCTCCATCTACATTTCACGATTGGAGAATATTCTTGAATTTTGGTTTGCTCTTTGTTTGTTTGGTTGGTGAGAAAGTGAAAATGACAAAATTTTGTTTGGTTGGTGAGAAAGTGTCGAAAACAGAAACAAAATTGTTTTATTTTCTATGGATTTGAGTTGTTTGGTTAGTGAGAAAGTGTAATAAAAATGTGTCCCGTTATTTTCTGATGTTTAATTAAAAAATAAAATTTTGTTTAGTTAGGTAAAATGGATACGTTTGGAAATTCAAAAGTAAAAATTGTAATGATCCTGTGAATGTTAGGAGCCAACCAAACACGATAAAGTTATATCATTGTAATGAGAATACATGAATCTAACATCACAAAAATGTCACAAGAATGTTACATTACTGTAATGTAGCATCACGCAAACCAAATGCCCCCTAACAGTAAACAAAAGGTGAAAACAGTCTAAAAGAAAACTTTATCCACAAATCAAATCAATGTTGGAAGTTTACTCACCTGGGTTTCAAATGTGAAACTCTGGATCCTATTTGGATCATTTTGAGAATATGAAGAGATATTTGAGGTGTCTGATGATTCGTGCAAGTAGTATATACTTTTTTTGTCAACATCAAATGAGGATTTGTCCAGCAACATAACATCAACACCATCCTCCAATGAGACTGAGTAGCTACTATCATTACTCAAGTATGTATACTTCCTCAAAAGATCGCCATTCTGGATACATGAACAAAAAAATCAGTTTAAATGTTCATAGAGCTAATCCAAAAGAAATGTCTGTGGAAGATAGAGCTAATCCAAGAGTTTTTTTTTTTTTTTTTTTTTTTGGGGGGGGGGGGGGGGGGGGGTTAAATTCAATAGTTGGGGGAGGGGGGATTTAAACCTGGACGTTTCCATTGGAAACATCATGAGGTGTCAATTGAGTTACAAGGCTCTTGGCAAGAGAGAAGTCACATCATCCTAATAAATCTTGAAATAAGCCAGTGTGGTATTTTGTGAAGCATAATGCCTGATATTCAGCAAAACTGAATTCATATTCATATTTGGATGCCACTAGAAACTAAGATGAAACAACTTAGCACATATAAACAAACACACAACAGAAATGTTCATAAGTAAGCATTCATGGAAACCTTAAAACTTTATTTATTTCATTGTAAAATGATTTTAAATGTGAAATATTTTCAATGAAACTATTTTACATTTGAAAACATTTTCAATAAAATATTTTTAAGTGTTAAGTGAGATATGTAAAAAATTTCAAGCACAAACCACCAAAACAAGCGGCTTAGCCACTGGTGACCAAAGCCAGCAGTCCAGCGACCCAACCACTAGATGGAGGAGGAAAGCCACTATGTGTTTTTTTGTAAAATGTTTTACCAAGTTTTTAAAGGTAAAACATTTACAAAGGATTTTACGGTCAACGGAAAATATTTTTAAGTTTGACCAAATTTTACAATGAAAAAAACATGGCAAAATGCTGAAAATATTTTCCGCAAAACATTTTTCAGCGAAACAAACAGAGCAAGCCTTGAGATTTTTATACATTGCAGAATAAAGGTCTAGAATTTAGCATTAACAGGAACAGTCCATGTTAAATTAGAATGTCGTTACATGAATAGGGTAAGACTTAGGTAGAGCTTCTTAGGTATTGTAAATTAGGTTCCCCAGTTAGACTCAAACATATGGTTATACTAAGAATTTAATAATCCTTGGGAAATATAACATTGCTTGTGTTACATTGGTTAACAAAAACATGTGTTTGAATTTAATTGGGGAACCTCATTTACAGCATCTAAGGAACTATCCTTAAGTTTTTCCCTGCATGAATTAAGGAGGTACCATGAACATCCTCATACAATGGCTACTTAAAAGAAATAATAATTAAACAAGGTCACATACTTAAACCAATAAAAAGTCAGTACAGACTTTCCATCCATACTCACACGATTCAGAATTACATGGATTAACATGTTATTGAACTGAATTTGGAATGCCTCCATGACAAAAAATACATTAGCTATATGATATCCACTATTTGATTCTATGCATACAAGGACAACTTTTCATTCACATATGGAACATGTTATGTTTATTATTCTCATGCCCAGTTCAAATTGATGTTTAGTAGCTCCTCATTCACTTTTTCTTTTTATTTTTTATTTTTTATGATTCAATAGTTACAATAGGGGAGGGGGGATTTAAACCTGGATGTAATGGACGCGTTAGGAGGTGCCAACTAGTTGAGCTACAAGGCTCTTGGCAACTTTTTTTTTTCACTGTCCTTGCAATGAAATTTTTGCCTCCTTCCTTAGCATGAGTTTCCTTACAGTAATCTGTTTTACTTGGATTTTTTTATTCTAAGGAATATTTTTACTCCACCTATATAAATATGAAACAGATTTAAGTAATATCACAAATAATCAAAAATAGGTTGGAAGCGTTTGTACCTCAATTTTTACATTAACAAACCGCAACCTCTTGCTACGTCCAATAATTATAATCGGTCGATATCTGGATGAATGGAATTCCTTCACATCTGTTTTCTCACTTAAACAGATAATCTTTCCACAACCATCATACGTGTATTCATCAATGCCCAAAGAATCAGCAACTAATTGTCTACTTGGGGACAGGTGCACCACATCTTCGCTCTGTTTGTAAACAGGTTCCGAGAGTACAACGCTATTTTTCATACTTATTGGATCGTTTCTAGGATCCATGGTTTCATCCCTTCCTGTTATTGTTCCCAAAGCTGGAACAAAGAACTCACCCACGGCAAGAAGGAAATCAGGTACAACAAGAACTCGAGGCTGCTGAACCCGAACCACAAATGATTGGGATGATATTCGCCATCTATAGTCCATCAAGAACATTGTCGATATTGGCACATCAATGTCTAGTCCAGCTTCAGAATTTGTTCTCCTAGAACTGTCCTTGTTCAAGAAAGATGGAAAATTTCCTGGAGAAGCTTGTTTGGAAGCATCAGTAGATGATCCAAGCATCAGTCGCATCTCAGGTTTTGTACCAGGGCGAATATCTAGAATAGAAAATTTGGGAATGGTCACATAGAGGTCAGTTTCAGACAACGACGTCATCCGATATGATACCCAAAGACCTTCTAGCTGAAAAACCAAACAAACAAGGCAGGTAAGTCATACCAGCCAACACTAGAAAAAGATATATTGGCATATAATATGAATGTCACTACATATAAAAAAAAAATTATTTATATAATTACATATATAGTCAATCTCAAAATCCATTTGCATTTAAAAGACAAAATTACTCACTGCAATCTGAGCTAAAGGTGATGACTCCTGAATGCTGTTACACAACTCTAACAAAGCATGGTCGACCACAACACCCACTATAGTAACAGTACGAGAGAGTAGCATTTGACTATTCATGTTGACCTTGTCAACCAGAACTTTCATGGCATCCTTTGAATCAGATTTGCTGCCTCGAAAACTTGGAGGAAGCCTAGGCTCTTCACACAAGTTCATTAAACCACAATCCAGAATAACTTTGTATTCTTTGTCAGACATTACACCATGCAATAAACCTACCTGCTTAAAATATCACCCATCAGTGTCAACTAAAGAATCATACTACACGCACATCCAAAATTTTAAAATAGGACATCTCTGCATTCTCATTCCTCCACCTTTGCTAGGCAGCCCAAAATACCAGTATCATTCAAGTGGAATCACTCATATTCTGACACTAGTGTTAGGCAGTCAAAGTAGAATCATAATACTAAAAAATATTATCTTTATAATTCATTTATAATACTCATTAATGAGTATTATATTTGAGAATTAATTATATTATAGGTCATTAAAAAATGTGAAAAATTATGATTAATGCAATCCAGCATACAAACATATTGTTTGAATGAACTCACAAATACTTAATTTTTTTGACTAACTTAACTACATAATTATTTTCTATATCTTTGATTGCATGTATTATTAAATTTCCTTTTGTGTTTTGCTGATTTTTGTTTCAATTGTTGCTAAAGCAAATAAATTTGAGCAGGAATGCCATATTCCCAATCAGCTGTTTTTTTATATATAAATCTTAGAAAAATAACCATATAAATCATTAAGATCAGTGCGTTTCAGTGGCATTACTTGAAAGAACCCAAATTAAAATCCTCCCTACCCCCTTAATGTGAGCAAAAAAAATATAAATTCCCTTTTATATTAATAACTAGTGCAACACTTATAAAAAATTAATAATTATAAATGAATTTCATGTACTTCATTAAACACATGACAATAAATTAATATTTTATCATAAAAGAAAAACGTTTTTTTTATAATTAAATTAAAAAAAATTTAAAAATTACTATAAAAAAAAAACCTATTGTTTTGATGAATAGAAAGAATACTAAAAATATTTAAACAAATAATTAAAAGTTTTGGTAAGGTGGAGGCTAAATAGAGACTAATCTATTTCCTTCTCAAGGAATGCACCACATGGCAAAACCTAAGGCTATTGCAGCTTAGAAGAGCAAAATTATTAGTCAGGAACTTGGGATAATATATAATAGATACCTTTTATTTTGAAGATTTATCAGCCAACGTATTTTTTTTTATAGGTAAAATAAATTCATTAAAAAGCAATCATCTTTTATTTTGTACATCAAAAAGACATTAAAAAAAAAAAAAAAAGTAAAAAAGAAAGAGAAGTGAGTTTAAGAAACTTCATTTCTCAGGAAAAACCAGCACAGGACCTTACACACTGGTTTCTCAACAAATAAGTCAAAAGAAATCCAAGACAAATCATAAATATGATAAATAAAATTATAATTAGAACAAACAGCATCAATTGAGCATTTCACTGAAGACAAATACTGCAAGGGCAGCTATTGATGTTATGAAACAAATCGCACCAAAAGTTCATATAAACTTACCACAACAAGAACAGACGGGTTTAAACTCATTGGAACCAATAGAACTGGGAGAAGTAAGCAAGCAACCCAAATATATTTTAAATACCTCAAATACAAGTAAGATCTGGCTTGAAATGAGTCAAGTAATATATATCTAGAGCTATAAAGATATCCCAGACAACAAGGGAGATTAATTTTCCTCTATGACAGTATAACAATGTGCATGGTTATTGCCATTGCAGAAACTATTGAGCACAAAGAAACCACAAAAATTTTAACACACATTTTTCTACTGTGGTATGAAAACAATCTCTGGAATTTCAAGCACAAAACTTACCTTCACTTCTAGAGCAAATGTTGGGACTTTTCTAAACACGTCTCTCAAACTTCGGCGCACATAAACCTCAAATCCTTGGACTTCCCTTATCATTGGCTTACCTATACAACCATCGATTCCGACAGACATGTTGATCCCCAAAACCTGAAACATTGTGCTGGTGTGAACAATAAGTAATTAAAATTGCAACACTATAATTTTTTATTTATCTTTTCAAAATACCTACCTCGGCATGAAGAACATCAATATGGACAGCTGAAGGATCTTTCTCTGGGCTACCATGCCAACTAAATTCATTTGTCACATGCAGCTGGCCCAGGTCAAGTTGAATGAAACTGCAAAATACCAAAAGATTACACTCAAGAACTAAAAACAACACTCATTAAGCTTACAAAACATCCAGTCAAAGCAAGAAAATAAAAAGTCTATTTTCCCACAACCTTTAAAATCAAAAAAAAAAATGAGGAAATTATTACTATTATTATTTTTATATCTAAAAAAGATAAAAAGAGGAGGACAAAAGGTTCCATAACCATATAAATCCATGAGTAAGAATTTAGTACCAGACTTTGTAGCCCTAATCTTAAAATAAAATAATATAAAATTCACAGCACAGTAAGAAGATAATTTGACTCAATTTCAAAAACCATGCTCCTTTTGAAAACTGAAAATGTGGTGATGGGCATAATCTTTTATGTATGTGGTCTTTCAGCAAAATTAGACCTACAAGGGTGCAGTTCGACGAGAAATTGTATGAACTTGGGAATTTCATTGTTGGGCCAATAGAAAAGGATTTCAAGAGATCTTGGAGGAATTTGAGAGGACAGCTATGGAAAGCCAAAATCTCACAAAGCAAAATTAGAAAGAGAAAAGGGGGGTGTTTTCTATCCAAATATTCCACATAAAAAAGTTACGGTTGCCAACCCTGTCACTCCACTCCCATGATGACCCACCCACACCCACACCACCACTAACATTGCCACCATTATCCAAACACCACTACCATTTTTTCATTGTCAACACCACCATTACTAAGATCTCCACCATCATTGCCACCAACCATTAACATTACCAAAGGTCCAATGTTCCACAGCAAAAGCCACCATGTAGCTTCCAGTACCACCACCATTACACAACACAACACCAAAGCCACCACCATCTCCAATGCTATACCAACCTCACTGTCATCATTCATGACAGTCGCAGCCACACCACCAACACCCATCATGTAGGAACTTCCATCTATTAATACCAACACCACATATTCCAGCCACTGCCACCGTCAATGTGGCCAAAACTGTACATAGATTGCCACTATGGCCACCACTAACTCATCGCTTCCTCATTGTTGCCTGCAATACCACCACCACCAAATAGTTATTGCCATTACCACCAATACCATTGCCATCACCACCACCACTACCACCTCTGCCAGCACCACACTCCATAAGAGCAAAACAACTGAATTACTTCAATTAACATAACTTTGGAATGACTATACTCTTGTAATAAATACCCTTCCCTCTGAGATTCCCAGGTTCCAAAAAAGTCATCCAAAAAACTACCTAGAACTCAATCAAATCAGCGTTATATAAGAAGATGTAATGTGCAAATCTACGAACTCTTTGCTCTTTGAATTTCTTGGAATTATGATTATTGGAGTGTCAAGTGAAAGGTCCAGCTTTAGAGAAGCAGCTCCATCTATCTCATATTTCTGAATCAACCACTCAAAGTCACCAACTTTATCAGCAAGTTTAATTGCTTCTTCAGTGTGTGGGGTGGCAAGTTCCATAAAGTACGCTGTTATCTGCAGAAAGCATGTGTTCATTAAATTTTTCATAAACTTAAAACAGAAAATATCAAAGAAAAAATGAAGATTAAGGAACAAATTTGCATACGTACTTAAAAGAACCCAAGAGAAAATTAAACAAGTTCAAGAATGGTTAACACAGCTTAACATGTAAATGATAATAAAATTGTTAGAATATTGGTTAAGTGATAAAATTCACCCTTGCCAATCAGCTTAAACTTTTGGGAGTAGTGGTAACCTATCATGGTATCAAAACAAGTGGTTCTAAGTTTGAACCTTATCTCCACTCAACCTCTCATTTATTAGTTAAAAAATACCATGTGTTGGGCCCCACTTATTCAGGTGGAGTGTTAAATGATTAAATTCACTACTTCCTATTAGTTTTAAGCTTTTAAGACTAGTGGTAATTTATCAAAAACCATGCTAACTCAACTCAAATAATCACAAGTAGTTTTGAAACCTACCTCCTGAACAAACCTATAGAGAAACACAATGCGAACAGCAGAAAGTCGACCACTCAAGCTGTAATCATATCCTTCGTAATCATCATCTTCAGCACAATAAGATTTGAATTGGAACTAGAAAATAAAGTGAAAAGAATAAGTGTCCAACACAATTAAAAGGAATATAGATACAAAAGAAGAAAACAAAACAAAAGCTGCAATGCATTAGTTTCTCATCGAAGAGAGGATAATGTACCTTGATAAGAGATTCAACTCCTGGATTACGTATATCACAAAGCCAACCCCAAAAATTATCTGTTCCAAGAGACATATCACGGAGTCTAAGATTTCCTAATGTGCCTTCAATGCTAAGAGAACTTGGGTGGACCTTTAAAAAAAAAAAACCAAAAACAAATTACTCAAGTCAGAAGAATAAAATATAAAAGATAACAGAGATCTAAAAAAGAACTAACCTTGAACAACATATGAAATTTTAATTCAGTAATGGAGAAAAAATGTAAGAATAGGAAGAAAAAACAGTGGGGCCACACCCATATTAACATCAAACAGTGATAAAACTCACAAAAATAATTCATGTAACAATTCTTTTTTATTGGCAAGCTACACACACCCGATGGGTCTTGAACCCACCCTCTGCCAAGCACTTACAAGGAAGGATGTGCCAGTTGAGCTATTGCTCACAGGCAATTCATGTTAACAATGTTGAAACAGAATAAGTTAAAGGCTGAAAGAAATTGCTAATAACAAGATTTGCATCACCTTAATATCCAACAGGAAACTTTCTTGCACAAACATGGCAAGCTGGGAACCGTCCTCCTTGTTAAGATACACAGCAACACTGTCAACATTCATGCCTAAGAAAAATACTACACGACCTTTACCAAAACCCAGCAGCCCTTTAACATGGCCACTATGTTCAGTCTTCTCTTTGTTCATCAAAGGTTTATCTTCTGAAGTTTTTGTCATGTCTGTACTACTTGCTGCATAACTCACAGAACTTATATCCAAGCCAAAACCTATTAAAGCAACAAGAGTGGGTCTGTTGCAAAAGAATTCTAGTTTGGACATGCGAACACTCATCTGAAAATTTTTCAATTGAAAATATTAGCATAGCAAACCAATATTGATTTTATCAACAAAAAGCAAACCAATGATGATACATGTAGACTCAAAATCCAAGATGCTCATCTTAAGTACCTGTGTATCTACACCATCATAATCAGGTGAAACAGAACTCCTAGTAGAAAAGGTAACAGATACAAAATCTGAATTATCACTGCCTTCTGCCTCATAAAAGATCTCGCCAAAAGTGCCCTTTCCTTTTCCCAGATCTTTTTCATGAGAAAAGTCCTCAGAAGACTCAAACCCAGTAGGGTCACTGATGTCCCCCATCACTCCACAATGAGCCATATCCATTATTTGCGAATAAATACCTGTATCTGATAAAGACATAAACTCTGGCAAAGCATCCTTGAATATATCATCGTCCTCAGGAAGCATAATAGACATCTCCTTCACAAGGGGATCAAATATGCCAGGGGAAGCAGATGATTTCTCATTCTTCTGCACAGAGCAAGCTAAATACTGTGGGCTCAAAGAGAGACGACCTTGAAGCTCATCTATAATCTTTAAGGAGTGCAGCTTCATCTTGACTCTTAAGTCACCTTCCTGACGAATTAAGTGAACCTATAAAACAAAATGGCCAAATGTTTAATGGAAAAACTACACATGAAGAATGAATGAAGATCCAACTGCAGATATTTGATTGAACTAAGAAATTTTACTAGAGGAATAGCTAAATGATAAGCAACATAGAAAATCCAGTTGTAGACATCACATATACAGCTAACATATGTTTTCAGAGCTATCTAAACGGAGTGGGATTCAGTATCTCATGTACCATGTGAATGTAACCTCTCTTTCACACAGAAGTGGGATTCAAGAATACGGGTCCCGCAAATTTGAGTCCATACATTTATGAAAGGGGGGTTACATATACCCAATGCATAAGCTAATTTCTGTGCATGCACGTGCTGAAAGTACAGATAAAAACCTCAACACAAAAATACCAACAAAGGATTTTGCATATTCTCATACAACCCAAAACAATTGAGCAAAAACTGATTGGTTATACCCTATGATGACAGGGTAAGTCTATGACGGGGAGCCCAATCTCAATCCCATTACAAAGAGAACTCTCTCCAAAAACATGTCATAGCCAGTGCACTGAGGCAGAGACAAATTAATTTGAAAAAATTGTGATATTCAATATTGTGCATGTCCCGAAGTAAGAATGCCTGCATCTGTCATACAAGGATAGCTTGAGTTCAAAGAGGGAAGCTTGTGTCAAGGAATCAGGTCCCTCTTTTCCTATTAAACTTCCATATAGGATGGGGCTTTTCTGTTCTTTTTTCATTATTGTTACTTAGCTCTAAGGAAGCACGGATACAGACATGACAAGATACGGGACACGGCGACATGGCATTTCTAGAAAAACTAGAACACAACAAGGTGGGGATATGGAAACTAATTAAGTAATAAATATATTTTAGGTGTATTTTCTATATTTTAACAATACTTTATGTTTTTTATTTCAAGTTTAAGAAATAAGTAAAGCCATAAAAATGTTTGAAATATACCTATAATTAATTTAAAAGTAATAATTGATAATAAAAAAGTATATTGATACAGTTATCATGAATTCCTTTTCTTAATAAACTTTTATTTTGTTTAAGTTCTAATAAGACAAAAACTTGTACATGGTTAATTTGTCAAATCTTTTTTTTTTTTTTTTTGATGTGTTAATTTATCAAATCTAATACTATATATAAAAGGAGAAGCCTTGCCCTACAATTAAGGCTGTTCTGCCACGTAGAAAAAAGATCCCAGCTAAAAATCCACCACGTTTACAATTAAAAAGCGAAACATTATACTGTTTCAACAACACTAAAACACCGTTTAATATCCTCCTAATAAAAAAAGAAAACTAAATGGTTAAAACTTAAAATACGTCCAGAAGGCTTGATAAAGAGATAGAGAAAGATCAAAGTTCGTCAGAACTAAACACAAACCAGGAAAATAAATTTCACTCCATCGTTTCAATATTCATTCTAACTGCAACAGTGCCCATCTCTTCTCTGCAATTATTAGGAAGGTAAGTATCTATGAAGCACGGACGCGGCTGGGATGGTGCCGCACCGGAGTCCGACGCGGCTTGACACCGGGTGCGGCGTCCGACGCGGCTGCCCGCGCGTTGGAGCTGTGTCTGAGCTTTTTTTTTTTTTCCTCAGATTCGCAACAACTCGGCTTCGATTCACGCCGAACCGAGCAAATTCGGCCAAAATCAAGCCGTATCGGCTGGCGACCGAAACGGCCGAAACAGGCCAAAATCAGCCTTAAATCATGCCGGAACAGCCGAAATCAGCTTTGAATGATGCCCAAACATCCTAAATCTGTCCTTCCTCAATTTTATTCTGAATATTTGTTGCTTCTTTTGTGTTTTCTTTTTTGTTTTGTGTTTCTTGCCTTCTTCTTTCTTTGTTTTGTGGATCAAGGCATAGTAATGTGTTTTTTAAGAATATTTTAATAGTAAAAAATATATAGAAAATATAAATAAAAATATTTTTGATTATTTTTTAATCGCCGCACCCGCACCCTACTTTTTCAGAAATTGCCAAGTCCTATACCCGCACCCGAATCCGGAAACGGACCCGTGCTTCATAGGTAAGTATACTCTTTTCCAATTCAACTACTGTTTCTTGATTTTTCTGGAACTTTCTGTAACAGTAACAGTAGATAGTAAATACCATACCAGTAAACATACAAAAACTCAAAACTGGGTGAAAGAACTGAAAATGGGATGAGCTCTTTGCAGCCATACCCATCCAGGAGAGAAAAACATCACCAAAGCTGGCCAAGAGAGACAATCGCCAAGAAGCAATAAGCAGTGGCCAATTAATGCGCTGATATGAGGTGGGAGAGTTCCACATACTTGATCGAGTGATGGAGAGAGAGATCTGAAAAACTAGGCGATTTTCTTTTTTTAATTCTAGTTATCTAAGTGTCGCAACTGTGTTCCTGCCGTGTTGCGACCATGTCGAAAATCAATACATAACATATCAACAACAACAACAAGCCCTAATTCTAATATATAGCTTAGTTAGGATCGGCCACATGTATTATATATGGCCGATTGCGTGTCGGTACTCCAACACATCAAGGTTTTTGCCACATTCATGCTTGCCAGCTTAGCTTGCAAAACAATGTCACTATTGTCTAGTATGACTTCCACCATTTTTTAAAGCAGGATAATACATATTCAGTTAAACAATAGAATATAACTAACTAAATATGATTGCTGCTCTCTTCATAAAGATTAAAATGCAGAGCTTAGAAACAGGGGAGCACTCCGACTACAATATATTTAAAATAGACCCAATAACAATGGGAGTTTTCCTAGATCCAGTTCAGCAAATTTACTCTTCTTGAAAACTATTAAATTACCGCTTGTCGCAAAAGCTTAAGCTGATAGGAAATGATGAATTTAATCATTTAATCATAATTCTAACACTTCCCAAAATGCGTGGGCCTAAAATCTCCCTTAATAAGTGGGGCCCCACACGTGGGACTTTTAATATTTTTAAATAGGAGGAAGAGTGGAGAGAGAGATGGAACTTAGGATCTCCCAGCTTTGACACCGTGTTAAATTACTGATTGTTCCAAAACTGAAATTGTTAGGAAATGTTAAATTTAATATTCTTCACCAGTCACTTCAGCCAAATTATGTTACATAAGTGAGAAGAGCCACATTTTACTTCAATTAAAATTCACAACCAGAAACGGAAGGTACCATAATAGAAAACAAAGTAGCTTATACAAACCTTTCCCCCACCAGCAAGAACCTCAAGAATTAGAGTCTCATCAAGTTTCTCATCAACGTCATCTCCAATCTGGATGATTATATTAGAAACCAAATTGCACAATCAGCAAGTCTTAAAAAACAAATGGAACTAGGAAAAATAAGTAACAACAACAAAGCCTTAATCCCAAATTTTTTGGACTCGATTATAGATCCTCAATAAATTATTCAGGGTTGGCAAGTAGGGGGCGCCCCAACAAGTATTTGTAGTGGAGTAATTAATAATAGAATGACTAAATTTTATATTGGTTGTCAAGCTACTGCAATCCTCCATTTATTGGGCTAGGGAGTAGCTGTGAACAAAATATGACACTCAGCACAAGCAAAGGTGGATGTCCCAAAGTTACTAATGACAAGACAACTTTTAAATCTGTAACATTATAAATAAATGCACCCCATCTGACCTTTCCATATATAAATAACTTTGATTCCAACAATGCCCCATTAATGACAAGGTCAGCTGTTTTCAAATTTGTGGTTTGAGGTTCACCAAACTCAGCTTCACGATCATTTTCTCCAAGTACATCTACTGATGGAGGTGCCTATATGCAGCATATATACAAATTAACTTTTCCAGTAATAAGATACAAGAAGATGAATAATTCAAAGATTAATTTTAAAAAAAGATTTAGACCATACAGATGCTTGATATGTGGCCAGTATTAGTCCTTTCAACCAAGTGGTCTTTTCCTCCTCATCACGAAACTCTACAATCAATGTACTAGAAGATTCTAAAGCCTGGAAAATATATATTTAACATAAGTTTTTCTTATGCATAGAAGAAAACAAATTCCATGCACACAAATAAAGCATATAGTAGATATAATGATATGTTTTCTCCCCCAACACATTAAGCATTTCACCACAAAACGTAAGAAAGCATGCAAAAATTTCAGGACATTGCATATTGAAAAATTGCTAACATTAACTTTCCAGATAAAGTAAATATCCCTCAGAAGCAAAAACTACGTAAATGAAATCTCCCATTAAGTCAAATTAACCAAAATCAGCATCAACTGTTGGCCTCCACATAATTGTATTAGTTTTACCCAAGTACGTCGCAAGGAAATAGTGTCGCTCATGCTTTGGCTAGATGGGCAATTAAGACGCCTAATTTAACTGTCTGGATGGAAGATGTACCACCAAACATTCGTCATGTTGTTCAGGCTGATTCAGCCTCTTTTGATTAATTAAATGAGTAAGTTAAAAAAACTGTTGGCCTCCACAAAATTCAATGCTACTAAAATAGAAAAGTTTAGTGAATATTCAGAAATGAAAGAGAAACATTTGGTAAGAATATTTTATCAGCTGAAGTTGATAGGGGCTTTTCTTCATCAGCTGCAGTCTCATATTCCTCTTAATGAGGATGGAGATTGAATAAGGTGGATGTTGAAGAAGAATGGAGATTTTGATATTCACCCTTTTTATAATGCTCTAAGGGAATCTTTTTCTGTCATTTTCCCTTGGAAAGGAGTTTGGGGGTGAAAGCCCCATGAAGGGTTTCCTTCTTTGTTTGGACAGGGGGAGAAGATTCCCACAGATGATAATCTTACGAGAAGAGGTTTTATAATAGCAGATTGGTGTTGCATGTGCCAGTGTAACAGGGAGGATGTTGACCATCTCTTGATTCATTGTGAGGAAACCTCCCAGTTATGGAGTTTTTTTTTTAGATCTTTTGGAGTCTCTTGGATCTAACCTAAGAGAGTGCTTGATCTTTTGACTGGATGGAGGAATTGGTTGGGAAGCATTCATAAAATATTTGGAACATGGTACTGCTATGTGTGATGTGGGTAATTTGGAGGGAGTGCAATAAGCGTGTGATCAAGGATTTGAAGCATTCAGGGGACCAGCTCATTGCATTGTTTGTGGGCACTCTATTTGATTGGTCTCGTGCTTGGGGACTCACTTCTAGTGATTCCATTCCGATGTTCATAAACACTATTTCTCCTGTACATAATTTATTTTTCTTCTTGTTTGTACATATTTCTTTTGGTTATTTCATCCTTTTGCATGAAGTAGTCCTCTCTTTTCAATAAATTTCATTTATATATATATATATATAAACATTAGGGAAAAAAAACATTTGAATATGCAAAGGTTTATGTGTGTGTAATTACCGAATGAAACGGACCATACTGTTAGTTTTAGTAGTAAGGCATGTACATCAACAACAACAACAACAACCAAGGCTAAGTCCAAAGTTATTAAGGTAAGCTATGAATCCTCAACAGATTAGTCAAGATCAGCCACATGCATTCTTTTCCGTACTTTATTTTATTTGGGATCATACTTTCTATAACTTCCTTAATTGACATGGGAAGAATTAAAAACAACCCCCTCTTAGACTACCAAATAAAAACTACTGAAAGGCAATAATTATTTTAATCCACAAGAAAGAAACAACAAACCACAAAACAATAAATTACTTTAAAAGAACTAAATTTACCTTCTGAATGTCCATCCCCCTGAAACTCACAGCAAGACAAAATGAAGAACCACCAACACTTGCTGGAGGAACCTCATGCACTTGTCTGCCAGCCATACTGCAATATCCAAATAATTTCAGCATAAAAGAACCTAAATATTGTGATTATTAAATCACTGAGAGCCTAGAAGATTAAATATCCTAGAAATACACGGAAGGAGAAGAGGAAAAGGAAAACCTTGTGCATCGCTGGTAGCTCTGGGACTTTTCTGACTCCAAGACATAGAGATATAAACCTGACAACACAAGGAAACATGGCTGCCAAGTAGCCACAGAATTTCCAATCCCCTGAAATAAGAAATTCATATTAGGAAAGATTAAAGATTTTTTTTTTTTTTGGGAGAAACAGGAAAGATTAAAATTAGATACATAAGTACAGTGAACATCCAGCCAGCTTATTTCCCTTGGAATTAAGAACGCACCTTCCAGAATAGGATTCTAGCATCGTTAGCAATATCTGCAGGACTCCAAGGAGCAAGTTCTGCTTGGAAATAATCGACAGTAGACTGACCACGGGCTTCCACTGTACCATATAATATGTTTAACAATTCCATGAGTCTGCTATACCTTGCTGGTGAAAAGTGAATGCCAAGGTTTGGCACTTGAATAGAAATGCACGTTGATGGGTACCTAGGATGAGGTACTTTGATCTTCAATAAACAGGTGCACAAGTGCAATTAGCATAAATTTCATTACTGAAAAAAACCAAAGTAACACATATATCAAGCAGCATAAACAAATTATGTGATCATCATAGAAAAAACAAACCTGGTCAACAAGTACTACCATTCCACACCTATCAACAAGAGAACAGAAATTCTCAACTTTTTCTGTCGTAGAAGATACTATTCGCTGACTATTGTAATTTTGTGCGCCTAAAGCACAGTTCTGACAGTTAGAACTAGAATCTGTAAAGAAAGCAGAAATATCTCTTCCAGATATTAAAAAACGAGAATATAGATTCTGCCTCTGGTCATCCAACTGACATTCCTGCAATAATGACTGATCATTTCAGCCAAACCAAACACACATAGAGCAATCAAAAAATTCATAACTCAAGTTGCATACCATGGTGTGCAATGTGAAATGACCAAAATCCAAAAGAAAATGGCTATCACATGTGGAGGAGCCACAAGTTTTGATAGGAATTCTAACTTTAGGGGCATCAAAATCAATGTCAAGAGCAAACCTGAAACACCAATCAGAAATAGAAATGGAATGAATGGATAATTACAAATTCCATAAGAGAGAAATAAAGCACACCAATAAAATGACATGATAAACCGAAAGGTGACAGAATATAGACTTCGATAGGGTAGAAATGAGACACGTATCCGACACCAATTAGTTGGAGATAGGGTTTAGTCAAGTTAAATTGAGTGTATAACTACTGATAAAACAAATCACATAAAAAAAATTATAAGAAAGTAAGTTCAAATGATTGATGTGTGCAAGAATTAAATAACCAAATAAATGAACAGAGAAAAAACATTATGAAAGAAAATTGAGAACACGTGTTAACCTGCTCTGTTCTTCTAATACCATGTGAAATTGCTCCTGTGCTCTACGAGTAACTTTCTCAATCTTCATCTGCACTTGGCATTGAATAATAGAAGATTAGTTTGACAAAACTTCAGTGCCATATAAAATATTTTGACATACATATTAACATTATTACCTGCAAAACAGTTGCAGTTTCCCAAGCAACAGTAGGACTAACTGCATTACTTCTCTTCAGAAACTCTAGAAAGCGATCACAACTTTCCATCAAAAGCTGCAAAACACAAGGATTTAGGAAGCTTCATACAATGGGGGAAGCAAAATGGTGGGGGGAAGGACAGGAGAAGGAGAAAAATGTACAAGTAGTTCACACACATATTAAATATTGCTGCATTGCCCTATTGCTTCAGATCTGTGGTCCATGGTTTTGGGTTTGTTTGGAGTTCATTGGGCGATGCCAAAACCTATTGTTGAATTATTTGCATGCTGGCAAGGTTGGTTTGGTTGTCATCGGAATGGTTGCATTTGGATAATTATCCCCCATTGTTTGAGGTGGTGCATTTGGATGGAAAGAAATAACAGGAGTTTTGAAGATACAGAGGGAACTATGCCGGATCTCAAGTTATTCCTCTTTAGAACTTTATTGTACTGGCTGTCAGCTCTGAAGATTCTTTCTTTATCTTCTGTTGTTGATTTACTAGATTCATGTATTTTTGTTACTTACTGTTTACCCCAATATACTTTCTGCATACTTGGGTGACTTTTTTATATCAATAAATCTTTATTACCTATCCAAAAAAAAAAAAAAGCACCTTAAAAGACTATGAGTAGTGATTACCACTAGTCCCAAAAGGCTTAAAATAATAGAAAATTATGAATTTAATCACTTAACTATTATTCACACTTCCACTCACATGCGGGCTTAAGACTACCTTAATAAGTGGAACCTAACACATGAAATTTTTAACTTTTAAATAGGGGTAAAGTGGAGACAATGTTCAAACTTAAGATCAGCTGCTCTGATACCAAGATAAATTAACTAGTCCCAAAAGCTTAACCTTATAGGAAATTGTGAATTTAATCACTTATTAAAATTCTGATAAGTAATCTACAGAAAAAGATAGAGAGATACAACATCAATCATATTATCATATATACAGCAGGCAAGGAAAATTAACTTTTGGCTACCCAACTATGGTACCATCAAACTAAAAGGAAACAATTAGAAAGGTTAGAGAAAATGTGGATGGCTTTCCATCTTTGTGGATTTAGTCAGGAAAAAGTTCTTTTGCAAGTGCAATTCATAATGAACCTCATATAGTAATTTTCTGGAGTGAGACCCAATACCAAGCATATTCTTAAAGTTGAAAACACAAGATAGGGGGTATCAAAAAGGCATCTTAAGCAGAGTAAGTAACAACTCCTATATGTATGTTGTTGAAAGCACACATCACTCTCAGTCCCTCTGTCCACAACTAAAGCTAAGAAATTACCGTAACGTGGCAGGGAGAAATTTTAGCTGAAAGCCTCCAATCAACATTCTCCCCAACTGGTGAGTGTACAAAACTAGCAGCTAATGCATTCACTTTCTGCTCATTACAGACACTCTGCATAATAAATGACAAAAACAATTACACATAGTACTGCAGCACAATTCATAAATTGAAAATAGAGCATCAACTGTATCTCCAGCAAACATAAGAATAAACACCCACCTAATAAAATTAGAAAATGTAGTAAAGTACAATAAATTTGGAAAACAAACCATTCAAAATTACTTCAATTTGTTAAATTTACAAACAGAAATCTATTCTGAAACTCACTCAAATTTTTCGGAACTCACTCAAATTTTTCAAAATTCCATCACAATCTAAAACATTTATATTGCATTTGCAACTTAATACCTTCCTTCCATCAAAACCTTGTAGTATAAGGAAACAAACCTGTGCAAGTGAACCTTCAGGCGCTGATAATCCATAGAACCTCAACAACACATCACAGTGAGTACTGCGATGCTTAAACTTGGTAGTCACATGAAGTTGTTCAAATCTACCACAAACAATCTCAGTCTGATTTATAGTGATGATCCTGGCAGCAGCCTGACCAATTGATACAGTTACCAAAAATTGAATCATATTCTGCATGTCCTTTCCTGAATGTGATGTCAACTCGTCATCCGGCTGATGACTCAGTAAATTATTTATTGCCTGCCATTCCTCTTTAGTTAGTCTTTCCTCTGTTAGCTGTGATCCCTCAGGAGCATCCCCAACAGAGTCATCCTCAGCGTCTGCATGCCTAAGATATAAAGGAAACAACAATAAATTCCCATGAACACGCAAACACAAGCTACAAGCAGAAGTTTCAGTGAAGCCACAGACAAGCAAGAAATTAGGAACGGCTCATAACCAAAGAAACAAAGACAGGGCAACATAATTTATTTCCAAGAAAAGGTAGCAAGATAAGAGTCCCCACAAACCATCTAAATGAAAGCCAGCTTCTCTTTTTAAGCCTCCTCTGTTCAGCTGCTTCCTTAGATTTCACAGATTCGACCTTGGCATGTGCAAGTAACCTACATTATACATGCACTAATCACAAATTAGGACAGATTCAGATAAATTACCTATTGTCCCAAAATCTTAAATTATTAGAAAATGGTAAATTTAATCACTTAACCATAATTCTACACTCCCCTCATGAGTGGGCCTAAACTCCCCATTAATAACTAGGGCCCAACACATGAGATTTTTGACATTTTAAATGGGAGGTAGAGTTGAAACAAGGGATACCATGATACATTACCGATTGCTACTTATAAAAATAAATAATACAAAATTACCAATTATTTCAAAAGTTTAAGCGGTCAAGAAATGGTGAATACTTAACCATAATTCTAACAAATTCAAAGACTATATTCTCTGCTTAGGTAACAAATTTTTATCAAAAAGGAAAAAAGATCATTTGAGTAAAAGAAAATTAAGTGGTAACTAAAGAAGATTAAAAAAAAAAAAAAAAAACCCTCAAAAGTTCCAAGGAACACTAATTTGCGTACCTCCATAAAAGAATTACTTTGGAATCAAGGTCTTTCTCAATTTCTCTAATTTCTGCACTGTTAACATTTGGCATATGTTGCAGTGAAACAGCATACAACTGAACATAACGACGACGAAGATGACAGAAATGCTGAATTCGGTCCCATGAGAATCGGTAACTGAGTTCGGAAACAGGTGTAAAGTCAGATTCAACTTTAAAAGTGACTCTTCAAAGAGCAAACTTCAAAACACAGGGCATAGCCAATATAGATGTGAAAATATGAACCACATTTTCCAAATTATAGGACATTTTTCTATTATCTATAAGTTTTCTCATTATTGATTTAACAGATATTGACAGAATAACACATATATTACCACAATTTCTTCTGCTGCAGGCCAGCTTGAGCAGCATACCGCCACCACAAATGAGGGCCCTCTGAAACTGGCACAACAGGTCTTAAGTGAGAAACTTCAACATATGCTTTGTATCTTGACACAACCTCCAGTAGTCTTATCCAATCATGATATTGGGCCTATGCAAGGGGAAAAAAACTCTTAAAAAGTTGATTCAAGAACGCCATTTGCATGCCAAGAAAGTACCAAAAAGGAAGAAATTTGCAATCCATTTTCTCTTATAAAATTGAGCAAAAATTATTGAAGGAAGACAACCTCTGTAATTGTTAAAGAGACATCACTTAGGACAAGAGAAGCCTTCTCAAACGGAACCTCTGGATCAGTTCTTTCTTGATTCCCAAGGCGATGATATTTTAGGACTCCATTAATAGGTGACACCACATAGTTACGATTCATTGCCCACTTAGACACCATTCCATGGTCAGCAGCTGGTTCATTTATACCATCTTCAAATATCTAGTTAAACATCAAACCAAAGAGGTGAACAGAACAAAAAATAACACAAAATGTCTGATTTTACTATGTTACCAAAAGCAAATGCAGTTAATTATTAAAGTACATGGGCTGGTACTTCGATAGTACTGGGAACAAACCTCGATCCACTCTTTCGGACTGAGATCCTCCCATCTCTTGTCTATGTTCCAAGGAAGCCTATCTGAATCATGATACATAGCAAGTCTCTCAAGTTGCAACGACTGTAAGAAGAATAATATGCATTAGTGCAAATACTTTGGTACTAACTTTGGTCATGCATTAACCCAAAAATAACAAGAAAGAAGATCATCCAAAGAGCCTTCATCAACACACAACATACAAACTCTGATAATTTCCCTCTAATAATTTCAAAAGCTTAGTTCCTTAACTACACACAAAAATGTAATCCTAAATCGTGATTCATCATTCATGGGATATAGATGCATCTAGATTTCCTTTGCAAATTCGCCTATTCAATAATTACTTTATGGGGTCCACATGTAAGGGCCAATTGAAGTAAAATTAATGTGGTTTTATTAACAGTCTAAGTATGAGTCTTTAGGGTTAAAACAGTTTTTTATTTGGGTTCTTATTTTATTAGTTATGGTCAATTTTATATTCAAGAGCAAATCTGTAATTTCAGCAATTCCTAAGAATTAGGAGTCTTTTCGTAATTTAGTTGAATTTAGAATCTTCTTGGAGATCCTAAATATCTTAGGTTTTATTTTCTTTGGGTCCAAGTTAGTCTTTTATTAGGTTTTACTTTACTAGTCAAACTACGAGTCTTGGTACTAGTAGGAGCCCTAATACTACTAGTACGAGAAAGAGTCTTTATATAAATTGTGCTCAATGTATTCACATAGAGGCAAGTTGGCCTTTGTGAGTTTTTTTCTCCCTTTCTTCTTCTAGGGTACAATTCAAATAGCCCCAAAAACACCATAAAAACCTCTCTTTTCTTCTTCCTTGCAACCCCAAATCAACCCCTTTCTATTACCTATCAAAACCCTAAATCTCCACATACTTTTTCTACCAAATAGACAAACTCATCAAATTGCCTTCTAATTCCTATGACACCACATTACCCCTTCTTAAACAATTCTAAACCTAGATCTAGAAGTTCTCCTAACCCTAAGCCCATCACAAACACACCTAGACATCTTCCGCAATTTGTCCTACGTCATCCCCAGTGTACAAGCTCCTTGTTGGAATTTGATCTATGTGTGCTAAAATAGCAACAAAAATTACTAATCTTTTTTTTAAAAGTAAAAATTTTATTAAAGAAAAATAAACAACAAGTATGCAGGTAGTATACTAGATGCAAATACAAACTACGATTCAAAAGAACAATAATCAATAAACTCCATCACGTTTGACAAATAAAACTTCCCTGAGGCCAATAACCATTGGAACAAAGTCCTCATAAAATATATCTTTCTCCATTTGTTTATATTTTCAAGTGTTTGTTTGCAGGTAAAATTAAAGTGTGATCAAAGTTGTAAAATATTTTCAGTTGACTGAAAATCCTTTAAAAAAAGTTGTAAAACCTTTTACCTTTAAAAATTTGGTAAAACCTTTTACCTTTAAAAATTTGGTAAAACATTTTACAAAAAAAAATAGTGGCTTCCCTCACCCCATCTAGTGGGTAGGTCACCAATCTGGTGGGTTGGGCAACTGGTGTCGGCTGTCCTGTGTCTAAAACCGTTGTTCCAATAATCAGAATTGGAGGTTTGATAAACCGAAGCTGCCGTTCTGGCAACCGATTCTGGCGGTCCAATCACCAAATCTCCGACACCAGCAACTCCAGCGGCTGAGCCACCGGCTTTGGTGGTTTGCTTAAAAAATTTTACTTGTTGTACCAAACACCTAAAAAAAATTTACATGTAAAATCTTTTACTTCAAAACAAATGGAGCGTTCATGTCTATAGTTTACCTCTCACACCCATCAAAATTCCTTGCATTTCTCTCCCTCCAAATACACCACATCAAACAAAGAAGAATGGCCTTCCAAATCTCCTTATTGCAATGTCACCCAAAATGGCCATGCCAACTCACTAGTAAATCAACAACCTTCCCAGGCATACCCCAAAAAGAGCAAAGACCATATCCCATAACTTCTTGGCAATGAGGTAGTGCAATAACAAATGATCCACTATCTCTCCATAACCCTTACACATGCAACAATAATCACTAGAATAATATTACATTTTCTCGTGTTTTCTGCTGTTGTTAAAATTTTCACAAATGAAGCTGCCCAAAGAAAGAGTGCTACCTTTGTTGGTGCCACAGGCATCAGATGTTTTTCCAAGGAAACAACTCATCACCCTTAGAAGCGAAAGATCTATAATAAGTTTGGACCTCAAAACCCTTCCAAATAGCCAGCCTCCAGCATAGCCTATCATCTCCACAGCCTCACACTTCTATAGACTACAATAACTCTAAAGACAGTGAAAATTACTCCAACTCCCAATCCTTGAGCCATTGTGTAATCTCGTATGATCCACCACTAATGTATTCTCTTTTTTTTTTTTAATGAAAATTACTAATCTTAGTTATTTGTGGGTTTATTTTCATGTTATCTATAACATATTCATATCATTTTCCTTTCAAGATATGCAATATCTCTGTATCATATTAAATCATCATGTATCCATGACATATTCACGTCATCATCATTTTAAGATATAATATATCTATGTATCATGTTAAAACATATCCATGATATACAAACTGCATGTAATTAATAATTGAAGTCAATAATGTCACTTAAACAAGAGGACTCATTAAAATGAATTTTCTCACCCCCACCCCTATCCATCTATAAAGGAGGGAAATAAATAAAATAAAAAAACCTTCATTTTGATTCTTTTTTTATTCTTTTCTAAAGAAAGAAATTCTTTCTTCACACTTATCAAAAAAAAAAATTCATTGATGACATCAGCAAGGGGATCATGGCTCAACACAGTTTACCCAAACAATTGAGCCACGAAATATATAAATTAATCCTACTTTTAATTGATAACAGCAACGAGGGATAGAGGATCAATATGTTTAACAAACAATAAGCTTTGAGGGGAGTGGGGAATAGGGATCCTCTGATAAGTAAATGTAACTCAACCCCATACAAGATTTAACCCGTGACCTCACCCTCTGCCCATTACCTATAGAGAATGGAAATGCAATTTAGTCTAAAGACCATCTCATAAGATTACTTAAGTGTGGGATCAGTTCTTTTTCTAATTCTTTTCGAAATCTTATAAAACTTTTTTATGGCACATTTGGTAACGCTATAATAGACCATGTAATGGAAGAGCTATTCCTTAGGAATAACCATTCAGTTGTTTGGCTGTCTTTTTATTACAAGGAATAGCAATTCCTAAGGAATGACCATTATTTAAAATGTAGAATAACAAATCCTATTTTAGAGAAGATGGAGCGAAGACTAGCAAGTTGGAAGAGATTGTGTTTATCTAAGTGGGGGTAAGCTAACTCTTATTAAAAGTACTCTTTCCTCCTTACCTACTTATTTCCTTTCCATTCTTCCTATACCTAGTAAGGTTGCTAATCGCATGGAGAAATTATAGAGAGATTTTCTTTGGAGTGGTATTAGTGGTGATTTTAAATTACACCTAGTGAATTGGGCTAAGGTTTGTAAGCCAATGCAGGTTGGGGGGTTGGGGATGAGACGGCTGCGAAGCTTTAACTCTGCCTTGTGGGTAAGTGGTTGTGGAGGTATGGTTTAGAGATAGATGCATTATGGAGGTGGGTTATAGAGGTGAAATATGGGAATGTTTGGGGTGGTTGGTGCACGAAAAAGGTGACAAATGCTTATGGTGTTAGCCTCTAGAGGTTTATTAGAGGTGGCTGGCTTAATTTCTCTAAGCTCCTACAGTATGATGTGGGTGATGGTACTAGAGTGAAGTTTTGGCAGCATGTGTGGTGTGGGGATTGTACCCTCAAAAAGGCCTTTCCATATCTTTTTTGTGTTAGTAGGGCAAGGGACTCTTCAGTGGCAGAGGTTATGTGTTGGTTTGGTGGGAGGATGCATTGTAATTTTCAATTTTGTCATCCACTGCAGGATTGGGAGTAAGATTCTTTTGATCGGATTATGGACATTATTTACTCTTTGAAAGTGCGGGGGGTGGCCTTGACAAGGTTTGGTGGAAGCCAGCAAGGAATAGAGATTTTGAGGCTAGAAGTTTCTATCTTTCTTCTACCCTCCTACTCTTTCCTTCCCTTGGAGGTTGGTGTGGCAATCGAAGGTCCTCCAAGGGTGGCTTTCTTTTCATGGTCAGCTTTATTAGGTAAGATTCTTACAACTGATAACCTTTGCAAGAGGCGTATTATTGTTATTGATTGGTGCTACATGTGTAAGAGGTGTGGGGAGTCGGTGGATCATCTTCTACTTCATTTTTCTTGTTTAATATTATATTAAAAATTCCAAATGTCAGATGATCCATTGTCTCCCCACCATGGTTTTCAGACCCAATTTTTTAACTATTGGGGCGAGAGATAGAAACTAAGATCCCCACCTTTTACTAAAGCTTATACTGACACGCTAACCACCAAGCCAAACTACTTTGTTGTGTCATTCTTTACATTTCATATTATATTTATTTTAAGTTTAGATTATAATTTTTCAATTTATCAATTACCTCTCTCTCAATCTATATTATTATTTGATAATTTTATTAGTGGTTCAAGAATTATGCTTTTACATGTGAATGTGCAATTTATAAATTTATGTTGAAAATGATTTTATTTTAGACTAAAATGTTTTTTATTTGAAATACTAAACACAATTTTTTTTAGACTTGTTTATTTTTTTTTTTTTGATAAGTAATATATGCATTGATAAAAAAGGAAACCCAAGTACACTGAAAGTGAACAAGGGAAAAGAAATTACAAACAAAAATTACAAGAGTCTAGGAAATCAATAAAAGAAGGGAAAGATTGACTTTGCAAGGCAAACAACCAATCCCTTAAGGTTCTAAAAAAGAGAAGCTTAAAGTCCGGAATGGAATTCTCATAATCTTCAAAACATCTACAATTTCTCTCCCTCCAAAGGCACCATATTAAGCAATGAGGAATGATGGACCAAATATAACCATTTCGATGACGACCGAAGTTTCCTTGCCAACAACCTATCAGCCCCAAAACCGTGCGCGGCATAACCCAAGAAACACCAAATAGGCCCAAAACCATAGACCAGAGGTCCCAAGCAAAAGGACAATGAAGGAGAAGAAAGGGACCACATTAAGCAATGAGGAATGATGGACCAAATATAACCATTTCGATGACGACCGAAGCTTCCTTGCCAACAACCTATCAGCCCCAAAACCATGCGCGGCATAACCCAAGAAACACCAAATAGGCCCAAAATCATAGACCAGAGGTCCCAAGCAAAAGGACAATGAAGGAGAAGATGGTCAATCGATTTGCCATTTCCACACCTTCCTCTTCCGAAGATTATCAATCGTCAGGCATTTCCCTACGGCAGCAGTCCAAACAAAGAAAGCTACTCTAAAAGGAATCTTTTGCTTCCAAATGCTTTTCCATGGAACCAAGGAGAGTGTTGCCAACTAAAATTTTATAGAAATCCCTAACCCTAAAGCCCTTATGCTTGTTAGGAATCCAACACATTTTATCCTCGCCGAGCCCCCTTAGAGGAGAATCGTAAATGGATTCCATGAAATCTGACAAAGCCTCTAAATCCCGAACATGCACCCCCCTAAAGAAGCTCACATCCCAAAAGAGGACATCATTGGCGAACAGCATAAGCTCAGCCACACTAGCCTCCTGGTTCCTGCAAAATCTGAACAAAGTAGGATATCTGACAGCAAGAGAAGACTCTCCACACCACCGGTCATACCAGAACTTCACTCTAGACCCATCACCAATATCAAACAGAATATGGCTAGAGAAGGAGGACCAACCCTGACTGATATATTTCCATAATCCAACACCATAGGGACCATTCACAGGTCTAGAACGCCAGCCCCCCCACAAAGAACCATACTTCGACTCTATCACTTGCCTCTAGAGGGCATCTTTCTCAATCCCAAATCTCCAAAGCCACTTCCTAAGCAAAGCTTGATTGAAGAGACTTAACTTCCTAATCCCTAACCCACCTGAGGAAATAGGAGCACACACCGAAGCCCATTTAACCAGATGAATTTTAGGATCATCTCCTAAGCTGCCCCATAAGAAATTCCGCTGGATCCTCTCAATGCGGTTAGCCACACTAGCAGGAATGGGAAATAGAGATAGGAAGTATGTGGGTAAATTGGAAAGGGTGCTTTTGATAAGGGTGACTCTACCACCCTTGGATAAATATAAGCGCTTCCAACCCTCCAATCTCCTCTCCATTTTCTCCAGAATAGGATTCCAAATAGATTTATCCTTGAATTTAGCACCCAAAGGAAGACCCAAATCTCCTCTCCATTGTGAAAATTCATTTGAAATTTATTTAAATTTGTTTAGATATTTTTTTAGTAAAATTTTGTTAATTTTTATCATTTTAATACCTATATTTGTATTTTAATTACTATTAAATTAATTTTGACAACATCATGCTTCGACCTCGGTTGAACCTCAGTCCAACCTTTAAAACCTTGAACCTCTCCTTTTTTCGTTTTTTTGAACGGTCCAAGCCTGAAAAGCATGCTCCCCACTACACCAACACATACAAGACCACCCTACTAACTTATAACCTTGCTTAAGGAGATTGTCACACATGAGTTCTGTTAGAATTTCTTATTGATTGCTTGGAATAGATTCAAGTACTTTATGCTCATCAACGTGAACATGAAATACTCTTCTATAAATAAAACTTCTATTACTTATCCAAAAAAAAAAAAAAAAAACGATTCATGAAATACTCTTCTATCAATAAAACTTCTATTACTTATCCAAAAAAAAAAAAAAAAACGATTGTCACACATGAGGATCTTCCCCCATGCCACACTCCAAGCAAAAAAAAGAGACCTGCAGTAGGGCCTTAACACTCCAAATACTCTTCCACAGGATGCCAGGGCAATGCCTTGTGACACTCTTCACTTAACTATTTTGGTAAAAGAAGCTTCACAAGAAAAAAGAAAACCTCACCTTTCGCAATTTATCCAAAGCACCACTAGTGTCAAAGGTTTCATTTCCCCGCTCATCCATTGTAACAGCAGCAAGTTTGGCCAAAGTAACACCCGAAGAAAATGGATGCCCGGGATTACTGCAAAATAAACAGTTGTTTTTCAACAGTCAGACAGTCAGTATTTAATCCCATTCATAAACAAATCAGGATAGTAGAAATAAACAAACAGATAAATAAAGATCTCACGCTTCAACAGAAGACAGAAACATTCAGAAAAAAATGTGTCCACCAACCTGACAGAATCCTCATATCTAATATGTACATTGCTAATCGATATCTTAAGATTTCCGATAATAGTAGCAATTAGAGAACCTAGCCACGAATTTCCAGGAGGTGGCTGCCAAAAAAAAAAAAAAAAAAAACAATAATATGAATTGGAACACCAAAATGTGAATATATCACCATGTTTTCTCACAAACACTGGAATTTAAGAAGCAAGCTTGAGCAAAACATACTCATGCACTCTGAAAATACAATCATAAAGAAAAGGAAAAAAAATAAAACAACTTGGCCAAACATCATGCCAAAGATAAACGAGACAGAAAAAAGTAAAGGTGGACTTAAATGATTTATAATAAAAAATTAGCAGTATATACTGGCTGCCTAAAAGTATAAGTATGATCACTAGTAGTTAGGAATCAATTGCTAAAAAGTTTGAAGAAGCAAAGCACCTCATGATTATAATATAATGACTTCCACAAATATCTAATTGGGCCTTATTTAATTGTTCAACCATGCAAATACCATCTAACACCACTTTCCCTTACCTTGTCATAAATTGATGCTACCTCTAGCTTTGTCACAAACCACCCATATCAAATTAACTTGACAAACCATGAACATAGAAAGCTGCATGTACCCCTACAACATACTCCATAACACCTTACTAGACCAAACTATATTTATCCATTACAGATGCAAAAAAGACAAGATCTGAATGCCAACCCTCAATATAATACAGTACAACACAAAATCACACCAAAAATAAAAATAAGAGAACCACAGTGGCATCTCTTCTTTTTGTTTTGCATGACAGAAATAACAAGTGGGTTGCAACCACATTCTTTTCTAACCTGGAAAAGAAATAAAACAAGACAAACAAACTTACAAAAAGCCAAGTAGAAAGTATGACAGAGTAATACAAAATTTGGGCAAAAGATCTTGCTTTTAAATTCCAATCTGATTGAGAACTTCTTCATGGCTTCAACAAAAGACGCAACCCAAAATTTTGGCTTCACAATAGAAAATACCATGAACATCAACCAAGACAATCATAGCAGTCTTTGTAGCCAGGATGAGAAATTGTCAATGCAAGTACAAATTAGAAAGTCCGACAATGTAACTATGACAGACAAAATTGAAACATTCATTGACAAATGAAGCAAGATAAACATAAAAAAATAAAAAATAAAAAATAAAATAAAAACCTACCGAAGTATGAAAATCACTGCTAAAAAAATAAATTAAAACTTACTATCTATAAAGTAGCTCTATTAGATCATGATTAATTCCTATACTCATAGGGGCATTAAATTTATAAGCTTACACTTCCTAGCTTTGACCTTGATATTGCTTCCAAGGTTGCTGACTCTGCTTCCTGCATGCAACAGGGAAAAAGTATTTAAAAAATAATAATCATCAAGGACAAAGAAGGAAGGTATCTTCCCATATGCAATGGTAATATAAACACCAACAAACTTACACAAGTATGCCCTTTCAACATAAGCATATCACAAAATCCAAATTCTAGGCTAATTACAGAAATTAACAATTTTTATGATTGCAAAACTATGTGTCTGGGAAAAGAATTTACTATATTGACCATATGCTTTTACCTATTTTTCTATGAGTAATGAAAAATTAATTAAATGGAGGAGAGACAACAGTTTGTGTAAAGAATAACAAGAATATAAAATCTAAAACCAAATGTATGTCACATGGGCCAAGGGAGCTAAACTACTCAAACAACATTCTCACAAATGATCATTTTAGCACCATAATTGAGAGCTCCATTCCATTAAAAGTTCAGTTGTTTCTATCCCTGCATCAGGAAGTTGGAAATGATAGAGTTTGAAACTTGAGATTTTATAGGGACTTCCACGATTGGGAACAAGAAGCAGTCTTCTCTTTCCTTGACTTTCTTCAATCCCGGATTCCTAGGGGTGTTGGGTGTGACAGTCTTTGTTGATGCCTTAATGGTAATGGTAAGTTTGATACCCGGTCCTATTACCATGAGATTCAAGATGTTCCTAACTCCATTTTCCCTTAGAGGGTATTTGGAAAGTTAAGGTTCCTAAAAGGGTAGCTTTCTTTTTGTGGACAGCAGCTCATTATTGGATTCTTAATTTGGATAATCTCATGCTTAGGGGTCTCTTTTTGGCGAATCAGTGTTGTATGTGTGTTGTAATAGGGAATCTATGGACCATATCCTTCTTCATTGTCCTGTAGCACATTCTTTATGGGTGCATTTTTTTTTTATAAGTAAGAATGATATATATACGAAAGGCTACTCTATGCATGAAAAGCACAGAGCAAACCCAAAAATTACAAGAAAAGGGAAAGAGAAAAGAAACAAAAGAAAACCAAGCAACAGATTAATTACAAAAGAGAAGAGAGCTAAGAAAAGAAGGGAGAGAATCACTAGTCGTGAGTCCCCAAGCCCAAGACCAATCAAATAGAGTTCCTCAAAAGTCCGCATATGCTTCAGGTCTTTGGGATTCAATGGGTCATGCCAAGCTCTAGGGAGATTTTGCTGTTTTATTGGAGCCACTGTGCTAGCAAACTCTTTTTGATTGGTCTAGGTGTTGGGACTCTTCGAATTGTTCTTCTATCAAAGATTTCTTTTTTTCTCTTAGAATAGTCTCTTGAGTTCTTTATTTCTTTGTCTCTGTTTGTTGTTTTTTCCTGTGTTCATCATCATGAACACCTTGTATTCTCCTTTTCTTTTTTATTACCTTTTATGAATAATATGACTCTTATTACCTATCAAAAAAAAAAGGAACTCCAACGTTTACCAAACCAAGCCCCCACTGGCGAACATAAGAGCCAAACTCTACAAATCCCAAGCTATCAAATAATGGATTAATAAATGATTCACAGATTGACCACTAGACTTACGCGTACAGCAACAACCAACCAAAACAATACTCCAATCCACTAAATGATCCATATGCTTTTACCTATGTGTATTTGAAGATGATTCATAAGAGAGGAAAATCATGCATGTAAAACATCTTAAAGTGCCTCTCACAAGGTATAAAGAGACGCATGCACGTACACACATGTATATCAGAATTTTACCTCAATCTGTTGACATTTGGCTTCAAAAAGTTTTTCCCTGTCCTCCTCCTGAAAAGAGTATTGAAACAAGATAAACCCAGACAAGCCACAGACCTCTCTTTAGTGATAACTGATAATGATATCAATTATTTCCATTAAAGAGAACACCATCCTACCTTAAGAGTTCGACCATCAGGAGCTGGATGAGCAAGAACAAAAACACGATCAATGAGAACAATCACAGGTTCTTTTCCCAAACTTTTCCAAGGAACCTGAAATTAATAAGGCAAAAGGTGAAATGAAAGAAATTATAAAAATGAGAACATAAACAGCATATTTCAAAGCACATTAGGAAACTAAATTATAGTCTGGATTTCCAGTCACTGTGAACATCAAGTGAATTACTATTTTTTTTTTATAAGTATAAATATGCATTGATAAAAGGGAAACCCAAGTACACTGGAAGTGAACAAGGGAAAGAAACTACAAACAAAAATTACAAGAGTCTAGGAAATCAATAAAAGAAGGGAAAGATTGACTTTGCAAGGCAAATAACCAATCCCTTAAAGTTCTAAAAAAGATAAGCTTAAAGTCCGGAATGGAATTCTCAAGATCTTCAAAACATCTACAATTTCTCTCCCTCCAAAGGCACCACATTAAGCAATGAGGAATGATGGACCAAATATGACCATTTCGATGACGACCGAAGCTTCCTTGCCAACAACCAATCAGCCCCAAAACTGAGCACGGCATAACCCAAGAAACACCAAAAAGGCCCAAAACCATAGACCAGAGGTCCCAAGCAAAAGGACAATGAAGAAGAAGATGGTCAATCGATTCGCCATTTCTCTTACACATGAAACACCAATCCAGAATCCACACCTTCCTCTTCCGAAGATTATCAATCGTCAGGCATTTCCCTAAGGCAGCAGTCCAAACAAAGAAAGCTACTCTAGAAGGAATCTTTTGCTTCCAAATGCTTTTCCAAGGGAAACCAAGGAGAGTGTTGCCAACTAAAATTTTATAGAAATCCCTAACCCTGAAGCCCTTATGCTTGTTAGGAATCTAACACATTTTATCCTCACCGAGCCCCCTTAGAGGAGAATCATAAATGGAAATCATGAAATCTGACAAAGCCTCTAAATCCCGAACATGCACCCCCCTAAAGAAGCTCACATCCCAAAAGAGGTCATCGTTGGCGAACAGCATAAGCTCAGCCACACTAGCCTCCTTGTTCCTGCAAAATCTGAACAAAGTAGGATATTTGACAGCAAGAGAAGACTCTCCACACCACCGGTCATACCAGAACTTCACTCTAGACCCATCACCAATCTCGAACAGAATATGGCTAGAAAAGGAGGACCAACCCTGACTAATATATTTCCATAATCCAACACCATAGGGACCATTCACAGGTCTCGAACGCCAGCCCCATAGGGACCATTCAAGTGAATTACTATTTTGATGACAATGTTTCAACAATATGTCATCATATCTCCTACCAACAAAATTTGACACAAATATGCATAACCTATAAATTATATTTGAAGGCTGATAGTTTCACTTCCCTGACTCTACATATTTAGTACTTTTCAAGTTCCCCACTTAAAATATTTCAATCTATAATTTTTGTATAAAATAGTAATACACTGATAGCAGCAAAAACTTAAAATTTCTAAGTATCATCAGTAATAAGAACAGCCTAAATGGATATTCAATTGGATCCCCTCTTATGGCAGCAGAAAGGGCCATAGAAGACACCTGAAGGATCCTCCCAACTACAACAAAGGCTTTTCTTCACAAGAACAATTCCCTTCTGATGTTCCAAAAAAGGCTACATGAACAATTAATTTTACTAAAACGTTATCAATCAAGATAATAATAATTTCTTTTAAAAAAGGCAAAACAGAATGGATCCATATACGAGTAAGGACAAAAATTTGGTCTATTTTATCAAGACATGTAATGAAATGCAGCATACAAACAAACTAGAAAGACCAGACCATGTCTCATCCATCTAAAAGAACAAGAAATAATTCTACCTAATAAAAGAATGATAAAGAAAATAAGATGAAATTGATGGGGAAAAAAAAAACAAGGGTTAGGATCCAAATGTCAGCCATTGTGCAATAGATACCAAGAAATGCTACCTTTAATGTTATGGTACCAACAAAACCAGCTTTCACAGTGACTGGAAGTTTTAGCGAATTTAGTGCCTCTGCCTTCAATTTCAAATCTTTGAGAACAACATCACCTGTGAAAGATATATAAGGAACATTTTAAATGGATACAAAATTCTTTAACTTCATAGAAAGAATTAATCATCACTGATTTTTTTTTAAGTAAAAAAATAATATTCAAAATAAATAAATAAAAATAAAGATAGCACCTTGAATACACAATATGTGTACCAAACTACCCCTAATAAGAATTACAATCACAAGTCCATGTAGTCTATAAATTCTGAAAAAGGCAAAAAGATATTCTGCCAAATGCAATAATTCAATCATGCAAGCATCTCAGCACAAATTATTTAAGATTTGACATGATTTTGTCAACCAAGGTCACATCAACAAGTCAAAACACATTTGTACCAATGAACTCCAGTATGTTTCACATATTTAGTAAACATATTGCTTCTAAAGGAAACAACTCGAACAGCTCAAAAAGAGAGGTGCAGGATCAGTACACCACGGCATACAAGCAAGCTAAAGATCAGGGAATAAACCTTTCCAAACACTGATTCTCAAAGCCTCAACTGAGAGTCCATGGACATATTCACCCAAATACCTTCGAAGCAAATGCAGAACCTGCCAACAAGGATCATAAGCAACCACTTTATCCACATGATTTCCAGACAGAATTATTAAAATATAATGAAGTATAACACCATCTCACATCCATAAGCTTTAGAAAAGTAACATAAAACAAGCTCCGAATCTAGGATGTAATAAAAAAAAATTTGTGCAAATTGTCTTAAAGCACAGCATGATGATAAGTAGGAAGAACAGAGAAAATAAGAAGGGATTAACAAGGACAAGTTCATAGTCCAAATGAATAGTTCAAAATTCCCATATGAAAGGAAGACCAAGAGTGCGCCAAGCTCTCTCAGATTTTTCCCCTTTTTTTAGAAGTAAATAAATAAGAAAAAAAAAATTATAAGTACAATGGTTACAATAGAGTAAGTAAATAAGTATTTTATTGAACACAACTACTATGTACACACGAAAGTGAACATTAAGAAGTCTAAAGAATTTTATAATGTTATGTACATAAAGATGATGATTCTAAAAACTCAAGAATTGAGTTGGTATTAATGAAACCCCAAGCCCGAGATCAATCAAACAATGATCTAGAAAACAGCTCTATATTACTTATCAAAAAATTGTAGCTCTGAAGATTCCACAAACTCAAATGTACAAAGATTATGTTCCCACAGCAAAGTCCACATTAAACATAATGGGACAAAGTTCCAAATATCCAAATACTGCTTGCCTACCCAATTTTGCCATCCATCCAAACAAAAGCTCAATGACCTTTTCCAGTAGAACCCAATGAAACCCAAAGGAACAAAACAAAAAACTCCACAACATAAAAGCAACACTACAGTGTAACAGAAGATGCTCTACTGTCTCCCCACTATAACGACACATACAACACCACCCCACTAGTGTGAATCCTCTCTTAATGAGATTATCACAAGCGAGGATCTTCCTCCATGCTGCCTGACCCCAAATGCACAATTAGAATTTTAGAAGGGATATCTACCCCTTGTTTCCACAAATTCTACTACCTTTTTTTTGTTAAGTACAAATTTTACTACCTTAGGGCAACCATTAGTCATCCTCATGCATAACCAGGACATTTCAGCCACAATTCTCTTATCCTGCTCCCGTAAGAGAGTACCCCTAAATTTTCAAAAAAAGTATGAATTTCAAACCTATCATCCTTTTTGTCTTGTCTCTCATCTATCCCAATGTTCTCAGTTTCATTGTCAACTTATAGATTTTTTTATTTTTTTAATAGGGAATAATTTTATTGAAACGAGACTACTTCATAAAAAAGACACAAAGTAGCCAAAAGAATTACAAATGGAAAAAATATCTACACATGAATTGACACTATGAAAGATTAAACAAAATTACTTGTGAAACCCAAAGCAAAAGACCACCCATAAAGAGAACTAATGAAAGATGCTAGCAATTGAGTCAACATGTACTCCACATCTTCAAAAGTATGTCGATTTCCCACCCCCCCCCCCCCATACAGTCCACAGCAAACATAAAGGGAGAAATAATAGTATTTTTTTTATTGTTAAAAATAATTTCACTCAAAGTAAACAAGAGAAAAAATACATAATACAAGACTTCCCACAAATGGAGATCACAAAGTCAAAAGCATGCTATCTAAGTAGTCTAAGGAACAACAGGACGGGATGTTGCCTAAGACAACCATTTAGTCAAACAAACACCTTAGCAAGGACTGCCTCGTAACATGAATTGGATGGTCTACAACATCAAAAGTTCTACCATTACACTCTAGCCGAATTGTCCACAAGACACATAATGGGACAGTATTCCAATCTTTAAATCTAAGATGACGTTGAAACCTCCATTGCCCGCAGCTTAATAATTGTATAATTGCCTTCAGTGTAACCCATGATACTTCAAACAATGAAAATACAAGCAACCATATATCTCTCACCATTGTACAATGACGCAAAAAATGATCAACAAATTTGCTACTGATAAATATATTGTGGTTTGAAAAATGGCCCACCATTAAAATTTTGTCCAACCAGATGATTTTGATGTACCATAGTATATAAGCTGTGTACTTAAGACAATTTTTCAATTATCAATAATAAATGTTTTTATTTATCCAAAAAAAAAATATTTGTCCAATGCTGCTACCCAAGCAAAGAACAAGAGTACGATACCCTCCAAGGCACCTTAACACACCATCAGATGCTTTCCTCCAAGGAAAATTAAGCCTTATAGAACCCTTGAAAACACCATATAAATAGATTTTTTTTAAGTGACTTAAACAATAAAGCATGATAGGACCTCTTCTTAATTTTTTATTGGTAAGTAACACAGCCCATGATTGCAAACTTACAATCACCGACGATGTGCCATTTGAACTAGTGCTTACTAAGCACAAACACGATTTGACATACAATTGCCCCGTAAAATTATCCCTTCTGCTATATTGTATCACACTTATCTTGACAAACTTTAAAAAAAAAAATGAAAAAGGAGGCAATGAGACACTTGAAAACTAAATCCAAATTCAACAACTTCAACTATTCTTGGTTTGGTTCATTCACCTTCACAACCCTCATTGTGTACGCTAACATTCACTTCCTATTCCATTTAACAGTCTTTAGATACTTAAACTTAGCTCCGAGTACAAAATCACTGCGTATCATACTATCATTATGCAATACCAACTAATTAACAAAGAAGAACGATAACGTGATTTCAAAAACTGAAAGAAAAATGGAGTTAGAATGATACATTGCCAATAACACTCCACAAAACACTAACAAAAGTGTAATTCAAAGAAAAATAATCAAAACCATACAACAAAGCAGTAATTCAAGCTTTTTCATCAAATTTTCACAAACTACACAAAAATCAATAAGTTCATAGCCACGAAAAGAAAATTTAATAGTTAAAACCCTTACGTGAGCTTCGAACATGGTGAATAACCAAGCCGATTCGAATCGGCCACAACCGGAACGAGCTCTATAGTCCGATCAAACCGCAAATAGACGACGATCGAGGGCGCGAAGCCGCCATGGAAGAGCACCAAAGTCGCAGAGAAGATCGTAGCTCGCCGAGAGTTTGAAAAACGAAATCGCTAGGGTTTGTTTGTTGAAAGCTATTCAGAGCCTTTCGAATCTGAGAGGCTTTGTGAAGAAATGAGTGAGAAGGAGAGGAATGAATTGAAATGGAATTTATTTATATATATATATATATATATATATATATATCTGTAGGAAACGGTGTCCGTGAAATTACGTGAGGGTGCTCAGTTCAGATGCAATATGTCAGTGCGGACCCTTTTTTGTTTTCTAACTAGTGTTCAAAGAGGTCCTTTTGAGTTGTTTCAACCTTTCTGGCTCCACCGTAACGAGACGATTAGTCCTCTACGTGTAATAATGATAATTTGCTTAGGGATAAAGCAAAATAACTGACAAGACCTTCTCCATGATGGCAATTTGCCGTCCATGACCGTTTAGAGGGGAAAAAAATAAAAAGACAGAGAAATTACAAGTAATTTCTATAATTGGGGAAGGAAATACCAATGTTGAAACTCTACCTTATCTATAAAAAAATAAATAAATAAAAACCTTATTAGAGTCTCAAAATATTTTTACAACACTTTCGCAACAAATCAAAGGTGATGAGTTGTTACTAGTTAGTAACAATAAATAATAACCTATCATTTAAAATTTATTGTGAAACTTTTGTAGATATAGCATTTCTCATGTTTAAATTGTAACTATTACATTTTCTCTTATTATTGACTATAAATAGTTCATATCCTATGTGTGACTTTGATGGCCATATAAGACAATATATAATGGAATTCATTTCTCTTCCTTTCATTTGGAATAGATATAATCTATTTGAGGGTTTTTATTTTAGATTTAACAATATACAAAATGTCAAAATGTCATATTATTTAAAATTTTAAACAATATGATACCCCATATATATATATATATATATATATATATATATATATATATATATATGTATGTATGTATGTATATAACTTTAAATAATAATATTTAATCTTAATTATTTTGTTGACATTCATGATTTAAATTTTTAAATAATGTAGGACCAAATGTACCTTTAAATTTTTATTTTAAATTTAACACTTGTCTCATATTCTAACATTCATTTATTTTTGTTGTTAAAGTCCACCAATGTCCAGGTGGAAGATGCCAACTTAGGTTGCCCCCCTCTACTCATTTTTTGTTATTAAAAAAAAAAAGTTAAAGTCTAATAATCAAATTCATTGTTACATTATCAGTTTGTGAAAAATTTATGGTCAAATTGGTAATAACTTTAGCATTTCCCTTTCAAATAAAGATAATCATTTTCCACATAGGACTTGTCCAAGTCGGAGTAAAACCATTGATCAGAGAAGGGTTGAACAACTCAATCCTTATGGCCCTTAGAGACACCCGATTGATTAGGTTCAACGACAGTCTTCTAGGCACCATTGAATCCAGTTTGAGTAACGGTCCAATTCATTTCGACTGTTTCCCAAACCTCACAGTTGCACTTGACGACCCTCTCATCTTGAAGGTCCTCACCCTCAACATAAGAACCCATGGAACCTTTGTGTTACATGGCACCAAGCAGCTTGCCCTTATATACAGAGTGTATTATAAGTGCATGAGAACTAACATGTCCATCCAGGCATTCGATAAGAGGAAACCAGGAGAAACCACTCTTATCCAATCCTCGAATGTTAGATCCACCGTTCAGGTACCAAGAACCCTGAAATGGTCTGAGATTACATTTCCAGCACAATGGACTTTAGAGAATGAAAACTATCCTCTACAGATCCAAAACCCTGTGCGAAATCCAGATATAGATGTTGTCCAGCAGCTAGCCGATGGAACGGTTAGACTTAGCTTTGACCAGTCTAGGTTTAGGTCACCCTTAGAGTATGAACCCTCGCCCAGATCCTCGTTAGATCTGCACCAGGATACATACCAAGAACCAAGGTCTAGATCCGTAGATCTACGCCAACCCTTTAGGCAGCCAACTATCCTTTTGAAAGATAGACCTGCATCCCAGTGTAGTTCGTCTAGAACACGAGCTCCTAGAAGTGCCCAGTTTCAAGGTGTTAAAGACCACTCCCAGGTTAGTACCCCTTGTTACACGGCCAAGCAAGACTCAGTTGCTGATCAAGAAGAAGACAGCAACAGTCAGGACAGTCTTAAGCCTCCATCACCATCAGGATCTGATTTTAGGAATCCTATTCAGCAGGAAACTAGATACGACCATCAGCTCCTAGTGTTGAACAAAGAGTTCATTCCTGATATGGATATGCTCGAAAAGGAATTTAATTCTGAAGAGAACAGAGTTAAAAGAGAAACCTATAGAGCCAACCATACCAAGGAACAGAAGGTTGAAGTTTTGGAGAAATGGAAGTTATTCATGAAAGAGGTAAAAGCTGATTATCTTTTCTTTGAATACCTTGAGAAACATTTCAAATGACATAAAAAGAACTATGTCAAAACCAAACTTCCTAAAAAACCCATTCCACTAACAAAGACTAGGCATTTAACACAAGAAGTAGAGAACCCAACCTCTCCTTCACTAGAAGTTAATGTCTTAGAAGCTCACATATCCTCTAGTAGTTCTAATGAACCCTCCTCAGAAACCGAACAGGAGAAAGAACCACTAGACGACCAACTAGGTGATACACCCCCACTTCCTCCTAAAAAATGGATATCCAAATACAGAGGGAACCCAGCCTTCAAGGATTTCCACAGGAAGAAGACAGCCTCTAAAGAATATAGACGTCAAAAGTTCAAAAACAATGACTTCTATAAAAAGGGAAACCCCAATCCCATAGAGAACCTCAAACCTAAAGCAAAAGGAAAATGCTTTAAGTGTGGAAAGAAAGGACATTTCAAGATAGAATGTCCAGGCAAATCCCCTACCCATTCCATAGTATCTGACGATATCTCAAAAACCCTAGAACTTGACCATCTAGAAAGTGAGTCTCCTAATAGTTCTATTGGCCGAGAAATCTGTCAGATCTACCAAGATTCATCCTCTCCTAGAGTTCTTGATAGCACCTCTAGTAGCCCGGATGAAGCCATACCATGCACAAATAGTTGTTGCAGGATCAACACTATCGAAGTTCTTTCTAAACAAGAAGAACTGCTTCTTGATCTCATAGAACAGATCAGGGACCCAAAAGAGAAATCTCAGAGACTTAGTGACTTCCACAGAACCCTAGTCAAGGAAACCAGTACATCCAAGCCTAGGTTTCAGGAACCCAAAGTTGATTTGGAAAAAATCTACAATAGGTTTACTAAATCCAAGAAAGAGATAACTGTCCAAGATCTCCACAAAGAGATTAAGGATACCAAAACTGAGGTGAGAAACCTTAATCAGGAACTAACCATCCTTAGAGTTGATTACGGTCTCATAAACCTTAGGGTCAAGAATCTAGAATTAACTTCACATCAAGGCAATAAGGACAGAATCTCATTACAGAACCCTTCCGATGATGAAGATGAAACAGTTAACCCTACTGCAGAAATGGAGCCAGAACCATTCAATGAATCGTTCTTGCAAACCATCAGTCGGATTAACTTCCAGAAATGGCATTCCAAAGTCAGGATTGTCATAAGCAGAGATTTTGAATTTGAGGTAGTTGCCCTAATAGATTCGGGTGCTGATCTCAACTGCATTCAAGAAGGAATCATCCCCTCTAAATACTTCCGAAAAACCAAGGAAAGGTTAACTTCCGCAAGTGGAGGAAAAATGCAGATTGAATTCAAAATTCCAAAAGCACATGTATGCCAAGACAATGCGTGTTTCAAAACCACCTTTGTTCTTGTCAAGAATATGACAGATAGGGTCATCTTAGGAAACCCTTTCATGTGTCTGCTATATCCTTTCACCACAGATAGTGAAGGCATCACTACCCATCCTTTTGGCCAGCCAGTCAAGTTTAAGTTTCTTAGGAGCCCAAAACCCAAAGACATCAAAAGTCTTAAAGAGGTTTCCATCTCCAAGACCCTTAACCTTATCAAAGCCAAAACCCAACACCTTAGGTACCTTAGCACTGAACTAAGTTACAAAAGGACTGATGAGCAATTGGCTTGCAAAAGTTTTCAATCAGACATTAGAAAGTTTGAGGAAGAACTTAAGCAAGAAGTCTGCTCGGATCTACCCACAGCCTTTTGGCATAGGAAAAGGCACGAAGTTGCACTACCTTATATCAAGGATTTCCATGAAAAGAACATCCCTACCAAAGCCAGACCTATCCAAATGAGTCAAGAACTTATGGATACTTGTAAGGCAGAAATAGAGGATCTTCTTAAAAAGGGAATCATCAGGAACTCTAGGTCACCATGGTCTTGTCCAGCCTTTTATGTCCAGAAAAACGCTGAGATTGAGAGAGGTGTCCCTAGACTTGTCATCAATTACAAGCCCCTTAACAAAGTCTTAGAGTGGATTAGGTACCCTATCCCCAACAAAAGAGACTTAGTTAACAGGCTTAGTAAAGCAGTGGTCTTCAGTAAGTTTGACATGAAGAGTGGTTTTTGGCAGATACAAATCAGAGAGTCTGATAGGTACAAGACAGCCTTCACCACACCCTTTGGTCATTACGAATGGAATGTAATGCCCTTTGGTCTTAAAAATGCACCTTCTGAATTCCAAAACATCATGAATGAGATTTTTAATCCATTCTCCAATCATACCATTGTGTACATTGATGACGTACTCATCTTCTCAGAGTCCCTAGACAAACATTGGAAGCATCTCAGAACATTCTTCCAAACCATCAAAAGAAATGGTCTTGTTGTCTCGGCCTCAAAGATTAAACTTTTTCAAACAAATGTCAGGTTCTTAGGTTTTGATATCAAACAAGGAGTCATCAAACCCATAGACAGAGCCATCCAATTTGCAGAAAAGTTTCCAGATGAAATCCTAGAAAAGACCCAACTCCAAAGGTTCTTAGGATCTCTCAATTACATTTCTGATTTCTATCAAAATCTTAGGCAAACATGCAAGCCTCTTTTTGATAGACTCCGAACCAATCCTCCTCCTTGGACACCCACTCATACACTGGTTGTTCAACAGGTCAAGAAATATGTCAAGACACTCCCTTGCCTTGGAATCCCCTCAGAAAATTCCTTCAAGGTAGTCCAGACTGATGCCTCTAACATTGGTTATGGTGGCATTCTCCTTCAGCGTGCTAGTCCCACTTCCCCTGAACAGATTGTCTGTTTTCATTCAGGAATTTGGACTCCCACTCAACTGAATTATAGTACTATTAAAAAAGAGATTTTATCTATAGTACTATGCATTTCAAAATTTCAAAGTGATCTTTTGAATCAAAAGTTTTTAATAAGAATTGATTGTAAATCTGCAAAACATGTTTTAGAAAAAGATGTTCAAAACATTGCATCAAAACAGATTTTTGCACGTTGGCAAGCCATTCTTTCAGTTTTTGATTTTGACATTGAATTCATAGCAGGAACCCAAAACAGTATCCCTGACTTCCTGACCCGTGAATTCTTGCAGAATCCAGAACAAAATGTCCGGGAAAAGACCCGTACAGCCCCAACCTCCCAAAATGCCTAAACAGCATACCACTAGGAGTACCAGTCAGGCACAGAACCCTGGCCCTTTAGTACCCTTTTCCAGTTCACAAAGAACCCAACCTGTGTCACCACCCACTGTTGCCAATCGTTATTTGGTCTCCACAATTCCAAGACCAAACTACCAGAGGCCCCAGGGACAACACAGTTACAGTTCTGCTTTAGCCACCTTACCGCCCAAGGCAACTTCTCCATATACAGTTGAAGAACCCTTTGGCCCAGTTGAGCCTAAGCAACCTTCTCTCACTCTCCCTCCCAGAACAGGTAGAGCTTCTTATATCAAGAAACCTTTTGTCCAACATATCTCTTATATTGAGCCACATTTGGCCCATATAACGGATCCATTGGCATTAGCAATGGAAGTATTGCCCCATGAATGGCATTTCCTTCCCAAAAGCCCAGAAAAAAGTATCAAATTCTATAAAGGCATTCTCACCCAAGAAAAGTCTGCCAGAATAGAAGACATCAGAGACAAAATTACTCCCTCAAGAGTGTTATACCATAAGTTCATAATACAGAGTTTTGTAAGCTGCAAGGATTGGGGACACCCTTCCACACTTAAACCACTTACAGTACTCGAAGGCTCAGAACCCCTGTACAATTATTATGACTATATGGATGCATTTGAAAAGGTATTATTCTTCCAAAATAAGACCTATGATCACTCATGGTTCATTCAGTTTGACAGAAATTTCAAAGGACAGATACCTTCGTGGTTCCTCAAGTGGTGGGAAATGTTCGATTCAACTCCACAGAACCTCCCAGAACCCCTACAGGACGCACTAAGATATTTCAGTTCCAGATTCCAGACAGACAGGCATACCTCACAGTTTCCAGCCATCTTGCATATGACAGTTCGATACAAGATCCACTGGATAAGTATGTGGAGCTATGCAATCAACTAGAATCTGCTCGATAGGGAATTCTTTACAAAATGGTGGGATAAATTCAGACCATCTGATGCTATCTCCAAAATTTATAAAGACTTTCCTCTTCCAATTCAGAAACCTATAGCTCATTGCACAAGATCACAGTCGAGCCTAGACTCCGTCCAAATATCCGGAAAATCTAGCAGAGAACTCAGAGATCTTGCCCAACAACTACTCCTCCAATCTGAACAGCTAGAGACAGCAGAAAAGAACTCTCCTGCCTCTTCTGAAGCTTCTTGCAATCGTACCCCAATTGACCCATTCCAGGATTCTCAAGATCCTTATGATGGTTACAATTTGGACAGCGATTATGAACCTTGATGCTCCAGAAACAGCTTCAGAAATCCCAAGTTCACCTTTGGCATTGACGGTTACTATTCAGAACAGTACCCGCACTGCAGAAGCTGACCTTCACTGCACAGTCCAGAACACTATGCAGAATTACTGTTACAAAAGCAAGGGGACAATATACTGTTCATAAACAGTGACCAGTTACTGTTCACTCAACAGTTCCCCAGCAGAATCATTGAAGTTACTGTTTGCTTTCGGCTGAAAAGATATTCACCTGGAAGTAAAAGCATTTCACCTTCCGTGATTCAAGCAATCTCCTGAGGCATCCAAGGCTCCCTCCATCTATATAAGGCACCCTTGGCATCAGTCTTCGGCAGGCTTTCTACTCGCTCCTCAGCATAGAACCTCCCTTAGGCAGAAAATCTCCTTAAGGCTAAAGACCCATTTCTGAGTATTGTAACCAGAATGGCTCTCTCCTCTTCTCTTCCCCTAGTTTACACTTGTACCAGAACTACATTTGTAACCTATTTATGCTTCCGCCCCCAGTGCCCTCTGAACGGCACCCGTTGCATGTAGTTTACCCCCATATATATATATATATATATATATATATATATATATATATATATATGTATATGTATATAACCTATCATTTAAAATTTATTGTGAAACTTTTGTAGATATAGCATTTCTCATGTTTAAATTGTAACTATTACATTTTCTCTTATTATTGACTATAAATAGTTCATATCCTATGTGTGACTTTGATGGCCATATAAGACAATATATAATGGAATTCATTTCTCTTCCTTTCATTTGGAATAGATATAATCTATTTGAGGGTTTTTATTTTAGATTTAACAATATACAAAATGTCAAAATGTCATATTATTTAAAATTTTAAACTATATGATACCCCAAATATATATATATATGTATGTATGTATGTATATAACTTTAAATAATAATATTTAATCTTAATTATTTTGTTGACATTCATGATTTAAATTTTTAAATAATGTAGGACCAAATGTACCTTTAAATTTTTATTTTAAATTTAACACTTGTCTCATATTCTAACATTCATTTATTTTTGTTGTTAAAGTCCACCAATGTCCAGGTGGAAGATGCCAACTTAGGTTGCCCCCCTCTACTCATTTTTTGTTATTAAAAAAAAAAAAAGTTAGAGTCTAATAATCAAATTCATTGTTACATTATCAGTTTGTGAAAAATTTATGGTCAAATTGGTAATAACTTTAGCATTTCCCTTTCAAATAAAGATAATCATTTTCCACATATATATATATATATATATATATATATATATATATATATGTATGTATATGGTTGGGCTCAAATTACACTTGCTATAACTCTAAGCGATCTTATATCACTCAATATTTTTTAATTGGATTCAAATTTTGACAAATCCATCATTAGATTACATCATCTTCGTATATTCTCCATGCTTGCAAATTTTCAAGGTGATCGATGATTAATAGTCATGTCATCAATCAATTGTTTGAATTCAAGTTTTTGTAGTTTAAAATAATGCATAATAGATGAGTTTATGGATCGAATAGTAAATAACATCTAATTAACATAAAATTGGCAAGAATGTTAACAACATATAAAACATGTAATTCAACGGTAGGATTTTCAAAATATGAATTTTATAACAAGTTATTGGGTGGTATAATATTGCTTAAAATCACACCAGGTTTTGGAGACCACAGGGAGTCCATTTCTTCCATGGAAAGTTAATGTCAATCTTACTGCACCAAAATGAAGGTGTGTGTGTCCTTGTTTCTACCATGGAATTACAAATTCTCTGGGAAGGGCAAGGGTAATAAAATTTTATGTTTCACTTGCTGGAATATTATACTAGTCAAACTTGGAAGCTTGGATATATTCTTTTACAGTAAAAGGATGAGAATGACCTAAAAACTTTTTTATGGATTTTTTGAAAGAATTTTGGGGTTTATCAAACACAATATAAAGATATACAATAGGAAAGTCAATAATAGGGATCTTACTATCTTCAGGTATATGTGAGATTTCATACAAGTAATCAAACCTATTTGTAGTGGATTTATGTAAGGAAAGATCAAAGGCAGATTTAGTGGTATTAGTAACTTCTAAAGATGAACTTGTCGTGATAGTTTCTTATAGAAAGAACTATTTACCAAAGACCTAATAGGACTAAAACACCAACTCCAGGCTTAAACGTCCACCAGGGAACTTTGGCAAAGTAGGTTCTTTGAGAATTTTGAGAGCAAACTCCTTAGTGTTCTACTTGATTATCAAATCTAATGTTCTGATGTGATTAATACAGAGGATCCACATATTGTGGCAACTGTAAATCACAAAGTATACTAATTAGGACAATAATCAAAGTATACTAATCAAAGGAAAGAAACAAATCATAGGTCTCTGATACCAACTATTGAGAGACAGACCAAGAAACGGAGATAAAGGGTGTAAGAAGATTATGGAAACTGGTTTATAACATATATTGCTAAGAAAGTATAAAAGATGACATGAAAATATGCGATAGAACACATAATATATATATATATATATATATATATATATATATATATATATTATGGGTTGGGTTTAAGTTACACCTAATATATATATATATATGACTTTTGGTTTGCCTAATAATATTTTGCCACATAAGTTTTTGTGTCCTCACAATTTTACACTTTAATATTTTAATTGGATTTAAATTCTATTTTATATTTTCCTCTAAAAAAAATTATATTTTATATTTAAACCTTCAATTAAATTATAGTATAGATAGTCCAATATACAAACACAAACATCTTCTAAAATATATATATATATATATATATATATATATACAAACACAAACATAATAAATATTTATTAATAGCTACCATAATTTTGTATTTAATAGTTCCATATAAAACAACATCATAATCAATGTCTATTAATAAATATCATAATTATCATATTTCATATAAAGGGTAATTATTAGGTACTCTCAGAATACCATAAATGTATACTCCCCCATCTCACATAACTGTGGATCCCACTAATTAAATATATGATGGGACTTACAATTCATGTGAAAGAGATGAGTACAGATTTATGGTACTCTTGGAGTATTCAATAATTTTTTCATTTATTGAGAATCATAATTTTTTCATATTTATACAAGCACAAAAAAAAAAAGTCTACAGATAACTATCATAATTATCAAGTTCCATATCTATATAATAAATTAAAGAGAGAAAAAATATTTTTTTAAAATAAAATGATATTTTATTGAACCTTTTCATGCGTTGCATGAGTTGATGACTAGTATTATATTATTGGTAAGGACAATATTATGCATGGTAGTTAATTATATAAATGGTTACTATAAAGGCCATCAACTAAAATTTGACCATTTCGATGACACATTTAAATGCTGAAAATTTGGATCATATGCTTACCAAAAAATAACATTTACATTTGTGGACGCCCCCAAAAAGAATTTTGAAAAATATTTTGTTGGCTTTCATCCCACATTAGGTTTTTGGTAACGTGACTCATATGTGCTTGTGTATTTAGAGTGGAGTGTGTGTGCGTGAGTCCCTTTTTTCTTATTTTTATTTTAGGAGTCACCACCAACCATTGGTTTTGTATTAGGTATAATTAGTCACCTAAATGTCTAATTTATTTTAAGATACCTAATTAACTAAATCAAAATTTAAAGGTTCGTTAATCTATATATATAATAATAGGTGAAGTAAAGAGAAAATCTAATTAGATTTCAATTGGGTTCTCAATTTTGCGCCACTTGTCCTAACCAAAACTCAAAAAAAAATTTAATTAAATTATAAATTCGACTTCAATTTTGTGTCATGTATCTTATCTAAATTTTCTAATTTTTATGCCCAAATAAATGATGCATTAACATTTAACACGGAAGCCAATAAAACTACAATGATAATGCTCATTAGCCTAAGCAAAAACATCTTACCTGCACACTTTTATGGAGATTATAAATTGGACTCCAATTTTGTGTCATGTATCTTATCTAAATTTTCTAATTTTTGTGCCGAAATAAATGATGCATTAACATTTAACACGGAAGTCAAGAAAACCACAATAATAATACTCATTGGCCTAAGCAAGAACATCTCACCTGCACACTTTTATGGGTGATCTCAATAGAGTTTGGAGCTCTTCTAATCCCACAACCAGAACCAAGGAGTCCAATGAGAAAGACTATAAAAGTAAAACATCATCTCCTCCTAATTCCATATCGTCATCCCATGTCTCCTCCTTTCTCAACCTCTGCCAACTAGATCCACACACTGCCCTCTCCTCCTCCTTACAGATTTCTTAGAGCAATGCCGGGTTCAAATACAATGTTCAATCCCACTCTTCCTTACTTCACACTCTTATACATTAGAGCTTCATTGGCGCCTCCACGAAGATTCCAAGCTCAATGATCAATTCTTATTTTTTAATAGTTTTTAGTGTGTCTGGATTAAGATTTTGTTAATTTGTTAAAAGTGACAAAAATATAATCATATATATTATATTAAGTTGAAGTTCAATTTTAGAATTCAAATTGAATCAAATTAATTTATAATTGTAGTTTAATTTTGTGCTATGTGTTCAATTTGATTTTTAAATGTTGGTGTTAAGTTATTTCCATTCATAATGCTCAATGTGAAAACTAAATCTACTAAGATAAACATCTTATCATCACAATTGTTAATATTTCCGTGCGTAAGCACGGACTACATGCTAGTTAAGGTAAACCAAAAGTCTTTGAACCAAAGATCTTAGATTCGGAAGTTTAGTTACGTGTGAAGAATGTGTTAAGCACCTCACAACGCCTATCCGAAAATAATACTTCATTTTAATTTATGAAGAAATAGGATACTTGGCATTTTGAATTTTTTTTAAAGGTTTTTGCAAACAATATATATATATACACGTGAGTAAATATTTATGTATAACTATTATGTGAATAGTAACTCCAACAAAATATGCACAATCAAAACATGTAAGATATATACATAAGTACCATGTGAAAAAGCATAAAAGTATACTATACAATAACATGTGAGTATCAATTTATTATATAGCTAGCATGTGAATACTAAAAACTATACAAAAGCAAACACAACATAATGAAAAGAGAGGGTTGGAAGAATAACACATTGTTGTCATCCACCATTTTCTCTTCTTTTTTTTTTTTCTTTTTTGTATCCATGCAAAAAGATGACAAAAAGAAACTTATTAGTGCCAAGAATTGTTAGGGACAATTTAAGTTTACAAGATGTTCAAGGACTCAAGGGAATGAGTCTTGAATACTAATCCACAAACTACAACTATTCTAAGAAAAAGCTTGAAAATAAAAGTTACAATATTAACATTAATATTTTAGAAAAGCACTGTTTTCTTAGAAAATATTTTTTTGTGAGATTTTGAATTTTTTTTTTTGGTAAAAGTTTTGAAAACCTCTGTTTGAAACCATGTATTTTTTGAAGGAAGCTTTTTTTTTTTTTTTGAAAACGTTCTTTAAAAAAAAAAAACATTTTTCACATATTTAAGACCTTTAAAACATTTTTGAAATGAAGCCTTTTTGAAAGCAATTTGGAAAAACATTTTTGAAAACATTTGACAACATTTTTTTTTCTTATTTATATTTTTGTATGCTTTGGCCTTCCTTTTTTTTTTTTTTTTTAGAAAACAGATTTTTTTAAAGGCAATTTTCGGAAAAAACAATGAAAAAAAAAAGATTTTTTAAGTTTTGAAAAAATAGATTTATATTCCCTTTAAAAAAACAGTTTGGGAAAAAAAAAGATTTTTACTTTTCAAAACAGTTTTTCAGAAAAGCAGATTTTTTTTTTAATAAAAAAAAACAGTTTTTAGAAAACAGTAATTTTCAAGAAAACTGTTTTGAAAACAGTTTTTTTTTTTAAAAAAAATTTACCGGATTCTTATAAAAACAGCCCTTTTTTATGAAAATAGATTTTATAAAAATTTAAAATATATATATATTATAAAAGTTTCGGGTTTCCCCCTAAAAATGGAAAATTTTCTTTATTTGAAAAAACTTTATTTCTTTTTTTTTTAAAAGAGGAAAAAGAATTTTTTTAAAGGTTTTGTTTTGAAAAACTTTTAAGAATAACAAAAGAAGAATTTTTTTTTTTTTTTAAAGACCTTCCCTTTTTGAAAAAAAAAAAAAGATTTCATTTTTAAACAAAGAGGTGGGAAATTTTTTTAGAAAAAGCATTTTCTTAGAATAATATCCAAGAATATTTATTTTATGACACATTATTAATGAGAAAAATAAAGGAACAACAAAAATAAAGTGCGGAAAAATAAATTGCATGGAAAATAAAGAGCTTGAAATTTAGGGGGTGTTTGGTAGAGTAGTTTGAATAATGTTGTTTGTAGTTTTTTGAAATAAGTGTGGGTGAAAAAGTGTATGAAAATATGTATAATGTTGTTTAAAATGTGAAAATGTGAGTTTGAGTTGTAATACCAAACAGGCCCAATGACATAAAAGTAAAGACTTGGAATTTAAATGACATAAAAATAAAGGGCTTGGAATTTAAATGAAATAAAAGTAAAGAGTTTGGAATATTGTAAAGATTGATTATTATTATTATTATTATTATTATTATTATTTTTGTTTCTCTCTTAAATAGATTTTAATCTCTTTCAAGCCTTATGGATTCTTCAACATAAAAAAAATGGGAGTTCTAAGCCATCGCGATTCTTATGAGACATACCAATATTGTGCTCTAATGAAGGTTTAAAAACCATTTAAGAGAGATAGTATAATATCTTTTTTTATGTGTTTAGATAATATACATGCGTGCATACACACACTTAAGTGCAATGAAATAAAAGGGGAGAGGGGATGTGCAAGGAATTAAATGGGATGATATAAAATAAAAGGGATGGGGATTGAAATAAATGGGATGACATAATTCAAAAGGAGATGGGGATTGCTTGAAAGTAAATGGGATGACATAAAATTAAAAGGCAACAATAATAAAATCCCTAGATGCCTAGGTGGGATGAGATTTCTTCACCCTAAGGGTACTTCCCATACATAGCCTAGGAGATGGTCCAATTCCCATCTAGGGATACAAACACAATACTATAAACCAAAAACAATAATATGAACATTGAAATAAAGAGATAGATATATACACAATATGTACAAGAGCAAAGTAAAAATAAAGCAACTATGAACAACAAGCAAAGCAAAAGAAATGATTTTATATATATAGAAATGATGATTTCAATATAGTAAAAGGGGTGGGATGGGTTTAGTTATTAAGAAACTAACCCATCCCAAAAGCCTTACCCATAAAGATTACAACAAAGAAAAAAGGATGAGGCTTTTTTATGTGGGATTTCCTAGAGAGAGAGAGAGGAGAGAGATAATTTTTTTTTTTGATTTTCTAAAACTATTTTTTTAGAATTTTCTCATTTTTTTTCCTGGTTTTCCTCACTAATTCTATATTTTTTCCACACTTTTTCTCCTATTTTTCCCTATTTTCTTCTTCTTCTTTCTTCATAAATTTTTTTTGGGGGGGTGGGGGGAGGGGGGTATTTACACTAGTGCTAGCAAGCCATTGCAAGGGGTGTCTAGCATTGGTGTATCCTGACATTAGCCCTTTTTGTCTATTTCTGATTTCTAGCCCAATCTTCATGTGGCTGTTTAGAGGCCTTTTCCAAGCTCCATTTTCTTCAAATTTTATATGCACAGATTGCTCTAGATGTCTAGTTTCAAACGGTTCTAGCCTCATTCAATTTGGAGCTACAGTCGTCGAGATATCGCGCTCGGAAGGAAGGTAATGCAAAGCTGAAAAATTCTGGATGTTTTTTCTTGAAAAATACATATCTTTTAGGGGTGGCAAAATCAACCCAAACCCATTTGCCCACCTAAACCCATCAATTTAAATGAGACCCAAACTCACTTAATTATTAATTAGGTTAATACCCATTTAACCCAATTAGACCAAATTATGATCCAAATATCATTTTTACAAATCACCCAACTCTAAAATGCCCCAAACCACTTAAAATTACCAAAATGCCCCCTAAACCTAAAAAATGATCAAAATAACATCTAAACCTAAAAATAAAACCTATAAAAAGACCAAAATACCCCTTAAACCTAAAAAATGACCAAAATATCCCCAAAACCTAATAATTTACCAAAATACTCATAAACCGAAAAAAATGACTAAAATACCCTTGAAACTTGAAAAATGACCAAAATACCCCATAAACCAAAAAATGACGAAAATACCCCTAAAACCTTAAAAAGAAAAATACCAGAATACCCCCTAAACCTAAAAATTACCAAAATACATACGAAACCTAAAAAATTACCGAAATACCCCCAAAACCTAAAAAATGACCAAAATACACCTAAAACCTACAAAAAGACCAAAATACCCCCCTAAACCTAAAAATTACCAAAATACCCCCGAAACCTAAAAAATGACCGAATACCCCCCAAAACCTAAAAATTACCAAAATACCCCGAAATCTAAAAAATGACTGAAATACTCCCAAAACCAAAATACCAACTAAACCTAAAAAATGAATGAAATACCCCTCGAAACCTAAAAATTGACCAAAATACCCCCTAAACCTAAAAAATGATCGAAATACCCTTGAAACCTAAAAATTAACCGAAATGCCCTGGAAACCTAAAAAAATGATCGAAATACCCCTGAAACACCTAAATATGACCAAAATAACCCCAAAACCTAAAAAATGACCAAAATATCATTGAAACCTAAAAAATTACCAAAATACCTTGAAACCTGCACCAAAGGACCATAATGAAAGTCAAAGGAGGCCAACCCAATGAAATTTGAGTCCAATTGGAGTAAGGAATCAAAGGAAATATGCACCAAATCCAAGTCCAATTCGGATTAGGATTCCAGCTTGCGGACTAGTTAGTATTTTGGGCATAACTTTCGATTCAAATGTCTAATAGAAATGTTCAAGTTGAGCTGGAAAGTTAACTTAAGGGGCTACAATTTTGTAGTTTACCAAAAGTCTAAATTCTAAAGTTAAATGAGGTGAAAACGGCGATTAAGTGAAGCCTAAAAACTTGAGATTTTCTCCAAATGGGAATTCAACTTGTAATAGGATTCATTGACCTATTTAAAGACTCTTTAGGGCAAAATTTAGGGGTGAGTTGCCGTAAATCATAATTTAGGTTTTCTTAAAGTTCATTTATAGTTTTTTAGATTTTTATTTGTATTATGACTTACTAGAAGTATTGCTAAGGCAAGGGTTGAAACCCAGCTGTTTATTAGTATATTCTTAACAATTAGTTTTATGGTTTTTATGCTTATGTTATTATGTTTTTAATTGATTTACTCATCTAGAAAAATGTTTAGTTCTGTATGATTCTTTGGTTTATTGTAGACTCCGGGCACGTTAAATGCTTAGTACTCCCTACGCTAATTCATTAGTTTTGTTTTGCCTAAAATCAATCAATTTCATGAAACTACCTTACTCAATTAATTATTGAGTTCTTATTGTTAAATCATTCAACTAAGATCATCCTTTGTACGAATTTTAGTTGAGTTATAAAATAAATATCGTTAAGACTACCAATAGATGTGTTATGTGTGGATCCCTAAACCTTAGTACCTTAATATATTGCTATTTTTTCTCAATTTAAATTACTTTTACTAAACCATCAAAATCTCTTCAATTAAACATTATTATTTTAGTTTTATTCTCTTGTGGTTTGTTAATTAATTCCATTTTTCCTGTGGATTCGACCTCAGACTTACCGAGTTATTATTTTTGGGAGCATTATTTAAGTCACAACAATATTTATTTTTCTTTAAAAGAATTAATATTTTATCATTTTATATTATATCATCTCTCCCTTAATATATGATTAATATGATATGTTTTTTTGGGATTTAAGTATTATGCTTGCAGCCTTATTGTATGTTTAGGAAAACATGGTGTTAGAGGTTATAGGCCCAACTCGTCAAGTTTCTTTGTTGGGCCAAACCCATGCAAGTAGAGGGAACCATGTGTGGTATCTATCATGGTGGTGATTCAATTGATGATATTTCCCTCCAAGATTGAGGGTTTCACATGGAATCGCCACTTATTTTATTCAAATGGGGAAAAAGTGCAAAATGTTATTAATTTGATAAAAAAATGTTAATCAGTATAACTAGGGTATTGTAGCTTTTTGGTTCTATATACAATTTAAGAAGGACTACATAGTTTTGGTCCTAGTTATTTTAAAATTTTAAAATTACACGAATAAATATTGATTTATAAATCATTGATCTAAGTTTAAAGGCTAAGTTATAAGGTGAGAAGGGGTTAGGCACCCACCTTGCCAAGTGAAACCGATGTTCTAAATTCTTGATCTAAGTTTAAAGGCTAAGTTACAAAGTGAGAAGGGGTTAGGCACCCACCTTGTCAAGTGAAGCCGGTGTTCTAAACTATAGCGACCAATGGTTATGTCACATTATGCAAGAAAACATGTTATTAACACTCAAGAGGATGTTGTTCTTCATTAAATATGATCAAGACTAGTGCTCAATGTGTGACTAGTGGAAACCTTATTCTAGCATGTGATTATATAACGTGGATTGAAAACTAAAGTACAGTGATTGTGTGTGCTAAGTGACAAGAATTAAAAATATACATATTTGAGATAAAATTTTAAGGAATCCTAAGATCTATCATAATGCATTAACATGTAAGAACATAATCATAAACACAGACAAATATCAAAGAAACATTCAAACCAAAGAGTGTGCTTAAATCCTAGTTTCTATTATATAGTCAAGCTAAACATGTTTATAACACCACAAGCATGCTATTCTAACTTGCATACAAATCAAACAAACAAGGGGGAGGATCCCTTTTAAAGGATTTCGATGAGTGAGACAACAAATTACTTGGTTGCAAACTTGAGATTAGGAAGACTGGTGTTTACCCCAGTGTGATCCGACTAGGAAGATGAACCATAAGGTGCCTTTGTTTGTTTGTTTGTTTGTTTTTTTTTTTTTTTCCCTCTAAAACCCTAGGAGAGAACCTTGGGTAGGGGGTACTTTAAAAACCTCAAGGTGTAAGGCAACAAGATACCCAATTGTAATTCAAGACTAAGAAGACCAAATTGCCTTTTTTGCAATTCGAGACTAGGAAGACTAAACCACAAAATGTGCATTTCTTTGTTACTTCCAATCCAGAGCAGATATCTTCGAGCCCTTTGGGCGAAAATTAGCTAAGACCTTGTTCTTCAAGATGGTTTAGCCCTCTCATTTTAGTTCTTGCCCAATCAGTATAGTTTATTGCACGACGTTGGGTCAAAATCTGCTAGTTTCCCTGAAAAATAACAGTGAAGATTTTATTAAGGTGTATTTTTGTGATATCTCAACCGTTTTAACTCCGATTTTGACTTATAAATTATCATTTCAAAGGGAAAGACATGCCCTATGAGACAGTCTAAAATTCAACACAATCCAATGGTTGGATCAAAATGTCAACTTTTTGACCCTACCTCATTAGGGTCTTGGTCATATTTTCTGTAAAATGAATTTTTCAAATGTTGTGACTTTTTGATTCACCGTTCAAACATGTTATGATTTTGCACATTTTCTAATTTTTTTTTTTAAAATTTTTTTGGTCTTTGTTTTAACACGTGAATCGGTGCCGAACAAAATACGGTATCGACAACATTAACCAAAAAATAAATATTTGCAATATAATTGTAGGCTTTTGTTAACAAATGTCTTAAAGACAATGATTAAAGTACATTTACTATCCATTTGGAAATTGCTTATTTCCAGTAATTTATTTGCATAGTGTTTATAAAAAGATATAATTTTTGGTAACTTTTATTTAAATGTGTTGCAAAAATGTAATAACTAGTTTATTTAAAAAAAACTAAAAGTTTGATTATTCGTAAAAAAATCTAAAACAAAAGGCTAAAAGCTAAGATTAGGTTTGGTAATAGTTAGGGAGAAGGGGAGAAAGAACATTATTGTAAGCTTTCAAAAGGTGTTACAAAAAAATTTTAATAGGACCATTAATTCTTTATGTAATAATTTATTATTGTCATAAAAATTTGGGGATAATTACATAATAATGTATTTGCATAGTTTTTACTTAGTATCTATTTAACTAATAAATGTTCATGCAAAAAAAAAAAAAAAAATTCCTCTCTAGCAAATAAGTAAAATGCGATGAACATTCCTCTAAAAAAAAAAAAAAAAGAACATCATACCATTTTGAGATTTCTTAATTTATTAATATATCGCTCATGACCTTTTATATTTTATATTGATCTCAAGTACATTATGTGCTCCAGTGCATATGCATATCTATATCTAAATTTTTTCCCTTTGAAATTTAATCCTAACTCCAAATGTGCAGATCCATACGCTGCGATTGAAACTCTTTTTGTGTCAAATGATAATATTTTTAAAAGAGTTGATGCTAGTGATTTAACATACCACTCCATGAAATTTAACACTCCACAATCTACATGCATACGACCTCAATGGGATAAGGACACGTTATAATATACAGATTGGATCACACTTGCGGGTGTAAGAGTTGTCTAGTTCAAAATTGTGCATTTTGCAAAAATGCTGTGCCACGACATAGATAGTCCTAACGCACCCACAGATGCCCCATGCCATGCATACTACAGGTTTAAGTGGGCCGGGTCAATGATTACATGCGTGAGGCTCTTATTTTATAAAAAAAAAAGAAAAGAAAAGAAAAAAGAAGCTAATGGGGCTTGTTTATATGGTCCAGGTCGTGTAAGGTCCCCACCCAAGTGACATGTAGCCCAACCTAAGAAGTCCATCCAAATCTTAGCCCATTTCGTGGAAACTTCTTGCCGAGCAAGTCAGTCAACCATCAACGTATTAATTTCTACTTTCTAGTCCTCTATTGACTCTTAGCCATTTGCAAGCTCTCCATGAACTCCCTAGGTTGGCAAATAAAATTTCAGCTATTGGCTGGATCTTATCTTATCTTCTCAACGAAAGGAATGGAACTGCAAAACGTGTCTTGGAAGTCATTTCAAAGGTAAAGTTTGTGCACAAGCTAGCCATGCATGCATATATAGACTTCCATGCTTTTTTTTTTTTTTTTGGATGAGAAATATAGACTTCCATGCTTCACTAGTCTCTTTTACTAAGTTTTATATATCTGTGAATTGCAAGCTTTGCCAGACGAGCAGGGGCAGCGCCACGTTAAGACCACCCCAGGGTGGTCCTGGGACCACCTGACCTGAAATATATATATATATATTTATATAATAATTTAAATTTTTTTATTTGTCTACCTTTTAAAAAAATTTTGGAAACACCCTCAATTTTTTTTATGCCAAGAAAATTAAATTTTACACCATAATTTGTTTTACATTCAATGGATGAATGATTGTTTAGTTGTGTATATTAAAAGAGATGTAGTTTGTAGTATTTATAATGAGACTATCATGCACCGATTTCAAAATATGAAAACTCGTAGAAGATAATTATAAATTTTATGTACTTGCGTGTTTTTTTATTGTTGTTGTTGTTAATATATGAATTTTTCTTTTTATTAGATTGTATAATTTATACTTCTTAAAAAATACCATAAGAAAAATTCCTAAAGCGACAACCACAGGCGAGTGCACCGTGATCTTATTTTGTGGAGGTTATTCAAACACATTTCCACCAGCCAGTGTTCTTCAGATTTTTTATAAGACTAAAGCAATATTCATAGGGATTAGTGACGTCAACAGGTGGAAACAGGACAATCTGCAAGCATAATTTATAATTTTCTCTCGGACTCTCACCGTACATATATTACCATATGAATTAAAATTGTATTTAAAAATATAATATCAAAATAGATTGTGTAAAAAATGTGCAAATAATGAGTATGTAATAAAATTTTATTCTAAATTCTACTGTTTGTCCTTATTCTTTATTACCATTTATCACGGCATCAGGCTCAAAAAGAAAAGGAAAAAAAAAAAAAAAAAGGATTGCCAACTCTTCAATTTTCCATGGCCCTAGTGCAATATATATTCATGGTAGTGAGAGAGGAAGGATATTAGGATAACCGTAATATGGGATGCTAAAAAAGTTTTATTTTACCCCTAAAAACCTACTCTTTTTTTTTTTTTTTTTTTTTTCAATTTTACAATTTTATTTTATAACTCACTCAACATCTTAGTTTTTATTTTTAGATACAACTTATTAAAATAATATAAATTACAAAATTAAATCATATTAAAAAACTACTCTTTCTCTCTCCTCTCCCATCTCTTTATTTCCTCTCTTCCTCTGTTTCTATCTCTCCAACACCACCACGTATGAGCTCAGCCATGTCCCAGTAGCAACCCAACATTGAAGCTCAGCCACCACCACCACCCAATTACTGAAAGTTTGTCCAACCAACCACCCCCACCCCCACCCCCACCTAAATCCTAACCCACTGATCCAAATCACAAACCCACTGTAATACCCCAATTTTGTTTTTATGATTATCAGTGCATTTGTCATTTTTAATATAGAGTTGAGGTGCTATATGTGTGTGCACAGTAAGATGGGAGTGGACAATTTTGTGGTGCTACAAATAGGTGAGAAAATTAAAGTTTTAGTGCATACGATTTGGTGTGGCAATTAAAATAATAAATAAATAAATAAAAGAGAAAGATGTTTTATGGGCCTCTTGGAGACTAAAGAAATAAGTTTAAGTGAGTTTTATTCTACAGCCCACTACCCCACTAAGCCCCACATCTCTGATGCGTCAAATATAAGGTAGATGCCGAGATATTAGGGTTTTTCATAGAAAGGGTTTCATCACTAAGGAGGCTAGGAGGTGTACTTTTCCCTTGGAGTTTAGAACACATACAATTGAAGAGACAAACAATTTGTTCAAGGTATGATTTCTCACTGTTAGAGACAAAAATTTTTTTTAAAAAAAAAAAGGTTTGCATGATTATTCCATATGAACGCACGAATAGGTGATAAGCCTTTAGAAGTTTTGTGTCTTACAGTTTTAGTGATGTCGTTTGGGTAGGGCCAATATATAGATTTTTAAAAAAAAGTCTTGCTTTTATGTTATTAAGTGAATTGTTTTCACGAAATCCCTGAATGCTCATAACAGTGCAATGAATAGAGATTTTTTTATATATAGAAATATATAAAAGGATTTAGTCTCAAAAGTTCCTGGAGTTAACGCAACCTTGGATTAGTGCTGAGTTATTAACTCTTATTGTAATCTATAATATTGTTTTAAGTTTCAAAGATTTTAGTCAATACATGCTATGGGTTGCTAAGTCCTACGGGTAGAGATTTTTCTATGGATACTATCAATATATATATATATATATATATTTGGATTTTATAGAGTATTTCAGGGCAGCCTAGAATATTAATTGTGGTTATAGAAATTTGTTTGAACTCTAGGAGTACAGATTAGCTTTGGGGAAATATTGTTACGGTGAGACTTTGATAAGGAATATTAAATTGCTTAATTCAATGGTATATACGAAAATAGTTTTCATACCTGATTTTTGTAGGACAGTAGGAAAGAAAAGGGTTGTAAGGATTAGATTCCATGCTTATTGATTAAAGTAATTTTCTGTTTAGAGCTTACGGAAGACTAAAAGTGCTTGTCTGTGTTCAGATATATTAGCAAGAGAGGTAAGTTATTATGCATAATATGCACAAGTTTTTGTCCATTAGGTTCTTAGAAGTTAAAAGTTTTCAAAAGTTTTGTATTTCAAACTTATATTCTCTAAAGTTTGTCTAAAGTATTTTTGTATCATTGAAAGAGAAATTTTGACATTAAATAAAGAGATACTTCGAATTTTAAATAAGTTTTGAATCTCCAAATCTCATTTAAAAGATGATTTCTAAACTAAACTATTTTTAGTAAATATTTGAGTTTCAATGTAAGTTTTCTAAAAAGGTTATTGTTCTTTAAATTTTGTTAAAACCAAGTGATTTCAAGGTCATATTCCTATTCTCCAAATGGTATTTAAAATGTTTCTTTTAGCAAAGTTAATTTTCAAATTTACTTAAGAATTGTAATATATTTACATAAACTCCTCAGACTTTATTCGTTCCCTAAGAGAGTCAAGCATCCTTTGATTTATGTTCTATTCAATATTGTGATCTTTAATATGCCTCTGTATTTGAAAAGAAATTGTTAATACCAAGTAAATTATTATATTTTGTATAAACTTTGCTTTGTGATATGTGACTCAAGATAAGTGTTTTTTTTGGAATTGATCAGATATATAAGATATATGTGTAAATCCGCTCACATGATTGTATGTGAGAATATGGTATTTAAAATGTTTCTTTTAGCAAAGTTAATTTTCAAATTTACTCAAGAATTGTAATATATTTACATAAACTCCTCAGACTTTATTCGTTCCCTAAGAGAGTCAAGCATCCTTTGATTTATGTTCTATTCGATATTGTGATCTTTGATATGCCTCTATATTTGAAAAGAAATTGTTAATACCAAGTAAATTATTATATTTTGTATAAACTTTGCTTTGTGATATGTGACTCAAGATAAGTGTTTTTTTTTTTGGAATTGATCAGATATATGTGTAAATCCACTCACAGGATTATATGTGAGAATATGCGTTGATCCCTCACTAGTAGGGGTTAGATGTTGGTATCCGCTCACAGGATTGTATGTGAGAATATGTGATGTGTATATGTGACACCGTGCTCTGATCAATTATCTGTATGTGTTTTCGAATAACTTTAAGATTTGATTATATATATGTGTTTAGTGGTTCTTTATATGTTTGGAAAACTATATCGAATATTTTGAGTGAAATTGTGAAATCAAACTCGTGCTTTACTTGACTCTATTCTGTTGTATATTGTGTATAATTGCTTACTAGATGTGTGGCTCACCCCATCAATTACAATTTTTAGATTAAAGTTTAGTTGGGGAACAAAACCTTTGGATTGTTTCGTAAGGTGCAAGGTAGAGCGTGAGAGTTTTAGGCGAAGTCAATAATACTTGAAGTCTTAAAAGATTATTAGTTATTTTTTATTCCGCTTTAGATTTCATTGTATTTTGGAGATTATTCTAAATTTGTGGAGTTTGGATTTTTGTAAGAGGTTTTTAAGAGTATTGTTTCTTGGAAGTTTTAATTTATTTTGGATTAATTATGTTTAGTAAGTTATATAAGTTCAGCAAGTTAGTCATGTATCTAAATTCATATTCCATGGATTTGGGTCGTGACACCCACGCCCCAAATCACAAACCCATGGCTGACCCGTGACTGCCCTCAAATCACAACCACAAATCCACCGGAATCCGCCACAAAACCATTAGCTATCCACCACAAATCCAAAATAACAAACCCATCCACTACCCACACAAACCCATCGGAGCAAACTACCCCATCCAAACCTGATTGAAAAAAAAAAAAAAAAAAAATACCCTCAGCTAGTCCAACCACCATTCCTTTTCGATCTGAGTACGAAACCCATCACCGATTGACCCAAACTCCAACCACAGCCACCGACCCAAACTCCGATTTGTGCCATCACCAAAACCCACCACCTAAAATCGCTAGGATCACGAGGGAGGGTCAAGAGAGAAAAGAGCTTTGGAGATTGCTAGGGAGAAGTGTAGAGAGTTGAGAGAGGAGAGTTTTGGAGTTTTGAGAAACTGGGAGAAGCGTAGTCAGAGAAAAAGCGAGAGAGAACATATTTTTTCAATAAATAATAATATTTATTTTACATCCAACCAACTGTTCACAGGTTGCAAAATAATTTGCAAACCCACACCCAGATGGAGCAAGTTTTTCAAGCTTAAAGTTGTAAAAGAGCAACCAGTGGTGTCTACAGGTTGTAAAAACAGACGCAGAGAAAAATTTACTACTTATTCCAGTTATCTGTGCTCACAAGATACTATATTAAAATTTTCATGCACTAGGTGTTTAACATTTGTTCGATTTTATTTTTTACTTTATAAGATCTACTTGAACGCAAGCATGACACAACATGCATTCATGTGGGCCCTGTGACACAGAGACGAAACTAATTTGCATATAGTCTGATGCATCACGAGCATTTGAGCCTCCACATTCATGGACAATCACGTTTAATGGTACTTAGCATTTTTTTTCCTGGTTTATCCCCTTAATGGAGAAGACTGAACAAACCATGTTTTGCATATTCTTATAAAGCACAAGTCTTTTTTTTTTTGGAACATAAAGCACAAGTTTTCACCCCAAAATCAAACAAGTATTAGGGCAAATTAGAAATCGTCACCTTCTTATTTAATTTGGATGAAACTCGACAAAGTATTTTGCACAAGATTGCAAGCCTTTGGTGGAAAGAATAACAATTAGCTAAGATCAATTTTTGTACTGTTAACATATATCCTCTCATTAATTTGCTGGTAGATTACAACTTTTTCAGTCGGTTAATTTATATTTTCACTTATGTAACCATGGGCGTTGGGCCTGGTCATAGCTGATGGCATCATTTGCGCAAGATGATCTAATCAATTCTATAAAACAAAAATTGTAGGTCATCTCACAAATCACAATAATGCATCAAATTTCCACATATATCCCCCTTTAAATATGTCAAAATTTCACTGGGCAAATAACAAAAATAATTCAGAATCTTTGTTAGATTAGATTAATTAAGCTCTTAATGCGAATCTTGAAAATATATATCTATTCTCTTTAATGTCCATTGGTAACCATACATGAGGAACCACTTTTGAGCTCCTTTATTTATTTATTTATTGTGTTTGCATCATGAATACCATTCTCGTGGTATATATTGCAGTAAACTAGAGCAATCATTACTCTATATGCAACAAAAAAGGTCTTAAAGAAATGGGATTCGGGATTAATAAAATAAGACCACCAAATTGCTCCGGGTGATGGTTTCCCAGCCACAAAATTTATGCTTTGTCTTTTTTAAGTTTGAATAAAGGTTTCTAAGTACAAGTTAAGGCCCTTAAGGGTATCAATTATCAAATGCAAACATTATATGGTACTCTAAATTAACATTCAATATTTCTCTCACCCGTGACATGCAAAACCAACCCGTGAATTCCCAGCTGACACGTGCCGCCACTCCATTGTTCCCTTTAAAAGAAGCATCTAGAGATGGCCATCTTCAAAATTCAGCAAAATCAACTTATCGCAGCATGTGAATTTTGGTGTTGGAATTCTGATAAGACAACCTCAACCTAACTTCTCTCTCTCTCTCTCTCTCTCTCTCTCTCTCACATAAGTCATAAGGCATGATAGGACCCTACATCTCTATTAGTTTATTTCACTTGAAACGGTTCATTTCAAGATAAAGATTTTCTTGAATGTAAAAGCATATGAAATATTTAAATGAAATGATTTTTGTAATATTTAATCTAAATCATGAAATGAATTATTTTAAACAAATGAAAATATTTTAAATGAATAAAAATATATTTTTTATATTCATTATATTACACAATATCCACAATTGATGTGCTAAAAACTTGAAATATATGTCCTCATTTCAAAATATGAAAAAAAAAATGTTGAATATAAAAAAGAGAAGTGTAACATTTAAAATATTCTCACAACAAAACCTGATTTAAAGTAATTTCAGTTATAGGTCAAATTAAAATAAGTAACAACTTATTCATAGACGGAGCTATGCTTGGCATTGCCCCCCCCCCCGCCCCCGCCCCCCCAGTTTTTTTTTTTTTTTTTTAATTTTTTAGAAATACTAGTATATATTTATGCACTAACTTTAGCAATTTGGTTCAATAAATTTACACTTAATCCCCCTTAACAATATCATTGATCCTTTTAAAGGCCATAAAAAAGTTATAGATCTAAAATCTAGAACAAAATTAACAAGCCCAAAAAAATTAGTCCAACAATAAAAATGACAAATAGCAAAGCTAAAAATGATTAAGCCCAATCCATAGTTGTCAAATCTGTCAAATCGTGAATCATATCGTGAATCGATTTTTGATTTTTCTGTATCATGAATCGATTTTTGATTTTTCTGTATCGTGTATCATATCGAATCGTGTATTGTAAGATACACAAGCACCTAATAAAATTATAAAATAATTATAGATATACATATATAAAAGGTATATTTATTATAAATTTGAAATATATTCAACTAATGACCAATTTAATTGTTACTTTTGTAATAAAATTTAACAAAGCTAACTAAATAAATCAAATTAACTTATGTTTATAACATGCACATTCAAATTGATTAAACTCAGAAGTAATACATGATATATGAATCAAAATAATAATATCTTTTCATCATCTTGGCTAATCAACTCCATCTAAGTCAATATTATCATCACGTTTAGCATCTTGCAAAATTATTTTTTAATAGACATTTTCTTCATTATTATAAACATTTAGTTTTTTTTTTTTAAATTCTAATAATTTATTCTTTATATTTATTCTTAGCATTCTAGCTTTTTAGACTCAAAATAATAATAACAAAGCAAAATATAATTATATTTTCATTTAATACATTATTAATAGTATAGAAAATAAATTTGCACATATGAAAGTGAGTGTTATAAGTATAGTCTAAATTTTGTAGGAGAAAGAGAAGGGGGGAAAAAAACTCATGGACTTGCTATTTTATTAGACTCAATTAAGTTTCCCAATAATTTTGTGTTAAAGAAGTCTAACAACTTGTTTAAATCAAATAAAACCACAAATTTTAACAAAAAAACCCATTTTAAACCCACATATCTATGTATCGTACGATACGTACGATTCATCGATATGATATGATTCATACGATACGCACCTATGTATTGGACGATTCATGAGCACTAACGATACACCATTACGATACGAAACTTTTTGTACACGATATGATACGTATTGTATGTATGATACGTATCGCATATCGTATAATACTGACAACTATGGTCCAATCAATTAATTTTACCCAAAACAAACAACCTAACCTTTTAAAAGATTTTAACAAAATAATTTTTTCATTACCCAATAGCAGATGCACACATCAAAGACACATAAACATACAAAAAAAAAAAAAAAATATAGCAACAGACACACGTCAAATTTCATTTTCATAAATGATTGCATTATAATGTATTAAGAAAAAAATATTTTTGTATCTTTGTCTTTGTTGACATTTTGTTAATACAAAATAGATATTTTTTTAAAAATCTTTAAAGAAAAAAAAGATGCTTATTTGAAGTTTTATAATGCTTTTTTTTAATACTTGCCCCTAAACTTATCATCTTAATTTTATTAATGTGTACGTAACTTTCTATTTCAAAATTGCCTTTCAAACAAAGAGAACCCATTTTTCCTTGATGCTGCGGACACGTGACCCTCTCAGGTGGACCCATTAGCGCAATAAACCAATAAGAGAGATGGTGTGGGGAGCGCATGAAGCTTAATCTGATGTGTCATATCAGAAAACCATAAACACAAAATTTATCACTACTACTCTGTGTCAGGCACGAAAAGTGCACCTCTCAAATTCTCAATCACTGGTATGAAACAGACTTTTAAGTTTCGAGTTTGATTATGTTCACCCGTGAGAGTGTACACGTGACAGACTAGGACAAACTCGTACATCTAACATGCCAAGTTTTAGTTCCCCTGTAAAACCTAACCTCTATAAAAAGCCTCTCTGGGCTCACATTTTTTTACATACTCATACACTCATACATACCATTTAACGTTGGCCTTGCATGCATATGGTGACGTCCAAAACTTGCCAAGCTCCCTAGAATCCAGCGCCTTAATTCAGGTGAATTCAGTTCTTCAATATTAGTACTGTAGTATTGTTAATATATGTTATTGTATGTGCTGTATAATTGTTTTAATGAGGGGTCACATGAGAATTACAAGTCGGCATGAAATGGTTATTTTATTGTAACTTTTAGGGACTGTTTGATAAAGTATTTTGTGTAACAGTTTTCAGTGTTTAAATAATATTACACGTATTTTTATATATATATATTTTTTATTTTTAAAAAATACAAACAACATTACTAGAACAATATTATCAAACGGTCCCTTAATTTCATGAGAGATGGGTTTTTGCAAAAATTGGCTTATATATATGGACAATATAGGGATTTAGATGCACCCGTGAATGGTTTAATTCTGTTGTCGCGCACCTACTACATGGCATGGCTGCCTTGCTTCCTAGTTCTATGGCCACAAGGTGCTAAACAACAACAAAGAGTCACGAGCTAGTCCTTTTGCTTTTACATCAAAACCACCATGTTCACCCATTTGCTACTGCCATCTTAATATTCTCTCATCCCCACATTCTCAAAACTATTAAAGTAGCTCTCTCTCTCTCTCTCTCTCTCTCTCTCTCTCTCTCACAGCAATAAAGGAGGTCATGAGTGAAACAACAATCAAAATATTGGCATCACATGGAATATTTACATGTCTTGAGGGAATAAAAGTATAAAACATCTCAATCAATATTTGATGGTAATTAATGGCAGTAGAGATTGGGTTTGATATTACAAAGATGGAATATCATACTTATTCATATGTAACCAAAATAGAATAGTGGTTGGTAAGCATCGAAGTTAATTGATTGTCTAGATTTATATTTATATATAATTTTTATTGAGAATTTGATTTATTACTAATAAGGCCAACTGATGTATATTTTATTTTAGACACACATTTTTTTTTTAGGGGAATTTTTTTTAGACAGAGAACTTAAAAGTTTGAAGACCCTCATATATACGTGTGTGTTACCAAAAGAAAAGAAGAAGAAGAAGACACTCATAGGTTAAAACCAAAGTTAAAAGTGTCATTTGAATAGACCAAGACTTCCTTTTTGTAGATGGCAGTATGAGGAAAAAAAAATTTCTGTAGACAGCAATATTTGGACTGTTTTTGTTTGTTTGTTTCTTGAAACATATATTTGGCTTCATTAATCATATAATACACATATACATGTGTTGTGTTGGGTTGTTTGTGTCGATATATATGAGTGTGTTTGTATATGTATATCAGCATTCCATGGTGATCCAAGGCACCCGAATGTCAAGATGTAAATACTATACAACTCTTTTGTCATGAATGGTGCTAAAACTCTTTCTCATTGTATGAACAAACCTTTGGTTAATGCTCCTTACATATTTTTTAAGTTATTCCCAGTTTAACATACAAAGGTACCCTAGAAATCGTCAAGAACAGGTGCATCTGTTGCAAAGAAGTGGCAAATTATTCTTCAAATAAGAAAAAACAGTGACACTTTCTAATACATTTAAATGTAGAAAGTGTTAATGATGGTTAATACTTAATATGTTGTTAGGACTCAAAGACTTCTCTACCATGCATGACTATATGATCAAAGTCTCAATAAAATAATAATTAACTGCTATATGGTTTTACGAATCCTAGGTGCCGTGCCACACCAATGGTACTTAATTTATTGCACTATTATTACCAAAAATAATTTACTGCACTATAATGCCATTGAGATTGCTCATGTACCCTACATGAATGAGTGCAAAGGAGAGGATCATCTTCCTTCCAAGACAGCATGCACAGCTTAAAATACAAGGCCACGAAGAACACATTTGGTTTTTGCACACTTTTCTAGGAAATAAGGGCCTCATAGCAGTTCACAAGCTCAGAACTATTGAAGATACAATTCCTCACAGCTTTTACCTCACAAAAAACAACAGTTAGGGAATTAAAAAAGAGAAAAAGAAAGAAAAGCTGAAACATGAGATAATTGGGCCACATAACATTGAATCAGACCAAAGAAAATAGCATGAGAAAAAGTAAAAGTTAGAGACCATTAAAAATAAAATCCATGTACAACAAAATATTGCTCTGCCAAGATTGTCACATAAGAACAACCTACAAAATCCCTACAAAACCCTCCAACCGTTCCTAGAGACAATGACATTTTAATCAACTGGTATTTGACACGTATCAAACTTATGACATGAGAGATATTCTTCTGAGGAACTTTTAGTCTGGGTATATAAGTATATGAGCCTTTGCTTCAAATTGTCTTTGCCAGGATGGTTTATTTGAAGCCTCTAGTAGTTAACTCATTCTTTCTCTGCCATTAGTTTTCTACAATTTTAACTATTTTTTTTGTCATTTCCCAGAGGAACACTTGTGTAGCATTCTGTGGTGGTTCCTGCTCTATCATTAAGACATTCTTCATAGTGTTGAAGACTATCTAGATAAGCCATCAAATATTGCTTATCATGGACCTTGTTCACACTCTGTTAGCTATTTGGATCATAGCCAGCCTTGTCTTTCAGAATTCAAGCAATGTGGAAGGACGATATCATTACCACAGGAAGCCGAAAAGTTCTCATAGAGGTTCCCCTGGTTCTAAAGCCCCTGTATCTTCCCCTGATCCTCAAAACCCTTCATCACCAACTAGTCCTCCTTCTGTTCCTGCTGACCCCTATCCAAATGATCCTGGAAATTCTAGTAAAAACTGTGTTTTTGATGTGAGATCTTATGGGGCTGTTGGAGATGGTTCAAATGATGACACTGAGGCATTCAGACAAGCATGGAAAGAAGCTTGTGCAGTAGAATCAGCAGTAATTTTGGCTCCTGAAGGTTATAGTTTCATAATCACTTCAACAATATTCTCAGGGCCATGTAAGCCAGGACTTGTATTCCAAGTAAGTAATGAAACTCCTTGCTCTTTAGCTCATTTCAGTATATTGCTGTAAATTTTTTTGTGGTCTATACAGTTCACTTAATTTTAAGCTTTATTTGTGAAAAGGTGGATGGAATCCTAATGACACCGGAGGGACCAGATTCATGGCCTAAGGCAGACAGCCGCAAGCAATGGCTTGTGTTTTACAGACTTGACCAAATGACTTTCACAGGAAAAGGAACCATCGAAGGAAATGGCCAGAAATGGTGGGAACTCCCCTGCAAGCCTCACCGGGTAGTTTATCTTTAATCCAATTTACACATTTATTTATTTATTTTTTGGATAAAGCAATTTACTGTTTTACACTATGTTAATTCTAAGAAGCATAGACACAAACATGGGCGCGATGTGACATATGACACGATAATTCTTAAAAAATTAGGCACAACGCTGTTGAGATATAATAATAAATTGATTATTATATAGCTTTAAATATATTTTATATATTCTTAGACATATTTTTACCTTTATTTTAAGTTTTCAAAGCAAAATAATAATTATCAAAATCTATATATATATATATATAATCAAAGGAATTTTTAAGAGAAAAAACCTTTTTTTTCCGACATTGAGGACACTGAGTGTATGGAAGGATGGAATATTTTGCTAAATGCTATTTTGTTATCTCAGGGTCCAAACGGGTCGACGTTGTCAGGACCATGTGACAGCCCTGCAGTAAGTTGAATAATCAGAAAAAGCCAATTCAAAAATTTTAGTTACTAATTTGATTTTTTTTTTTTCAACTGACTTAACAATCTTGTTTACTAACTTTACAGTTAATTCGGTTTTTCATGAGCACAAATTTGGTGGTCAGTGGTCTACGAATCCTAAATAGTCCTCAGTTCCATATGAAATTCGATGGTTGTGAAGGAGTATTGATTGACAAGCTGTCCATCTCTTCACCTAAACTCAGCCCCAACACCGATGGGATCCATATTGAGAACACTAAAGCTGTTGGAATATTCAACTCCATGATTAGCAATGGTAGGAAAATGGTGACTTTATTTACTCAATTTGTCAAGTGTATACTTTATTCAGTTAATTGTATTAGATATTAGATTAGATGTAACGGTTATACTTTATTTAAACAGGTGATGATTGCATTTCGATTGGACCCGGGTGTTCAAATGTAGCAATAGAGGGTGTCACTTGTGGGCCTAGTCATGGCATCAGGTGCGTATTCTCTTTCTCAAATAAGTATAAATCTTGCCTAACTACCTATTTGTTAAGGTTGAGTGAAGCATTCATTATGCTTCAATCATGTCATTGTATTGACTAATGCATTACAAATGGTATAATTATCTTTCACAATTAAATCAACCATGTTGCTTATTGATCAATGTAGCCATAAAGATAAATTTAATTAATTTCAATTATATTGTTCATTGACCAATGCAGGCACAAAATTGAATTTAATTAGACTAATGAACTGTAGGCATGAAAGCAAATTCAAGGAAAAATTAGTTGTGACCACTAGGGCGGGTTCAATAGCATCTTGGAGGTACATCCATAAGAGGAAAAATGAGAATCAAAAGGCAAGAATGGCCTATATTAACATCTCCTTGAAGCCATGCGGCACCTGCCTCATTTAATAAATCGCTTTAACAGTTGAAATTATTTAAACTTCCAGATAGAAAGCTGAAAGCAAATAAATAACCCATGTAGAATCCTAGGATAGATGTATACTGGATAGTTTAATAGTATGTTGGTTTATTGGATCTTGTCAACAGGTCACCTAAGTACATTGTTTAAGAAATATATATTTAGATTTAATAGTATGTTATAGTATGTTGTACTTAGATTTTTCAATTAAATTCAACCACGTAATCACATTAATGTAATTTTCTCCAAATGATAATTAAACTCGATATACCATGTGAGTTATTGATGCACGGACATTATTGAATCTAATTCAAAAATCTAAAGTAGAGAATTCATTGAATTTGTACTTTAGTTTTACCTCTTTTTTTTTTTTTTTGATGAATAGTTTAGTATGAAATGGGACCAAAAACTGAATTCTCTTTCGGTGTGCCTGACTTAGTTACTCTCATTTATTTTCTGCAGCATTGGAAGCCTTGGAGTGCACAATTCCCAGGCATGTGTTTCTAACATTACAGTTCGCAACGCAGTCATTAAGGAATCGGACAATGGGCTCAGAATCAAGACTTGGCAAGGTGGGACGGGTTCAGTAACAGGCATAGCATTCGATAACATCCAAATGGACAATGTTATGAACTGCATTATCATAGACCAATATTACTGCTTGTCAAAGGCTTGCTTAAACGAAACTTCAGCTGTACATGTCAATGACATTTCCTACAGGAACATAAAGGGCACCTACGATGTGCGCAGGACCCCTATACATTTTGCATGCAGTGACACAGTTGCTTGCACAAACATAAAACTTTCAGAAGTAGAGCTATTTCCACAGGAAGGGCAACTGCTTGAGGATCCATTTTGTTGGAATGCTTATGGGAATCAGGAGACTTTGACTATACCTCCCATTGATTGCTTACGAGATGGGGAGCCTCAGAATGCGTTTGAGCCATCCACATATGAGTGCAATTGATATATTTTAGTGTTTTCTGGTGATTAATGTTATAGAATACTGTATAGAGCCCAAGAGGCCCTTCTCTATTTTGGGTCATTATTATTACTTTAAGCTCCATCCCTATTTGGGCTTCCCCCTTATTGTGTGATGAGATTTAGACAAGGGCCTAATATTTTGGGCCCATATTGTAATAGATTGGGTGCTTACATTGTAGTATAAATATCAATGCTAGAAATTGTTTCAAGACTGATCCATAGTTTGATCTAGGGGCGTCAATTCGGGATAGAGTGTTGGGTTCATGTTGTGTCAAGGTAGAGGTATTCGACTAAATGACTCAACCCTAACCCGACTCATTTAATAATCGTGTCATGATTCTTCAACTCTAACCTGACCAATTAATAAGGTAGGTTGACTTGACCTAACTCATTTGACCTGCTTAATAAATGAGTCGTGTTGGATTAATATGAATGTAACACAACTCATTTTAACTTGCATAATATTAAATATAACATCCATCTAGAAATAATTTTTTTATATCACAAAAGCAGTGTATATACTTCAAGTCTTCAACCCACATTCAAAATAATATAGTTCAACAAAAATTTAACATTCATCTAGAAATAAGTTTTTTACACTCCAAAAGAAGTGCATACACTTCAACCTGAATTCAAAATAATATAGTCTAACAAAAATAAAATAATATAGTTCAACAAAAATATAATATCCTTGAAACTCGCCAAATGCTAATTATCAATATTGAAAGAATTGGAGCAAACAGTAGACCAATTTTGACTATGAACTAGTATATAAACTATTTCAATAAACCCACTTGCAAGATATGCAAACGGTGTCCAACACTAATACAAACACCAAAAAAAACACATGGCACAAGACAAAAGCTACAATTGTGGCCTTAATCAACAATTAATATATCTCATATATTAATAACAGCACATGGGTTCAAAGTTTATAGAACAAAAACATTATGCCGAAAAAATTACTATAGAATTTTGAAACACAAAGAAAACAGTTCTTTTTTCTTTTCTTTTTTTTTTTAATTTTTTTTAAAAATTCTAAAACTAACTAAACACATTAGAGAGAGAGAGAGAGAGAGAGAGAGAGAGAACAATAACCGGTTCGAGACTTTGAGTTTGAGAATTGTGTGTGAGACTATAAAACAGTAGAGTGAGTTGTACTGGTCTTAATCAACAATTAATATATCTCATATATTAATAACGGCACATGGGTTCAAAGTTTATAAAACAAAAACATTATGCAGAAAAAATTACTACAGAATTTTGAAACACCAAGAAAATGGTGTTTTAAAAAAAAAAAAAAATTCTAAAACTAACTAAACACATGAGAGAGAGAGAGAGAGAGAGAGAGAGAGAGAGAGAGAGAGAGAGAGCAATAACCGGTTCGAGACTTTGAGTTTGAGAAGTGGGCGTGAGACTATAAGATAGTAGAGTGAGTTGTATAGCTAAAATAAATAAAAATAAAAAATTAGATATTTATAAGAAGGTTTAGAGATTTAGGGTTTGTAGGGTTTAGAGATCTAGGATTTGTAAAGTTTCAATTTCCAATTATATCCCTTATAAGTTTTTGTAATTACTCACTTTTCTTTTTATATTTAAAATATATGTTGGATATAAAAGGTATTTGACAAATCTAAAATAAAATGAATATTTATTTGTTATACGAGTTAAACAGGTTGTGTTAAGTGAGTCATTTCGGGTTAACACAAATAAAATGACGTGTCAAACGTGTCTATTGCGGTTTACGCGGGTTGACTTGCTTATGACATGTTTCTTATTGTGTTGCTTTCAGGTCGACCCGTTTATGACCAAAACCCATTAAGGCCCAACCCTAACCGGCAAAAACTTATATCGAGTTCGTGTCGTGTTCGCGAATTGGGTCGAACATTGACACCCCTAGTTTGATCCCCATTCTAACGTAATTCATTTGATTGATTCATGGACAAATAGAATTAACAATATTACTTGTGCCCATCCCTAAATTCTTAACAATATTACTTTTGTTTGTGTGTATATCTAATTTTAATGAAACAAATAACTCAATTAATAAAAGTGAAGGACATGGAGTTTAATTCCCCTTTTTGGTCTCGTTGGCAAATTACTCTCGGAAAGGTCTTATATTTTGTATTATTTTTATTCGACCTATTTATTTATTTAATATTCGCTATTCGATATATATATATCATTTTATAATTAATAATATTTATCCTTTTTTTTATACAAATAATATTTATTCTTATATCCCTTATGCCGCGGCTTACGCCCATAGAAGCCACAAATTGAATTGTCAACAATAGCAATGCAAACACTAGGAAAGTCAATATAGAGCAATTCGTCAATATCTTCGTGATAACTCTTTTGTTAAACATAAGAAATTTAAGTCACTTTGATATTACAATAATTGAACAAAATAAAATATTGTGAGCACATTGTCTCGCACTCATGGGAAGTATGCCTTAGCCGAATGAATCAAAGACAGAGATTTGGGAGTAGTCACCTAGTTTAGATCGAGAAATCAAATTGGGCCTCTTACATGGGTCTACATACCAAATTACGGGTTTGGAGTAAGAGTACAACTTAGGAAGATGTCAGGCACCCAAGATTGCCGGACTTGTGGACTGGCTTCCATTATGTGTTTATAAGCTATGTTTAATAAAGAAGTTATTAAAAGAGTCATAAGCATAAATCTAAACATACATCATGCATTGAACAAAAAAGAACATAATCAACATGTTTAATATCACATAACATAAAAGGAAACACATTAAATCACAAATCAAACAAATTATATTAAACATGGAAAACTAGCAATTAAATAAAGACACAAGGAAAACATATCAAATTAAACCTAACATGAAAAGCAAAATATCAATCAATTAACCTAAAACATGGAATTCAAACTCAAACAAATCACAGAACACATGGAAATTAATTAAATAAAATAAAACGTGATTTTTTGCCCAAATTTAGGTTTGAGGTGCGTACGCATATTCAACCATGCGTACGCAAGGTTGAAATCCTGTATGTCCATCCTTGAGCATGCGTTCGCATCCTTAGCACAGAAATTGTAAAAATCACATGTTTAGATTAAATCAATTGTGCACTTGAGTTTAAATCAAAGAGAAATACAAAGGAAACACCAAAACTAAATGAAAAACTACATCATTGTCATATTAACTTACATCAAAGAATATATCACTATAATAAAAGGAAACACATGTGAAAAGTTGTACATCAATAAACTAACTTGATATTTAAGGACATAAACGAAAACACAAAGGAAATACCAAAAAGTAAGCAAAATTAAATCATGACCAGATTAGAACCCATCATACAAAACATATTATCATCATATCAAATAAATATACCAAATCAAACAACAATAATGGCTTAACTTCAAACAGACATAACTCATTTATTTCAAATCTAGACTACACAAAATATATGTTCAAATTGAAGCCCAATATATGTACTTTCCAATAAAATAAATTTAACTCAAAAATTATTTGTGAATCAAAATTTATGGTAAAAACAGTGAGCAAATATCATTTTTAGCATCATGCGATTTGAACACTTTTTAGTTGTGATTACCTTCGAACTATTGAGAACTCCCTAATTACCCTTGGTTGATGTATGTCTACAAATATAATAATTCTATTTTTTTTAAAACGTGTTAGCCCTCAAAATTACAAAACCCTTCTCTTTTGAACCAATTCCTATTCACCACCCATTAAAGCCATAATATGAAAGGCCAAGTCTTCTTTTGAAAAAAAAAAAATTTTATTCTGATCCCACAGTTCCTTGATTATATGTATGAAATTGATCATATATGAAGAATCAAAGAAGATTTGGTTGGGTAATTGTCATATAAAATACTGTTGAATGCCTTTAGGATGGAAAAAATTCTTAGAAAAAATAGCTTAAATAATCTAACAATTTTGTATGATAGTTACTCAAAAATTAGTTCATGACAACCATAGCCACCATGTGTTGAAAGTGCCACCAAATCTACAATCTTAGCAATTAGAGACACAAAAAAAAAAGGGGGATGCTAAGGACCTGATTGGTAGGAGGATTTTTGTTTTTGTATTCAAAATAATATAAAAACAATTTTCAAAAAAAATTGAACTTGAAACTAGTTTTCAGATAATAATTTTTATATTTTACATGTTTGGCTCCCACTTTAAAAAAAAAATTTCAAAATACTAAAAACAAAAATGATTTTTTGGGAGACCATTTCTATTTTTGAGATTTAAAAAAAAAAATTACAAAAAGTAACGTATAGAATCTATAGATTACTTTTTTTCCTTTTTTTTTTTTTTTTGTGGATAATGATATGGAAATAGAGCTCATCAAAATTTTTTTTTAATGATAAGTTTCAAATTTGAAGTGTGAGAATTCTTTTTTTGATAAAGATAAACTCCTAAATTTAAGAGATAAAAGAGTTTGGACAAATATGTTCAATTTATTTACAACTATGTCAATAAAAATATTTTTTGTATCCTGAAAACACTCCCTAAGCCGTTTTCAAAATTCTATTTTAAATTAGGAAAATTGGATACAGTTTTTTGAAAATTGTATTTAGAAAATATTAGTCAAACAATAAATTCAAATGTGTGACCCACCATTTTATGGATTGAAAAACAAAAAACTATATTTAAATACTCTTACCAAACAGCCCCAAACATTTAAGTTGTGATGAATTTGAATTTTTCTTATTATATAACTAGAAAAGTCATCTTACTGATGGTAACTAATATATATTTTGGCTATGCTAATAAATCGTTTTCTCCTATCTAATAAAAAATTGATAACTTAACCTAATAAAATTCTCCACAGGTTGAAGTAGGGGTAGCAAAATTGGACACGATCCGCGAACCCAACATGACACAACACGAAATTAGCAGGTTATGGGTTGAGCCTTATTGGGTTTGTGTCATATTCGGGTTGATATGACGGACATGTTTGATAAATGGGTTGAGTTAGTATTCAATCTATGGAACCTATTTGATCCATCTAACCCGTTTAATTAAATGAAATTTTACCAATATACCCTTCAAACCCTAGGTATATAAACTTATTAGTTGTTTTGGTTTATTTTCTTTGACATATTGTGAGTGATTATTTGTGGTATTAAGATATGTTTTAGTTTTGAATAATTATTTGTGATGTAGTTACTCATTAGTTCTAAATTTTATATTTAAAATATTTATTTGTTCATTTTTCTTAAATTTTAATCTTCATTTTGATAAAATTTGATAAACAAGTCGATACGACTGACTCGTTTAATAAATGGGCGGTGTTATTTGTATAATTATTTGTGGTGTTAAGATATGTTTTAGTTTTGAATAATTATTTGTGATGTAGTTACTCATTAGTTCTAAATTTTATATTTAAAATATTTATTTGTTCATTTTTCTTAAATTTTAATCTTCATTTTGATAAAATTTGATAAACAAGTTGATACGACTGACTCGTTTAATAAATGGGCGGTGTTAGGGTTGATGAATTTTGACCTGTTTAATAAATGTCGGGTTAGTGTTGACTCATATAGTCGAATAAGCATTAGTTGATACGACATGAACCCGACACACAAAGACGAATTACCACCCCTAGGTTGAAGTCTCAGGTAGATAGTAGGTTCAATGATTCATAAAATTTCAAAAAATAAAATATTTCTATGTGATAACATGGAACAAACAAAAACAAATAGACATAAACATAAACATAACAATTATTATAAAAGTGCAAGAATGGAGATTCAAATCTAAAGTTCATAAATTTGCTTAAATCAAAGTTAGGTATTCTAAATACTGGGATAGGTAATTTTGTTGTAAGCTTTTTTTTGGATGTCCAGTATATAAGTTGGAATTTTAATTTTTTTTTAATTATTTTTCATTAAAAAAAACACAATGTTAAGAGGCTGAAAAGATAAGTACTAGTTTTTGATTTCATTTAATTTGTACATTAGATATTTCAACAACTGAGTCAATGTACAAAATTTTAACTTAAAAAATATTTTCAGGCTAATATAAAGAATAAAAATCTTAGGTACTCTCACTGATGAAAGCAATCGCCTCATTTTGGATTGGTAAAAAATGTTATTTAGATTATGTTATAATTTAGTCTACTAGTACAATGACAGAGCTTAGTGGCTTCAAAGGAATGCATTTGGATTTTACATCACATCCTGTAATGTATTTTTAGAAAGCTATTAATTGGAGAATGGAAGAAGAATTATTAGTTGATAGACGTGGGAGAACAAATACGTGTTGCATTCTTGCTCCAATAATGATTGCTTCAATATCCCTTTTCTTCAAGGATTCCATTAGTTGGAATTAAGACTCTTTCCTACTATTACTTTTATATACTTTTCATACATGCAACAACATTTTTAGCAATACCTATCACCCTTAATTTTGAAACTTATCCTTCAAAGTTTCGGGTGCTAGGAGTTGCAATGGCTAACTCCATCGACATCATCTTTTTTAGTTTGATACTTCCACATCTAATAATTTAGTTGGGAATGAAAATGCATGTTGTAGCATCTTGCGTATTATCACAACCATTATCCTTAAACTTAAAACCAAGAATAATTATACATATAACTATCATATAATTATATATAATACATATGAAAAATGTTAATCACACGCGCATGAGCACGCGCACACACACACATATTATATAATGGGAAAAAGTAAATAATTGATTAAGAAGAAGAAAAACACATAAACATAGAATTTTTTTTAAAAATGCAAATTCTATTACTTCAGAGTTAAGTATACCAACCAATTGGGTAACCAACTTTGTTCAACTTTTTTGTGTGGGATATATGTTATATTTATTTTTCTTTAGAAGAATTGATATTTTATCATTTTATATTATATCATCTCTCTCTCTTAATATATGATTAATATGATATATTTTTTGGGATTTAAGAATTATGCTTGCAGCCCTATTGTATATTTAGGAAAACATGGTGTTAGAGGCTGTAGTCCCAACCCATCAATTTCCTTTGTTAGGCCAAACCCATGCAAGTAGAGGGAACCATGTGTGGTGTCTATCATGGTGGTGATTCAATTGATGATATTTCCCTCCTAGATTGAGGGTTTCACATGGAATTGCCACTTATTTTATTCAAATGGGGGAAAAAGTACAAAATTTTATTGGTTTGATAAAAAAAAAATGTTAATCAATATAACTAGGGTACTATAGCTTTTTGGTTCTATATACAATTTAAGAAGGACTAAATAACTTTGGTCCTAGTTACATTTTAAAAATTGAAAATTACAAGAATAAATATTAATTTATAAATCATTGATCTAAGTTTAAAGGCTAAGTTATAAGGTGAGATAGGGTTAGGCAACCCACCTTGCCAAGTGAAGCCGATGTTCTAAATCCTTGGTCTGAGTTTAGAGGCTAAGTTACAAGGTGAGAAAGGGTTAGGCACCCGCCTTGTCTAGTGAAGCTGGTGTTCTAGACTATAGCGACCAATAGTCATGTCACATTATGTAAGAAAACATGTTATTAAATAGGATCAAGACTAGTTCTCAATGTGTGACTAGTGAAAACCTTATTCTAGCATGTGATTATATAATGTGGATCGAAAGCTAAAGCATGGTGATTGTGTGTGCCAAGTGACAAGAATTAAAAATATACATATTTGAGATAAAAATTTTAAGGAATCCTAAGATCTATCGTAGTGTATGAGCAAGTAAGAACATAATCATAAACACATACAAATATCAAAGAAACGTTCAAACCAAAGAGCATGCTTAAATCCTAGTTTCTATCATACAATCAAGCTAAACATGTTTATAACACTACAAGTATACTAGACTAACTTGCATACAAATCAAACAAACAAGGGGGGAGGATTCTTCTTAGAGGATTTTGATGAGTGAGATGACAAATTACTTGGTTACAAACCTGAGACTAGGAAGACCGATTTTTGCCTCGGTGCGATTCGACAAGGAAGATGAACCGTAAGTTGCCTTCTTTGTTGTTGTTGTTGTATTTTTTTTTTTCCCCCTCTAAAACCCTAGGAGAGAACCTTGGGTATGGGGGTCCCCTAAAAACCTCAAGGAGTAAGGCAACAAGATACCCAAATGTAATTCGAGACCAGGAAGATTAGATTGCTTTTTTTGCAATTCGAGACTAGGAAGACCGAACCACAGAATGAGCCTTACTTTGTTACTTCCTTTAAAACTCTAGGGAGTATGGTGCAAGAAAAATCGAAAAAATGAAGGGAATTGATGACTAGTGGGTCCAAGTGTTGATTGATAATTAGATTACCTCTCTGTCTGTTGATTGGAAAATGGAGACTAGGTCTAAGTGTCAATTGGCACTTGGGTCTAGGTCTAGTCATTATTCTTTCCTATTTTACTTGATTTTCACTAAATGCTTTGATTTTCAGGCAAATATCAGCCCGCATAATCTCACTCAAACATTATAAGCGCCTAATTTTCATATAATTATTCATAATTTAGAATCCATTACATCCAAAATCAAGAAAATATTAATGTTTAGTCATTAGATTAATCAAATGTGTGCAATCCTATTGTTAATTTTGATAAGAACTATTGAGATTATTGCAACGATTTTAAATTTAATATACTTGCAAGCAAGTAGAATCAACTATTCATAATAACACATAATCGAGTTCCAATTATGCAAATCCATCTTAGCCATCAAGTCTCCATTCCACGGTATCCTTTAATCCAATGGTCAAATGAAGGCTCGTGATTTGTTGTTTTGATCATTGTGACTACAACATTTTATGTTCGGATATTGGGTTTATAAGTGATTGCGAAGAGTCTCAATAGCAACTTGACTAGTCTTTTTGGGGGTACAAGTGTAGGTGTGACTAGCGTTTTTCTCAGGGTATTACAAAAGGTCTTGTGACAAACTTCAATTTGGTAAACTCATATCACAACAATCACACTTAGACAAAGCAAATTATGAAAATACCAAAGTGGAAATTCTGGAACATAAGCTTGAGTTTGATACTACTTTCCCAAGTCATTCGTATTCTGATTAGTCCTTTTGAGGAACAAAAAATTGGTTATATCGTTTCATGGTAGATCAATGAATTATTGGACTGAGCTAGATTTGAACTAGCATAGACATATTGCCAACATTTTATAGTATATTCAGGCATCAACCTATGAAGAGTCAAATTTTAATTCTATTAATTCATGATTAGCTTTCTTGTGTAATACCCTACTTCTAGTTTTCATAAGATATTTTTGATTGATATGAATTGGCCCCTTGTGTATTTTGTTTATTATAATGTGAATGATTTAATCATTAAACAAAAAAACTATTTGAATTTCATAATCACATGGAAAAAAAATAGACGTCACCATCTCATTTCAATCTATATTTTTAATGTTAGAAAGTGGGAGAATTTCACTAAGCACCTACCAACCTTAATTTTTTAACTTTTTATCAACAAAAATATTTTCTAATTATATATTCTATTTGTATGCCAAAAAAAAAGTACAATAAAGTGTAATGTAAGTACTTCAATAGTAAATAATATAGTTTGTTAAATGGCTTTTAGTTTGGGTCTTAAGCCTGGATACATTGTAGGGCAAGTTGGACATGGCGCCTCTATAGAATGAACTTATTTTGCTAGAACCAATCTTTGTACAAACACAAAATCTAAAAACCAAAGAGTATACAATTAAGTAAATGTTAGCTAATGGATATCAATACGTGTGTGTGTATATATATATATGTATGTATGTATATATATATGTATGTATATATATATATATATATATATATATATTTTTTTTTTAAGATGAATTGAGCCATAAGATTTTTGGCCCAAGCTCTTGCAATCTTATTGCTTTACCTCAAGATTACACAAAACTTTAAAGTTTGGGATTCAAATTAAAGTGGCCTTGTTTGTATTATCTTTTTTGCCAAAGGATTCAAGTGAAGAGGGTTTTGTTGGAGAGAGGAGAGCTTCCTAGTGACGTATGTTAATACCACTCATTTGGGGGTAAATGGTTTTTTCTGGGCTTATGGTGAATGAAATGTGGATAAATGCTCTATTATATATCTATATATATATAATAAAAGAAAAATTAATTGAACCTTAACTATTTTTAACCTTAAAAAACAGACCAAGGTCTTAGACAGATACAACCTATACACTAACCCTGTCACAAAAAAAAGATTGCTAATCTAGAATTGCCCCGCTATATTTGCACACCTGTTAACAATGGAAAATTTCCCAATACAACAAATTTTCAAAAGCAAATAGATGTTTTCTATAATTGGATAAATTATTAGGTGTACTACCATCATTGTCACATAAGGATAAGTCTAATGTACAAGATCTGCAAGTATCAACAACCACTGTGTGAGAGGAGGGTATAACACACCAAATTAACTAAATAATTTCACCAAAAATTAAGGTAAGCTTCATTTGAGCCTATGAAGGTGTCAAGAATCAAGATGTTCTTGGTGTCTACTTCTAGTAGGGCTGTCCAGCGTTTCACTGACCCACCCAAACCGACTGGGTCCGACCGACCCAAAGCCCAGTGGATGGACCCAAAACCCATGGTTGATCGGATTTAGGTTTGAATCTAACAAAAACTAATGATTTGGGTCAGGTAGCGGGTTAAGGAATTAAAAACCCGTATTACCCGACCCGATCGAAGGTTTCAGATTTTAAAAAAAAAAAAAATATATATATATATATATATATATATGTTCGGTTATTTCTAGGAGAACACGTGAAGACAGAAGACTGATTGGACTAAAGCACTGACTTGTTAAGTGTTACTAACTAAAAACTTACATGCAAAAGAAAATCAACCAAAATCAAATAAAAAAATTCAGAACGGCTAAATTTCAAATCAAAATCAGAGTTTCACTTCCCCATGCCCATAGCCATGATGAGCCCTTACTCCTTACTCCTTAGACTTAGCTAGTTACCCTCAAGGCCTCAACCTTCATCTCTCTCTCTCATAATCAGTCTTCTCTCTGTTCTCTTTGCTCTCTAGTCTCTCTAGTCTTAAGGGTTGATTTCAAAATCTTTCTTTTTTATTTTGAAACAAACAAGTCATTTACATCAAAATATTTCTTCACTCCAACAGACCAAACCCTAGTTGTTGGTTGCTGTTGTCGCCGCCTCAGACCACACCTAACACCATTGCCTCACTTTCTTTCCACCATGGGTTAAGTCTTCTCAGCCTCTCAGTCTCGGCTTCCTAGTCTCTGGTCAGGTAAATTTTCTTCCTTTTTCATCCCTCTTTTTTTGTATTTTGTGATATGGGTTTATCATCTTATTCAAATGATTTAAAACTTAAAGATTAAGGACCAAAACTGACCAAGAGATTGGATTCAAAGATGAAACCCTAATTTTTTTGATTTGATTTGTTGGGTCAAAGACTTGATTTATCACTTTTCAAAGATGAACCCCTAATTTGAGTATGCTCGTTTGTGTTATCATTTTTCAAAGACTTGAGTTATCTCTTTTCTGAGTGTGCTTTGTGTTTATTTTCGTGTTTACTTATTACAGATAGACATTATAGTTAGTTTGATTCATTATTTTAGTGTGCTCTATGTGTGCTTTGTATTTGCCAAGTTTTTTTTTTCTTTTTCTATGATCAATATACTTGTATCTTCACTGTAAAAAAGAAAAAAAAGAAAAAAGATGAACCCCTAATTTAAAAAGATGAAATCGAAACACATTTTTATTTTGCTTATCTGATTGTATTTTATTGCTCATTTTTTTTATTCAAGTAGGCTACTCTTTTTACTTCCTTTTCAAGGTTGAATGCCTAATAGCTAAGAGTTCTCTGAGGTATCATTTCTCTTCTATTTTTCTCTTTTAACTTCTTATTATTGTTTGTTTGTTACATTTGTCGTTGTTTTTGTTGTCGTTGTTTTTGTTGTCGCTTTGACCTGTTGTTGTTGTTGTTGTTGTTGTTGTGTCACTTGTGTGTGTTCTTGTTACTAGGTTAGTAGTATCATTGTTATGGTAGTTTGCTAATGTTTAAATTTAATGTCTTTAGGTTATGGAACCCTCTAGTCATGCACCCCTTTCCAAAACGACACCCACTACCCAAGCTGAACCTGCTACCACTCCAACTAATGCTGAGACACATCCACCTAAACCTAATGGTAAAGCCAAGGTGAGTGAAATAGTTGCTGGTTGTGGTAATAATAGGAAAAAATCTACTACTTGGGATCATTTTAAAAAAATACAGATTAGTGAGTGTCATTTTAAGGCTGTTTGCCATTATTGCCAAAAACCTTATCGTGCTAATAGTAAGGGGCATGTTATTACTAATTTATTGAATCATGTGCCAAATTATGTTAAAAATCCTAATAGAGATGCACTTAAAGGGCAACAAACCTTAGCATTTGAACCCAAAATGAATGGGGAGGAAAGGTTTCAACTTGTACCAACAGCCTTTACTGTTGAAGCTTCTAGAAAGGCACTCGCTGAAATAATTATAATAGATGAGTTGCCTTTTAGGTTTGTTGAAGGTTGTGAGTTTCAAAAATATTCAACAACCTTACAACCTAAGTTGCGAATTAGGGATATCCCATCTCGTCAAACTGTGGCTAGGGATGTGATTGGCATTAATGGTGTTGAGAGAGAGAAATTAAGGGAAGCCTTGAAAGGTCGTAGGGTGTGCCTTACTATGGATACATGGACTAGTATTCAAAATCTAAATTATATGTCCCTCACATGTCATTTTATTGATGATGATTGGAACTTGCATAAGAGAATTCTGAATTTTTGTCAAGTTGAAGACCATAGGGGGGAGACTATAAGTAGAAAGATTGAGATGTGTTTGTGTGAGTGGGGTGTTGATGGCATATTCACCTTGACAGTGGATAATGCTTCCTCTAATGGCACTACCATTAAATTTTTGCAAACAGTAACTAAAGATTGGAAGGGGACTGTTTTAGAATATGAGTTCTTGCACATACGGTGTTGTGCACATATCCTAAATCTGATTGTGGGGGATGGTTTGAAAGAAATTGATGCGTCCATTGCTAGGATGTGTGAAGCGGTGAGGTATGTGAAGTTCTCACCAAATAGAAATCAAACTTTTAGAAGTTTTATGGAGAGATTAGACATTGAATCCAAGTGTTTACTAAGTCTAGATATACCTACTAGGTGGAACTCTACCTATCTCGTGTTAGATACTGCTGAAAATTTTGAGAAAGTGTTTCTAAGAATGGACTTTGAGGATGATAGTTATTCTTCATACTTTATGAACAAGGAAAATAGTGGTGGTTTGGGATCTCCTAGTGGGGTTGATTTTCAAAATTGTAGGACCTTTGTGGGTTTCTTGAAACTTTTTTACATTGCAACAAAGAAATTCTTCGATTCTTTGTATGTTACTTCAAATACCTTCTTTGATGAGATGTTTATGATTCAAGAGAATATTGCTCATTTAATTAAATCTCAAACTCATCTCTTGAAAAACATGGCAACTAAAATGGAAGTTAAATTTGAAAAGTATTGGGGGAAAGGGAATAAAATTAATCAGCTTTTGAATGTGGCTGTGGTTCTTGATCCAAGAAAGAAAATGAGGTTTTTGAAGTTATTTTTTTTTAGAAATTTATGGGGATGAAGTGGCTAATGAGATAGTTGATTTGGTGAGGAAGACCATGGATTGTATGATTATTACTCTTGTGTTGATTCACCAAATGTGGTAGTACCAAGTGAGAGTGAGATGATACACATAAAAGGTGATACAATTGGTTGTACTAATCTATATGCGATGGTTAATTCTCGATATGAGCGTTTCTTAGAGGCTGAGAAGTCTATAGGGTGTAGCAATGAGATTGAAAAATATTTGGCTGAAAATTGTGAGAGTAGAAGGGATGTGAAATTTGAGATTTTGGGATGGTGGAAAGCCAATTCAGATAGGTACCAAGTTTTGTCCAAAATGGCTAGGGATGTGCTGGCTATACCTGTTTCTATGATTGCTTATGAATTGGCATTTAGTACCGGAGGGCACATACTTGATCAATTTTGAAGTTCACTCTCTCCTCTCATGGTTCAAAATCTTATTTGTGCTCAAAATTGGTTGCAAGCCCATGTCCCAATTTATTTTCGCAGATCAAAGGGCGAGATGGAGGCCTTTGAGGATGAATTTCATAACTTAGGTAATATGTTTAACTTCCAAACTTCTTGTCTATTAAGTGTTATTAAATGTGTCATATTCTTGGTTGTGTGTGTTAGAGTTTCAGTCCTTATAACTCTAGGCTACTACTATAAAGGTTAGACCATTTTGTAGTGATACTCTGGTTATGTACTATATTATAAGCCTGTTTAAAAAACTCTATGTACTAATTTTGTGTTCGTGTGTTCTAATAAGTATTACTGTTTCCTCAACCAAAAAATATATATATATATACTTGAGAAAAATTTAATTTATTGCCTTAATTTTTTCTTTTCTAGTTTTGAATCAAGCAACAACACCAGCAATTTCTAATTCCTGCTCAAGCAAATGTGGTACCCATACCACAGTTAGTATTAATGAATGATTACTGACCGGGTATGTTTCTGCCTTTGTAATTTTTGTTGATATTGGTTACTTCCCTTTCTTTCATTCTATAACTTTTGTTCTTTGTCTTTATATATTATTGATAAATATTTTTTCCCCTTGTATTGTAGGAGGAAGGAAGGTCGCATTTTGTATAGGAGACGGTTTTTTGGATATATTTTGGATGCTTTTTTGGACAGATGTATAGCTTTTCTAACTATACATGAACTCTTGCTTATAGGAAGGAAAACTTAGCATCTATGTAGGCTTTCCTTTCTATAAGTTATGGACTTGTTAACTATAGATAATAGAGTAGTTCTTTACTGTTTTAGGAAAGCTATTTTTTGGAAATACTTATAGTATTTCATAATTGTAACTAATTATATATACTGCTAGGAATATTGCCTACTGCCTTACAGACTTGTGCAGTAACTGCCTTCTTTGCTGCCTCTATGGCTTACTATATATATAGAATTATGAAGATGTTCTAATATTTGTAGCAATGCTTGCTGTGTGGTTCTAGAAATTTACTTGATGTGTAGAATGGTTGGCAAGTTTAATATGTGTTCATATTGACTTTTATATGCTTGAGTTTTTTTGAGGCAATTTTGAAGTATTGCCCAGTGCCCAGGCCCTTAGGCTTAGGCAATTTGGAAAATATTTGTTACTTGTAATGTGTGGATGATTAACAGGTGGTTAAAAAAAATGCTATTTTGTGCACTTTTATTTGTTTGATTAATGCCAAGGTTTTACATGCTATTGATGTTTAACAGGTGGTAAAAAATGACATTTTGTGTGTTTTTATTTTTTTGCTATTGTGCCCTGGTTTTACTTTGTATTTTTTTGTTCCCAAATGTCAACATGTGGGTACTGGGAAGTATTAATTTGGACTAATATTGTTTCAAGCAGAGCTTGAAGGCCTATTTTAAAAGAAATGAAGTAAAAAAGAGGCACAATATGATATGATAAGATTCAAAAACTTTTAAATCCTTGTAATTTAGAAAGCCCAATAATTTTGGCCAAAAATGCCCAAAAAAATTAAATCCATGAAAATCTACAAATTTGGCCCAATATGTGGTCTAAACTTGCCAAACCGTTGAATCTGAATTCGACCTGCCCCAATTGATGACCCGACTCGACGGGTTTGACCCGAATGTTCGGTTGAGTGCAGGTCAATTTTCCAACGACCCGACCCAATCAGGTTGAGTGCAGGTTAGGCCCAAACCCTAGCCGACCTGACTCGTGGACAGCCCTAACTTCTAGAATGACGTTTGAAAAACTTAGTAATATGCTATTCAAAGAGTTTCTTTACTAATTGTATATTTATTTTTGATACATTTTAAGGGAAGGATTTAAACCTTGTACATTTTCATTGGATACACACAAAAAAAAAAAATGTCATTTGAAGGTTATCTTTATATATTAAGAGGATTCAAAAAGTTAGTTAAGACTTTAAAAAATGTCAAAAAACCCCTAATCTAATTAGATAATCATTTTTCATTAAAAAAAAAAATGGGGTTAAAATTGTAATTCAATAAAATTAAAAAAATATATATATATACTAGAGAAACTTTTTTCCTAAAAATTAGGGGTGTCAATGTTCAACCCAAACTGTGAACACCACATGAACCCGACACGAGTTTTTTCGGGTTAGGGTTGGGCCTTAATGGGTTTGGGTAAAAAACAAGTCGACCCGAAAACGACATGATAAGAAACGTGTCATAAGCGGGTCAACCCGCGTAACCCGCAATAGACACGTTTGACACGCCAATTTATTTGTGTCAATCCGAAATGACCCATTTAACACAACCTGTTTAACTCATATAACAAATAAATATTTATTTTATTTTAGATTTGTCAAATACCTTTTATATCCAACATATATTTTAAATTTAAAAAGAAAAGTGAGTAATTACAAAAATTTACAAGGGATATAATTGGAAATTGAAACTTTACAGTCCCTAAAACTACTAATACTTTTTCTTTTTCTTTTTTTCTTTTTTTTTTTGGCATAGAACTTGCACAAATGAAATTGGATGAGCTTGTAGAAGATTTTATGAATTTGGACATTAACAAAGAATCTATAGATGATAATTGTGGTCATAGTCAGGATTAATCTATTGTTTACTCAAATTCTTTCAATATTGATACTTAGCATTTGGCGAGTTCCAAGGATATTATATTTTTGTTGAACTATGTTATTTTTTTTTTGGTTAAACTTTGTTATTTTGAATTTGGGTTGAAGTGTATGCACTTGTTTTGGAGTGTAAAGAACTTATTTATAGATGAATGTTATATTTTTGTTGACGTGTATGCACTGCTTTTTGGGATGTAAAAAAAATATTTATAGATGGATGTTATATTTAATATTATGCAGGTTGAAATGGGTTGTGTTACATTCATGTCAACCCAACACGACTCGTTTATTAAGCATGTCAAATGGGTTGGGTCAGGTCAACCTGCCTTATTAACAGGTCGGGTTAGGGTTAAAGGATCATGACATGATTATTAAATGGATTGGGTTAGAGTTGAGTCATTTAGTTGAATACCCTTGTCTTGATACGACACGAACCCGACACGCTAACTCGAATTGACATCCCTACTAAAAATTAGCACTCTCTCTTTAATTATATCTCATACACGTTTGATACATTTTTTTCCTAAAAACTAATACACACTAAACCCAGTAATTTACTCATTTTCAAAATCCTAAATTTTAGTTTCTTAAAAATTTCTTCCTATGTAACCTCACTAACAATAGATAAATTCAAATTGAAAAATTATATTAATATCAAAATAAAAAGGAGTCTTATCGCATGTGCGGAACGCGTGTGATGAGGCTAGTTATTATTATTATTATTTTAAATGATAACTTGATAGTTACTACAATGGGGAGGGAGATTTTAAATCCTAAATGTCTTTGTTAGAAACACTAGGAAATGTCCATTAAACTACAGGACTCTTGGCATGATTCGAGGTAATTGGCCAACAAATTGTTCTTTATGTTCACTAATATCAAGCAATAACTATGCTAAAATGTAAAGACCCTATAGGGTTTGGGTTAGTTGCAAAAACATCCCTTGGGATCCAATTCTTCCTTGTAAATCTTTGAGGTTTTCATATCTACCAAATTGACCCCTAACTTCTGCTAGCTTTTTATGAATAATAATAATAAAAAAATCATGTGAGCAATGATGCGAATAAATTGGAGAATCTTTTTAATGTGATCATGTGATGGCACGTGATTTTTTGTTTTTATTTTTTTTCCATAAGAGCTAACAAAAGTTTGTCCCAATGGCCAATTTAACATATATAGAAACCTCATGGAGTTATAAGGAAGAATTTAAACACTAAGAGGTGTTCTTAAAATTGACCTAAATTCTAAAGGGTGTTTTTTCATTTTGGCCATAATTTAATAACTCAAATAACCCGTATTTTTAGGGGGGGGGGGGGGGGGAGGGTGGAATGTGCTCACTTTTTAAACATTTTTCTTTTGGGTAAAATACAAAAACCACTTATGAGGTTTGAGCTAATGCTAGGCACTACTCAGATATTTTAAAATATCTAATTTGCCCCTAAACCTAAATGACACTTGAAACTATTTGTGCTCATTTTCCCAAAAATTAATTTATGGTCAATTTACTTGTCACAATGCAATCCCACGATGATTGTATTGTCGCAATTATATGCACGAGGGAGTGTTTATGTAGTAAATAGTAGATTAATAATACCCAAAGATGGTCAGGGAAGCTGAAAAATTCTAAGGATTAGGAAAACTTTCAATTTTCAAACAATGTTAAATGCGGTTTATGCTTATGTGGCAAATTTGATATATTTTAAAGTATGGGCTGTGTCTCGTATCATATTAATGGTCAACCCAAACCTCAAGGGTAATTTTTATATCGGAAAAATTACATTTTACCATCCTAAATTATATTCTAAATTATATTTTACACCCTAAACTATACCATAAATTACGCTTTACATTATAAACTTTCAAAATGCATAGTTAGCATTCTAAACTATAACTTGTGTTACATTTTGCACCATGATGTTAATTTTGCTGTTATCTTGGATTGGAAACCAAAGTTTAGGATGCAAAGTTTAATCAAGAGTATGATTTAGAGTTATAAAGTGTAATTTCTTATTTGTTTTTAAAAGATTAAGAAAATTGGCAATCAGGTCTTTTCATGTGGTGCCATCCAACATAACCACAGAATTGATAGAGGGTGCAAAGCGTAACACGAATTATAGTTTAAGGTGCTAACTGTGCAATCTGAAAGTTTAGGATGCAAAGTATAATTTGGGGTACTATTTTTTTTGGTAAAATGTAATTTTCCATTTTATATTTTACCCTTTGTGTTTTGCCCTTCCCAGAACGGCATACCGTTTTCCCGAACCACAACGTGACGCCGAGTCGTTGTTGCTCCCTTCATCATAAAACGCAGCGTTTACTTCAGTCTTGGAAAACTACAGCTCCAGCTCCCCACCGTGCAGGTTCTCTCTCTCTCTATCTCTCTCTCTTCCATTGCCGCCGTCGTGAACTCTGAGAGATGTGATTTAGTTTTCTCTGATCAATTCTACTTCTAAATTTCTCATTCGGCAAGTTTCCCTTCCATTCAAACTTAAGAAATTTAGTTTTCGCCTGCAAACTGTTCGACAAAATGTCTCTAAGAACTCTATGTGCATTTTATAATCCTTATTGATCAACACAAAAAGAACCAAACGCAATTGGCCTTCTATGATTGATTACTATGTTAATATATAATTCTATATTATCTTTCAATTTTCCTTTATTTTTATTTTTTATTATTCGTAAAGATTGTACTTTTGAAGCTAATGCGGTCATGGTTGTCCTTCTCTCAGTTATACAATTCGAAAGCAAACTGAGGAAACATGCCGTCTCTTCAAACCGCACTGCCTCCTGAACTTGCCAACAATGTTATCAGAGTTAGTATCAAATTCTTCTTCATTTCTTTATATTCTGCCATTTCTATTTATTATACAACAGTTTTTTTTTTCCTCACTAATTCAGGCCTTTTGTTGTAGCTTTATCGTGAATGCCTTCGACGAGCTAAATACATCGGCCATCGGGTATACAAAGTTCCTCTCCCTCTCACACTCACACACATAAAATTTACTGAGAATTTGAGTTATAAGTATAGATTCAACTTTAGGTACTTATTTGGGGATCGTTACTGTATTCTATGTTGTACTAAAAATGACTGTTTTAATCAATAACGTTTAGGTCAAATGTCATTTCCTTGGTTTTTTCAACTGAGACGTCCAGAGTTTGATTCACCCTCCCCCAATTTTTTTTTTTTTTTTAAAAAAAAACAAGTGTTTTAGATGTTCCAGTTTTCATGCCTAGCTTGGTCAGAGCAGCTTGCAATATTCCAGCTTCATTTCACACTCTGATTCAAACCCTTTTCCTTTCAAGCTTTCTTATTGCCCTTGAGAGTTCCACATCCCAGCGGCCTATTTGACCTCCCTCCATATACTTTAAGTGAATGAACATTCAAAGTATAAGTGATCTTTAGTTTCCAATCTTCCTCTGCAAATGATATCTCAATTATAGCCCCGATTAGCAAGCCTATCCCTCGTTGCAATTACAAGCCTGTTTTGCACATCCAACTAGCAAATAAAACCATGCTTGGGAACATGCTTTGTATAAATCCTCCTCTAGTTTACTTCCTGAGCTTTTAACTCTAATTTGCTTCCAAGATGAGGAACAGCTAAACGCTTTATTTGCAAAAGGAATACAGAGCCCCGTCCATCTCCTCCTATTTCGATCTCATTCAAACTAACTAGGATTCTTACTAAGTACTACGATCTAGTAGCAGACAAGCACCGTTACCCTTGCAAAATCTTCCTCCACCCACAAGAACTATCCTTAGAAATTTGGATTCAACTTTAGCTACTTATGTGGGTATTATTACTGAATACCATGTTGCATGAAAAATGAGTGTTTCATATGTTCCATATTTCATGACTGGCTTGGTCAGAAGTAGAATGTGCTAGGTCTTTGATTCATTTTTATTTTGGATTATAACCTTGTAAGAACAGTTAGCACTAAATCATTCATGTAGTTATAAAATATAATATAAAAAAAATCCTGCAAGAAAGATCAGATTAAAAAATAAGATATCATCCCTGGAATTCTTGACTAACTTTCCATTGCAGTCTTTCTATGTTTCTCTTGGCTGAGCTGTACATTTTTCCCTCTGCTCCAAGTATACATGTCATTTTTTGAACGGTACCTGTATGGTTCTCCTTGCGAAATCCAAGCTCACATTGTTAATGATTCTCTCTCCGATTGTACTTAGAAGATATAGGATGATAATATTTCAATGATTATTTAGTTTCCAATCATATTGAGAAGACATAGGAAACTGACTTTGGGCCTTCTCTTTTTTTTTCTTTTTTTTCTTTTTTTTTTTTTTTTTTTTTTTTTTTTTTTTTAATTATAAATATGTAGCAACATAACACAGAACTTGTAGTTGACATGGTGAGACAGCAGTTCAAAAAACACATGCACGAGACAGATCCGGAGAAGATTCAGAAGTTGAAGGATGAGTGAGTTTCATCTTGTCTAGTTACTTGCTTGTATTTGTGCATGTTTGGGTTGGTGGGGAATATAGTGGAAACGATGTCTTTGGCTGTCTTATATTGCCAGGGTGCATCTTAGTGGGTTGCTTGATCCTTTAATATATACTTGTCATTAATTGTTTTTACTTGTCACAAACACGTTTCTTCTTCTGCATTAATCCTTGTTTGCAAAGCTTTAATCCTTGTTTCCTTTGTTTTGCAGTGCGGCAAGGGGACTTATAAATCACATACTTTATGAGTCTGAGAAGATGTCTGGTCGTAAATTCAGCAAAAGCGCTTGATGTTGTTCAGAATTTCAATTCATGAGTGCTTTCAGTTGGTGTATCAGATCATGTTTTGGCAAAATAATAATATAGACTTGAGTGGTCTCAATTTTTCTTGTTTATGACTTTCATGTTGCATGTGTTGAACCCATCGGGTTGAATGAAATTGGCATTTTTTAAATTTGCACAGTGGCCTTTCTATGTTCATTTTTCATTTATAAAACTGATGGTTCACGATAAGAAGAGAAATCTGTGTATACTACTACCTATGTTTTATATGTGAAATGAGTTAAGCATAGACTTCTGTCCTTTTGCTTGACATTTGTTAGCCGCTTTAATGATCTGAGTCCTCAACCCAAGCCAACCCATCAATGCAGGCAATATGAAAGGAAAGCCTAAACCCTTTAACTTTTTAGTAGCCTTAAGCCTGACAAAGTGTATTACCTGTCTTTTGTGCCCAAAATAAATGACCCTAGAAACTCTTAAACCCTGAAAAAAAAAAAAAAAAACTCTAATACCCTAATTTTCAGGGCTTTCCTAGCACTCTGCTTTTGTTTTTAATCTTATTGTTCTAATGATAATCTCTAACAAGTCTTCTTTTATTCATCAAAGCTCATCCTAATCTCTCAAGATTACTGCCTTATAGTTTTAGCATCAGTTTGATGGGTTTGTCATGTTCAGTTGGAGTTGGATAAATGCCATTTTTCAAGTATATATCTCAAAGTTAAATTTTTTTTCTTAAGCAAAAAAGGACATTTTCTATTTGTTAATATTTTAACTTATAAAATAATTTTAAGCAATTGTGTCTCCTTAACCAAGCAAAATTGTCAATGCATGATTTTAAAATTCTAATGTGTGGTGATCGAAGCAAATACCATGCTTATTAAAGCTTCTGTACCTTGCTTATTGCAAGTCTCAAAACTTAAAAGAGTAAAGGCAAAACCTCAGGCCGGATGATATTGCACTCCTTAAAGAACAACCAAATGTGGCTAGGCATGGATAACATTCCACAATGCACGTACAGTGTCTTGGTATATTGTGAGGCACTGGAATATAACACATATATAAGATTCACTTCTATTATTAGAAGAACTTTCTGTTACAAATCTTCTCCCACTAACTTTTTTTGCATAAGCCTTGCAGCAATAATGGCACAGATTAAGAGTTATAGAGGAGTACAAGGTTGGAGAAAAGTCATTGCAAACTTCCTCCATGTTCTTAAACTATCCCCGCCACTATATGTTTCTTTGATATAACTCAGTAATTTTTTTAGTAGTTTTTTTCTTTGAATTTCCATATATTGGTCCAACCCTGTGATAGAAAGCTATGCAATCTTCTGAACTTCCTTTATGTGGCTGATATTACTACTTAGTTCCATGGGTACTAATGAATTTGGTTAAGCAAACTCATAAAGCATATTTTTTCTGTTTGTAACACTGGCCATAAGCAAACTCATAAATGTGAAGTAAACCCTCCAAATTAAAATATCCAAATTATTTATTTCCATCAATATTCTTATCTAATGCCTTTGAAATCAAGATTTCCAGAATAGGCAGTATTTTCCAAATGTTCCTTTATGAGGAATATGCATAATTGATACTCAATGCGAGACTTATCCTCTGAAAAGCATGTGGCCAAAAGTCCACTCTCATTCGTGTAGGACAGTCAATTGAAGTAGGGTGACCAAGCTACCCTACTAAGTGCTAATTGATTCAAAGTGAAGGACATATTTGTGGTCAGTGAACCTAATATTTCTTCTTGGAACGAATCAAAGATTGAGATCATCCTCGAGCTTTTGTCGAACTATTTTCTTTTTTTGGAAAACTTTTACTAAACCAGACAGTATTACAAATATACAGATTCTTGAAAAATTATGAGAGACTCAATCCTCGTAAGGTGACGAGTCAATCGGCTGTGAAAATTACAACACTTCATACCGGCATTCTACTGCAATTGAATACTAAGGACCCATCATCATAATAGCTCCTATAGATGAGTGTGTGTGAGAATTGTAGCCACTACTTTCAACACATCTCTGTCCCAACAACCTTCTTTTCATATGACATAGCTCTTTTACCATACACTATGCCATTCAACATGCAGTGATGCTGTCTTCTGATGAGTGGCTTGCAATGTTGGTGAGCCTCAACCATTGCGTTGAAAATATAGCATTATTAGTATGGATGTGAGGTTCCAAAGCCAAACAGTTCATTCTCAAACTGGTACCGCCCATCATCGATTTCTTTTTCCAGTGGTATGGTTTTGACGTGATCTTAACATGTCAAATTCACTAATCACTAGTGCTTTGTGGTCCAGTGTTTCTTAGCTGCCTTCTCACAATCCTGTTTTGCCATTATGTGGGTCTAGTTTTGAAGTGATTTTGTCTTTTCTTCTTCTTTTTTTCCTAAAGGACCTTGCAGTTTCTTTGATCTCAACTAATTACTTGTGAGTGCTGCAAATCATTTTCATTGGAAATCATTCCATTCTTGTATTATTTTAACTTATTTGATTTTATATCCAAGAGTTTACAATGTTAAAGTGACTGGAACAAAATACTTTGTCGGTTGAACTTATTGTTTCTCAATATATATATATATATATATATATATATATATATATAAGTTGAACTTATTAAAACCCACTGCACTTAGTTTTACATCCAGAGTGTTGCAAATCATTTGCATTTGATGTTTTTTGAAGGACCTTGCAGTTTCTTTGTAGTACTTTACTCTGAAACTGCCTTATTGGCAAAATTTGCAAAATAATGTTATTTTAATAATAATTATTTAAATTGACACCTTTTTGAAACAATTTGAGAATATGGCCTTTTTAAGTTTTGAAACCATGTTTTCTAAACGCGATTTTACTTAATTTTAAAAACACGATTTTAACACTTAAAAATTAAAAACAGGTTTCTAAAACATGATTAAAAAAATGTTAGTTCCCCAAATAGCCTAAAAAACAATGTCAATTTATATAATTTATATTAATGAACAATTTTTTTTTTTTTTTTTTGGGCTTAGCTTGTTTATTAAAAAAACATAAAATTAAGGCTCAAGCTTGACTTGTTTATAAACAAATAACATGAACAACCTTCTCAAAAAAAAAAAAAATGAACAAGATTTTTATTGAATAAAGCTTGAGCCCGTTCATGGACATTTTTTTTTTTTTTTTAATTTTTAATCTGCATGGGCTCAACTCTTTTATTAAAAAAAAAAAACCTAAAATTAAGGCTCAAGCTTGACTTGTTTATAAATAAATAACGAGAATAAGATTTTTATCAAATAAGGCCTAAGCTGTTTATAAATGATCCATGCGATTGAGTTGATAAACGAGGTTCCTAAATTAATCAACTCCCAAGTGATTTTCTAAAGAAATCAATTCTGTTAGATGAAAACCACACACAAAAATTTCATCTAATTTGAAAGAATTAAATAAGAGATAACGCACACAACCCTCCCGAAAATCTTTTTTGACCTACCCAACATGGGAAAAGATTCCCTCCAATTGAATCCTCTAATCTTTTCCATTTTTAGTAATACCAGCCGCGAAACCCGCGTGTTGCGCGTGATAATTATTTTTATGGTGGTTGTATTAAATTTTTTTTTACAATTTAAACTAATCTAATAATGAGTAATGTATTTTGTAATTATATTTTTATTTATTATAGGAACAATCATAAATGTAATATAAGAACAATCCAAAATACCAAAAAAACGTAAACTAAAAAAAATTAATAAAACTTAACAATGATTAATTGAACCAATATTAGGGTAAAATTTTGTTTTTGATAATCTATTATGGTTATTTTCTTTGTAGAAATTATAATTTCGGCCGCCCAAAATATATTATCAAATAAACAATTATTAGCAAAATCTAAGAATTAAATTTCTATACATGCATTGTTATAAAATAATAATAATAATAATAATAATAATAATAATAATAAAATTGCAAAAGTTAAAATTTGTCACCTATCTGATTATTTTTGTTTGGCTAACATTTGCTTTTCTTTAAATAAATGGCATTATAGAGTACTTCTAATACAACTACTAAGAGTACTTTGTCTACCACAAAGGATTAGAAAATAAACAAAAATAAGTAAAGTCTCATAGTTTAACATCTAAATTGAGCACTATAAAAAATCATACTATGTAACAGAATAAATACCAAATTATCTAAATCATGCTATGTAATAGAATAATATTATATTTTTATATGCTATATTTAATTCTTTAGAACGCAATAGGATAACATTTAACAATCAAAGAGAATAAAGAGAATGGGAGAGTGTTATTACTTATTTTTTTTAATATTTACACTTCTTCAACCTTTCTCTCTCCCTTACCATTTCATCTCCCCATTGAAAGGCTTCAATGTTTAAGCTGAAAAGGCTTACACAAAACCCTAAAGCTGAATTGAAAAGCCTTTGGGTTGGACTTGATAGTGGAATTAAATAAATAAGAGGTGGGCTAGATTAATTATACAGATTTATTATAGGGTGATAGTGGAAGTAAATAAATAAGTAGTGGGCTGCATTTATAGGGCTGAAAATTGTAAAAACCATTTAAAAATCGTAGGACAAATTATATTTTAAAAAAGAAAAGAAAAAATAGAATGACATGGCAGTTGATGTGGCGTAACATGAGAACAGCAGCATTAAACGCTACGCTTCAGCATGAAAACCACACACAAAAATTTCATCTAATTTGTAAGAATTAAATAAGAGATAATGCACACAACCCTCCCGAAAATCTTTTTTGACCTACACAACATGGGAAAAGATTCCCTCCAATTGAATCCTCTAATTCCTTTCCATTTTTAGTAATACTAGCTGCGAACTCATGCGTTGCGCGTGATAATTATTTTTATGATGATTGTATTAAAAAAAAATTTACAGTTTAAACTAATCTAATAATGAGTAATGTATTTCGTAATTATATTTTTATTTATCATAGGAACAATCATAAATGTAATATAGGAACAATCCAAAACACCAAAAAAACGTAAACTAAAAAAAATTAATAAAACTTAACAATGATTAATTGAACCAATATTAGGGTAAAATTTTGTTTTTGATAATCTATTATGATTATTTTCTTTGTAGAAATTATAATTTCGGCCGCCCAAAACATATTATCAAATAAACAATTATTAGCAAAATCTAAGAATTAAATTTCTATACATGCATTGTTATAACATAATAATAATAAAAATAAAATTACAAAAGTTAAAATTTGTCACCTATCTGATTATTTTTGTTTGGCTAACATTTGCTTTTCTTTAAATAAATGGCATTATAGAGTACTTCTAATACAACTATTAAGAGTACTTTATCCATCACAAAGGATTAGAAAATAAACAAAAATAAGTAAAGTCTCATAGTTTAACATCTAAATTAAGCACTATGAAGAATCATGCTATGTAACAAAATAAATACCAAATTATCCAAATCATGCTATGTAATAGAATAATATTATATTTTTATATGCTATATTTAATTCTTTAGAACGCAATAGGATAACATTTAACAATCAAAGAGAATAAAAAAAATAAAAACAACAACAACAATTTAAAAAACAAAACTAAACAGCATTAACCCAAAATAGAGTTTTAAAGAATAAAAAAAATTATCAACCTAAAATGGAGATGCAAGAAAAATAAAATAAAAAACCCACCAAAAAATTTAGAGAGAGAGAGAGAGAGAGAGAGAGAACATTTTTTTTGTGAGTGAAAACTATGCATAGAATAGAAGAGATAGTGACAAATTTATAGTAAGAGGGTGTGAATAAGAAGAGACAAAAATAAAGAAAGATGAAGGTAAAGAAGAAGAATGATATTAATGTAGAGGGTAGTGGGGAGATGAAAATGTAAGGGAGGGAGAAAAATTGAAATAGTGGGGAGATGAAATGGTAAAGGAGAGAGAAAGGTTGGAGAAGTGTAAATATTAACATTTATTTTTTTAATATTTACACTTCTCCAACCTTTCTCTATCCCTTACCATTTCATCTCCCCACTAAAAGGTTTCAATGTTTAAGCTGAAAAGGCTTACACAAAACCCTAAAGCTGAATTGAAAAGGCTTTGGATTGGACTTGATAGTGGAACTAAATAAATAAGAGGAAGGCTGGATTAATTATACAGATTTATTATAGGGTGATAGTGGAAGTAAATAAATAAGTAGTGTGTTGCATTTATAGAGCTGAAAATTGTAAAAACCATTTAAAAATTGTAGGACAAATTATATTTTAAAAAAGAGAAGAAAAAAAAATGACGTGGCAGCTGATGTGGCACAACGTAAGAACAGCGACATTAAATACTATGCTTCAACTTTTATTAATATTTTAAAAAAGAGAAGAAAAAAAAATGACGTGGCAGCTGATGTGGCACAACGTAAGAACAGCGACATTAAACACTATGCTTTAACTTTTAGTAATATATAGATTTGCAGCACTTGTCATTTATTTTATTTTTAAATGCAACTTGTCTTACATTTTTTTTTTTTTTTTTTAAATGGGAGGAAACTGGAGAACTTAATGGGAGGGGATCTCATCCCTAAAATTTCATATATCATAAACCGCTTGATTCTGCCCTAATTTCTTCCTTCATCCAATTAAATGTTGAAATTTTCTTAGGAAGGCAAATTTTTACTAATGTAAAACTTCTAGTATTTCGAAGGTCAGAGAGATATTAGAATGATAATGAGGACCTACAATGCTCATGAAGTGAACTGACATGAAGAATGTTTCCACTGAGGTCACAAGTCAAACGGCTGTGAAAACCGCAACAACCCACACCCACATTCCCCTGCAATTGAGGACTGAGGACCCAAGATACAGTTTCTATTGATGAAGGGTGTGAGAGCCTCTACATTCACTGCATCTCTGTTCCAACAAATCTCTTTTCATCTTACTTTGCTTATCCAAATGCATTCTTACTTATTCCATTGCAGTAATGCAGACATTTTGTTGGTTTCTGATTAGTGGTTTGCAACGTGGATGAGCCTCAGCCATTGCCTTGAAAAAAATCATATCAATTTGAGGTTCCAATCAGTTCATTCTCGGGTATCTCATCAGTACAACATTCATCATTTTGTTCCAGTTGTGATTTTAACAATGTCAAATTGACCACTGGTTTTGTGCCTGTGTTTGTCAGATACTTTCTTGGAGTCTTCTTTGACTAGCAACTTAAAAGGGGATGGAAGCACGGGACGGGAAAGCGAAAGCATGATCTATAGATTATACTGAATGTTATATTCCATGTAGTAAAATAATAAAAATCCTTTGTCTTGCCTTATGCTTCAACAATCGCAGTTAGCGCATCTCTTTTTTTCCCTATAAAGTAACCAAAGTTAAAAAAAATTAAAAAAAAAATTAAAAAAAAAACATAACATGCTGCAGTTGGTGAAGCAAAAAGTGGAATGGATTAAGGATTTTTATTCGTCATAAAAATAGCATGTATACAGATGGTAAACTGGTTCCAACTATAAGGGCTAGAAGACTTACATTATAGTATGATTGATCTTTTGCATCTTCTATACCATGCTTACTGCATGGCTTAAAAACTTACAAGAGTAAAAGCTAAACGGGGCATGGGGTAAACAATAAATAATGCCTGTACAATCTCTTGCTATAGTGTCAGTAATTGGAAATAAACATATAAAATTTAGTATTGTCATTCATAAAACTTGTGGTTACAAATCCCTCCCCTTTAATAAATTTTACAAATGCATAACATGTTGAAGGCAGAAAGATAGTCATTGCAAGCTCTTTTCATGTTCATTAGATCATCACTACAAGAACTTGCTTCATTTTAGATACCTGACAATATAAACACAGCCAATTGTTGCAAGTTCATATCTGAGTTCTAACTGCCTTTCCCTAAATTAGACAGTCTTGGCTCTCCAGTCCTTGGACTAAATGGTCCTCTTCCACCAAGCCGAGGACTTTGTTCCCCTCTCAGTTCACTTATGCGAGGGCTGTGTACACTATCTGACAGCCGTGGGCTCTGTAGACTTCTAAATTCTTTGGAAGGTGTTGCTGTGCAGCTTGTTAACTTGAGACTGCACATCCGTCTAATCTCGCCCCTACTACGTGTTACTATCCCATCTAGAATCTCTCCATCATCTGCAAATGAAGCTGTCCGTCCCATTTCCCCATCCTGCTATGGACAAATCAAGAACAAGAGATACATAAGTTGAGCTGTATTGCTAGGTCACCTTAATTACTTTCTATGCTAAATCCATTTTAATTCAACCCGAAAAATTACACTACATTGATTACAAAGAGAATAGATTAGCAAAACTGAAGTTCTTCAGATTTTCTGAATTCTTCTTCCTAGGCATGTAATGTATATATAGAATGTAGTATGTAAGGAAAAATAAATAGAGTTTATCTACAGGTTGAAGCAAAAGAACTAAAATTGTATGGTTGCTAGCTTTTTTTGCTTGCAACAAGTTTGGTAGGGGGATTAAAGCCCAAGTTCTCCCCATAGGCACAACCGGAGAGTACCACTGAACCACAAGCATAATCAATAAAGGGAACTTGAGCAAAAACTTACTGTTGCTAGGTTGAATGATAAAGCTGGCGCCTCTTCATACTCTGCAGCATCTAAATCTTGAAGGTGTGCCGCTTTGAAAAACTTGGGCAAAATGTATTGTCTCACAGGAACCAAAAGCATAATCATTAAAGGGAACAGAACCCCTGCAATTGGAACCCATGTAATCCCAAAACAAACAAGCAGATAAGCAGTCTGGAAGATTGTAAAAATTGCAATGGTCTTGAAAGGTACAGTTTCCACAAAAGTGGCATGGTACTCCTCCAGTACTCTGAAAAAGCATGCAATATGGTTAGTTCCATACTATTCACGTTTATAGGTAAAATGATCAAAGAGATGAAGAAAGCAGCTAAGAGCCTACCTGTATCTTCTACTTGGAGCTGTGAAGAGCAATAAGATTCTTTCCCAAAACTGGTTACCGGGTAAGCTTTCAATGGCCATGAAGGCAAAATAGCCCCAGAGTACTGAGGTTGGGATCTTCTTAAGGAAAGGCATGGCTGCAACACATCCTCCTACCATCATAGCTTGAAGCAGGTTACTGAGCCGCTGTTCTTTCACCTCAACAGGCAGTAAATCATCAATCTCTTTCTCAACATCAAACGTGCTCTCATCAACCGGGGCATTTATATTCCCTGTGCTTGAAGCCATTTGAATTGTGGAGTCTTTCAATTCCTTTAATCCCTGCTCAGAATACAAATTTAGGCAAGGTTGCATAGTTTTCAGCACCATAAGAATTGATCAAACTTCAGAAAATTTAAAATAATAATAAAACCAAAAGGAGAACAAAAAAATCATGAACATTTATTAGACTAACATTATAAATCAAGCCGTCTTAGACTTTATATTCTCACAGAAATTATATGAACTATATTGGAATCTCTAATTAACATGGCCATAATAAGGTTCTTTTGAAACAAAGCACTGGATATCCAAGATATGTCCTGCAATATTTGGTTTTCTAGTTTCTGCATTGTGTCTTTTCTATGTAGATACAAATGTGACTATCAACAGCAGTTTTCTGCTATGTTAGACAAAGAAAAGAACGAAAATATGAAGTCATCATACCCTTGCTGAAGGTTCCTGGTAAATTAAAGGAGACTGCATCTGTTGATAGGCTTCTTGCATGCTTCCATACACTTGTCCCAAGCTTGCATTATTTCTCATACACTTGCGTGCTGTTGCTACAAGTCGATTACGAAGTAACTGCAAAACAGGAAGATGTTGTTATAAGGATGTACATACACAGAATCTATGCATGTGTATGTTTGTATGGGTGTGTGCTTGAATATGTCTGCATGCACATCTGTGTTCCTGTGTGCCTGCGTTCTGAATACATTCTAGTCAACTATTTACTAAATGGGATTTATGGATATTCATAGTAGTAAACTGGTAGCCTCTTGGATGCAACATGAAGAGCAAAGAGGCTGAGTAACTGATTGGCTACTAGTCAGCAAGCTCTAAATTTGGCAGCAGAATAAGGAACCTAGAATTATCGTATCTTTGTGTACCTGGTGTTTAAGAGTAGCCAAACTTTTAGTATGCATTGGAGATTGAGGAATAACTCCATTTGATGGAGGGATCCCAATGAGACCACACAATATGACCTGTCATGCAGTAACAAGATTTCAAATGAGGCAAGTGGGTACAAAGTGCTGTAATTTGCAATTGCATAATAGAGAACTGGAAGAAAAAAATGTACAACACAAGAAGGGCATTTGCATACCATGAACCCCAAAAGAAGTAAATCATAATGGAAAGAAGGGGGTTTTCTCAAATTGAACTCTTTCTGCTGGGCGAGTTGAGAAGCCACACTGTGGTCAAAGTAGTAGAGCACTGCAATCATTGTTGCAGGAATGAAAGCCCCAATTATATAGAGAACCGGCACATTTAGCATGTCCTGTCAGTTTTAGGTTAAGCCATTTAACATACTCTTCTAACTATAAGTATTATAAAGGAACAAATATATCAAGCTAAAGGGCATCTAAATATATAATTTTCCAGAATCACGTACCTTAATGACAGTCCAATTCTCGTATGCACCTGGTGACCATGGATTTGGACTGAAGAGTCGTCTTGGGATTCCTTTTGGAACACTTCCAGCTGGTAGATAGGAAATAGCTGTCCAAACTACAACCATCAATGGCACACCATAATCTGCTATGAAGCCTCTCAGCGATCCTGTGGGAGTTAACAATGAACTCCATAAATTGAAAGAACACTAGAAGGACCTACAGCAGCAAACATGGTTCATATAGACAGGTTTAAAGGTCCTTCAGTTGTTTCTCTCTTTGAGCTCAAATTATTGATATTCACAAAGGAGTCCCATCTCATCTACTTAGTAGGCAGAGAAGCCAATTTTCCACCAATTCCTCTTCACATTTCCCTTCCCTTTATGACATCTTCAACAGGGAAAGAATTGGTGAGCCTCCTAGATATCATGAATGAGACTACTTGTTTGCATCGTTTAAACCTATTGGCTAAGGAAGGCTCATAAACTGAAACTAGGAGTGCTCTAAATGAATTTTTACGGCAAGCAGTAACTTAAGAGTTGGTAATACATTGGAGAGGCTGGCAACCTTAAACAAGATGCATGGGGAGTGGAATTCCTTGAAAGTATATATTTAAAATCCAGTTGACTTACCAGACCCATACCGCCAAGACCTTGCTTTTCTGCTTCTTAAAGCGGTAAGCAGAAGAGCAAATGACAAAACTAAAGCAAACATGCCATTTGAAAATCTCCATGAAGGCTGAAACTCAATTGAATTTGGATTTTCTCTTTCAGGTATACGAAATTCTTCAACAAGTCCCTAGCAAACCCAATTAAAAAAAAAGCATGAAACTCTATACATGCAACTATTGATATTGTGTGCTTCAAGGAAGGGGGGTGGGGGTGTTGGAGGATGTCTCTTACTTTTATAGCTTCTTGCATGAAGAGCATTGCAATAAGAAGGCCAAACAGTTCCCCAGCTATACGAGTAAACCTATTAATAATGGAGCAAGCCCCTAAGACAGCCAGTAGGAACAGCAATATGGCAGTCCACACACATACCCTGCCCATCCAAATGACCATATAAGTTCAAAAAATATAAACAGAATTCCTAATCAAAATTAATCAAATGTCATAGCAATTAACATCAGCAGAAGAAGTTGCAATATCTTTCCATTAGATGGCAATAAGAAAATATGATACCATCCAGTCCATGCTAAAAAGAGCTTTGATCCCAAATCTGGCCTATCTTTAGCGAACTTGAACATAAATGTATACATAATCACAGTTGGCTCTGCAACTCCAAGAATCAGCAAAGGTTGACCTCCAATGATTGAGTGTATAATTCCACACAGTGCTGTAGAAGCTAATGTTTGAACTGCTGTTAGAACTCCATCTGTTGATACCAGTAAAAAATCTTGAGATACTTAGCACACAAATAGTTATATACATAATATATGCACCATTTCCGGCCCTAGATAAAAATTATGAGATGTTTAATTGAAAATTAGCAGCAACATTTAGACAATATTCAAACAAAATGATACCTGTACTTCTATCCAACTGTTCTCCAAAAGAAATAACTGGGATTGCTGAAGCAAAGAATATATATGTAGTGGGGGCCAAAATCCTAGGAAAAATCGAAATAAGTTACTAAGCTAACATCATTATTTTGTGACAAATTCAGCAATAGTTAAATGCCACATTTAATATTAACCCAAAACCTAATAATTGAACTAAATTTATTACACAAACCATAGTTCTCAAGGCAGGAGAAAAATATACCTGAAGCCTGCCTTGAATCCACCAGTCCAATCTTGCTTGTAACACGTCAGCCTCCCATTAAGATCATTCTTGATTCCGCGAAACGGCACAAATGTCTCTTCCATTGCTCCTTCTTTGCTAGGACCACTGAGAGCACCTTCTTGAATGCCTTAACAAAGGACAGTGCTCATGCCAATCTGGTTGTGACTTGTGACCAAGGTGAGTGAGTCTGGCATTGGAAGATTTAACAATCTAAATTTTATGTTTGAATGACATGAATATAGAAAAACAAAGACACAACTTAGATGTCATTTGGGTATAATTAAATCATAATTATACAATTTTGACCCACACAGGAAAAGTCAGAATTGTGTTACTTGGGCACAACTCAGAATAAAAAAAAACAAGAGCAGCATTATGCAGACCTAGCCCCAAGGTATAGTAAACTTAATACAAATCACAGTAACAACTATGGCAAAACCTCAGGAACTTCAAAATGACAAAGGCATTGTAGTATTTTACCACTAAGCGACAAAAAAGACTGGCGCTTTTGCTTGTAATGAAGTTTGGCATTCACACAATGTGGGCACAGAACGTTTGTAAGGAAAGGCTCCAGATATTTAAGCTTGGAAAGTGTGGTGAGAAGGGACTGGATTTGATGCTGATATAGTAATGTGGGTCAATAAAAGGAACGAAATGAACATCACTGTCAGTGTTGCACATTTAAAAAAAAAAAAGAACCAAAATCTAAAAGCTTATTTAAAGAAGCCTACAAAAGCTAACAACCAAGAAAAGAAATATAAATATAAATATATGGAAAAACAGGAAATTCAAAGTAGATGCATTGTATAATACTTACCAACTCAAAGCATTGAAATTTAAAAGTGATAAAAAGAGAGAAAAATGTAGGAGCTTTTTTTGGCTTTGAAAGTGAAGATGGAGAGAATAGCGATAAAATAAAAAATGAAAAAAAGGTGCTTTTTTCAGTGCATATGGATATGGGGGAAGAAAGAGTGCACTGCCAACCCATGACAAGCTGGCCTGGAAAGAAGCACCCAAGTAGCTTCTCCAATCTTTACAGTATTTTCTTCTTTATATTATCCTGAATTTTAAATATATTTGTATGGTTTATACTGTGTTATTATTGGAGAATACACTGGGAACAATTTGGAATGTATGGTGTCTTAACCCTCCCAATAAAAAAACTTGTAGAGGGATTCCTCATTATTGTGTTTTTTTTTTTTTTTTAAATGTTTGAGGAACCTCATTATAGTGTTAATGCATTGGAAAGAACAAAATTTACAGGTAATGGATAGTCTCTTTCATAAAGTATTCATGAAGCAATATGGTGGGGAAGAGTCATATTATCTCTATACTTATATTTGCACCATGCAATAGACAAGTTATGTATTATCTCCATCCAATCTCATGTAATATATTAGATCACATCCATTTTTGTCTTCTTTTAATTAACTATTCAACAAAAAATATACAATAAATTTGATCTGACATTATATAATGTGGAGGCAACACGGCATCAATTAAGTTCCACATGAAAAAGATGGGTTTCAATTAGTTAAAAATATTTTATCATTAAATAAATGATTTAGAATTGAATCTTGCTTACATACCTACACCAAAATATATATATATATATATATATATATATTAGTATCTTGACATGACATTAAAAAATCAATTATCATGGAGTAGATATAATAGATTCAAATCCTATCATATGTATATAAAACAAAAAAAATTCACAAATAAAAGATAATTATAGATATGACCATTGAACTTATGATAAAAGGGTGTGACTTTGTGACTGACTACCAAATTGTTCTCCAATTAGCTTGACCATGGCGCCCACCAATTAAGGAAAATATAGCACCTTCTTTGTCCCATAATAGATGATACTTTTGAATGTTGAGACTAAAGGAGATTATTAATAGAAAGGTAAATATTTTTTATGAAATTTCTGAAAGTGTCATTTATTTTACATTAGCTATTGATGCAAAATTTTCAAATATAATGATAATATGAAAACTTGAACTTTTACTTATATAAAATGAGATATTTTTTGAAATGGAAAAAAAAAAAAAAAGAGCTTGTTATCTCTGTAAAATTTGATTTTGATTTTGTTTTTTTGCATTACTTGCTATTGAACTCCAATAATATGGTTGATTGAACTTGGGATCTCCAAATTTACATTGTGCTCAAATTAATGAGCTCATCACCCAAATAACTCTGTCACGCATGAAGTGAAAGGGGTATTTGGGTGATGTAGAATTGGAGTAAACAACTAACATACACCAATAATATGGTCAACTGAACTTGAGATCTCTAGATTTATGTCACGCCTTAAACCAAAGAGTTCATTACCCAGATACCCCATTAAGTATGAAGTGACTAGATTTATGTCATACCTCAAACCAAAGAGTTCATTGCTCAAATAATCCGTTAAGTATGAAGTGAAAAGAGTATTTTGGTGATGTAGTAGAATTGCAGTGAACAATTGAACATTATATAGAACTAATGTACTAAATGAACATTTTGAGTATTACTTTAACTTTAAATCTATATGGATTTACTGCATCCAAAAGCACACCTAAAGTCTTTAGCATGATTGGTTGGAGAGAAAAATAGAGAGGAGAAAGGAGAGAATAGATAATTGGGATGGGGCAAGAGAAATGGTGTTTAGTTAGGGAGGCGAAAGGTGAAAAAATGGTGGGGTCTAGGAGTTTTCTCCCTGAGCCCACCATTTGAGAAATAATAGTTTTCTCCTTCAAATTAGGGAGAAAACTAGAGAGAAAAGTGGAAGAAAGAGTAGGTTGATGGAACATTGCACATCTCCCCTTCTCATTTTCAACGTTACTTTTTTTTTTTTTTCCCCAATGCTATGTTTTTTTTTTTTTTTTAATTTTTTTTCCTTATATACTATTATTATTATTATTTTCTTGGAACTAAGGGCATAGGAGAAGATTATATGCCTTCTATATTTTTTATCATTTCATTTTTCTTCTCAACAAATAAAAAAGTTTTTATCCCTGTACTTTTTCACCTCCAATAAAGTATTTTGACAAAAAAATAAATATCTTTTTTTTTTTCTACTTTTTCACCTCTTTCCCGTTTTATATGCTCACATGTTTTTTTCTTTTTTTATTTTGAGAAACTATATACTCACATGTTTACTTCCCCTACTTTTTCATCACTTTCCCATTTAATCCTCCCACTTTACTATACTTTGATTTTGAAATCCACTCAATCCGACAAAAGAGTCTACGGTGACTAATAAGATAAGAGTCTACGGTGACTGAACAAACATCTTGAGTTTTTTTTTTTTTTTTTTGAGAAGGGACAAACATCTTGAGTTGATTCGTAAATAAATAGTGAGACACCAAGGACAGTGGTGGAGGAACAGTACGGATTGATTAATAAAATCCTAAATCCCTAATGAGCCGAATGCGTTAAGCCACGGCGCGTGTCTGTTACGGGGATGCAGAGATAAGGTTAACATGACAGCTAGTGGTAGTGATGATTGATGATATAATTTCAAAGGGCAAGACGAGTTCAAATAGTTTTGGAGTAGTGGATTACGCTCAAGAAAGTCCCGCGATTCCTGCATTTCTCATTTCCAAGAATTTATTTATTAATTTGTTTTAAAAAAATTGGTAGTCCTTCGAGACACTATAGAATGTCTTAGCATTGTAGATTAGGAAATTTGATTTCAATGCGACCGTCAGATTCTTACGGATCATTTGATAGGCCAGTCTCTTTTTATTTTTTAAAACAATAAAATTAACGCTGCATTTGTTTCCAAATTTTCTTTAACAGAATTTCTTTTTTTGAATCTTTTTAATTTTTTAATAATCTGATAATTAGAGGAGGGATGATTTAAATCATATACATCTTGGATTGAAAACCAAAAGATAACAATTGAGATATCAGATTTTTAGGCATTTTTATGAAATGTTAGTATATATCTAGCAAACTACTACAAATAAATTTCACATTATAAATTTTTTTTTTCCTACAGCAATTTCCCTCTCTCACTCTTCACAAATTGACTGTTAATCGCAATCACCAATTTTTTACCAGCATCAACAGTCTATTAACTTATTTCAAATCATAATAGCCAATTTCCTACTTAATTTTGTGTGTAAATTTTGAATTTTGAGTATATTCAATTATTCGAGACACCCAAAGCACCCAACAAAAAAGTACAAAATGTTTTCCTATTTGGAACTTTTTTTTTAATTTAATTTTTTTTAAATAATTCTTTGAGACCTCAAGATATTTTAATAAAATTAGGCTTCGTTTGTTTTCTTGTAAGGTGTTTGTTTTATTGTAAAATTTGAACAAACTTGAAAATCTTGGAAAGAGCCAAAGTTTTAGATTTGATAGGGGTGAGTATTTTTCATTCATTCCCATCAAGAGTAGCCGGTATACAGAAATTCATTTATATACTAACTTTCTAAGTTTTTAGAGAATGGGTTATTCACATTTTATTTGATGGTTAGAAACAAATTGAAAGCTAAAGAGTAGTAATTATAATGATTTCCTTAGAAGAAATAAAGATGTCTCTACGTTATCCATAATATATGGAAGTATTGATGTAATTTCATAAAGTAAAATGCAAATACTCAATTGTATGGATACGTAAAATACATGATTTTTAATCCTTTTGTTGACCAGGAAACTCTTTGTAAAAAAAAAAAAACTCTTCTTAAAAAAATTGTAAAATGTTTACCAAAAATATTCAATAAAACAAATTTTAAAACAAACACCCCTCTTCTCTCTTCCTCACTCACATAGACCCCCACCCATCCCTTCTCTCTATCTTCAACTGGTGTGGGCATCATTCACAAATCTAGAGCTCTATTGTGATCCATCCATTACTATGGAGCTTCATCACACCCATCGCCACCTTGAGATCTGGACCGCACCCTTTTCCACCTTGAGGAGCTTTGCCGTGATGGTCTTAGATCTAGAAACTTCGGTTCTTCTTTTAAATTTCACAAGTAATTTTGTTGTGTTTTTGTGATTCATGGTTGTTAAGAAATTTGTATTTGGTTTTCTAATGGAAGCTTGAGAATTTGAATTTGGGTTCTTGAAATTTTCAAGTTTCTATAAAAGAGGATTTTTTTTTTTTTTACATCATGCCAAACAAAAAATGGATTCCGTAGCACTTTTAAGAACGCAACCAAAAACCAAAAAGGCAAATGTTTTCAACTAAAAACATTTTACAAGGAAACAAATAGAATCTTATGTATAAATTGAACCCAATTTTTTTTTTTTTTTTGGATTCCAGCCTTATTTTCAAGATTACAATTAAATACAAGAAAAAGTGTCAAATTTTTTAAAATTATTTTAGAAAACAAAGAATTTTTGAGAAAACATTTTTTGTATGGGGTAGTATTCTATTTAGAATTGATCTTTGTACTTGCATATTGTTAAATTTTTTACACTTTTTTCTAATATAAGTTCTTGTAAAGTTAGAGGGCAAGGGTTGAGATTCAAATCTTCAAAAAAAAATCTTAAATACATATACACTTAAAAATACTAGAATAGAATTCTATCTCGGAAAAAGAAAAAAAAAAAGATTTTATACTTCAATTTTTCCTTATGTACAATAGATAGTGACATTTCTAATTTTATATTATGGAAAAGGGAAATTTTAACTTCAAACTTTGATTTTGTTCTACTTCTATATCTATTATTTAATTTATTCTATCTAATAAAAGTCGTACTTTTGCCTAATATAGCTACAAATTTCACGTAAAAGAAGTTTTTCCAAAAGGGCATGTGTGAATGATATATATTCTGGAGGGCCCTAAAGCAAACTTAATCTTTACTCTATCCTTAAATTTGGTCCATTATCACAATCATTCATCATTACAAGATTCTTAAGAAAAAAAAATAGTAATCTTCATCATTACAAGAAAGGTCACGAGTCAAAAAGAATTGCTATAAAATAGGATAACTGATTAGAATATTCTAACATTAATTAGTTCATATAATTTTGGGAGGCCATTGCCCAAACAAAAGTGAAATTAGAAGTCTTTTCCAAAGCCAAGTTATCTATCAATCAACAGATTCCACGCTGATTGAAAACTCAAACTTGACACAACACCAGTATGAATCCACTCGCCTATAATTTTTTTTTTTAGCTTGACTCGCCTATAATTAATTCCATACACCATGTATTTTTGCAATATAACACTGTGTAATAGATTTTTCCATAATTTCAATGTCGAAGATAAAAGTGAAATAATCAATCCCACAAGAAACTCATTATCAAAAGAGATATCTTATTTATTCCACCTATGCATAATCAAATTCTCTCATAACATATATACCTTACACAATTATGAAATCCATATATCACGAGAAGTACGTTGTTGCATATACCGGATACAGGATAAATAAGATACTATTGTTCATTATCAAGGTTGCATAATGAACAGCCGTGGAAACTAGTTGATCCTCTCAAAAACCTCTTCGCACAAAGCTTGCAAATACACGAAAGCACCAAGCCACCAAGGACCCGCTACACCATGACTCACAAACTCAACAAACCCTCCCCACCCTTGTTTCTCTTCTTTCTTCCCTTAGTAGTCACCCACAAATTCCTTTTTCCCTATTTTGGCACTTTGTGCAAGTCTTCTATCTTCTTTTTTTGGGGGTGCAATTTTTTTTTTCTTTTTTTTTGTGTGACAATTTGGGGGTGCAAATTTAATGATTTTGTCTCGCACAAAAACAAATTCTCACCCCTTAACTAAAGAGTCGCAAAAACTTTAGGGCAAAAGACAGAAACCATATGTCGCCCATTTTATCTATAATCTATATCATGCAGTACTGTTCTGTAGTGGTAGGTCCTTCTTTGGTGGTTCTTCAATCTGGGGTTGCAGACCTTGATATTTGTGACCAAATATTCTTTTAAAAGAATTTGGTATCTACATCTATATACATTTTAATTTTAATAGCCAAAACTAGAGAAAATCTGATTAAATTTTAATTGGTTTTTTAAATTTTGCGTTACGTGTTCTATTTAATTTTTAATTTTGTATCAAGTGAATTATTAAGCATAAAAATCGAAGAGTTCAAATTCAATTAGATTCTAAATTGAATTTCAATTGGAGTTCAATTTTCCAGTATGTGTCCATCTAAATTATTAATTTTTATAACAAGTGAATTATTGGATGCAAAAACCAAAAAGTCTAAAATCAATTAAATACTAAATCATATATATAATGAAAAATAATTACATATTTTAGAAATGTATGATTTAAAAAAAGTGTAAGCTAATACCATGTATAATTTGAACTGCATAATTGTAATTATTTTTACTTATACTCGTGCATATGCACGGGGCTACATGTATATATTAATAGGCAAACTTAGAGAATATCTAATTAGATTCCACAATTGAAATCCAATTTTGCATCATGTATCTTAAATTATTTATTTTAAAAAAAAGTATTATTTCTTAATTTTGAAGTCAAATGTGGAACCACATCATAAATATCCATCCAAGTGAGTTATTACATACAAAAATCAAAGAGTTTAGAATTAATGAACATAAAAAAAAAAAAATTTAAAAATTTACAATTTAAATTTTCTATCTAATAATATTTTTACAAGATTTTTTAAAGAGTTAAAAAATATATAAGAATAACTATTAATAATATTTAAATTATATATGTAAGAATTATACTATACATCTTAATGTATATCTTTTAAGTATATTCATGCATGTGCATAGGTTACAAGCTAGTTTTATTAACATCCAAACCAAAGCAAATACAATCGGGTTGAACATTTTTGGTTTTTTGGTAGGGGAGCTTGATTGAGATGATTACCACATGTGCCTGTCCAGTCTGTTTTGCAGAGACAACAAACTATGACACTAGGCAACGAAATAAAAACTCTGTGAGGAGTGAGGACCACTTAATATTAAATGTCTAGATTCAGTTAACTAATCAATAATCATTATTATTAAAAAAAATTAAAAAAAATTATAAATAAATAAAAAAGGCAATTAGTTTGTCTTGCATTGTTTAAGCCCAGACATCTTTTTTAAACAATGGCTATTTCTTCAATTGGCTGTGAAGAAAAGAAATATGATCACAAAAGGGAAAACAATTCTTTAGAATTTAAGGTCGTTTAGCTGGCAGTTGTGATCTAGATGATAGCACGAGTTGGTGATGCATGGCCTAAGAATCTCAAACTCGGTTTTGGCATGCACTCATATTAAATTGCTACACGCCTGCTATTGATACAAAGGTTCACTCCCATGTTTTTTTTTTGGTTAACTTTATTAGCTTATGTACAACTTTTTAAAACATGAGTTTTTTCAGTTGTATCAATGGCTATTACCATTGGCTTTTGGACATTTGGACTTTAAACATCTGACTCCAGTCTGCGATATATGATTTTTTTTTCCAAGCACAGAAAAGGCTCTGCCTCCACCAATTACGTTTGTTTTAAATCGCTTTATGTTAAGATTAAAATGAACTATCTATCTTCAGTAAATAGGACAAATATTTTTTTTAGACTTCGATATGAAACTGATGATTTATGTTTACTTCCATTACTTTGAATTCCTCCTGCTTACAGGGTTTAATACGCATTATTCATCTAGCAGAGATAAATGGTAAGATTCTCAAGCTCAAGCAAAGAACAATTCTGCTGATCATTGGTTAATTCGATGTACCAGAACAAGCATAGTAGGGAAAAAAAAATGCGAGCTACTCACCTGTTTCTTTCCACCATACTTCTTACCCGTTGCAAAACACGAACAAACTCATAAAACAGTGAGAAGTCAAAACCTATGAGAGAGTCATCTTCTACAGCTATTTTAGAACTTGGTAAGTGAATGCATGGGTTCTGACAAATGACGAAGTCAAAACCGCCGAATTTTTTAATGAGATTCTCAATCTTGTTACTTGTTAGCTTCTGAATGTCTTCAATCTGCACCAACTCCCCAGTTTGTCCACTACTTTGCCACCACCTTCTGAGAATCGTCCTCTTTGTTTCAGAAGTTTCTACAGACACAACACCTTTCAAAGGAATGCCAAGCTGGTTTAAAGTGATTTCTGCCCCACCAATTCCACTATACAATGACAACACTGTTAACCCTCCTGGGTACATTGACTTCAACACAGAGAGATGATAGCCCAACGTGTCTGTCTGGAGGCAGTATTTGAGTGATTGAAGCCTATCTGTTAAACTATTCTCAGCAGCTTGAGTGTGATTCAATGGATAGCCTAGAATACGCTCTATATGTTCAGGTTCCATAGGAGCCAATTTATACTGGCCAACCCACACAAGATTTAATGTCCGGCAATGATGAAGGATGTCTCTCTGCTGTTCAGATGAGAGCAGTCCTCGAGAATCAGTTAACATCCTTCCAAGCCTATCACAGAGCAGAGATGTTCCGCTGGTTCCAGAACTGATGCAGTTTAACTGCTTCCTTGTATCCCATGATGGCCACCATTGCTTAGTATGTGGTATAGCGTCTTCGATGGTCATTGGAGGCTTTGGAAGGAGGTGCAACCTATTTTCAGTAGGAAGATTGTGTACATAGCCTTCTTTTCTACTCAAGGCTGAGAAAAACTGGGTATTAACAAATTCAGGCTCAAGGGCATATAAGAACTGTGAAATTTTCGCCCAAGAGTCATCAGATATATTCACAACATTTGCATAACAGAAATATGGAGGTTTAGCTACCATTCTATCAAGACTCTTGGACAGATTTTCTCTGAATAGATTCGGCCTTCCATATCTGGTGATTTTTGGGTCGACTTTTTCTTCAATCCATGTAGAGTCAACAAAAGAACTCGAGTCATCAATATTCTCCTGTTTCGGTCTTTTCCCCTTACTATTTCCCCCAAAATTAATATTCCTAGACTGAGAAACCGAATCTGGACAGTCATCAGAAGACTCTTGTTTTGGCCTTTTTCCTTTAAAGGTTTGCTCAACGTTGATATTTCTCGAATGAGATACAGCAGCACCGTTAATATTTCTTGAATTAGATACAGCAGCACCGTTGATATTTCTTGAATGAGATACAGCACTACCATTGATATTTCTCGAATGAGATACAGCACTGTTGATATTTCTCGCATGAGATACAGAACCATTCATATTTCTCGAATGAGAAACAGCATCGAAACTAAAATCCTCTGTCTTCACTTTTACAGTTCCAAAAGCATATGAGGAATACTGCACCAAAAAGTTTTATAGTTAGTAAACGGTAAACCAACTAATAGATGAGAATACCATACATGACCATAATTTCATAGCATGCACAGAAAAAACCAAACGTATAATACACATCTCAACCTGTACAGAACTTTCAGTTATGACCAAAAATTTGAATGCGAGTAAGAATAACTGAACGGAGAGCTTAAAACACAGGAGACAAGGTATGTGACCACTGAGAAGGAAACCCTAATCTGTGAGGTTATCCATGTCATAGACCTTATATAACCAGGAGTGCCATCTATGACATTAACATTAAGGTGGGCAACATGGTGTTCAAAATAGAGCTGCCAATTTGAATGAATAACCAAAATGTTTATAAACAATACTAAGCCACATAATAGGAACTATTGCTGGAGAACTACCAATATCAGGAAAAAGTTATAGGAAGCTAAATTCAGAAAACTTTTAAAAATTAATAACTTTTCTGATAGGTTTAAAATGAAAAGATTAACAACTTCATTGCGAGAATGAACTAAAACCTCAGATCCTCCAACACAGCTCTTAGAAATTTGATCTGCAAAAATGGAGTCAGCAAGTTCTGAAACTGGAATCTCTGAACCTGAAATACAGCACATAAGCAACAAGTCAGGGTTGGAAACAAGCTAAACATGTAGTCCCTAGCATTTTTTATTACTTAAAATAACTAAATCAGCACCAGTCAAAAGCTTGGATATTGTGTGGATTTGTGGAAAGTCTCGTAGTTGTCAAAATGTGAATTGTATTGTGAATCGATACATTTCTTTTCTTTGTTTCTTTATTTTTTATTTTTTTGGTATCGGGTAGTTATCGTAAGATTCATAGACGCTTTATAAAAAAATTTAAAAGAATTATAGATAACATATATAAAAGGTATATTTATTATAAATTGGGAACATGTTGAACTAATGACTAATTTAATCATCACTTATGTGATTATATTTAACAAAGCTATCTATATAAATTACACTAAAATATATTTATAACAACATTCAAATTGGTCAAACTCAAAAGTAATAATAAATGAGATATATGCCAAAATAATAATTTCTTTCTCATCATAATCATCATCTTGCCTAATCAACTTCATCCCCATAGTCCAAATTAATGTTATCATTTTTTTTTTTGATCAGTGCAAATTAATGTTATCATTATTTTCATCGTATTGCAAAGTCATTTCTTTATTGACATCTTCATCATCTCCAACATTTACCATCTCTTTTTATTCTCCTATCTCAATAACTTTTTCTTATTTTTCTGCATGCTTCTTCTTCACATTCTAGTTTCTAGGAATTATAACAAAAATAACAAAAAATAACTATATTGTCATTTAATAGTTTATTCACAAAAAAAAAGAAATTTGGAAAAGTGAAAGTGAAGTGTCAAGTGTGGTGATCCAAATTTTGTAAAAAAGAGAGAGAAGGAGGTGAAAAACTCATGAACACGTTATTAAATTTGGCTAAATCAAGTAGCCCAATAATTTTGTAAAAAAAATTCTAACTTGTTGGATTCGAGTTAAAGAACAAACTTTAACCAAAAAATAAATAAATAAATAAACCTAAATGTCTATGTATCGTCTAACATGTGCTTTGTTTTATATAGTTAAACGCTGAAGTGTACAATACATATGATACACATCTATGTACATATACATAAGTACAAAACTTCTGGAAGGGCAAAGAGTTTTTATGAGTTATCAGACAAATCTCATCAGATACAGTAGCTCATCCTGTACCTGCATGCAGTTCTATTCTAATTGGAAAGGCTGAGCGAGACACATGTGATTTCAGTAAAGATATTTAAATGAGCACGAAGGTCCAAAGAGTACTTCCACAAAATTAAGACCTTGGCCCCCTGCTGCCGAAAAAACAATAAGCTATCCTGTTCATCTTGGTCTATTATAGGGTTGAGCATTGTTTAGATAATATTCAAAATTATATAATTACTTACCGTACTTCTCAATTGCAGATGAAACTTGACTCTCAGAGAAACCCATTTCAAGCAAACGCAGTGTTTTCTCCATAGTCCCAAACAGGGTTTCATTATTAGTATGCTGAGAATCAAAAGGTTAGATTGTTAGGAATTGCTTGAATCATATATAACATAGACATTGGGTGATAAATCTCCAAAAATAACATGACAGGTAATTTCATATGCCAAAAAAGAAGAAAACAAATTGTGCCAAACTTGGCACAAAGATCTTCAAGAGACTCATTCATCTTACTCTCAGGATAGTTTCAAACACCACACAAGTCTCTCGTTCATAATTGGTCACTTCATTTCTCAAAAAATGTCATAAAAGCTATACTTATATAACAGCCCTGTTAAAGGTGTGCCAAGCACAGAAGTAAATAAGCTTATTTCCTTTTTCTAGTTTGTGAAAATACTTCTTCATTAAGCTGCATTTCAACCATAACAACATGGTATCATAGTAAGATGTGAGAGAAAAATGGTCTTTGTGACCCCTGTGAACATGTCAAAAAGAAAGGCAGTAAACTAGTGATAAATTCTAGGGAGTATTACATATGCATGTTCCATGCTATTATTACTTTCCTATTGTATAACTTTTTAGAAGATCACATAAAGAAAATTTCAAGCAAACATTGACCACTCTAATATGGGTTGTACTTGCAGCATCCCAATCAAAACCAGAGAAGAAATATTCGACGGATATCTAGTGAAATAACAGACCTGAGTTGAGGTTAACAAATTTCTTGTTTAACCCATCTTTGGAAATTGTCATCTAAGGGATAACTTCTTGCCAAAGAGCTTTAGCTCAAATGGTGCTTTCTCCCCTCACAAGAGTGGGTGGAGGATGAGGTTGTGGTTTCAAAACCCACTGGTTGTGTGTAACTTTTTCTTTTTTATAGGTAGATAGTGGAGGAGAGAGAGGAAGGGTTCAAACCACAGACAGAGTGCACCACAAAGAATGCCATTACCGTTGGGCTATCACTTGAATTTCTAACTTCATCCCCCTGAGTTGTATCATCTGTGTCCTTTTCAAGCTCTTCAGCTATTTGGGCAGCAGTTATGAAGTCCACTAATTCAGTTATGTGAGCATCTTCACCTGAGACATAACATAATGAGATGAACAAACTGATTAATTCAGTTACCATTAGAGAATAAAGTTCTTCTATATCAGAAGAAAAGCAAAATCAAAGCCAAGATGGAGTCTGATAGCCCAAGTACTGCCAAGTGCCAATACTTCTTAAAGAAACTGTGTACCAACCAGATGAGTGTTGAAAACAAACACAAATCTGATATGACATGTCCCAAAGTTGAGTCAAATCTATTTATACTAGTAGTTTAACAGTTTTCTTCACAATTAAGCTGCAAAGAGACAAGCAGACAAATGATTTACATATCTCTACAGTGCTTCACCTTGACTCAAACATATCTCCTGGCTCCTGAAAGTGTCAGTATTTATAACCCAAAACCAGAGCCTGTTTAAATTCATTGGCTTATTTGGCTTAAAACACAAGCTGAGTAAAAATAACTTGTACCTAGAAAAAAGTGAGGCTTAAAAGGTAGTACCCAGCCAAATAAGGCAAGCCACACACACACTGAACCATTTGTAATTTATCATACTTCCCACTTTTATAGCAAGATCTCTCTGCAGTTTCACACTAGTACATTGCAAAATAATTATAGGCCACAAGAAGTAAATTTTTTAGGCCCATCTATGCAAAAAATAAGTCTCAATTGTAAACCAATCACACAGATGTATTTCCAAAGTTTGCAACATTTAAAAAAATAATAATAATAATAATAAATATTAAAATTATAAAATAAAAAACCCAAAATGTATCCATCGACAGGTACAATACAATATGCTGACTCTAAATTTACTGTTTTGATATCAAAAGCAACTTCAAAATACAAGTCTCATTGTAACGCCAGTAACATGCACTCAAATGTGTATTTCTACCCCCCTACAGTAACAGTAACTTAAACAATCCCCCAACACCCCAACTGAGAGATCGAGAGTGAGATTTTAAAAATGAAGATTTCACAAATTTATACCTACCAAGCTTATCGATTGCAAATGCAACTTCATTTACAGAGAAATTCATCATCAGTAAGGATGCTCTTTTGTCATCACCAAATCCATTATGTACATCAGGCTCCTGCCAGAGATTGAAGATTACGCCAAATAACATGCAGCAAAAAAGGAAGAGAAAAAAGCAATGACCTCTTCCTCCCTCCCCACACCAAAAAGGAAAAATTATAATCCAAAGCCAGACACAGTATTCCCCAGGTTAGCAATCTAGGTTTCCAAGATAGTTCAACTGACTTGTTAAAAAAAATCACATAAAAATATTTTGCAGTACCCCCTAATTTGAGTCCTTCAGGATTACATAACAAAGGGAAAAAAAAATGATCACATGAACCAGATGATAGCACTATGGCAGCAAGTAGGTTACCTCTTTCAGTTGAACAACTGTTGGAGTTGCAATTTCTGGACTACAAGGTTCCTTGTCATCAAACAAGCTATCTAGAGAATCTGATGACTCAGAATTCGATTTTTGAAGATCCTGTTTCATTCCAAAAAAGGTCAACTATTGCCCACTAGAAATTCTGTAGCAAATATCAGAACAATTGCTCAACAGATGAGTGAAAAGTAAAGAGTAATTAAATTGGCTTCTAGACTTGTAAGATTTATCATGGTGAACTGAAATAATCAAATTGCTTGATTATTATTTGGTTGGGCCACTACTAACACTAACACACACTTGGTCAATCACCAAATTACTGAAATCCACAAAGATTTTCTCCCCATCCTAGAAAAAAATGTTCAACATCTACTACTTTGTGAACTAGACATGTCAGCTTACCAAAATGGACTCATAAAAAAATTCATTATTTTATCCATAAAGGTGAAACAGGTTCTGTTGAAACACGAAACAGCAATAGAGCTGTTCATACCAATTTCAAAGCTCTCTTAACTATACACATAAAAACTAGAAAGTATTGTGTGCTTAAAACTCAAACAAAGAAGGTCAAACAATTTATAATATTTTCCTCTGAAAGAACAATGAGATGGTAAAGAAATTATTTGTTTACTTACAGAATATGCAAAGAGGGTTTCCAATAACAAATCAGCATTCTCTTCACCTAAATATTAGAGAAAAAAACTCGTGAATAAATATCTTGGTCAAGACATTGGTATATCATTACAATTTTGTAAACTTAAAACATATGATAAAAAACTATACATAGATGGTCTCTTAAGGATGCTGGTGAAGCCGTGGGGGCCCAAATTTTGATGTGCATTAGTGCAGCTTTACTCCTATCCTAGTATATTACATTGCCGTTTTTCGCCCTACCAACACCTACCCACTTCCAAATAAGACAAAACATAACAAAGTTTACATTTACACATGACCTACCCTTTTCCTCAATCACTTTGTCAACAAGAGAGGGTAAGAATCCCATTCCAATAAAGAATGACTTTATACTGCTTCCAGATGAACTTGCAACATTGTCCTGGAATAGTAAAAAAAAATAAGGAATGTTAAGGAGCAAATTACTCATGCGCTAAGTCTCTAAGTGCAACTCCCATATTTGGGATTTGAGAGGTTAAAAAAGCAAGGGTGTGACAATTAATTCAGTTCAGAAGACTGAAAAAACTTGCTCAAGAAAAGGATAGTTGGAGTTATTAAAAAATAATTGGAGACACAACAAACACAAATCTCAAACAATTTTGCTACCATTAGATCAAATTAAAGGTGTAGAAATCCATCAACAATTTAAAAAGAAAAGGCCATACCCCAACATGCCTTGAGTACAAGGGTTCAGGTGGTAACTCAAAGTCCAAGATCTCTTCCTTTGGCACTATTGCTTTCTCGGCATTTGAATTCGAGGAATCCTATAGAATTCATATGTGAATATACAAATGCATTCAACTATCCCTAAGGACAAAGATTATCACTAAAACTTAGACACATACCATGTCAAGATAAAACAAATGCAACAATTCTTATAAAGAATTGTTAGCAATCCACCAAAAATTGCACCAATTAAGCCTCTGACAAAATGTCTGCAAAATAATAAGCAACCAAATCAGCCTGCAAACAAAACAAAACCAAAATCAATGTAAATATAAAATTTCAATTACTCTGGAAGCAGCAATTTCCATATCTTTTAGCCTATCATGTAATTTTCGCTTATGAATGTGAATTACTTCACTAATTTTGGTTATATAGGTTAAGGGCAAAACTTAGGTGCAGTATATTAGGTTCCTCAATTAAATTCAAACACATGGCCGCATTGACCAATAAAACACAAATTATGTTATCTTTTCCAATGACAATTGAATTCAATGCAGTTATGTCTTTGAAATTATTTGAGAAACTTAATTTACAACAGCTAAGGATCTGTACCTAAGTTTCACCCATAGGTTAATTGCACTATTATCCCCTTGATTATGATGCAATTGTAATGTTCTCCTTAAAAGTGAACAATATCCCCCCTTAACCATGGCTAATAAACACTTTATCCCATGTTGTTATGATTTTCATCAAATTTAACAAGAAAATCAGGAAAAAAATTCAGAAAAAACTTCCGACAGAAATTTAAATTTTCCATTAAGTTTAATGAAAATCCTGAAGCAGGCACAAAATGCTTATTACCTATAGTTAATGGGGAAGTTTAGAGGACATTACAACTTCACCATAGTTAAGGGAGCAAAGTGCAATTTGAACTCCCTTTTTTTTTTCTTAAGTAATGATATTTTACTCAAAAAAACTACTTCATGTCATAATGACCAGAAAAGAAGCATAAGGAATTGTAAAGAATAAATTATCAACAATTTGAAAAGAGCCTTGTATATCAACTGGCATCTCCTAGTGTTTTCAACAGAGAGGTTCGTGTTCAAATTCCAAAAAAAAAAACAAAACAAATTGCCCTAAAATTAAGTTCTGTGCATAATTCATAGCTAAGAAACATTTCGATCATTTTTATGGGCAAGTACAAACTACTCTCAAGAAGAGAATTAACTACACTTAAATCTTCACCAAACGAAAAACTTGTCTCCTTCTATTTTTTCCCCTTTTCTTTCGTTTTCTCAGAAACCAAACAAAATTGAATATGAAAGGAAGAAAATTCCGAATTCAGTTGAAGGAAAATGGAAGCGAACGCGAACCCTAATTGGTTGATACCATGCATGCACGAAACGAAAACCGAAACAAAATTGAAAGAGCGGGGTGAGAGTGCATGTGAGTGCGGTGGCCCGCGGCGTACCTGATCGGCGAGAGAGCGAAGCTATTGAAGAGGCAGAGAGGCAGCGCGTGGAGAACACACGCTGCCACAGTAGTAAGATAAGTCTGGAGCTGAGTAATTCGGTTCAGTTCATTTCAGTTCTGACGCTTCCGAGTTCACTAACGCAGGAAGCAAAGTAAGAAGGAGAGAGAGTGTTGGGTACAGCGAGAGCTACGCGATCACTGGCGCGTAGGTCTGTTAAAGTGTTTACAGTGTCCAATGGAATCGATTCCTGACTGTGTTACTACTTAGTACTTGCTACTTACTTAGAAATGACACTGCCCACGGGCCCCAGTGGTTTTCAACTTTGAATTTCCAGCACCAAATTCTTGCATGTATTATTGTGTTGGCCAATTTGATTGAGAAAGAATATATTGGAACGGGAGAAACGTGGATGCGATGTATTGGATTAGACACGTAACGTCTAAACACGTGTTGTGTATGTGTCATCTTGTGTTTAGTGCCTTCATGCATTGGACTTGTAGTTATTTTTATACACGCGTATGTGATGTGCCTTGTTTAGTGGGAAATTATAGTTTCTATGAATGCATGTTTTTTTCTTTTATATAGTAAGTCTTACTAATTAAATTTATGATAGAATTTATTATTCATATAAAAAACGGGACTATACATTTATAATACTACAAAAGCATCTAATAATTTTCCGTATTTAACATAGTTTTAAAAACTACTACGATTAATAAACCAGTTTTTTTACATCAAAAAAAAAATAAACCAGTTTCTTTTTTAAAACCAATTTTGGCTAATTTTTTACTGTTTTAAGGGTTTTTACCGGACCAAATTAGTACCTAGTTCAACCGGCCAATCTGATCCAATTTTTAAAATTATAGTGATTGGTGCTCTCTTGCATTGAACATGACACAAATATGACACATGTTTTGTTGTTTCACGGCAAATTTGGATCAATCAATTCAAACCTGAAAATTGTTTTTCCGTTATCTGTAAAATACTTTGTAAAATTTTGTAAAACATTTTACATTAAAAAACTTAGTAAAATTTTTTTATAGAAATACACAACGGCTATCATTCCATCTAGTGGTTAGGACATTGGTCAGGTCGCCAAATACTAGCTTCGGTGACCAGACCACTAAAACAAGCTGCCAGACTGCCAACTCTAGTAGCTAAGCAATCGATTTTGGTGGTTTGAGCTTTAAATATTTTACATGTCATATTAAACGCCTAAAAATATTTTACAACAAAATAAACAAAATATTAATTACAAATGCAATGTGTTTTTATTTTTAAACCCAAGTTATGTCGGTGAGGTCTAATGTACCGAAACACTAGACGCAACTCAAGTTATATTGAATAAATATATTATAAAAATATTGAATAAAAAAAGTATTGTCCAGTTTTTCCTCTAGTGAATTTGAGAGATTTCTTTCAAGAATAATAGAATTAAAAAATATATATATTACATCTCTCACATTTTATTTATTTATTCTTTTTTTAAGAAGGTTTATTTATTTATTCTTGAAATATAGATTGCTTTAAATTTTTGTACCACCTCTTACATATTATTTCTTATATTTTCTGTGGGGGAGTAAAATATGGGCCCATGATCTAGGCCCAGGAACGACGTTTCATCAACAATACGCCCGAGGAGAAGAAATCACAGAGGAACGTTGTAACTAACAGTAGAGTGCGTAAGGATCCAAAGAGGCTGGTCCGATAGGAATACCCTCCTCGGACATGACGTCTGATGGTGAGAGGAACCTCGGCTTTCCCTTAGTCCACCCTCCAGGAAGTTCCAGAGGTAAAGATAGATTACCAATGCATATGGAAGGGATAAGGATGCAGAAATATCTTGAGAAAAAGCTGCTACCACCGCATTAAATGCATCACAGCTACTTTCCTGGCCGCATTTATGTGGAGAAGACCCCTGAACAGTGTTGAAAGTGATCTTTATCCCCAGGAAGTCAAAAAGCTGTAAGAAAGGAAATGGAAACTCAAGTACCGTGCTAGATGACAGACAAGTGGACGATGGGATCGGGCAATGAAGGACTATATAATGGAATAAACCCTTCATAAGAGAGGGGGGGACGAAGGAAAAAGAAAGAACATCAAGAAACAACTACTGTAGCACCGGGAAAAATACAACCTAAAAGAAAGCATCTTATCCAAGATCATACCCTCGGATTTGATTATAACCCATGAAAATTACCCAAACCTCACTCCTCGGACGTAAAATCTTAACTCGCTTATGTGTTTTAGCCTCCTCGGCCAAGTACCCAGACCCCAATAACTGTTGTAAAAATCGCTGCTAGCCCAATTCTTTAACCCACTCTCTCACAAATTTATTGTATTGGGCTTGTTGGGCCCATTTCCTGTTTCTATTAAGGTGTGGGCTACAATTTGTGACCCTACAATTGGCGCCGTCTGTGGGGAGAATTAGCGCTAGTAGAAATTTACGACAGTTATGGCTGGTTCAGGATCACAACAGGCCAGTCCGCCTCATGCAGAATCAGTTAACGTCAGTCAACCAAACGGACTCCCTAACCTCGAACGGGAAAACCACGTGGATAATCAACGAGAAGGCAGTTCACGGACGATCCATGTGGGGAAAAGTGGCTATCGACGAAAGAGCCATCTGGTGCAAGAACATGCTGATGAGCAAGACCTGCAACATGAAATAGATGATCTGAAAAAGAAGCTCCGTCGAGCACAGTGAAATCGTATCCCTTCAAATTCTGACACCTCCTCCAACGATGAAGAAGAGGACAGTTACAGGAATTCTTCAGAAACTCCTCCCAGTGAATCCTACTCCTATGACGAGGAGCAATCTCGCAAAAGAAGGAGAAAAAGTTCGTCTAGAAGGGGAGTGGGAACCAAAGACATGAAGAAAGCTCTGACCCAAATTTCTAAGTCTCCCTTTACACGGGGAATAGAAAGGGCAAGGCTTCCCAGACGCTTTCATCAGCCTACGTTCTCTATGTACAACGGACGTACCGATCCTGTAGAACATGTGAGCCAGTTCAGACAGAAGATGGCGGTTTATTCTCAGGACGAAGCTTTGCTGTGTAGGGTATTTCCCTCTAGTTTAGGGTCGATGCCGATGAGATGGTTCGATGGGCTAAAGACGAACTCCATCGGTTCCTTTAAGAAGCTTACTCAGTCATTCTGTTCCCGGTTTGTTACATGCAGCAGAGTTCCTCAACCCCTTGATTCTTTGCTATCGATGACAATGAGGGAAGGGGAGTCTGTGAGGTCATACGCCGAGAGGTATTGGGAGATGTTTAACGAGATTGACGGGGATTTTGATGAGGTTGCTATCAGAACCTTCAAGGTTGGTCTTCCCTCCGAGCATGGCCTGAGGAAGTCCCTGACAGGGAAGCCGGTCACCAGCTTGCAACAATTAATGGATAGAGTGGATAAATATAAGAGGATAGAAGATGATCAACAGCAGCAGCAACAAGGAAAAGGGAAAGCCAAGCTTGTCCCCCAAGAAAGGAGAGAGTTTAGGCCGGACAGGTACAATAATAACCGGCCAAGAAGGGATTATGCCGAGCAACAGGCATCTAGTAACAGCCAAATAGTTGGAGCTGTATTCCGAGAGCCTGTGCACCAAGTCCTGGAGAAGATAAAAAACGAGCCCTTCTTCAAGTGGCCCAATAAGATGATGGGAAACCCCGAAAAGAGAAACCGAAATCTCTATTGTCAATATCATAAAGACCACGGTCATACCACCGAGGACTGTAGAAGTTTGTGGGATCACCTTGACCAGCTTGTCCAGGAGGGCAGATTAAAACAGCTGTTGCATCATTCCAATAGCTTGGGTAGCCTTACGGAAACTCGGTCGGAAAGGGGGAATCCTCCGAGACTTCCTCTTGGAACCATTAATGTTATCTTTGCGGCACCTGACAGAACGGGGTCATGCCCCTCCAGAGTAATGTCAGTGACTCGGCTGTACCCTGAGGATGACTCGCATGAGTCAAAGAGAGCCAAGTCAAGCCGATCTTTGGTCATGGGATTCTCGGATGAGGACAAGATCGGAACTGTCCAACCTCATGACGACGCCCTAGTAATTACCCTCCGAATCGGAGGCTATGATGTAAAGAGGGTAATGGTGGATCAAGGCAGTGCAGCCGAGATCATGTACCCTGATCTCTTCAAGGGGCTGAACCTAAGAGCTGAAGATCTGACGCCTTATAATTCCCCTTTAGTGAGCTTCGAGGGAAAGACTATTATTCCGAGGGGACAGGTCAGACTGCCAGTGCAAGCCGGAGCAGAGATAGTGGAGGTCGATTTTATAGTGGTGGACGCCTACTCCCCTTATACGGCGATTGTTGCAAGGCCTTGGCTTCATACTTTAGGAGCAGTCTCTTCCACCCTGCATCAGAAGATTAAATACCCCTCTGGAGGCAAGATAGAAGAGATATTGGGTGATCAAACCATGGCGCGGCAGTGCATGATAGCAGCTATCCGACATGAGCCTGAAGCAGAATCTGAGGCTCAAAAAGAAGAGCTATAGCAATCAAAACCCCCAATGTTGTCCAAAGATGGGCTGTCCGAGGAGGCGAAATGTGAAGATCTTGTAAAGGTCATAATAGGAGATGACCCTGATAAATTCTTTCAAGTCGGATCTCAACTACCCCAGTCAGAGAAGGAGGAATTGATAGAGTTCCTCAAGCGAAACATAGACGTCTTTGCATGGGATGCTTACGAGGCTCCGGGGGTAGACCCAGACTTCATTTGCCACCATCTGAATGTTAATCCAATGATGACCCCCAGGAAGCAGCTCCCTCGTCGGCCGTCTAAAGAGCATGCAGAAGCGGTCCGTCAGGAAGTGTCGAAGCTAAAGAAGGCAGGGGCTATCAAAGAGGTCTTCTATCCTGAGTGGTTGGCAAATACGGTGGTGGTCAAGAAAAAGACTGGAAAGTGGCGAGTATGTGTTGATTTCACAGATCTAAATAAAGCCTGCCCTAAAGATCCATTCCCCATGCCCAAAATTGATCAACTGGTAGATGACACAGTCGGCCATCCTCGAATGAGTTTCTTGGACGCCTTCCAGGGTTATCATCAGATACCTTTAGCATTGGACGATCAAGAAAAAACTGCTTTTGTCACGCCAGTAGGGAACTACCACTATAAGGTGATGCCATTTGGTCTGAAGAATGCGGGTTCCACCTACCAAAGAATGATGACGAGGATGTTTGAATCATTATTAGGGAAAAATATGGAGATTTACATAGATGACATGGTGGTGAAAAGCAAAAGAGCATCTGAACACCTTGAAGATCTTCGAGTAGTCTTCGAAATTCTCAGAAGTTATAAACTACGTTTGAATGCCGCCAAATGTTCGTTTGGTGTTGGCTTAGGCAAGTTCTTGGGTTATATGGTTACTCACAGGAGAATTGAAGTCAATCCCGACCAAATTAAAGCCATCATCAGTATGCGAACTCCTCGGAACCCAAAAGAAGTGCAAAAACTAACCGGAATGACCACTGCGCTGAATAGATTTATATCTCAATCGGCGGACAAGTGCCGACCTTTCTTTCTGTTGATCAATAAATGGAAAAGTTTTGAATGGTCGACGGAATGTGACGCGGCTTTTCAACAACTCAAGGACTATCTTGCTCGGCCGCCTGTCATGTCAAGCCCTGAGCCGGACGAGGTCCTTTTTGCTTACATTGCAGTGGTCTCCTATGCAGTAAGTTTAGTATTGATAAGGGTTGACAACGGCGTGCAACGACCAGTATACTACGTGAGTAAGTCACTGCATGAGGCAGAAATACGCTACCTTCCACTGGAAAAGGCCATATTAGCGGTGGTGCTTGGCACACGCAAGTTGCCTCATTATTTCCAAGCGCACACGGTGATTGTTCTTACTCAACTCCCATTAAAAGCCGTACTTAAAAGTGCAGACTACACGGGAAGGATAGCCAAGTGGGGTACAATTCTGGGAGCTTTCGACATTAAGTACATGCCTCGCACCTCAGTTAAAGGCCAGGTACTGGCCGACTTGGTGGCAGAATTCACCAAACCGGAAGCGGATAGTCAATTAGCATTAGAGGAAAGAGGTGCAAAACTAGCCTGTAGTATCACCAGGTGTCCCCCTCCGACGTGGGAAGTGCATGTAGACGGAGCATCAAACCAAAAAGGAGCGGGTATTGGGCTAGTGTTGACATCTTCAGAGATGATCACCGTTGAAAAGTCGTTAAGATTAAGCTTTCCTGCCACGAATAACGAAGCAGAGTACGAAGCACTACTGGAAGGAATGACTATGGTCCTAAAGATGGGAGGAAAGTCCATTAACCTCTTCTCGGATTCAAGGCTAATTGTGGGTCAAGTCAAGGGTGAATTTGAAGCCAAGGATGAGAGAATGCGAGGCTATCTTAGCCGAGTGAGAGCCATGCAAATGGAGTTCGAATCCTTTAGCTTGCTATATGTCCCAAGAAGCGGTAACACGCATGCGGACTCCTTGGCCACTCTTGCAACTTCCTCGGCACAGAACTTGCCTCGCCTAATCCTTGTTGAGGACCTGCATCGACCCTCAATAATAGCAAACATAGTACAGATCAATCAAGTAAGAATGGGGCCGAGTTGGATGGACCCCGTCGTGCAGTTCTTAAAGGATGATATTCTACCCGAAGAGAAAATAGAGGCCGACAAAATAAGAAAGAAGGCTCCTAGCTATTGGCTGTCACAGGATGATAAGCTATACAGGCGTTCCTTCTCTGGACCTTATCTACTCTGTGTTCATCCCGATCAAACGGAATTGCTCTTGGAGGAAATGCATGAGGAAATCTGTGGAAGTCATACTGGAGGCAGGTCCTTGGCACATAGGGCCATTACTCAGGGTTATTGGTGGCCGAACATGCAGAGAGAAGCTTTGGAGTACGTCAAAAAGTGCGATCAATGTCAACGGTATTCACCAAGTATACACCAGCCAGGAGGAACCCTCAATCCAATATCTAGCCCATGGCCATTCGCTCAATGGGGCTTAGACATCGTCGGACCATTTCCTAAGGCTGTAGGAAACAAGAAGTATCTGATAGTTGGTACTGACTATTTCACAAAGTGGGTTGAAGCAGAGCCTCTGGCTAATATCCAAGATGTGGATGCGAAAAGATTTATCTGGAGAAACATTGTTACTCGGTTCGGTGTCCCGCATGTACTTATCACAGATAATGGACTTCAGTTTGACAGTAAGATGTTCAGAAACTACTGCGGAGAATTGGGTATCACTAACAGGTATTCTACTCCGGCTTACCCCCAGGGGAATGGCCAGGCCGAAGCTGTAAATAAGGTCATATTAAGCGGATTGAAGAAAAGACTGGATGATGCGAAAGGAAGATGGGTGGAAGAACTCCCACATGTACTTTGGACGTACAGGACCACACCTCGTAGGTCCACTGAGGAGACCCCTTTCTCAATGACTTATGGGGCTGAAGCAGTCATCCCTTTGGAGTCCGGGTTCCCAACGACGAGAACAAGCTCATTCAATCCAAAAGACAACGATGAAAACTTGGCGAGAGGTCTGGACTTGATTGATGAAAAAAGGGAAAACGCAATGGTTCAATTGGCTCATTACCAACAAAAGCTAAAGCAAGGTTATGATGCCCATGTAAAGACAAGACCTTTGGTCTCAGGTGACCTGGTGCTGCGCAAAGTCGTGGGCTCGGCAAAGAACCCTGCTTGGGGAAAACTAGGGCCAAATTGGGAAGAACCATATCGCATCACCTCCAATGCTGGCATTGGAGCATATTTCTTGGAAGACTTGGACGGACTTGTAGTACCCCGCCCTTGGAATGTCAATAATTTGAAAAGGTATTATTATTAATAAACTTATGTTTGATCAATATTCGCCTTTTATGTTAAATATGTATACCTCTTTTCATACTTCTCGACGTTCTCTGAAGTGTTTAAACTTAAATCCAATCATGCATGAGTCCTCGGACCAGATGATTTGGGTTAGTTAACACCCTTACCGTTCTCTGAAGTGTTTAAACTTAAATCCAATCATGCATGAGTCCTCGGACCAGATGATTTGGGTTAGTTAACACCCTTACCGTTCTCTGAAGTGTTTAAACTTAAATCCAATCATGCATGAGTCCTCGGACCAGATGATTTGGGTTAGTTAACACCCTTACCGTTCTCTGAAGTGTTTAAACTTAAATCCAATCATGCATGAGTCCTCGGACCAGATGATTTGGGTTAGTTAACACCCTTACTGTTCTCATGTGTTTAAACTTAAATCCAATCATGCATGAGTCATCGGACCAGATGATGTGGGTTAGTTAACACCCTTACTGTTCTCATGTGTTTAAACTTAAATCCAATCATGCATGAGTCCTCGGACCAGATGATCTGGGTTAGTTAACACCCTTACTGTTCTCATGTGTTTAAACTTAAATCCAATCATGCATGAGTCCTCGGACCAGATGATCTGGGTTAGTTAACACCCTTACTGTTCTCAAGTGTTTAAACTTAAAACCAATCATGCCTGAGTCCTCGGACCAGATGATCTGGGTTAGTTAACACCATCACTGTTCTATGAAGTGTTCTCATTCGAATCTAATCATGACTGGGGACTTCTGACCAGATGGTCTGGGTTAGTTACTACTTGTTTTATTTCCCTTTTCAACATTCCAATATAGATAAAAGCGCATGACTCAAATTTCTTGTTTGGTTATATGTGTTTAGCTAGTATGTCAACTTCCGGAACTTCTCAATTAAGTCAGCCATTCTTTTAATGCAAGTAAATAAAAAAATGAATGGAATGACAGCGGAGGGATTAGCTATTACTTGCCATAATACGTAAAACAAAAGAAGTATACTTTCATTAATGATTAAAACAGTACATATCTTTAAAGTGATGAGCATAGAAAGCTAAAAAAGAAAAAGAAAAAAAAAACAAAACAAAAAGAAACACTAAAACAAATGTCCTAGGCCTTGATCTTGGGGTCTTGGTGGTCGACTACTAGTTCAGGCTGCGAAGGAGCAGCACCCGGAGCATTACCCTGGGAGGCCTCGGCTTTTTCCCCTTGACCGGCGTCCTGACGGGTGGCTGTTGGGCCTTCCACAGATGCTGGAAGGTCTAAGTTTGCCGCAGGAGCTTCAGACGCTGAGGCTGGCTGCTCTGGAGGAGGAGGATCAGAATCTGAGAGCGGTTGGATTTCAGGATCGTAGTACACGCTCTCAGGCCTCCTAAGGCTGGAGTCAGCAGGGACCCCAGCGGCGTCAAGGGCTTTCCCCCAAGTGACGTCACAGTAGTCCCTGGCGACCGAAGCAAACTCCTCAGTTAACCTGCTCTGGGTTTCTTCCACCCCCAGAGCATAAGAAGCTTGCTTCTCGGCCTCGGCTGCCTCCTTCTGTAGCTGTGCAGCTTCCTTGGCCTGACGGAGCTCTTCGCGCAGACTTATCACCATCTGCTTCTCCGTTTCTAAGTTGATCTGGCAGAGGTGCAGCTCGCTGCGAAAAGTCTCCGCCTGCTTCTCCATATTATTCCTTCCAGCCTCAGCGCTGGCCTTATCCTGGTTGGCCTTCTTCACTTGCTCGGCCAACTGCTTCTGCTGGGTTCTCAGCACGCTCAAATAGTCCTCCGCAGTATCTCGGGCCTGGTGAGCAGCCTTCGTCTCATCGCGAAAGCGCTTTGCCCACTCTTCGGCCACGTACACTTGTTACGCGACCTATTATGCAAAAGGAAAAAGTGTCTTAGACTTAAGAAATAATGCACAAATAAAAAGAAATCAAACTGAAGTAACTTACCATGGCCAAGTCCCTCTTCATGGAAAGGAGCAGATCAGGGTAGTCAAAACTCCTGTAAGCCGCCAGGTCCGACGGAAGGAGGAGTGGTTGTAGCAGAGCGTCGGCCAAATGACCTGCATGGCCACCTCGAAAATGCCGAAGGGAGGCATCCATCATGATGGGACCGCCATCGACCTCCAATTCAGGTGACCAGGTTCGTGGTGGCTGACGAGCCTGGGCCGCTGGTCGCTCCTCGTGGCTTTCCACGGAGTGGGACCTCCTACTCCTTCGCTCTGGTGCAGGCCTGGCCTGCTTGTTGCCCCTTGATGGGCCTAACTCCCCCTCCTCAGCAGGCTCCACCGGCCTCTTCCTCCTCAAATCCGGATTCGGTTTGAGCCCAAGGTCAGCAGGCACTTGGGGCGGAGGAGGGGGAGGGTGTGCAATTTGTTTGGATTTGCCCTTATCCTGAGAGGATGGCTCTTTATTCCTACCCTTCATCAATTCTTTCAAAGAAGGGCCAGTCCGGGGAGCCATGTTTTCCTCCTCGTCGGTGGTATCGGCAATGTAAGTTATCACCTGAGCCGGAGGGTGCACGCTCGACTGCTCGTCCGCCCCTTCCTCGGCCTCTGATATATGAACCGTTTCCTCTTCAAACCTGAACTTGTCAATCTCTAGTTCTAGGGACGAAGAAGAAGCTGTCTCTTCTCTAAGGATGGCTTCCCCAAGTGCTACTTCGCGCAACGGTGCGACGGCGAGGGGAATTCCCTGTGGAATGGGATGGTCAACCGGCGGAAGGTCGTAGCTGGCGAGGAAGTGTGGCCGAGACACGTCTATACGCGCCAAGCGATGGTCCCTGGCTCGGATAGAGTTGCCGACGTCTAAAAAGGACCGAGAAATGGGTTCAAAATCCAAAATGAGGTGGACCGCTCGTAGTTGTCCGTCCTCGTTCACGAAAATTTCTGACCTCAGCAGATAATTCAATGCTGGAACGTTGATCAGGCTGAGCTTCGGATTAGTAAAAAATTTATCTGTCAAACAAGTAAGTTACGTTATTAAGCCTCGGCTATAAAAAAACATATGATAAGTCACTAACACAAAATAACTAAGCAAATGAGTGTAAAGGTAACGTAACAATCCTTAATGCTAAAGTTAGAAATCCTAGGTCTAAAGTGTTCCACCTGGAGTCCCGGCCTTGGTTGGGCAGGCTAAGCCGTCGCTCCAAGGCCCCGACAAGATCAGGTAGTCGTCCTTCATCCCCTTATTTGACTTGGGAAGGCAGGATACCAGTTTGACCACACTGCTACGGGACTTAAGGTAAAAGCCTGCCCGAGCCTCTATATGGCCCTCGTACAGGTGGGCGACGTCGTACCATGTCAATCCTAACCCCAGATGCCGATCCAAGGCGTCGATTGACCCTAGGACTCTAAAGAAGTTGGGAGCACACTGATGGGGACACAGCCTATGGGCACGAAGGTAGTCCCGTGTAATCCTACCCATGGGAATGGTCATCCCCCCTTCTATGAAGGCAATCATGGGGATGACCACCTCTCCCATCTTCCGGTCAAACTCCACTCCCTCTGTGGTGCAATGACGTACCACCACCTCTGGGGGAATGTGGTACTTCTCCTTGAACAACTCTATCTTGGCCGGAGTGTTCACTAAGCGCTCGAATCTACCCATGGTTAGTCTCTATAAGGTGAGGTGGTTAGCCGAGGAGGTTAGCCGAGGGTACAATGGAAGTCGAAATGCGAAACTTACGTAGAAATGAACACGGATTGCTTCTCTGGTCACTGGAAGATCGTCAAGCTCTCTTTCTTGCGAAAAAATTGGTGGGCGCCTGGATATGAACACTCTGAAGTTGTAAGTTCTGATAAGAAGCAAAAAGTAACGCCTGGAAGTTTTTATAGTGGGGTTGGGAAAAGAAAAAAAAAAAAAAAACCATAATCCCGCCCAAATATTGAAGTTGCGATCTGAACCGTTGGATTCGTATTTCAGCGTAGGATGTCTGGTTGAAACGCAATTCTAAGCGTTTAATGATGATTGTGCGAGTTCCCAAGCGTCAGAAGCCCTCGCGAAATGGCAGAAATGGCCCTTACATGCGCCTAAATTTAAATACTATTAAGGACTACATCGTAATTACCTTTATACATCAAAATCCTAATTTTCCTCCTCGGATCAGAAAGAAAAATTAGAATTTTGAGGGGCTATTGTGGGGGAGTAAAATATGGGCCCATGATCTAGGCCTAGGAACGACGTTTCATCAACAATACGCCCGAGGAGAAGAAATCACAGAGGACCGTTGTAACTAACAGTAGAGCGCGTAAGGATCCAAAGAGGCTGGTCCGATAGGAATACCCTCCTCGGACATGACGTCTGATGGTGAGAGGAACCTCGGCTTTCCCTTAGTCCACCCTCCAGGAAGTTCCAGAGGTAAAGATAGATTACCAATGCATATGGAAGGGATAAGGATGCAGAAATATCTTGAGAAAAAGCTGCTACCACCGCATTAAATGCATCACAGCTACTTTCCTGGCCGCATTTATGTGGAGAAGACCCCTGAACAGTGTTGAAAGTGATCTTTATCCCCAGGAAGTCAAAAAGCTGTAAGAAAGGAAATGGAAACTCAAGTACCGTGCTAGATGACAGACAAGTGGACGATGGGATCGGGCAATGAAGGACTATATAATGGAATAAACCCTTCATAAGAGAGGGGGGGACGAAGGAAAAAGAAAGAACATCAAGAAACAACTACTGTAGCACCGGGAAAAATACAACCTAAAAGAAAGCATCTTATCCAAGATCATACCCCTCGGATTTGATTATAACCCATGAAAATTACCCAAACCTCACTCCTCGGACGTAAAATCTTAACTCGCTTATGTGTTTTAGCCTCCTCGGCCAAGTACCCAGACCCCAATAACTGTTGTAAAAATCGCTGCTAGCCCAATTCTTTAACCCACTCTCTCACAAATTTATTGTATTGGGCTTGTTGGGCCCATTTCCTGTTTCTATTAAGGTGTGGGCTACAATTTGTGACCCTACATTTTCAATTAAATTCAATCACATGATATTAAAATTTTAATTATATATACACATAAGAAAAACGCATTGACTATTAAGTCATATAAATTTGTTACATTAATTAATAAATCACATTATTAAATTTAATTAAGAAACTATATCTAAAAAATTAATTAAAAACCCTAAATTATAATACCTAAACAACAGTATCTAAATTGGCTAATCCATTTTTTTAATTCTTCTCATTTTAAGAGGATAGTGAAGAAAAAAATGTAGTCAGAAATTTGTAACTCGACATTTTTTAATATTTTTAATATAAAAATCTAAAATTTATATTCTTTTTCTTCAACTGTCGATTTATAAAAATAGGAAAAGAACAAATTTAAGGGAATATAGCTTTTTATTCTCCCTATCTACTATTTTTTTTAAACATCTTTCAATCAAGAGAATTGTGACTCCTACATACCACTCGTCCTGCTAAAGAAAGGTAGAGTCAGACTCTAATGCATGAATTACATATGTCATGATTAGATGCTCCTGGCAAACAAGTTGTTCATGTTCATGAATGATTGGGGTTAATTTGGGATAATTTATTGTTTTATTTTAATTTAAAAAATAAACTAGATAAAAATATAATTACACATAAATTAGAATGGAGTTATATAAAATTGCTCATAGTTAAATAAGCTAAATAAATTTTTAAAAATAAGTGAAACCAAACAAACACTCGAGTTTTTGTACTCTTTTTTTTGGCTGAATCGAGTTATTGACTTATTGTACTTGTTTGACCCATATATTTAGTACTATTTATGTTGTTGGGCGACACTTTTTTTTTCCCTTTTCTTCTGTTTAGAGCATTCGGACTAGATCTGCAAAATGCCAAATGTAAGGAAAATTTGGCATTTAGGCTCAAAGGAGTTCAGCATCCGAAATTGTAAATGTACACTATTGTAAAAAAATTTGCAATTATGCTATAGTGCGATTCTAAATGTAGAATCGAACTGTAGCTCAATTATAAAAACAAAAATATTATTTTATTCATTTTCTCTCTCATCTTGTCCCCTGACTCTCCCACTCTGTCTCCCACGTCTCTCTCTCTTTCATATTTCTCCCTCTCCCTTTGCTCTCTCTCAATGATTTCTCTCTCTCCCTTTACTCTCCCTCAAGCCACCATTGGCCACCATTGGCCAGCAATGCCAAGCCTAGGCCGCATCTCAATGTTTTGCTCCAATGTGGCTTCGATGTTTTGCTCCAATGGGTTTGATGTGGCTTCGATGGGTTTGCTCCAATGTGGGTGTGGTTTGCTCCAATCATGATGCGTGTTGTTTGATCTGATGGGTCGTGGGTTAGGTGGTGGGTTTGGATAGGTGGATTGGTGTATCATGGGTCAAGTGGTGGCGTGGGTTTGGATCGATTGTGGCCGGTGGGTTTGGATCATGGAGATTGGTGGGTTTCTCGATGGAGATTGGTGGGTTTCTGGGTGTGGATCGATGTTGTGTGTGTGGATTGGTGTTGTGGGTTTGGATTGGTGTTGTTATGGCTAGTGCTATAGGTTGAGGGAGAAAGAGAAAAGGAGAAATAGTAAAAAAAGGAATAAAATAGAATATTTAAATAAAATAGAAAAAAAATAGAGTTTTTGGGATGTTAGGTGTATTGTAAAATGGTATGGTATAATTGATAAAATAGCTTATTGGGATGGTAAAATAGGATGGGATAGAATTTTGGGATATGAATGCTTAATTGTACCTTCTTTTCTTTTCTTTTTTCTTGTTTTTGGTGCTGAATTCCGTTTAGTTGTACTTGCTTGGCCTATATCGGTGTGTACTACATTGGGGCAATATTAGTATATATAATACACCACTCTTAGGGGGTTTTTTTCCCCCCTGTATTTTGGGACAACAAAACGGCTTCCCATTTTAATATCATTGGGTTTTGGAGCCAATCCGCAATAATAAATGTCATATTTTTGTTTTGTACGGACGTAATGTACGAGAAATTATAAGGTACTCATGCTGGATAAGTGACATGGTCCAAAACTATGGAACTCATTTGAAAAGTCGATTTACTAGATCAGAACATGAACTCTGAGAATAGGGGCATACAAGTTAACCACCTAGAATCGATCCATGACCGCTAAACTAAAGGAATCCTTTACCAAGTAATCTATGCAACCGTCTTTACCCGCCTCAACCAATCTTAGCTCGGACATGCCAACAGTCAATACTTACTCATTTCCCTGGGACAGCTAATCAAAACAAATATGGCTTGAATCCCTTATCTTTCAAACTACCCTCCTGCCACCTCTTGGCAAAGTAGGCTGATAGGCAAGCCCCTTCCTGCCGCAATGGTGTGGGGCGTAAGAGGTCGTTGCCCCATGGCCAACTCGAAGGGGTTAAAGTTCGACGAAGAGCTTTTTGGTTGTTAAGTTATAGCAGCATTGAGCAACATCCAATAGCTCCAGTTAGGGCTATCCATCTCACTTGCCTGTACCCGACCCGCTACAACTCGACTTGACTACTTCGGTGGTTAGACGCGGGTTCCCTCCTTCAAAAACTGTTCAACCCGACCTGCCCAAAGAGAGAATGACCAGCTACGAATTCAAGCTTTCTGATGAGTTTTCCAGCATGATTTGGTAGATTTCGGCAACCAAAACACTAGATCCGGCGATTCTCAGCACATTTTGGGGGAAAAAGCATCGGATTCGGTGAAATCTCTGCCAGATCTGGCTAGATTGCACTGGATCTTGGACGGATCAAGAGAGATCTCGTCGATTTTCCCCTTTTTTCGATGGTTTTCGGTGGGTTTCAGCTTCACCCGAAACCAATGCTCACCTAACGGGAAACTAACCCGTAAAACCTAATCTCCGGCGGGTCGGTTGCAGGTTGGGCACAAACCCGACTCGCCCGACCCATGGACAGCCCTAGCTCCAGTTCTTCTAATTTGCACTAAAGTGCCTTAAGTAGCCCTCGAGGAATCCGTTTATTCTCTCCGTCTGAGCTTTCAAAGATATACCAACCATAGGTATTTTACCATCAAATACCGGCAATTGTCTTCTAACATTACCCACCATTAAATATCGGGTTTTCATCAATTTCACATAAAATAAAAAAAAACTTTTTTCATCATCAGAAACAACCTGATTTTCAAGGCCTCTTGCATTGCATTATCATAATGAAAATGAAAATGAATTATAAAATATAAAATAAAAATAAAAATAAAAAAAGAAGAAGAGAAATTGCTCGTGATTTTGAATGAACCTTTATCGGTAGAAGAAAGGAATAGCAATGGGTTTCTATGGAGCATTCAAGAACAAGAAGATTCAATTGGACCACGAAAATTCGGCGGATCCAATTCATTGGCAAATGAAAAATCTACCGTTTTAACACTCCAAAAAAAAAAAAAAAAAAAAACCCCTAGAAAAGTGGAAGAGTCACTAAGACAAGAGCTAGGTAAGCAAGCAAGAAGGAGAGGCTAGAAAAGACGAGGCAAGGAGCTCTCCATCTCTAGGAAGATTATGTCCAAGATCTGGTAATCTAAGCCTTGCTTCTTCTGGTCGGCTCGTATTAGCCTGCGCTTTATTACAGGTAGTCATTCCCTTCGTTCGTTCCTTCCACCATTCCACTAAAAGATTTACACATGTTTAAAATTGCCGAGTTAAAATTTTTTTTTAAATAGAAACTGATTACTGACTCAGCAATTTTAAACAAGTGAAAGTCTTTTAGTGAAATGGTAGACAAGTGACGTAATCCACTAAAGAACTAAAAAAATTTCTCGTTATGCAGAGCTCTTGGAAGTTGGAACAACTCATCTTTTCCCAAGTAGTTTCTAGTTTCCACAACCTTTATTTTTATTTTTGAGAATTTCTCAACTTCATAATAAAGACTAAACTAACATTAGTTATTTGCACTCAGTTTGTTTTGCTGTAACATTTAACGGTTTTTTACTGATTTTACATTTTTTACCGTGTTTATTTCATTTTAAGATTTGGTTAAACTTAAAAATATTTTCTGTTAACCCATAAAATCTTTTGTTCAATTTTGCAAAATATTATATAAAAAAACACTTATTAAAATATTTTATAAAAACATATAGTAACTCTCCTTCCCATCTAGTAGTTAGGCCACTAGTCCACTGACCAGAGTCACCAACACAGTGGCCCAAGCTATCAATATGACGGTTGGGGCCGCCAATCCAATGGGCCAGGTCATTGCTCTAGTGGCCGGGACTACCAGTTCAATGAGTTGGTCCACTGGTCCTGTGGCTAGAGCTGGCAATGGTGGCTGAGACTTGGGAGATACCAGTTTTAATGGTTTCTACTTAAAAAAAATTGGTTACACCAAACACCTAAAAATGTTTTCAAATATGGAAACATATTACATTAAAACAAATGGAACATTCAATTCTTCCTGGTATAATTTGATGAAATGTGCAACTATGATTGATGAATCATCATTTTCACATGAACTCACTATTTTTTCTCCATCATTCACAATCTTATGTGTTTAAGTTGTGGTAAGAATTGTGCAGTTGTGTTAGTAAACTTTCTCAAGTACTTTACAACACGTTACCACCAAAAAAATGACACCAAGCAAGCAAACCAATTAAAATAGGAATAAGTCACTTTCACTTTGGACTCATTACTAAATTTAAATTGTTTTAATTATTCATCAATCACAACTTGTCAACAATTGTGATTAAAGTTACTAAACAATTGGTCCCTAGACTTATTGAATGATAAACCTGGGGCACAGGGCCGATAGGGCTCAATTGAATGAACCATAGGCTAGTCTCTTTTCTGTCTCAAGGCTGAGCCAGCCCAAGATTCCCACCGACAGACCACATGCTGCAGGTCAAATGCTATTGAAAAATGGAAAACAATTCACTAGATGTACAGAACAAGCAAAAAGAGGTGCAGATGGTCTTATCGAGTATGACTTTCCAGCAGAAATGGGGTCCACTGACCAACAAAGAAAATTCTTTTTAATCTTGAATATATTGATGAAATGCAAAAGAAAAGGTTACACTGTGTTCCGACTTGATCGGAGCAGAGAAACAAGTAGACCCCCACAAAAAACCAAAGACATCAGTATAAGTGTGGATCGAAACAACCGCAGCAAATGTTGAGAAGGGCTTGAAAAACAATCAAGATGATCAGAAACGAGCATTCAATTTACCAATGCATATAACCACGACTGGGTACAATATACTCATGCCGACAATTAATCCTGCCTGCACAATAGTAGATCCTCCAACAAAAAATGACTCCCAAAATAATGATGCCATGAAAAACCTCTGCATCATTAACGTTGGGATCCAATGTTAACAGAAGCACCCCCCTTGTCAAGCTTAAGTGCTTTGGGATCAAGCGGAATAGTACCAACTGTTAGAATACCAGATTCGGCAAATCCATTAACTTTGATGGGAACTGAGCCTACTGTGACAATGTCAACAGATTCATTATTAGCAATTGCAGAAGAGGGTAAGGGCTTAGGCTCACCCTTTTTTGGGTTCATGGTGAGTGAACCAATCTTTAAAGTAGATACTACGTCATCTTTTGCCCCAACTGTTACGTGCTTGGCATTTCCATCTAAAAATTTTGTGTTGGGGACATCAGAATTAGAAACCTGCTCAGGAGCAGCGACTCCAGTCTTTATTGAGTTATTCAGGCCATCGTTAGGCTTGATAGTTTTCTCATCTTCACTTGGAAGTAGCTCAACAACACGATTAAGCCTAAGAGGGGGATCCAATGAAGGTATAAAATATGGACTTTCTATGTTCTTGATAAGTAACCTGGATTTCTCTTCCTTCATGATTTTCTGACGATTTTCATAGTAAATGAAATCATCAAGTAATGAGGTCTTCAATGTGTGATTTTTGAAGATTTTCAACATCTCAAGGCCTTTCTTATACATGATCTGCAGATGAACAATAATCATTTAACAAATAACTTGGCAAGGGTGTAATAAATGTTAATTTGCAGGGAGAAAAAAGAGAAGCTAGAAATAATTGCAAAAATCCAATTTCAAATAACCAACCCCATGCTCCAAATTCAGGGTAATTCAAATCAGGAAAAGTTGTAAATTGCAACTCAACCAAGCTATGTCCTAACTACCTGGGTTACTACACCAATCACATTGCTCCAGTTAGCTCTATCTAGGACTGTTTCCTCCCTTATATCTGTATAAAAAAAAGAAGCTTGACAAAGAATAGAGGAATGTCCTCCATTATGTCTAGGACTGCGTCCTCCAGTTAACTCTATCATAGCTCAGTGGTGATGCCAGGCAACCTTAGGTGGTGAAGCCTAGGATTATGTTATTCCTCTTTTTCTTATACTTGCAACAACCTCATAGCGCTGTTACTGCATCAGATTCTCTATTGGAGCATAGCCAAAAGGCCATTGCAGAAACCATAATAGAATATGGTTTGACATGATTTTACTCAAATTGACCATAATTAAAGAGGCTTGATAAAAATTGTGAAGAAGATTGGAAAAGGGGAGGGAGAGGGGGGGGGGGGGGGGTGGTGAAAGAACGTTAGTGAAGACTCTTAACTCATAAATTTCACCCAACTTATTACATGTATTGTTCCTGATACAGTAGAATAGTAGAAAAAGGAATAGCCTAATACAGTAAAACAGTAAAAAAGGAATACCCAACACCCAATAGAGTTGATGTTTAAATATTGTTCAGAAAGCAGAGTACACTTATATAATGAGAATTTTCTACAACATTCAAAGCAATAATGACATGTTCATCTATCAGTCAAATAATTTATAAACCATGTTAGTCTATGAAAGGTTCATCTTATCTTAATATCTTATATATAGTGCAAACCAACTAAAATTAAGCCAACAGCACAAACAAGAACAAACTACTTGAATAAGTGAGGTCATGGAGTTCATGATGTCCTACTCAAAAAGAAAAAAGAAAGTTTTAACGGCATTCAGAATATTTCATTAAAAAAAGAGTGCAACACAGCAAACCCAATAGATGGACATACCTCTTGTGTATCTCTGCTATTAGTCACTGGTTTGTTCTCATTATTTTCTAAGATAATGTGTCTAAAATTGGTGTTTGGGACATCTTTGATGATGTGCCACTTGACAGAGAAGCTCCCACTCCATTTATCTTGCTGCCAAAAATCCATATCCTTAGTGAAGTCAACTGAGCCAACCATCTCTGCAACACCACAGAATTGACCGCTTGCATTAACCTGTACAAAACAATCTAACATGAGTATGACCCAACAAAACAAGAAAAAACAGCTAATAAATAGCCAACTTGAAGAATAATAAAACTCACAGAGAAGAAGAGGAAGATAGGGCAGCCTCTAGGCTTCCCTGCAGCCATTCTCTGTGCATCTTCATAAGCAGCGTCCAACTTCTTGTTTCCATGGGGTGTAGATGACCAAACATTATACTTAATGCTCTTATGTACATCATCCTCACTGTATGATTTTATTACAAAGAACTTTGCATCCACATAATCAACTGGAAATTCCTCCTTGTTATATTGATCAGTATAGATAACAATGTTTCCATGTGCATTACCATCTCCTGCCTTGCTTGTGTAGGCTTTGACAGCCAGTTGATTTTTTGATCTGTTGGTTCTAGGGCCCCGATTCTGCTCAACCAATGCATCTGGGCCACCAGTTACATCATTCAGTGCTCTACCAACATGGATCTTGGGCCGAATCTTAGCCCCTGCACCCTGTCCGTAGGCACTTGATCCGAAGTCTGATAAACCATTACCAGCTGGAAGTGTCACTTTCAGTTGATTATGATGAGACAGAACCTTTCCATTGGAAATGTTATCTACAGCTGGAATTGAGCCAGAGGCACTTCTACCCTGTCAACACAAATAACAAATCAAAAACTATAATAAAAATTAATATTAAAATAAATATAAAAAAATCCTACAAAAAGCCCTAATAATAGGAGTGCCAACGGTTTCATAACTTCAATAGATAATTTTAACTTGACAATTAGACAAATTCTCAAGATACTTTCATCATATTTAATGTTTATTATTGATCTAACTCACCCCTAAGGATGGCAAATACCAAATAGTACATTCCAAATTTTGGGTGTATATCTTTATGGAATTGATCAATACCATGGGGGTGACAAGGACACCTCCAACCCCAACCCACACCCAGCCACCACAAAGGTTGCTTTTGTTGGGGGAAGGAGGGGTGTTGTAGGGTTGGAAATATTTATACCTGGACTAAAGCAAGAAAAAGCATACCTGAAGAACATGTGATGAAGCTGGAGGGGCAAAACTACCAGCAGAAACACTCCCATGCATCACAGATTGCTTGCTTGGTCCAACAGTAGCTCTTGGTCCTTCTGAAACTCTGGACAGGGAATTTGTCTGATTTGAAACGGATTTCAGGGAGTTCCTTGGAAAGGCTCCAGTAGCTGAACTGAAGTTATGTTTTAAACCTCTTGCGTCAAATCTATTCATCGATACACCAGTATCATACGAGGAGTCGACTGAACTACTAGGGACGGCATCCGGTTGAACAACAAGAGGAACATAAGCAGGTGGAGAAACAGGGTTCTGATAAGAGGGAATAAGGTAATATTGTGGTGCCCCAATAATCTGACTTTCGTCTCCTATCATAGCACCAGGTATGTAAGGATTGTATGGGTTGTATGGAGACTGTGCATATCCATAGCCAGGTGTATAATATACATAAGGGGGACTTTCATTATGCACACCCTGAAGCAGAGAAATTTGAAGTTCAGAATAGCCACAAATGACAAGTTACATAAAGGAACTACACATGGTTGGTGTATGTGTGTGTGTGAGATAGAGGGAGAGAGGAGAGTTTTCACCCACCGCGTACTGGATATCTGGACCATCTACACCAAAAATCCTATGGTGGTCCTCCCATTCACCGGGTGATTCAAATCCTGAGTACATTTAAGGAACAAGATGCACAAATAAGACACTACCAAACACAATACAAGTCCTTTGAAAAGTAGAGCATTTAAGTTTTACCTGTACAATAATACCCATAGTTGGTGGCAGTAGGATAATACATGCTCTGATCAACAACAAATTCAGGTGCCGCTTCGTTGTACATAGTTTCAATTTGTTCGAGAAGTGGACTTGTCAAATGTGGGCTTGCTTCGGTACCTTGAATCTAAAATTCAATAGATGGAGATGTTATTGACAACTCAGTGTAAGAAAAATAAATAAATAAATAAATAAATTTTTTTTAAAAAAAGATACAAAAACCAAGTTTCACGTCACCATTTGAACAATGGTTCAATTAAAGTCAAGCAATGACTAAAAAAGTACCAGATAAGTCTCTGTGTTTCCATTTTCAGAAACATTATACATTTCCATTCCAGGACTGCCACCCTATACAAGTGGAATAAAACGATTGTAAGCACACACTACAGTTCGACATGGTACTGCTGTACAAAACACGCCTTAAGACAAAACTACACTGGCCAGATTCACATCAGTGAACCACAGACAACATTTTATTTGAAACATTAATGGGGCCACTTTGAGTTCTACTTTAACAACGAATAACATACTGTCCAAGCAGCAAGTCACCAAAAGAAGCTCAACCCCAAATTAAGGGAAAAGCTAGAACGGGGCATCATACCACCAAATAGATCAGTGAAATATTTCTTTAGAGAAATAATTTAGATTTTTGATCCCTCAATAGCACATGAAAGAACTTACTCACACTTTAAAGATCAACTTATAAGCTTAAATACACCCATCATACAAAGAGTATTGTCCAGTACTACCACTACTACTAAAGAAGCTATTCTTGCAAAAACTATTTATGAATCCCCAAAACAATAATAAAACAACAACCAACCAACCCTAACTTCGGAGTCGGCTATAGATCCTCAACAAACAAGTCAGGGTCAACCACATGTTTTTTCCTTCATTCTATCCTATCCAAAGTCACACACTTTCACCTTCTTAATTATCATGTCCTTTTCTTTACTACTTCTACACATTATTTTAAATCTCTCTACCTTGTTTCGTTCCGTCAACTTGAACCATCTCACTCCGGCGAATCCCAAAAACAATAATAATACAAGCCTAACTTTGGGGTTATAGGGGTTGGCCACAGATTATTTTTCGTGATTCTATCATAATCAATGCCGCAATCTCTCTACCTTCTTAATTGACATGTCATTTTTCACTACATCTATTGATGTTATTTTTGGTCTTAACCTTTTTTTGGTTCCCTCAACTTGAATAAATCCCAAAACAGTAATACAAGTCTTAAATTAGCTCCCATATCATCAAACTAGCAATACCAAAACACAAAAAGAAAAAGTAGTAAAATATACACATACACACAAACATACAAATATATATAGAGAGAGAGATTAATTTTATATATGGTTTAAGCTAAACTAAACTAAACTACAAGAGTAGAATAGAAAATATAAACAACTCAGCCACGCAGAATTTGACTTTCAAATATTAAAATCAAAATTAGCTAAAGCAATACAACAAAAATTCACACAAACAACAAAAACCAGCCTCACGAATCTACAAAACAAGATCCCTATAATACTCGAAGTTAACAAAAACCAGACAATAATACTCAAAGAACAACAGAAAGGAAAGCGAGGAGTAACAGTATTACCAGAAAAGAAAGAGCCAAAAAATATATAGAGAGAGAGACGAAGGAAACCGAAAAAGGAGCTGAATCAGGACATGGTTGACCTAGAGAGGTGTGAGAGAGAGGAATTTGATAAATTAGAGAAACAAGAAGGGTTTCTCTGCAACATGTTTATGATAAAGGAATGGAAACCCTAACCATGGAGAGAGAGAGAGAGAGAGAGGAGAGAGAGAAGAGAGAGGGGAAAGACTTGAAAAGAAAGGCGGTTTTTGGTGAGAGAGAGAGAGAGAGAGTGTGTGTGTGTAAGAAAACGGTGAGAGAGAGAGAGAGAGAGAGATTCGCAAACCTGATACGAAGCGTTTTGGGGGGGAGTTTTGATTGTGTGACGGAAGTGCCCCTGAGACTGAGAGAGGGTGGGTTCGGAAGTGATGTATGTGTATGTGAGTATGTGTGTGTAATAGTAGTGGGTGGGGGGAATTGGGAAACACACGATAGACTATTAAAACTGGGCCTGGGTTTTGCGTGGGTGTGGTGTTTTCTTTATTCACATTCAAAGGATTTGAACAGAATATTATATGTTGAAGACTTGAGGGCTAAGGAAATTATCCTTCTTTATAATTTTGATTTTTATCCCCCCTTAATATTTTAAATTTTACATTTTTCCATAACGGTATCTAGCATTTTGATTTTTTCTCAACTCGAAACGATGTACTTTTTATTTTTAGAATTACCTAATTTTGACTCAATTTAAGCCACCCAAACTTTTTTTCATTATCTATGTATCATCCTCTTTCTTTCTTTCTTTTCTTCTTTCTCAATTTCTTCTACTTTCTTCTCTCTTTCTCTCTCTCTCTCCACGAAGAAAAGAGAGGGGGCAAGCCAAATCATAAAGAGTTAGGTAGTGAAAAGCACCCATGACTCCATGAGGTTGCTTTTTGGAGTGATAGCACTAGTAGAAGTTTTCAATTTTATGGTGGCACTAGATAGCAAACTTGGAAGAGAGGCTCTAAGTGGTCGAAGCTAAAGCGAGTATAGATGATGGCAACCACTTCTTTCCAAATTGGGGGCCTCTATATATTGAGTAATATTTAGGTATTATTGAAGCACGAAAAATGATGCCCTTACTCTCACATTCAGGATAGAGTTCACTCATTAAATTTATAGTGGGGTCTATTATGAATGTGAGAGGAATGAGTACTTTTTTTAAGGAAAGATTGGCATGGGTGAATCAATCAACAAAATATGCTTTTGTTGTATTTATCGTTTTCCAGTGTGTTAATGTTTTTTTGAATGGTTTTTCCAAGGTTGGGGTTTGGAAAGGTTTTGCTGTTTGTGAGGTGAGGGGCTCAATTTTGTTGTTAGGTTAGGTAACTTAGGTTGTGGTGATGGACGGTGATACAGTACGTGGGTCAATGCTTCTAACTTTTAGTGCGCCATAGGTCTCATTCTTTACAATTGTGGGTTTTCGAATTAAGGTTTTGGGTAGCGGCAATTTTTGGGGTGATTTTATTAGGTGATGCTCCGTTGCTTGGTTTCGATCAATTTGATTAAGAATGAGACAATGGCTTTAGGTCATTTTGGGACAATTGTTTGTTCAACAAGGCAATGATATTGACTTTGGTTTGTTGTTCTATCAGACCATTCCAAATTTATTTTATTTTCCAAGAATGTTTGGCTTCATAGGTGTCGATACACTTAGTGGCAAAAGAAAAAGAAAAAAAATGGGTAGCGCATAGAGAGGGAAACAGAGAATAAAGTAAAAGAAATTAAGAAACAATAAATAAAGTATGAAAAAATAGCAAAAATAATTTTTAAATGGATATTATATTAATAAAATATATTTAAAAAATTGATGTTGCTTGAATAGGGTCCAAAAGAATTAGTTTTGAATTGAAATTTTGTTAAAATTCAAGTCTCAAAATATTAAAATAAATTAAATAAAAAATTTAAAATAGCTTTAAAAATCTAAAACAAATGAAATTAACAATTTTTTTAAAAAAAAAAATACATTTTTAAAACAATTAATAGTGTGAGTTGGGTCAAATTACTTAAGTTTTTTTATTTTTTTATTTATACAAGATAGAATTCTACTCTAACCTAATCTAAGTGTATATGTGTGTGAATCTCTCTCCTAGAGACTTGAACCTCAACTCTTACCTCCCATATTTCACAAGCACTTATACTTATGGAAGGGGAAAAATCTTAAGTTGAAAATCTTACTAACCTAAGTAAATTAGGAGGGGGAAAATAATTCATCCCATCAATCCAAGAAAAATTAACTCGAAACATCATGTTGTGTTGGATTAGATTGGGCTCATTGAAAAAGTAGATTGAAAGTTATAATTTATCTTTATAGGTAATCGCAACACCATTAGGTTTTTAAAGCATTCGCCTCAAGCTAAATGCACTTTTAGTCAAATTTAGTCTAAAAATCTTATTTTTACTACTTTAGCAAACTTACACTTACATCATGCCCAATATTTATTTCTCCACTTTATTTTTTTTTTCTCTCCAATCTCCTTCATCCTTTTACCCATTTTTTTGTCAAAGTGCTCTTGGCTCTGCCACACGACAAACCATCATTGATCACCATTGTGGGAGAGAAAGATAGATAGACAAAGCTGCTAATGACTGGAGGGAGAGAGAGAGAGAGAAACCAAATCAACAAACCACCACTAGCGATTGTTGTAGCAGTGTGTGGATCCAACGATAAACTGACATATCAACCAAATTGACAAACCAAATGTTGACAATATGGAATGGCGACAAATTGACAAACCAGCATAGACAATAGAAGAACTAAATCGACTGTTCTCAAGAGCTAGAACTAATCTTTGTACATGTGCGCACACGGATATACACACACATATAAGAGAGAGAGAGAGAGAGAGAGATTGGATTTTTTTTTTTTTTTAATTGATAAGTTGATGAACAGTGTTGAATAAGTGTATTGAGATTTGAGGCATTGTTCATGATTAACTTTTGAGGACAATCTATTGAGACAGATGCAAGAGTGATTTGGATGTGTTTAGTTATATTTTTACCAAAAAGTGGATTTCTAGAGTTTGACGTTATTAGTGCCTTTGTTTTGGAAGATTGTCATTGAATGGTTGTCACTTGTCATTTAAGATTATGGCTGGTAGCTGCCATTGTAGCGATGCTCATATTAATTTTCTTCAATCTTGGAGCTAAGGTTGGCTCCAAATCTAATTGTTTTTAATGGCAATGTCATTAATTGGTGGGCTCTTCATTTTATTCTCTCTTTTTTTTTATCTTTTTTTTTTTTGGTAAACAAGAATTTTATTGAAAACCCCTAACTGAGGAAGGAAGTTAGAGGACTAGTCCTCTCATAATACATGTCAATCCTGTCATAATACAAAAGCAACGAAATGTCCACAGGTGGACTATCAAAAATTATGAAATCTTGCTGGTAAAGAGTTCCTTTCTTGGCTAGTGCATCAGCACACTAGTTGGCTTTATGAAAGCAATGATTGATCTTGACCTGAGATATGCGACTGAATAGAGTCTTGCAGTCCACAATTAAGGAGGAAATGTTAAGATTAGAACTATTACTATTGATAATCCAATCACTTGCGACCTTAACATCTATCTCAACCTCCATGGCAAGTATGTTAAGAGATAAGCACAAGGAAAGACCATCTCTAAGGGCCCACAACTCGGCCTCCACGCTAGAGGAAAACCCAATATCCATTGTCAAGACTAATCAATTCAATGAACAAGTTTCCACGTACGAAAAATAGATGGACTGTTTTAACCTTGTGACTACTAACAGTCTTAACACTTTGGGAGAGAAACTATAAATAAATGTAATGGATTGGATTTAAAAATATATATATTCTCTTATTTGCGGATTTATATGAATGAATAAAATGATTAAGAATAATTGAAAAATTATAGACGCCAAGAGTTTTGTAACTCAATTAGCACATTTAAGTGATTTTAAGTTTTATCAAAACATCTAAAGTTCAAATTTTCCATTCCCAACTATTTATCATTTTTTTTTTAATATATACATCGTGTGAATTTCCCAGTAAGCACCCAACAACAACTAATCAAATTCTTTGTGAATCTCCCAAATAACCAGTTGTTTTAGAAAGAATAATTAGAGAGCTTATTTGAGAAATTATGCCTCAAAGTAAAAAATAACCATTCATCTCTCATCTTAAAAAGGTTGATGAGACTAGCAAGAAGAGGAGGCCTCAAGATTAATTATGATGTTGCAGTAGGCCCAAATGACTCAACCATTACTTTGGTTGTCAGAATCTGGAGAGAGAGTTTGGTACTCGTCTATTCCCTCAAGATGGTCATCACTCATCAACCTCCCTTTCCAAGCCAAACTCAAAGCTTTTAAGCAGGGTTGTTAGTTGTTACCACTATTTTTTGAATCACAACTTGGTGTTTGCATTTAAGGATATCGTAACTATATATATAGCCATACCAGTCACCTCACCCATTGTTGTTTTCCCTTGGAGAAAAGTGAATCCTAATAGAGATGAACAACAAAGTAAGACTTTCACATTCACTATCATTTAATTGGGGTCCCTAAAGGCGCCAATAAGGTTTTTTTTTTTTTTTTTTTTAATAAACATCTTTTATTGCAACGAAAGAAACAGAGAATCACACAAGAAGACCATTGCTGGGTCCAGAAACATTTTTTATTGGGCCCCAATGTACTAACTCGTTTGTCTCTCTCAAATCTCTCTTTTTTTTTTGGTTAATTTGGCCTAACCTCTACTCCTCTGATTCTTTTGGATGTAATTTTGGAGGAAACTCATTTTGTACCCTATTCTCTAGTACTCTTGTTAATAAAAGATTTAATGAAAAAAAAGAAGAAGAAGAAGAAATGTACATTTATTTTTTGAGAGCAAGAAATGTACATTGAGTGCACAGTAATAGACATGTATAGAATAGAAAACTGTACCCTTCTTCTCTTTTCGTCCAGTTTTCTTCTATGCCCAACAAAGAATAATGTTAATCAACCCATCATTTTCTCTCATAATGGTGCAAGTGAGGGATAAAATAAAAAAATAAAAAAAATTGTCCGTCGGTAACAAAAGACAAATCACTAATACCTTCCCCGGCTTCATTCCAGACATTGAGTACATGACAGCTTTATTTCATAGACCTTTTACACTACAGCTTTAATAAGTGGCCGAGAAAAATATGATTGGTTTATATAAAAATGATAGTCTGTGATATGAGATAGTTATAAAAAAATAATATAATAAATAATTAATGGTGTGTTTTTTTTTTTTCTCAAAAAAAATTAGTGTGATTTTAGAATTACTCTTTATTATGCATTTGGATAGTAGGATTTTGACATATAGATTTGTATTTACTATTTACTATTTAAGTGATTAAAACCCAAATATCATGTTTGGATAGTTTTAAAAATATCAATAATTTGGATTTAATAGATATACTGGTAATTTTTCTTAAATTTGAAATGATATTTAAAATCAATTAATTTAAAATAAAAATATTTGAAATTCAAATTCAATTCAAGTTTTCGAAAAGTTTTGAGATTAGTTGCTTAGGGTTTGTTTTGCATCAGTTTGGTTTTTAGTTTTTAGTTTTTATTTCTTATGTACAGTTTTTTAAAATATTACGTTTTCTCACTTTTTTTCATTTTCTTTCAAGATACAAGTATACTTAATCATACTTTTAAACAAATTTTTTTTAGCAAAAATCTAGACAAAATTTTCCCAAACAGATACTTTAGTCTTACTACCTGAGTAATGGGACATCAAATTCAGCCTAACAAGGGTTGACTTGCCAGTGGCTCACCACGCATGCACCAGCGTTAAGGATTTAATAGCAGGTCTGGTTATCATTAAGGCTATTTTAATTGTGAGTTATATAAGAAAAAGGAGAAAACAAAAAAGAATAATTATGTTAAAAAGGTACAACTGTTTATGACATTGAGGGCAAAGTGTGGAATCAAGTGAATTAGAAAAAAGACAGGTGATCCTTATTGAAAAAGAGGAAAAGAATTATGTTCCCATTGCTTTACTTGTATGCACACTTTGCACCAGAGTATCTTTTCCATACACTCCAATTATTGGTCTTTATTAAAAATAAAACTGATTTGTTGATTAATGAAGTCCCTGAAACAGGGTTGAAGCCAAAAATCTTTCCTTAGGGGGCCGGCCTCTTGGACAAAAATGAAATGGTATAAAACTCAAATTACACACACAATCATGTAAGTATTTGCTATTTACTTGAAATGTGAGTAAATTTTTCATATTTTGTGAGAGATATTTTGTATAGGAACCTACCTCTTTTTTTTAAATTTTAAATTTTTTATTTTACATATTCACTTTTCAATACATCTCACATAAAATTATATATTTTACATTATATTTTATTAAAATGTCAATTTTTATTGATTATTTTAATTGTTTCTCTTTTTTCACATACAACCATCATCCACTCTCATTCTTCATCCTTAGGATATGTAAAGAAATAATAAAAATAAAAATAAAACTAAATTTAAAATGAATAGTGTCAGTGTATAAATAAAACTAAGTTTAAAATAAATAGTGTCATGGTAAATTTATACAGTTGGTGTAACAACTAATAGCTATATATTTTTACACAATTTTGTATTACTTAAATTTTTAATTTTTAATTTATTTAGAAAGACCCGTATTTTGAATTGATCGTCTAAAATGTGGTCATTTTTCTATCACACAACTTATGCAATTACCCTTACTTAAATCAAGTCAGCCACATTTTATATTATGAAAAAGATTTTGCTGCGGACTTGTATGCAGTAATTGCTACATAATAGGTTATGTGATAGTAAAAAGAATACAACATGTGTCCAGGGGTCTTATACAATACACATAATCAGGTGGAGCATAAGATACTTGTCACTTTGTTTATGCAGCCATTACTGCATACAACTCATCGTAACCATCGTCACTATCATTTCCTGATAGGGACTCTGGAGCATGATAGGGTAGGCCCACTTCAATTGCCTAGACTTGAGAGTTGAAAAAAGACTAGTTCTTTGATCCTTAAAAGGAATTAAAATGCACGCAAAACCGAGGGCAGTCAAACCCTAAACTAGCCACAGGAAACAATTAGGACATGGTGACATGCGATAAAAGTATCAAATTGCCAAGGCAAATAGCTTATAGAAGCCAACACAAGTTCAAACCCCCTATAAAAGAGAGAGAGAGAGAGAGAGAGAGAGATAAAGTACAAGTTGAAAAAATATATATTAATTCGTGCCATTGCCAAGTAAATGTGAGCACATTGGAAAGATATAGGGAAGGAACTATATCTATATTGTCCATCCAAATTCCACCTAGAAATACCTACTTTCTTTTTCTTTTTCTTTTTTTTATCACAGTAAATACCCTTCCCAGCACTCAAATTGAACCACCACTAGATCAGAATAGCACAAAAATGAGTTCGAAGAGCTACCCTGAACTTGAATGTCCAGAAACCACCCTCAATTATCCTAAAACAATTATCAACCCATGACGTAGAAGCAAGCCGGCTGGTCACATCTAACACATTAGCTATTCCAACCCATATGACCCAACCTCAACTTGCTGTCAACAAAATCTCATTAGGAAGCCAGTCTTATCTAATGTGAGAGGTCAAAAGAGCCACTTGATAAACACAAAACCAGAAATCACCCTCACTAACACAAAGAACAACTTATGGTGCAGCAGCTGATTGATGGGACAAGTCTACACCATCCTCTGGATGCCCTGCTTCGGTACTCTCAACCACTGGTTGCTGTGCAATGAGATTGGCTCCAGGGGAAGCATTCCCTCGTGTGCCTGGGGACATAGGAGACATCCCTGATTCAGGTGCAGCCTCAAATGCAGGCATCATAACATCTCTCTCATTGGAGTTTCTTTCATGTGGCCTCTCATGTTTGTCATAGCTGCGGCTGTGGCTGTGGCTACGGCTGCGACTACGGCGAGGGCTGCGGCTGTAGCTACGACTACGGCTGCGGCGAGGGCTGCGGCTGTAGCTACGACCCCTGCTCCAGCTCCTACTCCTACTTCGGCTTCGACTACGGCTGCGGCTGCTGCTTCTGCTATAACCCCATGTTCTAACTTTTTCAGGGCTACGGCTATAGCTTCTGCCTCTCTTCCTATCAACATCTCTTCTGTTGTCAAATCTTCCCCGCCCACGTCCCCGTCCACGCCCATCCATATTGTTGTACCGATCATATGGGCCACGTTCATTCCTACCCCAACCAACATTACTACCACCAGGACCACCAAACCCACGTCCCCTGTTGCTACGACCAGGAAAAAAATCACTTCTCCCACCATGCCCACTAACGGCACCATCTCTCATGCCACCTCTTCCACCAAAACCACCAGCCCTCATGCCTCCACGCCCACCAAAGTTGCCATCTCTGCCGCCACGCCCACCAAAGCCACCATCCCTCATGCCACCACGCCCACCAGAATCATAACGACCATAACCACCACCACCACCACCACCAGAATCAAAATGGCTAATCCCACCCCGATCCTTGACAAAACCTGGTGCACCACGTAAAGCAATCTCTCGCACCTCTTGGGGCACAAGCTGGTTAGCCCCCTCCAAAACTTTGATCAGATCAGCTGCATATTTCCAGTCCTGCTCAGAGAAAAAGGTGTATGACATTCCAGTTGCACCAGCCCTCCCAGTTCTTCCAATTCGGTGGACATAGTCCTCAACCCCGGTAGGGAAATCATAGTTGATTACCACCCTGTAACACAAACTCAAAAGAATATTAGTACAATACAATGCTACATAGACTAAGTATTAAACTCATTTAGTAGCTGGCACATATAAGTTTATAATCCAGGTCCTGAAAAAGTGAGGACTGCCACTTTCTCACATATAAATTTGAACAGAAATGCAAAGAAAAGAGCTAACCTTATATCTTTGATGTCAAGCCCACGGGCAGCAACATCTGTGGCAACTAATATTGGAGACTTTCCACTCCTGAACTGATTTAAAACATAGTCTCTCTCACCCTGAGACTTGTCTCCATGAATTGCAGCAGCCCCAAAACTACGTCCAATACTACGTGCAAGCTGATCACACAATCTCTTTGTGGAACAGAAAATAATGATCTTTGAACCTCGTTCTTGGGATCTAAGGATCTGCTCCAAGCGCCTCTGCTTCTCCATTTGTGGAACAACCTCAACATACTGCATATTCACGAGGAAAAAACATCATTTTTTAGGGCATGGATGTGATTAGATCAGAGAAAGGTTTATGATGTAATGGATTTAGCTTCTATGTGTGGTTATAAAACCCAATACATCATGAATAAGATGGCCAGACTAACCCTACCATCGAAACATCTGATGGTAAAGTGTCATTGGTTATAACTAACAGATAGCATATACAAATTTGAAGAGTCACATCATCTGCCACTCCCCTCGAGGAATTCAAGCTTAACTAACAGCAATCAGATCTTCGTACATAGTAAAAGTTATTATATTATTTGGAATCCGGGGAATATTAACAGTTTGAATCTATTTTCATAACTAAAAAAACTACTATCCTCTGTTTAGATGAGAATCCATAAATGTGAACTCTGCAATTGATCAGCATTTAACTATAAAGATTAACTCTGACATATTAAATCTACCACATCTAGGTAAAGAACTATGATTTTCCCTTTGCATTCAAAGGACAATAGCAAAAGGAGTGACATCCAAAGATACCTGTGTGATAGCCTTGTTTGCAGCAAGCTCATCGACACTGCCAATGTTAACCTGGACAGGATTAACAAGAAGATCACCAGCTATTTTTCTTACTTCTTTGGGCCAAGTTGCTGTGTACATAAGAGTTTGTCTGCGTGGGGGTATTTCATTCACAATCTTACGAATTTGAGGTTCAAAACCCATGTCAAGCATTCGATCAGCCTCATCAAGCACAAGAAGTGAAACTTGTCTAAAGTCAATCTTCTTACTCTCAAGGATGTCGTTTAGCCGACCAGGAGTTGCCACAACAATATCTGCCCCTCGATCTAGTTCTTTTAGCTGTAGGCCCTTTGAAGCGCCACCATATAAGCACTGAATCAAAGAATTGTGTCAAGTGATAAACCAAAAGTCTAAAGCAAACAAAAATAAAACTGACTTTAGTTGCATAACAAGGATAAGAGATGAACACATAGAACCCACCGTGCAGGAGATTCCAGATGATCGGCCAAATTTCATGACTTCTTCTTGTATCTGTGTAGCAAGTTCCCGGGTTGGAGCCAAAACCAACACTGTTGGGCCGTTCTGAGGATCATTACGGCAATGCCTAAGAAGCATGAAGGCAGGGATCACATAGCCCAATGTTTTCCCAGAACCTGTTTTTGCAATTGCCACTATGTCCCTACTTTGCAAGGCAATCGGCCATGTCTGCGCCTGAATTGGTGTGGGAGATGAGAATCCAGCCGAATATATCTGAAACAATGACATAAGTCAGGTAATCAGCTCCAAGAAAATTAAGCATATCTGACACATACAAACTTAAAAATTTAGGGTTCGACTTCAATAGTATATCACAAGAGTGAAATATAATTTAAAACAAGAAAAAGCCCATGGGTATACGGTTGCTTACAGAAGCAACTCGAAGCAACAAAAGAGGGCAATAAAGACATAAGAGGCGGAGCCAATAAGCATGAAATGCCAGTCACATTAGGTGTGATTTGGATGAAGGGCCAACCACCCTTATAGAAGATGCCCAAGAATGGCTCCAACTGTCCATTTTGCAGCCTCCAAAAATCAGGATAGTTGTTGCATGTGTAAGTGTGCCAATAGCAGTGCAGCGTACGACATATGCTCCTCCTCCGGAGCAGATATCGCACCTGCGACAAGTGAGAATTTATGAGTTTAAAAGTAAGAAAGCATAATAACAAAAGGGGGAATGGAATGGATGCCGTAGTTTGTTTTATATACCCAAAAAATGAAACCCTATAACTCGCAACAGGTAAAGCTTACCTCTCTCAATATCTCTGGCGGGAATCCAGTCTCTTCAAATGTCATGAATGGTGCTGGAACATTGTCCCCCTGTCCATTTTAATACATATATCAAGATCAAATACAATTCATTTTTTTAGAAAAGAAAAAAATAAGAAAAAGTTTGAAAGAAATATAAGCAACACAGCATCTAAACCAAATCATTTGAAATTCTGATTTGTATTAGTATTTGGTATGATCACCCTTCAAAATTCTTACACAAATGCACATCAATGCATCAAACGCTAGTCAATCACTCTCAGAAAGCATTTCTCTTCTCAGGAAATATTTATTTGGTTTACAAATGAAACCTTTGAATGGGTATTCTCATGTTAACATACACACTGACAATAAGCAAAGCAAAGCAAGCTAAAATACAGACCGTTGCTGAAACTTCGTGCTGTTGCCGGTAAACTTCAACAGGTGAGAGACCAGTAACATCTGTAGATCCCACAAAAGGAGACCTCATCAAAGCATTACTTGAGAATGGAGGACCACCTGCTGCATGACCGTGCATATGCATGGCATGTCCTGTGACAGCATTCACTGCATTGGCATGACCAGGCTTGGGACTTTGAAATGGGGCACCACTGATCCTCATCTCCTACAATAAAATAACAGACATCATCAGTGGTCCCAAACATTTTGATCAAAAAGAAACTGATATGTATTCCAGAAATATATAAATCGAATCAATCAATCCATATATATATATATATATATATATATATATTAAATGTAGTCAATCACTCAGTAGAAAGGAAGTAGAAAAAGAAGGAAGGACAAAAGAATATGAAATCATGTTATAACTGAAATACTGCCCAAGTAGAAGTTCCTTTTTGCACATAATATTCCAGTCTTTGCTTCTATAGTGGGCTCGTTTCCTTGGCTAACTGGTAGTTGAATAATATTCCTCCTTAGTTTAGCTTGGTTGTTGGAACAGGTAGAAATCAAATGCAGTTGAAGACATATTATCAAGACAAATCATGTTTGCCTAGTGCTCTTTTAATTTTATGACTTCAGGTGCTTTGTAACCTAAATCATATTTCCAAATCCTAAATATCTAAAAATTTAAACAGAAGATTTTTGCTTCACCATTCCATGAATTATATTCCAACCACCATAAGTTAAGTCCAATTAATGTTAAGTTAATGGAGAGCAAACGAATTTCAAGATCGATACAACATTAGCCAAACAAATACCTGAGGGTTTCTAGCCATAGGTATTACTGCAAGCTTGGGATCTTGGGGACCAGTTGGCCCTTCCTTGTTAGCATTAAAGTAGTATTCATTTCCAGTTCTACCATGTAAGTTATCCTCATGCCCCATCTTTGATCCAACAGGGGGCACATTAGACTGCTGACTATGCATCATTGCTGGGCCCAACTGATTTTGAAATCTAGGACCATGTTGCTGGTGAACCAAATCAGGCCTAGTTTGCTGCAATTGACCAATAGAGGGTTGCTGCATGTTCCCCAAAGAACCACCATATTGTTGGGCTTGACCTGAATGAACACCCATCTGAGGCATCTGAACTGAATTGCTCCCAGCAGGCAGGTTATGAATAGATGAGGTCCCAGGTTGCTGGAACTGGGATGGAGAAAATCCAATTTGGTTTCTGTTTTGAAAATCAACTTCCTCCCTATTTGGGAATGCTGCCTTATACTCCTGTTGATTTGCAAATTGCTGCCCTTGTGCATCATGCTGGGCCTGCTGCTGTGAACTTTGCTGCCCTTGTGGAATCATGCTTTGCTGATATGCCATATATTGCAGCTGAGGATGTGTAAATTGATGCGCTTGCGGTTGGGCCATCTGTGAACCTTGATGCTGTGGTGTTTGTTGCCCCAGCTGCTGGGGCATTTGCTGAATGGCTTGTTGTGGCATTTGCTGCCCGGGCTGTTGCAGCACTTGCTGAGTTGACTGCTGAGGCATGTGCTGGATTGGCTGCTGCTGCGGGATATGCTGAGCTGGATACTGCATCATTTGCTGCATAAAGTGATGTGGTTGTGACACTGTGGGCTGCCCCTGCTGTTGCAAGTGTTGTCCCATTTGAGAACCGTGTTGCTGTGTCCCTTGCACCATTTGAGATCCCTGCGGGTGAGAAACCTGTGCCACCATTGAACTCTGCTGTTGTGCCATTAATTGACTGTGCTGTTGAGGTAACTGGCTCATGTGTTGCCCCTGCTGTTGTGGGGCTTGTGTTATCTGCTGCCCGTGCTGAGCTATCACACCATTTGCTGGCATTGACTGGGCCATTGGTATCGCAGCCAACTTAGGCGTAGAAGCAACAGTAGGCTGGCCAACCGGCATAGGTGGCGCCAAAGAGGCTGGCTTTTCATATTGGGTGACATTCGTTTCAGGATTCCAGTAGTATAACACACCCGTGCTTCCATCAATCAAACCCTTCCAAGGTTTCGGAAGGGTGGGATCATCAGGTGCATACCGTGGACCAAGAGAAGCGGCAGCGGGCTCCGCAGTAGCCATTTCAAATATTTATCTACAACCAAATAAAATCCTTGCATCAAACATCAACATTGAAAACTCTAAAATAATTACAAGAACATCAAATTACAATAAAAGAAGATAAGAGGATCAATAAACTCTACAACTCAACATCAACCCAAACCCATTTGCGCAAAACCCAGGTGAACCTAAGAATAACAAATATTACTGCTCAATTTTTTTTTTCCCTTAATTTATAAGAACAAATTTGAGCTGAAAATTTTTATACATAACAAATATTCTACAATTTTCTAAAGAAAATCTAAATTCAGCTCAGCCAATCCAATTAACAATTAAGATCCTCATAAGCCAAAGCAACATCACAACAATAAACCCTAAAAAACCGTACAAGTCCACACCAAGTAATTGAACCAAATCAGATTAAAAGAAACAAAAAGTTAAAAAAAAAAAAAGCTACTTTCATATAATAATTAAACCCTAGAAAACACGAAGCACCAAAAAAAAAAAAGATAAAATCGATAGCTCATCGCATAAACGCCAAAACCATTTCATTGCACAAAACCCAACCAAAAAAAAAAAAAAAAAGGCAACAGAAAATTAAAGAGACTAATTGAAATACCTAGTAGCAAAAAAGAATGAAAAAACAAGAACAAAAGCGTTCGATTCTCTTCTTGCAGGTAATTACGGAGCCGAATGTGGAACCCTAAAATCGAAATCGTTATAGTACTAGTCCTGTGTCTGAGTCGGACTAGAATTTGAGAATGGGAAAAAAGGCACAAAATTTTGTGGGAAAGCTTGGAGGCATTTGGATTCGATGATTGTTGTTAGGGTTGGGTTAAGGAGGAGCTAAGCAAAGCTAGTATCGCCTGGAACGACAGTCTAGGCTTTCGCTAAGAACCGTCCAATACTTCCATTATATAGGGAAGGGGTGTTTATTTATTTATTTATTTATTTTAAGACAAAAATGTAAATTACATATTTTACTTTTAACTTTACTTTCACACTTCTAAATTTTAAATTTAGGCTGTGTTTGGTTGCTGTAAAACGTTTTCCGGAAAATACATATTTTTCGAAAATGCTAATTTCCGGAAAAGGAAAATGTTTCCATGGTGTTTGGTTGCATTTCAAAAAATTTTCCGGAAAATATTTTCTGGTGTTTGGAAAAGAAGAAGAAAAACACAAATCAGAAAATGCAGATCAGAAAACACAAGCCACAAATCCAGGAACGATGAACGACGATCGCGCCGTCGAACGACGATCGCGCCGACGAGCGGTGCACGCCGACGATCGCACCGCGCCGACGAGCGGCGCGATCGACGAGATCGCGCGGCGCGATCGTCGATCGCGCCGCTCGTCGGCGCGGTGCGCCGCTCTCTTCTCTCTCTCTCTCTCTGATCTGGGCTCTCTCTTCTCTCTCTCTCTCTCTCTCTCTCTCTCTCTCTCTCTCTCTCTCTCTCTCTCCGGAAGTTAATTGAAGTGAAAATGAGGGGAGAAAATGATTACCGGGTCAAAGGTGAAAATATTGGTCAACCGGAAGTCATTTTCCGAAAAATGATATTTTCCGTGACAGCCAAACATGCGGAAAAGGGTGAAAATGATTTCCTGAAATCATTTTCACCCAAAACAAACGCACCCTTATTTAATTTAGTTTTTTTTTTTGGGTCTAATGTCATTAAAAAAATTCATTAAGTGTATGATTAGGATTCGCTTATTTTGGTAAAACTAATTTTTTTTTGCTGATTTTACTGTAGGCATGTGTTTGTCAATAGATGTTTTTGCGTTTTGCGTTTTTTTACTGGTCCCACAACACTGCTCACGAACCAACCAACTTGTGAAAAACGTAGCAACATTATTTTGCTTTTTAAAAATTATTTTGTTACAATGTTTTCAATAATAAGATTTTAGTTTTTAGCAAAATAAGTGGTATCCAAAACAAATTCTAGATAAAAGTAAAAGTTAACTGAAATAGTATAGTGAGACCCATAAATAGTACTAAAAAGTGTAGTGGACCCATGAATAGTAGCAAAAATAAGCTGGCTTTAAAAGCTGGAACCAAACGCACACTAGGTGTAAAATTAACTACTGAAAAAAATATTTTCACTTAAAAAATCTATACAATATTTATATTAATTTTATAAATTTTTTTTCCGTGTGTGAAAAATATTTTTTTTCTAATGGCAATTTGTTAATGAAGTTGGATGAATTGCATAAATTAAATAAATTTGAAACATCGAAAACTCAATTGAATAAAAATAAGTTCGAGAATTGAAATGAATCTTAATCAAATTACAATTTGCATTTTAGCATTTTTATTATCATTGTTTTTTTATATTTTCTTTTTCTTTTTCTCCAACATACATTTTTTGTCCATGTTTTTATTTATTGAGCATTTTTTTCTTTGAAGTTTCAAGTGCACACTCTAACTTAATTTAAATGTATATATGTGTAAAGTTTCTTCCTAAAAACTTGAACTTGGTCCTCGACCAATAACTCCACCTCACAATAACTTGTATTGTCAAGTAACTATCACATTAAAGATGTGCAATGATTTAAATGAGCACTATTGATCCCATGTTAACTTTTGTTTGTTCCTTTACCTATGCAAAACAATGATGCATTGTTTTTTAAATGGTATCATAACATTTTTTTACTATTCAAAAATTACACACCCAAATTATGTCTATATTTATCTGTAAGGACCAGATTCGAACGTCTAGCCCAAAACGTGGATAGGCCTAGGCCCAAAAAACCCTAACAATGAATTTGTAGATAGTGGGTTGGTAGACTAGGTTTTTGCGAATTAGATGATCACTCGTTGGATTTTGATGGTTAAAGAAAGAAGGACAACCAAAGTTTACTTATGAAATATGTCCTCAGATTTTATCTGAGGAGATTCGTTCTTAAATATTGCACTTAAATTTTGTTACAAATCTGGCACCTAGTTCCCCCTCCCTCCGGGACTTCTCCTTCTTTTTTCCCATCTCCTCTATTTTATACTATCTTTCTTTCATTTCCACGGTCCACGTGTAGATTTAGATTAGTAGTACTGATAGTTGTCCCATCAACCCATCCCTAAGGTCTTTGGAAGTGGTTGTAAAGGCTGAAAAGCATGGTTCAGTTAGTTGCAGAGCATTTAATGCGATAGTAGCAGTTTCCTCTTAGATATTTCTGTGTCTTCATTTGTCCTATTCCTTCTTAATACTTATTATCTTCCATGGGATGGTCAGGAGTGTCACTCTTAATGACAGACCATACCTTTTGTCCTCGGCCTTGACTAGCCGATGAGGGGTTCTTCCTCGGGCCACCTCCGAGGTGACTCTGATTGGATTTTATTTCTTCACTTGCTAATACAGACCCTTCTGAACGTGTTTTCTCGTCCTCAAGTTAGTTAAAGTTCTCGAATTGGGTCCTTGGCCCAACATATACATAGATATAGACTCCCTGGCCTTTCACCCCCACATTATCAATACGTGGAATTTGGTGGTATTAATTATTGAGTTTAATTAAATCCTTCTTAGCTTTCAAATGTATTCATTTCATCAAATCATTCTTAGTTTTTATTATTTTATTTTGTTAATATATAAAGTGACATGAACATGAAATATTGTTTATATCAAGTATTGCCATCGAAAACTTAAAAAATATAGTTAGATAAGATCAAATGGCAGTTAAAAAAATTAATTGTACCTCACAATTTCATGTCACATTGTTCTTACTAATGGCCACAAATGCATAAATTGAAAAACTATTTCCTCAAAACGATCATTATTATTTAGTTATCGTTTGATAAAGACAATGATGTGAACACAAAATAATCATAATGCTGATTCTCAAATAATAATAATAATAATAATAATGAAAAGTGGTGTGGTGTTCGTAAGTCCCTCTTAGGGTTGCCTACTTTTTTTGGATTGCTTCCTTAGGCAATATTTTATCTATAGAGAATCTCCACAAGTGAGGTATGATTGTTTTGGATTGGTGTTGTATGCGTAAAAAGAGTGGAGAGTCGGTGGATTGTCTGTTTGAACTCCAATGGGTTATGCCACAGAGAGTTATTAATATATTTGTTGCTTAGATCAAAATATAATTTTTTGGAGGGTTGTGTCACATTGTATTATGTAGTGTCTTTGACGGTATCAAAATGTTGAAGTTTTGAAGGATGTGAACGATTTATCCTTAAAGTTAAATAATTTCTTATTGCATAATTTGTTGGATTAAAGTGTTGCTTTTCATTTTGTTCCTTGTTTTTATTTTCTAAATATATTTGAGTATTGTAATTTGAGAGATTGAGAGCCCATTTGGGATGTGATGCAGCTTCAACTTGCTTGAATTTTTAGCTTTTTTTTTTATACTATTTATGAATTTTATTACACTTTCTGGTACTATTCATAGTTTTATTATACTATTCAGCTAGCTTTTAGTTTTTTTTTTTAACAGTATTTTTAGTAAAAAGTTTTCAATTTCAACTTATTTAGTTATTCTCAAACAGCCTGATTGTACTCCTTTGGGTACACCTTTGGTGTACTTGAATTTGTTTTATTTAAATTTAATTTTTTTCCCTCTCCTTGAGTGTGTGTGTGTGTTTTTTTTTTTTTTTTTTTTTGGGTTTCTCAAAAATTTCCAATTTCTTCTTAAAAAAAAAAAAAAGATTAATAAATATAAGTGGTTCGTGTATATGGGAAAAAAGGCGACTATATTTGGGCTCAGATGAAGCACATGGAAGATAGGGAATCCCGGTATTGACTGATTGGGCTTGGGCGAAAGCCCTAGTAAGAGTAAAATAGATAGGGATACAGCGTACAAGTCCGTACACTCGCTCGCTTTTTAATTTTTTAAAATTCAACGCTATTACGTACTCTCTCTCTCCGGGCTCCACCTGCTCTCCCATCCCGTCTCCCCTGCAAATTCCAAACCGACTGGAACTTTCTCAAAAACTCTTTTTACATATAAAAGGAAACACGGAGTCAAAGTCTCTTAAAAAAACACACACATCCTCAAAATATCAGTATAGGTCATTGCAGACAAAGTTGAAAACCCAAACAGTGGCATAAAAGCCATAAAGTAGGATGGCCATGGAAGCCGAGGCTACAACTCCTCCTGCCTTGGCCCTTGCTGACACCGATATCAATTGGGACAGGTTTCTCTTTTCATTTCATTTCTCTTTTTTCTTTTTCTTTTTTTCGTCCCCTAAAATCCAAATTATGAAATTACAATTTATTTTTCCTTCCCATTTTGCCACTGTTCGGTCCAGTATGAAATTACACGTTGAATTGTCATTTTGGTCCATAATTTAAAAAAAAAAATCATTTTAATCCAAACTTTAATGTTCATGTAAAGATCATTCCGTTCATTGTGGCCCAACTTGACAAAAATGATTTTTAAAAATATAAGGACGAACATGACAATTCATCTAAATTTAGAACCTGTAATTTGGATTAGAGGGTTTATATACACACACACACACACACACACACACACACACACACACATATACACAAGAACTTTTCTGTGAACGAGTCATTTCCTTTTGTTTTTAAAAGGTTGCATTTGATCTTAGCTGGTTGTGGCATTATTTCATCTTCATTTGCATATTTGCACGGACCAAATAGATGTTTTTTCTTTTTAATAATTCGTGGTTGGGGATTAGGGGGGTTGAACTCTGGATGTCTCCAATGGAACATAAGGAAGTGTCAGTTGAGTTACAATGTGCTTGGCATATATGTGTTATTCTTTTAGATATTAAGAAGCAATTTTTTTAGTTTGATTTGTACTTTCCGTGAACCACGCTTAAGGGTCGTATTTTTGCCTCTAATCAAGAGTAGTTGCTTCAGCCTGTCACATTGAATTGTGACTTAATAAGTAACCTCAATGATAGCACAATGACTGAGGACCAGACCTTATGAAGTGAATAAGTCGTAATCGACTGAGGACCAGCCTGTCACTTATTGATCATTCTTTTGGAATAAGTGGTAATTTATCGGGAGGCACCTTGATCATGAAGTTTTGTGATGCGTGCAGCTTTGTGAAGTTATTAAGGGGCCGTTTGGTAATGTAGTAACGTTATTTGTATTTTTTGGAAATACGTGTGAGTGAAAAAGTGTGTGAAAATACGTGTAATGTTGTTTAAAAACTGAAAACATGTGTTTAAACACATGTACCAAATGGGCCTAATTGTATGGAGTGATTTTTAGGTCTATATATGGTTTGTCAATTTTGGTTAGTGAAACAATTCAAGAATGCAGTTGGGAAGGATAAATGCTTGATTTTGTGCTTTGTAACTAAATACTTTTCTCTCCACTTTGAATTCTATGATTGTTGCAATTTGCAATTTGACAACAAGTCTGTGACCCCCCAGGAAAAATCGAAAAAAAACTCAGCCACCAACAACCATTTCTTTTGCAGTTCAGTTAGAGTTTCTTTTTTATACTGATTTTACATTGCATATCTTTTATACGTGGGAAGTCATTTGATGTGCTCAAATTTGGTCTAGAAATTTTTATAATCTTATTGGCCTCACTTTAGGTTGGACAAGACAAAGTTTCATATCATTGGAGCTATCCTCTTTACTGCTCAGTCAGCCTTGTTACATCCTACAGCAGTTGTAAAGACTAGAATGCAAGTAGCTGGTTCTGGTCTTTCTCGCATGCGAGGAATTTCAGTATTTAAACATATATTGAAGACTGATGGTATCCCTGGCCTCTATAGAGGTTTTGGCACTTCTGCTGTTGGATCATTGCCTGGTAGAGTCCTGGCTTTGACATCACTTGAAATATCAAAAGATATGATGTTTAAATATACTGAAGGTTTAGATATGGCTGAATCATCGCGTGTCGGGATTGCAAATGGAGTGGCAGGAATGATGTCAAGTTTGGTTTCTTGTGCCTACTATGTGCCTTTGGATGTGGTAGGTGAACTTATTCTTTCCATTATATACACTCCTTTTGTGTCATCTTCCTAATCTAGAAATATGGGAAAGATATTTGGAAGGGGAAAAATGGCTAGGCATGCCCATAATGTATATTTTCTTATTACTTGATGGCTGTTACAATTCTAATGTCACAGCTCATAAACTTTCTGAGTTGTTTTGATCCCACTGTGCATACAAGTGAGTGAGCTAAATAAACTATTTGCTAATTTTTTGTGCCAATATGTTATGTGTTATACTATTTTACGCACTGTTGCTTAGATCCAAAGGTCCAAAACTTGTGGAAATTTTTCTTCTTCTTTTATTATTGGCCTCAAATGCATTAAAACTTATCCAGTTTAGATTGGATTATAAAAACAATGTGTCTCTTGTGAGCTTGGTAGTTAGAGGCCAGCTGGGATGCACGGACGCGGCTCCCAGGCGAGCGCACCCGCGTCCGACGCGGCGGGACGCGGCGACGCGGGAGGGACGCCGCAGACCGCGCGTCCGTGCCGCGTCGTGCCACGTGGCGATTCCCGAATCGGGCCGACGCGGCTAAAATCGGCGCCGACGCGGCCGAAATCGGCGCCGACGCGGCCCGAATCGGGCCGACTCGGTCCGTATCGTCCGTATCGGCCGATATCGGCCGGTATCGGCCGAATCGGCCGAAACGGCCCGATTTGGGCCGAAATTCAAAAAAAAAAAAAAAAAAAAAGGTGCAAAACGCACCATTTGACTTAACCTAAATACCCAGACCCCCTCAGACCCTCACACTTCGTCCAAAACTCCCAAACACCCTCTCTCACTCCGTCCCTCAAATTTTCAAATTTTCAATCTTGTGGATTATATTTAATTTATGAACATCATGTTTTAGTTATTATCTACTGTTGCTCTTAAATTTGGTATTTGTTTATATAATGTGAAAAAGTAAAAGTATGCTTAGCAATATATTAAACATATATTGTAAAAATATTTTTAATAATTTTTTAATCGCCGAGTCCTGCCGCACCCGCACCCACCTTTTTCAAAAATTGCCGAGTCCCGCACCCGCACCCGCACCCGCACCCGAGTCCCGAAACGCACCCGTGCTTCATAGGAGGCCAGTGTTTGGAATGAAATTTTTTGGGTAAATGTCTTGTATTAAGCATAGTTTTTATGTTTACACCATTTACCTATAAAAATAAAGCATTTTGGTTTTTTGAGAGTTAAGCACCAAAGGAGCCCATGACAATGACTTATATTTGTAAGTGATGCATTTTCAGATCTGCCAGAGACTAATGGTACAAGGGCTTCCTGGGACTACAGTCTGCAACGGACCATATGATGTGGTGTGTAAAGTGATTAAGGCTGAAGGGTTCCGTGGTATGTATAGAGGCTTTGGATTGACAGCCCTGACGCAGTCCCCAGCATCTGCACTTTGGTGGGGTGCCTATGGAGCTGCCCAACACATCATTTGGAGGTTCATCTTAATGTTCCAGTGATCTATCATATTCCTTAACAGTTTTTTTTTTTTTGATAAACTTCCTTCACAGTTAAAATGTAGACTAATGTGTTCTCCTCTTTAATATTTCTTATCACTTTAGGAGCTTGGGCTACAGAGATGATATGGACAAAAAACCATCTCATATAGAGATGGTGACGGTTCAGGCAACAGCAGGAATGGTTGCTGGTGCTTGTTCATCTGTTATCACTACTCCCATTGACACCGTAAAGACACGATTGCAGGTAAAGTAATGTGTGTGATCCTCTGTTTCCATTGCCAGCTCCAAAGGATAAAGAACTTTCCCTTTTATGTATCATGTTTGGTGCAACCTGTTGAATATGTCATACATAGAATAACTCTAATATAAACCATTTCGAATTTGGCTCCCTTACATTGAAGGTCATGGATAATTTTGGTGCTGGAAGACCATCAGTACTCAAGACGATGAGGACGCTCCTTAAGGAAGATGGATGGCAGGGCTTCTATAGAGGGTTTGGACCTCGATTCTTAAATATGTCACTCTATGGAACAACAATGATTGTTACCTATGAACTTATAAGTATGTTGGCCTCCTAGTTGTCTCATTTTGAAAATGGTTTTATCTGAAGTATATGCAGCTTTTAGCTTTGTTAGGACATCTGGTGCACATGCTAAGCTTTGAATTGCATCAGCTATCTACACAACATGTTCCTCAATTCTAGCATTTTCCCCCCATGTTGTTTTGGAACTTTGGTATTGCCTAGAACAGAAATTGGTGTCCAATTTTAAAAAATAAAGAACGTTGTGGATATTCTTATTACTTGAAAAAAAATAAACGGCTGCGATGTTCTGTGTTCATTTTTTTTCCTTGAATAGAAATTTATAAAATAAAATAAATCTGTGATTCTTATTTTGCATGTGTGCATTGTATCTTATCTTGATTCTGGTTGGTTGGTTGTACTAGCTATGACTAGAAATTCCATTTGATTACCAACTAATCTGTGTTTTCTTTCTCACTTGTTTTATCAGAGAGGTTATCTGTGAGGCAATAATGAGATATTGAGCTTGAGGAGCAAAGTTGACTTGTGCAAAACTGAAGTTATTTGAACTGCAAGGAAATTGATTCTGACAAGTTTAAATTTCAGAGACTGAGAATGTGGAGACAGCCCTAAAGTTTTGCGTGACACAAAGTAGGAATAGTTGGAATCTAGCCATTCTTAGAGAGAGGGTTTTCAATTCACTTCCTTCTCTATAGTTTTGATTAGAAGGTGGTATGTTTTCCGAAATTTGTCAATGTTTTACGCCATTGAATTTCCATTGCTTATTCTTCCCTGTCATGATGTCGTTGGACTGCAATTCATAGAGACTGCATAACAACGACATCCAGTGATCCAGGTATTAGACAGGATTTTGGAAGACCGGTTGTACCGCGAAACATTAATATTTCTTGTAATTCTAAATAATATATGAAATATTAATAATTCCAAATAATTATATGAATTTAACCTTTCATTCGCAAAAACATATCCAAAATGGGAAGTTGTTTCTAATTTATTGGGCCATTAGGAGCCTCAATTGGAAAAATAGACTAAAAATTATAAATTCAGAATCTAAGAAAAAATGAAGTGAAAAAACAATTTTTTTTTTTTTTAATCTGTCATGTTTAGTACCTTGCTTTCTGGAGCAAAGCATGCTTGCAAGTATCTGTATTTCAATGGAAGTTTGTAGCTTTCGGCTGCTATGTGTTGGTGTGTTGATGGTTGAAATCTAAGTAGTCAATATTGTACCAATGTTCACTCCAATTTGGTTAGGAAACGAAAATGTTTTATAAGCCAAAATATTAGACCAGGGAAACGAAAATGTTTTATAAGCCAAAATATTAGACCATGTATATTTATCCAATTTAATAATTCTTTTTCTTTAGAGAGTTTTAATTTATGGCTTCTGCTTATCTTATTTAACTATTAAAAACTTTACCAGTTGAACTAGTTTTAGTATCTAGTATCAATTTGATACATACCAACCATTATGGTATTAAATCTATTGATTACTTTGGTTGAGATTGACTTGTGTCGGATGTATTTCCTCTTTTAATAATACCTTATTCATTAAAAAATGTATGGCTTCATACTCTATTAAAAAATTTAAAACGTTCCTCTATTATCATTCAGCCAGCGGCAGCGCAAATAAAAATAAGTTATAAAGAATTGAGTAGAAGTTTGTTTTTAAAATATTAAATTTTGTTATAAATCTGAAAATATTAAATTTTGTTAAGGAAAGTCATAATGTATATGAAATGGGATGCATTTATTTATTGCATTTTATACTAACCTCAAAGGGATAGTGCCACTTCACATGTAATATTTATACATATACAGGGGGAGTGTCATTTTATGAAACGTACGTGGAACCTTTAGAATTATAAATGAGCAAAACTGATTAAAATAACTCGAGCTCGGATTGTGAGGAAAAAACTTTTTTATGTTTGTTTTTTTAGCAAACAAGTCAAACTTATCTTTAGGGCTGTCCACAAGTCAGTCCAGATTGATTTTTAACTCAACTTGGACCCAACTTGCTCATGTAGAGTGGTAGGAAAGACCCGCCATCGACCGTCAATAATCACAAGTCCAGTTGAATCGGGCTCGAGTGCACAACAATTAGGTTTGGTCGAAACTGATGAAGGATCAACACTAATGGCTAATTGGGCGACAATATGTAAATCTTTGTTGGATCTAGGCTAAGATCTCTTAATCTTTGCTGGATCTAAGCAAGAATCTCAAGATTTTCATTGGATCTAAGCAAAAAACACCATATCTTCACCGAATCTGAGCAATAAAATACCATATCATCACTATATTTGAACATATATGGGTAGAATCGTTCTTCTTTCAAGGGTTAGTCAATCGAATCAGGTGGCTCAGGCTTTGGAGGAGGAGAGCCACCACTTGACTCGCCATAATCGATTTTTGAAGGCGGTGACCTACTGTTAACCGCTAGAGTCATTGGATTGGGTGAATTGGTTTCAATCAGTTGCATCGAGTGGTTCGGGTGGACTGATGGCTTGGATAGCTCTACTCATCATAAGTTTAGAGTATTCGTAAACAAGCTATTCAACATAGCCTCTGAGCAAGCGCACACTCACGCACATGCTTAAAGGATTTTCTATTTTTTGGGTAAAGGTTAATAATTTGCACCTATTATAATTTAGAAATATATATTTTTATTTTTCAAACAAATAAAAATGATAAACTTTAAAGATAAACAGTAACTGTAATTTATTTTTTGAACATGAAGGGAAAAAAATCCTAAATTTTAGGAGTTCTTTTTTAGTGAAAAAGGTAGAATCATTTTATTAAAAGAAATAAAGTAATATAAGTATAAGAGGGTCCATGGGCTTAGGGGCGTAGCCATGATTTTTTACATGGGGGGGCCGATTTTTGACGATGATGATTATCATCGTTGATATGGACTTTTTTTGAGATAAGCTCATCGGATTTTATCTTGTTTGTTTATAGGAAATTCACATATTTGTTTTCGTGATCCTGGATCACGATCTATCTCTTCAGATTGAATTCTTGAACATTTGAAGCGGTGTTCATCAGGCATTGAAGTATCAACATTTATTTCTACAGCCAAATTTGTTTCTACAGCCACAAGTGTCCTAAATTTTGAATTGTTAACATCTTTTTTCTTTAAGAATGCATAAATTGTTTTTCGTTTACTCGTAATTCTTTTAACTTTAAGAATATGACTAAAAAATTAACCTGAAAAGAACTTAAAAAATAAAATCTTAATTAGAAATTTTTACTTAATTATATGGATGTTATTCATACTCAAGAAAAATAAAATAAAATTTCCACTATAATTTAAACAGTCAACCCATCATCATTCCTATTATTCAAATTTTCCTGTATTTTTTTTTAATTAAGAATAACCCCTCAAACAAAAGCAAAAATTAAACACACAAGTACACGACATAAATCAAACAATTTAACACCCACTGCCACATGATATCTAACTAATCAAAAATAGGTAATAAAAAAAAAAAACCTTAAAAACTTTATCTTTACAAAGTGCAAACTTTATCTTCCCTTCAAAACTCATCATAAACAACCTCCCCATGCCCATGCCTTCAACCATATATTTCTCTAAAAATCTGTGAAAAATTAAAGAGCATGTGAATATTTAAGTGTAGATAATTGAGAAAAAAAGAAACACTAAAAAGAGATGAAGCGGAAACTGAAAACTCACCACCTAGCTACACCCTACTTTGAATGATTTATTTTAAGAAAGCAAGAAGAAAGAAAATAATGGTCAATTTTTTTTTTTTGGGGATCGTGAGGACTGAGTTTGAGAGGAGGGCTGAGCTGAGTTGAGGGTTTTTTTTTTTTTTTTTTTGAGGGCTACTGTAACCAGTGGAGTGGGCAGTGGCGTGTACACAGTAGACAAGAAGAGAGTAAAAAGAGAAACAAAAGAAAGGGTTCTGAATCTTCTGATTTTGAGTTGGAGAATGGATGATAAAGTGTTGTTTTGTTGGGTAGTGCTTTGAGTATTTAAATATAAATGGGCTGTGGGCCGTGTTTTGTTTTATTAGAGGATAAAAAGGCCTACAACTGAAACTAGAGACTGGGAGTGAATTCAAGTATTGAACAGAAATGGGAGGGGGGGCCAAATGTACATCATTGGGGGGCCCAATTAATATTAGTATATATGCTGGTGGACTTTTTTTCTTTTTTGCAGGGGCCACGGCCCCCCCAAGGGGCAACGTGGCTCCGCCCCTGCGGCTAATATAGGTTGAGTAGCTAGCTTGAGCATGTGGACAAGACATACACTAGTAAAATAGAACTCAAAAAATCTAGCTAGTGGGCCCTTTGATTTGCTACCAACGCCTGATACTCAACAAGTAAAGAAGTTGCCCCACGAAGAATAGCCACAGGGTGCACTTGAGTGTCTTTGAAGTACCACTTATTCCTTGCATTCCATATAGCCCATGACGTAATGGCCCAGTGCTCCATCTCTTTCTTTGTCAACTTTTCCAACAGGTTACGAACTAGCACAAAGAAGTCTAAAGCATGTGTCTGGCACTTCTAAACCTTTCCACGAACAAGTGCCCACACATTTTTCGCCAGAGGACATTCCCAAAGGATATGGCCGACAATCTCTTCGTAATGCCAACATATCGCACAATGAGGTCCCACCTTTACTCTTCGCTTTTGCAAATTAGCTCGAGTAGGGAGGATGTTTGCACATGCTTTCTAGAGAAAGTTACAAACCTTCGATGGGGGTGTTGAGGGCCCAGATTGATCTTCACAACTGTCCATCTGCTCACGCTAAGGAGTGGTCTCCTGACGATGGATGCTGCAGCCTCAACGCAACCTTGTACACCGTTTTTACAGTGAATGACTTGCTCTTACTCTCCTTCCATGTCAGAGCATCTTTTGCATGCATCTTATTCAAGGTGATGCGTAAAATATCACTGCATGGTGGGGCTCAAACCAGTAGACAATCTTATCATGACCCTATTGTCTAGTTACTTCATCCACCAACTCCCCTACCATACGTGGTCTAGGTCCATCTTTCCGAAATCATGGAGGTCTAGGTAGCCACTGATGATTTTCAATCTCAACTGTGGCACCATTTCCCACCTTCCACATCGAGCCTTTCAGTATAATATTCCTAGCTTGTAATAAGCTGCTCCGTATGTAGGATGGGTTGCTCCCCAAGTTTGCCTCCAAGAAAGAGCAAGTAGGGAAGTAACGTGCTTTGTAAACCTTGTACAGTAGGGAGTGATGATGATCGATCAAGCGCCGTGCCTGTTTTGCAAGCATCACTAGGTTGAAGGTGTTAATATCTCTGAACCCTACTCCACCTTTTGCCTTCAGATCACATAGTTAACTCCACCTCATCCAATGAATTTTATTCTCATTGCTTGATTGTCCCCACCAATATTTTGCTAGTATGGAGTTAATATCATCACAAAGCACCTTGAGTAATTTAAACAGACTCATCGAGTAAGTGGGTATCGCCTATGCGACTGTTTTGATCAAGATTTCTTTACTGCTTTCGATATATACTTCTCTTTCCACCCTGTGACTCTTTTGGCAATCCGTTTATGAAGGTCTTTGAAGGTGTTAAACTTGTTTTACCCCCCCACCATCGGCAGTCCTAGGTATTTCTCAAAGTTAGAGATGATCTAGGCATTGAACAAGCGACAGATTTCCTATCTTTGATCCATGCTGGTGTTGGGATTAAAGAATAGAGCAGTTTTTTGTCTATTGATGGTTTGGCCCAAAGCTTGCTCATACCGACCCAAGATGTGGAGTAGTTGGGTACACTCCAAAGGTATGGCTTGACTGAACAACAAATTGTCGTCGGCGAAGAGGAGGTGGGAGATGCTAACACCATTTCGACATGACAGCAAACCCTTAATCTATTGTGTGTCCATAGCCTTGCGGAGTAAAGCTGATTAGCCTTCCACACAAAATAGAAAGAGGTAGAGTGACAAAGGATCACCTTGTTTTATTCCTCGAGAGGGTGACATAAATCCATGTGGCTTTCCATTTAGTAACATTGAGTAACTTGCTGTTGAGACACATTACATAGCCAAGTGAACCCATCTTTCATTGAAACCCAGTTTCGACATTATTCTGCGTAGGAAATCCTATTCCACTTGGTCGTAGGCTTTACTGATGTCCAGCTTCACTACCATGGGCTCGATCTTGCCCTTCCTTCTATTTCTCAACCTGTGCAACATCTCATAGGCTACATAATTATTGTTAAAAATAAGTCTATTTGGGACAAAAGCGCTTTGCGCATCGGATATAACATTCGGTAGGATAGTTTTAACTTTATTGGTCAAGACCTTAGAGACTAACCTACTTACCACGTTACTCAGGCTTATGGGCCGATAGTTTGACATGGATTTTCTTTTTTGGTATAAGTAAGATATGAGTAAAGTTCATTATTCTTAGAAAGTGTCTCGATTTCAAAATAGATAAGACAACTTTAGTGACACCCCCCTTCCCACAATGTGCCAGTACTTTTGAAAAAAGAAAGGAGACATACCGTTTGGGCCAGGCGAATTCGAAGGGTGCATTTGGAAGAGGGCTTTACGAACTTCCTCACCAACAAAAGGCAAAAGCAAGTTTCGGTTCATGTCCTCTATGATTACTACATCCATCGAAGCTGACACCTCATCTATAGTGTTCGGGTGGGAGGTAGAAAAGAGATTTGTAAAATACCTCTCCACCACTTCCAATATATTCTCCACTCCAGTTCTCCACACACTACCCTCGTCCATTAGCCCATCGATCTAGTTTTTTCGTCTTCTTTGGCTTGCCCTTACATGGAATAATTTAGTATTCTTGTCACCCGCTGTAAGCCATATTGCTCTTGAACGTTGACGCCAAAAATCTTCCTCCTAGTGTAGTAAGTCATTGATCTCTTTCCTCACTTTGTGAATTTGTTCCTATTTATTGGCATGCCCCAAGTTGATAAGTTCCTTCATCTCATTCTACTTCTCTTCAAGTCTGTATTTTGTGTTGCCAAATGTCATTTGGCTCCAAGCTACCAATTTAAGTCGACAATGTTTTATTTTCTTAAATAGTCTGAACATCGGACTACCATTCAGCGGGTTTAGGGTCCAAGCCTCTTTGATCACTTCTTCACATTCCTGGTGTGCTACACACTTCTCTTCAAACTGGTGAAGTTGCTTTTTTCGAGCCTGGCGTTGCTAGGTATCATGCTGCATATTCAAGAGTATCAGGTCATGGTCCGAGTAGGATACTTGCAAGTGATAAACTCACACTTCTGGAAACATCAGTTGCCAAGGTGTGGTAATGTCTAGCCTTTCCTACACAAATCCATCCCCTAGGTGCCCATTTAGCCATGTGAAGGTATGTCCTTGAAAGCCCAGGTCTTCTAAGCCGCAGTGAAGTAGAGTTTCTTTGAAAGCGAGCATTAGAGCCAACGGCTTTGGGAGGCGTCCTTGCTTCTCATTGGAGTGTAGAATCTCATTGAAATCTCCCAGACAAACCCTGGTAACAATGCCCTAACATGTAGATGTCTGAGGAAGTCCCAGGATTCATGCTTTCTATGCCCCTTTAGTCAGCCATAAAAGCCGGTTATGTGCCAAGCTTGTTGGTCAGTTGGCAAGATATGTGTGTCAGTGTGATTGTGGGAGAAAGTTTGGAAGTGCAGGTTACACTCAGCCTTCTAAAACATACCAAGTCCATCACTCCAACCATCAGTAGGTACCACCAGAACCAATTGAAAGACAAGATCAAAACATAACTTACACATCTGTAAATTTTAGGAGTTCTCTTTTTAAATTCGAAATGAAAATTGTTATTTGACATTTATGACCCTATTTTTAAATGAAGTTACCTTTCATTAGTGAGGGTATTTTTGAACCACCTAAAAGTCTTTTTTTTTTTTTTGGATAAGCATAAAAGTCTAGTTGAAATATGTGAATCCTCTTATATATAGTATAGATGATTTTTTTTTAGGAAACAGTAATATTTATTAGAATACACAAACACAAAAGTAATATATAGAGTTTTTTTTTTTAAAAATATAATTATAATATATTATATAACCAAAGTATCACTACAAAATGGCCTAACATTTGTAGTAGTAGTCTGGGATTATAATGACTGAAACTCTAACACACATAATCAATGATTTAAGTGTGTTTATGTTTGTATAAATAATTTTATGAGATATCAAATTATTATTCTTACTTATAAAAAAAAAAATCAAATTATTATTCATAAAAAATGCACTCTATTAATTTAAATAATATATTAATCATACTTTAATTATTTATTAATTATTAGCATGGATTTAATGCGTAAAGTATAAGCATACTATACTATAGCATGGATTCGTGAAATTAACCATAAAATAATATAAAAAAAACTTGTGAATATGCTTAAACTTTTTTTCGATAATATAGTTGATGATGCATGAAAATTAGTAGGCTGAAATATTTCAGGCTATGACAATGGCTGTAAGTCCTGAAAAGAAGGAAGGAAGCGTCAAAGGTGACCGGTATGACCCGGCCAAGGACCCTCTGACGGTTATGCCAGTTTTCTCTCTAGGATACAATGATAGAAAAATAGCAAATGGTTAGAACTTATCTTTGGTAGATGGGACCTGCTCCTTTTATAGAGAGTTTGACGTGGGTTTACTTGTTTGAGATCCATCACCATCGTCAGTGATGTTGGTGGTTAATGAAGAAAATGGGGTATGTGGAATGAAGTGTATGAAATTCATTCCATGTACCAAGTAATGTGTCATGTTTTGCTTATGTAGAACCTTTAGAGAATTTCTTGTAGAATTTACCAAGTACAATTTGATCGTCCATGGGTATTGTCGTCTATAACATGGTCGTCCATGGACGAGTTCTTTTTGGCGAATCCCATTATTCTTAATGAAGGGTCTTGTTTATGCATTCTGTCATTCTATTGTGGTTTTCCTTAGATGTGATCAAGTTGTGGACGACAACTAAGGACGGGCTATACTTAGTTGATCCCCATCAATAGTAATATAAGCTTAATCTTTTTTAAACAAAAATGTAGGGGCGAAGTTCCAAAATTCATGTGTATTGGGCCTTGGGCTTACGAGAGTCCCAATTGATAAGTATTGGATCTTAATCCTTATCCGAGAACCTGAATTTTTGAGGAGGTATGAACGAGAAATTGAAGACTACTAAGATTTACCCACTAAGATTTTAGGCGTGGGAAATAACCGGGAAGCATTCCGAGGAGATAGTCCTCCTCGGATCTATTGAATGCGGTTCAATTGTTTACTCGGACCATTATAATGATTCCTCACAAAGTTCCCAACACGTAGATACGCCTCACGGACACACGAGGAAGAAGGAAGACTCCAAAATATTTAAAGAAAAGTTGCTACCACCACCACATTAAATGTTTTGTACCTACTTTTATGACCCCATTTACGTGGAGTAGACCTCTGAACAGTGTTTCCTGGGAGATCATCACTCAGAAAAAGCTGAAAAAGAAGTTTGATGGGACAAATACTCAAGTGGTGGCTTAGATGGTGAACAAGTGTAGGGAGAGGATGATTCAAGGGGACTATATAATGGGAAATATCTTCCACAAGAAAGGGATCAAAAAATAGAGAAAGATGACTGTAGCAATCACAATAGCACTGGTACTCTGTTTACGAGATTTATATGAGCACTTGCTTCCTCGGACAAGGAGTTTATCCATATTAGCCGTTGTCTAATTCACTAAAGCTTATTTCTTTGACCAACTCTCTACAAATTTATTGTATTAGACTCATTAAGCCAAAATCCATTACAATTTAGGCTTGGGCTGCAAATTGCGTCCCTACAAAAAACATTAATTAAACATATCACATAGTTTAACTAAATTTTTGCTCCCATAAAAAAAAAAAAAAGATTTTAGCTCGTTTTGTATTTAAAATAAAATTAAATAAACAATTTTGTTTATTCCGCTTAACCAGTACAGTTGTGGGTTACAGTTATCTCAACTGGTAAAATCTTGAATAAAAGATCTGAGGTTCAATATTCGTCTACACTAAAATCCGATTGGTGTTTTGGTCTAATGATAAAGAGCTATCAGGATAAACAATTTTTGCTTAATCTTTTTTAAACAATATAAGCTTAATCTTTTTTAAACAATATAAGCTTAATCTTTTTTAAACAATATAAGCTTAATCTTTTTAACAAAAACATTAATTAAACATATCACATAGTTTAACTAAATTTTTGCTCCCATAAAAAAGAAAAAAAAAAAGAGGATTTTAGCTCGTTCTATATTTAAAATAAAATTAAATAAACAATTTTGTTTAGTTCGCTTAACCAGTATAGTTATGGGTTACAGTTAGCATAATTGGTAAAATCTTGAATAAAAGATCTGAGATTCAATATTCGTTTATACCAAAATTTAATTGGTGTTTTGGTCTGATGATAAAGAGTTATCAAGAGCAGGCGGACGCCATAGGATGAAACTACCTTAAAGAAAAAAAAAAAGAAAAAAAGAAAGAAAGTAGAAGAGGCCAAAATGGCCAAATTGCCATAAAATCCTAACTATATAGTTAACAGTTCTAGTTTCCAAACTATATTTTTTACTAGCATTTTGAGTCTAAGAGACTTGATTTAGGGTCTATAAATTGAGTTTTTGGGACTCAATTTTTATGAGTTGTTCATCTTTGATGTGGCATTTTTTCCACGTGGCATCTACATGGAACAGCAAAAAAAAAAAAAAAAAAAATTATTAATGACCCAAAATGCAGAAACAGCAAAAAAAAAAAAAACGCGGAAAGAAAGAAAAAAAAAAAAAAGAGAAGAAGAAGAAATGGAGATGCAGCTCAAGCAAGACCAGGCCGTGAAGACCCAAGCCGCAGCGTGACCCAGGCCGACGCGCGACCCAAGTCGCAGAGCGACCTAGGTTGCCGCGCGACCCTTGTTTCTGTTTTTGGGTATTTTTTTTTTCTTTTTTCTTCTCTGATGAACAAATATTTTCTGTTGTTGTGGTTTTCTTTTACTGTTGTCGTTGCGGTTTTGTTTGTTTTTTATTTTAGTTGTAAATCAAGTCTTAGAGACTTGATTTCCATGTAGATGTCACGTGGAAAAAGTGTCACATCAAACGTGAACAATCCATAAAAATCGAGTCCCAAAAACTCGATTTATAGACCATAAATCGAGTTTCTTAGACTCAAAATGCTAATAAAAAATATAATTGAAAAATTAGAACTACTACCCCTGTAGTTAGGATTTTATGGCCATCTGACCATTTTGGCCCCTAGAAGTGGTCGATCTATAATTTAGTAATTTACCCAACAAAATTTAAACGCGTCTCTCTTTAAAATTCAAAATTTAAAAGCATCCCGTTTTTCGCGACGTCCTTCCTAGTTCCTATATATATATAGGAACAGAGAAACGGAAAGAAAGAGAAAATCCAAAAAAAGCATTTGATCCTTAATCTGAATCTGAATCTAATTTAGCTCTGAGCACCATTTCCATTCGAAGTAAGCTTCTCTTTTATCCACCTAAATATCTGTTCTACTTTAATTTTCGTTTCAGATCCGATCTGCTTTTTCGAGATCTATGTGATTTGATTTGTTTGCTTTGTTCTGCAAAAATCAACGTACTGAAATTGAAAAAATGATCAAAATAATTTCAATTTGTTCGTGTTACTAATCTATTACGTTTTTGTCTTTAGCTTGATCGCTTTGATTTCTATATAGATTATAGGAAATGAGTTTGTGTTGGGTGGGATCTAATGCAATTCTCATGTATTGGCTGTGAAGTTCGAGTCTTGTGGGTTTGAATTTTGAATATCATGCACAGTAAAATGGATGAGCCAATGAGGTTAGGTTTTGTTATGTGTTAGATTTTAGATTGTCTATTTGAGTAGTTGATTTGATATCCAATAATAACAAGAACATAACCTTAGTCCTAAAACTTTGGGATCGGCTACAGATTAGAGTTGATTACATGTATTATTTTTGATATTCGATCGTATCCAAAATCATACTCTTTGTTACTTGATGATTTGATGCCAACCTTTTGGAAATATTTTTTCTGTAGATCTAAAGGAATCGAATGTCATGTTGTGTAGAGTTATACAAATGAGTTTTAGTTTATCTTTAATGATAATTTTACTTTTCGACCTGATATAAAACTTAGAAAATTACGGTACTATAGTCGCCTTTATGGTTTATAATATAGCTCTTAACCGAGCTAGAATTAGTACAAAGGTAAAAGTTGGGCCTGATTAGGCTTTGGATTAATATTCTAACGTGTGTTATATAACAGAAGAAAGTTCACAAAAAATTAGTATGCATATCGATTTTCTCAAAATGCTCTTAGGTGGATTGTGTGTGTTTGGAATTATTAGAAAATGCTCTTACCATGTGGATTATTAAGTTTGATTTATTTCATTAATTAAAATGCATGCCATTTACATACTTTCTTCTGTTATTGGGTGGAGGGACTATGATTTTTCAAACTTAATTAGAAGGGAAACGGGATTTTTGTGGGTTTGTACTTAATTGGTTTGATAATGATTTATAGAGTGCAATTGTATGAAGACTCTTAAGTGCTTGATATTTTGATGGTGTTTGATATATTTTTTACCAATTTTACTGGTTCGGAGATTACTTAGAATATGTGAAGAAGTTGCTATAGTGTTTGAATAATAGTTAGGTGATGAAATTCACTTTTTCCTATCAACTTAAGTTTCCGGGATAAGTCATTGAATGGGAGTTTGCACTGCACGTAACGCATAGAATGCTTATTGTGAATTTGTGATTAGCTACTGAATTATTGTTCTTATTGATCCCATGTTGCATCTTAGGAAGCTACCTTTATTTACTTTTTTGTTGATTTTTTTTCATTATTTTTGCTCAGCGAATAAAGGGAGCTCGTAAGCTTAGATATGTAATAATTTCTTAACATTTGATGGATTTCTGACTCCACCTTTGGTCACTGGATATGTCAGATACGAAATGGGGCTGTCCTTCACCAAGCTTTTCAGCCGGCTTTTTGCTAAGAAAGAGATGCGTATTCTTATGGTTGGTCTCGATGCTGCTGGTAAAACCACAATATTGTATAAGCTCAAGTTAGGAGAAATAGTTACCACCATCCCTACCATTGGTATGTTTTCTTTCGTATCATATCTAAAATGAATAAAATGCCCTCTCCTTGTTTGTGATTTAGTTATTTAGCATAACAAGATGAAAGTGGAGGTTTTGCTGTTAATTGGGTAGCTTAGTGATTTGGGTTGCTATAATTCTAAAACCTTTGAACAACAGTGCTAAATGTGCACCATTTATCCTAATACCATTAATTGGGTAGCTTGGTGATTTGGGTTGCTATAATTCTAATACCTTTGAACAACAGTGTTAAGTGTGCACCATTTATCCTAATACCGTTATTTTCTGCAATAATATACTGTTTCTTTTTCCTTTCCTTTGACAGGATTTAATGTGGAAACTGTGGAATATAAAAATATTAGCTTCACTGTGTGGGATGTTGGTGGTCAGGACAAGGTGAGCAACGTCTTATTCTATGATATCCTGACTCAATAATGTTGTCTTTGACTTAATTTAGTCTACTTATGCAATCCTGCTTATTCTATCTCTTTCTACTGCAATTTAGGTGGTCCAGATCATGTCTGATTCAGTCAACCTTTATTTCAGATACTTTTATACGTAGACCCTAACCATAACTGATTGTAGTTGAATTATACACCATACAGATCCTATATGGCCCCATTCTTTTTTACTTATATATCATACTATATATATGGATGCTTAATTATTGATTTTAGGTACCTAATGCTCTCATAGGTTATATTCACGAGACCACACTGGTCCTTAATATGCATTGTGGTTATAACCTGCCATGGAATTTTTTGTGTTAATTTAGATGCATGATGGTATGATGGTTAAACATTGTCCTCAGTCTATGCTGTTCTGCTTTGGTCCTATTTCAGTTGTCTTTACTCTTTATGTCGCAGCTGATATGCATGCATCAAACACGATATTATTTCCCTTTTTCTTTTGGGAAGGGGGTAGATATTTTGAATTTGGCACGGTTGGTCAATCTAGTGCTTATTAGGTATGTCTGCATTGTCTTGACATTATCATGACGTTGAACTCACTCCTTTAAATAGATCTTAATTTATGCGAGTAAAGCTGATTGACTGTGTGGTTGACAGGTCTGTCCTGTTGAAGCTGGTTAATAATATTTGTCCCATATTTACTTTTATTGGATTGTACAAATCCGCATCATAGTTTTATACCTTCATTTGAACATCTATGATGCTTCTTCAGTTCAATCTGAAAAGTTTTGAAATAACTTTGGTCTAATTCCATCAGGTGTTCACGCCCTTTACTTTTGAGAATTTCATTTTGATTTGATGGCTTGTTTCAGATTCGACCTTTATGGAGGCACTACTTCCAAAACACACAAGGGCTTATATTTGTGGTTGATAGTAATGACCGAGACCGTGTTGTTGAGGCTAGAGATGAGCTGCACAGGATGTTGAGTGAGGTACTACGAAAATTTGAGCTTCGATCAGCTATATTTTCCATATAAATAGTGGTAAAGTGGTTGTGTTTTGAAAGTGGTCCTGTTAACAGCAGTAAGATCTCTTTTTCTTTGGCAGGATGAATTAAGAGAGGCTGTGTTGCTTGTGTTCGCAAACAAGCAAGATCTTCCTAATGCAATGAATGCTGCTGAGATCACTGATAAGCTTGGCCTTCATTCTCTCCGGCAACGCCATTGGTAAAGTTGATAAACACCTCCCTCTCCACTCCATTAAAGTGATTAAACCACACACAGAAATACTCTCAAAGAGACAAACATGTGATTGCTGTTGATACTTTGCAGGTACATCCAGAGCACATGCGCAACTTCTGGTGAAGGATTGTATGAAGGACTGGATTGGCTCTCAAACAACATTGCTAACAAGGTAAGATTATAGTTTTTTTTCACATCTGCCTAATTAACACAAAATTACATTAGCTTGCTGCACTGTTTATCTGCTTTTTATTTCATCTAAATCTTTCTAATTCAACTTTTCCTGATCTCAGGTTTAGAGGATTGCGGGCTGGTCTCTCTATTCTTTTCTTAAGTGATTGTGGCAAGAAAAGAGGATTTTTCGTTTTTGTTTAATTCTTTTGTATCCTACTACCCCTTAATGTGTACTTTCATTGCGATCAAAATTAAATTTTCTGTAAGCTATTGGCATTTGCTTTAAATACACGGTAACTCGCGAAATATTTAAGTTCTGTTTGTGGTGATATTTTATCAATATCAGAAGAAGGGGTGAATAAATAATTAATAGAATACAATTTTTATTCTGCCAATAAAAATAAAAATATGCCAAACAGCCAAAGCCATAATAGAAATAAGTTTGATTACCGCATTTGGGAATTGCATTGTACCCTTCTGCCAAGAGTTCAATTGCTATAAGACATCAATATGCCAATCTTTGTTCGTTTTTTTTTTTAAGACAAGTGTGCAAGCCAAAAAATAAAAACGTTTATACGAAATTCATTAAGAATCAAATGCACATCAAAATAACGGGCACCGTGACAAACGCAGGAGCAGTATCTTAAAGGCTAGCGTGATCCATGTAGTGTGGCTTTGCAGGCCATCATTGCTTGGTTAAAAACCTAAAACTAGGAGGAAACTACACATCAAATTCATCTCTAATAAATTTCACAAATATGTCTTGAGAAATCATGTAACCCAACAATAAAAAGCCAAAAAGGGGGGATGGCACACCCAGTTTGTTCAACATTATAATTTATATGTTAATTTTAGAAATGAATAAATCTATGAGCTTCCTCTTGCCCCAACATACATCACTCAACAGCCAACCACAAAACTCTATTCAAAGCCTTTCTTTGTCCCTCTGCACAACTTCATATTGAATCAAATACTCTCTCACCTGGATTGCTGGAAGAATAAACTAAACTCAGGGTAGGCATTCACGAAGCTTGAAATGAGCTGCAAGGGTAATGCCTGCCCTTGTATTAGAACTTGGTGGTGTTTCTCAATCAATGAAAACACAACTCTCTTCTGATCGACCTCTTCCAAACTACCTGTAGTCCCAACATGAAAACAGCTGATCACAATATAGAGCTTGGAGGAGTTCATGAGACATGCAATCATTTGACATACCCATCATACACAAGTTATAAACCAACCATTAAATTCGAACCTTCCATATAACCATCCTCATTTATGATTGGTTGTAGGCACACACACAAGTATCACATGAACTTCAACACGTGAGTGCAAGCACAAGCACACATAAAAAGCACAGAATGACATGGCAATCAAATTCTTATTGCGTTGTTAGGAGAACCCTGTCACTGGATTGGTTATGGATAGGTTAAGCTGATTCTCTTGAGGTTGTAAGAAAATTACAGAAAAGAATCATCAAACAGGAAGATGCTAAAAAAGAGTTAGGAAAGAAAAAAAAAAGAACGTGGGAGCCTGATGCTGGAACCCATGTTATATCCTGATTTAACTGATAATAAAAGAAAAGATGATTTCGAAAATAAGGGTTCAAGCTCTGAGGAATTAGATGGCAGAATCCAAACTTATGTTGAGTCGCTGGATGGAATTCTTTAAATTTTGACAAGTCACAAATCCTCAGACCATTTGTCAATTATTACATATTTTACTACTAGAGCAACTTCAAGCAAAATAGTTATGGTCTTGGTGAGATTGTGGGTTCAAGACCCATGGGGTGCATACGTAAGTACCAATAAAAAAGAAAAGAAAAAGAAAGAAAAGAAAAGAATAGGCTACTAAATTATTAGTAGGTGCTTTAAGTTTTAACAGATCAAGTATCGGCACACATACCTAACTCAGTCTCATGGTCTTGATCTTCCTCATCTCCTTCCTCAATAACTATTCCATTTTCCAAAGCAACGGCTGCTTTAGCATACCTATCCAAAAATTCTTCTTCGGTTTCTTCATGTTCCTCAGCTTCAGACTCCTAATAGTTAAAAAGCAATGAGTGCACAAGCAAATATGGCAGTCAATGTACAAATAGAGAAATCAAATCCCCGAATACCAACTTATCAATTTTATGTACTCAGCAAAAAAAAAAAAAAAAAAAAAAAAAAAAACCTCATCAATTTTATTTTCTGGTCATCAATTAGAGTGTAATGAACAGAGCAGTTGCAAAAAGTGGATAAGCCCAATTCACCTAGACCAATGGGCAATGACCTTATTTAACAGGTCCATCTCCCAGACCAATGTCCTTGTGTGTAACGACACTTCTGCCCAGCACAAGTATGAGGCGGTGGGCAAGGTCAAGGATTCAAACCTCATTAGGTTAGTGAGTTAATTGCCAAGTGTGAGAACCATCTCCTAGAGGGGCATTTTGCCTTAATTAGGAGTGCAAGTAGTAGACAACGGTGCATAAATTATACCTTACCACCAGAATTCCTTAAAATTAAATATATACAAGATTTGGAAGTCAAACCTCATCATCATCTTCGCTTTCTTCATCATCAACATCATCATCGTCGTCATCGTCATCATCTTCGGCCTGTCCATCATCTTCATCTTCTTCCTGCACTCCCTGCACTTCTTTCAAACGTACAGATGCCTCCAACAGTGAAGTAAAGCAGTCATGCAACAAAATACCACTTGGCTTCTCCAGTCCCAACAGCCGTTCAACCACCTGGGCAAGTGCCATCACTGAGAGTCATTTAACAACCATTAGTAGTGCCCTATAGTGTTCAACCTGTAAAAATGTAGGAATTTCTGGAAAAAGTAGTAAAATATAGCAGAACAAATAAACTATGACAACTAAAGCAGACAAACAATGATCACCTGTGAGGTGACACGATCATCACCCCACAAATTTTTCTACAATAAGTATGTAAGTATCAGATGAGAACATGAGGTCAGTGTGGGTTAAAATCCCAATCTTTAAAATGTGCCTTCAAAGAGTGGAATCCAAAAGTGAAATGTACATCCTCAATGAATCTGGCTTGCAAACCATTGGCCATTTTATATCAAATAAACAAAAACATTCAGGCACACAGAGTGTACAAAAGGTTACACCAACAAGGGGACAAAAAGAAAAGATAGGGAAATAGGAGAGAATGAAAAACAAACAGAATCCAATAGAGCATCAACAAAATATAAGAAAGAACCAGTTGCTGGCTTATGTTCAATTAAAAACAGATGTCTATCACTTATTGGCGGCAAAATAAGGAAAAGAAACAAACAGGATATGAAGCAAATATGGAAGACAAGGACCAATAACTTAAAGCAATATGTGGGTAAAGAAAATTTTTATATTAAGAGTTTAGAAGTAAGCTACTAACCAACCAACTTTATCTCAGATGTTGCTGACAGACGAGGTTCAAAGGAGCTGGTGAGGAGAAAACCCAGGGCAGAAGCCCAAATTGCAAAACCACCATTTTCACCTTTCTCCAAAATCCCCTCCACCATGTCAGGATAGCATAAGTAGCATGATGATATAGCAAGCAACAAAGGCTTCCATAGTGAGCTAGGCTTGCTTTGAATTTCTCTGAAATGAGAAAATGCTGCCCGACTGAAAGCAATCGCCAATGACTGCTTCACACCATCAGTTTCAAATGAATAACTTGGGACATGCAGTAGTACGTGGACACATGAGCAAGCCCTCCATGTTGCAGACGGATACTGCAATATGGCCTCACTGACAAAAACACCAATGCCTTCAATGATAGAACGCTGAGGCACAGGTGGAGCTGGAGGGGATGGCATCTGTCTTACAAGAAAATTCTTCAAGCCATATTTGCTGTGTAGATTCACAACTTCCTTGATACAGTCAAAAACTGATAAATCCTCTGATTCTTCCCATGCATTCCAGTCTGCTATTAGGTCAGCCCAAACTAACAATAGCTCTGACACTTTAAACTCTAGAAGCATATTACTTCCAGTAACAGAGTGCATAATGGACAAGAGCAACTTTGATGAATCATCTATGCATGATGGAGGGGCAGAAGCCTCACCTTCCTTATCCTAGTCAAATTCCAGGGAAATAAAATAAATTTTATGACAAAATTCGAGAAGATATGATGAATTAAATGAAAACATTAAACATTGGACTACAGAGAGGACACGTAACCATCAAGGCCACAAGCAGAGCAAATGCAGAAAGTATGGAGGATAGGAAACCATTATTTAAAGGATAAACCAAAAGAATAAAAACCCTTAATTCAAAGACCAAACTAAGAACATAAATTTACACTAAAATGATAGGACTTAAGAGTAATTGGAATCAGCTATCGATACTTGAAGTTAATACATAAATGAGGTGTCAACACCTTTCAAAATATTTGCATACTCCACTTAAAGATGTGATACATGATCTTATAAGGCTGCACCTAGCATATCCACCATCAGATAAGTGACATTACACAGTTGGAAACAATACAATCCAGAACGTCAATGTAGTGATAGACCAGAAAAGTAGAGCATCTCAACCAACTAGCTTTATTTGTGTGTGTCTATAAAAAATAAGGCTCAACGTTCGTATATCCCTGTATAAATTATACACCTGATTGATATGAGTGAATAGTGATACTCCATATTCTGTTATGCCATGCATAAAAGTGCACCAAATTATTGACTGTAGAGGTTACATGCCTAAAAATTAAAAAATATTTTTTTGATAAATATATATATATATTACAATGTAATAAGTGTAACTATGTTAAAAGCTCTAAAATTGAAAAACGAAATGCTTGAAGAAAAAAGTACAAGAAAAATAAATTGTGCAGCAAGACTAGAGCCACTCAAAAGAAAATCAAAAGGTACCCAATACTGAACTGCAATCAACTTATGTGGAAACTTTAATCCCCCACAGACACATTCTTTGTTATCCTTCACTCATTGAACATACGGCTTAGGAATATCAACGTAAGTTCCCTTACAAATATATTACAGAGAAAGAGCTTAAGACAAACCAGTTGGTAAACAGTTGAGAGCCAAGCCCGTTGCAAGAGAGAAGAGAATGCTCCACCAATGGTAGCTCGGCCAGATGTCCACTTTTCACTTGATTCATTTTGCTCAAGTTCTTCGGGCACAATGTTTTCCCAACATTGAACCATCACAGCTAATGCTGCAAAGCCCCGCTCAACCACCTATCATGACTAAAGTGTCAGTTCATCAATAATACCATATTAAACTCATCATCAATTTGTCATCTTCAAACCCCCTTTTTACAAACAGAATAAGCCTGGGATCAGGAATTTCAATCTGTCAAATCCCAGCAAAAGCCAATTACAAAAGATTAGGTATGCAAGCACATTTACCAACAAATGAAAGCAAATGTATTTACCATGAAAACTATGGTGCGACATTAATAAATAGAAACAGATGCACCACCAACAAACCAGTGGGTCAGATGCACATGCAGGTCATGTGCACACATGCAAAAGTGTGTGTGTGCGTGTGTGTATTACAGATAAGTCAAAACAACTGACTTTATTTAATAACGCATACCTAACATTTGATTGGACAAAATGGGCAAAGGATGGGGAAGATAATGGTTAAAAATTCTCAGACTTTAAACCTTTTTAGATTCTGATTTAATCAAAATAATTCTTTTTCTTTTTTCCTCCCATATTGGTAAAACCCAATAAATAAGCCAATTTTATAATATATATATATGTGTGTGCGTGTGTGTGTGTGTGTGTGTTGTATTCCCGTGTCTTAATTCAAAAAATCAGTACAACATGCTACAACCAGATTTTGAAAATGATATAAACCAATGGACTAGCAAGGAAGATCCACACATACTTGAGGCCATGGCTCCAGATTTGCAGGTATCCACTTTGAGATTGCACCCACCAATGATGAAACAATATATGGTATATGAACTGCAACAGTTTCATCTCCAGCCTCCACCACTGAACTCAGAAGCTGGAATAAAATGGAGCTCTCTTCATCTTCATTACTAATCCTACCAATCACACCTTCAAGTAGAGGTAACCACTCAGGTGGCGCATAGTCATTCTGAAGAGAAGAAAAATAATAGCCAGATGAAAAACCAGAATGACCTTGCAATAAACACCATTACATAATCCAAAAGGGTTCATTCAAAGATCTACCTCAAGAAGCGCAGCAATTGCTCCAGCAGCAGAAACCCTGACAGGATAACAAGAAGTATCCCCTTTATCAGGCATGGCCAATGCCTTGAGCAATGAAGAATATACATCTGCACTCATCTCCTAGAAGCAAGACTAAAACTCAGTGCGGGACATGATAGTATCCATAAAAAATTAGTAATTCAGAGCTCAAGAAATAAAATTCAAAAGAAGAAAGTGAGGTAGTGTGATATGGCAAGTGATCAACACTTCTTTTGTGTCAAAGAAACACACACAAGAGATGGCATGAGTAAGAAAACAGTCATACTTCTGGTAGACAAGTTGCAAGCTCTCCAAGTATCCAATTTGCAGTGGCAACCAAGTACGGTAGGCTTACAGATAGCGTATACAATGGTAACACCCGAGTACGAATAATAGTAGTTACATAGCCAGATCCTTGCTCCCTTAGAAACTATAAATGCAGTAGTACAACTATAAACTTGTTATTGTACACTCTAATTTAACAATAACTCACCATTGAATAAACTAATGTGGTGAGATCTCCTTACATCTTGCAGACCACCATATGCCATCAGAACACCAAAATAACTGTCATGTTTAACATTGAGGAAAAAATTATATATTTACAATACATACATACATACATATAAAATGCAATATAAAAACAAATATATGCAAACAAGGGATCCAGCCAGCATCTTTATCATCCAAATGAAAATTAACAGAATTAAGACAATGAAATAAGGTACAGAAGCAGAAACTGTTTGAAATAGAGGTGGCAATGACAATAAGTGGCAATTATTCTAATGAGGCATCACCTTAGTGGAGGTCATAGCCCAAATGAAGAGGCTTTGGTGGCAGATGATATGAGTTGGCATAATGGATTCCTACACTGGGATGTTTTGTTTACTAGGGCCATCCATGATTGGGACATGGGGCTTTACAAACTTTTTCTGCCTTCTCTATTCCATCAAAATCAATAGGGATGGTGAAGATCGGGTGCATTGGCTCCCAGCTAGGAGTGGTAGTTTTGAAGTTAAGTCTTTTACCAGTCCTTACTACCCGACCGACCCTAGTCTTCCCATGGAAAAGTAAATGGAAGGTTAAACTTCCGACTAAGGCTGCAAGAACAGTGGATAGTGACACATGTCAAGTCAGACCTTTGCAACAGGAATATTAAACAACTTGGAAAGTATTCAGCACCTAAGGTTGGTTGGAGTCGGCTACAGACCATGGAGACAATTTCAATAGAAATTTTATTCATCAAAATATCCCCCTTAATAAGAGTACAAGACTGCTTATATAGACAGCTAAACCCTAATAATAACTGACATAGGAATCCTTGTTTGATTTATTACAAAAACAATCTTGTGTTTAGGAAATAAAATAGTAGTAACCTATAAACTACTAGGACCTAAAATAAAATACAATTAACCAATAAATAAAATAAAAGTAAATCAAAAGAAATCTTTGCTTGCACTTCTGCATCATAGCAAATATGGTGCAGAACATGCCAGACCTTTGCAACAGGAAAATTAAACAATTGGGATATAAAGAAAGATAACTTAGGAGTCAATATTAAGATATCAATTAAACAAAATAAATTAAAATAAATCCTTGCTTGCACTCCCCTCATTAGAGAGACTATAGACCATTTACTGCTTCACAATGCACACAATCTATGGCCTATGGTGTTTTATCTGTTTGGGCTTCAATGGGTTATGCCTAAGAGGGTAGTGGATTTGTTGGCTTGCTGGATGGGTTTTTGAAAGACATTGTTCTGTTGATGCATGGAGGGTCATTCCCCTATGCGTCATGTGGACCATCTAGAGAGAATGAAACCAGCACACAATTGAAGGGATTGAGCATTTGTCTTTGGAGCTGAAACTGTTTTTACTTCATTCTCTGTATGACTGGATGGCTGCTTTAAGAAGTCATTCATCTTCTTTTGGAGGAGTTCCCAGATTTATGTAACTTGTGATGATCTTTGTAGCTTCCCTAGTACACTGCTTGTGTACATGGGGAGTTTACCAAAAAAAAATTCCCATCCTCCCCTACCCCTCACCGCAAATTGGCAGGAATAAGAACAAAACAAAGTGCGCACACACACAAAGCCGTAGAAATATTTGTAACCAAACCTTAAATATCCGTTTTGCAAGACATACAGATTTAAGTTGTAATTGATGGATAATATCAGAGAGACATTCAAGAACTCACTCATTAATAATTCTAGTTTGTGATGCATTTGCATCGGAAGGAATAGGAAACTTTGACAAAAATGGAAGAACAAACAACTCCCCCATATAACGGTGCTGATTATGTCTCTTGTTCTTTTCACCTTTTTTGCGCTTTGATGAAGCTGAAGGACCATTACTGGAAGTTCCCATTGGAGGGCCCTACAGGGACCAAAAGACAACATAAACAATATTACTTATATAAAAAAAATAAAAAAAATAAATGGATCAAAGACATTTATTAAAGAATACAACAAAGCAACCTTTGACATTGAAATAACACCAAGTAAGTTTATTGAGCTTTTTCTGGCTGTAAACAAATCCTCCCTCCATCCAGAAATTTCATCCTGCATAAGATTAAAAGCATTAACATGATAGCTAATCAAAATGGCATATAAATAATTTGTAAAGATCATGATCAACTTTATACAAGATCAGATGGAAGATTCTTCCGCATGTATTCATCTGCATCTTCTTCCCACTCTGAAATATCCTATTTCCAACAATAACAATTAAAAAAGTCAGGATTTACATGACTAATCAGATTGTTAGCCTTTAAAGCAATTTTCAAATAGTAGCATACAAATTTCTTTCAGAAACCATACCTTCTCATTCATTACTAGAGCTGGAAAGATTGCAGAGTCCAACAAGAAGGTAAAATGAGGTGAAACTAATCTCCATCCCTGTAGCATATGAAAATGAATACCACAAACCAAAGAAAAAAAAAGAAAAAAAAAGGAAGATGATGTTGCAATCAAACTAGGACTCCAACTGTCACCTTCTACTCATTATCTTTTCAAAAAACTAATACCACTTAAGAGTAATATTGAGCAGAGAATTTAACAAATACCATAAACTAACTTACTGGGCCTGTCTCTAGGACACGTGATATCACATCAAAAGCTAGGGAAACAATCCTCTCTGATAAAAAATCAAGCTCCTGCAAAGGAAAAATTAATTTCAACTTTCAAGGTTCTAGAATGACCACAAAGCAGCTAAATAGCCAGCTATGGCAATGTCAACTTATGAAAGCAAGCAAATTCAAGCTGAGATCCCTATAAAATCACATAAAAGCACAAATCCATGGTGAAAAATAATTGTCAGCAGGATACAATATGAAGTTTCGGTGCTACACAGAACAAGTTGTGTGAAAACTAACGTGAGATGTTCAAGATATACATTTTTGCATAAATAAATAAAAAATTTCTTACACTGATATTTTTGCTATATTTGACCACATTTAAAGCACAGTTTATAATGTCTGGCATCAACCTGAAAATGAGAGGGAACGCATGTCAACACTAACCAAAAATACTTCTAATCCAATCAAATTGAATAACAGATGTTATTACTTATCAGAACACTTCCGGTGTCGGGTAACCAAAGCACAGAAAATAAGCAAACTTCTCTTCCCAGTCTTCAATCTCATCATGTGTCCATCCTCCAAGGTGACAGCACAATCGAAACTCAAAGAACCCAGAATGCTGATCAGATCACGACAAAATGAAGGCAAAAGAGGAGCTAAAGTAGATGGCATATACGACCTCACCTATAAAACTAACAGTGGTTCAAAAGCAATCCCTCAGGTGAAAGAAAAATGACATGACTGTGCAATAGAAAGTCATAACTAAAATTCAAAAGGCAACAACAACCAAGTCTTAGTCCCAAAATTAATGGATTGGCTATGGATCCTCAACAGTTTAATTATAATCACATGTATTCTTTTCCACATGTAGAATTCAGCAGGGGGGAAACCAAGACACTAATGTTATTTGCAGCAAGGTACCACCAGCTATTAAATAGCAAAAATAAAATGATAAAAAAGAATGTAATGGATTACGGTCATACCAATCTATTACTTGTGCCTTCTCATGTAGATATTAAGGCAGTTATCAAACAATTGAAAGAAGAAACTCATTACTTTAAAAGATAGATGAATCCGTAAGGACTAACAAACACTATGTTATACAATGTTGATAATTCCAATAGAATCTCTACCCCTTAAGTGCTGCAACAGTACATGCCCTAGTATGTGAAAAGTACAACCCATCCATGTGACAGACATAAACTAATGACCATGCATCACCCAGATAGATAGGTCAAGTTGTTCAAACAAGGATTTAACTGTTCTAACTTAGAGCACTAGAAGTCCAGGAGAGAGCAAAAGAAAGTGAGAAGCGTCATATACTGATTATCACATAGGCAAAGTGGTAACACAACCATATTTAGACACCATAGTACAACAAAATTTCAACCAAAAATTGCATATACCACTAGCAAAGCACCAGAATCAAGAAGGATACACTTGGATTTAATTCAGCTCTAAACTGATTCCACATATTCCAATAATTGAATGTCAAAGTGAATAAATACTACTGATGGATTACTAAATTTCTTTAACATCAGTATCAGAAACAGAAAATAGTACTTACAGCAAAATATATGCATTTACAGATAGTGAGAAGGACTTTCTCCGTTTCCATTTCTGTTCCATCATGGGTAGCTAAAGCCTGTTTCACACACTAAAGAATCAGACACTAAGGAGACTTGTAAAAGAGTGCCAAGTGCGCACAGGGAAAACAGAGCACAACGAAGGGTAAAGATGACTACCTTTTCAACCAAATGATGGAATAATGCCAGCAGGGGTACAAGAATTTCTTTTGCAATTAGCTCTAGCTGTGGTGGCACTGGCTCCTTAGCAACTTTAGGATTCAAAAAATACTGCAAGAAAAAGTTTGAAGTTTGAGTGACTAAGAAAACCATAAATAATATGATTCCAAACATACATTAATACTTAAAGATTTACCAACTTTGGCTTCACATTCCTGTTTCATATACCATCGAAAGTCTCAAAAACTTTTTTTAAAACATTGAACGATGATATATAGAAACACAGAGTAACTAAATAGTTTATGCCTTTGTTTCCTACATGGAAAGCAGATGCATGAAACAATATGAGAAATGGAAACATGAACAGATACCATAAAAGGTTCTATCTTAGTTGGGAGCAAATAGGAAAAATGTACAGGGAAGCAACCAACTAAATTGAAAATTGAATGTGAGAGAGGAAAAAAGCATGAGAAAGTTAAAAGGTGATTGGATAAACTATATATCACTACAATATGGGCCATTGTTTGATTGACATTTCCGACATTTTTTTTTTTTTCAAATCCACTTCACCATTATCTTTAATCCATTTATCACCATTTTAAGGAATCTCTCCGATTGTTTCCTACATCGTTCCATAGAAATATAACAGTTTTCACACAAATCCCATCCTCATTTAAAAGAGAGAGAGAGAGAAGGAGCTGGGGGCCTCAATCTAGTAGCCATTGTACTTGCTTTCTCCATGGGATCTTAGCAAGTTAGTTTATAAGTCACCAGAGGTTAAGCACCTGGAAAGGTCGAAGAAGTGCATGAAGAACTGTAAGGGCATTGATGGTGTTCCATCTCCAATCTGCACCATTGCTAATAAGGTTACTATTTTGAATAGCAGACAACAGATCAGGTACGAGTTCAGGCCATGAATTCTGCTTCACAAACTCAGCGACAACAATGATCCGGAACTGCAAGCATATCCAAAGCTTAGATGTATAAGTAATGGACCTAATGCTGAAAAGAAGTTTGGATGTGCAGTAAAAGAACCAAGGTCTAGATATAGAAAAATGCGCATACCGCTTCAACCAAAACTTTTAGAACCACAGGTTCAACTTGAAGCAAAGCTTGCAAAAGCTGCTCCTTGAACTCCTTACTGACTTTTGACAATGTACCATCATCATTAATGCTTCGTCTAGTGAAGTTCTTAAGGTAAGTGGCAGCAGCAACTTTTTGACCTTGATTTTCACCACCTATAGATAAAAGTATAAGGTACCTAACATTATATCAAGTAATGTTCACCATTTTACAGGTATAAAATTAAATCAAGTACAATCAAGCAATGACGAACAAGAATTAATGGGCTTTGACCTTACATTAATCAACGCGATACGATATTTATGAATTGAGAAAATAACTAAACTTGGGGTCCATTTAGCTGCTCAGAAAATGTAAGATGAAATCCATTACCATCAATTTCCTTCCTATTTTTTGTTTCTTACTTTCATTTTTGCAATAGGTTTAACAATAACAGTGCAGAATAACAAATAGTGAACATTTTCAATTTGACTTTCAAGTCATGTTTGGCATCTAAGGAAATACAATTTGAAACACTAGAAACCAATACCCAACAGAGCTGTTAAAAAACACGGGCTCAACTCTGAAAAAAATTGTTTGTCCATTTATTTAGAAAACAAGCTAAGCTCTGAGACTTAGGTTCATCAACAACCCAAGCTCATACATTTTTTTTTTTTGGATAGGTAACAACCCAAGCTCATACATAGTAATAGATTTGTGAGTGAATTCATGAACATGGAGCTTGATATAATTATACGTGTGTTTATACGTGTGTGTGTGTCAATGTTTGTAAATAAGGTCATAGATATAAAAATATTGCATTTTATTTATTGATAATATAAATAGTCCATTCACTGCCAACAATTATATATCATTTTTTTTACAAGTAATAATTTTATTGAAAACCAAAAGAGTCACCCAAGTATACACAATGTATACAAATGGGACAATACAGTCAATCACGCAAATTACAATGATCTATCAAATCGCAAATCAAACATAAAGAATAACAACCCACAACTGACATCCAATCCAACAAAATTCTAAAGAAAAATAATTTAAGACCGGGCAAAGATCTTTCAGAATCCTCAAAGTTTCGAGAATTCCGCTCTCTCCAAATACCCCACATTAGGCAATGCGGCACCGCCTTCCAAATAACACCATTTCGATGATGAGCAAACCTCCCTTGCCAAGAAGCTATTAGATCAACAATAAACCACAATTTCATAGCAACAGGGCAATGAAATAAAAGACGATTCACAGATTCCCCATTACTTTTTTTTCGATAGGTATATTCTGGATTACATGTGCACATGTAACACCAATCCAAAACATATATATACTCTGCTTGCGCAAATTATCAGTCATCAACATTTTCCCCCATTATATACCATTTGTTACAAATACAAGATAGGCTAAATCTATAAATGAAGATTAATCTATCAAATTAACTCAAACAATATAATTATAACCATAATTAACTAAGCATTATCAAAGATTTTACAAAGAACAGCAAAAATTTACTAATCATCATAGTAATTCCTTCATATAACTAAAGAACAAGTTAAACAAGCCGCTCACGAAAATACTTTAGTTTATTCAAAAATAAATAAATCAATCAAGCATTTCTACCATTACCAAAGATTTTACAAAGAACAGCAAAAATTTACTAATCATCATAGTAATTCCTTCATATAACTAAAGAACAAGTTAAACAAGCCGCTCACGAAAATACTTTAGTTTATTCAAAAATAAATAAATCCATCAAGCATTTCTAGCTTGGTGATAAGCTCGAGCTCGACAAATGCTCGACTCTATTACAGCCGAGCCTAACACTGTGTCTAGCTCAGCTATATATTTCTCAAAAACAAGAACGATTTCAAATGCTAGGTTTAGATGTATTTAATTTGAGCGAGTCTATATATTTATATATATATATATATATATAGAGAGAGAGAGAGAGAGAGAGAGAGAGAGAGAAACAGAAATTGTAAAATGAAGAGGATTTACCGGCGGCGATGGAGAGGAGAGAGAAAGGGAATTCAGGACGGAGAGAGAGGCGATCGAGAGCTTCCGAAGCGGTACGGACGGCGTTGCTATCGGGGCTGAGCGTCTGGCTGAGTAGCGGAGCGATCTGAGCGACCTCCATAGGTGGACAAGATTCGTAGAAACCCTAGCTTTTGGTTTGAGGTTTGAGCTGCGGATAGATGAGAAGGCAAAGGGAGAGAGAAAAAAAGAAAAAAAGAAAAAAAAAAGTGTGAAAATTAATTGGGCGGGAAAAAAATGATTGTAGTAGTTATATACTTGTCATCTCAAGGCTCAACGGTGGCAAGAGCTGCAAAGCTGTAAAAAATAAAAAATAAAAATTGGAGCCTGAATTCCGAAACGGACAAGAAGGGTTGGAGATGCGGGGTATCGAACCCCGTGCCTCTCGCATGCAAAGCGAGCGCTCTACCGTTTGAGCTACATCCCCATCTGTTGTTCCTTCGTTTACTTTTAATATATTTTATTTCGTTTTCTTTATCATGCCATTTATTGAGGGAAATAATATTACTCGATGGCCTCAACTGTCTCGCCATGCTGAAAATAAAGACAGGTACTCAAGAGATATGGGTTTGTTTTCGTCAAAAGATTAAGAGGAGGCTCATCAAAGTACAGAGTTCTTTCTTCTTCTTTTTTTTTTTTTTTTCTTTTTTTTTTTTTGTGAGAATCAAGACTATGAATTTTATTAAATAGTCGGCAAATCTGCCTAATAAGTAGCAACAGTGTGCGATGAAACATTTTCCATCCACGCTTGAAAACTAGTGACATGTCGTGCATCTCTAGCTAGGTTGTGGGCTACACTGTTTCCTTCTCTATGAACATGTGAAAACCTAATACAATGAAATAAATTTGCAAAACATTTAACATCTTGAATCAGTAAACCAAAGGATGCCAAAGAGTGTGGAACTTCATTCAAAGCGTTTATAACAATCTCTGAATCTCCCTCTAGGATGACATCATTCGATCTCAGATCAGCAACACATTGTAAAGCCTTCGATACAGTCAAAGTTTCAAGCTCTATGACAGTTAGGGGGAGAGGGATGATTTATGACCATTGTGCCAAGCCTTTTCCTTGGCAATCTCGGATAATCACTCTAATCTTTGCCCTATCTTCTTCTTGAAACGTTGCATCGATCTAATTTGTGTCTGAACCTTCTACAGTTGCATCAATAGTCATTCTCCAGAACAACACTAAACCACCTCCCCTATTTGTTCTTGGGGCATTGAATATATTCTCACACCTTGTCTTCCTCAACACATTTTTTAGCATGATTGCATCAATAAAATTTTTCCCTGATCCTTCAATGGGAACTTCAACTGACAACCTCCAAAACAAAGCCAATCCACCTCCCCTACTTGTTCTTAGGACAAAGACTATATTTTCAAATTTTATTCTCCGCAACACAATTTTTAGCCTTGCTTCATCTACCCATGTTTCAGCTATAAACACGACAGAGGAATCTTTTGCCCGCACTATATTTGCAAGCTCGGTCTCTGTACATGGGTTTCAAAGCCCACAACAGTTCTAGACTAAGACACTCATTGTGACTGGTGGGGTTGACTCTCAGCCTTCACCATTGAATTTGACAAACTAGCATCATCTTTAGAAACCTCTTTACGCTTTGAAGGTAACTCAAGATGAAACACCCTATCTCTCTTCCCACATATTGGTTTGCTTTCTGCCTTAATCTCTTTTGCTTTCTCATGGGCTAATCTTTTCCATGTTCTTTGAGTACCCGTAGGAATAGGGTTACCCAAATTTTTTGAGTTTGCAATTAAGTCTGCTTCAATTTGTTCCATTGAGGATCTTTTAGCTGACTTGCGTGAACCCCTGCCATTCTTGGGAATAATCCATTTTGGGATGGAATTATTCTTTGCCTTAAAAGACTTTAAAGTGCACCCCATAGAATCCGAACCCTCATTAAACTTTGCCAATTTTGTATCTATCTCCTTTATTTGAATATCAAATAAATTCTCCTTATTGCCTGCCTTCGGACTTAACTCTTTTTCCTTATTTGTCTCGCTTTCAACACGATTTACTTCCACAGACTTATTGGTAACAGTTGGCGAAGTTAAATCCTCAATCATACTCAGTTGTAACGTATCACCAACTTCCTCCTCTTTTGTAACCGACACTTTATTGGCAATAATGCAATCACTCACTTCAATTTCCATATTTGCTTGAGCCATCTCTGGTTGGCTAGCCACCATTTCTGCCACCGTAGCCTCCGCCCTCATCCTTGTCGTTTGGTAAGCTTTTCATGTGAAAGGAGATTTGTTCTCATAAAAACCAAGCACCACAATAACATCCTGTCCAATTGACGTGTATGGGGCTGCCTTCAGGTCAGAATTGAATTGTTGTTGATCCAGTGTAAGAGAGCCTTTGCTTCGTAACCACAATTCACAATTTTTATCACTATGATCAAGCCGCCCGCACCAAAAGCAGAGGTTTGGAAGACACTAATACTTGAAACAAACCCAACTCTTAGCTCCATTCTCCAGCATAATCACCCTCCCTCGACACAATGGCAAGGTTATATCAACCACTACTCTCATCAAAGTACAAAGTTGTTCTACAAAATCAAGTAAGAAATTAGTATACATTTCATGTGCAATAGTTAATAAAACACCAGCCCCCTCTCTCTACTTGATATCTCTCTCTCTATCTCTCTCTTAAAAGTATTTTGTATCAAATGATACATTATTCAAATAAAAATCCAATAAACGAGAGACATGTGTGCAAAAATAACCACCCCTTAATACATGTTTGCTGACATGTTTTACACTTATTGAATTTTGATACCGTTGACATGGTATCATTTGATACGATACCTTCTCCTCTTTCTCTCTCAGACTTCCACCCCTCGCTGTGCCATCGCTGCCGACCCAACCCTCACCATTAACTTCGCTGATCCGCAAGCCATCGAGCCCTACACATCCGACACTGCTAGGTACCCATTCCCCTTCCCCTTCCCCTTCCCTATTTCCACTCCATTGTACCCTTTCCCCTACACCTTTTCCTTCCCTTCCACCTCTCACTCTTATGGCCTATTTGGATGGAGGGGGGAAAGAGGGGGAGTGAAGGGGAGTTGGCTAAAAATAAACTAATTTTGTATTAAATCTACTTTACTCTACTCCCCTTCTCTCTCCCTCAATCCAAACGGACCATTAATACCCACAACCTTAAAGCCAAAATCCAACCCTTAGCCTCTTAAGACCCATAATCTTAAACCCACTCTTAATACCCAAAACACCAAAATCACACTCTAGGTTAGGGATGGCCATACCCATTAGGTAATTGATATCCAACCTTACCCGATCCAAATGTTTCAGGTAATACCCGGTTTTTCATGGGTAGAGCTTAACCGGGTAGGGTATGGATATTACCCGAATTGTCCGGGTAGGGTATGGATATTATCCAAACCCGACCTGTATTAAAAAAAAAAAAACCAAACCTCTCTCACCGTCACTCACACTCTCTTTGCCTCTCCTCAGTCCTCGCCGTCACTCTCTGTCTCTCTCTCTTAGAGCTCTCCAGTCTCCGCCTTTCCTCACCGTCACTCTCTGTCTCTCACCGTTTCAGTCAAGGATGACGACTTTTATAGCGGCAACGAAGACGACAATGAAGATGGTGAGACCACCAACACTTTTGCTTTCAACAGCGACGACGATGCTGACGTGGCAGACTATGAGTTCATCAACAACGATTCTGACGATTCCGACAATGTTGTTTCACACCGCTACCAGGTGGTTGTTATGTAATTTTGTTAATTGGTTTCCATTTTGGATTTTTTTTTTTCGCTTTAGAATATTGAGCTTTTTTTTATTGGTTGTTTCATAATTTTGTTAGATTCCTTTTGGGTTTATTGGAATTTTGAGGTTTTTGCTGTGGAAATGTTGGATTTTTAGAATTTTGGGTTCATTGATTTTGATTATTGGATTTCATTTGGGTTCTCAGATTTTTGTTGCGGTAATGTTGGTTCTTATCACTTTTTGGATTTTGGTTTTTGTGGATTATTAGAATTTTATGTTTTTATTTTTAATTGTTTTTGTTGTTGTTTAGATTTGGCTATGCTTGATTTTAATGATTAGGTTCCATTTGGGTTATTGAAATTTTGAGGCTTTTTTTTTTTTTTTTGTGGTTGTGGTAATGTTGATTATGATGGATTTGTAGTATTGGGTATTTGGGGATTTTTTTTTTGAATTTTGAAATTTTTTTTTTTTTGGGTTAAGAGTTAGCTCTGCTTCATTCTTGTTTTTTTCGTCTAGTTTGGGTCATTGGAATTGTGAAATTTTATGTTTGTGGTAATGTTGATCTTGATTTTTATTTTTAGAGAGTTAGCTTCAGTTGGGTTTAGTTGGGGTTATTGGAATTTTGAGATTTAATAAAATGAATTTTTGAACTCTATGAACAGTTATTTGTGGCAAGTTTTGTATTTTGCTTCCATTTGTTCTTAAGAAAATTTTCTTACAACCAAGTGATGATGAATGGAATATGAATTTCTACGTTCTGTTCATTTTTATTTTTGGTTTGGTGGCATGTGGATGTGAGTAAAATCTCTGTCTCTCCGTCGCATTGGTCTTTTTTAATTTTTTATCTAACAAAACTTCTATGTCTATCTCAAAAAAAAAAAAAAAAAAAGGAAGAAGCAGATAATAAAAAAAAAATTTATTGATTAGTTTTTTCTTTTTTAAGATTGGTTAGTTTTTACATCAAAATGTTTTGGATTAAAAAAAAATTAAATGGGTTTTGGGTAGGGTATGGATATCCATGGATAATATATTCAGGTAAGATTCGGGTATGGGTATTGATAATTGGATATTCATGGGCAAACTTTTTGGGCAGGGTATGGGTATACCTGATCCATACCCTACCCATGGCCATCCCTACTCTAGGTAACTCTCTCTATAGTTGGTGGTTATTTTGGTTGTGTTCTTTTCTCTTTTTTTTTTAATGGGTTTTGTTTTTTGTTTTGGTTTAGCTTGAAGTTTGGTATGTGTTGTGTTAGGCATATGTTAAGGTTGTGTCACTGTGAGTTCATTTTAAGGTCTGCAGTTTCAGTTATGGTTCAAGTTGTATTTTTGTAGCCATTGATCCAACGGATGAAAGAATATGGTGTGATGTGTGTTTTATTTTATTTTATTTTTTGTTTTGAGAGGTGTTTTAAAAACGCCGGCAAAAACTATAAAAGCAAGGCCAAACATCATTATATTATTTAATTTGAATAATGATTTGTTTATGAAAAAATTGTCATAATGTTTGATGATAATAAATGTTGTTTAAAGAACATTTTATAATATTGACATTTATAATTTCATTGTTTTATGTCGTCATACACTTTAAACTATCAGACTAGTGTATTGATAAATTTCGTTTTAAAATAAACTTGGCTTTGCAAGGGAAGCATTCTCGCTTGGGGGAAGTTTGGATTTCTTGTAACGAGGCTGGTGATCTATAGAGCATAGTGAGTACTTTTGAGCTAAATAATTTTTCAAGTCTACAATATTAATGATATGTTAAATTTATGCTTTGTGGTGGGTTGTTTGAGTTGGTGCAAGCGGGTGGCTTGTATGGTGATATAAAGTGGTTTTCATTGGATATTGGGAGTGTTTAATGTGTACCGTATATTGTGCATATTTGGATATGGGTTTCACTAGATTATTGTGAGCCATTGATTTGCATCAAAATATTAGTGTATTCAAATCGGGAACAGTCTTAGGATTTTAAGCTAGTGGGGGCTGGAGTATAAAAGAAAAAAAAAGCTTCAAAATAGGTATCTATATAGTTTTAAAAAATTATGATTACACAAAATCGTTGTTCTAAATACATTAAGATGCAATTATCTATCAACAAAGAAAAAAACAAAATAATATTTTTTTAATACTAGACTGACTAGGATTTTTTTTTGGTTGAAGTTAGAGCATTCACAGTAGTGGTGCTAAAATTTTTAGCTTTTAGAGCATTCGCATCTGAAATTGCAAATGCCATATGTAGGCATGTTTAGCATCAAAACCTCAAAAAACCTCCAGCACCGAGACTTGTAAACCCAAAATCATTTACAATTGTGCTACAGTACCATTGCAAACCAGTTTAATATATTTTATTCCATAGCTTTTATCTGCCTCTTTCTCTCTCCATCAATTTCTGTATCTCTTCTCTCCTGACATTCCAAACCCCTCTCTCACGGTGGTGGTTTTGTCACCCCCAGAAACCAACAAGACCATGGGTTCAGCCATGGCTGAGACGAGAGAGAGAATCCAAGATAGCTGAGAGAGGGAGTGAGACGGATTTGGTTGTGGAGGGTTACAAATCTTGTTGGCTTCTTCTATTTGATTAAAGGGTTTGTTCACTATGACTTAAAGCTTCAAAATATCCTCGTGTTCGACAATGGGAAAATCAAAATTGTCAACTTTGGACTTGCAAAAAAAGCAGAGCAAAAATAGAGTAACGAAGTAAAAAGAGCAAAGCTTAGAGGAACTCCTTTGTACAAGTCATTGAAATCAGTTAATCACAACGACTACGAATCGCCGGCGGATATTTGGGCTTGCTGAGTTATGGGTTTGTTGAGTTGTGGTTGTAGTGAGAATATTTTTATATTATTTTTATTTTACTTTATATTATTTTAATGTGTAGTATGGTAAAATAGAATTTTGGGATGTTAGGTGTGTTGTAAAATAGTATGGTATAATTGATAAATTAGCTTTTTGGGATGGTAAAATGGGATAGAATAGTATTTCCTGATGCGAATGCTCTTAGCACCTCAAAAAGTCACTTATCTATTTTACCACCTCGCTTTATAATACACCCAATATCAAATGTTCTATTTTTTTTTTATCACTTCATTTAAAATAATATAAACAACTCATTAAAATAATAAAGGAAGAGAGAGAATTTGAGTTTTTTAATTGAATGAAGAGATATAATCTTAATAAAATATTGTATTTTATTTTTAATAACTTGCTACAGTCAACTAGTACTTATACAAGTTTACCTTGGTTGCAAAAAATTTAGCTCTAGCTTCTCCAATAACACATGATTTTTTGGTTCTTTGGTAGTTAAGTTGTTTTATTTTGCTAAAATACAATCACCATTGTGAATATTTTTATTATTTTTGTTAAATTTTTAGGTTGGATAGTTGCTATTTGGGTTAAGTTAGCTAGGCTGATTAGGGAGAAGAGAGGCCCAACAACAAAAATGAAATATATAATAACTGATAATAAAAAAATGGACCCAGGAGCCTAGGCCCCCACTTGGGTCTGTCTCTAATTCAAATCCTGAAAAAAATATATTGATTTAACATCACTACTCTTATATATATATATATATATATATATATATATATACAGAGAGAGAGAGAGAGAGAGAGAGAGAGAGAGAGAGAGAGAGAGAGAGAGAGAGAGAGAGGCATTCATGTTAATGTAATATATATTATATAGGTTAGGATATACCTCTTCTTAAAAAAATAAAGGTTAGGATATACCTATCTTTTGCTGAGAATCTTGTAACTTCTGTTATATTATCATCTCTCAAATAATTTTTTTTCCATATATACTCTTAAAGTATATGTTTATTATTTAAATATTTACACAACTTTTAATATGTGCACAATATATATACAATAATTTCCCACTCTCTCCTCTTAGTAGGAGCTCTCTCTCCCGTGCTACTGCGCGGTATCTTCCTCCCTTGGTAACCAACTAAGGGTCTGGTTTTGGTTTTATTTTTGAGTCAGTGATGGCTGAGGACGTGATAAACAATTTGGAGAAGATGACACTGACGACGGAAGAGGAAGAGGTGATAGCAGTATCGGATGAGGGTAGGAAGGAAGAAATTGAGAGCTGTGCCCAGAGCTTGATCGGAAAGTTCCTTACTTGCAAGCCTTTCAATAAGAGAGCAGCTCTGAATACTTTGAAGAGATCCTGGGGGCTGGAGGAGAGTGTACAGGTCATGGAAGTGGGGACAAACTTATTCCAATTCAAGTTTAATACGGAATATGATCTGGAGAGGGTGATTAGAAGTGGACCATGGACCTTTGACAACCAGGTTCTTCTGCTCCGCAGGTGGCAGCGAGGGATGACAGCGGCGAACGTTAGGTTTGAGTCCGTCTCATTGTGGTTACAAATATGGGGCGCTCCTTTTGATATGGTGTCCCCCAAGGTAGCGACTGAAGTAGGAAGCCGGTTGGGTGTAGTGGAGGAAGTGGAGAAGCGTCGGCGACAGGATTCTCAGAGTTTGTTTATGAGGGTTAAGGTGGCCCTCCCAATTTCGAAACCAATCCGCCGGGGAGGATTTCTTGCTGGGTCTGATGGTCAGAGAACTTGGGTTACCTTCAAATATGAACGGCTTCCTTTGTTTTGCCATTGGTGTGGGACGTTGGGGCACGACACCAAGCATTGTGCGCACTATTTTGCTCGGACAAAAGTTGATGGCGAAGTGGTCTGCCAGTATGGAGAATGGATGAGAGCCTCGGGGGGGGCGCAACCGGTCACCACCTAGACGGGGCTCGAGCTGGACTGATCAGCAACGGGATGCGAACTCGGGGGTGACTGAAAAAGAGCAGAAAGGAGGGCATGACGAAGCGACGACGGTGACTCCCTCGGATACACGGTCCACGCCGGTTGACAAGGATGAGAATGGAAGGAACGGATTTTCCGGAACTATCCCAACAGTCCAGGAGAGGATCATGGCGGAAGGCGTGAATTCCGGGATTGATGGGGAGAGGATTTGTACGAAATCTTCGGAGATAAATTCGGTGGTTCAAAATTTGAACATGGAAGTTACGTGTGAGCTAGAGCCAAACCATGCTGGCCACGTGAGAGTGCATGGGGAGGGCTTAAAGAATAATGGGCCAAAGTTGGATAAGTCACGGCCCACTTGGACTAGACTTTCAAGGATGGACTGTGGGCCAAATGAAAATAAGAAAAGTGGGGCTTGCACATCCCTGGGAAAAAGAAACTTGGCGCATGAACGTGAACAGGACCATGCAGAAGAGTTGGAAAATAACCCAGTGAAGCGGGGAAAACTGCAGAATGAGTCTCAAGACAGCAAAGCGGCGGGGGTGTTGAATCACCCTTGCCGAGCACAATGAAGCTGTTAAGTTGGAACTGGCAAGGGCTTGGGAACCCTTGGACAGTTCGCAACCTTCACAAGCTAGTGAAGGATAAAGCGCCTACGGTGTGTTTTCTCATGGAGACACGCTTGGACAGAGAACGGTTTGACTGGCATTGCAGAGAGTTACCGTACAAGAACAAGTTGATTATTAAGAAGCCGGATTCAGGGGGCGGAATAGCTTTGATTTGGAAACCGGAAGTAAACTTGGATGTCATTAATTTTACGGAAAATCATGTGCTTGCAAAGGTGGTGGAGGCGGATGGGTTCGAATGGTACTTAACTGGGTTTTATGGGTGGCCGGAAGCGAGTCAGAAGCACAAATCTTGGGCCTTGCTAAAACACCTCTTGTCTTTTGTTGATGGACCGTGGCTGTGCATAGGGGACTTTAACGCGATGTTGTGCTCGTCTGAGAAACAAAGTAGATGCCCACCGATTCAGTCACAGATGGACGAGTTTCGTATGGCGTTGGATTTTTGTCAGTTGGCTGACCTCGACTTTGTTGGTTTCCCTTTCACATGGAACAACAAACGACCAGGGAGTGCTAATACAAAGGAACGCCTGGATCGTGCGGTGGCGAGCTTGGAATGGAGAGAAAAATTTCAGGATAGTACAGTATACCATCTTTCCTCACATGCCTCTGACCATATCCCATTCTTGTTGGAGACTAGAAGAGCAAAGGCCTTTAGTATGCGAGGTCCGAAGGGATTTCGTTTTGAGGAAGCTTGGTTGCTTTCGGATGAGTGTGAAGCAAAGGTGCGTGATGCTTGGAACAAAGCAAGTGAAGGGCCATCTCCTTTAGTTGCTGCACAGGGAAAGATTGCATGCTGTGGAGAGGAACTACGTGCATGGGGGTCTACTAGGACCCACCCGGATATTGAAGCCATTAAAAAATTACAAAAACATGTGGAATGGCTCAATACTAGTGACTTTACTGAGGAGTGCAAGGCTGAACTGCTTACAGCTAGTCGGCAATTAGATGATCTTCTCCTAAAACAGGAGATTTATTGGGCACAGCGATCCAGGGTGGCTTGGCTGAAACATGGAGACAAAAACACAAAGTTTTTTCATACTAAAGCTTCTCAAAGACAGCGGAAAAACTACATTCAAGGGATTAAAGACAAGCATGACCGATGGGTTGAAGAGGTTGAAGATATTGGTGAGGTGGCCTCTGACTATTTTGAGAATATGTTTAGGGCGGGTAGATGTGATCAAATGGCAGATTGTCTCAGTGCAGTCCCTAATAAAGTCACTGCCAACATGAAGGAAGTTTTAACTGGTGAGTATACTGCTGAGGAAGTCCGCATAGCTTTGTTTCAGATGGGCCCTACCAAAGCTCCAGGTCCGGACGGTATGAATGCTCTTTTCTATCAGAAATTTTGGCATATTGTGGGTCATGATGTAACTAATGCTGTTTTGGATTATTTGAATAATGGGATTATGATGCCTGATATTAACTATACTCACATTGTCCTTATCCCAAAAATAAAATCCCCGGAAAAAATGACAGATTTTAGACCCATTAGTCTATGCAATGTTATATACAAAATTATTTCCAAGGTGATTGCAAACAGACTTAAACAAATCCTCCCTCAGTTGATTTCCCCAACACAAAGTGCTTTTGTACCAGGTCGTCTCATCACTGATAATGTACTAGTTGCATACGAAACCCTACATACTATGCACTGTAGAAAAAAGGGAAGAAAAGGCTTCTTAGCTTTGAAGCTGGACATTAGCAAAGCCTATGACCGGGTTGAGTGGTCCTTTCTTAAGGGAATAATGGTGAAACTGGGATTCCCAGAAGTATGGATTGACCGGGTGATGGGTTGTGTTACTTCATCCTCTTTTTCAATTCGTATTAATGGAAATTCTTATGGCCATATTATCCCATCTAGGGGGCTCCGTCAAGGAGACCCCTTGTCCCCTTATTTGTTTTTGCTATGTGCAGAAGGCTTTATCGCGTTGCTTGCAAAAGCAGAAATGGAAGGAAGGATACATGGCATATCAGTTTGCCGGAGAGCTCCAAGTATTTCCCACCTATTGTTTGCAGATGACTCATTGTTATTTTGCAAAGCCGATAAGGAGGAAGTTCATGTTATTAACCAGACTCTCAAACTCTATGAGGAGGCATCCGGACAGTGTATTAATTTTGAGAAGTCCTCAGTCTTTTTCATTAGCAACACAGAGGAAGCACAGAAAGACTGGATTAAGCATGAACTAGGGGTTAAGGAAGTGGAAAAATTTGAGTCTTATTTAGGCTTGCCAACCCTTGTCGGTCGAGGTAAATACCAAACTTTTTCTTTCTTAAAGGATAGAGTTTGGAAGAAGATTCAAGGATGGAAAGGGAAAATGCTCTCTAGAGCGGGTAAGGAAGTGCTAATAAAAGCTGTGGCCCAGTCTATTCCAACGTACACAATGGGGGTTTTTCTAATCCCTGTCAAACTTTGTAATGAGCTTAACTCTATGTGTGCAAGATTTTGGTGGGGCCAGGTGGGGGATGAGAGGAAGATTCATTGGAAGAGTTGGAGTGCATTATCACAGCCCAAAAAAGAAGGAGGGATGGGTTTTAGAGACCTGAGGGATTTCAATCTTGCCATGCTGGCGAAACAAGGATGAAGACTTATACAAGACCAAAGTTCACTCCTGTATAAATGTCTCAAAGCAAGATATTTCCCAAGAACGAGTTTTTTGGAGGCCTCTGATACTCCAAACAGTTCATACACGTGGAAGAGCCTTCTTGCTGCCCAACAAATTTTGAAGATAGGGTGCTGTTGGAGGGTTGGTAACGGATCCTCTATTCATGTCACACAGGATAAATGGATTCCTAACTACCCATCTAATAAGGTGCTTCATCCGCCTGTGGAAGATGAATGGGAGTGGAGAGTTGCCAAGTTAATAGACTGGGAAAGGTACAATTGGGATGGTGAGCTTATAAGAAGTAGATTTCACAGGGAGGATGCGGAGGCGATTATAAGGATTCCTTTGAGCAGAAGATATGTTATGGATAAGATGTACTGGCTGCATCATAAAACAGGGGCATATACGGTGAGGTCAGGATATCATGTCGCACGGATGCTTTCAAGGGAGAAGACGGGAGTGGGTGAATGTTCTAGGCCATCCAGGGGAAGTCATTTGTGGGCAAAGCTGTGGAAGCTCCATGTTCCCAATAAAATAAAGATCTTTGGATGGAGAGTATGTCATAATATTCAACCAACCAAGGAGGCTCTGTTTCGGCGCAAAATAACAGAGGATGGTGGATGCGAAGCTTGCAAGGGAGAAACGGAATCTGTGCTCCATATGCTGTGGGAATGTCGAGTGGCGCAAGATGTGTGGGCTGGCTGTTCGGGAAGACTACAAAAGAGTGGCCTGGGTCATTGGGATGTAATGCAATTATTTGAAGACTTGATGGACAGGTTGCCGAAGGAAGATATGGAATTGTTCCTGGTGCAGGGATGGGTTATATGGAACCAACGGAATTCGTTTCTTCATGGAGGACAGCTTCAAGATCCAGCCAAGCTTCATCAGAGGGCCAAGAACTTGCTGGAGGATTTTCGGAATGCCCAGGATCGGCTGGTTATTGGGACGGTCACGGATGGAGGCAGAGTAGCGTGGAAACCACCTTCGGGCTTGGTTTATAAGCTGAACTTTGATGCGGCAGTGGCCCCAAGCTTGCGGAATTCTAGTTTTGGTGCGATAATTCGAAACGAGAAAGGAGACGTGATGGCTGCCTACGCTGGCCGCGGCCCACCAGTCACAGACAGCGAGGAAGCGGAAGCGCTGGCATGTCGCAAGGCCGTGGAGTTTGCAGTGAATACGGGCTTTTCCAACCTGATCATCGAGGGAGATAATATGGAGGTCATTAGAGCTATCTCATCGGCGCGAGACAATGGTTCACGATTGGGTCACATATATGAAGACATAAGATGCCTTGCAGCTAATCTACGTGAATGGTCTACGAGCTGGGTTCGCCGGAATGCCAATACAGTTGCCCACTCTTTAGCTCAGTTTGCTAGGGAAATAGAGCATGAAATTGTATGGCTTGAGGACATGCCACCTCCGGCCTTAGAGGCCTTGTACTTGGACTCTTTAACTCTATGAATGAATGAGAAATCTGTTTGGGCTTTCAAAAAAAAAAATGTGCACAATATATATCTTGCATTCTTATTTAAACAGTTGGTATAAAGCTACCAAAAGAAATAACGAGCTTAAATTCACTACACAAAGTGCATTCCCATTAAAAAAAAAGCTTCAAATTATGCGATTTCACAAACTTTTTATGGTGATGTACGATTGTTTAATCAAAATGGAAGTCCTATTAGTTTGCAATTAGCTCAAACTTTTTCATATAATAAACCAATATGAAAACATATCAAATATGAAGGCCAAAATTAAAATTTTGAAATGTAAAGGGACAAAATGATTACCACCCCAAACTATTAGGGCCAAAAGTGTACTTTAATTTAACCATAAAATATGTGTATAAATAAATAAATATATTGAAATATTTTAATTAAGTACATATTAAGCTTGGTCAATAACAATCAACATGGTCTACATATCATATGTCTACGTTTAAGGCTTTAGATGTTAGGAGATTATAATCTAACCCTTAGTATGTGCACTAATAAAATGGTGTTGTAGGTAAAATTTGTAAGATATTGTTTAGCAATAAATAAGAGTTGGATGGACAAGAAGAAAAATACTGGGAATACTTTGAAGGTGTAAAAAAATTTATGGAATTTGTCTCTTACTGCACTCGATGGGAGGATCCCATGTCCTTGTAATTGATGTGTGCATGGAAAATTGTTTCCAACAGTACATGATCACCGATACACTTACATGATTCTTACCAATTACAGATCTTGGGTTTTTCATGGGGAATCACGGTCTGCCTGACTCTGCCACGACACCTGCTGAAGGTGGGAACCGTGGGATTATGCTTCATTAGTAACATTGTTGTTAAATTATCTTACGATGTTGCTATATTCAGGATGATGATGATAATGATACGGATTGATGAGTATTCTCCTGCTCCTTACCGTTACATCATGGTTATTTACTTGTATTCAATGTAAAAAGTAGGATACTTAACTTTTTATATGTAATGTCTACAAAATTTGAACTGTCTTATTTAATTTGACATATCAATCTATATATTACAGCTTGTTATTGTATTAATTTGGTAGTTTGGAAAGCGCGGGCGTTTTGTTAGTATTGAATTTTGTGGAGTTATAGATAGGGTGACAAAAACTGCCTAGGAGTTGTAAAGAAATTTTGTGGAATGCCCAGTAACTAGTTCTGCCTATGAACAAAAAAAGAAGTAAATGAACAATCTTATGGGCTGTTAATACTCGGCTTGGTTGAACTCATTTACAATCATACTTTTCTTTCCAAACACTTTAAAATCCTCATACATATAATGATATTATACTTGCAAGGTTTTCTATGATTTTTACTTGGCATCAAAAATAAACTCCCTTATTATAAATGTGACAAATGGCATAATAGGGGAATCACACTCGTAAAATCATTGGAATGTTGAAAGTGACGTTGGAGCATACGTAGTAGTTCTCATGGTAGTTACTAGTAGGACGGAGTTAGACCTTTGAGTTAGGGGGGGCAGTTTTACTGTTAGTTGTGTGTAAATGTTTCAACCTTTGATTTTGCTACTTAGCTGTTGATGTTTTTTTTTTTTTTTTTTTTTTTTGTGGGTAAGAAAAAAATTATTTTTGTTTAGAATTTTTTAAAGGGTAGGGTTATTTATTTTAGATAAAATTAGTTAATTGAGCTTAATTTTGTTTTTAGTTTTACTGGTAATTTTTGTTGTTTAGCTTTTTTTTTTTTTTTGGGCTTGTATATTATGTTTTAGATTTTAGATCTATAAATTTTTTTTATGGTCACTAAAAGTCTAAAATGAGGAAGATGTTAGAGTTACAAGTTTTTTTATAAATTATTGATGTGATAAGTGATTACTGGTAAGTAAAAAAATGATGTGAGTGGTGTGCCTATATGCGAACTAATAAGAATTTGCTACCAAAACGGTTTGTAAAAATATTATAAAAAAGTTTGTGAGTATAACACTACTCTTAAAAGAATTGATGATATTGTTAAAATGAAAGAAAATGTAATTTTATAGAACAAAATTGCTAAAATTAGTACACATATATATATATATATATTTTTTTTTAAATTTTGGGGGCCACTCCCCCCCCCCCCCCCCCGGTCATAGCCTAAATGACTCTCCTAAATATTAGATTAGTAGAGTCATTTAGGCTATGATCCACATACTGTTTTATGTTGTTTATCTTCAAATTGCTGAATGTTTCAATCGATATTAAGCTTTGAATTGCTCTATTCACATGTTATGATCCTAGTGTCCCACAATTGTTTAAGTGTAAGCTTAAACTTGTATATATAAGCACTCGGGCACCCTCTTCTTGCAAGCTGGTTTTCAAGGGTGTATCATCCCTTACCTGCGAGTTTGTATCATCACACTCGAACTTAGAGTGAATATGAATAACTTAGTTGCTTTTATAAGAAGTTCACATTTTAGACTTGGTAACTTAGAAATTAACTTGCTTTTCATAATTAGTTGTTGTTAACATGTCCTCCTTTGAGCATAAAAAGTCCTCTTAGTTGAGGCTATACTAAACCACATCCCTTTAAAAACAAAGTCAAAATAGTCCATCCCAACACATAGTCAATCAATTTGAAGAGGCATCAAACCACAGGTCCACAACCACTTCAAACAAGCGAAAAATATAAACAAATCAAATATTATCTACATACCCTCTTATTTTTTTCCTAAGTACAAAACTTTATAAAATGAGTGTTGAAGTTTTAGGCCCCTCCACCAATAGCAAAATGGTGTCACCATCTACAAAAATATTGATATTATTTCAGTGGAATTTGGGCGTGAAATGATCTTATTTTTTTGGTGCAATGAAGTGGAGGAAGTGAGAAAAACCGAGATGTGGCAACTGCAATTGATCATGGAATCATGATTCTTTTTTACATGATGGAATCATGGATTAATTTGTAATTATGTGGGTTGGTAGTTTTTATTTTTCAATGTTTGAACAAGTGCTACTAATTCGAATAGTCATCTCTTAGAAGTTGTGGTTGGAAAAAATTAGGAACTGGCTTGCCGTTCAAAAAAAAAAAAAAAAAAAAAGGATATATGGTAGTGTCTTAATTTAAGGAATATAGATGAGAACTTATAATAATGGTTTTATACTAGAAGAGTTTTTTTTTCCTTCTTCCGATTCAAAATAAAGAAAAAGAGATTTGAGAAGGGGGAAAAAACAGAAATGTGAGAGTAGGGAATAAGGAAAGTGGAAATTCAAAAAAAAAAAAAAAAAAAACCAAAAACATGAGATTAGGAATTAAGGATATTGGAAATTCAAAAAAGAAAAAAGAAAAAAGAAAAAAGAAAAAAAGAAACCTGTAAGTCTTTTTTTTTTTAATAAGCCAATAACTCTTGTTGATAAAGTAAAAAAAGAAGAGGAAGTGAGAGAGTGATTCTATTTTGTAGGCAAAGTTTTAGGTGGAGTTAGACATGTATTTTTACCATGTTGTCTTAAAAATTTGTCTGGCTTAAACTTAGGGTGTAGGGGCATTTTCAAACTACATAAAAGTCTAGCTCAAGAAAGAGAATTTTATGGGAAAATTTTATGGGGAATTTTGTGACATTATTGACCCTATTCCTAAAACATTTGTATGAGTTAGTTATTAGATGTGGCATTTTTGACATTCAAAAAAGTCCATATCAACTATGGGAGTTCTGTTATAGATAGTATAAATAATACCATGTTTTCGATTAATAAAAAGGAACCAGAAATGTTCTTAATGCCATGTTAGGAGAGATGAAAACAAAAGAGCAAAAAGAGGAATAGGCAAACGGCTAAAAAGCTGTACAAATATTTTATAAGAAGATTGTTGAAGTTGTTTCTTTATGGTGGAATTCCATTGGACTAGTCCCGGAGTGGTTTTTTATTTATTTATTGAAAAGGTCACTATTTGGTTTTTAACTTCATTACAAAACCTGTAAGTGCTTTTATTGCTTTCACTATTATTATTTCTTTAAATCTGGTATTTGGTATTTGTTTGCAACTGGAATTCATAATGCACTCGCTACAAAAAACTCGGCTTATAGTGTCTTTTTTTGACAAACACCACTATAGGATCAAATAGTGGTGTTTGTGTCTTTCACTACAAAAAAATGGTTCTAAGGCCGCGTTTTTAAAACGCGGCCATAGGGCAAAAAAACGCAGCTACAGTCCCATTTGGCCTATAGCCGCGTTTTTTAGGCCGCGTTTCATAAAGCGGCCTAAAACGTGTGACTATAGGACTGATAGGTCTACGGCCGCACTTTTTAACCGCGGCCCAAGACCAGGTCCTATAGCCGCGTTTAAAACGCGGCCTAAGGTCAGTACTGTAGCCGCGTTTTAAATGCAGCCGAAGACGTACACCTTCAACGCGGCCTTACCTTTATGCCTAAAACGCGGCCTAATGTATCGGGATATAGCCGCACTTATTATACGTGGCTACAGTTCTAACCTTAGGCCGCGTTTAAAACGCGGCCTAAGACCATAACCTTAGGTCGCGCTTAATAAGTGCGGCCATAGTCTCCTCGTAGACAGCCTAGATACTACTTTTTGGCCACAAAAAAGATGCAGCGAGCATCACACATGCGGCTACTCTAACGGTCTATCCCGGATGCTTCTAGGGGTGCCTTGTCTACAAGTGGGGCATCAGTTTTGTATCATTGATTTATAACTTCATAGCCAATGTCCATAATGGCACTGCAAAAATATAATAAAAGCAGTCAGCTATTTTGAGCCAAGCGGAGAACTAAGAACATCATAACTTCATATTTTATAAGTTTCTTCCTAAACAACTAAGCATACTCGTCTTTCTTTTTTTTTACTAATTCTAACCAACTACCTAACAAACTCTTCTAACCCATGAAACAACTAAGCATACACTCTAAAGAAGTATAAATGGACATACCTGCAACTTCTCAAGGTATTGAGGCTGACCATGTCCTCTCTTAATGGTCCCAGTGCGCTCCAAAATAATATGTCAGCAAGCATAATGGAAAAATTCATATCCAACAAAAGTACACAAATGTGGAACCATAAAAAAGTACTTAACATATTGATCAAGTAAACTTAAATGTAGGTTCACAAAAAACATTGTCCAAATAAACTTCATGTGTACAATATTCCAAATCAACATTGTCTAAATACAACATATTTTCCATCTTCAAACTATCCACGAAGAGTCCCACTCTATCTAGCAGCGCTATCCTGAGTATATTATAGACATCGTATTAGTGGCACATAACAATGCATTGCAATAAACACGCAACTGGAAATATATTAAAGACAACATTTTTAGTACTTGCATAATTTGTGTAGCAGGTATATACTCCCCAAATCCTTGTAACATAGCTTTCACGCCCGCCAGACATTCATCTATTTGCCGCTTTGATTCCGCCATTTGCTGCGCATGTCGTGCATCTGATTCGGCCAACCTTTCAGCAATTTCTTCCTTATGATGTGCATGCAATGTGGCGATAGCCTCTTGATGCCTCTGCTCTGATTGGGCAAGTTGGTCCCTTAGCGAATTTTCCAATTCAGTCATCCGATGGGTCATTTCGCTGGACGACGAACCGATCAAAAATGGAAGGTTGGCCCCACTTCTTCCTGTTGGGGTCCGTACACGACCACAACGTTCTTTGCCCATCACTTGAGCGAACGCATCATCTGTGGACCATAAGATTCCTGCATGACGCTCTCCTTGTAGTGAGCCCCCCTTGTTTAAAATTTCATTCATTTTATCCTGTTTTCACACAAGAACCAAATAACATATTATTTGCTATAAACATTTCACGCACAAAATACAAAACATATATTAAGCAACGATATAGGGCTTACAATCTTATCTTTCACTTCATCACTAATAGGATGCCCATCTTTTGTGCAGTATACTTTCACGAAAACAACTGCACGCTCCACTGCTTGTCCACTTTCTGTTGCCTACATCATATTCAACAGTTTCATTGCAATAGTAAAAATTTATGTTGGTGATATGAAGTGACAATCGACAACCAAACATAGCAACTGGAATTTGGGACATAACAATGTAGCTTATTACGTTGAAAGAAACTACTAAGTTGTTTACTTCATGCTAATGCTTTGTATCAAGCGGTTTTTGGTCCCAACATTCGCCTATGTCCATCGCAATTAGTTGTGATAGTGGCTGAAATAGTCCCTACCTAGCCCCATCCCAAAGTTCTATATATTGGCTAGCTACTACCCAACCCAATTGACTTCACTCAAATAAATCACATTTCCTCTCTCTCACTTGTCTTTGTTGTCACAATGTCAATTTTTATTGTAATCATCTTGAGAAAGTTGTCACAACGTCAAAACTATGAATAAAAAAATGAAGAAACATGAAATGTTCCTCTCAATAAAAATTCTTCAACTCACTCATTTTTTTTCGGTTTTTTTTGCCCCTATAAAGCTAACGCATATTGTACACAACTATCTCCAACCAATTTCTCTACTCCATCATTTTGACATAAAAAAAATAATAATAATAAATAAATAAAAAACCCGGCTGGCAGCTAGTACTAGCTGCCTCTTTTTTTTTTTTTCTTTTATTAACAATATTAAGAAGAATTAACAAATGCATCACATACAACACCGACGAATGGCTTTAATTCATGAATGGATATGTTTTCATTAACAACTATAACATCCAAACGCATAATACACCACTAAAAATACAAAACTACTCATCCTCGGTGTACTTGTCCTCGTTGTCATCTTCATTGTCAGACTCATCTTCAATAAACTCACAATCGTCTAAGTTGTTTACTCCATGACGATCTCTTTCAGCAATGATAGAGGCATCAATTGTTATTCCCTCTAGATCATCCCGAGCCCAACGAAGGTTGTCACTCACAACCTCATTAGTACTTATATTGTACGGAACATTCTCAGAGAAACTAAATACGTCATCCTTCTCACATTGGGGACCAATACCGGCATCAAACACATCCCTAACTTTAGTTTTGACAACAACATACCAATCTTTCTGCCTTTTATCTTCAACATAAAAAACTTGTGTAGCTTGAGATGCCAAGACATATGGTTCATCTATCATTTCATCGCTACCATGTATGAAGTGTGTAAAGTTCACCATAGGATACCTAAATTCATCAGTCCTATATCCTCTCCTATGTTCGTCATGAACCTATTTACACTTGAATAAGACATGTTTAATATTGTCAGAATAATTCAACTCGATTATATTAGTTAAAACACCATAGTACGTAATGCCACCATTAGTAGCGACACTAACTCCACTATTCTGCGTTTTCTTGTTTGCCTTATCATTTACACTCCTAAATTTTAAGCAATTTATGACATAATGCTTGAACCGCTTTACATAAATATATGGCCATTTGGACAATGCAGCAAGGGTATCACTAACTCCCTCCCTTTCCTTATCAGCACCAGTGAGGGACATCACCTAACATCAGTTGGCCAAAATAAAATAATTCATATCAGTACAAGTAATCATAGTTAACACATTGTTACAAGTTTAATAAGTTGAAAATGTCATACGTACATGACTCCTAAACCAAGTACAGAACTTCTCCATGTGGTGCTTATATATAATGGCCTTAGAAACGTTACAATTATGGCCTTTTCGGAGTTCATCCTCTATCAGTCTATTGTGCATCCTGTGCAGGCAATTGTATTAGGGTTAATAGACTTAATGTACATTGGATTGACGTGCAATCATATTTGTATACGTAATACTTACTCATGAAAGCGGTTGATGTTTTCGGAATTGAATAAAACATAGCGATGGGCTTGGGACCACTCTCTATTATTTAGTGTCACAATCGAAACCACCCATGTTGACTCCTTAATCGTCCTGGTGGGTCAATTGAATATAGTTTCAACTCCTTCCATATACTGTGAACAAATTGTTAAGTACTCCTCTACTATGTATCCTTCAGCAATAGACCCTTCCAGAGCAGCTCTATTTCGTACGTAAGACTTAAGGCGTGAGAGGTACCTATAAAGGAATGATAAGATTAATGATTGGCAACGGTAATTCAAACGCATTTTTTATGAAACTAGAAGTTGGTCAATAATATTACATAGATCTTACCTCTCAATAGGATACATCCAACGGTAGTGCACTGGACCACCAATCTTAGCTTCAGCAGCTAAGTGTATGACCAAATGTACCATCACTGTAAAGAAGGATGGAGGAAATATCTTTTCCAATTCACACAATGTCACTACAATGTCTGCCTCAAGAGTCACAATATCTGAAACCGTAAGGGTTTTGGAACAAATTTCTCTAAAGAAGCAAGCTAACTTTATCAAAGGCCTAGTAACATGAGATGGCAAAAACTCACGTAATGCTATGGGAAAAAGCTGTTGCATCAAGATGTGATTATCATGACTTTTCAAACCAGAAATCTTACATTCTTTCATATTCACATGGCGTGAGATATTGGAAGCGTACCCATCAGGCACTATTACGTCCTTCAAAACTTGCAAGAAACCATCTCTCTCCGATAAATTCATATGAAAACATGCGGCTGGTATGATATACTTATCATCACCATTTCGTTGTAGGTAGAGTTCACTCCTTATCCAAATCTCCGCCAAGTCTAAGCGTGCCTTGTAATTATCCTTTGTTTGGTCATTCACGTTCAACAGTGTGGTTAGTATATTGTCCATCACATTTTTCTCTATATGCATCACATCAAGATTGTGCCGCAACTTATGATCCTCCCAATAAGGCAAGGTGAAAAATATGCTCATCTTCTTCCAACCAATCTGGTCTGCCTCCCTTCTCTTTCTTTTATTGTAAGCAAGTTGACATTTCCTTCCCAGACAACCTCCAAGTAAATGTTCAGTTCCGAAAATAATGTCTGATGCGACTGGTGGGTCACGAGCCAATCGCGTATCATTAGATCCATCAAATAACAAACCTTCTTTTCGGAAATGGTGGTTAACATCCAACCATCGCTGAAGTCCCATGTAACAAAATTTGTGGCCATTTATCAAATATAGGGAGTCGGTTTCCACGGCACAAGAAGGACACGCTAACTCACCTTTTGTATTCCAACCCGACAAATCTGTGTATGCATGAAAATCATTTATGGTCCACATCAATGCTGCACGCAATTGGAATACTTCTTTTGAAGATGCATCGTACGCTTGTATTCCAACATCCTATAACTCCCTTAGTTCTTCTACTAACGGTTCCAAGTACACATCTATAGCAATCCCTGGCGAGGTAGGACCAGGGATAACTAATGATAGAATCATAGATGACTGTTTCATGCACAACCAAGGTGGGAGATTGTAGGGGACCAACATGACAGGCCACGTACTATGACTGGTACTCATAATTCCAAAGGGATTGAACCCATCCGTAGCTAATCCAAGTCTGACATTACGAGGGTCAGATGAGAACTCTAAATGCTTACTGTCTAACATTTTCCAAGCACCTGAGTCAGCAGGATGCCTCATTACCCCATCATCAGTACGACCATTAACATGCCATTTCATAGAACTAGCCAGATTGGGTGAAAGAAATAGTCGCTGCAATCTTGGCTTTAAAGGGAACCACCGTAAGATCTTCGCATGCTTTCTTCTTCCCTTTATTGGATGAGGCATGCTTATTGGGTGAAAATGCTTAATTTTGTACAACCTTCATATAAAGGTTTGTCTACATCATCTATCATCTTGTTAAACTTCTTGGCATCATCATTCGGACCTTCACCCGAATGTTGCGCAATTGGACCTTTTTCCATTGGTTCGGGTGCCATTTCATGCGGGGGGCACAAATCGTGCAACATCCCATGAAAATCACCATATAGATTTGGGGTTTCTTGCACATGAGAGCTCCCACGTTCGGTAGCTGGCGTGGCAGCCGCCGATTCCCCATGAAATTTCCAAACTTTGTAAGTTTTAAGTGATAATGCTTGGATGATCAGTGGGCTGAAACTGTCTTCGACACTGCCAAAGGTTGCTAACAAGTCCTGAAAACAAAGACAAATCAAAGGCGACCGGTGGAGGCCGGCCAAAAATCCTCAGATGACAAAGTTAGTCTTTTTGTGATTTTGGTTTGAAGGAAAAGTTTACAGAAGTTCTGAATGAATAACCTTGTTCGTAGATCAGTGCTTTTATAGCACACCCACGGAACAGTCGTCTCCCTTCATGTAAGTTGACGGTTTTAACAGTAAGTTATAACTGTTTTTGGTACCGTATCGTTTGGCCTAGTCGATTTAACCGTTGTTGGCAACGGTTCCCATCAATTTTGTCGATTACGGAAAGGTGTGATGTCCCATGTCTAATCAGTGAAGTCCATCGCCCAGATTACTCAGGACGAGGTTTGGCTAAGGACGAGATCACTTAAAATCTCGTCCTTCCTATTCGGCTCAGGACGAGTTTTCCTCATCCTGACTTTCATGAGTTGAGGTCGTAGATCAGGACGACCCATCATGGACGAGTATAGAGTTGTAATTTCTTTCTAGCACCATCAGTTGCCCCCTTGTCTATGGGTCGTCCAGAGATATCTGACTTCTGGGTATCCTGCGACAAATCGGTGACACGTGTCACAATTTAACTCGCCGGAAATTACGTCGATTTGCCTAACCGAGGAAAGTGCCACGTGTCTCCTCTTCATTCGTTTGTGTCGTTTCAGATGTCAGGGCCCATTGTCTATAAATAGTTGATTTCCATCGTTACCCCTCTCATTTCTGAAATTTCCGTGTTCAGTTACTCTCGTCTTAGAGCCTCTCCTAGAAGTATTCCGCGTCCATAAGTTTCCCTCGTCCTAAATCCAGGTATACTCCTAACTTCGTCCTTAGTTTTCTTATAAACTTTCCATAAAATGTCAATTGTTCTTTCCTCGTCTAGCGATAGTGTAGATAAAGCCATAGACGAGTATTCTGACCATAGTAGTTTTAGTGGGTCTAGTGACAGTGATAGTAGTAGTGGTAGTAGTAGTGGGGGGAACACTACGGACGAGTACGTATCTGGTGTTCCTGGGGTTCCCTTAGAGGTTCTCCAGGAAGAGCTACGGACGAGGTTTGAGTCCGGGGCTCAAGCCGGAACTAGTGCCCCCTCGTCCACAGTTCAGGACGAGGATGAAGAAGTAGTGTACAGTTGTGCTATAGGTATAGAGTCAAAGACAGATGATAGGAAACTGGAATTACTCAAAACATGGTACCAAATCCCAGACGAGCTTAGCCCTAGGTTAGCCGTCCGTGGAGAGTGGTGCTGTCAGCCTCGTTTTGGTATAGGTATTTACGAGGCTTACCTTTTGGGAGGGCTTAAGTTACCTCTGAACAGTTTTGCTAGGGAGTTATTGTCTAGGTTAGGTTTAGGAATTTGTCAATTTAACCCAAATGCATGGAGGTTGGTTGTGTCCATGCAAGTTTTGTGGAGGGAGGTGTTTGAGGGGAACCGTCCTCTCACTGTGGACGAGTTCCTCTTCTGTTACAAGCCCTCCGAGATTAACCAGTCCCTTGGCTTTTATCAATTTACAGCCAGGGGAAAAGACTATAGATTGATCAAATCCCTAGTCACCTCTGATAGGAACTGGAAGACGGAGTTCTTCTTCGTCTCAGGTTTCTGGGCTGGACGCCCCATTGAGGTTGACAGGGACCCATTCCCTTCATACTCTGGGGAACTGGGAAACCTTCGTCCTGAAGGTATGTGTCTCAATCTTTATTTAGTTCCTAATATCTTTTACATTTCAAAAATCCTAACTCTTTTTTTCTCGTCTTTTACTTTTATCAGGTGCTAGACGACCTCACTTGGATAGGTTTTACATCGAGCACATCCAGAAGGCTCGTCTATACACCGACAGGACGTTCCATTCCTTGGTTTGCCTACAGCGTCTTGCTACTTGGGACTTAGGTCCTATACCTTCTCCTGAAGCCCTTGCACACGAGATCACTACTCGCAGACGAGCAAGCTATCACTTTCACGGACGATGATGCATCAAGGATACACCATCCTCATGACGATGCCATTGTTATTACCTTGCTCATTGCCAACTATTCGACTAGAAGGGTGTTGGTAGATAACGGGAGTTCGGCCGACATCCTGTATTATCCTGCCTTCCAACAAATGAACCTCGGACGGGAGCAGCTTCGTCCAGTGTATTCGCCCTTGGTCGGTTTTGGTGGAATGAAAATACAGCCCGTCGGCACTGTTTCCTTACCAGTGGTAGTGGGAGCGTATCCGCAACAGGTAACGAGAAATGTCAACTTCATTGTAGTTGATTGTTCGTCATCCTATAATGCTATAATTGGGAGGCCGACCCTAAATAGCTGAAAAGCAGTCACATCCACTTACCATTTGTCGGTTAAGTTCCCTACTGAACATGGGGTAGGAGAGGTCCAAGGAGATCAATTGACCGCCAGAGAGTGCTACCTAGCCATGCTGGCTATGGACGAGCAGACTCAGATGATGAACATAGCAGAAAGCAGAATCGTGGCAGAGCCCACAGAAGCATTGGAAGAAATTCCCTTGGACGAGGAAAATCCAGAGAAAAGTACCAGGATAGGGGCAGATTTGGAAGGAAAGATTAAGAAGGATCTTATATGTTTCTTGAGGAAAAACATTGATGTGTTTGCTTGGAGTCATGAGGACATGCCGGGCATAGACCCGAAAATCATTACCCATCGTCTGAATGTACATCCTTCCTTCAGACCTGTGCGACAGAAGAAGAGGGTATTTGCTCCGGAGAGAGACAATGCTATTAAAGAAGAAGTACAGAAGTTGATACAGGCAAAGTTCATTCGAGAAGTCTATTACCCCGACTGGCTGGCTAATGTGGTAATGGTCAAGAAGGCGAATGGGAAATGGAGAATGTGTGTGGACTTTACTGATTTAAACAAGGCATGCCCTAAAGACAGTTATCCATTGCCCCGCATTGACCAGTTGGTGGATTCTACGGCGGGACATAAGCTACTTAGCTTTATGGACGCCTTTTCCGGATATAATCAGATAAGGATGGACGAGGTGGATCAAGAAAAAACGTCGTTCGTTACTAGTCAAGGCTTGTTTTGTTATAAGGTAATGCCTTTCGGGCTGAAGAATGCAGGGGCAACATATCAAAGGTTGGTCAACCACATGTTCCGTCCGCAGATTGGGCGGAATGTGGAAGTCTATGTAGACGATATGCTGGTGAAAAGTCAGGACGAGGAAACTCATCTGGACGACCTACAGGAAACATTTGATACACTCCGGCAGTACAACATGAAGTTAAACTCCAGCAAGTGTGCTTTCGGGGTGTCGTCGGGAAAGTTTCTGGGCTTTATGGTGTCACATAGGGGCATTGAAGCTAATCCTGATAAAATCCAAGCAATATTGGATATGAGGCCTCCGCAAAATGTCAAAGAAGTCCAGTCACTCACCGGACGGGTTGCAGCCCTTAACAGGTTTGTTTCCAAAGCCACTGATAAATGTTTGCCATTCTTCAAAGTTCTTAGAAAAGCATTTGAGTGGACGGACGATTGTCAGAGAGCCTTCGAAGACCTGAAAGCATACCTTACATCTGCCCCATTGTTAAGTCCATCCGTGTTAGGAGAAGAGTTATATCTGTATTTGGCTGTTACCCCGCATGCTGTAAGTTCGGCTTTGATCAGAGAAGAAGGAAGAGTGCAGAAACCGGTCTACTACACCAGTCGAGCACTTAGAGGAGCAGAAGCGCGGTACCCGCAGATAGAAAAGTTGGCTTTTGCCCTGATCACAGCCTCTAGGAAACTGAGGCATTACTTCCAAGCTCACATCATCAACGTCCTGACGGATCATCCGCTGAAATAAGCAATGAATAAGTTAGAAGCTGCGGGACGACTGATCCAATGGGCAGTCGAGCTTAGTGAATTTGATATCAAGTACCTACCAAGGCACGCGATAAAGGCTCAGGCTCTTGCAGATTTCATCGCAGAGTTTACTCCGAGTCACAGTGAATCGGAAGTGGTGGAAGTCAAAAAATGGATCATTCATGTGGATGGCTCGTCTACACAGCATGCAGGAGGGATAGGAGTTGTGTTGCAGTCGCCTGAGGGAGATAAGCTGACATACAGGGTACGCCTGCAATATCAAGCAACCAACAATGAAGTTGAGTATGAAGCCCTTTTGAAAGGTTTGGAATTGGCTAAGTCCATAGACGCTGAATCAGTACTTATTCTGGGAGATTCGCAGTTAGTCATGGGTCAGGTAAACGGGACATGTGAAGCCAAGGAAGAGCGAATGAAGAAATATCTTGAGAAAGTACTGCAGTCAGTGAAGAAATTCAGAGAAGCTACCTTTGTTCAAATCCCAAGGGAGGAAAACATGGACGCAGACGCACTAGCGAAGACAGCCTCAGCAAATCAATCCATGGACGAGTTTGATGAAATCCAATATCTTCCAAGTATAGACATTCCTGACGTACTGCAAGTACAGAATAAGGAAAGTTGGATGGCCCCGATAATATCATATTTGAAGGACGGAACTCTCCCGGAGGGCAAGGACGAGGCCAGGAAACTTAGAATCCGATCAGCCAGATACATCCTTCTGAACGACATACTGTACAAAAGAGGTTTTTCACAGCCTTATCTTAGATGTTTGTCGCCAGAAGAGGCCAACTATGTGTTGAGAGAAATCCATGAAGGAGCTTGCGGGAACCACTCAGGAGCCAGATCACTTATACATAAGGTCGTCCGTGCAGGATATTACTGGCCAACTATTCAGGCAGATGTTAAAGCCTATGTGAAAGTCTGTGATCAGTGTCAGCGATTCAGTAACATCCCCAGACAGCCATCAGAATATCTCACCCCCATGATGGCCCCATGGCCGTTTGCTCAATGGGGTCTAGATATCTTGGGTCCTTTCCCAGTTGGAACCAGGCAGATGAAGTTCTTGGTTGTAGGAATTGACTATTTCACTAAATGGGTGGAAGCTGAACCCCTAGCGGGCATCACACAACAAAATGTGAAGAACTTTGTCTGGAAAAATATTCTATGCAGGTTTGGGGTGCCCCGAGTATTGGTATCCGACAATGGACGACAATTTGACAATTCACTCTTCAGGGATTTTTGTGAACACTTCGGAATTCAAAATCATTATTCTTCACCAGCCCATCCCCAAGCAAATGGTCAAGCAGAAGTTGCAAACCGATCCTTGTTAAAAATTATCAAGACTCGTCTTGAAGGGGCAAAGGGAGTATGGCCGGATGAGCTGCCGGGTGTATTATGGGCATACAGAACGACTATCAGAACCCCCACAGGGGAAACCCCTTTCAAGCTGGCCTATGGAAGCGAGGCAGTTATACCTGCAGAGGTACATATGGCCAATCATAGGGTGACTATGTATCAGGACAAAGATAATGAAGAACAACTCCGTTTGAACCTCGATCTTATAGACGAGGTAAGGACAGACGCAGAGAAAAGAATGGCAAGGTACAAAAATCTCATGGTTAGGCAACATGATGCGCTGGTTAAGCCGAGGCGATTCAACATTGGAGACCTCGTCTTGAAGAAAGTCTCTTTGGCAACCAAGAACCCAGCTCATGGGAAGTTGGGGCCCAATTGGGAAGGACCTTACAGAATTATCAACTCTAAAAGGCAAGGGTCCTACTATTTGGAAGCCCTGGACGGGAGGAAGTTGGAGCATCCATGGAATGTTGAACACCTGAGAAGGTATTATCAGTAGAATACCAGCCTAAATGAAGGTTCCCCTGGACGAGTGTGTATGAGATGATTTATTATATGTATTTGCAGTGTGTTCTATGGTGTTATTCTATTGTTATTATGGTACGGTTATGGATAAGGTGGTGGATTTGCTTGTATGTACTTAGCTTTCTATAAGGCACTAACTTATGAGTATGTGCCCCGCTTGTGAACAATATTTATGTTATATACATAGTGTTGTGTGAATCCATAATCCCCATATTACTCTTGTTTAAATTTTTGTTTTTATTCAAATCCGCCACTCCATGGATGAGAAAAGTCCCTGGACGACAGAGGTGAAACGCCAGTATGACCATTACAAGGTATACTCGTCCAAATATAAGACGAGATAAAAAACTTGGGCAAAGGATTTGAGCACCGTCCAACCCATGGACAAACAAATATCCAATATGTCCAACCCATGGACGATGAAATGCATAAGTAAAAACTTGTCAAAAATACTCGTCCAGAACATGGACGGAGAAATGAATATATCACCAAAACAATCCAACATGTGGACGAGGAAAAGGTGAACAAATTTAAAGACGTAGTGAAAAATCACTATCCCGTCATGCTTTTTCGAAGACGAATTAAAACTGGAGTTCATAAAAATTACTCCTATGGACGAGCAAGAACTTATATTAGTAAGAAAAATTCTCGTTCACATAAACAAAGGAAAAAGAGTTGATCAAATTATTCAAGGGCGGACTACAAAACGTCCAAACACCCTGAATTTGTTCAAAATCTCGTCCTAAAACCATGGACGAGACAAATGTACTTGAATTACATTTCCTTTAAAAAAAAAAAAAAAAAAAAAACAAACAACAACAAAAGCAATAGAAAATAAAACTATCTTCATGCAGGAGGGGGTAGTGTGCTGGCATCGTCCTCGATGTTCACGTCCTCTGAGCTTGTTTGAAGGAGAGAGCTAGTGGCAGCACCAAGGTTGAGCTTTATGACGCTGAAATCAATGTTGGGGAAATTCTCCATAGCGTCCAGCCTGAAGTCCTCGAACCCAGCAGCGTAGTTCTTGTCCAGCAGGTCAGTAAATTGCTTGGACGACTGGAACTCTGCAACTGCGTCCTCCTTCGCCTTTTCAAGAAGGGTATTGAGCTCATTGTTCCTTTTCTGAAGGTCGTCAAGACGAGTGTCCTTTTCAATGACATCCGTCTTGAGCTCTTCATTAAGGTCTCTGAGCTCTTTAGCCTCTTCCCTGGCCTTGGCAGCTACCTCAGCCCACACTTTGCTCTCTTCCTTAACCTCCTTTATCCTCGTCTCCAAAAGAAGCCTCGTCTTGTCCAGTTCAGTGGCCTGCCTGGACGCAGCAATGAACTTAGACATGGCCTGCGCGTTGAAATTTATGAGTTAGTGTCATTAATTAAAGACGAGACATATACATAAAAAAAAAAAAAAAAAAAAAAAAGCAGCTTAAGAGTTTACCTTGAAGAGATCGTGAACACCAGAGTGCTCAAAGTCCTTCAAGGACATGTTGTAGCACGCGCCCACGTCCATATCAGTCACTGCCTTTGAGAATCTCTCCCAGGCCAAGTCCTCGTTTTCTAGAAGGTTTTGAGGAACTCCCTGGGGAGCAGTAGACGAGGTGGGAGCATAAATCGTGGACGGCACCTTCCTGGACGGAGGATCCCTAGGCTCAGGATCAAGAGAGAGGATCTGCACAGGGGACTCTAGACTAGAGGGAGGAGGGGACTTCGCACCTTGAGGTCTGGACGACTTATGTTTTTTATCTTTCCCTCGTCTGCTAGGGAGGTCACCCAAGTTCACTCTAGAGGATAAGTGTTTCCTCTTTTCACCTGTGGGTGGACGAGATTGAGATTTAGCTCCCTCGTCCACAGCCTCCTTACCCTTGTTTTCCTTCATTGTTGCCATTCCTACAAGGAAAGACGTTAGTTTTCCTTTAAAAAAATATATATATATATATAAAATAAATGTAAATATAAGCAATGAAAGTAACTTACGTCTGCGAGTAGTGATCTCGTGTGCAAGGGCTTCAGGAGAAGGTATAGGACCTAAGTCCCAAGTAGCAAGACGCTGTAGGCAAACCAAGGAATGGAACGTCCTGTCGGTGTATAGACGAGCCTTCTGGATGCGCTCGATGTAAAACCTATCCAAGTGAGGTCGTCTAGCACCTGATAAAAGTAAAAGACAAGAAAAAAAAGAGTTAGGATTTTTGAAATGTAAAAGATATTAGGAACTAAATAAAGATTGAGACACATACCTTCAGGACGAAGGTTTCCCAGTTCCCCAGAGTATGAAGGGAATGGGTCCCTGTCAACCTCAATGGGGCGTCCAGCCCAGAAACCTGAGACGAAGAAGAACTCCGTCTTCCAGTTCCTATCAGAGGTGACTAGGGATTTGATCAATCTATAGTCTTTTCCCCTGGCTGTAAATTGATAAAAGCCAAGGGACTGGTTAATCTCGGAGGGCTTGTAACAGAAGAGGAACTCGTCCACAGTGAGAGGACGGTTCCCCTCAAACACCTCCCTCCACAAAACTTGCATGGACACAACCAACCTCCATGCATTTGGGTTAAATTGACAAATTCCTAAACCTAACCTAGACAATAACTCCCTAGCAAAACTGTTCAGAGGTAACCTAAGCCCTCCCAAAAGGTAAGCCTCGTAAATACCTATACCAAAACGAGGCTGACAGCACCACTCTCCACGGACGGCTAACCTAGGGCTAAGCTCGTCTGGGATTTGGTACCATGTTTTGAGTAATTCCAGTTTCCTATCATCTGTCTTTGACTCTATACCTATAGCACAACTGTACACTACTTCTTCATCCTCGTCCTGAACTGTGGACGAGGGGGCACTAGTTCCAGCTTGAGCCCCGGACTCAAACCTCGTCCGTAGCTCTTCCTGGGGAACCTCTAAGGGAACCCCAGGAACACCAGATACGTACTCGTCCGTAGTGTTCCCCCCACTACTACTACCACTACTACTATCACTGTCACTAGACCCACTAAAACTACTATGGTCAGAATACTCGTCTATGGCTTTATCTACACTATCGCTAGACGAGGAAAGAACAATTGACATTTTATGGAAAGTTTATAAGAAAACTAAGGACGAAGTTAGGAGTATACCTGGATCTAGGACGAGGGAAACTTATGGACGCGGAATACTTCTAGGAGAGGCTCTAAGACGAGAGTAACTGAACACGGAAATTTCAGAAATGAGAGGGGTAACGATGGAAATCAACTATTTATAGACAATGGGCCCTGACATCTGAAACGACACAAACGAATGAAGAGGAGACACGTGGCACTTTCCTCGGTTAGGCAAATCGACGTAATTTCCGGCGAGTTAAATTGTGACACGTGTCACCGATTTGTCGCAGGATACCCAGAAGTCAGATATCTCTGGACGACCCATGGACAAGGGGGCAACTGATGGTGCTAGAAAAAATTACAACTCTATACTCATCCATGATGGGTCGTCCAGATCTACGACCTCAACTCATGAAAGTCAGGACGAGGAAAACTCGTCCTGAGTCGAATAGGAAGGACGAGATTTTAAGTGATCTCGTCCTTAGCCAAACCTCGTCCTGAGTAATCTGGGCGATGGACTTCACTGATTAGACATGGGACATCACACCTTTCCGTAATCGACAAAATTGATGGGAACCGTTGCCAACGACGGTTAAATCGACTAGGCCAAACGATACGGTACCAAAAACAGTTATAACTTACTGTTAAAACCGTCAACTTACATGAAGGGAGACGACTGTTCCGTGGGTGTGCTATAAAAGCACTGATCTACGAACAAGGTTATTCATTCAGAACTTCTGTAAACTTTTCCTTCAAACCAAAATCACAAAAAGACTAACTTTGTCATCGGAGGATTTTTGGCCGGCCTCCACCGGTCGCCTTTGATTTGTCTTTGTTTTCAGGACTTGTTAGCAACCTTTGGCAGTGTCGAAGACAGTTTCAGCCCACTGATCATCCAAGCATTATCACTTATCACTCCTAAGTATTTTTGTGATTGGAAAATGTAGTAATCTCAAATTATAATTTATGCAAATTATTAAATTTTATCCAAAAAATAGAAGGGCCTCTGAGCACACACTCACGCTTAGAGGCTAGTATTTCTTTAAAAAAATATCACAACACCAAATACCACAAATAACTAAACATGAATTTATGAAATTAGTCAAAATTAAAGCTACTAAAAGTATCTAATAGGCTACCACTTTATTTGAAAACTCAAAGTAAAATACAAATTCTACAAACTCAATGGAAAAATACCGTGTGAAATAAAAAGAGCCTCTATAAATTATTATGTGTGTGCAATGAAGTTTTTTTTTTTTTTTTTTTGGATTTAGTGTCATAAACTAATTCAAAAAAATGATGTAAAATGAAAACTTATCTTGCATTTCACCTGAAATGTGACCAACATCACCCAACGCAATGGACTAAAGCATAATTTAGAATTAGTAAATCATACATCCCAGTAAGTTAATTTTTGCACATTGAAAAACATAAAAGTAAAATGTTGGATTAATTTTCAACTAAATACAGTGAGCAATGAGATATGTAAAGCCTAATCTTTCAAACACTTAGATAGTCAGATTTATTACAAAAATCAAGTGAAAATGTAATGACCAAATGGATCAATAGGAGGCAACAACTGAAGTTAGTTTTTTTGTTCATTAACGTTTAGACAATTTTTCATACCGTTGTATAATGCAATCAACGAACAAAAGCAAAGATTAAACGCAAAATGATTTTACTTTTTAACTTTTTTAAGTTCTAATTAACCACAAAATACAAATATAATCCCAAAGATATTGAGAGTGAGAATTTTATCTTGTACAGGAAGGAAAAAAATTAAAGAAATAGAATGTGTGAGAGAGAAAGAAAGAGATGTAATACTGGATGCAAATTGCTTTCTTCGATCACATTCTTTCCTCCAAATTTAATGAAATTACACATTTATCACTGAAAACCACTGAAAGAGAATCAAATAGACATCAATTAACTTCATATCAAAGGAGAAAGTGAAGAATTAATTAATTTTAATTAAAAATGAGAGTTATCAACCTAGATTGGAAATATAAGCCTTAGAAGTTTATTTTTAGGCTGTTCCTTGTAGAGAAAGAGAAATAGATGTCCATTAAAAAAAGAAAAGGAGAGAAATAGATCAATCCATGAGGTTGGTGACTTTTTTATGGGATAAGTCTTCAATTTGTGGAAGATATCTATGAGTAGTTTTGGTTAATTTTAAATCACATACTTTATAATAAAAGTTGGGTTTAGAAACCATGGTTGCGCCAAGTGGCTTCACCAAATTGCAGAATTTTTTTTAGATTTTTAGATTTTTCAATAAATTCATTCACTTAAGTTTTTAGATAAAAATAAAAAGTTTTTGATCTTTATCAACTTCTTTGGATAAAGTAACAATAAGTGTTCTAATGAACTTCTTCTTTTTTTTATTATTATTATTATTATTTTATAAAGTAACAATTTTACTAGCTTATGTTAGTATTTTTTCTTTTTTCTTTTTTTTTGGGATAAACATTTATCCTACATCAATTATTTCCTAATAATAAAGTAACAAATTTAGAAGTATTATTTTTTCTTCTCTTTTATTTTTTTTTCTTTTGGAATAAATAACAAAAAAATAGCTAATATTTATTAACTTTAACGTAAACTAAAAAAATATTCTAATAACATTAACTATTTTTTGGGACAAAGTAAAAAAAAAACTAATATGTAATTAACATAAACTTCTTAATTACGTAAACTCTTTTTCTTTTTGTTCATATCAAGTTATCAACTTTTTCACAACTTAAAATTATCTAATATAAAAGTGGGGGTATATATACAGTTTGGTATATTTTTCCCTTTCCTACCGTACGATTTCTTGATGTATTCTTTCCTTCTCATACTTACCTTACCTATGAAACTTGCATGTATATATTTGCCTTCTTCTTTTTGTTTTTTCATAAAATTCCCTTCTTTATTTTTTTTTTTCATCAAATTGAATATGTTTTGTGTGCGGGTTGCCTTTTGTTTAAGTTATTTTTGTTAACTTTGATCTAATGTATATGCTTATTATAGTCTTCAGAATCAATTGTATATCTTCCATGAAAACTAACAAATTAATTTTAACAAAAGTTTTATTCACTTTTTGAAAGATCTGTTTTCCAATATGTGTAGATCCCACAGGTAGCCATGAGACCAAGATTTGAACATCCAAAACCATGATAATGAACATCACTCCACAAAGAATGGAGACAGAAAATTTATTAAATATAAAAAGAGTGATGTAAAAACAATGGATATTTAAGTTGATTTGAAATCTCCATGACTTCGTTGCCTCCTCATTCCTGTCAAAGTTAATTCAATTTTCATGTGAGTATCTTTACTTTAACTCTAATTCCAGATTTTTTTTTTTAATGTTTAGAAATTAATATTGTTTGTAATTATTGAATTCAGAGTTTCTTTGTGTCTATATATTTATGTGTGTGTTATTGTGAATTTTTCTTTCAATTTTTTTTTTATTTTTTTTATAAATTTGGGTAGTTTTAATTTGTAAATTCGGGATGATTGCTTGGGGTTAAAGTAAAAATATTAGGTCAATTTTAATCATAATTCATGCAATAGTAGGGTGTTAGATGTTGATATTAATTTTATGCTTATTTACATTAATTAACATAAACATCTTAACATGTTTAGTGTTGATATCAATTTGACACTTTGAGATGCAAGCATTTCATTATAATTAAATATAAATGTTATTATGCCGGTATATTATAGTTATTATTTGTTGTTCCTCACTCACCTTAATTGTTTCTCTTCAATCATTAACTAGTGTTTCTTAATAAAATTATTCATGTTATAAGTTTATGACCAAAACCAAGCAAAGCCCGGCCCATTTACTACTAAAAGCTTTTAAAAATTTAAAACTTGCCACAATCTTTAAAATATTTTTTATTATTTTATTTGTTATTAAATTTAATTATATTATCAAAAATATATTTTTTTTAAATTTTATATATAAGTGGGGTGGGAAGTTTTTTTTTGTTATTTGAAACAGGCATGCCTGTCAAAAAAAGAAACAGGCGTTGGAAGTTTTTTTTTTTTTTTTTTTTCCTCTTTAGTGGAAAGTTAAAAGGAGATTTTTGTGGTAGTTTTTTTTTTTTTTGTGTTTTTGTATGATTATCAGTATGTGGAGAAATTATAGAGTCCTCTGGTGGACTACATCACTTGTCCACTATTCCACTAAAAAATTTTCACTTGTTTAAAATTGCTGAATCAGTAATTAATTTCTTTTTTAAAAAAATTTATAATTAACAATTTTAAATGGGTGGAAGTTTTTTAGTGGAATAGTGGACCACATCACTTGTTCACTATATGGATCTTATAATTTATCCAGTATGTGAGGTTTTAAAAAATAAATAAATAAAGTATGAAAAAAACAATAAAAATGGGTTAGTGGGAGAGTATTCCTATTTTGTAGGTAATATTTTAGTGATGTTTTATCTTTATTTAAACATAGAGAAATAATGATATTTTAGGATAAAAAAATTCGGTCCAAACAGGAGAATTACCTTAAATAATAATATAGATTCAATATAAATGTTCGATAAAATAAAATAAAATAAAAGGCACACCCCTTCTCATCTGATGCAGAAAAGGTGTTCAATATTTCAATATATCTGCACTCCTGGCTTCTTAAATCTTAAGTGATAAACACGAGTAACAATAAAAGAGTTTCATCTTTCAAGGATGACACTAGCATTGGACCAACGTTACCAAACAACGCAGAAAATCAGCATCAGTTTCAACAGAAGAGATAAAAAAAATGACCCAACGAAAGAAAAAAGAGGAGGAGAGAGAGAGAGAGAGAGAGAGAGAGAGAGACTTAGGAATGGCAGTACACGTGGAAGGGGCTTAGTGCACTCCAGTAACATGCAGGCAACTGCCGAACTTTATAGCCACGATGCATGGCACGTTCTCTGCATGAACCAGACCTTCATCCTTTATAAACTCAACCTCTCTCCCACTTCCACATCAAGCAAAGAAACACGAAAAACAAAAGAAGAGTCTCTGACATTGTTGTTTCCATTGCATTGAAAATGCCAGGCTTGACCCTCGGAGACAAAATTCCCGACCTTGAAGCTGATAGCACCCATGGAAGAATCAAGCTTTATGACTTCATCGGTGATAGCTGGGCCATCATCTTCTCTCACCCGGGTTGGTACTTCATATCAATCAATTAGTGTTTGTAAATCAAAAGGTCCTTAATTTGCATCATTGGTGTATTTATGTGTTTAATTAACATGCATGTTTTGGTTGGCTTGGAACTTTGTTTCGTTTGTGTAATGTGTAGGCGATTTCACGCCGATTTGCACTACGGAACTTGGCAAGATGGCAGCCTATGCTAAGGAGTTCGAGAAGCGAGGGGTGAAGCTTGTGGGGCTGTCTTGTGATGATGTGCAGAGCCACAAAGAGTGGATCAAGGATATTGAAGCCTACACTGTATGTTTTTTTTAATCTTAATTCTTATGTTTTGGATTAATTCTCGTTAGGTTACTGTATTTTTGAAAATTGACACACCAATATGAAAAAATTATCTAGAGAAATTGCCACTATCCCAAGCATCACTCATAAAACAAATGTCTTGTTAATTTATTATGTCCTTTCAGCCAGGGTGCAAGGTGACATACCCGATCCTTGCAGATCCAAACCGAGAGATCATCAAGCAATTGAACATGGTGGACCCAGATGAGAAAGACTCCTCAGGAAATCAGCTCCCATCTCGAGCTTTGCATATAGTGGGCCCAGATAAGAAGGTATAAACTATATAAAAAATCTTTAGTTAATTAACGATTCATTTAAATAAAGTTTTCATTGGAAAAGAAAAAAAAATTAATGTTTGGATAGTTTTTTTTTCATCAATTTAAAGAAAATTTTTATGGAAAATGGAAAAAAAAAAAGTCATTAATGTTTTGACATTTTTTTTATTTTAATTTTTCATAAAAATAATGTTAAAACTTTCTTAAAATAGATATGATCTTTAACCATTTAGAAATGACCCAATATATATATATGATTCCAATATTGTGTTAATTGGTCTAAATTAACAAAATTACTAGTAGTAATTATGGGTGCTAATATTTTATCTGGTGGGTTGTGTAGGTAAAGCTGAGCTTTCTATACCCGGCAAGTACTGGCCGAAACATGGACGAAGTGGTGAGAGCCTTAGAGTCACTGCAGAAGGCAGCTAAGCACAAGGTTGTCACCCCAGCGAATTGGAAACCAGGAGATCCTGTGGTCATTTCTCCCAGTGTGTCCAATGAACAAGCCAAGGAGATGTTCCCTCAGGGTTTTGAGACTGCAGACCTTCCATCCAAGAAGGACTACCTGCGTTTTACCAAAGTGTGAATGATCAAATTAAAGCACGAAGTTGGGTTGTAAATAATGTTAATATATGAAGTCAAGTTTTATGTAATGGGTTTATTTCAGTTCCATGAGCAGTACTAGTGTGCAAAATGTCTTATGACATGATCTAATGAATATATATGTGAACGCTGTAGGAGTCGTACGTTTATAACTTTATATGCTTATGGAAGCACCATATTAGCAGTAATTAATTTTGTTTGCTGGACTAATGTTTCTGCCTTCAATTTCAATGCATGAACCAGAATAAAAGACAACTTGCTGAGAGGCTAGTGGTTCCTGAGCAACCAAGGCCTCGATCTTTGAGATGTATCATGTATGAGACCCTGGATTGGAATTCTTAACAGTATCTTAGATCATTCCAACGTATTCTTTCATGGGTTTAAAATCTTTAGTCAATATCTTGGAGCTCTTGGAGATGTATAAGATCCTGGATTGGAAATCTTTAATCAGGATCATTCCAACGTTTTCTTTCCTGGCTTTGAAATCTTTAGTCAATATTTTGGGGTTATTCTAGTGAATCATCTTGTAATTACATGATAGGCGAAACTAAATTATTGGTCCTTTAAGTTTACCCTGTGTGCATAATTGGTCTCTTAAATTTGAAGTGAGCATAATTGGTTCCTCAATCAATGACTTTGCATTTTTTTTTTTTTAATGATGTGGTATGTTTTTAACTAAAAAAGAAAGAAAAAGAATTTACGCATTAAAAAAAAAAAAAAAAATTGACCCATTCTAATTCAAGTCTTAATCCTAACCTAGTACCAAATTAAAACTCATTTGCAATTTGATTCACAAACCCACGAGAGAGAGATTGAACAGTTCCAAGCCAGCCATTATCTTTTAGAGCAAAGACAAAGAACTCTATATCGATCATGGAGGAGATGAAGAAGAAGAAGAGGAGGACGACTATAGTATTCGCAACAATTGGACGATACAATTGTATTCGGTGGCCGGAAACGAAGGAATTTCCGTTGTGGCGGGGTGGTTGGATCTCACTTCAAATTTGGCAAAGCTGCGGAGTAGAGGATCATGCCTTAGTAGCAACAAAAACCTCTGGTCAAGAAGAGCTTACATGGACCAAGGTCTCGGAGCTCACAGTATCAAGGCATTATGTTTTAATGAAGAACTAGTCGATAGGAATTGCATATTTGGTTTTTAATTTTTTAATTTTTATACTTTGATTATCAGTAATTTCATTGCAAAATTTTTTCAGTTTTGGTGGTTATTTTTTTCTCTGTTTGAATTTTGAGGCAATGATTTTTTTTTTTTTTTTATAGGGATTGAGGAAAGCAAGTGTATTTGGGTAAGGATTATTAATTTTTATTGTTTTGGATTTTTGATTAATTTGAGAGGTGGAATATGATAATTTGGGTGTTTTTGGTTTATGTAGGAGGATTTAACGCTGCTTATGCTGTTGATAGGTACATAAAAATGAACTGTTTTTGGGAAAAAGACTTAGGTGCTCCGGGAGCAATGTTCCCTCCTCTCACATGAGGGGTGAGCTCCACGCGTGGGTCCCACCATGAGGCCCACCCCTCGTGTGAGATGAGGGAGCATTGCTCCCAGAGCATGTAAGAGTTACCCCTATTTTTGATTATTCAAATTGCAATGGTTGTAGTTTTTACTATTTTGGATAAAATGAGCTTGTGGGAATGTTATGGCAATTCGGGTTTTTTCGATCACAGGGTGTATGATCAAATTGCGATCAAGTTTCGAGGAGTAGAAGCTGATATAAATTTTAATATCAATGACTATGATGATGATATTAAGCAGGTTGAGTGTGAGAGTCCTGTGTTGTTTGATTGTGCAAGGTGGACCATAACCAAGCCATCATGAGTTGCAAACTTGGTTATAGTTGTGGAGGTATAGAAAGATAGTAGCAATAGCAAAAGCCACAATAGATGAGACAACAGTAAAGATAGAAATCTGGTACTTGAGGGGATTGCAAGAATTAGTGGAGGTGGAGATAGTTAAAACTTAAACCTGAATGTGAAGTCTTCATTACCAAAATGAGAGCAACTTTTGCTGTATTGAATGATAATTAAGTTGCACTCATGCTTACATTTAAGAATAAAAGTGAATTTTACTACACCTGGCTTAGCTAATCTCAGACAAAATACAAGTAGTATACAATCTTCAACCCATAGTGTAATTTCTTACAAATTGGTATATAGCATATCATCCTTAGAATTATACCGTGTAACTATACTAGATGGTAAAACATGTGGGTCAGTATTGGGGTAAAGCTCCTGAGGACATTGAAGAAAATAATTTATTTTATCTATGAATGAGCTCATTGGGCCATAGAAAACAAGACAACTTAAATAGTTTGAGTAATATAATAATTCCTAATGGAATCGACAAAGCATTTTCACAGACTCCCCTCCCCCCCCCCCCCCTCTTTTTCTCCAACTTCCCAAGTGGCATCAACACAACTTTAGACCCTTAACATTTATGCTCGAATCCCAAAACACATTACTAATTGTTTCAGAATAGAGAAAGAGAAATTATAAACCAACAGCAATTCCTTTCACACCTAAATCCCTCTCATATGGACCAAAAAAAACCCCCACCCTTATGTACCCCCATAAAAAATCCCACCCTTAATTATTCTGTGTTGTTATGAAATCTAGAGAGACAAAATACAAGTTATTGCAAGAAGAGAAAGGAAGATAAGAATTAAAGAATGTAAGTAATGCACACTATCCACCACATCCTAAGTCATCCGATTAATTACAAAATTACGAATTTTAAACATGACACCATCAACTACGTACTAAGCAAAGTGATCATATTAAACCCAAAAAAGAAATCACAACTTTGAACACATGGCTCCTATGACTTTAGCAAATCAAGAGCTGCTTAAACCTAGATGACCAATGACAACAATGTTCAGCAACAAGACCCTAAATGCCCTCAATAAAACAAATAAGCAAATTCTTTCTAGCCGTCTAATATATTTGCTCTACTAGTGCATTCTATTTGGTTTCTTGCAAATAAGCCAATTGTTGACAAGGTTTCCAATTGGTTTCCCGCAAATAAGCCAATTCTAGTGCATTCTATTTGGGAGGACAGGTCAGTGGTCGTGTGAGAGAAGCATGTAGGCGGCAACGGTTCAATGGTTGTGCGAGAGAAGCAATGTTGTTTCTGATGGCAACTAGGGCTTGGGCTATTGCTGGCGGTAGCTAGGGATTGGATCTCCACCGGCGGTGGCTAGGCTTGGGTTTTTCTTCACTCCCTCCCCTTCTCTCTCTCGTGGCTGTCAATCTCTCTCTTCCCCTTCTCTCTTTCTCACGCCGCCGTGCCTTTGTAAAACAAAAAATAGATTTTTTTTTTTAATTGGGTCAATATGATTTAAATTTCATCTAACGTGGAAACTAATTTTTTTTAAAATTTTTTAATTAAAAACATGCCACATCATTAAAAAAAGTCAAGTTATTGTTCCATTAACTGAGTAAGTAATACCATTAACGGCAGTCAGTAAAAGGACTAATACAGTTTAGTTTTAAAACTTGAGGGGCCAATTATGCTCGCTTTAAACTTAAGGGACCAATTGTGCATATAAAACAAATTTCAGGGACCAATAGTGTTATTTCTCATACTTGATATGTATGACTCATGAGGATACACATCTGCAAAAATGTAGTACCCACGTTGACCATCGTGTCACATTTGATGGGGCGGGATGGGTTTTGCTATCTAGTTCCAAATGTATTTATAAATTTTTAATTATATATATATATTTAAATTTTGTATATATATAACTTAATATTCTTTATATATTTTTTAATTATAATTTATTTATTTTTATACATATTATTTTATTATCATCTTCAAAACACAAATGTATTTATAAATATTTAATTATATATATATATAAATTTTGTGTATATAAAACCTAATATTCTTTATATATATTTTAATTATAAACCATAAAATTTGAAGTTATATATATGCTTTTTTTTTATGAAAAAGTTTTATATTTATGTGCCCGTTTAGATTCGGACGTTTTGAAAATCACGTTTCGTTCTTTTGTTTTTTTTTTTCAACCGCACTATTTGACCAAGTCAACTATGAATAGTGCACGGATGCACTATTTATGGGTCCTACAAATTCCACTTTTCAGTCACTTTTTCATTAAAAATGGGTCCCATGGCACTATTCACATATTTAAAAATTATTTCGCTATAGTATTTTCAGTTTCAGTTTTAGCAAAAATAAGCTCAATCTAAACGGACCCTATATATGCTATAGATATAAGACCAAAAATAATCCATATATTTATGAGGGTTTAGGCACGGACCTCTAAAAGCTATGAGCAAACCTTAAATAGACTAGTAAGTTGCCTGTGCGATATATAGATAATATTGTAATATGTTATGTAAGATAGTTTGAGAGAATGTTATACATATGTCATAGCATAGTTGTTATAAAACTTTATTATTGATGAGTTCACTGTAAGAAGCAAAAAAAAAAAAAAATGCTCATAGGGATTTTGGCTGTTTGATGGTGGTGGGAGGCTAGCATGACGATGGTGGCGGCCTCTCAGATTCTTCTCTTTCTCTCTCTTACAAATACTTTGTCAATCTCAAGTCTTTTATTTGATAATATAATAGTGAAACAATGTATTTCATTTAACAATCTATAACATTTTTCGTATCTCTCTATCTCTCCACAGGGCCTTATCTAGTTAGTTATTAGTCCTCAATTTTGTTTTTTTTTTGTTTTTAATACTAAAATGGTGGTATGCTAAAAGACATGAAGAAAAGAAGAGAAAAAAGAGTGGTGTAAGCTTAGGCAATTAATGAGATAACAGTAAAAATAAGTTAATGTGATCTTTTGGATAATAGTAAAAATAAAATAATGAAAAGAGGTAAATTATTTAGTCTTGTTAAAATGGTAAATTACTGTGTTAATTCTCATACATGGACTTGTTGATACTAAAATCTTTATAATTCCACTTCTAGATTGAAAATGTTTTCAAATGGATCATTTCGTGAAATCAATGATATATTGATATGTATGTTATAATTTGTTTTTCTTTTTTAAGGGGAGATTAATTCAATTTGAATGAGTTAATTAAATTGGGTCCCACAAAACTTCTTAATTGATCAAAATTGTTTCACACAATCCTTATTATTTGAAACCTTTGTTTTTTTTTTTTTTTTTTTTTTCAATCATAATTACTTAAAAATCGTAATTTTGATAGTAATTGTATTTTCTCTAATGGCCATTGAAATGAAACGCCGAAAACCATGATTTTACTTATCTGTTAAGCCTTTTTCTATGGTCGGCTTTAGTGAGTGCAGCCTGTCATGGTCATCATGGAGGAATCTTTAAAATCAGGCCAAAAGCAAAGCTTAAATCTCTATGCTACCAAAGATTGAGGGATCTATATTTAGATCCCAAAAATATATATTTCAGCATACATGGGTGATTTAGACGGATTTCAACTCAAAACGTTTTAGAATTTTTTTTAAAATATTTTTGGAGAAATATTACGTTTTAAAATTTTTGAAATTTCTAATTTAGTACACCCTGTTCTTTTTATCCTTTCGAGTCTTTCTCCTTAAAAGGGCTGAAGCATGGTTTTGGGCTTTTGGCGTCTCTTTAAGCCCTGATCAGAGGGGAATAAAGGACCCGTAATTTCTGTTCTGCCTGTTTTGCGGTAATTAGAAGTTTATACTTTGTACAACCCACCCCCCAAGAAAAATATATTCTAAAATAATAACATAGCTCTAACCCTAGCATCCCTATGTAAGATTTAAAGGCATATCTATAGATACTAGAACAAATATAATCAATATATCTATGAGGGTTTGGGCACATACCTCATTGAAACACAGGCAGATCTTCCTCTCCATACTTCGATCTCCTTTATTACAACTTTCAATGGAGCCACCCTAATCTCTAGAAAGAATGAGATATGGGACTTTGTCTAACGTTAAGAGGGGAGAAAGAACCTAACCTTATAGTATATTTTGGAAACATCTATCCTTGATGATGGATCAAACATTAGACTGGGTACAAGCCTAATAAGACAAGTTGTTTAAAGATCCAATACTGAAAATGATCACAATAAATTAATGGGCTCTTAGATTTATTAACAAAGTCATATCCAACCCATTTTATGAAACAAAAAATTCAATTAACGGAAGCTCAATTCTAACAAAACATCTCCAACATGTCCCCGCTTCACATGAGTTTTTCTCACTCCTATACAGGGATGAGGCACCCATGATCCGACTCCTCCCCGTCTGGTTCCATTGCTATCCCTAAATTGTCAACATTTCGAAGTAAGAGCCTTCTAGTTTCAGCTACTAGACAACTAGACCACCTCTGTATCCTCTCTGATCTATGTTATCACTATCTTTCTTTTAACTTCGTTGGCTCCCGCTAGTCTCTAGTGACACTACAATTTCATTTCACATAATATTTTAGATTGATGTTATTTTCTGTGAATTACATTGATTACACGAGAGGATAGATCCTTATGTGTGGGGTTTATTAGTCATGTAGTGTGTAGGGTTTATTATTTATGTGAAATGAGGGATAATTAATATGAGATACATGTTTTTTTTTTTTTTTCTTTTAGTATTGAATAATTTTCTGTGAGTTCGACTACTAAGTTTATTTGAAATTGAATAACCATAACCAATCATATTAATTGTTAGGTTAGTTTATAAAAGTTATGTAGTAAAATTTATAATATCTTTTAACATTTTTCCTATATACACCATTAGTGACACTGATAATTTAGGCTATTTAAGTTTGTACATAGTTTATTAATTTGAAGATTCACAATGTGTGTGTTTGGATTCCAAGTCTGCGTTTTCAAGCTGCGTTTTGTTCCTTTTTTTTTTTTTTTTTTTTTTTGGTTTTCACGTGTTTTGGAGTATTGCGGTTACTGTTTAATGAACAGTAACCGCAAATGTGGACTTTCTGCCGTGAACAGTGCATATATGCACTGTTCACGGATCCACAAATTTCATTTTTTATCAATTTTTTCATTAAAAATGGGTCTCACAATACTATTCACACATTTAAAAATTATTTTGCTACAGTGTTTTTAGTTTTCAATTTTCAATTTTAACAAAATAAGTTCTATCCAAACACACATCATGTTTAAAATCGTACTGAAGCTAAAAGTTGAAATGGGAGAGGTGGAGATCCTCTCTTTTTCAGCCTCATGGGGTCACAGCCTGGGAGCCTGCTGCCTGGACTCCAATTAACCTGTTTTGAGTTGAAAGAAATGGCAAGCTTGTCACAGGCCCCGATGAAATGCGATCAATAATGTAAAATCTGATCACTTTTCTCAAATTTTCTACTTGTGGATCCCAGCACCAGCCTGTCCAACGGTCAAAAAGTGTCTTCAATTATGGAGTAAATTCCGGAGACCTGTGGATTCAACCTTTTTCTGTACACTCACAGTCACTCACATTGGTGCCAAAGTCACTAAACCTACTCATCAGATTGAACTCGTTTTGCTCTTCTCTGTTCTACTACACTCCTACCTACATTACATGAAAATTAAATAAAATTGCATCAAAATGCAATCTACACTAAGATCATACACCCCATTCTTCAAGCTTCGAATCTTAACACTACTATTATTACAACTTCAAATCCTCCCTACTCTCTCTCTCTCCCCTTGCCGTACCTCCTGTGGCAACGTTGCTATAAAGTACCCGTTTGGTCTCGACGATGGTTGCGGCGCACCACAGTTCAGGCACATGTTTAACTGCACCACTGACTTGTTCTTCACAACACCTTCTGGTGTCTACAAAGTCCAATCCATCGACTACGACAAAAAAACTATGGTTGTCTATGACCCAGCAATGTCTACATGTTCCATTCTACAACCTCACCACGACTTTGTTATGACAGACATTCAATCTGTCATAATACCTCCTTCACCGGACACCATTTTTGTACTCCTCAATTGCTCCATTGACTCTCCTGTACTTAACCATTACAAGAATCTTTGTTTCAACTTTTCGGGTCACTCTTGCGACGAGCTTTATGGTTCATGCAATGCTTTTAGATTGTTCCATTTGTTGACTAATAGTACTCCACCATGTTGTTTTACTGGGTATGATACTGTGAAGTACATGAGCATGAATATCTTGGATTGCACGCATTATACTACGGTGATTAATAGTGATAATTTGAAGGGAATAGGACCTTTGGATTGGGTGTATGGGATCAAGCTTTCGTTCACTGTTGCGGACACTGGATGTGAAAGGTGTGCAGGGTCTGGTGGCACTTGTGGGTTTGATACTGAAACCGTGGGGTTCTCCTGCCTTTGCTCAACTTCTATGAATGCTACTAGAGAATGCGGTAAGGCCTGTTGGAACTTTTTGCAAAGAAAAAAAAAAATAGAACAATTAGTATTTTCTTAAGAAAAATTCTTAATTTACATAAGTTTACATTATTTTTAAATAAATGTGTACAGTCTTTGTACACTTTTATGCGTATAATATTATATATTTTTTGCAAATTTTATATTAATAGTACAATGTAAACATATATGGTCATTTTCTTAAATTATTATTATTATGAACAAGAATTTTTATTAAAACAAAGTTACTGGTTGCACTTGCACACATAACAAAGAGACTACCTACTCTAATACTTAGTGTATGAAAAATGCTAAAATCACAAACTATTTTACAAATTTTTTCACAAATTGTTAATGTGATGAGTGATTATTAGTAAGTAAAAAAATGATGTTAGTGATGGGCCTATATTAGAAATAATAAGAATTTGTTACATCAAAAGTTTGTAAAATAATTTGTAACTATAGTATTACTCATACTCAACATTTAGTGTCCGATTGACATTTATCAGTTTATAAGCTTAGCTTTTAGTTTTTATGTACAACTCTTTAAAACCTCACTTTTTTTTTCCGCATTTTATCACTTTTTCAAATTTTTTTAAGTACAATTATATTTTAATACACTTTCAACAAAAAGTTAAATAAGTTGAATATTTGGTATAACGTTTTGTTTTGTTTTGTTTTTTTTTTTTTTTTTTTTTTTTCCAGTTTTTTTAAAAATGGGAGAGTTTGAAAAAGTTGTCCTAAAAAAAAGTGAAATTTAAAGTAGTTGTACTTGTACATAGTAAAGTTTCAAACTACGAATTTAACCATTTTTTCTTTTATTTGGACAGACATCTCAATTAGATTAAATAATACCACACGTATTTTTACAATATTTTTTCACCCATACGTATTTTTACAACATTTAAACAACGTAATTTGCCAATTTTCCTTTGCAGCCCAAGCTAACTAGCTCCCAATCCCAAATCCAAATAGTTTTTAGGTTGTAAACTTGTACTAATTAAGTGACTAAGAGCACAAGGGTATTTAATATTTTATTAAATAATATTTTTTCTTTAAAAATAAAATCAATATTGTGTACAATCATTTAAAAAAAAACACATACACTTGTGTGAACTTAGTAGTTTTGTATGTGCAAGGTGCAAACTAATGAATTATTGAATAGTTTATTTTTTAAATAAATATGTATTACAGCTCGTAATTAAATATTTATTATTTCTTAATATGTGCCCTTAAGATACTCATTAACAGGATTCTATTAGGAATAATGGCTAATTTATCAACGCTTTGTATTTCAGCTGCAGGCAGTGTTACAGATGATGGACACGGTCATGCTCCAATGTTATTATTCCAAGCATTTGTTTTTATTCTGGGGACATTTCTGTGCATGAATTTATAATGATGTCTCGCTGTTATTTGATTTTGATTTTTTTTTTTTGGTTGTGGGAGAGAGGGTTGGGCTTGGGAGCAAACAATTTGTAATATCTTTTTGGACCTATTGAGAACATGCTTTGCTTGGGTTTTGCAATCTTTCCAAATAGCAAAGGTAGCTAGCAGAAGGGAATTCGCTTGAGTTTATAATGACTTCCCTACTCGATTTGTACATTTCTATGTTATTTCTCATACAAGGCTGGGAACCCTGTGGGAGAAACTCATCACCAAAATGTCATGAATAACTGTGTTGAAATTTGCGCTTCAGAAGTTGTCTCAATTAGAATATTTGAATCATGTAATATGATCGATCTCTATCACCATATTCAAGCAATGGAACAAAAATGAGTTTTAAGTTAAAAGAAAACTTGTATTGCTTTACCCAAAAGAAAAGAAAAAGAAAAATTGTATTTGATGGAGAATAAAAATGAGCCATCTTCCAAAGTACTCGTCTAAGTAATGACATCATTCATATTAATTTGTCTCTATCACTTGGTAATTTTTAGCTACATTAATTCATCGGTTTTGGAATTTATCACATAAGTCTACTACTTCAGAACATGGATATAAATTCTCCGAAACTCACTCCCATTCACCTCACTAAGTCCACACTTCTCTCTTAAGGAAAGTGACACAAAACAACGAGACCTACTCAAGATCCTCTATATAAAGGATCAGACTTTATCAAATCAAAGGTAAGTGAGAAATTTACCAACTGTTGCACTTTGAGAATACATGGAGATTTTGAGGGAATTCTAACTTAACTATCAGTAGGGCCGGCCCAAGGCTTTAAGCAAGTTAGGCTTATGTCTCAGGCCCCACCCAAAAAAAAAAAATTTCCCCTTAGAGAAAAGGCCCCACTTCCAATGATTAAAGACCCAAATTTTTATAAAATTATATATATTTTTTTAAATGTTGTGCATTTTTTTTTATTAGTGATGTTAAAGATACTACAAATTTTACAATTAATAACAAAAAAGTGGTTAAACATTCATTAGTTAGATTGATGAATTTCATCAATAAGAATTAATGTCACATCATATTGTGAACATTTTATAGTATTTTAAGTGCATTTTTCCTTTTCATTTCTATTAGGACTCTCAATGTACGAGACCAATAGAACCCTAACCCAATTAAAACTCTAAAATGTTTAAAAAAAATGTTGCAAATGTGTTAAATTATCAATTATGGATTAATCTCTCTTAATAGTTTGAGACTTTAATTTTTGTAAATTGATATCTTATCGGAACGATAATTTTTATTTTCACTCTTTCTTGGCTTTTCCCAACCTATTTTGGCTTGAAAAGAAGCCATAATCATGTGTTTTTAATTTTTTGAATTTTTTTGCTATTTTTTTTTGAATTCTTTATAACGGATCGGGTAGGAACTAATCGAAACAATAATTTTTATTTTTACTCTTTTTCGGCGTTTCCCAACTTGTTTTGACTAGAAAGAAGCAATAATGGTGTTTTTTAATTTTACTTAACTATGTATCGTTGTATATCCAAAATAAAGAATTTTTTTTTAATCTTAATATATTTTTATTTTTATTTATTAATGTTTATGGTTCAACTTTGATATTAAGTTCTCTATATGAAATTGACATTAGTTTAGTTAGTATTATTCATCAACTTATGTATTTAATGTATCAAATTAATCTAGATTTGATTAGTATTAAATAATTTTGCTTAATTAATATTTACATATTGAAAGTCCCACATAAATTTTTTACCTTAGGGCCCAAATAATATTGGGTCACCCTTGACTATCAGAGGATCCTTGGCCGGTGCCACACTAGTGTACTCCACTAATGTTTTTCTCTTCTTTTCAGGTCTTCAATCATACACCAAGTCTAAAGTATACAGCTCACTCATTTCATACTTGATTCTTTTTTGGTAATTAGGAATTAAACATTAAACAAAACTAACTAACAGATACAACAAAGCAGAAACGCTCATACAGTGTTCCAACTGCATCAAGACTAGCCAACAAGGTCACATCAGTTGGAGGAAATTGAAAAACAACAAAATCATGTGGACTAATAGCGCCCCTTCTAGCAAGCGTGTCGGCGCATTTATTTGCTTCTCTGAAGCAGTGTTGGATTTTGACCCTTGGTATCCTCTTCAAACCTTCCTTGCAGTTAACAATAATAACTTCATTACTATTAGAATTCCTCTCATCTTTCATAAGCAAATCCACCACAAGCTTGGCATTAAGTTCAATTATAACATTCTCCAAATTTAAATCAATGCATAAATTAATCCCGTCCCGAAGAGCCTATAACTCCGTCGCCACACTTGTAGTAAAACCAATTGCTCTAGCATAACCACTCACCCAATCACCCTTAGAGTCACAGATAATTCCTCCTCCGCTTGCTCTGCTCGGATTTCCCATGGAAGAGCCGTTAGAGTTCAACTTAAACCACCTGTCTGGAGAGGCATTCCACCGAACCTAGATTGAAGTTGTGAAGCGTCTCGCCTTCGTATGAGCACCAAGAAAAGCAAACTCAGCAGCTTTGGCAAGAGTTTCTGTCATGAGAGACTTATGGCTGAGTTTATTTCCAAACACTACTTTTGTTTTGCCGAAGCCATAAACTCCATACACCAAATGGAAATAATGTACCCCAGCTGATACTCGATGTGAAACTTAAAGTCGAAGCACAATTGAGACGCAGCCAATCCTCGAGATTCACGTTGTAGAACCAGCTGCTATGATTAGAAGGGAGAAGTGAGTCCCAAAAGATTCGGGCTTAGGGGTAATCACGCAAAGTGTGAATAATAGTTTCAATTTCATCATTGCACAATGGACAGAGGGTAGGAATGTTAGTCCTTCTTGCATTTAGGACTTCTCTTACAGGTATGCTCCTGTGCAAGCATTGCCATAAAAAATGCCTAACTTTAGGGAAGGTGTTTGCTTTCCAAACCCAAGCACCAACAAAGGGAGGTCATGAGGGCAATCAATTGCTATACAAGCCAAGCTTATATGCTTCCTTGAGATCAAATTCACCATTGGGAGAAGAAGCCCAAGCTATTCGATCAACACTTGCTGCTGTTATCGGAAGAGGAGTAGCTTTAATTTTTTGGCTTAAGTGATTAGGAAGTGAAAAGGACACGCCTCCTAAATTCCAAAAATTATGTTGAGCAATATCTTTCAAATGAAGATGTTCCTCCCCTCTTTGGAAAGGGCCTATAATCAGACTTCTTAGTGTGCCATCACCCAACCATTTGTCATGCCAAAAGGAGAAATCACTATTCTTTCCAGCTATCCATTTCGTGCCCTTTTTAAATACTATTTCACCCTTTTTAATAGTTGCCCATGTGGATGAACAAGACCAGGGCTTAAGGAGGTTTTGCCTTCTTGTACCAGAGTATTTATGAGATAACACCATGGCCCAGAGAGAGTCTTTCTCCTGGTGGAGTCGCCAATTCAGCTTGGCCAACAAAGCTACATTCTTCTCCTTAGCTGACTGAAGGCCCAAACCTCCATATTTTTTCTCTGTAGTAATTTTCTTCCAGCTAATTAAATGCAACTTCTTTTTATTATCTGTAGACCCCCAAATAAAATTGCAGCACAGTTTATCAATGCTTTGAGTAACCTTACCAGGGAGAGATGCACACTGCATGGCATTGTTCGAGATGGTAGAAAGTGTTGTCTGGGTCAACACAACCCTCCTAGCAAAGGATAGGAGGTGTGTTTTCTAGCCCGCTAGTCAGCTTTGGACTCTTTCAACAATGGCCCCAAAATCTTGAGGTGCTGAAGTGTGCTTAATAGGAAAGCCGAGGTATTTTCCCAAACTAGGAGTTGATCGAAACTCTAAGATATTGCAAAGTTCTTATCTTGTGTTTGGACCAACATTGGGGGAGAAAAACACACGGGACTTTTCTGCACTAACCTTCTGCCCAGACAGATCACAAAAGGTGTCAAGAACATCTCTGATAGCTCTACAATTTCTAACATTAGCCTTTGCAAAAAGAACAAGATTATCGGCAAAGAAAAGGTGGGAGAATGTTGCACCACCTCTAGAAGCCGAGATAGGATCCCATAACTTGGCATCACATTTTTCCAAGATGAACACCCCTAAGATTTCCATACATAAAATGAACAGGTAGGGTGAGAGTGGGTCCCCTTGCCTTATGCCCCTTGATGGGAGAAAAGGGTCCAAAGCACCACCATTGAAGAGAACAGATATGGAAGAGAAATCAGGTGGCTCGGAAACTTGAAGAGGGATAGTGTGTCCCTTGATACTTTTTTTTTTTTTTTGATAATCCCCTTGATACTTGAACATTACACACTTGACACTTCTACATCTATATAAATTTTTTCTTGAACTAACCATGTCACTGCCACCCATGACCCACACGTAGCTTTTTTTCTTCCCCTATTCTGAGCAGTAGACTTTGAAGCAACTCTCTAGTAAGTTAAAACTTAAAAGTAGTAGACTTTAACAGAATAAAGTCAATAAACAATAACGGCTAGATTTTAAATAGCAATGTTCATCTTATTTAAAAGGACACATACAAATATACAATGGTACAGTGGTGATGATTCAAGAATATAAAAATCAGATAGTCGAGTTGATTCTTGTAAATTCTATGTCATAAAATTAGCCCTCACGAACTTAAGGGCTTTTTTAAAGGGTTTTTAAAAACTATTTTTCAGTTCAATATTTTTTTGAAAGGAAAAAAAAAAAAAAAAAAAAAACCAGAAAACGTCGTATAAACATCTTAGCTCTGCATTCAGAATGTATCAGTTGTGAGAATGAAACGTCCTGCATCTTATACTTCTCCTCTTTTAATTAAGTGGATCAGTAGTTCTTTGACTTAAATTATGTAAACAGTCACTTATTCAAGAGTGTCATACTGAAATTACAAGTTTCATGGAACTACACTGTTATATTTAATTATTGATGACATTAATGAATTAAGATCCTTTAGAATTCTTAAAGTACCCTTTTCTAAATAATAAAAAAAAGAAATCCCAAGGTTCTCCACCATAATTTTTTTTTTTTTTAATCTCTTTTATTCATCTTGGTATTTAAAAACACGGCTATCATTGTTTTGGTGTTTATTTAAACATTGAAAAATACGACAAATACAATTTACTCATTTCAAAATATACATGTAAGATTTTGGAAACTCTATGATAAACTTACCCTAAAAACATCCTAATCATGTATATAGACAATTTCCATATGATGTATATAGCTTTGTGGGTTTGGCTTATCTATGCTAACTAAGACCATAACGGTTTGTTACCACCATGTATTAGTTTGAGGGGGCATAGATAAGACCCATAACGGTAATATGCACCTAGAAGATCTTTTCCAACTTCTAAATGTCAAATGACAGCCATGCTGATATTGATTAGTCTAAATTGTGAGAAATTATTTGGTACACTCGAAGTACTACATCTTCTTATATAAATATGAATCTCATGTATAAGATACACTTATATGTGTGAAGATGGTATAGTACATCGAGTGCATTGAATAATTTACATACTTTTGAAATTTAACAAAGCTCATAGGATATTCTCTGGATTCCTTTTTAAACGATGCTTAATTGTTTGCAAATCTTTGCACTACAACCATATGACATTTAGTTGCGAGTTACTTTGTTTAGGGCCTCAGCCTATGAATGGTAATCCTCAAGATCTTCTCTATTTTACTTGAAATGAAAAAAAGTCCATCTTTAATATCTTTTTTTCAAGCCGATGAATACAACATTAGGGATTCTTGTGGAAGTCCATGCAATTCAGCAGAAAAAGCAAAAGATTAATGGAGCCTAATACCTTTCATTTTAGTTAGACTTTATAATAATGATCTCTGCCAAATGTTAGTGTTAAAGTAAGTTGAAACTGTCAGCTTATTATTTACTTTCACAAATTTTGTACTCGATGATTTGTTTTTCTTTCAGTCCGAGATTCCACTAACTTTTCTGTAAGTCCCACTTGCTCCACTCTTTAATTATCGTCAAATTGAATTGCTATTCTATACTTTCTAATCTTTATAATTGCTCTTTCCCAGTTTTGCTGGCCAAATGCGCTGCGTTCTTTATGTATGCTGGACCCATGGCCATAAGCAAACATTTGAATTCAAATCCCCCATCCTCTTTATTCCTTTTGCAAAACTCTTTCAAAATCAGTCTATAACGTTACAACTTATTAGTATTAGATTATTAGTGTTGTAATCATAGCTTACTTTTAATTCATCAATGGCCCACTATTACACTTTTTTTTTTTTTTTTGAGGGGGCACTATTACACTTATGATTGAAGTAATTATTCTCATTTAACATCTTTTACTATTTTAATCTTTTTGTAACACTAATTAACGTTAAGATTTTCACCCTTGTCAGAGTGTCATGCCAGTGTAAGAAATTGCAACCACTACCACACACCATATTGTTAAACGGGTCTTGTAAAATGCCTATTGAGTTTATAGGATAGTTTCAGTGTATCATTTGGGAAATAAGTAGATTGAAAATTGCTATGTTTTTGAGAGGAGTATACTGAAAACCAATATTAACTAGCAATATTTTTGTACATGTTGAAATTATTCATGGTATAGCAAAATCCAATCCACTAATTGAGTGGATTTCACAATTAATGAATAAAATTTTAAGAACTTCACGTTAGAGTTGCTCATGGACTTGTAGATGATTTTAATCATTCTTTAATCCTGAACAAGGTTCTGAAATATTAAATATTTAATTATGAGTTATAATGTACATTATTTGAAATAAAAAAAATATTTATCAATCATTGGCACGTGCTTAAAGGTAAATTTATGGCTTGATATAGATATATATATATATATATATATATATATATATATATATATATATATATATATATATTAAATGAACTTATGTTCTGTTCGATAATAATTGTTATGTATTATCATGTGTAAGATGCCAATGAATTTTTAATATAGAAATTTTATTTTGATGTAGGCTAAATATGATATTGACATTTGTGTGTTGCATTTTATTTTTCAAAAAAGAGCTAAAAACAACCATTGTTTAACAAATGATATAAATGATCATGAGCTTTCTAACTCAATTAGTACCTGTTAGTGTTTTCAACGGAAATGTCCAAGAGTAAGGGTTCAAATTTTAAATCCCTCTTCTCCCATTGTAATTATTAGATTATAAAAATAAAATAAAAAGATTTGAATGTAACTTTAAAGGTGGGTTTCAGTTAAGTTAGTCTGGTAAATTTTTTCGTTGTCAAATAAGATATTAGGGTTTAAACTTTGCTTATGTCAAAAAACAATTGGTATCTTTGGCTTGATAATAAATAATAATAATTATAAAGCAGTCTTCATAAGCTAAAATTATATTGCATTTATATATTAAAAAAATTTAACGGATTAATTTAACTTTATCGATTCAGTGAAACCATATTTAGAGACTTTTACGCATATATTTTTTTTTACATATCCAGAGATTAGGCAATTTTGCAGCTCACAACTTAGCTAAACATGCTAGACACGTTAGAGGTTTATTGATGTGGAAGGAGAATGTTCCTTTACACCTTCATGATGTTCTTCTAGCCGATAATGGCTAAGTTTTTTTTTTCAATAAAGTTTCTAGTATTTCTTCTAAAAAAAATAAAAAATTTAACTTTAACCTACAAAATCTGTCCAATAAAAAAAAAAAAAAAAAATCCGTCTGGGGTCAATTCAATATTCTCAATAGTCCAGCGGCTAACTTACAAAAAGCCATCACTTTAAATTTGAAATACGAGCGGGCTTATACTATTTCTATCATTTATTTGTCACTCACTGAGCTTTCACCTTCCAACACGCTGACACTGTCCCATTCTCAATCCTCCATTTCCTTCTTCTTCATGGATCTAATTCGAGCTTCAATTTCAAACTTCAGGCCTATTTAAAACCACTCAGCTACTCTTTTTTCTTTTTAGCCAAAAATTTTCGAGCTCCAACATGTCCAAAGAACCCTCCACTTCTCGATTCGTAGCTCGAAACGTTTCGAAGAACACACACCCCGAATCAAACGAGAACGAATTCGAAACTTCGCTGAATCCGATTCACTTTCCACCTCCACGATCTCCTCTGAACACGATTCAGGATCCATCGCAATCTCAGTCCCAAAAGGATTTCCACGACTCCGATTTCGATTCTCATCACAAGCTCGAAGCGGTTCGATCAACTCGGGCTTTGGATAAGAAGCTTGAAGCTTCAGATAGAGTCGGAAATGCGAGTCACAGTTACGTGACTCCTAGGGTTTCGGCTCGGGCCGGAACGAAGTCACAGTCGGAGCCGAACTCAACGCAGAGTACTCCGGCGAAGAGCGTTTCGAGGCCTTCGATTGGTGGAGCTAACGGAGCTTGTAATTTGAGCAGCAGAGCTTGGAATTTGTACAATGGAGGTAGAGCAGGGAGTTCCTCTAGGGTTTCTAGAAGGGTTTCAATTTCAAACACTTCGGTTTCTAATTGTGAATTTCCAGTGGAAGTTCAACATTTCGAGCTCGTTCAAGACCCCTCGTTTTGGACAGATCACAATGTACAGGTTTGTGAACTGAATTCTGAACTAAATTCTATGTGTTGTAGAGGTTGGTGTGGATGTGATTGTGATTCTGATTGTGATGTGTGGTTTGTTGGATTCAGGTGCTGATACGAATTCGACCATTGAGTGCTATGGAGAGAGTTTCGCAAGGTTTCGGTCAGTGCTTAAGGCAAGAGAGTGCGCAGACTTTGGTGTGGCTTGGTCATCCTGAAACCAGATTTACCTTTGATCACGTAGCGTGTGAGACCATATCACAGGTGCTCTTATAATCCATGTTTAAATGCTAAAGGAATACTGTATATATTGTGGACGCTTAGGTTCTTCAATTGAATTCAAGTGCATGGTTGTATCGATCAATGCAGTAAAAATAATGTCATATTTTTAAAAGATAGTTATATTCAACCACGTGGTTCGTTGGTCAATGCTACCACGTGATTGAATTTAATTGAAGACCTTAAAGGCACAACACTTAAGAAAAAAGTTTAGTTAGACAAAAAATTTCATGACTTTTTCACAATTGATAAGGTGGCATGTTATGATTGATGCATAATAAAGTGGTGTTAGTGGTACTGGGTCCATATGAAAGTGATGTTGTTTTAATCACAACTTGTCACCTTAGTGAGTTGATAGAAAATTGTGCACAATGTTGTGTCACTAGGAATACACTAAACCAGAGGGTTCCATGCCTGCTGTTCTGTACAAAATCATGGTCCACAGTATCTATAGTTTTCCTATAGTATTCTAACAATATTGGTATTGTTTGAAAATTTATCTGTTTGCTTGTGTGTATAATGTATTTTAAAGGGAACGTATTTTAATTCTTTGGTGTGAAGTTGTTTTGGGTTCCAGAAATATTAACTGAAGTTTGTACCAATGTATGAAGTGGAAAGGAAGCTGTTTAGTTCTTCGGCTTTATTTTGTTTTGGATTTCTAAAATATGGCAAATTGGGCTCAACTTAGCTGTAGTTGTATTAAGATCAATCAAGTGGAGGATATTGTTTGTTTTGTTTCTTTTTCCTATATCAGATAGACTTGAGCTTCATATTTTTTGTTCGTTGGTTTCTTTTCCTTTATTTTCTTAGCAACTAAAGGGAACATGAGTGAAAGTTTATTTGGATGCTTATGTGCTGTCTGGCATGAATTTTGTTGTAGGAAAACCTGTTTGTGGTTGCTGGACTGCCCATGGTGGAGAATTGCATGTCTGGTTATAATAGCTGCATGTTTGCATATGGTCAGGTATGTGATGATGGGTTTTCCTGATTGTTTGTGTTGTTATCAACTTATCATAGAACAAGATGTTGAAGCTCGCAGTGTTTTTCTGCAGACAGGAAGTGGCAAAACATATACTATGATGGGCGAGATATATGAGATGGAGGGAAATCTCAATGAAGATTGCGGGATGACTCCACGCATTTTTGAATATTTATTTTCTAGAATTAGAGCGGTGTGATATTCACATTTCTACTGTTTTTCATGATTTGACCATTGATGCTTGTTTAATGTGGATTATGGTTTTCTTTTATTTATGGTATAATATCTAACTAGAACTCATTTAGGAAGAAGAAAGCAGAAGGGATGAAAAGCTGAAGTATAGCTGCAAATGTTCCTTTTTAGAGATATATAACGAGCAGATAACAGATCTTTTGGAGCCTTCATCAACTAATCTGCAAGTAATGTATATCTGTCCACATGTTTGATGTGTTTCATTACATTTTCATTTGATGGGCATTATCAAACTCATTCTCCTGTTACAGCTCAGAGAAGACTTGAAAAAAGGGGTATATGTTGAAAACCTCACAGAGCATAATGTGAGGACTGTTAATGATGTTGTCAAACTTCTGTTACAGGTGGGAATTTCTGGTGAAATTTGTTGCTTAAATGTTGTTATTCTATCACATTTTATGTCACAAACGTGATTGGCATAATTCTATCAAACACAGGGTGCTGCAAACAGGAAAATGGCATCGACTCATATGAACAGTGAGAGCAGCCGCTCCCACAGTGTTTTTACCTGTATTATTGAAAGCTGCTGGGAGAAAGATTCCATGACTCACTTCAGATTTGCAAGGTTAAATTTAGTAGATTTAGCTGGTTCTGAAAGGTAACTACATTCCACATCAGTTCTATCATTGTTTTTTTCTACAAAGCTACGCTGACTTGCTTACTGATTCAGGCAGAAAAGCTCTGGTGCAGAGGGAGATCGTTTGAAAGAAGCAGCAAATATAAACAAATCTTTGTCAACTCTTGGGTAACTAACTGAAAAAACAAGTGTCTCAGTTGATTTGCTGTAAATACATTGCAGTGTCTTGCAATAATTTCTTTCCATTGTCACATGCAGCACCTTTATAGTATACATAGTCTTTTGGAGTGTGTTGCTAAGCATTTTTATCTGAAATGCCCGCCTTGGAAACAAATTTATTGATTTGTGCTGTAATTTATTTGGTGGGGGGCATTGCCCTTCAACTTTGTAAGATATGCTAGATAGTGCTGAATATAATCTTCGAGCTGGCCAGTCAATAGCTTTCCAGGATGAATCTCTGCAAACAAAACCTTTCTTGTGATTGATCAAATTAAGATATATGCTGAATCGAGTCTTAAGAAGTCTTTAATGCTAATGTGTAAGAGTTTCATTCTATAATTAGTTAACCTGAATTATTTTTGTTCTGTACTTTTAGCTTGGTGATAATGTCTTTAGTGGATTTAGCACACGGGAAGCATAGACATGTTCCCTACAGAGATTCAAGGCTCACATTTCTACTTCAGGTTAAGCTCTAAAACTGAAAATGAACCTACTAATTATGCGTACTCTTTTATCTTGCTACCTTATATTAGAAGCTCATATTGTCTACAACTGTGAATGCAGGATTCTCTGGGAGGAAACTCAAAAACAACAATTATTGCAAATGTCAGCCCATCTATTTGGTATGTTTCCTTCCTTGAACTTGGTGTATTCTTTTTATCTGCAGTATTTTTTTTCTTAACAAAACTTTTGCTTTCCTCGCAGCTCTGCAAATGAAACACTAAGCACTCTGAAGTTTGCCCAGCGTGCCAAGCTTATTCAGAACAATGTACTTAATTTAAATGCAATTACATCTGTGTACTGTTTCCAATGAAGTTTAGGAATATTTGAGTTTTGAATTTACTGTTTTTCATCCTTTTCTAGGCTAAAGTGAATGAAGATGCTTCAGGTGATGTAACAGCACTGCAGCGGCAAATCCAACAGTTAAAGGTATGGATAATAGTTGCAGATTTGTGAGAGTTTTATCTTGGCCGTTCACTATTTAGTAGAACTGAGGCATTTCTAAACTCAAACAGGGACAGTTATCTATTCTGATGAAGCATAATAACCTTACAAGGTCTATGTCAAGATGTATTCCACCTTTTGAAGAATCTGGATTGAATGACCTTTCTGAGGAATATGACTCTTTAGGAGAAAGAAATCCGACTGATAATCATAAGATACATAGTCTTCAGAGCAAAAAGGTAACGTTGATGTATACATTATAGTTAGCTCTCTCTCTCTCTTGAGATTTGTATTATATAAGTATGGGTGGCTGTCTTAAATCTATCTAGCAGATGAGATGCATGGAAGCTACTTTAGTTGGTGCTCTGAGGAGAGAAAAAATGGCAGAGACTGCAGTTCGGAAGTTAGAGGCTGAAATTGAACAAGTCAACCACTTGGTATATCTGTTATATTCAGCAATCCTACATTTTCCTATTTCTGAAAAATATGGGACATGATTAGATGATTCGTGTCCGTTTGAGAACATTTTATTTATCTTTTTGCTGAAAGTATGCTAAAGTATACTTGTATTTTGAAAAAGTGAGAAAAAATGAGGTTTTAAAAAACTGTACATAAAAGTTAAAAAGCAAAAAGCTGTGTTATAATCTGTTCCCAAACACACAATATTTCTCAGGTTTGTCACATGCTTAATCTCATGGACAATTATGTAACTTATTGTGGCATATTTTGTAGGCTTGCCAAAGGGAAGAGGATGCTCAACATACTAAAATGATGCTAAGGTTTCGTGAGGAGAAAATTAAACAACTTGAGTTGCTTGTGCATGGAAAGCTGTCTTTTGACACATTTCTCCAGGAAGAAAATAAGGCTTTACTAGAAGAGATTCAGTTGCTTCGTGCAAGGACTGATAGGAATCCAGAATTGACCCGATTTGCGCTGGAGAATATCAGACTTCAAGAGCAACTCCAACTGTAATTTTGTAGTGCATTATATTATTCTCTCCATCTCTTTTCTGGATGCTGAGGACTCACCTTGTAGCTTTCACATGTCAGGTTCCAAAATTTTTATGAACAAGGAGAGCGAGAAACATTGCTAGCTGAAGTTTCAGAATTACGTAATAAGGTCTATGAAGATCTTCTCATTCCCTTTTCTTTCTTACAATAGCAAAAACCCTTCGTTGATCCTTTAATAACTATCTTTAACATTTTCAACGTGCAGCTTCTTGAAGCGCTAGAAGGAAAGCTTACATCCTCTGTAAGAAATGATAATCATGTCGACATGGACTTTTGAATTAATTATATAGAATTTGTTATGTTTCTTATTATTTGTGCTTTTCAACTGCAGAATAATTGTACTATAAAGGAGTTGGAAGATTGCAGGAATACAAATTTCAAACTGATCAGGTACTTAAATCAATATACTTCATTTTAGGCATATTCCAATCAGGGGTTGTAGCAAAAACATTCTCCAGGGGGCTTGGAAATTGGGGGTACCACTGAAATTGGGTAGCAGTGCCCCAAAATACCCTAGCTAAGGCCTACATTAAAATACCACTAAACAAGTGTATCTACAGTTCTATCAAATTAATATGACTAAAGACATGATGTACGAACATATGATTTATGATCATGAAATTGCAACTAACCATTAAAAAAAAAAAAAAAAAAATCTAAGATAATAATCACCATAAATTAAAATAACACGTGGAAACTAATCTATTTCCAATGCATGTTTTTGTTTTTGTTTTTTTTTGGTACTATCAAAGCATGATAATAAGGAACCAAACATATTATATAAAACTATAAATGCACTAATTAACTAACAAGGAATGAAAGATACATGCATGCACTTTTTTGATTTCTAAGCCATTGGCGAACTCAGGGTGGAATGTCTCTCTTTCTCGCTCCTATGAAAGTCTTTTGATCTTGAACTATTTTCTTGAAACCTCCACCTGTTATATACCTTCTCTTGAAGATGGTTGCTTGTTGATAGATCTTCGTTCCAATGGCAGTGTTGATTGATGCAAACTCCTAAAAAACTAATTGAATTGGATCTTTATTGCTGATTCCTATGGATGCTAGGGTGATTTGTGTGCTGTGGAAAGGTGTGTGATGAACAATATGCAGAAAATGAAGAAAATTTATGGCTTCGGGTGATGGGCAGGTAGGTAATCTAGGATCCAGGGATTCTCACAATAAGTGAAAACTAGGACCCCTTCTCAGTTGGGATACCTCTCCTATTTACAGAGAGGAGTATTTTAATTCATTTTACAGCTCAAAAATTGTAGAATCGGTAGTATTATCTCATATTTTCTCTCACAAAAATCAGAAAAAAGAAAATCATATAGAAATAATAATAATAAAATTGCAAATCTGGAACTATAGTGCCAATTGGCACTAAGGTTCAATAGATTGGCTCTCTTGTAGTTACCAGAGTGTCAACTGTTTGATGATTGGTAAAAAGACCCATTTTCAATAAGTATGACCACATGGTTTGGCCATGTTCAAAGGAGAGTGACTAATGCACTAGTAAAAGAGAGTGAGTTGATTCAAGTTGAGGGAACCAAAAAAAGTAGGGGAAGACCAAAAAGAACTTTAGAAGTAGAAAAAAGGACACGTCAATTAAGGAAGTAACAAAGACAAAAGTATGACTTCTGATAGAATAGAATGGAAGAAAAAAGTACATGTGGCCGACTCTTATTAATCTCTCAAGGATTCATAGCTTACAACAAAATATTTGGGAATAAGGCTTTGTTGTTGTTGTTGTTGTTTTATAACCGATTTGAACACAAAATAAGGCCATTCATAATAATAGGATCATTCATACAAAAAACAAAAGATCTAATACTGTTTTGAACACACAAAAAGACCAATTTACTGTTAATTGTACTATGACCACTTAAGATATGGATTTTCGGGTCAAGTAATTCCACTTATGTAAAATTACCATTTTACCCATAGTGCTAAAAAAGGTGTAAAATATATTTTTTAAAATAATATAAGGATTGCAAAATGGGGTGTCTACACATGGCCCTTACATTGGGCTTAAAAAAATTAGGATATTGATGTATTTTACATGGACAACTTAGTGCGCTGATCATCTGGACATTTGGTTCCATTAATTACTTTTTTCATCTTCCTGATAGTAATTTGAGCAGTTGTGAAGGTCTAACATTTTTTGGCTTATGTCTGTAGGGAAGTAGATGACTTACGAACAGAACTTAGAAAGTATTTGAACTTTAGTCAAGCTACGACTGATTCTGTAAGTATAGCTGATGAGTTATAGAAAGAAGGGTTGTTGAGGTAGCTTAACCTTTGTATTTTGTTGATTTATTTTCTTTTGCACTTTTTGCAGGTAACAGATTCTTTCTCCAAGGATCATGAGGAATTTATGCAGACAGATAATTACTCATTGGTGAGAAATTATACCAACTTGTTTTCAGTGAGATGTTCAATTAATTTTTAAAGATTGCCACAAGCAGAAACTGGTAACTTTTGGAAAAATACATGATCTTTGCTGTTGCATTTTCTGTGCATGTACAGTTTCATACTGTTTACATAGCATCACATTGCCTTAGCACTCTTTGGCAAATGAATCACGTGAAATCTATGGCTTTCTTTCTTTCTTTTTTTTGGTCGTGTTGACAAGGAAAGAGAAGATTCATAGCCCAAGGAGACAATCCTGCACATGCCTGACCACAAATGTTTTATCTTCCTGACATTAATTATTCTTTTATGTCTTAAACTAAAAAAAATGATCTCCTGAAAATGCCATGTATAAGTTTCCCGGATGTTTTGACAGAATAATTTTTTTTTTGGTTCATTTCTCAGAAGATATTTTTACAAGCTAGAAAGCATGCTAGTTTGGGATGTATTAAAGGGAGGGACTTACATGGATGACATGTTTCAATTCTTTCTTCTTTGTTGTAGTTTATGATTAATCACCATATTTACAGGAAGAAAACATATCCATCCAAAGTGACTCCATAGATGATACAGCATCTTATACCCAGACAGATGATGGGGCTTTAAAAAATAGGATTTACCAGAATGCAGCAACACGGCCTGATTATACTCAAAAGGAGTTGAATGATGCTAGATTGTTGATTAAAGCAATGGAGTCTGAGCAGGTCCATCTAATTACTGAGCTGCAGCATACACAGGAGGAGAATCAAAGACTTATGGAAATGGTAATCAACAAGGACAAGGTAGACAAACAATCTGTACAAGAACTTCAAAGTCATTTCCTGACATCAGGTAATTTAGAAATATGCAACACGGGCTCACTGATGGAGGGAAATGAAGACATTAACAGAATGGCCCTGCAAGCCAAGTTGGACAAAATCACTAGGGACCTTGAGGAGGTCAGATCACTTAATAATCAATATCAAGAGGATCAGGCGTTCCAGTTGTCTAAGCAGCATGAAATTGAACAAGTCTGTGAACAGGTTGAGATGGAGACTAGCAGAACAATTCTTCACTTGCAGGAAGATGTTGCTGCTCTACAGTTGGAACTTAATCAAAGGTTATGTTATATGACTCAAGAAAATACAAGACTAAGAAACACAATAGCAGCTAAAGAGGAGGAAATCAAGGCACTTTGTATGGAGTGGGAAAGGGCAACCTTGGAACTAACAAGCTTCCTTGTGGATGGTTCTAAATCCCTCAGAGATGCCTCTGGTCAGATAGAAGGTATTGCAAGTTCATTTCCCCAGGCTAGTTGTTGCATTAGTGAACATGTGGAGAGGGCTGCCAGGGTTTGCATGGAGAAGGAAGAAAGTATTCTTCTCTTAGAAAAAAGCTTGGAAGATGCACAAAGAATGGTTTTTGAAATGGAGCTGAAGTTAAATTCATTGAAGGAAGCAACAATGGCTTTAAATGAATTCCAGCAACTAGATACTGATGAGAGCACTGAACAGGAAATCCATTCAAGCATTCTGTTAAATGAGAACACCAGCATGGTAAAGATGCAAGAAAGAAAGTACAAATTCAAGACGGATCATGTTACTGAAGCAGAAAAATCTGCTATTGCTGCTTTGCTTCATGGTCAGAGAAATGACATTGAGAAAGATATTACAATATCAAATTTGGCTAATCCCACTGATGTGGGCAATCATAGGCTTTCAGGGATGAAGGCTGACACTAATGTTTTAGCACTGGAGGAGGTTAAGGATCAACTGAAGTTGGCCAGATTAGGAGTATTGGAGTCTGAGAATGCTATTTGTGAATTTTATACTGATCTAGAAATGCATATAGCTACCCTTCAAATTGATGTCTGTGAAGTTTCTACTGCATATAGCGAGTCAGTTCAAGACTTGGTGAAAGAGATTCATGAGATGAGGAAGATATATATGGAATTGAGAGAGAATCATAAAAATTCTCAGTTTTGCAGAGTTGAATCACTCTCAATGAAACCCGATAAATATATGAAGTTTGAGAAACAGGATGACATGCTGAATCAGATAAGGGATAAACTTGCTGAAACAAATGATGTACTGAACCTTATTAAAGATTGTATCAAAACAAAAGAAAATGTGTTTGAGTGTATCTCAGTGGATGAAGATTTGATAGAAGCAGAAACATGGAGTGCTGATTGTTCTGTCTCTGGCTCAGAGTTTTCAACTGAAAGTGTTGCTTCAGGAATCCAATTGGATGACATCTTATACACTTGCCACTCTAGGGTTCCTGCAGGGATAAATATGACAGACCTGAGTGTTGACAGAGGCTCAGTGGTTCAGTATGATGATCAAGAATCTGAAAAGTCAAAGAAGCTACCAAAGTCTTCAAATGTTCAGAATGATGCAGCACGATTCTGCCTGAGAAAGGAATTAGAGTTGGCATTCTGTGCTTTTAGTAAACTATACGTTCAGTTAGCCACACTACTCAGTGAGTCAGATGTTGGAGATTGTTCTATCCGACAAGGTACATTTTTCCTTGAACCACTTGAATTTGTACATATTTTATTAGAAATAAACATTTTGGAAGGGACTTAATTAAACTCCTGATGGATGGCAGAGTTGATACATGTTCCATATATTAAGTTGGGAATGGAGAAAGCTGAAGCAGGTCGCAATAATACAAGGGAGGTACAGATCAATTTCTAACTGCTACTTTATGAAATTATTTGCATAAATAAGATCAAAGTAGATGTTTCAAGGGCCAATAACAAAAATTTTGTTACTCACATTCATCAAACTTTCATTGGTAAGATCATTGACCTCTTACTCGGTGCAATGTTTCTTGATGTGCAGGTAGTTGCTGATGAGAAAATTAACAATGCTAGTAGCTTCTTAACCAAATTTGAGGAAGCCCGTGCTACAATGAGAGAAGCTGATCTGATGTTAAATGCTTTGCTGAAGGCAAATGAGAGTGCAAACCAATTGGCTGGTATGTGGAAGCAAGCTGGTGAGGAGCTGATGGTAGAGAGAGCAAGCTTGATTGAAGAAGTTGCACAACTTAAGTCATCAATATGTTTGAAAGAAGGAGAGAACGAAGTACTGAAGGATCAAATCAGTTATGGTTTGGCAGAGATGACAAACTCATTTTCTTTGCTTGAAGAGTGTTTTTCGCAAACGCAAAAGACTGTGGATGAGAGGTTCAACATGATGTATTCTGATGCCTTATCTATGGGACAGGAGATGCTGTACTTAGTTAGAAACTCCAGTTCATCACTAGAAGATATTTGCACTAAGATAATGGAGAAAGAACTAACTTTGTTTGTGCTGTACCAGTGCTATGTAGGGGAATTTGTCAGCAAACTCCCACATTTTAATGCACATCGTGGTTTGTATCCATTCAAACATCAAGAATGCTGTCCAGCAAGAAATCTGCAAACTATTTGCTCTAGTGATAAGGATGACATTGCCAGTGAGAGAATCATGGATCAAAGAGATGGAAGTGAAATAGTCAGGAAGTTGGAAGAGGAAGAACTGGGATTATCTGATGACAATCTCATTTGTGAGAACTTGGCACTAAAAAAAGAATTGAAACGGAAAGAAGTTTTATTAGAAGGTTTGTTTTTTGATTTTACGTTGTTGCAGGAATCAGCCTCCACTACAATGGATATCAAAGATGAAACTGAAAAGCTAATATTTTCTTTAAGTCAAGTTCGACATGAGCTAGAGATGAAAACTAGTCAGCTTGATGAGTTGCTGGTTGAATATAGGAAACTTGAAGGTCATCTAGCTAATACTGAAAGGGCTTTGTTTATATCAAATTCTGATCTTGAGCAGGCTAAAGAAATGATAGACAGTTATTCAGATCAAAATGCTGAGTTGAAGGTGCTTTTAAAAGATTTCTATTTGAAAAAATCTGAAACCGAAGAGCTATTGGATGAACAAAAGCAGGTGGTCAAAGGTTTGGAAAAAGAAATTCTTCATTTAACTTCTTCAGCTGAACAAAAATCAATCTCTTTGGTTAAAGGCGTTGAAGATGATTTGAGGAGGGTTATTAGGGAAAGAGACCAACTTTATGAAGAAGTCCAATCGTTGAATGATAAGCTTGAGATGGCTTATGCATTCGCTGATGAAAAGGAAGCTATTGCTGTTGAAGCTCGCCAGGTTTGTGTTTAGGGACTTTTCTCTCTCTCTCTCTCTCTCTCTCTCTATATATATATATATATTGCTCTTTCTCTGTCTCTGTCTCTCTCTCTCACACACACACACTCTTTAAAATTTATTTATTAAGAATATGCATGTGGATTTTCTCTTGGGTTGATCTGGAATTTAATTTTGTAGGAGTCAGAGGCAAGTAAAGTATATGCTGAACAAAAGGAAGAGGAGGTTAAGATTTTAGAACATTCTGTTGAGGAGCTCGAGTGTACCATAAATGTATTGGAGAAAAAGGTTTGTTCCAATGCATTATCTTCTTTTCATCTAATGTGTAAATTCTATTCCTCTGTTTAGTGTGGTCTATTTGGAGGGAATCCATGCTAGATAGTTTGATGGGATTGAAGCATCTTAGCTTCATTTGAAACTCTTCTTTTTTAGATCTTTGTTTGAGTGGTTGAGGGATATTGGGGATTGTTGTTCTTCATTTTTAGAGTTCCTAAATATTTGTGTTTTAGCTCTTAATTTGTTGCATTGTTTACTTCCCATGTACTCTGGTTCGTCCATTTTCTTTATAAAAAAAATCTTATTATCTATCCCAGAGCTTTGATGAACAGCTATTAAAAGTTGTATTAGAAGTACATTTGGCTGCACGCAAACTGGCATAGTCTCTGTTGTGTACGTCACCTACGATATTATATATGTGTGTGTGCGCATGCTTTTGGCTGTCTTGGCTACTGATTTCTAGTAATATTTTCTTATGCAACTGGTGTGGAATGTTTCCTCCCTTAGGTATATGAAATGGATGAGGAGGTGGAAAGGCATCGATTGATCAGAGATTCGCTGGAACTGGAACTCCAAACTTTGAGACAGAGATTGGCATCTGTTGAGAACTTCACCGAGAATGTGGATTCAGGAAACAGTAATGTTGAACACACTGAAGAGCATATATCTAGGTCATTAATGCTGCTTTCTTCCTTGATTTGGAATATTTCTTATTTGCGTTTACTTTCCCTTGGGTTGAAAGAAAGAAAATATTCTGATGTAGACAGCTGTATTGTAGGTTACTAGAAATTCATGAGGCACAGAAAAGGATAAAACTTCTTGAAGAGGAAATAGGAGAACGGGACAAAGAGGTGCTTTTCTAACTTGCTAGTATTTTTAATTGTCACTAGAAGTCTTTTGAATTGTAGAACACTATATTACATCATCTGCTTTCTCTGCTCTAACACTGAGATTTTGACTATTGTGAAGATCAAACAATACAAAGAGTACATCGCTGAACTTGTATTGCATGCTGAAGCCCAGGCATCCCAGTACCAACAAAAGGTAATATACTGGACACTCGCACTAAATTTAAAATAGCATGTTATCAGTTTGATTTATATCCTTGGGTATATATCTTAGGATTCCAAAGTTAATCGCCCTGTGCCAATATCTCGTATACTTGTTAGTTAGAAAACAGCCATTTTCCAATTACTGACATCCTTGAGCATATATCTTAGTGTTTAAATTAGATGTTGACTTTCAATAATCTGTTCATCATAAATGAACGTTTTACATGTTTATCTTGACTTACTATCTCTATGCACAAATTCTACAGTACAAGACTCTGGAGGCCATGGTTCATGAAGTAAAAACTGATATGTCATGTTCAACATCAATTGCTGCAACAATAGATAAAAGTGAGAGAAACACAACTAGGACAAGGGGCTCCAGCTCACCATTCAGATGCATTTCAAATTTGGTTCAGCAGATGAATTTGGAAAAGGATCAGGAATTGTTAGTGGCCAGGCTTCGTATAGAGGAGTTAGAGGCATTGGTGGCAAGTCGGCAGAAAGAGGTTTGATAATCTTTCTCCTTTCTATAGATTTGTTAACACCACCGCAATAACCTGCTGGTATTGGCAGGGCCATTTTCTTGGGTGGTTTTATTCTATTTAGCAATTCATCCTTATAACAAAGATCCTCTCTCACACTCTCAACCCTGTAGTGCACTTAACCATATCATGCATGTATATATGCTCCCTTTAAAAGAGTGTTAATTATATCTATGCTGGAAGCAGATATGCATGCTGAATGCAAGGCTGGCTGCAGCAGAAAGCATGACACATGATGTCATTCGAGATTTACTTGGTGTGAAATTAGACATGACTAACTATGCAGTAAGTTTTAGATTTGTATTTTGAAGTGTGAATGTTAATAGCTGCATTTCTCATTTGTTTGCTTTCTGTTTGGTGCATTGTAGAACTTAATAGACCAGTGTCAGGTTCAAAAGTTAGTGAAGGAGGCTCACCAGCAAACAGAAGAATTCCTGGCAAAGGTGGCTATAGGAAAAACCTTTGATTTATCACTCATTTGGTTTAGTTGTGGTCCTAATATATTTGCTCACTGTGTTAGGAGCAAGAAAATCTCAATTTGAGAAAGCAGATTAATGATCTACTCGAGGAAAGAGAGAGGTTAGACTCTGAAGGTCCAATCATTTACTTCCATATAATTGTATTACATATGCTGCCTATAATATCAAAATGGGAATCCAGAAGCAGATTATCTAAACTCCATATTTAGAAAACCTTGTCACTTACTAGTGCACCCTTTTGGGTTGGTTAAAGTTTTGAATTAATTGTCAAAGGAAACCGTGCGGGGTCTGTGACTATCAACTGGAATCTCCCATGTTTTTATGAAGGGAGATATAAATGATCTAGTCATGTCATATAATGGCCAGTGCAATGTTTAGCTTTAATTATCTTTTGCCCATTTCTAAATCGTTGTTTTACTAGGTCTTTCCCTTCGTGTTATATTCTTGGTATCTGTTACAGGAACTCGGTAGACATGTTTCTAGGCAATAGATTACTCGTCGTCAAAGGCACGCTTATATATGCTACAAATTACGTAAGAGTAAGATATTTCCATGGAGCATTGCCTGTCAGACATGAGTAAAGACGAAGCTAAGGGTGCATTTCATACTGACACCTCTCTGGACACATATCATAGTGACACCTGTGTTTGGCACAATTGTGTAAATTGACTCCTTTGAGGTGTCTATGAAACACAACGGATGTTAATAGTCCCTAGGGTTTACAATTGTTGCTCTTATCATTTTAGACTTCCTACGTGACACCAAAGCTGGCATTTTTCTTTTCAGTAGAAAGTCTAATGATTTCATGATCTTGCACCATCTTCTTAGTTGGTTTCAATGTATGTCTTGTTGCTGTAGTTGCATATCGGAGATAAATAAGAAAGAAGCAGATATATTTACTTTCCAGCTGAATGTAGAGCAACTCCAAGAGCGGGATCAATTGCTCTCTGCACAGAATGAGATGTTAAAGGTAGGATAATTACTGTAAACCACTTAACTTGTAACCTTTGAATCGATAGATTTAGCTGATAGTTTAGTTTCTGTAGATGAAGTTTATCCCAATCTTTCTGCTACTTTATTTTGTAGATGGACAAGAACAATCTTAAGAGGAGGGTAGCAGAACTGGATGAGATGGTAAAATCACTTCTTAAAGCACCTAGTATGCAACAGCAAACTCAACTGTCCTCAAAGAACCACCGTGTAAGATTAACTGTTAATGACGGTTTGTTTATTTGTTTGTTTTTTTGATAATTCAATTGTTACAACATCTGAGAAAATTGAGATTTGAACTTTGGTTTTCCTTGTAAAGGAGACAAGTTAATACGTTAAAGTTGTTAAACTCTTGGCTATGTAACTGACGTTTTAACCATAACGGACTAACAACTAATGCATTGAAGTTTTTTTATTATAAAATCTTACAGGACAACAGCTCATTGAAACCGGGTGATGGTGATTTCACTAAAAGGCTGGCTCATTCTGAAAAGCTTCTTTCTCATGTAAATGATGAAATTGCTCAGTATCGCCGGTCCAGTGGACATGGAATTAGAAACAAAAGATAGGCGATTCATATAACCCCAGTTGCTATGGTAATTATGTCTTTTTATCTTCCTTTGGTACATTCTATCAATCTCAGGAACTCATGATGTCGACCAGGACGCACAGGGCTTGTGTGGACAGCCATAGAACAGGTGCGTAGACTGATATACATTGTCTACCTGGCCCGGTTTGATTGATTGAAAGGTAATAACTGTACAATAATGCATAATCTTCACGGAAGCAACTTACTACCCCTAATTATCTTTCATTACACACTTCTTCATTTGATAACTCTGGTTTTTTGTTCTTTGGTGTATAAAATTCACCATTCCTGCAAGTTAGGTTTACAAATTAAAAAAGAAAAAGAACATAAAACGTAAGAATCCAATCGATCCAACCCTGGACTGGATGCTCCGTTGCTTTTTATCTGTAAAATTTAATAATTTATCTGATGTAAAATGAAAATCCATTCTCAAGATAACCGGAATAAAATATCAACATTGCACGCTGAGCAGGTTACAAAATATATAGTTTCCATTAATAGTTGCATTTCTGTGCAGATAACCAGTGAGCAGTACATTTCAATGCGAACTACAAGACAGACTTTCAACGTTTATGTTGTAAATGTTATTTCCTCTTTTTAATTTAATTTTTGGATGAGTGAATTGGATTAATTTGGTGGTTCTTTTCATCATAAGTGTGATTTGTGAGTCCATTGTTGATTATCCTAACTAGGACGGGGGGAAAGCATGTGCTATTCAATTTAAACTCTTGATTTTCTACTATACACGCCATTGAATGTAAATATTACAATATTTGCATTTGAATATTTAAAGCCTGGAAACAAAGTTTCAACCGTTTACCACCTGCAAATGACCTGTAATGTTGTGTGTGAGAGAGGATTCAAACTTCTGAATTAGAAGATTAAGTGAGTTGGCAGCAAGCAACCAGATTATCTTTCTCAAGCCTTCACCCTTTCAAAAAAACAACAAATGCAGATTATGAATGCATTTAGCTCAACAAACGCCAACAGCTTCCAGGCTGCATAAGTTCAAACTAATGAGCAAAAACTGACAATATTAAGTCAGACACAAAAATCCCTGTAAGAATTAAGTCAAAAGCAAACGTATCCATCATTCAGGCAAAGAGTATCACACTATTAAAGAATATAATAAATCAAAGTTGATATTGTGTCAAAGGTTTAACTACATATGCACCTACCATGTGCTGAATAAAAATCACCAACACCATTTTCAACTTCTAATAGGTGTTTTGTAAAAGTCAAAACTAATCAGTATTCAGTAATCAATACTTGTTAATGTTGCCATTTTGCATATCCCATATTCCAGTTAAAAGCTGCCTGCTTCCTTGACCGTATTCCAGGTAACTAAATACTGTTTACATGTGGAGAAAAAGAAAAGGAGAGAGGGAAAAAAGAAAAGAAAAGAAAAGGGCATATACAACTTCCCCAACACTCTTTCTCCAACAAAACCTCCGAGTAAAACGTGTTAGACATTACTTACAGGTAAAAAAAGGACGACCAGTGGACAAATCAAATGCCCTGACAACTTCAATCACCAATCTGCTGTAAATGCAAGTTCCTTTGAGAATGCACAGCCAAATCTTCCACCGTACTGCCCTTTTGTGAAATTTCACCTTGTAGTATTGCACCACTCCCTCCATCATCCATCTGTTGAGTTGCAAATATGTAGAATACAACAATCAGCAGGAATCATAACAAAAACTGTTTTTAGTAACTAAGAACCTTCTTGTGAGAAGTAACACACAAGTAACACTTATTTGTTGCTGCCATTCACTATCATACTATGACCTCTTCATCTTTCAATTTACAAAATTGTACATGATTGCGATAACTCAAACCGTAAGATGGTTGATAAGATAATTCAATAAACACAAAGATTATGAAAGTTAATATTTGATGAAACAATAAAATACTAATTTACCTTTAGATTCTCAAACTTGGTAGCTAGCCTCATATACTGATCACGTGCTTCTGGATAACGAACCATGGACCTGACTCTAGCAAGAGCTTTCTCAACTCCAGCAAATTTCTGTTTCCGGCCAATTCGTAAGAATTCATACTCATCAGTTTTCTCAATCTTTGCCTTTTCCACTCGGAATCCTCGCAAACCAGACCGTTTCCGCCTCCAGCGCAGTATTGCCTTTTCCACAATACTAACAGACCAAACAACCTTTTTATACTGCTTCCGAACTTGATGTCCCCTAACATGAGCCTGAGATCAATAAGCAGAATAAAAGGAAATTTAGCATCAGCCAAAAATGAAAAACCAAACCTGGTGCTTCAGGGACAGTTTATTTGAAAGAAAATACTCCAACTAGTGAAAAAAACAGGTATGGACCAGGATATATATCCTTCGGAGGGACATAATAATCAAAGTTAAAACTCTGTGGCTGTGAATAGAAGACAGAACAACTTATGGTAACTTTCGATTGTCCAGAAAGTTATCTGGTAAGCAAACATGTTAACTTTATGCATAAAACACTAGAAAATGCCATAAGTATGGGAGCACCTGAATTTTCACAATACGATTGCGTATCTTCAGAAACTCTTTTCTTCCCTTCCAACCACGATATCTTTGTTGGATCTTTATAGCTGCAGCAGTATGCAAATAATCCTCATAGTTGCTAAATTTTCGTACCTTGGTCAAAGAACCAAGTGCAACTAGGTCAAGTGAAGAAGCTTCAGAAATATCATTGTTGCTTTTAGTTAATTGTCTGTGATTGAATGATCGAAGCCGGAATTCAGCATGTATCAGAGCAGCTGCATGAGCTGATTTCCTAACAGCATCAAGAGATCCTTTCAAAGAAAGATTCTCATTTGCTAACATATCTGATGGAACAATTTGTGCTGCAGTCTCAATAGCCTTTTCAGCTGCAATAGTTGCAGCAACACTGTCCATTACATTTTCATTGAAAGTCAGTGAAGAAAGGTGAGTGGTTAGATCTGCTTCTGCCAAATATCCAGCAATCCCTTTATGTCCTCTACTTGATGCTAGATCAGCAGCTGTTTTTCCTCCTGGAGATGTTGATGTTGGGTCCTCAACAGCACCTGGAGCAGCACCCAATCTAAGTAGGGTAATGACCGTTTCCTCTCTACAGAAAGAAGAAAAAGAATTATAATGAATTGTATCAATATACAAATTCATGAGTTGTGCATAAAATATTTAATAGGGGCATAAATAATGTTCTTTTCATGCTAAAAGAACTCAAGATCTGGCTAATGTATAGGAAGGGTAAAATGATAAGGGAGTTTATGTCCCTAATAAACATTTTATCCACATTATTCTTAGTTTGATTTCATTCTTCTAAAAACTAAAACCGAGGCATTTGATAAAGATAGATAACTTGATTGATAATTTTTATACTTCACATTTGACATTGGTAATTCAGTAATACATGAATATGATGCATTTGAAGAAAGGAAATAAGCCATATGAAAGCATTTGAAGCCATTGCTTAATTCCCCAAGTATACATCAGAAGGCGACAAAATACTTGGAAGAGAATCTAAGAATGCAATCTGACCTCCCAAAATATGATGCCCAGTGAAGCCCAGTTCTTCCATGTGCATCTCTGAAATTGGGACTGACACCAGCAGCAACTATAGGGCGCATGGCCCACTCATAACCAAGAGCAGCTGCCAAATGTATGACACCTTGGCCTTCATTGTCCAAAACATGTGTTCCTCTACCTCCTTCATGAACTTTACAGATTAGCCACTCATAAAGTCTATCCTTAAACAAACTTTGAATCAATCTATCTCTAGGGTTCATGTGATCACTATTGAAGGCCAAAGAAGTCTCATCAACCCTTCCCCAATCTTTCCCACTGTCACATCTCATTGAATATATGGTCCTTTTAAGCTTACATTTATCACAATCCTGAATAGAACAATCCAGCCATTTCCTCACCTGGGCCAAATTTAAAAGTTTTGCTAGGCGCATTTGAATGCGCGCTTCATCTTCTGGTGCATTTTTAATAGCCATAGGAAACACATTTCCTGAAAGTTTTTCACGATATTCAAACTCCCTCACCTCACTGCAGGCTAACCTATCGCTGCAGGTGACATAAAATGGAACTCGTCCAGGAGCATGTTTAGGAGTTTGGCATCTGATGACGGTATCAGACAGAACTTCAGCAGAAACCTCAACCTCACCAAACATACATCCCCACTTAATCTTACTAGATAGCTCCTTGCTTACCAAAAAATTACCAACAATTAAAACCTGAAACAAAGAATAGGGAAGAAAAAAAAAGGCATAATTTAATATATTACATCCTCTAGCATCAACAACTAAAGGAAATAAGCATGTCCTGATTTCCCCATGATTTTTAAAATAGGCAGGAAAAATAGCCTCTAACTGAAGTATACGCACCTTTGTTCTATCCTTTGATGTATCCTCTGTTGTATCCCCAGAATAGGTCCAATCTGGTGCAAAATCATGAATTGTAAACACCTGTTGTTGGGAAAGAGAAGGGCCCAAAGAATTGATCTCCAGCTGCATATGGTGTGATAAACTGGATACTTCCTTCTCGTCATTTTCAGCATCAAGTGTATTTGTATTCCAATAATTGCCAGAGTCCGAACCCATCAAGGAATCATCACAATCCACACCAATTTCTTTATCCATCCATCTCCCAAAGCTGTCAAGTTTCTTCAGCCCAACAGTTTCATTATTATCTTTGCCACCATCTTCAGATTTCTTTTCAACATGAATGGTTGAAGTTACTACCACATGAGGATCTGAACAATTCTGAACCTGAGGACGAACTAAATTGGAACCACGCTCTTGCAGCACCTGGAACAAGGTGAAAGTCTCACTTAGGGAAATTCTACCAAGGCAAACATTCATCTAAAATCCATAAAATAATTTTGCGCCAGACAAATAACTGACAGGAAAATTTACATTCAATTTGATATTACATTTTTAACTGAGAGACCAGAAGGAACACACAGATCAGTACAATTAAAATCACATGATATATAAACATTAAAACGCATGAAAAATCATACATCAACACTGTTGCAGAGTACTCTCTGTCACTATTTCTCTTATTGTTTTCTTCTTTTTTAATAGGTAAATACAACTACTGCACTCATACAGAATTGAACCATGACATATTTTACATGCATGTGTGGCTTGACGCCTTTTTAATAAGTTTTATACTCAGTTTTAGTCAAGTAAGAAATCAAATAGGAATAAATAGAAGATATGTAAAGGCTGTTGACTGCACGAAACAAACCTGAACTACTCCCTGAGAAGCAGCCATCAATGTCTGGTTGTCTTTGTCTGTGATCAATCTATTTCCACAAGTTACAACATCTTGAACAGAGCTATCAGTATCCAATCTAGCATCCGTTAACCTACGGGTTATAAAGTCAGCTCCAGTAGGATGTTTAAAAAATTTCTGGCCATGCACGCCATCTGTGACGTTCAAGCTATTAATTTCAGCCCAGTTGGATGATTCGGAACCATGATATTTAGATCCAGAAAACCATATATCGGGGGAATTCCTTGTTATTTCTGGAAACCCTGAAAGCAGCACAACAACCTGATCACATCTAGTAAATTCCCAAAAAATTTTTTTTTTTTTTTTTGATCAGTAAGAAAAAAATATATTAAAAGAACCTCAAGAAAACAAGAGGCCAACGAAAGAATACAGAGAGGGACACAAACAAAGAGAAAACACAAGAGAAAACAAAAAGCAGATAGAGCAGATAAGAACTAAATACAATGAAGAGAACTAAGGAACATAGGGATAGAATCACTAGAGGTGAGTCCCCAAGCCCTAGACCAATCAAAAAGAGAGCCACTAAAATAAGCGAGCAATTGGTCATCGGATTTGTCCCTGTCCTCAAAAGTGCGCCAGTTTCGCTCCCTCCAAATACACCACATTAAGCACAACGGAACAAGGTTCCAAACTCTAGAGGAGTGCTTTCCAAACCAATTCCACCAACCGAAGAGCGTGTCTGCAATCGATCTTGGCAGAACCCAAGAGACTCCAAATGATCTAAACACCAGGCTCCACAACTGAAAAGCTTTTCCACAGTGAAGAAGCAAATGGTTCACCGACTCCCCATTACAGCGACACATAATGCACCAGTCAACAAAATCGAAGCCTCTATACCGCAGATTATCCCCTGTGAGAATCTTTTCCCAAGTTGCAGTCCACACAAAGAAAGAGACGTGCGTAGGAGCCTTAACCTTCCAAATACCTTTCCAAGGAAAGATAATAGGCAGGGGACCTCGAAGCTTATCATAGAAAGAACGGACGTTAAAGTCCCCTTTCTTTGATAATTTCCAAATCATACGGTCACCATGCTCTGAATGAGGTAAAGAAGAACCCAAGGTATGAAGGAAATCAACCACGACCCCCGCCTCCCAATCATTTGGATTTCTAAGTAAAGGAACCTTCCAACTTCTCTCATTCCCCAACCGTTCAAGAGACGATGCTACCGAAGCCTCTCTACAAATGGCAATCCCATACACAATCGGGAAGGAAAGGTGGAGTGGTAATTCCCCACACCACTGGTCCGTCCAAAACTTCACCCTATTCCCCACCCCTACCTCAAACCGGATGTGTTGGCTAAAAACCCCCCAACCTTTACGGATACTTCTCCATAAACCACACCCATGAACACCCCTACCAAGTTTGGAAGACCAACCCCCCCATTCTTCCCCAAACTTCAGAGCCACAACCCTCCGCCAAAGACGAGTCTCCTCTACCCCAAACCGCCACAACCATTTCCCTAGCAATGCTTTATTAAAAGTAGTAAACTTCCGAATACCCAAACCACCATTACCCTTAGGAGTACACACCTTATCCCACCCCACCAAATGAACCTTCGATTCCCCCCACAAGATGTCCCTCTGAATCTTCTCAATCTTGTTAGCCACATGAGAAGGAATGGTAAAAAGGGATAAAAAGTAAGTAGGAAGGCTAGAAAGCGTGCTCTTAAGCAGCGTCAATCTACCCCCCTTAGACAAATACAACTTCTTCCATCCCGCCAATCTCCTCTGAATATTCTCCAAGATAGGATTCCAAATAGAAGGCGATTTATGGGAAGCCCCCAACGGCATTCCAAGATAGGTCATAGGCAAAGACCCAATCCGATAGCCCAAAATATCTGCCAAGGCTTGAACATTATCAACCTCCCCTATAGGAACCAATTCACTCTTCGAGACATTAACCTTCAAACCTGTCACAGCCTGGAAGCAAATGAGAAGCATCCGCACATGAAGGATCTGATCTACATCCGCATCACAGAATAGAATAGTGTCATCCGCAAACAGGAGATGCGAGACACATACCCCTTCCCCCCGACTACCAACTGCTTGAAAACCCCTGAGTAAGCCAGCATCTTCAACCTTTTTCAACATCCTACTAAAGACCTCCATCATAACCAGGAATAACAATGGAGAAAGCGGATCCCCTTGTCTTAGACCCCTCGTGCTCCCAAAGAAGTCAGCAGGCGTCCCATTAACCAAAATGGAGAACTGGACAGTTGAGATGCAGGTGCGAATCCATCTACACCACTTCTCCCCAAATCCCATTCTCTTCAAAAGATCTATAAGAGCCTCCCAATTCACATGATCATAAGCTTTCTCAATGTCAAGCTTACAAATAACCCCCGGAATCTTACTCTTCACACGACTATCAACACACTCGTTAGCAACAAGGACAGAGTCAAGAATTTGTCTACCTCCCACAAAACTATTCTGAGATTCTGAAATCAACTGGTCTAAAACCTGTTTCAACCGATTTGTCAAAACCTTCGACAATAACTTATACAAGCTCCCCACCAAGCTGATAGGCCTAAAATCTCGGATATTAGAAGCATCGTTTTTCTTGGGAATAAGAGCTATAAAGGTAGCATTCAGAGATTTCTCAAACTTACTATGAAGATAAAACTCCTCAAACACTGCTAAAACATCACCTTCCACCACTCGCCAACAATGGTAGAAGAAAGCCAAAGAGAAGCCATCCGGACCTGGAGCTTTATCTCCAGCCAACTCATTAAGGGCTAGAAGAATCTCCTCCTTCTCAAACCTCCTTTCAAGCCAGTCCCTTTCCGACTCATCAATCCGGTCAAACTCCAAGCCTTCCACGAAGGGCCTCCACTCTTCTGACTCATGGTACAAATTTTTATAAAAGTTTACTACCTGAGTAGCTATCTCACTTTCCTCCTCATAGATCACCCCATCCACCTCCAGAAAACTCAGATGGTTAAACCTTCTACGGGAATTAGCCATCTTGTGGAAAAATTTTGTATTATTATCTCCTTCCTTAATCCATAACATCCTAGATTTCTGTCTCCAAGAGATTTCCTCCAAAGAAAGGAGATTCTCTACCTCGGATCTCGCCTCAACTCTCTCACAGGACTCTGCATCAGAGAGGCCAAACTCCTCTTCCTTGGCATCAAGACATTTCAAAGTCTCTAATAATTGAGACTTTTTGCGACCGACATGGCCAAACTCCACACGGTTCCACTGGACGATGTCCTCCTTCAAAGCCTTCAACTTTTTGGCAAAAACAAAACTAGGCGTGCCATGGAAAGAGTGACGATTCCACCAAGACTGGACTTTATCGATAAACCCATCCGTCTTGAGCCACATATTCTCAAACCTAAACGGGCTTTTCCCCCTTGCCATTCCCCCAACCTCCACTTGAATTGGGAAGTGGTCAGAAACAGGGCGAGGTAAAATCCGTTGGGTCACATCTGGAAAGTGCTCCTCCCAATCATGGGACACCAGAACTCTGTCTATCCTAGACATCAAAGGCCGAGCCGACCCTCTAGACCACGTGTAGCTCCCTCCCTCCAAAGGCAAATCAATCAAATTAAGGTCCTCGACGAACTCCGAAAAAAGTTCCATAGCCGGGGTGAGACGAGGATTACCCAATCGTTCACTAGGGAAGCGGATTATGTTGAAGTCCCCAATACAACACCAAGGGACATTCCAAAGATGATGCACACCAACCAGCTCATCCCACATTAACCCTCTCGCTGAGTTATCTGTAAGGCCATAAACCCCCGAGCACGCCCAAATGAAACCGTCCCCCACCCCTTGCCACTGAACCGACACAGAGAAAGAACCCACCAGCACCTCCTTCCTCTCTAGGACCCTCCTATCCCACATCAGAAGGATCCCACCGGCTGTCCGGACAGCGTCTAAAGCCACCCAATCCACAAACGGGTAGCTCCACAAATTCCCCACCATCTGTCTATCCAAGCCTGTAAGCTTAGTTTCTTGAAGGCATATAACATCACACTTCCACTCCCGCAACAGATTTTTCACTATTAAACATTTCCGACTGTCATTCAGACCTCTAACATTCCAAGAGATAATTTTTAAATTCATAAAGGCTGAAAAATCCCAACTGAAAGTGCAGCTCAACAACCATCTCACTTCCTACCGTCATAATTAACCGAGGACAGCAGGTTCCTCAATTCTCTCTTCCCTTTGTCCTTAAAGATAACAACTTTTCTGGTTGGACTATCTTTCTTATTCATTGCTTTAGCATCCATCATTTCCTTCTCAATCCTTTGTAGCAAATCGATGCAAAGCTTCTCGTGACGGTTCAAAGACAACCCCACCAGTTTACTAAAGCTAGGGAGTCTGTTCTTCACCCATTTAGAAGTGTCCAGAACACTCTCACACCCCACTGCCTCATTACCACAATTCTCGGCTGACAAAGATAAACCAAAGGGGATGATAGACATCAAAGGGATAGGTGAGCTCTCCTCTTCACCCAAACCTGGGTTTGAAAGCGTAAAATCTTCCTCCAAAAAATTACTCACCCCAGGGGCAGCACACAGAGCCATCAAGGGGGACTCCACTAACCTGGGTTGCTCAGGTACAAAATCAACAGTTGGCAAGCAGAGACCACCTTCATTCCCTTCCTTAGCCCCCAAAGGCATAATCCCAGTACTAGAGGTGCTCAGATTGATGTCATTTAAGGCACCCTCACCCTTTGGCCTAGAACACACCCTTTCCAACTCACCAGAACTATTTTCAGTGGAGAAACGTTCTTCCAACTCAACCTGAGATGCCGAGAGCTCGTCGGAGCTAATTCCGACGTCGGAAAGGCCACCGGCGCTGCCCGCGACCCAAAAAATATTATCAAAAAGTTTAAAATAAAAAATTAAGGGAAAAGTACACAAAACCTGCTGTAATTTCTCTGTAAAATACAGAACCCCCCTGAAGTTTCGGATGTAACACTTAACTACTATGTGGTATTTTTTTGTTTTATGTGTAAGCCATTAAATATCCGTTAAAATAAACAGTGAGTTGCTCCTGTGATAACACGTGTCTATATTTAGAGCTGCATTTTCACATAAAACAATACCACAGGGGGTTTTGTGTTACACTCAAAAATCCCAGGGGAGGCTAAATGTTACATAATTAACGGTTCCCACATAAAACAATACCACAAAGGGGTTAAGTTTTACATTAAAAACCCCAGAGAGGGGGGGGGGGGGGGGGGTATTGTGTATTTTTCCCAAAAATTAAAATGACAGTTTACATAAAATGTAGCCAAGAATAAGTGTCTAATAACGAGTAAAGGGAACAATTCACAATGCGGGAATTGCTATTAGGTGACAGTTTCCAGCAAAATATGTTTGACCAGATCAAATAATTGAACCGACTATAACCAATTGTAATGATACTTCACAAGGCCAGAAAAAAATAATAACATATTAACGTTATCTTAGAAATTAAAAGTTTCTCATGGTTTATACTCATCAAAAAGAAAAGATTCTCTTAAGTAAATTCAAAAGCCATAGCAGAAGGAAAAAAGATAAAAACCTAATTCTTAATATAATACAATTCAACTATATTAGTAAAAGTCAAGCATGAATTCATTGCAAGTTTGTAACACAATTTACCCGCAACTTCATGTGCAAGCATAGAAGTGCTGTGCGATGTAGAACCAAAAATAGGTTGTGCAAGCGAAGATGCTCGAGGATCACGCCCTGAATCCACATCCTCAAATTCTGATGATAATCTTCGTCCATTTCTGTCAAATCTGTTTGGACTTGATGGATAAGACGTCTGAACTGTTGAGGCAGGTGAGTTTGCAGGGCATGGTACAGAACAACTTTTAGGGCTTCCAGCCTGTGATCCCGGATCTGCCATCAAGCGAGAGATACCTGACTTGTACCCCTACATAGCATCACAAAGTATAACAGAACACCTAAGCCACATAAAGGAAAGGAAAGTAAAATATAAGAATTCCAGTAAAATCAACTAATCTACATTCAATTTTAATCAGTGATAGCAAGTCTTCACATGACCAACAAACTCAATTATACAGGCCACTAAGCTCAAGCTCAAATGCCACCTCCTCCCCCCCATAGGAATAGGATAGAGGACGAGTTCGTTTAAAACCCATTGGGGATCTGTGTAAATTACCAATAACAAAACACTAATTTTCACAAAAGCATTTTAAATACACCAATTTACCCATTAGGGAGTTTTTAAAATTTTAACAACAATATTTGAAAAACTCATTTAAAAAAAAAACTACAGAATTAAATTAAAGGCCATAGATGAGCATAAAAGCAGAGCAGACCTCTTTTACTTCTCTGTAATGTACAAGAACAATGTGTTCTAAGCACCTGAAGAGAAGGAAAATATATGTCAAAAATGAGAACAAAATACATGTATTAAAATAATTGTTGATGAAATGAAAAATGATATTGCACAGGATACAGAAGAGCTAATAATTCTTGATCTCAGTCCTCTTACTATCTATTCCTTATATAGAAAGGGTAACTACAGTTGTCAAAACCTGAATTGTATCATGAATCATTTTTTTAATTTTTATTTTTATGTATCATGTATCGTATCATATTGTGTATTGTAAGGCACAGATACTTTATAAAATTGATGAAAAAATTATTGATATAAATATATTAATGGTATATTTATTATAAACTTGAAACATTTTGTAAATCTTCTTCTTGAAGACATTCAACATCAAAATCATCATCAAGTTGCAGAGCTCCTCATTTATTTTTTAAAATTTTCCAAAATTTTGGCAAAATAATATCATCTGGCACCTTCAAGCATGGTTTAAAATCCTTATGAGTTTGTGCTAAGTGGTTTTTCATTTGTGTAACTTTGCCCCAATGGCCAAAACCTTTAACCTCCACCACCTATCCTTTCTAAGGTAGAGAACCTTTTTGATGAATGGATAATTTTTACATAGTATTCATTTGATAATTTTTACATAGTGTTCAAACACAGTACACTGGAAACAAAATTTGAAACTTGAAAGGCTTTAAAAATTTTAATCTAAGCAACACTTACGCGTCAAGCATCCAATAGCTTCTTCGCTGGAAGTTCTCATTTTCCTCACCATGGGCATAATAACAATGGAGAACATCCACACTGTTAGCCTACACAAAAACCAGTAAAACTAATTAATTAAGCAGCCCAAAGCTCAATACCAAATGCAATCAACTATAATCCAAAGTGAAGAGATTTACATTGACATTTGGAAAAGTAAATAACTTAACTAAAACAATAGTAACAATGATTGGCCTCCCTAGACAAAGCCTAGCTTGATTAAAAAGCATGAATACAAACAAAATACATTTAATCATCAAGCTTGATGTATTAATAAAATTATCAAAAAATGTGAAGTAGCAGTATTAGTAAATACTAAATACTTGTTGAAACTACTAATATTACACATGCAACAAAACATGTTAAGGGATACATGTCTTAGACATTCATCAGCTGCTATTGTGGATAAAAATGATGTTATACATGAGTTCCATCCTATACAACGGATAAAGCACAAACAAGGCCTAATGATCCCAACTAAGAGACATGCAAATGGATTTTTTTTTTTTAATATTTTTTTTTTGGATGGATAGCATTAGATGTCTTAAATTTGTTGAGGATCCATAGGCCATAGCTGACCCCAAAAAAATTGAGACTAAGGCTTTGTGGTGGTGGTTGTTGTATTAGATGTTTTAAATTGCATTTAGAAATTAGTAGTGAATCATATGACCCAAAATTTCTTTTCTGGGGTTGATGCTAAACACACACCCACTAGTAAAAAGTGTAGTAAATATCTTAATTGTTCCATTGTGAGTGCTTATAAATTTTTTTTTTATAGGTGCGAGTGCTTACAAATAATAGATCCATTTAGACAAAGAACAAATTAATTCAAATACAAAGGAGCCCTATTGATCTATTATTTGGTGTTGCCTGGCAAGAACCATCATCCAGAGAAAGAATGTCTAGCTACAGAAGGTAATGCCCAGGCAAAGGGAGAGTGCCTGACTAACTGTAAACCAAGAAGTCCCTAGTTTGACTCTTAGCTGAGGCATTTCGCGATTTACCCAATGCCTGCTCAGTGGGGGTGTGTAGGCATCTGGGGTTTTGCCCTTCAGGGGTGGTCCCCCTGGACCATACCTTAAGGGGGTTCCTCGTCATAAAAAAATTACTACCAACCCTACCCCCCACCCAAAACAAAAAAAAAATAGTGAACTTACAAATAATAAATTGAACAGCACACCTTCAACTTTTCATGAGCTTCTTTAACGGTTTTTCCATCCTTCTTCTTCCTCCACCGGTAACCATCTTTACGAAAATACCGAATAACTTTTCGATCAAACAGAAACAGAGAACCAGCTGAAAAATAAAAATATTTAGTTGCTATTTGAATGCTAACAGAGAATGATAACATTCCATCTCTATAAGAAGAGTAGCTTGTGCTGTTTGAACAGACAATAGTACATGCACTGGTAAACAAAGTAGTGTTGGATGATTCTGCACAGAGAAAGAAGCAAGAGGGAAATGGTACTTTTCTAAATAGAAAAATATACACATTTTTTATACATACGTATGCAAACACACATGCACATTTATAATATCATATCCCCAGGGCCCAGGGGCCAAAACTTACAAACTAAAAAAAAAAAAAAACCTCACAAAGTAGTAACGAGAGAGGCTATTCAAATATTACTGTTATTATCAGGATTTTAGAAATATCCTTCAGTTAAAAGCATTTAAAGATTTTAATAACAAAAGAGACTCTGTGCATTATAGAGCCAAAAACACCTACTATGGACCCTCCAAATACGCAAAACCAATTGCTACATGCTGAGCCAGACATAAAGTTCACAGCCTACAAAACACTGTCAGACAACAAGGAAGAACCTCGAAAAGAACAATCTTTTACTAAAACAAGAGCACAGTAGCACACAGCAACTCGGAAACTCAAATCACATTTTCTTTGGCTTCCCGGTACTACCTCACATTAGTACGACTCTGTTTAGACTATATTGCAAATAACCACATCAAAATTTGGTTATTGAGAGAAAGGCGCAAAATGAAAATCATTGACCTCTAGCTCTTTTTTTTTTTTTGATAAGTAATCATTGACCTCTAGCTCTTGAATATTTACTTATTTTGAATACTAAAAGTCACACATTTGGCATTCTTGTTGTGGCAAAGTTCAGCCCACATTTGTGCCATAAAACATTACAAACCATATTTTCCACATTATTAATTCCCTATAACTAGATAAATATTTCTTGACCAGAAATCTTTTCCAACACTACCCCATTAAGTTGTACTCAAAATAGACCTACAAATAATTTATCCCAAACGATAAAAGAATCACTTTAGGTATCTTCTAGACAACTTTTTTTTTTTTTTTTTGGTAATTCAGTCATCTGCAATCCTATTGGCACTAAAAGCAACCCATTTAAGCCCAGATCTTATTTAGATATCTCTCAATTATTCTAAATAAGGAGTTTAGTTCCCACATTAGATTTATCAAGGAAAAATATATCTAACGTCATGCATCATGACCTCTCTTGAACGCATATCAAATGTATAAAGCCCAAAACTAATAGGCAAATTGCCAACTCCTGATGTAAGCTTGTTGGGACCAAAAGCTCTGATTGTTTATAAGTAGTTACCACTAACCACTTCATCATGCACATTACTAACGACTGGTCTACTTCTAAATGTAACACATAATCTTCCATGAATTAACTCAACTAAGCCTAAGTTCCAATATCTTATCTTATAAATTGGCTTAAACAAATCAACTATACCATATGCCAATCCTTATCCCCACATATTTACTCCCGTTGTAGTAAAGGATTACTAGATTCTTCATAAATGATAAACATGAGTATTATGTGTTACAAACACCTTTTCCTAGTACTGAGGTGAAAGTGCAAAGAAAAGAAATCACAACAGATCAAGGTTTGAGATGTGACTTGTGCAGGCCTACAATTGGAGTATTCTCTTAAAATTGAGCAGATGGAACACAACAGAGTGGGCACAAAAGCTGATTCTTAGGAAAGTAATAAAATTAGTATGAATTCACAGCCTAACTCAAAGAAGATGGAAAAATATTAAAGTAAATACAAATTCATACAAGAAAATGTAAATGCATCTGTTTATTACAACCAAATGTCCAACAAACAATTGAAATAAGAAACAGAGAAGCATGCTGGTTACAACCTGGAGGCCTAACAGGTGGATCTGACCGTAGCTGAAACCTTTGATGGTTGCGAAGTATTTCACAGATTTCATTTGGCCGAAGCCAACGATGTTGAGCTTCTGTCACTATCCTGTCAAGGTCTGCCAACATCCAGGAGGAGATGGTTAAATACTACATTATTAAAAGCCATTCTTCTTGTAAGGAAAACATGCAGGATAACCAAAATGTCAAAATCACAAACCCCACAATAGGTGAAATTTAGTAAAAGAAAAGCTACTAGATCAACACTCCCAAATCCAAATTGGGTAACAATCACCTTTATAACAAGTATGCTGCATTGTACACATCTAACCTGTTTGATACCAAAGCCATAACCACGAAACTCTTTGCGCTTGTAGCGCATAAGGCATATGATGTATATTTATTCTTTTAAAGAATCAACATCAACATGCACAATGAAGTTCTTAACAAGCGTGCATGCATGCAGGAAATCAAACAGAGTAGCATTCAGCCATTACACACACAGACACAAAAATTAGAGCATGACATTCGCAAAGAATCAAAATGAGACAAAATCCATCAAGAAAACAAAGATTCATATCCTTGAACCATTTACCATTCTTTAACCAAAAATCACATTTGAAATATCAAATTTCTGATCCTCAAGAACGCATACAAAAATGAGAATAAGAGGGAAAAGAAATCATACCTAATGGTTGATTTGGAACGTATCTTTTACTCTCAGCCATAAACCCTAGCTTTCATGAGCGAAGCTCCAAATTGCGAAACCACAAAACCGATTCTGAGCCTGCAAACGAAACCAAAAAATTAAAAAAAAAAATCTCAAAAAAAACGATCAAGAACCAGAGCTTAAAGAACGAAAAAGAAAAGTAAATCCGCAAGAATTAAAGAAATGAGCAAAAAAGGAATTACAGGCAAAGATTTAGGAAGGTTGGAGAAGATGGAAAACCCTAACAGCAATGGTGAAAATGAGAGAAATGCGAGGGAGAGATATGGAGGTGTTTGTGGGTTCGAAGAAAAGAACCGTATTGGAAGAAATAGAAATAAAAACTGTGAGAGAGAAGCGCGTGAAAGGCACTAAAGGGAAGGGGGGAAAAAAAAAAAAAAAAGTTAATAAAGAGAAAAAGAAAGAGAGAGAGATTTAAGTCAATGAAGATTGGTTTGTGTTTACACTGGATTCAGATTATGTCTGACGTGGCAGATGTCGCTTTCTTTCGTTCATCCAAAAAAAAAAGAAGTCGCTTTCTTTCGCACCAAGCCGTAAGCTATGGGATTGGGCCGGGTGATTGGGAAAATTCTTAGAGATTACAATCGATAATGTGCTTTCGCCTCTTACGTGGATTTTATCATGAAACTATATTATGAATGTGAAAGGAATTTGGAATAGTTTAAAATTACTCGGGTTATTATATGGAAAAGTTTAGAATCACACATTTTTTTTCTAACTTTTAGTTACAACAGTAACGATAGAGTGTGATTGATAAAAAAAAATATGATAAATTCGTGTATAAATGATGATTAACTATTTACAATTTATTACGTCAAAATTATGGCAAAATAGTTATAAAATAATTTGTAATTCTAAAACTATTGATAGACCAAGATGTGTTGTTTTAATCCTCATATTGATAAACTTCTTCTTATTTTTCTATCTTTTAATAAAATATAAAATAATATAAAACTTCCTCTTATTCGTATCTTATGAAATAAAATAATATTTATGATTTTATGTGTTTGGATATTAACCTGACATTATTGAGGACTAGAAAGTTGACCGGTGTTCATCAATAATCAACAAAGTAGCAAAAAACTCTTTTTTCAAGTTAGAAATTATGACATGAAATCACAATTTTAGTTATATTTTTGAAATGTGTGGAAAATATTGCTCTTCTATTTATACTTTATCAAAACATGATATGACCACAAAACATGATATGACCATCAGGATGGAGGAATGTCCCTCCTTTCTGCTGCCCTTTGCTCTATTTGGTTGGCTTGTTTTTGTTGTTTTTCGTTAATTTCTTTTAAAGTTCAAAAAAACTACCATTTCAACTCAAAAAATAATAATAGTAATTCACTCGGTTATGATAAGCTAAATTTGTTTTCACCTTTCACAACACATAAGATGTGATAGCCTCCATGTAATAGTCACAATCATTAGGGCCATATTAACTTCTCAAAAAATAATAATAATAATAATAATTAGGCCATATGAAGTACTTCGAGATAAGCATCAACTTTTACCTCATTAATTTACCCGATCTTGTTGAAATCCCTCAGTATTGATAAGAAATGGATCTTTGAGAATTTTTATTCTTCTTCCAAAAAAAAAAGGTTAGTTTGTAAATACCGTTAATAAAAAAAAACAATAAAAAAAAACATGTCAGAGTAAACAATACTCTGAAGATGAAGAGGTTATGAGCTTACCTCATTTTACTAGTGGTTTGCTCTCTATACTTCTTCTTTTCCTTTTCTTTTTTTCCAAAAATTCGATAGTTGGGGGAGGTGGATTTGAACTTTAAAGTCTCCGTTAAAAATACTAAAAGATATCAATTGACCTAAAAAGCTTTTTGATTGTCCCTTATACTTCTAATGTCGCATGTTTACTAATATTATGTTCAGTTTACTCATTAGCTTAATTGCGTTCATTCTAGACTTACCAACCTCAAATCAAGTTGTAACCTCACTGCTCCTTTTCTTATGAGTTTTTCAAAGATCTTTCCCATATGAATTTTTGTTCATAGTCTTAATTTTGAGTAATTATTAGATGTTTCTAGAGTACAATGACGTGGTGCTCTCTCTTTTTACATTTTTTTTGGAGCTAAATAATTAAATTCATAGTGAGATTCACCATAAATGTGAGATGAAGGATTTGGATTCTCTTCATTTCTCTTTGAAATGAAGCATGTCTATATTACCGACAAGATGCATTCAAAATAAATCAAGGGTCCAAGACTTGCCACCTCAATTAAAAATTAAAACACTTAACTGAACAAACTCAATTATGGTTAAACACTCAGTTAACTCAACAAACCCTTCTGATATCAGTATTTCGAAATATCTCTCAATGCTATGCTTCGTTCTCTCAAGTCTCAACCTTGCCATTATTGCTGCACCATAACCATCGCCGAATTGTGTTGTTGGCACAACCATTGCCCAATACATTTTCTCTCTCCGATTTTTTATTGATAAGCTCTGTTTGGTTGCTTGGAAAACGAAGGAAAATAAATTATAATACCGCTATTTTTTTTTTTGGTTGATTTATTGGTGCTAAATTTGGTTTCTTTTGTGTGTGTGTGTGTGTGTTTGTTGTTGTTGATGTTGTTGTTGTTCGTTTTGAGCTTCAGGATTGATTGAAATCAGCTAGTGGGTGTTTTAGCTTTGGGGGATTTATGGGTTGTTTTGATTTGAATCTGTTCCAAAAGCTATGTGATTTATGGGTTGTTTTTATACAAGTTTCTTGAAACTAGATGGAAAATATGGGATTTATGTGTTGTTTTTATAAAAGTTTCTTAAGACTAGGATGAAATGAAATGATCATAAGGGGATGGAAATGAATGGAATTGAATGATCATAAGGTCTCGTTTGGGAGGAGGGAATGGAATGGAATGAAAATAAATGAAAATAATAATTTTAGAATATTCTCTCTTTCCCTTATTTGGGAGTTGTAATGGAAGGAATGGAAAATTCATTTCCTTATTTGAGAGTTTAAGTGGGAGGGAATGAAATGGATAGGAGAAAACACTTATTCCTCTCTATTCCCTTAAAATCTCAAATTTTCATTCCCCCTAAAATTAGGAGGAATAGGAGGGAATGAAATTAAATTTAATGATTTTTTTTATAAAACTCCCAAAATACCCCTATATATTCAACCCTTTATTTTAAAATAGGGGTCTAATAGTAATATTATTATAAAATGATTCCATTACATTCCCTCTATGTTACTCCCAAACAAAATTACTTACATTTCATTTATTTTCATTCATTTCCATTTCTTAATGTTAAAACATCCAATTAAAGTTACTTAATTCCATTCCATTCCTTTATGATCATTTCATTCTATTCCATTCCCTTCCCTTATAAACTCTCAAACGAAGCCTAAGGGAATGGAATGAAATGTATTTAAAGAAAGGAAATGAATGGAAAAGAATGGAATTAAGTAACCTTAATTGGATGTTTTAAAATAAAGAAATGGAAAGGAATGAAAATGAATGGAATGTAAGTAATCTTATTTGAGAGTAACATAGAAGGAATTGAATGGAATCATGTTATGACAATATTACTATTAAACGCCTGTTTTAAAATAAAGTGATGAATATATAGGGGTATTTTGGGAGTTTTAGTAAAAAATTCATTAAATCTTATTCTATTTCCTCCCATTTCTCCCAATTTTGAGGGGAATGAAAATTTAAGACTATGTTTGGTAACAGTTTTTGTTTTCTATTTTCAAAAACTTGTTTTTGAAAATATAATGAAAAAACAATTTTCTTGTATTTTTTAATTAAAAATGTGGGGGAAGATTTGTTCCAAGCCCGCTTTGGGGCCGAAGGACCCGCACGGCTTTGTTATTTTGCAAGAGATGTTAATAGTTTTTAAGACTTGCTCTCATATTGAAGAAAGATGCGCCTCATCGAAGAAAGTTAAAAAAAAAAAAAAAAAAAAAAAATTGAAACGGTTATGAATTCCATTGAGTTTCCCTTACTTTATCGAACAGCCCCCAAAAAAATTCAATTATTTCAACTACATCAAATGATCTTTCAAATTGGTCAAGACTGTCCAGTTTGTGACCGTTTCTATATGGTACCAGTTGTTGTTTCATTAAATTTGCTTCATTAATAGGCTTACGATTTGACTTTGACCATTATGGGCTAGTACCAAGATTGAGTCCTAGACAGGTAGACCTAATTTTAAATGCAGGTACAATAACAATGAAAATGGCTCCTTCTTTAGTGAGATTATATGAACAAATGCCTGAACCAAAATATGTTATTACTATGGGAGCATGTACAATTACAGGGGGTATGTTCAGTATCTTCCCCTAAATTAGTGAATTAGGCGGGATTTTTTTTTATACATTTTTTTACATAATAACAAACAATAATTTTCATAAATTTCATCGTAAATGTGAAATACTTAACTTATAGAGACAAATAAAAGTTTTATACAAATCAAAATGTGGGAGAGATAAAAAAGATGCAAGGTCGTTTGTCTGCTTGGCTAGCTAAACATGGGTTAGTTCATAGATCTTTGGGTTTCGACTACCAAGGTATAGAGACTTTACAAATAAAGCCTGAGGATTGGCATTCCATTGCTGTCATTTTATATGTATATGGTTGCAATTATTTATGTTCCCAATATGCCTATGATGTAGCACCGGACGAACTATTAGCTAGTGTGTATCATCTTACGAGAATAACTTATGGTATAGATCAACCAGAAGAAGTATGTATAAAAGTATTTGCCCTAAGACTTATAAGGCATGAGTGGGACGCATCTTTCTTCGATGTGGGAGCAAGTCTCAAAAACTGCTCACGTCGCTTGCAAAGAATAAAGCCATGTGGGTCCTTCGGCCCCCAAGTGGACAAACTGCTTGTGGGCTTGGAACAAGTCCTCCCCCACAAAAAACATGTTTGGTTAGTTGAAATTTAAAAAATAGTTTTTTGAAGAAAAAAATAGAAAATACTAAAATATGTTGTTACTAAGATTTGAATTCTAATGCTAACTCATTAAATGAGATATATTCATTAACTCAAATGAGTATTTTTATTGACATTTGAAAAATAGAAACTGAAAACAGCTTTTTGCATATTTTCGGTTCCTTCACAAATTGAGTTTTGAGAATAATTTTTGTTTTCTGTCCATTTTGAGTTGCCAAACAAGTTTTTTAATCTCAAAAATAGAAAATTGTTTTTAGAAACAAAAAATAAGGGCAAAAAACAGTTACCAAACATACCCTAAGATTTTAAGGGAATAAAGAGGAATGAGTGTTCCCTCCTACTTATTCCATTCCCTCTTACTTAAACTCTCAAATAAGGGAATGGAGAGTCCATTCCTTCCATTAAATTCCCAAACAAGGGAAAAGAAGAATATTCTAAAATTATTATTTTCATTTATTTCTATTCTATTCCATTCCCTCCTCCTACATAAGGGCTTAATATTTTGTGAACTTGGGATTCTAGAGCTTTGATAACAAAAGAATTTACATAATGAAGAGACATCATATAGGGAAGTGTGGGACAAGCTATATATCATGAGACAAGTTAAAGTGATCAAGCTAAGACTGAAACTTGCAAACTGTGGAGGGGATGTATAGTCAAGAAGCAAGAGACACACCTAGTGTGGAACCATCATGTTATGATGACCTTGTAATCAAGACCTTGTTTGTAATCAAAGTTTTTATTTAGAACACTTGTTAGTATGTGGCCTAGTAATCAAAATGCACATTTTAATAAAATTTTGTTCTTTTTTGAATCAAATTCTTTCTTGTCTACTTCTCGCTGGGATCAAAATTTGATTGTAATGCAACATCAAATTGTTCAACTTGAAGCAATTGGCTTATTTTTTATGAAGTTTGCTTTGGTATTTTTTACTAATGCTTTACATTTCTTTTTTAGATTTCTTGATGAGTCATAAGAAAAATATGATAAGTACTTGATATTATTCTTTTGTGTAATGTGTAATTTTTTTATTGTAGATGTCTTGTACTAGTGCTACATCAGGTCAAAAAGGTTTATTTGCAAGCGTTATAAGCTCCAGCCACAAAAATTAATGATGCAAGACATCCCTTAACTCAAGGAAGTGTTGCAAGTGAAGATAAATAGTTGTTCATAGTTTTGAGCAATTTTTTTCTAGTTTAGGATTGTGTTTTGTAATCTTTAGGACTTGTTGTGACTAAGTGCTCTAATGGTTGTATATACTTTATATGCCAATTGGTTTGTAGCTTGTACTAGTGTTTCTTGAGTGATGATATCATGAGCAATTTTGTTTTTAATAAAAATTTCTGCAGTTTGTGAAATTTATACAGATTATGATCCTCAATTTGTCATTAATCCAAATTTATGCAAATTATGATCCATTGAAAATAAGCTTCAAATTTATGGATCATCATAACTTCAATCTTAAGTAAGAAAATTATAAAACTAGAACGCTTAATCACAACTTGTACCCCTATTTTGGCTAGATATAAACAAAGATGTGCTCTTCTGTAATAAACTAGAAAAACTCAGTTCTAAACTAGAAAAATTACAAAACAAAAGCACTTAATCTCAACACGCGTCAGATTATAAAACATAATCCTAAACTAGAAAAATGACTCAACTTTATGAACAATTTCATTTGATCCACTTGCAACACTTTCTTAAGTCAAAGGACCTCCACTTGCAACACTTCCTTGAGTCAAGAGACCTCCTGCACCATCAATTTTGTCATTGGAGCTTACAACGCTTGATATACTCTCTAGGGGTGATGCAAAAGCAACACTTGCTGATGAGCCTCCTTGATGTGATGTAGAACTTGTAGAAACCAACTACAAAAAAAAAAAAAAAAAAAAAAAAAAAAAACCAATTACACACTACACATATCATAATTCATAAGCTTAGCATTAAAATTATCAAATCATGCATCTAAATTATTATTAATATCAAGGTAAAATGTATAATTTTAAATATCTTTACCATTAAAAGTTATGTAAAACTAATAACATTTCTAGAAATGATATCCTTAGTTTTCTTTTGTGCAATAACGTCATGTGCATATATTTCTTGTAAAAATTGTACTTGTTTATCAATAATAATAGTATATTATATTAATGTGCAAAAACAAAATAGAATGGTGAAAATAAGGATAATTTAGAAGATTACCTCTTGCACTTTTCTTTTCTTTGTTATGCGTTTCTGATGTGCCTTCCTTTGGTTTCGGTATCTTTTCTATCCATGATTTTGTCCTATGCTTTTTATTACGATAAATCTCCATTTTCTTTATCCCTTTTGGTACAATCGTGATCGAAGCACATAATTGATTTTCTTTATCTACAAAATCGGTGGAAGGTCTAATGATGTCTTCTTCTACATTAGCTTTGCAATTCTTGAGGTCACGAAGTTTTTTTTTTCTTTCAAATCTACAATTGCTAAGCTTAGAATATTATGGCCTTCTTTGTTTCACATGCCTCATTTATTAATTGAATATATTTTGGACATAAATCTTGATATTGATCTACATATTCAAGTCGAGTATCTGGCTAACTGTTATGCCTTGGCAATCTTTTCTACTTCTATCTTTTGCATCTCTTCTCCATCTCTTCATGATATATCTATTGAGGATCAACTTGATATCCAATACATCAAGAACTTTCAAACCATGCCTACATAAAATACCAAATGTCTCAAACTTTTTTCAACTACAAGATAGAGTCTCATCTAATGGATTCCACATGACTTCGTATTTTCCATATTGATTGAAAACTCCAACCACAAAACTATGTGTTTGACTCACATTACGTTTTAGGATGGAAAGTGCCATTACCTCTTTAACTTCTGTCTGAAATATATTAAACAACGTAGGCGTGTACATTGTTGCTACTTGGTCAAGCATAGGAAAGCTTTTGAACTTCAATCTTGGAAATTTATGTCTAGAGTTGTATTTTGCATCTAACTCCTTATATCGTTTTTGATTAACAACTCTTTCAAAATAAGTGAAAAACTCTTCTATATTGAGATCAGTATACAAGCAATCATTCAAGTCAGCATTGAAACTCTCACTAAGTTGGGTTGTCTTCATTCCTGCTTTGTGCAAGTTCTCTTAACATATGTTCGGACCCATTTTTCCTTCAATTTAAAAAGATCAACTAGCCATTTATTTTCACGAACATTGTATTTATCCAATATTTCATTCCAAGTTGTAAGAAACTCATCTTCACCATCATACTCATAGATATATGCTAAGAAATCATCATTAAATTGAGACTCATTTTTAAGTAAATGACCAAAATGTCTCTCAGCATTCTGCCACATATGCCAACTACACATTGCATAATATGTCTTAGGTATGACTACTTTTATTGCAACTAACGTTGCTATATCTTTACCTGTGAAAATAATAATTGGCTTCTTTTCAGATATTGTTTCTAAGAAGATCTCAAATAACTATACAAAATATTCAATCGTTTCATCATATACAAGTGTACCTCCAAATACAACAATTTCTCTAAGGTGATTGAGTCTCAAAAATACTCCAAGTGGCCTTGCATCTTTATTTGTACTATATGTTGTATCAAACGTTATTACATCACCAAAGTGGCTATAGTCAATAATCATTCTTGCATCGGTCCAAAAGATATTAGTAATCAACTCTTCACATTTCAATTAAGTAACGAAATAATATGAAGGATTTTCTTTAAATTGTTGACTAAAATATCTTCCTAAGCTAGCAGCTTCCCCATGCTCCATGTCTCTCTGTCGCCTAATGCATAAATAATTTTTACGATCTTGCTCGGTAAAACTAAGATTATCATATCCACCAACTTGCTTACTAAGAAGCTCATAAGATTACTTTAATCTTAATCCCCATTCATATGCCAAATCAATTTCAATAGCATGAGTTGCAGCCATTTTTCATTGTGATGGCATCATGTGTATAGTTGATGAGAGGTGGAGATAGTGGTTATGTTCAGTAATAAATTTATTTACATTTTTTTACTATCTCGATTAAATACAATAACCAAACGTGCTTCACAACCACATCTTGTTTTTGCTCATGGCTTCTTTATATTTTGATCTCGCTTGTCTTTTCCTCGAACTCCCTCCTTTGCATATACAAATATCCTTGAAGTAACCATTCTAGTCTTTTTACATTTATTTAGATACTCTTTTCTAATACTAAAACCAGCATTTCTACCATATTCATTATAAAAATCATATGCAATTCCATTTGCTTCAAACTCCATCCCTTTAAATGGGGTAAATTCCATGGGCACATTATAGAAGGAACATGTACTCCCATTAAAACATCCATCATTATCCCTAAAAAAAAAATGACCATAAATTTATTATAAATTTCATCTATCTTTTTAGTTTTCAAAACAGAGATGATGTTAAAAAAATCCAATTGAACAAACATGATATTGTATTTGGTTTTTTGTTTTTTTTAAACAAAATATGGGTTTCACTAAAATTTTAAAAACTGAAAATAAAGCTACATTGCATCATTTTGAACAATATGTAAGCAATAAAGGTGTCCTCTAATATGTCATATTCCATATATTAATAATGACTAATAAACACAACAATCACTTACCAACCCACATTTGTGTTTAATAAAGATTCAATCTTTATCTCAAAAAAATATATAGATAGACTCCAAGAATCATCCAGCCATTATAAAGATTCAATCTTTATCTCAAAAAATTAAAAATAAAAGTTCAGATAGACTCCAACTAGCATCCAACCACCAAGACAACAATATGAACGTAGAAGAATGATCATATATCAAATAAGATAACCATAAACAACTTTTACTCTTATACCTCTGTTTTGGCAAGATAAAAACAGAGACGTGCTCTGTTATACAAAAGGAATACAACCTTTGAAATGTGTTCCCTCCAAAATAATAAAAAATTTGAACCTTTGAATGTGTTCTCTTCAAATAATCAAATATTGACTCTTTGGTTTTCACTTTTCTCTCCTAAAATAGCTGTGATGCTTTTTCTTCTTTCTATTTGTGTTTTAATTTTTTGTTTTCCAGTAGGCTTTGTCCGGTTGAGTTAAACAATGCTCTAGTTTAAGTGTTTAACTACGGTTAAGATTGATATTGGGTTAAGTTATGAGCTATCATGTTTTTTACCATAGATTTATTTTTAAAAGATCTTGCCCCTTAACGGGACACTCTTCACTTCAAATAGAAATGAAGAAGATCTAGATCTGTAGAGTTACCACGTCACTTTGCTCCAAGGGCATTTTGGACACAACACATGGTTGGCCTTAGGGAGTACGCCTTAGCCAAGTGGACTGGGGCGGAGAAAATGAGTCACCACCTAGTTTTATGGTCTAGAAACTATGTATATAGCGCCCTTACATGTAAAGACTAATCTTACTACCAAAGTATGGGTTCGAAATTGAGGTACAATTTTGGGAAGGTGCTAGGCACCCAAAACTGCCCGACCGATGGGTCGGCTTCCACTCATTGTGTCTTACGTCTTAATCTCATTAAAAACACATTCAACATTGCATTCTATACTCACACACGTACTAACATACATCTAGCAATCAACATGGCATCTATCCCACACTCATTCATAGCATAAAACCCTACTATTCATCTAGCAATATATATCCAAAGGCAGCAAACACATCACAAGGCAGTAGCATCAATAAGGCATTTAATCAAGCATAATCAATCATTCAAACCTAGCATCTTGGTATTTATCAATCAAGGAGACCAATCATCATATTCAAAGATGCATGTTCATATTCATATGCATGACTTATTTTCACTTACTTCGCTGCACCATAACACCTCAGCACCTATACATCAATGCATGTTCATGTGGTTCATCAAAGTCATAAACCCTAATCATCAATTCAATAATCAAAGCATGTGAAGCATGTTATTCTACTAACCTTAATGCTAAACATGTGAAAACTAGATTCAACAAAGCTTAAACATATGATTAAAACAAAAAAAAAACAAATAAAAAAAATCAAGAACCCTAAATCTGCATTTTTGGGCATGAGAATGCGTACGCAAACATAAGTATGCGCATGCATACCGCCTAGAAACACAATTTTAAAGCAAGCAACAAACAACAATCAAGCAAAACCTAGCATGATTCTAATATATAACCAAACAACCTAAACTAAAAAAATAATAATAATAAAATAAATAAATAAAGATAAACAAAAGAAAATCTATTCATAAACATGCATTGGATCTAACAACAAATAAGAGCAACATTTAACATATCAAAACATGTTCATCAATATATCCAATCATTCAATTCATTAATCAAAACATAATGATACACAACAAATCGAACCCAAACAAATCAAATCATATTTCTAAGAATATATAACATATAAATACAATTAAGAACAACAAGAACACAAAAATAATCCAAATCAAGGAAAAACCATGAAGAGAGACTCACCTTACTTATGGAACACAATTTAATTGATATTTAACCGGCCCCTCAATGCCTATACAAAAAGATTCAATGAGAAAATCAAGGCATTCAAAGTATTCAATGGTCCATTAGTAATCACAACTCAAAAATAAAAAGATGTTCTTGAAAAAGTTTTAGAAAAAATGTTTGAAAAACATTTCTTGGAATGAGATCAATAGTTTTTGCCTTAATGAATAATAGAGAGAAGTTTTGAAGAACCAAAAAACGTGCTTGGTGGTTGTGTGTCCAAAAAATTAGAGTTAGAAAAAAGTTTTGGAAGATTTTAGGTGAAAAATCAACTCTCTCTTGCTAGGATCTGAGTTCGGAGGCATAAGGTTGTATTTATATGTTTAAACTAGGGTTTTCAGGTTCATTTAGAGGGTTTTAGACGTTCCAAAGGGTCTAGGAGCCCGGTCCCATCAAAGAGGGATGCTTTGGGCCCTAATAACTAAAGTTCTAAGATTCTAGAAACCCTAATTCTGACAGCTCTAATGGTTTGACTTCAAACGCTCATAACTCACTCAGTTTTAGTCCAAATTATGTAAAAATTGTGTTTAAAATTGAATCTCAGGATGTCTACTTTCCAATGAAATAAACCTTACTAAAAAATTCTTTGTAGATCAAAAGTTATGGTCAAAATAATGAGCAAAGGTCATTTTTCAACATCGTTTTCAAAATAATTTGAACATTTTCGAGTTGTGATTACTTCCAAATTATCAAAATAATTTCAATAACCTTTTGTAGACATGACAAACTTATCATTGAGACCGGAGATTAAAATTTATTAACCCGGGTATAAAATGAGGTGTCTACAAGCAACCGATAATTTTTCCTAAATTTTGGTTGTATTTAATTTTTTTATTTAGCTTTTGTTTTGAAATCTCCATAGAATTTTAGGTTATGTTTGGTAACCGTTTTTGTTTTCTATTTTCAAAAACTTGTTTTTGAGAATATAAAGAAAAAACAATTTTCTTATATTTTTGAAATAAAAAACATGTTTGGTTAGTTGAAATTAAAAAGATAGTTTTTTTGAAGAAAAAAATAAAAAATACTAAAATATGTTGTAACTAAGATTTAAAATTTAATGTTAACTCATCAAATAAGAAAGATTCATTAAATTAAATGCATATTTTTATTGACTTTTGAAAATTAGAAACTGAAAACAGCCTTTTGCATGTTTTCAGTTTCCTTCACAAATTGAATTTTGAAAACAGTTTTTGTTTTCTGCCTATTTTGAGTTGCCAAACAAGTTTTTCAGTCTTAAAAATAGAAAATTGTTTTTGAAAACAGAAAATAAGGAGAAAAAACAGTTACCAAACATACCCTTAGATTCTTAAACCCAAACTCTATACACAAAAAACCCCAAATTGTCCCAAACCCTCTGCGCCAATGGTCACCCTCCGCACCTTCTTTACCACAAATACCATGCATCACCAACAAAGCCACAAGTTCTTGGGCCAACGCCTTCACCAGTTGCTAGTGGCAATTTGAGAATCTCTTCTGCAATGTCGTAAGTTCCCAACCCTATACACGCCTTGCTAGATCTCAAATCTCAAATGTCCACTTTTCATTGTCGTACGCCAAGAAACTTTTTTCTGTTGGCGGGAGAAGTAGAAGCTTTATTAAGTGGATGAAACTTTTTATTAGGACTGGCGAAGGACTTCGTGGTAGGTCATTTTATGGGGTTCGAAATGATGTTTGCAACTAGTTTCCATGTTGATCTCATTCACGTAGTGCTTCACGCGCTAATGGTGAGAGAAGTACAGTTTTCTACTTACTATTCGTTGTTGGATGAGTCTATGGCGTCCGGGTTGTTCACGAATCAGTACCATTTTAGCTCTATTTGCTCTTGGGAGTCGGAGATGGCTTTATGTGGCTTTGTGAGATTTTTGGTCATGTTACGGTGTTTAATATACTTGATTGGATATAGTATACTTTAGTACATTTCTTTTTTTTTTAAGGATTTTTGTATGGTAATCTCTCTTATCAGATTCGGTCTATTTGCCTCGAAAGGAAAAGGAAATGAAAGAATAAAGAGGCAGGAAATGAAAGAATAAAGAGGCGTGAGAAAGTTTCAAGCAAATGGAGGAAGATGGATTTGTAGTTTTCTTTTCCAAATCCCTTTGCCTCTCAAAGATGGTTTTCATAGCCTCCTCCTCCATCTGCATCAACCTTTCTTGGACCTTTTTATTCTTTCATTTCTTTTTTCTTTCAATGCAAACCAAATGTAATTAGAACAAGAGATTACCACCCAAAAATCCAAAAAAAAAAAACATGCACCAAAGTATCCCATACCCAATCAAGTATACAGAACACTGGAACATGACCAAAAAGCTCACAAAACCACATAAAACAATCTCTGATGCATGGAAACAAATAGATCCTAGTCTATTCATGATAGATCTAATAAATGTCATGGATTGATCCAGCAACAAGGAGCAAGAAGAAAACTACTTCTTGTTCCACCGTCAGTGTGTCAATCGCTACATGAACAAGATTAACATTAAAACTAGTTGCAAAAATGTCTTTGTTTTACTCATCTTAACAAAAAGCTCCGTCCATTTAATTAAGCTTCTACTTCTCCCACTAATGGTGGTAGAAAGTTTTGTGGCGTATGACAATGACCCTAGCGAAATAAGCAGATAATTTTTGAGATCGAGCAAAACTTAGTTATAGTACTTACGTACTGTTTCTTAGGTTACATTTTTAAGATTTTACCATGTGAATTTTTTTTCATGGAATGAAAGTGTATTTTTTAGTTAAGTAGTCATTTGGCTGAATCTTAAAAAAAGAACTTAAACAAATAACACCTAAAATACTGTACTTAAATTTTGTCCTTTATGATCCAACAAGACATGTACAACCGTGGTTAGTGACTTACGGCATTGCATAAGTGGTCCTTGTTGCCAACAACTACTGATGAAGGCCCTAGGCCCAGGAACTTATGGCTTTGTTGTTGATGTGTGGCTTTGTTGGTGCTGGTTGTCGAGAAGGTGTGGTGGGTTGCAGATAATTGGTTGGTGGTGTTACAGTTCAAGGTGTAAGAGGTGGCCATTGGTAGATAGTTTAGGACAATTCAGTGTTTTATGTATAGAGTTTTGGTTTGAAACCCTAAAATTTTATGGAGTTTTGAAATCAAAAGGTAAATTAAAAAAAATCAAATAGACTCCACTAGAATTTATATATAATCTCAAGAAAAACTCAATGGGAAAGATCTATGAGAATTTACTGTTTTTTTTTTTCTTTCCTTTTCAATACGTTTCTTCTTTTTTTTTTTGAAAAAAAAAATCAGAAAAAGTTTTTTGAATTTTAAATATTATTCAAAAAATACCAAAATTGTTTCAGGACACTTTTAATGGCAACTCCTCTAACGAAAGTGGATGAAGTGACCGAATTGAATAAAATTAAAAGTTAAAATAGACTCCAAAGGGAACTAGCAAATGAAGGAAAACATGTATAAGTTTCCTATGACTCCTTATTCCAAATCAGCCAAAACATTATTGTCACCATTCTAAAATCCACTTGCAAATATCCATAGATCCAACATTGGAAAGAGTAAGAAGAGAGAAAGCAAGTTCAACCAAAGTGAAGGAAGAGATGGAAGGAAAAAGTGAGAGAAAGAGGCTTGATAAAATAATAAGTCACAACTTTTTTCATAATTTTTTCACAACTACTAAATGATAAGTTGTTAGTAGTAAACAATAAAGTGGTGTCATTGATGGACACATACAAGAATAAATAACATGTACCAACTCAATTACAAGTTGTTAAGCATATAATAAAATAGTGTCAATAATATGCTCATATTTTTTTTTTTTTAGAACCTAATAATATACTCATATGAGAATTACTCCCTCCGTCCTATTTTTTTTGTCCTGTTTGAAAAGTCAAATTTTTTAAGGGAACATCGTTTATTGTCTTGTCTACCTTTTAAAAATGTATAAGTTTCCAAAACTACCCTTAAAAAAATTTATCAAAAAATTGAATTAATAAATTAATAGGGGTATAATAGGAACATTGGTAAATTAATGACTTTTATTTTTAGAAATAGGATAATATTTTGGGACATTTCAAAATGGAATAGAGGACAAAAAAAATGGGACGGAGAGAGTATTAATAACACCAACTCAACGTGACAAAATATGGGCCCAAATATTTCCAAAACCCAAATAAAAGCACACATAATAATCATAATTAAATCTGCATGAGCACATTTTCATTGCTTTCTTTCCTCTTAACAATGAAATTTTTAATAATAAAAAGTGTTCGTATTATTTTTAAATAATTTTTTCACCTACCTTAGTGAAATAAGCAAGGTAAAATTGTTTATTAGGGTAGTCAGCTAATCACTAGTATTTCTCTTTATAAATTATAAGCAATGATCTACTGGCATGCATGAATTAATTGCCTCATCTTATGGTTGCCCACAAGACCTTCATCAATGAGTCATATTATGAGAGACTACAACCTTGTCCCACTAAGGTTATGTTGGACCAAATCCATGTGAATAAATGAGACTGTGTTGTTGCCTCTCAAAATGGCAATTCATTTGATGATATTGTTCCTACTAGGGCGAGGGTTTTTCAATTGGAGTTGCCACTTATTTTAAATTACAAAAAAAAAAAAAAAAAAAAAAAAAAATTCATAATGAAAAATGAAAAATGAATTTGACATTTTATTGTTTGAATGAAAATTTACATTTGATAGAAAGATAGAATAAACATATTACATTGGTCCTAGATGCATTTTATTAACAAACTTCATACCTCCTTTGAACGCCACTCACTCCACTACTCTCCTCCTAAAAGCATCACACTTCGTAGCAAATCACCACAACTATTATATAAATTCTTCCCCCAAACCTTCCCAAAGAAAATCTTGTTACACCTTTTCAATACGCCTAGCAATGCTTGAGAGAGAGAGAGAGTTCATTTGGGATGGGCTGAAATTTTCAGTTTATTTTTACTACTATTCATGAGTTTCACTATACTTTTTGATACTATTCATAGATTCTATTATACTATTCAACTTTTTTTTCTACACTTTCAACAAAAAGTTTCCAGATTCAGCTAAATAAGTTATTCCCAGATAGACTTTTAGATTTAAATATAGCAAGATTACTCTCTTTATTAGAGTCAGCCTACCCCCTTTAGAGGTATATTTTCTTCCAACCCACAAGCCTTTAGTTGATGTTATTCTAATCAGGCAATCATAGGATAGTTTTAGTTGCTCTACTTCTCTTAAAAAAACCAAAAAAATTAAATCAACATACTCCTTGCATACTTTTGTGCTTGGCAAAAGTTAAAACAAGTCCACCCACGCGACTTATGACAAAATTCTCAATGATAGACAATATAGTGACATCAATAGTGAATGCATGAGAAAATCAACAACTTCCCACCTTAGTAGTTGTTAAAAAAGTTGCAAAAAATATAGTGTCTACATTACTTAAAGTTAAAAACACTAAGAAATACAGAGCTTCACCATTACATTGTAATTGGCTTGACTTCAATCGCCTCAACTTCTAAATAAAGAAAATCAGAGATTGATTCAATGGAAGGTTACTAATGGCCAATTGATAGACATACTCCACAAAACTTATTATCACTGTCAGAACAACACATTCCTTAAAATACAACAAAAAGAATTTCCAAAATAGTTTGAAGATGCTTATCATCCTTACTCAACTTTCACTTCATGCTTCGGTCCTGCTTTTAAAGATTCATCCTAAGAGAAAAAAGGATAAGGACAAAAGCTTGTTAAATTGCAAATAAAGGATACACCTTAGACCCATCTCATATGACCAACCTTTTTGCAAGCGAGTGTATAAAAATAACAAACCATATATTATTTTACAAGTGATCAAGAAAATTGATATATCAGGTTTTAATGACTAGGGACACAGAGAAAGTAAGAGAGCTATGATGAGACATATTTATTACCAACCTTAGTACAAATGTATACATAATGGACATCAGGGTTCTTTCCAAGCACTGTTTCCACGGAGCTTCCATCACCATCTAATGGAACAGGATCAGTCAGCTTCCATTTAGGATGTTCAGCGCTTTCTTCCAACTCAAGTTTCTCTGCATGTGTTAAACAGTTAGCTCGATTCAGAGTATTATATATCATATTTTCTTGTACTTATGAAATTCATGAGGAAGATTATATTGGAGTTTTCCAAAACAAAATAGGAATACTACATAGGCAGCAACTGATGTAGATAGTAGAAACACCTGACCCTCTTTAGTAAGTAACATCTCACCCAGTAGTAATAAAATATATATAATGCATAATGCAGGAAACATTTGGGTGGAAGATTAGTTTTCTAAGTTGTAACATATCATTGTATCACAAGCTTATAAAAAACTTGGCACACAATTATTTCTCTTTTGCAGAGGGGAATTGGGTAGCTGCCTGGAGATAAAGAGAAGAGGGCTTACTTAAAGTCTACTTGGAAAATTGACGTTGTCAATAATAACAACAAAAAAAACAACCAAACCCAATGGAAAAAATATAATGTGTCTAAAATGTCCAAAACCACAGTAGTTCCAATTTTAGGCATCATAGTCCCACGTATAAAATTGGTGAATGTGAACCAAGAATCTCACCCTCAACGTCTAATGTTCAATACTTCTTAAGGTTATCCTCCCCCTTTCCCCCCAAAAGATAGAGAGAACTAGAAAAAGCAAGAAAGCAATGACAGTGGAAACCAGGCTGAACTGAGAGCCTGGGGAGACATACATCTCATTCTTGAAAGAAAGAAAGAAAAGAAATGTAACAGATTATGATAATAACTAGAATAAAACTTTAATCCACCTATCACATGGAGTTTTATTGTCCACAAGCATGAATCTTTCAACAAATTAAGGCGATAAATTGGAGCTCCATATGTGATCTGCAGCATTATTGAGACTAGTCAGATTAAAAAAATATATATGCAAAGACGTATTACATCCCAATAGCTGTTGTAGCTCAAGCAAATGCTTGAAAGTTATGAATGAAAAAGAAAATAGAAGGAAGAGAATAAGGTATAGTAACTATATTTACCAAAATATACACTCCTTTATCCTTGAGGACCCTATAGTTTGTCATCAACTGCTTCAATAATGGTGAACAGATCAAGCAAAAAAAAAAAAAAAAAGAAGCAAATGTTTGAAACAATTGTACACTATTGTTTATGGTTTATGTTTACCTCCAAACTTCCTCAAGCATCTTGACAGCATTTTGTCTTGAATTATTTCCACACTATGGACAAAAAATTGCTATAAGCATGATTTCAATAAAGATTGAATCATCACAAACATGCAGCACTCACCAGAAGAGAGTCTAGAGTCCCTGAAAGACCATACAAAACAATTATAAAAAAAATACATCAGCAAATGAAATGAAAAGCCAAAACAAGAATAACAAGCAACCCAAATGCTGTGCATAAAGCAAAGAACCTTTGTCAACAATGGCGTCGAAGGAACCTGTCTGAAAAGCACTCATATCTCGAACATCCATTGTCATGTCTACCTACTAATTAAGGAAAGCACAGCTGCAATACACAGAAGAACTTCATTGCAGAAAACTTCTAACAAAATCAAAAAATTTCAGTACAAAATTCATAGAATTTGTACAAGTACTGCATTTATTAATCTGTTGACTATTGTGGTCCAAACCATTACATAGTCACATTAGGCACTAATTTCTAAAGGTGGTCATACAAAGCAAGGTCTGAGAGAGGTGAGAGAGGTTATTGGTTAGTAGCTTTACACCTAATTTGGTTTATTTATTTTTTTAGAGGGTTGATTCCTGGACTTGAACCCATGACGTGTCGCTCTTGGTGGAAGGCACTTGCCATCAAACCAAGACCCAACCTATATTAGGCATTAATTTCTAACTGAGACAACTAGGCTCATAGCAGTGGAAGTCTTATGCTTCTTTGTCTCATCTAAACACTAGCAAGTGTTATTTTAGAATAGGTCCACGCCCTGTTTGGACGCGATACCTGTTGTACCACATTTTGTATATTTAGTAGGTAAAGGATCCATATAAAGGCAACTTCTGTACAGCTATTGACACACAATAATATACGGCGTTTTCTTAGTTTTCTTGCAACAAGCATAAATTATAACACAAATCAAGTAGCACATTAATTTACAAGTGACAGAGGTCAATTATCCATTTGGGTTTTAGTTAGCTCAACTACTAAATCCTCTTGAGATCAAATCTTGCCTACAAAAAAAAAAACTCGTCGATTTTTTGAGCTAATGGTAAAGAGCTATCATTATGACATGTACCCAATAAGTCTCAAATTCTATTGTGTGTGTGTATATATATATATAGAGTTGTAACAATTCATTTAGCACATAAATATACAAGTGACTTAGGCCAGTTCACCGTGGGTTCCAGTTAGCTCAATTGAATTAAATGATCTACTATAAAAAAAATTGAAACACATTAATAAATAGCTATCATCATCGTGACCAAAAAAAGATTTAAAAAAAAGGATACATTTGAGTTGTGGACGAGTAGAGTGTTTGTTGCGCATAGCGTCAATGACAACAGAGGAAATATCGATGTTGACAACATCCTCGTACCCATCATCCACCATGTCTTGGCTAAATGCTGTGAAATTAAAAATTAACAATTAAAAAAAAAAATCTTTCAAAACATTGTAAATTAATATACTTAAGAGATCATAGGGATCGTGAGAGAGAGAGAGAGACCTGAGTTGCCACATCCGACAACGAGGACAGGATGGTGGCGATGTGGGATGTAGAGATGGATGAGAGGAGCTAAGGAAGGGTATTTCTGGTACCAATCGAAGCTTGATGACTCGTTCGAGTATCGGGTGTCCCAGTACCATGCTTCACCGTATGCTTGTGTTGAACTTGAACATGTCCCCATCGTCATCTTTCCTTTTCACTCTTTCTCTCTCTCTCTCTCTCTCTCTCTCTATCAAAAACTCTTAATTGATTCAGTTTGTCATTACTTCGATCATGTACTGGTGGGTAGGCCTAATGAGTGTTTTTTTGGGGGGCCGGTTTCGGGTTATGGGCTTATAAGGGCTGACTCAATCTCAGTCAGGCCGGCATATCTATTTCTATGGTATTGCTTGCTGATTTAGCTGAGAGTCTACTGGCCATTGTAGAACAAAGTATCGAAGATGGGAAGAGTTAACAAATTGATTTATGAAATAATTTTAGATACTTTTATGGAAAAATAAAAAAATAAGTAAATTTTTTTAGCTATTCTTCATATTTTTCAGAACTAAAACTTTCTTAAAATAGATATTACCTAGACTCATTAAATATATTAGTCTCATTACACACGCTTTGTGTGTAATGAGGCTTTTATTTTTATTTTTATAGTGTCATAATTTTCAATTATTCTAATTTAAGTTTACACATTTTCTAACTAATATTGTGTATTTAGAACTACTAATACAAACAGGAGTGTTATGAGACTAACTTCATAAGATGAACAAATATTACACATTTATTTTTTGTAACCCAAAAAGACTTATGTTTTTATTTTATATATATAGTTTTTATTTTGAAAATCTAATTTATATGTGGATAAACTGATAAAGTAATTTGAAACTTAATAGGAAAGTGGCCATATTTTTTAGGTAATATTTCAGTGAGAGTTAGAATTGTATTTTTACGAAACTACCCTTTAATTTTATCTTTACTTAAACATCATAAAGGTGTAGAAGCATTTTTAAACCAAAAAAATGAGACTCCCAAAAAGGAAAATCCCTTAAATAGTAACATAGATACATCATTCCTCTTTTATACCTCTTTATTTAGAGGTCTATCCAATGTGGTCATGACACATAAATGAGATAATATTATTGAGCTCTAATTAGTTCAACTAATAAAATATCTTATTGTCAAATAAGACATTTGAAATTCAATCCCTATCTACGCTAAAAAAACCTATTAATATCTTATTTTGATAATAAAAAAAAATTTAAAAAAAACCTTTTAGTTTATTAATCAAACGGACTGTTGCCATCAGTTTTTTGGTTTTTAAACTTATTTGTCACCAGCTGGTCAAAGCCTAAGAAGCCCCTTGATATGTTTCACATTTCAAGCAGATTGCAAATTACAGCCAGTGTTTTGCAAGGCCAGAAATAAAAGTAACAACAAAGCTGAGCACTCAAGTTCCGTCCTGCCAATTTTGTAGTTGTTGGTTTTACTTTCAAGCATAATGAAAATGAAATTTTTCCAAGCAAACCAGACCAAGATGCTAAACCAATTAAAATGTTACAACTGCTTTGATTCAACCCTTTGAGAAAATTGGAAACCTATAGAGAATTGGGTGTCAAAAGTGAAATTCTTATTAGCATTCACAATATTGGATCTATCTCTTCTTTTTGCCACCCTTGGAAGATTTTGAAGGTCCAGCAGTTGATGTGGCTGCAGGCTCCTGCTTCTTCACCCTCCCAGGATGCCGAGGTACCAACTCAGCAACACGGAGCATCAACTGTTTCCCTACAATATAATAAAAAAAGAGATAAGTTCACAAGAGAAGATGGGAAGATAGTGTTGGGAGGATGGTATATTCACTTTTACTAATTTGTGGAGACAGCACTTCCAGATAAGTTACTGATATGGCTACATCCTTTTTTCCTATCCTTTCATGATTGTAATTAGTGAGACAATAAAAATAAAATGAAGTACAAAAACTCCCTAACAACATAGTTGGTATAACAAGTGCTAAAAGCCCAGGCAAAAAGTTGAGAATTCAGAATGCCTAAAAGCAACCGTGATGATTTTGGATAATCTATAATGTCAAAAGGAAGAGGGGGGAAAAACATCCTTCCATACATCCAAAAGGTGAAGTCCCACCAAAGAATTCTAAAGAGCTTTTTTTTAAAAATATTTATGACATAAAGAAGATCCCTTTGGACTCACCTCTAACCAGTAGAACCTATGGACAACTGACCCCACCCGTCAGAACCAGTTGTCAGGTACTCTAGGGACATTCACTCCTAATGGGCTAAGTAGTTTATGCTCATGCTCAGGAGCAAGTTCAAAGAGCTATCTTCAAAGATAGAAATATCAAACAAAGGACTAGTTCATACAATCAAGCAGTGCAGGATATTCTAAATGCTAAAACAAATTGCAAAAACAAGCACTTTCAAATGAGGTCAACCATGTGTTAATATATTCACAGCTGAAGCACTATTATGCAGGGCTAGTTCACTGAACTGAACATTGTAAACATGCTAGAAAATTCAGACTTTAGCCCACGTGTGCCAGACGAGAGGATAAATGAAGGTGAATTGATTGACCTAAGGTAAACCTTCAGGGGCAAAAAGCAGCAGTTACAGTTTGCAAATCAAGTCTAAGATTCAGCCACTTAGCAATGACACTTAGGAGGATTCCTACAATCAAAGTTTGTGGAAGATGAGAGGTTGGTAGTAATCAAATCAAGAAAATGATTAAATCCTGCTGCATTCACTAATAATGTTGATTTCCACTAGATGCCAAGGACAATGGAAAACCAGTGATTGAGATACTTTATCCACAAGTTTTTATCTTCGCCCTCACTATAAAGAAATAAATCAAACAACAGAGAAAACTACAAAGACATCATGGACTCTCAAAATGGGGCACTCAACCACAAAAAAGGGTGATAACATCACTCTTCTGAAAATCTTTTTAGAAATTCCTCACTTACCCCTCTACAAAGCCAGATAATAATATGTGCAGATCTAATACAACATCAATAACTGTCCACATCAATTAGCCAACAACAGCAAGCACCCTCTGATGAATATTTAAGACAGGAATGTACTTAAAACTCAACAGTGGTGCCACAAATAACATGGACCCCCCACCCAAAAAATAAGCTGCATAATTAAGAAAACCATTGTCATTCCTTTACATCAGGTTAAATATATTTGAACATAGATATAGAAGTCCATGTTCTTCAGGCAAGCCACACACACACACACACCGAAAAAAAAGAGAGCATTAGCCTGCAAGCCTAAGTTTTCAGAAAGAAAGGAACACAATGCATGCATAGTTTATTCAGACATATAGTGGTTTTCCAAAGTAGGATAGCCAAGAAAGAACTAATTACAGATTTCCATCTCAAATAGGAAGGGTAATTGGCCCTTACTGGAAGTAATAGCCGGATTGCACAGGGTCCCATCCTCCTTTTTCAGCAATACCCTCACTCTCCCTCTTTGCATGAAATCGCGTGGATAAGCCTTGTCTAACTGCAATAGTCAAACACTTCCAAGATCATTAAAAAAAAAAAATTAAAAATAAAAGAGAAGCATAACCACTATTCATTCAAAAAAATTAATAAGCAAACCTCAATAGCACAGGGGAGTTTGAGATGGCCGCAACAATCGTTGATCTCAAGACAAGTAGGATTTTCACAAGCATTGCTCAAGCTTATCCGCCTCCCTTCGGCCACCGTCTTCTTCGAGTTTATGTAAACTGGGTAAAATACAGTCCATTTCTTTATATTCAATGCTTCTCTGTCCATGTCTCCAATCAAAACCCTAACAAAATTATTACATGAAAATTCAAAAGGACCAAAATCAGATCAGGTAAACCCCAAAAAATTACAAAGCAGAAGAGACACCAATTCTTAAAAAATATAACAAATTTTAGGGTCCATTAGTTATGAACTGATTGATAAAACCAGTTGAATGTTTGGCAAAATCTGTGAAGAAATTTGTTGTTATTAATTGAGTGTTTTGTTGACATTGGTGTAAAACTGCTATTTTGATGACAAATAACCAAAAAGGACATAAATATTGTTTAACAAGTGTCTTTTTTCCTTTTGGGTATTTAATGTTAACAATTTTTTAAATAGATACGATACAATTTGAATCTATGGCATCTGCTTCATGATGATATCTCTTTATAATCAGGCCACCAATTGGCTTTGGTCTAGGTTGGATTTGAACCTACGTCCCTTATTCAACAACAAGAAACTTTACCAATTGAGCTAACTAAAAGTCTAGAACCCACAACATTTAATTTTAGCAATAATTATAACAACCTTGATGATGATGAATGAAAGCTTTTCAATGCACTTAAAAAACCAGTTTCCATTTTGCTTTTCCATGATCCAAACCAAGGGGTCTGAGTCTCAAACAATTACCTAGTTACTTCAAGTTCAAGGTTGAGATTTCAAACACACAAAGATGAAATGCACTCATACAGGTAGATTATGAATTAATAAAATTACAAATTACCATCACAGAAGCTGGTAAGTAAAAATAAAAGAAAGATGCCGGCAGCTTCATGTCTTAAGAGACTCAGAATCCACCATCAAGGAACTAAAAAGCAAACAAGGTCTAATCAAGTCCTAGCCTGAATTTGATCTCAACAACATTGAGATGCATAATAAATTAACAACTATTCCCAAAGAAAGAAAGGAAAGAAAAAAAAAATTCTGCCAAACCTCTAAAGTCATCATGTCCAAGAGATTTTATCTTCAATTCAAGGTTCCAATTCATGTTACAAGCTCTTACTAAAGTTAGAAACAGACAAACATTTTTATAAAAAAATCCACAAATCCCTAGTTAATAGTCCCATCAAAACAAATCAAAGTCATGCATAAACAAAGAATTGCGGTAACAAAGTAAAGAATGCAAAATAGCTATTCATTCAAACCATTGGATGTGCGATGAATTTCAGAGTTTCACACACCCCAGGGAAAAAAAAGGACTTGTGACTTGTGTAACAGAGCACTGACACAAATAACTGGGATCCCACATTGGGATACCATAGGATCAATAGTGTAACAAACACAATCCAAGAGAAAGACATAGCTTTGAACTTCACTTCTTTTTTCTTTTTTTTTTAGGTACAACTTTTTCAAACAACTTCCATTTTCAAAAGGCTGAAAAATAAGCTGTCCAAACTGACACTGAAATGGGATTCATATATATTGACTAATGACTACAAACGTTATGTAAAACAGCTTCTATGCACTTCAAGCCACACGCCTAAATATTGTTTGCACATCAAATTCTGAATATTCAAAGGCCTCTCAAATACTTCAATTTTCTCCAGAACCCCCCCCCCCCAAAAAAAAACCAGATCCATGCATAGTCACACACCCATGATTAAACTGAGAAACCCATTTCTAAAAGCACATGAAGACCTGATTTCTACCACCAGACACACACAAACCTGTATCACATTAAGCAGGGCCGGCCCTTCCCTTAGGCGAGTTAGGCAATTGCCTTAGGCCCCCCTAAGTGGAAGGGGGCCCCAAAATTTTAGAAAAGAACCGGGTAGTAGAGAAAAAAAAAAAAAAAAATTTGGTAAATCCTATTAAACATTGGTTCTAAACAAAATCATTGACCAAAAAACAAACAGATAAACTACAAATCCGGTCTAAGAGATTAACCACAAAACAATTACAAATCAAAACCCTAAAAATTATTACCTTTCTCTCTACTCTCTGCTCTAGTCTCCAGTCTCCAATGTTCAGTCTGTCCTCAGCCTCTCTCTGATTCTCTGCTCTCCGCCTCTCTCAAGTCTCAACTGCTCACCTCACCGTAACAGGAATCAGGTATAAAATTATAAATATTTGGGCCATTTTATTTGTTAAGAACTTAAGATAACTTTGTTTATTTGGGCCCCCCATGGCTGCCTGGACCCTCCTTGGACTGGGCGTTAAGTTTGGGCCTTCAAGTTTTTTTTTTTAAAGCCTGCATTTTTTTTTTTTTTTTTTTTGGTGTGTGTGGATAGGTCTTATTAATAAGTCTTGTGTCAGTGTTATGGCTGTGCTTAAATTTTTATTATATTTGTATTTAATTTTTTTTTAATTTATGCAGATTGAAATTGCTAAAAACTTGTTATTGTTCAGTGAAATTACAACAATATTTTTTTTATATAAATCATGTTCTATTTCTCATTTGCTCTACACTTGAAAGTTATTTTTTATTTTAGTCTTTATAAATATATTGTTTGATTAAAAATGTCTACTAGAAAATATGCATCTGGATATGAAAAATTTAAAAAAGAAAAAAAAATTAATTGAGTCTCAAAAAGAATCAATAGATAAATTTGTTATTCGTAATAAACAAAATATAACACAAAATTTAAATGAAAATATCACCAATGAGCAAGAAATTCACCAAAATAATTTAGACGAAAATGATGTTCAATTTTGCAATACAACAACTCTTGATAATGAACTTCAAAATAATTTAGAAGAAAATGAAAATAATGATGAAAAATATAATATAAAAATATTAAATAAACATTAATTTAATTAATATATAAGTATAAAAAATGCCCAATTTTTAGTTCTCGCCTTAAACCCCAAAATGTCTAGGGTCGCCCTTGTTTCCCTCTCATCCTCTCTCTGCCTCAACCCACATCACACCATGCTCCATGGCTGACCACCAAACTCTCCTTCTAAACCTCCATGGCCGGAGCTTTTCAAGCTCATCACCTCTAACCACGCACCACTGTCGAAACCCAACTAAAATCAAATCGCATAAAAAACCCAGAAGCCCACCAAATCATAAATCAAATCACACTCACCGAAATCAAAGCATAAAACCCACAAAACAACCAAAACCACAAAATGAAAACACTAAAAGTGAACCCACCATTAGAAAAAACATATATTGGTTTTGTTATTATATTTTAAAAGAAGAATCATCTTGTTGAACTAATTTTAGATCCAAATTAATCTAACACATACCACAAGTAAGAATGATAGACTGAAAGCAAAGCAAAAAAAATGGCATTTCCCAGAAAAGTGTTTTCAAAAAATAGAAAGGCTAAGCAAAATATAAAAACTATTTGCTTCATAATCTCAAATAAATAAATAAATAATCAAAAATCACACATCATAATCCGGTGAAGAGAGGAAGAGATTTTCATAGTCTTTGACTCGACAGCACAATCTTCGATTTCCTTTCTTAACATGGCTTTCACTCGCTCCTCTCCTGTCAGCCTAGGCGACGTATAAAGAGAAATAAAAGGAAGAAGAACAAAGCATCGCGTAAAAAAGAAGAAAAGAAAAATGGTGAAAGAAGAAAGACGGACTGATATCAGGTGTACTGTAGTAAGTATTTTTTTTTTTTTTTACTTTTTTTTAAACTTATTAACTCTCCTTTAATATATTTTATTTAATTGTTGAGATTGAAAGTTGTTTTTTCAACTTTTAATCTCAGCCATTAATTACAATTGCATCAAAGTATTACACCTGAATCTGAAAAAGATAAAGAGACCTACACATACACATACAAATACATGAGCACACATACACATACATAAGCATGCATAAACACATACATATATACATAAACATACATAAATATAAGCACGCATAAACACATACACATACACATACATAAGCACACATACACATACACATGCAAATAGACATAAACATACATACACATACACATAAATATACATAAACACACATACACATAAACACGTATAAATTCACATAAACGTAAACATACACACACATAAACTTAAATATAGATATAAACACACATAAATGCTTGGTTTAGCACACCAAAGTAACTAACGAAATTGTTTGAGAATTGGTGTTAGTTTGCAATTTTTTCCAGTCTATATGAGGGTTTAATTTTTCTCAATCTGTATGTATTTTTGTGTCTATATATGTTTATATTTATGTGTATGTGTGTTTGTGTTTGTTTGTTTTTGTTTATATTTGTTTATGCGTGTTTATGTGTATGTGTGTTTGTTTGTTTTTGTGTATGTTTGTTTGTATTTGTGTTCATGTATGTTTATGTGTATGTGTGTTCATGTTTATATTTATATTTATAAATATAAACATACATAAATATACACACTTACATAAACATGTATAAACATAAATGAACATAAACATAAACACGCATGCACATACACATAAATGAACATAAACATACACATATACACACATAAACATACACATATGCATACACACTCATACACATAAATGAACATAAACATAAACATACATGCACATACACATACACATACACACTCATACACATACACATACATAAACACACATACACATACACATACACATACATTTTTAGTTCTCGCCTTAGGCCCCAAAATGTCTAGGGCCGCCCCTGACATTAAATAAATGTTTGTAAATTTTTTTATATATAGCAAATAGCATAAATAACGTGAAAATTCTTCATATTGTTAACAATTTTTATTATGATTAAAGAGAGAGAGAGAGAGAGAGAAATGCCCAGATGAGAGAGTGCTCGAAAAAGCAAAATGAATTGACAGCCGAAAATCAAGTATTGAACAAAAATAAATCCAAGGGAGGGGGAGTTGTTAGGGTTTTGGCGGCTGAGACAGAGAGAGAAAGATAACTTGTGAGACAAAAGTTGTGAGTATCGAAGGCGAAGAGAGATCACTAGCTTCGTCGAATCCGATTTAAAATTGTAGGCTTTTTGTTGTTGTTATTTGAAATCCGTGCTGAACTAGCATTTGCTCCAAATCCCAAAAATATGGACGCTTCTCTACCCAACCGCAAAGCAAATACAGCTTCCGAACGACAATTTATAAGCTTAAGACAAAACGACAGCATTCATGTGGTCAAGGTTTTAATATTTATGGTTTTTTTTTTTTTTAAATTAAGATTTAATTTGTAACATCTCAAAATATTTAAAATGTATCTTTCAAAAAAAAATTTTATCTAAGAAAATCCTAAATACACGTTCAACAAAATAGACTTTAGTATTTTACAACTAACATTTATACTGTATAAACTATAAACCATATCCACTAAGTTCTTTCCTTCACTTAACAAAAAATAAAACAAAAGGAGAAAGTGCAAGTAGAATAGTGACATTATTTATGTGTATGTGTGTTTGTGTTTGTTTGTTTTTGTTTATATTTGTTTATGCGTTTTTATGTGTATGTGTGTTTGTTTGTTTTTGTGTATGTTTGTTTATATTTGTGTTCATGTATGTTTATGTGTATGTGTGTTCATGTTTATATTTATGTTTATAAATATAAACATACATAAATATACACACATACATAAACATGTATAAACATAAATGAATATAAACATAAACACGCATGCACATACACATACACATACAAATACACATACACATACATAAGCACACATACACTTACATAAGCATGCATAAACACATACATATATACATAAACATACATAAATATAAGCACGCATAAACACATACACATACACATACATAAGCACACATACACATACACATGCAAATAGACATAAACATACATACACATACACATAAATATACATAAACACACATACACATAAACACGTATAAATTCACATAAACGTAAACATACACACACATAAACTTAAATATAGATATAAACACACATAAATGCTTGATTTAGCACACCAAAGTAACTAACGAAATTGTTTGAGAATTGGTGTTAGTTTGCAATTTTTTCCAGTCTATATGAGGGTTTAATTTTTCTCAATCTGTATGTATTTTTGTGTCTATATATGTTTATATTTATGTGTATGTGTGTTTGTGTTTGTTTGTTTTTGTTTATATTTGTTTATGCGTGTTTATGTGTATGTGTGTTTGTTTGTTTTTGTGTATGTTTGTTTGTATTTGTGTTCATGTATGTTTATGTGTATGTGTGTTCATGTTTATATTTATGTTTATAAATATAAACATACATAAATATACACACTTACATAAACATGTATAAACATAAATGAACATAAACATAAACACGCATGCACATACACATAAATAAACATAAACATACACATATACACACATAAACATACACATATGCATACACACTCAAACACATAAATGAACATAAACATAAACATACATGCACATACACATACACATACACACTCATACACATACACATACACATACACATACATTTTTAGTTCTCGCCTTAGGCCCCAAAATGTCTAGGGCCGCCCCTGACATTAAGTAAATGTTTGTAAATTTTTTTATATATAGCAAATAGCATAAATAACGTGAAAATTCTTCATATTGTTAACAATTTTTATTATGATTAGAGAGAGAGAGAGAGAGAGAGAGAGAGAGAGAGAAATGCCCAGATGAGAGAGTGCTCGAAAAAGCAAAATGAATTGACAGCCGAAAATCAAGTATTGAACAAAAATAAATCCAAGGGAGGGGGAGTTGTTAGGGTTTTGGCGGCTGAGACAGAGAGAGAAAGATAACCTGTGAGACAAAAGTTGTGAGTATCGAAGGCGAAGAGAGATCACTAGCTTCGTCGAATCCGATTTAAAATTGTAGGCTTTTTGTTGTTATTATTTGAAATCCGTGCTGAACTAGCATTTGCTCCAAATCCCAAAAATATGAACGCTTCTCTACCCAACCGCAAAACAAATACAACTTCCGAACGACAATTTATAAGCTTAAGACAAAACGACAGCATTCATGTGCTCAAGGTTTTAATATTTATGGTTTTTTTTTTTTTTTTAAATTAAGATTTAATTTGTAACATCTCAAAATATTTAAAATGTATCTTTCAAAAAAAAAATTTATCTAAGAAAATCCTAAATACACGTTCAACAAAATAGACTTTAGTATTTTACAACTAACATTTGTACTGTATAAATTATAAACCATATCCACTAAGTTCTTTCCTTCACTTAACAAAAAATAAAACAAAAGGAGAAAGTGCAAGTAGAATAGTGACATTATTTTTCAGTACCAAGTAGGAAAAGAAATTATTTTCATTATAAGCTTTGGGCCGGATGTAAAACAAAATGTAACCATTTTTTAAGGCAAGAAAAAGAAAATGTAACTTTGAGTTGACTTGGGATAATCCTAATTCTTTGTAGTTTATATTGTCGAATTGGTTTATTTTTAGTGGTAATTTAATAGACGAAATCACCTTATTATTTCAGTTAACTCTCTCCGTAGTAGTTCATTATTTTAAGTCACTATCTCAGCTCAGTAACCCTCTCACCCAAAAACAAAGCATCCTCAACTCTCACCCATACACTATCCTCACTAACTCTCACACCTCTCACTCTCACTCATCCATTGCAAATCTGCAGATTTCTAGAATTAGGGAAGGGCCCTTGAATTGAATTCTTTCACATTCTTTCTAACGACAGCAACGAGCTGCTCCTCTGAGCTGACTTTATTCCCAAGCAGGATCGCATTTCTTTGCCTCTATACATGAAAAATCACAGCACTAAGCCCCAGCCTACAAGACATAGCAAGCAAGCTCTTGCCTTGAAAATACATAACTACCCCATTTTGCTAGTTTATCCCTGGTAATTAATTTGTCCTACATAGCTAACCAACAAATGTAAGCCTGAAAAGGGATTCTTTGAGGGAATCAGGCCAATTTCTGCCAAATAACCACTGGTGCTTTGATGGACTAGCCAGGGATAGACTACCCAAACAGGGGCTTTGTAGCGATACCCCTATTTGATGGCTACTTGGTGTCAAAATAGGGAATAGAAAAAGACACAAGGTAAGATAAATACTAGGCAAACCAATCATGCTTAGGAAAAAGAATGCAAACACACCCTTTAAGATTAAAATGAAGGGCTAAAATTTTATTCAATTCCATGTTTATATTGAATACTTTGGCTATTGCAATAATATTCATAGAAGGACTAAACCTCCTAAATTACCATTTCCTAGAAAGACTAGGACTCATAATAATTTTTAATAATGGTTTTTTTTGGAACTCTTTGTTGGCTACGTCAACTAGTACTAATATCAATTTGAAGGCGGAGTAGGATGCTGAAGGAGGGGGGAAGTTATGTGGTACTAGTAGTACTGAAGCACGATACAAATCATGTTATTTTGCCAGTATATCTGTCCAGGGGAGCTTGTTGTTGAAACCATTCGTTTTTAAGCATTCTTTCTAGCCTGTGGTTATCATTTCTCTTCACATGCACATAAAAAGACTACAAGCTGTGTTAAAACCCTAGTATAGAACATCTGATCCCCAAATAGAAGCTAAAATTTAGGTAGAAGATCTGGTCCCCATTTGATGTATTGATGTAGTAAGAAATTATCTTATGTTACATGTATATTTAGGAAATCAACTTCAATTATATTACATTACATATCATATCATTAGAAAGAGGAAACACAAATTATTAACATTGAAATAAAGCAAATTTTGAACCTGTTGCTTGAGCAATTAGACAAATAATTAATTATTCTCCTCTAGTTTATGCATACATTTATTTTTATTTTTTATATGCTTGATTTCATGTTATTAAATTTGCTTTTTTTTCATAAAGAAATTGCTTTTATCTTTTTCTAGAATTTTTTTCAATTATTTCCAGTGTAACTAAATTTGAGTGAGAATATCATATATCATGTTGACAAAACCATATTCTCAGAACACCAACAAAAAAACCACAAAAAATAAAACCAAAAAAAAAAAAAAAAAACCCAAAAAGATCCGAAAAACCCTAGGTTAAATCATGAAATTACAAAATCTAAAATTGGACAAAGAGATACAGAAGAATCTAAGAAGCAAAAATGATAAAGCATTCAGAAGAAAGAGAGACTACCTTCGGCACGGTGGCTACGAACGGCGTTGAGAACGGTGGCTACGAACAGGGTTGACAGTGGCTAAGAATTTGAGAACGGTGGCTACGAACGGCGTTGACAAAACCAATTTGACTTAGGAATGAATGAGTGATGAGTGAGAGTGACTGAGTTTGAGAGGACGGAGAAAAAGGGTGTGACCTGTGTTTGAAATTTTCTGGTCTGTGTGTCTGTAGACCGTTGTGTGTTTGTGTCTTTCACTGTGTGTGGATTATATGAGCCGTGGATATCGAGTCTTAGAAACTCGATATCCACGTGGCTCCACCTGGCATTTTTGTCCAGGTATGATTTGTAAAAAACCCTTAACTCGAGTTTCTAAAACTCGAGTTCTACTTGAATCTCGAGTTTTAGAAACTCGAGATGCTATTATTATATATTGTTTTAGAATTGGCCAACTAACAATATTGTTACATACCCTTTGTTATTTGGCAAGGGGGTTCCAAGTTTCTCTATGTAAACTGCTAGAATTACATGAGGGTTCAAAATTAAGACACCCATCATATATATGATGATCTTAATTCCTAACTGTGATTTAAATATGTAAATTCCCCCAAAAAAAAAGCTCTATTGAGCACATTTTATTAAAGGCCAGCTAGATGACCATAATCAAAATCCTACATTTTACTTGAATTGAACAAATCATTTCCTCACATAAATTTGGTTATACAAAGTTACAAATGCCTCACAGTATCAGTTCTAGTATTTGCAGCAAACTCTGCAACACCACCCCCCCCACCCCCAAAAAAAATAATAATAAAAACTCCTATTCTTCTATCTCCCAAAAGGACCCCAAAAAAGAAAAAAAAACGTTTTAAATGTATATGCCTAGGGAATAAACTGATGAAGAGAAGACAGAATACACACGGCGTTTTTGTAATTACAATGTGAAGCTCCTTTCTGCTAAAATTAAGAGCCATTCTCAAAAATGAAACCATGTAATCTTTCTTTGTGGTATCAATTTGTATCTAACAACAGATTCTCAGATAACCGTCCTCTGTTCCAACAAGAAACAATCGTGAGAAAGGTAGAATACTAATACTTGATAACACTGATAAATTTTTTGTTCCATGATCTGCCATGTAGAGTTTCTGAGGTATGACCCGATAATGCCCATCCTGCCACATGACAATCACAAACATCCATTAAAAAAATAAAAATAATAATAGAGAAATAAATTCATAACTGAGAAACCATATAACCATATTGTTAGAGGGAGAATACTTCACTAGAATTGCTGTGCTGAAATACAACGAGGGCATGTAATTATTGCTGTCTAACTAAAAGACCAAATGGTCAGGTTAGGATCCTTTAAAACCCTAGGCACTTTCAGTTGAACCTTTACAATCCGGTAAACTGTGGTTTGCTTAGCCACTTTATATATTTTTTGCAGTGTTTTGTTCACAACTGTAAATATTTTGATTGTATTCCTGTGTACATACATATACATGCAACTTTATTTAAAATTAACTGAATTTTTTACAAAAATAACCCTAATTGCAAAAATAACCTTGCATATTAAAATACTAATAGTCTAATAGACTACTATGACTTAAAACCTAAAAATACAATTGACTTGCAAACATAAATAATACTAAATTAAAATAAAAGTCTTCTTGTGTCTTCCGCATCAACAATTCTTTTAGTAGATACTTCCACATAGAGTAATTAAATCATTATACTCACATGTGTTGGGAGTTAAAAGCTATACCAAATAAAGCTTCGGTATTCTCAATTAAACATGAATGGTGACGAATTGATATTTGATAATACATTTCAACCTAGTGTTCAAACAATAGAGGGCCAACATGCCTACTGCTGACATGCAGAAAGCATTAAGATAATTGTTATGCTAATTAAATGCACATAGTAAACATTTGAGAACTGAGAAAATACTGCTATATACATACTTCATCAGCGGATTTAGATAAAGACGTAAGTCCAATCCTATTTCTGGAAATTGTAATAACATCTTGGCCCCATAAAGAGAAACCAGACACGCTATCAGAATGACCTTTGAAAATAGTGGGCTGTGGTGGCCAATTCCTGTGAGAAAAAATTATAGAGGCAATTAGGAAAGGAAGGGCTTTAGAATACAACATTGATTTTGAAAGGGGTCAATTGAATAACTACAATTATTAAACAGAGAAGTTGTGGAATTACCTTCTCAAGTCCCAGATTCGTAAAGTCCTATCAAGAGAGCTTGAAATAAGCAAATGGTCCTCTGGTGCAGCCAACTGCATATAATAAGGTTAATGAAACTCCAATTCAAACTAACATGGGTTTTTCTTTTAGCAAATTAAGCACACCTTTGTCACATATCCATCATGAGCTCGCCAAGAGGCAATAATATTTCCACTCCTTGGGTCAAATAACCTACAATGACCTGTACTTAGACCAGCTGCAATCCAAGATGGCGAAGCAGAAGCTCCATCTGCATGCATTGTGTCAGACCCACTGGAGCATATGGCAGAAACAAGAGAAGGAAAACCAGACTCAACAGACTCCCCCCTCCACAGGTGCAGCTTTTGACCTTGGGTGATATCAATGAACCTGCATGGTATAAGGAAAGATCAAGTCTGAACTGCATCAGTACATTATCTATGTAAGATTCAAATGCAATCCGACTTTAAATGTATGTATTCACCTGAGAGAACCATTTCCAGTGCCAACTACAAGCATCCCAACAAATTCTAAGTGATGCATACAAGTATACAAGTTCCCATCAAAGGCACCAGTCAGTATCCCACTCGTTAGCGTATTGGAATTTAGCATATTAACCTGGTCAGCATTATTCTTTGAAGCAGGAGACAAAGGGCTTGCAAGATGTGTGGAATCCACCAAGGGTTCAGAAAAAACAGTAATAATTTTCCCAGTTCGGCTATTCCAAATGTGTATGGTTCCATCACAAGATGCTATTCTTCCACTGGACGACATGAGACAAATGTCGTTCACAACCTAGAAGTTGCAGACAGTTAGAGACATCTGGTTAAGCAAAAGCATTATGCCAAGAACCAAAACAAAGTTCAGGTCAGCCAAATATCATTCAGAACCTGTAAGTTCTGCTGGAAAAGACAACCAACTATGTGATTGCAATGAAATATATAGCATACAAAGTTTCATTTAAAGCGCAAGCGCATACAATAAACCAACCTCTTCATGACCATAATAGCCAGATACACAATTGATTCTCGTGAGTTCCCATTTCTGAACAGTTCCTTTAAATCCAGGGCCAATTCCTGCAGTAAATACTGTAGACTCATCTCGGCAAACAGCTAAAGATCTTATAGCCCCATGATGCGCACGGACAGAGTGTATAACAGATGCTCTTATCTTCCATGGAAGTTCGTCTTTTAGACCCCCTACACGACCAAGAAAATCAGGCCCATCCCAGCTAACAGCTGGACTAGGGAACCAAAACCATGGCTCACGCTTCACAAGATTTGATGTTGATGCATCCATCTCAACTGGACTCTTTTGAACTTCATAAATCCATTTCTGAGGAATCAAGTTTTTGGCACCTCTAACTCCTTGAGATTGTGGAATTGACCATCCGACCCCATTAAGTAACAGCTTAGCAGGATTGTATTCAGACCTTGAGCTGAATAAAGGCCTTTTAGTATTTTCTGAACCACTTCGAGGTGATTCTCCTGTATATTCCCACTGAATCATAACAAGTTCAGAATTTTGAAGTGAAACAAATTGTGTGTGCGAGCACATGCGTGACACAAAACTTCATACAAGCAAAATCATACTAGAGACAAACTAAAAACCGTGAAGCTCTAATACCTTCCAATTATGACACCGTAAAAGATATTGCTCAAGAAGCAACCATGTCGCACAACACTGTCGAAGTTTCTCGATCCCAAGAAGAGATGCAAAAGAAGGGTACAGAATCAACCTGCAAATATGCTAAAAAATTCAATACATCCTAATTGTAGACAATAATTTTCAATTTATCTAAGCTTCTAATCTGGTGATGTGAAATGTGATCAGCACTCACACAAGGTCCATACGGCTTTCAATTTGAACCTCCCCATCAATTTTTGCTTTAGAAACCTTCAAACTTCTGTTAAGAGGAGATCCTCCAATAACTTCCTGTGAGAAAGCAATCTCATCAAATAGCTCTTTAAGTTGTGGCAGAACATGCAATGCTGTCAGATCCGATCCGATCCGCTGACAAACTGCCATGAGAGTAGTAGCAGCAACCTGGCAGAGAAAGGAATAATGCAGTATTGGAATCTTAAAACTAATAGCTCACATTTGAGACATAAAAAAGGGAAAAGGTGGGATTGACAGAATTACAAATGAACTCATTATAAATTCCAGCATTGGCAAGGAAAGTTGCAACAATTGATTGAATTGGATTTTTTTTTTTTTTTAATAAAAAAAAAAAATCAACAAAATTTTTCCCTACTTACAACTCCATTAACACAACACAGTTTACGAGGAATTAAAGGGAGCAATATGAGGAATAGACATTTTGATGGTGTTGATTAGAAATGCCAGGAAATATCAAATGTTTGTTGTATATATGAAATAGCAAAACTAATGGAGACACAGAACAGGTGAATGCCTGATCTGCTATGCATTTGTGTTTCAAATCCAATTGAAAAGGGCAAAAATCTACCAAGAGCCTTGTAACTCAACTGGCACCTCCTGGTTTTTCCAATGGAAATATCTAGGATTCAACTCCCCCCATCCCCATTGTAAGTTGTAACTATCAAATTATCGAATAGGCAAGCATCTCACTTGAATCAAGTAAGCATCACATAAGTGACTTAAATAGTTTCTTTTAGCCAATGAGCTTAATCTGAATGGGCACTCCTCCCCCAAAAATAAAGGGTGGAGGGAGAGATCATCGGTTCAAGATCCACTAGGTGTGTGTAACTTACCAATTAAAAAAAAAAAAAAAAAGAGAGAGAATTTGGCTAAAAATTGATTAATTCTTTCTTTATGATTTCATCCAATTATTACAAGGAAAACTCCAAGTTATATCAAGACAAGCAACAAAATAAATCCTATAAATCCACTACGATGAGTGACTGCACCCCGTGCAAATTAATAGAGAAATTTGAAGCACCTGAAGCACTGCAAATTCCAAATTCTTATGCATAAGAACCATAACATGAAGGCAACTTCGATCCTGCATAATGAAAAGAGAGGTACATTGTTAACTCTCAAATGTTCCAATAAAACAAAACTGGAACAAAAATGAGAATAAAAATCCCGTACATCAACTAGTTCCTTTACGACCACCTCCCTTGGCAAGTACGCAACCAGGCCATCTAATGTCATTAGACAATCAATAAGTGCTAGAGCACTCCAGCTCTGGACAGGCTCAGGCTTCTTCATAGATGAGACATCAATGCAGGAACGAACAACGTGTTTTAGCAATGGTAGCAACTGTTTGACAACAAATGTCTCCCCTAAAAGACCACCTGAAAAGTCAAAATATAAAAGTGGCTTAGAGGCCAAACATGCCAATTCCAGAAAAGACATCAGAAGCAAAACCCAATGAACCAAGAATACCAATTCTAACCAGGACATCAATTCCATCAGCACAGAGACCTTTCCCAAAGCAGTGAATTAGAGGCAAGATTGTCTGATTCAACAACTTGAAATTAGAATGCAACAAATGCAATGAAAAATTACTTATGCCACAGTTTGTCTCTGTGGGGGTGTTGTGTGTGTGTGTGTTTGTGTCTATTTGTGTTTGCACACACTTTCAGTATTGAATCTCTGTATAAAGATAGATAGATATAGATCAGCATACTCAAATGCCGGTTTCAATTAAGTCACAAAACTGAGAATTTTAGGATAATTTTAACCTGATGAATGGTAACAGGTATACCAAGCTCTTCACTAGATCCGATTAGCAGCACAGAAGCAGCAGCCGCTGAACTCTTCTGAGGAGCAATGTACAAGTTTGATATGACCAAAGGATGTATTGTTTCGAGATATGCTCGCTTACCAACCCGATCCCAAATCTCTCGCACAAATGAATCTTGAAGAATAGAAACCTTCAAGTGTGAATAACCTGTAGTCTGAAATTAATATCTCAATGAGTTGGAGAACAAAAAAGAAAGACCATAAACCAGAAAAATTTTAAAATCAAAGTTTAAAACTAGCCTGTAAAATCTTCTGGATAGCAGGCAAGACCAGTGCCTTCACTGCTTTTGGAGTCAAGCATTTTATGAATTCTTTTAGTAGTATATAAGCCCATTCAGCTTCAGTATCAGACAGAGGAGTCACTACTAGCGGTAAGCAGTATGGAGCACACATTTCCGCCGCAAATATTCCCATTTTCTTGAGGGCTCCTTGCTTTGCAAAATTTGCAGCATAACAAAGGTGGGAGCCATCTTTAGCAATAAGTTGAAGGGGAGAAAGAAACAAGTATGATGATTTAACCGTCGCGGGAAAATAAGGTGAATCTAAAAGACTTTTAGCAGATGGCCTCCTAATGATTAGAAGCAATGAACAGGAAAGAAAATTAAACTTCAGTAATATATAAAAGTGCCCCACAAACATGAAGAAGAAACATATAAGAACACCCCCTCCCCAGAAGGGGGGGGGGGTGTTAGGGGATAAACCAAAATAAAGAAGGAAGCACCCTAGAATGTAACATGCGTATTATTACAATCTTCAACAACACATGGTATCATATTTAAAATTTGAAAAAACAGAATAAATACCTCATCCAGTCCTTCTGAATGCATGCTTCAACAACTACTTTAGTGTGAGGAGGAAGTTCCTGGATCAATCCAGGTAATATTCCACTCTCCAAGTACATGACCAATGAAGTTGAATCGAAAAGTGGCTTCCTCAAATGAAGTTCTGCTAAAACACAACCTACAGAAAATATGTCCTTTGCAGCATGTTCAAAGCAAGTCCTTGAACAAGATGACCCCAGCCTCCAAAGTAGTAACTCTTGATATCCCATGGAACCTTCACCCTCCACCTCAATATGCTCAAGAAGATAACTCAGATCAATATCAAATGGCAACCTGTTGTTTCTGATAATGTCAGAGAGTGTAGATATACTTCTCTTGAAATTCTCACCTGATAGCTTCCCTGCAGTTTTGACATCCTTCCCAAAATGTTCAGGATCACAGCCATAAAGAGCACTCAAATGCCTAGCTTGTTCAGAAAAGGCAGAGGCTTCTTCTAACTCTTGTAAATAAGCAGTATCAAAGAGGAGAGATTTCTCACTCTCTACTTCATTTGCTTGGCATTGATGCATAGTTGATTTACTGGTGCTATCAGATGCTTTCTTGGTAGAACCCCGACGCATGGGGTGTGGTTGAGTAAAGAGCTGGCGGCGTCCCACTGACCTTGGCATTGTGGGCTCTGAAGAAGGCAGCATAACATTTTTGGCAGCAATAGCTGCCTGACCTGAAATTTTGTACCCAAAGGTGATATCAATCCAATGATGGATTTGGCACGAGACTATGTCACTTTCCAAAGCATCACGATGTAATTTAATGAACTCCTCAGGACTACCTGCCCATGAAGGTATGGCCAAATCAGTCATCCCAGCATGCAGAGAACTAAAAACTTTGGGATCACAGTAAAACTCTGGAATGCACTCATCAGGGGTCCATTGGTACAGTCTTTGCATGGTAGAGGGATACTCATTGGGTTCATAGACTGAACGAACAGCTGTACGCAGGACACTCAAAGGTAACCTCCTTGCTTTGTAACTGCAGACAGCCAATTCAGAAAGGCATTCATCCGATACATGGTGGGGGATTTCAGATGTCGAATAGGTGAAGTCCAACTGTTCATCCCCTTTTGCCAAACGCCATTTGCTCTTGCTTAAATCCCTCCAGCCTGCATCAGAATTCTCATCAGGTTTCATGCTAAAATCTATCACCCAAGGCATTACAGTATGAAATGTGTGGTCACCCCACCGTCTCCCAGCTAATCTATTTAAGATGAGTAGGTACTCAAAATTACTCATCTCTCCCCTCCACCACTTATTAAAATCAGAATGCCAGTCCATAGACGTGGAAAGCTTCAAATCAGCATAGAGACCTTGAGAAAGACAATCCTCTATACAACAACCTATCTTCGCAGGGGCAGTATCAGTGCATTCATTATCTCTTGTACTTAAGTCAAATCCTAACAAAGACTTATCACAAATGCTCAGCCAAGACCAGCATGACTCAGTCAACATTATACTGGATGGGCATATATTACCATGGGCAACCCCTAAACCATGAATGTAAGCCAGCGCCGAGAGTACCTGATATATTAAAAACCTTACATGCCACTCCGATTTTAAAGCATTAGGACTATAATGGAGAATGTTTTCCAAGGTGTATGGTGCTTTCGGAAGCACTAAATTAATATGACCAGATGTCTTGAGCATTGCAAGAACAGGAGCTATATTTGGATGCCTCAGGGAACCAGGGAAGTTACTCTCCTCAAACGATGGTACCCCAAGTAAACTAAGAAAATTTATGCTATCTCTCCCTGTAGGTTTCCCTTCTATCAATAGATTAAGTGAGGACAAAACGTCATCTTCCAAAGACCCAGAAAAGTAGTTGGCAACAACCTCTTCAAGAATCGATTGGGAACAAATCCCAACACGGGCAATTGGGGCCAACGCAGTAATTGTCCTAAAGCAAGAGAACCTACCGGAATGGTTACATGTAGAACTCTCTAATGAATTCTTATCACCACCACTTGACAAACACTGATTATCATTCGATAAAGTAGTTTCGTTGCCGCTAATTCCCACTCCAACCTCTCCTTGATCTCGACAAATATCATCAATCCCATGATTACCACTTCCTTCAACATATTCATTACTGCACCCCCAAAAAAAAAAAAAAAAAAAACAATAGTTTTAGTTTTTCCATATCATTCACTTAAATTCCAAGAATAACTAACTAGCTCCTTATTGTTAGAATATATTATGATATTATATATTAGACCATGTTTTCGTAATACCATAGGCTACTGTGATTTTACGGTCATACATTAGGTTTATTATAACACACAATTCAATATAGCAAAAATGTAGTTGCTAAGAACTTTCTTGTATAAAGTAGGCCATCAGGCCGAACCATGTTAATTCTTTTGCTTGATTCCTCTCTTTGTTTCTCTCTCTCTCTCTCTCTACATCATTTTATTTCCTTCTTTCTATTTTAACAAAAAAGTGAACAATTATCCCTATGCTAATGACTTTACATAAACAAATTAAGAAAGAAAGAAAGCTGATACAAAAAGAGTTTAAAAAAAGGAAAAAGAAATGGAAGAGATGGTATAATTACACATATTTGGTTAAGCAATTGTGGTCTTTACTGGGAAGATACACCAATATGAAGTGAGAAGCTGAGGCCTCCCCACTTGGATTACACATCTGCAACAAAACAACGAAATCAAAACAAATCCAAATTGTTATCAAAAAACACAAAGCATTGAAGAGAGAGAGAGAGACCTGAACGACGGCAGTGGAGGCGAGAGGGAGAGCGGAATGGGAGAGGGCATAGGAGAAAACGAGTTGTTGTTCTGAGAAATCTGACTTGATTCGGCGTTGCAGGCAATCCAAGCACATTTCTTCTTCCATTTTTTTTTTTTTTCACTTTTATTCGCAACTCGCAAGGAGCAGAGCCACTACGATCCCTCCATGATTTTTATTTTTTTTTGACTGAACTGGGTGAGAATGTTTGAGAATTAGAAATGTCTGGAAGAACTAGCAGTCCAACGCTTTGATCGACAGGTGGAAGAGAAGAAGCGGAATTATTTTCATTTTCATGCTTTCATCATTGAAACGCACCGTTTAGACTAGTGTTGATTCTTGGTAGTTGGTTCTGGTACCTAGACAAGCTCAAGTTAATCACCAGATTAATTTGTTACAAAGTACTTTATTAACTTCTTGTGTACAAGCCGGAAAACTTGTAATTCAATAGTCAACACTCCTTATCCAAAAAAAAAAAAAAAAAAAAAAAAACAAAATAGTCAACACTCAACAGCAATAATTCAGCAAAAAAAAAACGGTAATAACATAGGGCCCGTTTGGTACATGTGTTTAAAAACTGAAAATTGTTGTTTAAAAACATTTGTGAAAATATGTGTGAGTGAAAAGGTATGTTGAAATGCATGAAATGTTGTTTAAAAACTGAAAATGATTGTTTGAAAATACAAACCAAACACCCCCATAGTTTTTCTCAAAAAAAACAAAAAAAAAAAAATAGCAATAACATAATATAGTGTAAGGACCGAACTTGAGATTAACCCAACCTAAGATTGGATTTCAGCCCAATGAGCCCAAACAATGAATTTATAGAGAACGGGTGAAAGAATTATTTCTATTTCAGAAGAAAGTCCATAAAGATTGCAACATTGAGAGAATTAAACGTAGATAAGATAAGAAAATAACGGTCTTCGACACGATCGGAGGAGCTAGGTTATGATATCTTATTGATGAACACAATTACCAGTATTCAGTAGATTGTTCTCCAAGGTTTTTCTCTCTAGTCCCCTTCTTTTATGCCCCTTTTCCATGTTATATACTATAATCTTGGTATCATCCCTACCATACACGTGTAGGTTAGATTTTGAAAACTCTTTTTTGTCTCATCCAACACCTTCCAGAACCATCATCTAGTAGCTGTAAAGCAGTTTGGCCACTGTTCAAGCATCACCTCCACATTAATGCGGCCAGAGAGTTAGTTAGAAGGCATTTAATGCGGAGATAACAGCTTTTTGAAAATATTTGTTGCCCTTCTCCTTTTTTACCCCTTGTCCAGCGTCAAACTCTTAGTTGTGATGTAACTTTGAAGAAAGTCTATGATGATACGGCACTCTTACTGACCTCGGACCCTTGTTGTCGAGATGGCTTTTCTCCGCAGACACTTGTTGGGCTTATCTCATATTATCTCTACTTTTCTCTTTATTCCTTTTCCCCTTATAATTTTATATAGGCATCCTCGGATTAGCTAATGTCCTCGGATTGGGCAGCAGGCCCAGTTAGTACTGCCTTAACAATATCTCATGATTAACTGGCCCCCACATATAGTATTTCCAACAAGATATTGACAATTTGAATTCCCCCTCCCCACTTAGAAAATTTTGTGTATGCTTCACCTCTTAATAGACTTATGCTAATAATTAGTGACTAAATTATAACTTTGACTTGATTAAATAAAATAATTCATGTTTATAAACCTATATTAATAATAATAATAATAATCAACATTTTCTAACCTTAATATTGTTAAAAGTTATATATAATTTTTACTACATAATGAACCATTTATATTTATATTATTATAAATAATAGTGTTGTATTTTATGAATTATTTACAACCTTATACAATTCAATCTCAAGTCTAAATAAGCATATCTTTTGCATGTGTATATAATGATATTTTACATACACAAATCAAGTTGCATACTCACGAGTTTGTTCAAGTATACATTATGATGTTTGAGTTTTGCTCACTTAATAATTAAGGTTAAAACTAAGATTAAACTTGGCCCGTTTGCTAATTAAACAAATGTAATCAAGTTTTTTCTCAAACCAAGCCCAAAGTGTTCATAAATAGTTGTAAGGGCCAGAGTTGGCGCGGATCCAGTACGGGAATGAATCCAGATCCACGTAGCCCAAACAATGAATTTATAGAGTGCAGGAAAGAAAGCTAGTCTGATCCTGGGCCAAGATATTGGATTTTAGTGTAAAGAAGATCCAAGATACAAGCGTAGTCCCTCTCAATGAATCCCTTTCGCACGTATTCTAAAGATCCCCTTCCTTTTCTTTTTTCCTCGCCTTATATACCATACTTTTTCATCATCCACGTGTGGACTTGGCATTCGATCCCCTTTTTTAGTCGTCCCCCTCGCCCTCTCTTGAATCTTCCATTCTTAGCTGGAAAGCTGCTCATTCACTGTTCAGGCCTTACCTTCACATTAATGCGGCCAGAAGGTTAGCTGGGAGATATTTAATGCGGAGGTGACAACGCCCCTAGATATTTGTCATGTCCTACTATTACTTTTTGTTTGATATTTTCCCCTTTATTCCGTTATAAGATTGGTCATAGGCGTTGTTCTGAGTGATTAACAAGTTCACCAGGCACCTCGGACGAAAGTACCGAGGTCTTTATCGTCCTCGGACACTGCCCAATTTTCTACAAACATGCTCCACCTCTCCTCGGATGATAATTTGATCCATTCCTCGGCTGGATGTCCTCGGATGTTCGTCTCCCCTCACACGGGGTATTGGGCCGGACCCTTCTTTTCACACAATTGGAGCACTGGGCAAAATTGGCCCACACAATAGCCCCTCAAAATCTTGCTTTTCGGCTCCTCAGGAGAAAAGGAGGATTTTGATTCTCTCTTCGGATCTCCCTTATGATCTGATTCTATTGAGTCAAATCATAGCTGCACGTGTTTTTCTTCTTGCGACCCGTTCCTGACTCTTCAGTGTCCAGGGAGCGCCTTCATTTAATTTTGGCAACCCCTCTGTCTCCCACGTTCAACGGTGAGATGTCAATCAAACGGTGGTTAGACCTTTTGGGAATTTGGGCGGGTGAACTCCCGCTTTTACTTTTTGCGCAATTATAAGTAGTCTTTTCAAATCAATTTCTTGTCATTTTTGAACGATCGCGTTATTCTAGAAACTGAGACTTTATTTCTTTCTTTTGCTCCCTTCTGCGTCTACAAACACATAAATTCTGTCCGAGGACCATTTCTCACACCTGTAAGTCCTCCTGAACTTTCCTTAACTTTTATTCCTTTTGTTGTAGAATCCCTTCTCTAGGGCCTCCTAAAAAAGAATGGGTAGATTTAAGGAGTTAGTAGATACCGAGGAGGGAATGAGAAACTTTAGGACTAAGTATAACATCCCTCCCCATGTGGGCGTTAGATACGCGGCCCAGGGCGAGTGGTATGACGAGAGAAAAACGAATGAGGTTGTCATTCCTATGATCGCTTTCATAGAAGGAGGGATGACCATTCCCATGGGCACCCTCACTAGGAACTATCTTAGGTATTTTAGGCTATCCCCCACCCAATGTGCACCGAATATGTTTAGGGTACTAGGGAGTATAGAAGTCCTAAACGAAAGAATGAATCTGAATCTGACCCACCATGATATAAACTGGGTTTACAACCTCCAGCACCTCAAAGGCCAGGGGTATTACCTGAAATCCAGACAAGCAGAGGTCAGGTTGATCCAGTGTCTCCCACAATCTAATAAAGGGTTAAAAGAAGATTTTTTAATCTTCTCTGGACAGTGGCACGATGGCTTGCCATGCCCAGTTAAAGAGGGAGAGCCAGGTGGGGACCTAACTTATTTAATCTTTACGTTTGACCCACCTTTTCCTAGAATTCCCATAGTCTTCGGCTGATACTAAAGTGATCATTTACTGTCTCTTCTAATATTGCAGATCCTCGCGCCACTTCACCATCGCTGCGCCTTGTTAACAAAGCCAGCTTGGACAAAGTTCTCCAAGCCGAAATCTACGTCAATCCTTCAGACGGTCAACTGAGGGCGGCCCATCTCATTCTCGGCTACGCCCCCATTTCTCGTGCGTTCCAAGCTCCCTCGTGTGTGATAAAGGCAAAGGATCCTCGGCTTCGTCGGATTAGCGTTGCTTACGAAGGATTCCTAATCCCCCAAGGTGTTCCTCTTCCAGAAGACACACAGCACACCGAGGCACTGCCCGTTGCCAGCCTCGCAGGAGTTCATTCACCTACCCCTTACGTTCCTCAAATAAAAGAGGAGGAAGAGGTTGAACGAGAGGAGGAGGGCTTCGTAGATCTATCCTCGGCCACCGAAGACTACGAGGTTTTCGATTTAGTCACCCCATCACCCAACGCCTCCGAAGATATGGGTATCCAGAGGAAACCCCAACGGAGTCTACAGGAGCTGCTGGAGAGCCAGCCGGGGAGGGGGGAAGTTGGAAGGTCAACCCAACAGAGACTTCCTCCCCCTCCTCCCAAATCTCCCCTACCTGCCCCTCAGCCAGCTCCTCCTTCCAGGGCCAAGCAGCCCGAACCTAAAAGGAGAAGGGAGCCTAAAGGCAAGGAAGTCGTGGAGGCCGGGAGGACTCAATCTTCACACGATGAGGACGCCCACAGGCCGACGAAGCAACTGAAAATTGGCCCTGCCCCCAGCCGAGGACCCGAAATGGGGGAGTTTCAACAAACTGAGCCCCGAGCATGGCTTCCAGCCCCCATGCTTGGGGGCGAGCCCCTGACCGACGATGCGTCAATCAGGGATTACAACGGTGGCGTTGGTTGCCATGTGGCTTCAGCCTTGGAAGAGACCCTTTTGCTCCCAAAGGATATGGTGGAGCTGCGAGGATTGAGGAGGAGCGAGGTCTTCCTCCAAGCCAAAAGGTGTCTAGGGATGGTATGTACCTTTACTTTGCCATTCATGACGTTATTATTTTTTTATTAGTGTTATTTATCATTTATTTTGTTTTTGTTTTAAATCTCCCTTTCTTTTTGGTAAACAGGCTGTCCAGAGCACGTTTAGGATGGAAGAAATTTACCACTCCGTTGTTCAACAGCTGGAGGAAGAAAGAAGAAGAAGAATCGCCGCGGTGCATACAATGTCGGTTGCCGAAAAGAGCAACACGGAACTTAAAGAGAGGGTGAAGGCCGAGGAGCAGTCAAAGAAGAGTGCTGAGGCTGCTTTGAAGGGGGCTGAGACTCAGGCTGAGAGCCAGAGGAAAATGGTGATTGAGGTCAAAGGACAGTTGGTCACAGCCAAAGAGCAAATTGCAAATCTAAGGCAACAACTGGAAGAGGCTAATCAGCTTAAAGCCTTGGCCGAAAAAGCAAGAGCACAAGCAGAGGAGGATAAGCTCAAGGCCGAGAAGGAGAGAGATGAGGCTGAGCAGCACGGTTATGACGTCGGCGTGGCTGAGACCGAAGACACTCTTCGAGCCGAGGTCCCTGCGGTATGCCACGCCTACTGTGCCCAGACTTGGGAAGAGGCTCTCAACCAGGCTGGGGTTGAGGCCTCATCAGGGCTGAGAAAGCCAGAGAACATCATCTTCCCCTCAGCCCTGCAAATTCCCAAGCAGGCTGAGATAGGCCCCCTCGCGTCTCCGCCAACTGCTGAGGACCCCACTCAGCCCCTCCCTTCTGCTGCCCAGCCAGACCAGGAGAAAGAGAAAGAGATCCAAAAGGGGCCCCTTCCAGGTGAAGTGACTGAAGCTCCTCAACTAGAGGCAGCTTCTCAAGATTTTGAGAAGCAGTTAGCTTTAGTCACTTTACTTGTTCAAGAATCTCCTAAGGACAAAGAGAAAGAGATCAACCCTGAGGCAGCTGACCAGACGTCCAAGCCAAAGCTCCAGATCAAATTAAAACCTTAGTTTTTATTTTTTATTAATGTTGTCATTTCATTTTCATTCATTATAGTGATTGTAATTCCTTTTTCTGCTGATGTAAGTTAATTGACTCACTTAAAGAGGCTCTATTCTTGGTGAAAGCACAACCAATTTTGATAATATATGGAACTTTTTTCTTTATTTTGAGTAATATTAGTCAGCCTCCTCATCTTACTTAACTGTATCATACCTACTTTGCACAGTTCTTTACTTTCTTTCGTAACGTGATCCATTACCAAAGAACCAACGTATCCTAATAAGGAATAAAACAAATTGATAAAGCATGACATTGATCTTTCAAGAAAACGCGTCAACCTTTTATTTAGTTCCCTAATAAGTCCCAAGATTTCCAAGCAATATTTCTTCATCTAAACAGTAAGTAGATTGTGAGCATATTAAATTATACTTACACTTATTTGACAACCCTGAAGTCAATCATGGCCTATAAAGTAGGTAAAGACCTAACTCGGGAGACAATAACTGATACTCAAGATAATGTTTTAGAGAATTTACCACAGCATATATTGCATGGAATATATTCCTTAACACCGCACGGACAATCATATTTGCTTCCACCAAATCTTTAACAGATATCATAATATATTAATATGTGCTAAGTCTGCGGTCCGAGGACCTAACATGACTTAATTTCAGTTTAAAATTTCAAAAGACGTCCTAGTATGTTAATTTCCACTAAGTATGTGGTCCGAGGACCTGACATGACTTAGTTAGTTTCTGTTTAATATTTCAAAAGACGTCATAGTATATTAATTTCCACTAAGTATGTGGTCCGAGGACCTGACATGACTTAGTTTCTGTTTAATATTTCAAAAGATGTCATAGTATATTAATTTCCACTAAGTATGTGGTCCGAGGACCTGACATGACTTAGTTTCTGTTTAATATTTCAAAAGATGTCATAGTATATTAATTTCCACTAAGTATGTGATCCGAGGACCTGACATGACTTAGTTTCTGTTTAATATTTCAAAAGATGTCACAGTATATTAATTTCCACTAAGTATGTGGTCCGAGGACCTGACATGACTTAGTTTCTGTTTAATATTTCAAAAGATGTCATAGTATATTAATTTCCACTAAGTATGTGGTCCGAGGACCTGACATGACTTAGTTTCTGTTTAATATTTCAAAAGATGTCATAGTATATTAATTTCCACTAAGTATGTGATCCGAGGACCTGACATGACTTAGTTTCTGTTTAATATTTCAAAAGATGTCATAGTATATTAATTTCCACTAAGTATGTGGTCCGAGGACCTGACATGACTTAGTTTCTGTTTAATATTTCAAAAGATGTCATAGTATATTAATTTCCACTAAGTATGTGGTCCGAGGACCTGACATGACTTAGTTTCTGTTTAATATTTCAAAAGATGTCATTAATACATTACTATGCGAGAAGGAAACAAGATAACTTTTATTATTAATAGTAATACATTTTCAGGTTATTTACATTCCAAGGGTGGAGTACAGCTCTTTCGTCTAAGTCTTCTAAGTAGTAAGCTCCTATTCCTGCCACTGCCGTGATGCGATACGGTCCCTCCCAATTTGGACCCAATTTCCCCCAAGAAGGGTTTTTAGCGTTTCCTACAACTCTCCTCAAAACTAAGTCCCCTGGGGCCAATGGTCTCATCTTTACGCTAAGGTCGTAACCTTGCTTTAGCTTATGTTGATAGTAGGCTAACTGTACCCTAGCGTTTTCTCGCCGCTCTTCAATCAGATCCAGGTTCCTTTTTAATAACTCTTCGTTTCCATCCGGAGTGAACCCACCGGATTTCATTGTAGGAAAACCACTCTCCAGTGGTATTACGGCTTCAGCCCCATACGTCATTGAGAAGGGTGTTTCACCAGTGGACCTCCGAGGTGTTGTCCTGTAGGTCCACAGCACGTGAGGTAGCTCCTCGACCCATCTTCCCTTGGCGTCGTCCAACCTCTTCTTTATTCCGTTCACGATGACTTTATTAACGGCCTCGGCTTGCCCATTTCCTTGCGGGTAGGCTGGGGTGGAATACCTGTTTTTTATTCCCAAGTCAGAACAGTATCTCCTAAAGGCTTTACTGTCAAATTGGAGACCGTTATCCGAGACGAGGGCGTTGGGGACACCGAACCGCGTAACTATATTCTTCCAGATGAATCTTTTGGCATCCACATCCCTGATATTGGCTAGAGGTTCAGCTTCAACCCATTTGGTAAAATAATCTGTGCCTACCAGGAGGTATTTTCTGTTCCCTGCAGCTTTGGGAAATGGACCCACAATGTCTAGGCCCCACTGAGCAAAAGGCCATGGGCTGGAAAGCGGATTGAGTGTTCCTCCAGGCTGGTGGATGTTCGGTGCAAATCTTTGGCACTGATCACACTTCTTGACATATTCCTGCGCCTCCTTCTGCATGTTCGGCCACCAGTACCCTTGGGTAAGAGCCCTGTGAGACAGTGATCTTCCCCTAGTATGACTTCCACAAATCCCCTCGTGCAATTCCTCCAGAAGTGTCTCTGATGCCTTTGGGTGCACACATAATAAATAGGGCCCAGAGAATGAACGCTTGTACAATTTTTTGTCCTCGGACAACCAAAACCGAGGAGCTTTCCTCCGTATTTTGTTAGCCTCAGATTTTTCCACAGGTAGTACATCTCTTTCCAGGAACAGTGATATAGCATCCATCCAACTGGGACCCAGCGTAACCTGGTGTATCCGTGGTGCATCTTGATGCGCCAGAGCACGCACATACAGGTCTTCCACCAGGATTACCCGAGGTAGATCCTGAGCCGAGGACGTGGCAAGAGTGGCTAGTGAATCTGCATGGGTGTTCCCACTTCTAGACACGTGAGACAAGTCAAAAGCTTCAAATCTTTCCCGCATGTTCTTGACCAAATGCAGATATTCTAGCATCCTCGAATCTCGCGCCTCCAAATCACCTCCTACTTGTCCCACAACCAATCTTGAGTCTGAAAAGGCTCTCACTGCCTTTCCCCCCAGTTTTTGCACCATTTGCATCCCCTGTAGTAAAGCTTCGTACTCGGCCTCGTTATTCGTAGCGGAGAAATTCAGTCTAAAGGATTTTTCTATGGTAATCCTTTCGGGGGACACCAGTACTATCCCCACTCCTGATCCCCGCTGATTGGCTGCCCCATCAACATATAATTCCCAATATCGTAGGGCTTGAATAGAGGCCACGCCTACCAATTTTTCCTCCACTGGTTCGTCTTCCCTTTCCATCTCCTCCGGAGCTTCGGCAAACTCGGCCACCAAGTCGGCTAGCACCTATCCCTTGATTGAGGTACGGGGCATGTACTTTATATCAAAAGCCCCAAGAATCGTACCCCATTTGGCTATCCTCCCTGTATAATCGGCGCTCCTGAGTACTGACTTAAGGGGGAGCTGAGTTAGAACGACCACAGTATGCGCCTGGAAGTAATGGGGGAGTTTTCTCGTGCCATGCACCACAGCCAATATCGCTTTCTCCAGTGGCAAATAACGCACCTCGGCTTCATTAAGCGACTTGCTTACATAATAGACTGGTCGTTGTACGCCGCCGTCCACGCGTATGAGCACAAGGCTTACTGCATGTGAGGCGACAGCAAAGTAAGAGAAAAGGACCTCGTCCACTACTGGGCTGGACATTATAGGCGGATGGGATAGGTAATGCTTAAGCTCTTGAAAGGCCCTAGCGCACTCCTCGGACCATTGAAACTCCTTCCATTTGTGTAACAAAAGAAAAAAAAGTCTGCACCTTTTTGCTGATCTGGATATGAACCGATTTAAAGCTGCCATCATCCCTGTAAGCTTCTGGACCTCTTTTGGATTCCGAGGTGGCTGCAAGTTATTAATTGCTTTAATTTGATCTGGGTTTACCTCAATTCCCCTATGGGTCACCATGTATCCTAGGAACTTCCCGGACCCCACTCCAAAGGAGCATTTTGAGGCATTCAAACGCAACTTATGCCACCTCAGAGTTTCAAAAACATTGGTAAGATCTGCCAAGTGCTCAAATGCCACTTTGCTCTTCACCACCATATCATCAATGTAGACCTCCATAGTTTTTCCCAACCGCGATTCAAACATTTTTGTCATCATTCGTTGATAAGTCGAGCCTGCATTTTTCAGGCCGAAAGGCATCACTTTGTAGTGATAGTTCCCCACGGGAGTGACGAAAGCCGTTTTTTCCTGGTCCTCCACTGCCAATGGTATCTGATGATAACCTTGAAAGGCGTCCAGGAAACTCATCCGGGGATGGCCTACTGTCGCATCTACTAACTGATCAATCCTCGGCATGGGGAAAGGATCCTTGGGACAGGCCCTGTTAAGGTCTGTAAAGTCTACGCAGACGCGCCATTTTCCCGTCTTCTTTTTCACCACCACGGTATTAGCCAACCACTGGGGGTAAAAAATCTCTTTAATAGCCCCTGCTTGTTTGAGTTTAATCACCTCGGATTTTATTGCCTCCACGTGCTCATTCGAGGGTCGCCGAGGAGGTTGCTTTTTCGGTGTCACTGAAGGATCTACATTCAAGCGATGACAAATAAACTCTGGATTCAGACCAGGGGCTTCGTAAGCATCCCACGCAAAAACGTCTGCGTTTCCCCTTAAAAACTCAATCAACTCTTCCTTCTCCTGCATGGGCAACCGAGCCCCAATCTGGAAGAACCTTTCCCGGTCGTCCCCTATCGTCACCCTTTCCAGACCTTCGCAACTCGTCTCGTCATCTGACCTCGCACGCGGCGACGACGAGACCCCCAACTGCTATAAGACATTCCCTTCACTGGCCGAGGCACCAGTCTGTGGTTTGTGCTGAATCGCTGCAATTAAGCACTGCCTAGCCATAGACTGGTTTCCCACTATCTCCAGCACTTGACCTCCAGAGGGGTATTTAACTTTTTGATGAAGGGTGGAGGAAACGGCGCCCAAGGAATGCAGCCATGGTCTTCCCATAATTGCCGTGTACGGAGAGAAGGCATCCACCACGATAAAATCTACCTCAACCACATCTAATCCAGCTTGCACAGGCAATCTGATTTGGCCTCTAGGGACCACTGTCCTACCTTCAAAACTCACCAAAGGCGAGCTGTAGGCAGATAAATCCTCGGGTTTCAAACCCAGACCCTTAAAGAGGTCAGGATACATAATCTCCGCTGCACTTCCCTGGTCAACCATGACTCTCCTCACGTCGTATCCACCAATTCTGAGGGTAACCACCAGGGCATCGTCGTGCGGTTGTATGGTTCCTTGTTTGTCCGCCTCTGAGAAACTCAGCACTAAAGGGACGTTCGCCTTGGCTCTCTTCGGCGTTGAGTTGGGCTCGTCATCAGTGAAATGCGATACTGACATTACCCTGGTTGGGCAGGATCCAGTCCTTCCTGGAGCGGCGAATATAACATTGATGGTCCCCAGAGGAGGCTTGGACGCAGGGTTTCCCTGAAATGCTGTGCCGGTCTGTCCTCCTCGGCCACTGGAGTGGTGCAGTAAATGCTTCAATTTTCCCTCTCGGACCAGTTGCTCTAAATGATCCCATAAGTTCCGACAATCTTCAGTAGTGTGACCATGATCTTGATGGTATTGACAATATAGGTTTTGGTTACGATTGTTTGGATCTCCCGCCATCTTATTCGGCCACTTGAAAAACGGTTCATTCCTTACCTTCTCCAATACTTTTTGCACTGGCTCTCGAAACACCACATTGACCGCTTGAGCATTGGCAGACGCAGGCTGCCCTAAAAAGTCTCTACGAGGACGATTGTTTTGCGACCGATCCGACCTGGGATCCCTCCTCTCCTGGGGGATCACCTTCGCTTTCCCTTTACCCTGGGATTGATCCTCCTCAATTCTCCTGTACTTATCAATTCTATCCATCAGCAAGCGTATGCTGGTGACAGGCTTACCAGTGAGAGACTTTCTCAAATCGTGCTCCGCCGGCAGCCCTGCCTTAAATGTACTAATAGCCACGTCATCATAATCCCCATCTATCTCATTAAACATCTCCCAATACCTATCCGAGTAGGCTTTCAAAGTCTCCCCATCACGCATGGACATTGATAGCAAGGATCCTAAAGGCAGAGGTACCTTACTACACGTGATGAATCGGGCGCCAAAGGACTGGGTAAGCTTCTTAAAAGAATCAATAGAATTTGCCCTAAGGCCGTTAAACCATCTCATTGCCATCGGCCCCAAACTGGACGGAAAGATCTTACACATCAAAGCCTCGTCCTTTGAGTGGACAGCCATTTTTTGATTAAAGTGACTTACATGTTCCACAGGATCTGTCCGGCCATTATAAAGAGAGAAAGTTGGTTGGTTAAATCGCCGAGGAAGGCTAGCACCCTCAATCCGTCGTGTGAAAGGCGATTTAGCTACCTGACTCAAGGCGTCGTTCATAGCTTTATTTCCCAAGCCCTTGTGCGAGGTACTTTTGCCCTTCCTCCCATAATTACTGTACTCCTGACTACTGGAGGAGGTTTCACTAGGTGGAGTCCTAGATCTTTGCCTAAATGTATCATCTTCTGTATCCCCGGAAGAGGACTCAGACTCAGATGATGCTCGTTTACGCCGCGCACGGCGTAACTTTCTTTTCAACTTATTAATTTCATGTTGCATGTCCCTGTTGCCCTCTGCATGGGGTGCGTAACCTCTCTTCCGCGATTGGCTTCTATTACTGTGCACTGTCTGCCCACTTTGCTCACAACCTCCCCTCTGTTGAGGATGAACTCCTGAGTAATTACGTTGTGAACCTCCCGATGCCGCTTGGCGCGGACTGTCATTGCCTTGATGTGGCCCTACCGTTGGTTGATGCGAACCTGATTCCTCCATCTTCCGCACTAAACCCAAATCTCTTTCTGATCAGATCAAGCAGCTTGCCACAGACGGCGCCAATTGTAAGGGCCAGAGTTGGCGCGGATCCAGTACGGGAATGAATCCAGACCCACGTAGCCCAAACAATGAATTTATAGAGTGCAGGAAAGAAAGCTAGTCTGATCCTGGGCCAAGATATTGGATTTTAGTGTAAAGAAGATCCAAGATACAAGCGTAGTCCCTCTCAATGAATCCCTTTCGCACGTATTCTAAAGATCCCCTTCCTTTTCTTTTTTCCTCGCCTTATATACCATACTTTTTCATCATCCACGTGTGGACTTGGCATTCGATCCCCTTTTTTAGTCGTCCCCCTCGCCCTCTCTTGAATCTTCCATTCTTAGCTGGAAAGCTGCTCATTCACTGTTCAGGCCTTACCTTCACATTAATGCGGCCAGAAGGTTAGCTGGGAGATATTTAATGCGGAGGTGACAGCGCCCCTAGATATTTGTCATGTCCTACTATTACTTTTTGTTTGATATTTTCCCTTTTATTCCGTTATAAGATTGGTCATAGGCGTTGTTCTGAGTGATTAACAAGTTCACCAGGCACCTCGGACGAAAGTACCGAGGTCTTTATCGTCCTCGGACACTGCCCAATTTTCTACAAACATGCTCCACCTCTCCTCGGATGATAATTTGATCCATTCCTCGGCTGGATGTCCTCGGATGTTCGTCTCCCCTCACACGGGGTATTGGGCCGGACCCTTCTTTTCACACAATTGGAGCACTGGGCAAAATTGGCCCACACAATAGTCTTTAACGTTAGACCTAAAAAAAAGAAAACCTAGATTGCTTGTTTGGTATAAGATTATTTTCATTGGTTTATTGTTTGAAAAAATAAGCAAGACAAAAATATAGTTTATCTCAAAATTTATTTATTTATTTTTTAAATTATATATAAGACTAATAAGCTGTAGCGAAAGAAGAGTTTTTCTAGTGAAATGGATTTTGTGATATCAAAATAGTGATAGTATATTTTTTGTTTAAATGTTGATGATATATTATATATATATATAAAAAAAAAAGATTATGTCCCTTATTTAGTGTTTAGTTAGGAGGAAATATGTGGAAAATTGCTTCTCAAGAAAGAAAAATGCTATAAACACAAATTATTTTACAGACTGTTACTGTAGTGAATGATTATTGGTATGTAAAAAAATGATGGTAGTGGTGGATCTACATGAAACCCAGTAAAATTTTGCCACATCAACATTTTGTAAAAGGACAACACTTAGGTGAAGTACCTTAAATGCTGTTCTTTAAGTTTCCATCTTAAGATTCTGCTATGCAGCTATTTAACTTAAAAATACACTTTCATCTCATAAAAAAAATCCACAGCAGAATCTTCAAATGGAAATTTAAGGAACAACATCTACATACTGCACCTAAGTCTTGCCTTTTGTAATTTCTCCAAAAAAAAAAAAAAAGTCTTGCCATTTGTAAAATAATTTGTGGTTGTAACATTACTCCTCAAAAAAAATAGTTTATTCCTGTTTTTGGCATAGTGGATACAATGGGTTGTCATATTTTCTTCTTTTCCCACTTTTATGATTTCTTTAACTGATTCTATCGTTTCAGTAAAAAAAAAAAAAATTGATTTCCTTAACTGGCTCTCCTTTTCTGATCTTTATTTCCTTAAAATGCTTCCAGATTGCTCACTCCACTTGCAAATGTTGATCTTTGATTGCTGTGTATGATTGGTTAATTTGGTTTCATTCGAGATTATTGGAATTGGTGGAATGATGGCATGTAATTTAAGACATTTACCTCAAGTATAATGTAGTACTGGCTCGCATTGGTATTTGCAGGATTCCAGCCTTACAGCTGCTTGTGTGTGTAAAGTTTAAACTACCTGTATTTTGATTCTTTGTTCAATAATATTATAAATGCTATGTTCCTGCCGTGACATTTGCACATTTACGTGCGTCTATTGTACTATCAAAGAGGATTAGCTGCCAATTTGCCAAAGGTATCTATCCAGCAGTCAGTTAGTACTATATATTGGAATATATCCTTCACACAAATAAAAAAAACAATCAACAAATCGCATATAATTGAACTTTCGACTCAAAGTTAGTACTTAGTATAACAAATGGTTGATGCGGTTGCTGCCAAGACTGCTTACCAAGTAGGAGGCAGGTAAGCAATAGGAGTGGCTATGTTTCCCATGCAGCCATTGTTTCCTAACCAAAAAAAATAAAACCCCCACCGAAAAAAAAAAAAAGAAGAAGAAGAAAAATGAAATAACCTATGCATAGGAAGAGCCACCTCAAGAAAATATTGGATTATTTTTGCCTTTCTAGGTAATATCAAAGTATGAAGTCTGTTCAGGATTTTCATTTAAAAATGATAAAGAGAGAAAAAATGTGGAGCCATTTGCTCTTTATAAACAGTCAATTTTATTAGAGGCATTATAAAATACATGTTCTTTACAAATGAAATTATTGCGTCAAGCCACATGGGCATGTTCATGTTTTGGAATCAGTGGATCACAAGTACTTACAAGAACGAAGAATAGATATGTGCATTATTGGGGAATTACAGAATATATTAGCCAAAGGTTTTCTCACTGCTGTAACACATATACAAAAACCCATCATCATCCTTGTAAGATTCGTATATGGAGCCCATAAGACTGGCTGTAGATGAAAATCATTATCAATATGTGTTAGGGTGTTTCTAACACAAGGCAGAAGCTAACCCAACTTTAGCAAGAGTAAAAAAAACTGCTCAAGTTACCTGTTTGAGGCAATGTGTTTTTGATAAAAACAAACAGAGCTTTTCCTGGGGTCAAATGTAGTCTGCTACTCAAGATGTGGATAAATTGCCCAACAGACATGTCTCGAGGAACCAGGAATCTAGAATAAATAAGTATATACAAGGTACAGATTAGTCTCCTCTATGTTAGAATCTAGAAAAAGAAAGGGCCAATATCTATCAGTTAACTAGATGGCGATTCAACAGCAATTGGTACTTTTAATCTGCACTGATGCATTCTGATTTCATCAAAATGATAAAATAATGAGATTCATCTAGGAACAAGATTCTGCTGTTCAACATAAAGAGCAACAGGCAAAGAACGTGGAAGAATACTCCAAACACTAAGCATAACTGACAAAAGCAAAGCTCTCTTATTTTCTAGATGAAGATGTTATCCACACTAAATGAGACTAATAACATATAGAAATGCATTAGCAAATACATTACGACTGCACTAAACCAGGAAAATAACCTAAAGTCAGCAACCTTGTCTATTTGTTGCATGTCAATATCACAAAAATAGTGGCCAAGAAGTAATTAAGTTCTTCAAGTTGAATCCCACATGTATTAATATGGCACAAATGTTGCTTTTAACAAACAAAGTTAGTCTAAAAGCATTGTAAGAAAAATAGAAAATTATAATAGCTAGAGCGGCAGAGCCTACTTTTTCTTTTCCATTTCAGGCAGGTCTGTCCTTGAGTATCTTTCAATGATTATCTGAAAGAACACACAAAGAGAAACCTTAATGAGCTGCAACAGCTGTGTTTATGAGTGAACATACTAATTACAAATACAATAGATATTTCAGCTAAAACAAAAGCAGAGAGCCAGAGACTATCACAACTTTTTGTAAGTTGAAATTCACATAGGATCTTGGTTCCTATATGTGACAAAAATGATAACGAAATCCAAACTAAAGGTAACCTCATGTCACTGAGTCATCATTTAAATTTGATCCTTTACTTGTAAAGAGGAAAACCTGAAGCTTCAGAATTGATCTTATTTAATCATTTATTTAGTTTGGACAATGATGTTTTGGAAAGTTTGAGATCAATAGTAATAATAGAGGCTTTTAGAAAGGCATTGCACTCACAAACTCAAACTTTGATTGCTCAACAAACATTCAATTTAAGCTGCTAAGACATCTCAACTTACAATCACATTAAATAACATCAACCTTTTGACCATGGCCTATACAGATTATAGCAAAAAGGGCATAAGCTAATGCTTTTTCAAATTATCATGAACAAAATATCAACGGTCCAACATTTGTACATCCCAGTTTCTCTTGATATCTTAGAGACAGTGACTCATATTTTGAATGCGAATGTAACACCCGTCTCTACTTTAGAAGCCTCATGAGTAAGGGTATATTGAGAAATTCAATTTAGGGAGTTCTCAGCCGCTTGCTCCCATGGATGAAGACACAACCACATAAATCTCTGAATTGATTTTACTTTCTTTTCTTTTTTGGGAGGAAAAAAATTAACGCATGCTCTAAGGGTATTGTCTAGCAAATATTTTTAGAAACTTTTTATGAGAAAAGAAAAATGTAACCGATTTTTTTTTTTAGCTTTTTATATTTCCCATAAAAAATAATATCAAAAGTCAAAACCATCCTAAAATGTTCAATTAACAAATGCCCTATGGGCATCTGTTAACTGTACCCTCTTTTTATGGTCTTATCTCTCTAATTCTCCCAATAACATTGCTCATATCTGAAATCTTCAACATTTTGCCTATATAAGAAAGGAACCATTGGTATCTTTCCTGATATTAAGGAGCAATCATCATGGAATCTACACCATAATTCAATCCAACTGTATCTATAAAAATAAAATAAACTAATCTTGTAGTGTTCAAATCCCATTCAATACATGATCTATTCATAAAATTATAAATACAGATCAAATAAAAATAAATAACTAAATCAACCCAAAACGAATAATCATGCAAATTTGTCAACAGACAATTTTTTTTAGCCACGTTACAATTACAAATTTTAATGCAACACTTATGATAAGGCAATTTAGAAAAACTTACAGGGACTCGGTCAGGGTATTTCGAAATGATATTTTTTGAGTCTTCAACACGTTCATCTGCACCAAAAATAAAAACAAAAATAAAAATAAAATCCCTTGGATAAATAAATATAAGAGGAAATTTTGAAGTTTGTAGAGAAGAACGAACCAATGGAGTACTGGTCCTTGAAAGAGTTAAGCTTCCCCATAGATTTGTGGTGTTGTTTTGATGGTTTGAATCAGAGAAAGGAATTGAACTTCCTCTCTCTTGTTTTCCTGCTTTTTGGCGAAATGATATAGGATTTGAAAAAGAAGGGATTTTTTGGAATTTACGGAAAAAGACAGCTGGAGATGATGTGTGGTTGTGTTACGAAATTGTCTTCTGTTGCTTGATTCTGCGGTGAGCTTTGTCGAAAGTCAAATGAAAAATGTTAAAAGGCAAGCGGCGATTTTGCCTTTACTAGCGGTGGGCAATACTGTGGATATGGGCCTGTGTGATTTGGGCTTAGATGTATAGACAATGAGTGATGGGCCTTAATTACATTGTCGCTTCTATGACCATGGTTAACAATTTAAAATACTATTTAGATAATTGCAGTTTATACCCAAATTTGAGGTCATTTTGGTTTGTCCTACTAAAATTAAATACAAATATTCTTTATCACTTTTGTGTCACTTTATGTTCCACATATTACAATTTATTACGTGGGTTGATTGTTTTACATTTTAAACTTTGTGATTGGTAAAGCATAAAATACTATTTAGACAATTGCAATTTATACCCAAGTTTGAGGTAATTTTAGTTTGGCATACGAAAATTGAATACAAGTCTTCTTTACTGCTTTTGTGTCTCACTTTATATTCCACAAATTATAATTTATCATATGGGTCGATTGTTTTCCATTTTAAAATTTGTGATTAGTGGAGCATAAAGAGAGACAAGATTTGTATTCTCTAAAATTTTAACATTTGTATTCATACTATTATGTATCATTTAGATTTAATTCATGTGTTAATGTATCGTAATGAGATGTTCACTAAGTGCTAAGTACAAAAGAAATATTTTGAATCGATTAATATTACGTTCACAACAATTTCACAATAAATGCTAAGTGATAACTGACAAGTTGTTACTAATAGCTAAAAATGTGATGTCAGTACTAGGTCCATATTAGACCCAATAAAAAATTGCCACCTATGATTCTTTGCGAATTATTATGAAAATATTGTTCATGCATTACTTTTTTAATCTTTCATTTAGAAATTGATTTACATAATCAGTGAGTTTGAGAAACACATTCTTGATTGTATAGGTAGAATATTGTGATTGGTGTTAAAGAAAATGTATGGTGTCAATAGTAAACCCATATAAGTGACTTCTACAAAAGAAATGTTATGTCCACAATATTTTCATAATAAATCTTAAATAGTAGATTATTACTAATTGTTATGAGTGGAAGAAAAATAATTTAAGTGGTAAATTTAAATTAGAACAAATAATAACTTATCACATAAAATTTATTGTGAAAATATTATGTAAATACCATTTTTCTTATTACAATCATAATTTTTTTAAAAAAATTTAGAAAACACAATCATAACCTACCACTTAATAATTGTGATAAGAAAAAAATTGTTTCCTAACATTGTTGTCGCTCAAAATTATATAAAGTTGGTCCCACGTCTATTGTCATTGTAGCTTGCTAGCTTCGATTTTTGATGACGCCTAGATAGCCTTTAGGTGAAAATGAAATCAACCTTTTTACAATTGACAATAATCGTGTTCCACCTCTGCTCTCGGTTTGGGTCCATCACTCACTGTACCACTTCTTACCCACGTCGCCACTCGTGAACAAAATTAAACAAGCACGTATTTTCAAGTCAAGACTCAAGAGCACCGACCTTTAACCACGGCTTGAGCTAAGTAATTCACTAATTTAATTTGTGCTGTCTTTTTCTTTAGTTTTTGAACCTCTCTGAAATATACCGTCCAATTTTAGTCAGTTTTTGACTGGGTTTTGGTGGCTAGCCACCATCAAGGTTGAAGAGTATTTAACACCAACTCACCAACTCACTCACCAACCCACTAACTCAATGAATGTTTCTGAACTACAATGTAAAATCATTTACAAACAATATATAATGACACCTGCATTCTTAATTATTTTAGAAAACATAGAAAATTAAGGGCAAAACACTTGAAATCTTTGTTGGAAAACAATTTAAGCAATGTAGGGAAAAATAACTTGTAAGATGTTTGTACGGGATAGGGCCCCGGGCCCATTGTTCTTAGGACTCTAGGCTTGTGATGCCGCACAGGACAAGGCCCCAAGTCCATTGGGCCTTGGGCCCTAGCCTTGTAATACAATGTGTGACCCTGTCCCTATTGACCTATGGCCTTGACTCGGACGCACCTCGAGGCCCGATCTAAGCCCAAAAACCGAAATGAGACCATCCTGTCTTAAACGTCAAAAGCGAGCCCGTCCCGACCAACTTTAACCTAATCAAGAGTGTGATTGCCCGGAGATAGGTCTCGGTTTCTCAGTATTGCCTTGGGGAATATCGCTGCCGAATAGCATTTTGGAGGCAGGAACCAGTTCCAATGCCATTACCACTGTTCCCAACAGAACATCCACTTAGTACTGATGGAATTGGACCCCCATTCACACGAGTGAGATCAAGAACTAATCATAACACCTCCACTTATCTCAAGCTATAAATAGGATAATAGAGTGAAAAGTGGGGGTTGGCAATTCTAGAGAGAAAAGAGAGTGAAGGATAATATTATCAGTAGTAAGGAGGGCAACTTAGAGAGAAAAAAAAGTAGAGTCCCATAGTAGGAACTACACAAAGTAGGAAACCCAAAACCCACAGTACAAATAGGTTGTGAGCCTAAGTGTAGGTTGAGCCTGTTAACTATATTTTTGGTGCGCACAATGTTAATTTAAATAGCTCAATATAATTATTTCTTCTTTTTCTTTAATCTTTTAAAAAAAAAAAAAATGAAGGAATGGATTATTTCAATTAATTACAATATTATGCATTGTTAATTTCAGGGGATAATTTCAAGATATGTCATGGAGAACAAGGAAGGTGTGGTTAGTAGAGAAGATTAAAAAAAGAGAAGAAGAGGGTCATGGTGAGTCATGGAAGTTCAACCAAGTGCAAAAGTCACGGTCACCGATGATGACCCATCTAAATTCTAAAGGTCTCTTGATGAGAAAATTATCATACAACGGCTACATGTGATACTATCTCCTTTTGATGACCTATCCAAAGTTTTTATTTTTATTTTATAAAAATGTATTTTCTTTCATTAGGTGGAGATGAGTATTTAAAAGCATGACATGTGACACATGTGGGAGCTTTAGGACAAATAGATTACAAATTGTTCTATTAATAACCTTCTCTAATTGGTAAAATTCACCAAAATTAATAGTTCACATAAATGCTTCCTCGTGGTGTCTTATACTAATTAGCCTTTGTCTCATGAGTCATGAGTAGTCATGACCCACTAAGCCACGATCTCCTTTGAAATCTCTAGACATGATATTCTTATTGTTATTATTATTCTTTTTTTTCAGAAACCAGTCAATCAGCTTTTATTAAAACAACTAGGAGATGTCCCGAATAACAATAGGTGATGTATCAGCAGGGACCTCTTCCAGCCAGTCATGATGGGCCTCAAATACATAATTTTATGAGATCAATGAATAAATGCATAGATGTACAGGATAAGAGTACGAACAAAGTCAAAGCAATACACAAGGTGAATTCTAACATGTTCCAACTAACCTTTAAGCACACTATTGAGCGTGCTTAAAATCTTTTATATATATATATATATATATTTTTTAAAAGTTAATAATTTGTATTTATTATAATTTGAATTTTTTTTTATTTTTTAAACAAATAAAATGGATAAGATCTAGAGATAATTAGTAATTGTAATTTCTTTTTTGAATGTGAAAGAATCCTAAATTTTAGGAGTTCTCTTTTTGAATTCAAAATGAAATTTGTTATTTTATATTTATGACTCTATTTCTAAATGAAATTACCATTCATTAATAATTTTAAGTCTCTTTTAATTGTAAATTATATTTTAAAATTTTTTTTTTAGAAGAAGTTTTTTTTTTTGAGAAGATTTATATATATATATATATATATATATATATACAAGATATAAATTCTACTCTAACCTAATCTAAGTGTATATATGTGTGAAGCTCCCTCTTGGAAACTTGAACTCCGGTCCTTGCCCCCCACACCCCACAAGTACTTATACTTGTGGAGTGACCATCGCACCAAGGGTATGCGGTGGTCAATTCTTTTGTTATTTTTTTAGAGAGTTTAGACCTATGGCGTCCACTCCTAATGATAATTCTTTATCATCAGACTAAGACACCAATCACTTTTTGGTGTAGGCGGGGATTGAATCTCAGATTTCTTATACAACCATCAGAGATTTTACCAGTTGAGCTAATTGAAATCCAATTTTTGAGAAGATTTTGAGAAAGAAGCTTATAATTAACTTAAAATGTGATAATTTAATGTAATTTTTTGTTAGCACTTATTTTAAATATTATATCATATAGTTTTAAGGAGGTGTTTTGATCATAATCAATACAATTTAGTCAATAACAAATATCTATCAATATTTTGGTACTAAAATGAAACTTATCAATTTAGTCAATAACAAATATTTATCAATTTTTGGGTACTAAAATGAAACTTATCAGATGCCCATATAATGCTTTTAGCATGTTAACATATTATCCCAAGATCAGCCTTAAGGTGGTTTAGATTATAGGTATTTATACAAAAAAAAAAAGGATTAGATTAAGTGTATGATTTATTTATTTATTTATACAGTTCATTTAATATTGGATTCTTTGATTTTTTTTCAATGAATAATTAATTTGGCACAAAAATTAAAAATCTTAATTTGAATACATGGCGCAAAATTAGATCTCAATTGAAATTCAATTTAGAATTAATTGGATTTTCTCTTAGCTCTGGTTTTAAATACACACACACACATACTAGTATTATTCTCATGCATTGCACAGTTTTGACTATAAACTTTTAAAATAATTTCATGGAAAAATAATAAATCAATAATCACTTGAATCTAGATCATATAAATTGTATAGAAAGTTCTTTTCTTAAAGGCCTCAAACAATCACACAACGTATTTATATATAAAAACTTCCTAATTAATTTAATAATTAAAAACATAAGGAAAACCTTTATTTAGAGTTATATTTTGAAACACTATTGACCTCTTTTATCTAAAGAAGGTCTGCTTAAAGATGAGTAGAGAATTGTGACAATTTTAATATTAAAGGAGTCCTAAGGAAGAAAAATGGTATAGACAATTGTTAAAAAAATTTATTAGTTCAAACAAAGTTGCAGGATCATATTGAGGTGTGGATTAATTTTCATGATGTAGATTTAATATTACTTGATTATAACAATCTTGTGAAAGAACATGTTGTTGGTATTCATAACATGCTATGTTTTGGATTTTTTTTCATGAACATTCAAATGTCTTGTGGGTCCTAACTATAGGCATGAATATTAATATTTGTAAAAATCAAAACAAAAATTAATAATCTCTTCCACACACATTTAATATTACTAACAACATTAATAAAAATGAGAAATAGTAACATAAAAGTTTTGCTATTCAAGAAAATTAATTTAATCTAATAATGCACATATAAACATGACACAAATACAACCCATAAATAAAAAATAGAGAATACAAAATTTAATAATTCTCAAATAATATATAGATAAAGAGTAAACATTCATAGAGGTTTATATAATGGATTTCATGAATTTAAAATTGTCTTTATGACTCATAAGCAAAACCTTTAAAAACACACACACACACACACACACACACACACACTAAAACACAAATACAAAAGAAGATAAATACATACTTGTAATAGTGTGGATTGTAGGTTTGATAAATAATTCTACCATAGATTTCACAAACGTCGAATTGCCTTAATAAGAAAAAACAAAACAAAAGGAGAATTAGATTTCTAATCAACATAGAAATTATAAGAGAGTGAGAATTATTGATATTGGGGAAGAGAAAAAATTGATTAGAACAATAAGTAGTGTTTTTATCCCAACGGATGTGCTGTGAAGTATTGCTTTTTTTATAATATCTCTTTGTATTTGATAGTGGAGCTTTAGAGTTGTTTGAATCTGTAAATAAATTTTTTTTTTTGTTTGAATCTTTGTATGTACTATATTCGTGTTCTTCTTCCTATTTGAAGGTAAAATTAATTTTGTATTGCCTTTTTTTTTCTCTCTCTCTTCTTACAAAAATATTTTTATGAATTTTATGAATTTTTTTTTTTAAAGGGATCCACTTAACAGAGTATGACATAAGCTTCAATTGAATGAACATAAAACTTATAGGACTTAATTGAACTAAAGTAAAGTTAGATAACTGAATTGAATTTTGTTCAAAGTTAGAGGATGTAATTTGCATTTTAGCCAATTTTATAATTATGGTAGTTATTAATTATTAATAGGCATTTATTATGATAGTGTCTGTATATAGAGGTGACAAAATTGGACACGACTTGCGAATCTGACACAACACGACACGAAATTGGTAGGTTATGGGTTGAGACTTAATGAGTTCGTGCCATATTCAAGTTAACAGGACTGACCTGTTTAATAAATGAGTTGGGTTAGTATCCATCACATGGAACCTGTTTGACCCGTTTAATTAAATGACATTTTACCAATATACCTTTCAAACCCTAGGTATATAAACTTGTTAATTGTTGTGGTTTATTTTCTTTGACATATTATGATTGATTATATGTGATATTGAGATATGCTTTAGTTTTGAACTATTATTTGTAATGCAGTTACTTGTTAGTTCTAAATTTTATATAAAAATATTTATTTGTTTAGGTTTTCATAATTCATATCAGTTTGTTTAATACTAAAATTATTTTTATTATTTTTGTTTTGATAAAATCTGATAAATAGGTTGACACGACTAACCCGTTTAATAAATGGGTTATGTTAGGGTTGAGGAATCTTGACCCGTTTAATAAACATGTTGGGTTAGGTTTTGATAATGCTTGGATGATCAGTGGGCTGAAACTGTCTTCGACGTTACCAAAGGTCGCTAGCAAGTCTTGAAAACAAAGACTAAAATCAAAGGTGACCGGTGGAGGCCGGCCAAAAATCCTCCGATGGCAAAGTTAGTATCTTTGTGATTTTCTGTTTTTAAGGAAAAGTGAATGGAAGTTCTGAATGCCCAACCTTGTTCGTAGATCAGTGCTTTTATAGCACACCCACGGAACAGTCGTCTCCCTTCATGTAAGTTGACGGTTTTAACAGTAAGTTATAACTGTTTTTGGTACCGTATCGTTTGGCCTAGTCGATCTAACCGTCGTTGGCGACGGTTCCCATCAATTTTGTCGATTACGGAAGGGTGTGATGTCCCATGTCTAATCAGTGAAGTCCATCGCCCAGATTACTCAGGACGAGGTTTGGCTAAGGACGAGATCACATAGAATCTCGTCCTTCCTATTTGGCTCAGGACGAGTTTTCCTCGTCCTGACTTTCATGTCGTAGATCAGGACGACCCATCATGGACGAGTATAGAGTTGTAATTTTTTCCGAGTATCATCAGTTGCCCCCTTGTCCATGGGTCGTCCAGAGATATCTGACTTCTGGGTATCCTGCGACAAATTGGTGACACGTGTCACAATTTAACTCGCAGGAAATTACGTCGATTTGCCTAACCGAGGAAAGTGCCACGTGTCTCCTTTTCATTCGTTTGTGTCGTTTCAGATGTCAGGGCCCATTGCCTATAAATAGTTGATTTCCATCGTTACCCCTCTCATTTCTGAAATTTCCGTGTTCAATTACTCTCGTCTTAGAGCCTCTCCTAGAAGTATTCCGCGTCCATAAGTTTCCCTCATCCTAGATCCAGGTATACTCCTAACTTCGTCCTTAGTTTTCTTATAAACTTTCCATAAAATGTCAATTGTTCTTTCCTCGTCTAGCGATAGTGTAGATAAAGCCATAGACGAGTATTCTGACCACAGTAGTTTTAGTGGGTCTAGTGACAGTGATAGTAGTAGTGGTAGTAGTAGTGGGGGGAACACTACGGACGAGTACGTATCTGGTGTCCCTGGGGTTCCCTTAGAGGTTCTCCAGGAAGAGCTACGGACGAGGTTTGAGTCCGGGGCTCAAGCCGGAACTAGTGCCCCCTCGTCCACAGTTCAGGACGAGGATGAAGAAGTAGTGTACAGTTGTGCTATAGGTATAGAGTCAAAGACAGATGATAGGAAACTGGAATTACTCAAAACACGGTACCAAATCCCAGACGAGCTTAGCCCTAGGTTAGCCGTCCGTGGAGAGTGGTGCTGTCAGCCTCGTTTTGGTATAGGTATTTACGAGGCTTACCTTTTGGGAGGGCTTAGGTTACCTCTGAACAGTTTTGCTAGGGAGTTATTATCTAGGTTAGGTTTAGGAATTTGTCAATTTAACCCTAATGCATGGAGGTTGATTGTGTCCATGCAAGTTTTGTGGAGGGAGGTGTTTGAGGGGAACCGTCCTCTCACTGTGGACGAGTTCCTCTTCTGTTACAAGCCCTCCGAGATTAACCAGTCCCTTGGCTTTTATCAATTTACAGCCAGGGGAAAAGATTATAGATTGATCAAATCCCTAGTCACCTCTGATAGGAACTGGAAGACGGAGTTCTTCTTCGTCTCAGGTTTCTGGGCTGGACGCCCCATTGAAGTTGACAGGGACCCATTCCCTTCATACTCTGGGGAACTGGGAAACCTTCGTCCTGAAGGTATGTGTCTCAATCTTTATTTAGTTCCTAATATCTTTTACATTTCAAAAATCCTAACTCTTTTTTCCTCGTCTTTTACTTTTATCAGGTGCTAGACGACCTCATTTGGATAGGTTTTACATCGAGCGCATCCAGAAGGCTCGTCTATACACCGACAGGACGTTCCATTCCTTGGTTTGCCTACAGCGTCTTGCTACTTGGGACTTAGGTCCTATACCTTCTCCTGAAGCCCTTGCACACGAGATCACTACTCGCAGACGTAAGTTACTTTCATTGCTTATATATATATTTATTTTATATATTTTTTTTCAAAGGAAAACTAACGTCTTTCCTTGTAGGAATGGCAACAATGAAGGAAAACAAGGGTAAGGAGGCTGTGGACGAGGGAGCTAGGTCTCAACCTCGTCCACCCACAGGTGAAAAGAGGAAACACATATCCTCTAGAGTGGACTTGGGTGACCTCCCTAGCAGACGAGGGAAAGATAAAAAGCATAAGTCATCTAGACCTCAAGGTGCGAAGTCCCCTCCTCCCTCTAGTCTGGAGTCCCCTGTGCAGATCCTCTCTCTTGATCCTGAGCCTAGGGATCCTCCGTCCAGGAAGGTGCCGTCCACGATTCATGCTCCCACCTCGTCTACTGCTCCCAAGGAAGTTCCTCAAAACCTTCTAGAAAACGAGGACTTAGCCTGGGAGAGATTCTCAAAGGCAGTGACTGATGTGGACGTGGGCGCGTGCTACAACATGTCCTTGAAGGACTTTGAGCACTCTGGTGTTCACGATCTCTTCAAGGTAAGCTCTTAAGCTGCTTTTTTTTTTATTTTTTTTTTATTTTTTTATTTTTTATGTATATGTCTTGTCTTTAATTAATGACACTGACTCATAAATTTCAACGCGCAGGCCATGTCTAAGTTCATTGCTGCGTCCAGGCAGGCCACTGAACTGGACAAGACGAGGTTGCTTTTGGAGACGAGGATAAAGGAGGTTAAGGAAGAGAGCAAAGTGTGGGCTGAGGTAGCTGCCAAGGCCAGGGAAGAGGCTAAAGAGCTCAGAGACCTTAATGAAGAGCTCAAGACGGATGTCATTGAAAAGGACACTCGTCTTGACGACCTTCAGAAAAGGAACAATGAGCTCAATACCCTTCTTGAAAAGGCGAAGGAGGACGCAGTTGCAGAGTTCCAGTCGTCCAAGCAATTTATTGACCTGCTGGACAAGAACTACGCAGCTGGGTTCGAGGACTTCAGGCTGGACGCTGTGGAGAACTTCCCCAACATTGATTTCAGCGTCATAAAGCTCAACCTTGGTGCTGCCACTAGCTCTCTCCTTCAAACAAGCTCAGAGGACGTGAACATCGAGGACGATGCCAGCACACTACCCCCTCCTGCATGAAGATAGTTTTATTTTCTATTGCTTTTGTTGTTTTTTTTTTTTTAAAGGAAATGTAATTCAAGTACATTTGTCTCGTCCATGGTTTTAGGACGAGATTTTGAACAAATTCAGGGTGTTTGGACGTTTTGTAGTCCGCCCTTAAATAATTTGATCAACTCTTTTTCCTTTGTTTATGTGAACGAGAATTTTTCTTACTAATATAAGTTCTTGCTCGTCCATAGGAGTAATTTTTATTAACTCCAGTTTTAATTCGTCTTCGAAAAAGCATGACGGGATAGTGATTTTTCATTACGTCTTTGAACTTGTTCACCTTTTCCTCGTCCACATGTTGGATTGTTTTGGTAATATATTCATTTCCCCGTCCATGTTCTGGACGAGTATTTTTGACAAGTTTTTACGTATGCATTTCATCGTCCATGGGTTGGACATTGGATATTTGTTCGTCCATGGGTTGGACGGTGCTCAAATCCTTTGCCCAAGGTTTTTATCTCGTCTTATATTTGGACGAGTATACCTTGTAATGAAGGGCATACTGGCGTTTCACCTCTGTCGTCCAGAGACTCTTCTCGTCCATGGAGTGGCGGATTTGAACAAAAACAAAAATTTAAACAAGAGTAATATGGGGATTATGGATTCACACAACACTATGTATATAACATAAATATTGTTCACAAGCGGGGCACATACTCATAAGTTAGTGCCTTATAGAAAGCTAAGTACATACAAGCAAATCCACCACCTTATCCATAACCGTACCATAATAACAATAGAATAACACTATAGAGCACACTGCAAATACATATAATAAACCATCTCATACACACTCGTCCAGGGGAACCTTCTTTTAGGCTGGTATTCTACTGATAATACCTTCTCAGGTGTTCAACATTCCATGGATGCTCCAACTTCCTCCCGTCCAGGGCTTCCAAATAGTAGGACCCTTGCCTTTTAGAGTTGATAATTCTGTAAGGTCCTTCCCAATTGGGCCCCAGCTTCCCATGAGCTGGGTTCTTGGTTGCCAAAGAGACTTTCTTCAAGACGAGGTCTCCAATGTTGAATCGCCTCGGCTTAACCAGCGCATCATGTTGCCTAACCATGAGATTTTTGTACCTTGCCGTTCTTTTCTCTGCGTCTGTCCTTACCTCGTCTATAAGATCGAGGTTCAAACGGAGTTGTTCTTCATTATCTTTGTCCTGATACATAGTCACCCTATGATTGGCCATATGTACCTCTGCAGGTATGACTGCCTCACTTCTATAGGCCAGCTTGAAAGGGGTTTCCCCTGTGGGGGTTTTGATAGTCGTTCTGTATGCCCATAATACACCCGGCAGCTCATCCGGCCATACTCCCTTTGCCCCTTCAAGACGAGTCTTGATAATTTTTAACAAGGATCGGTTTGCAACTTCTGCTTGACCATTTGCTTGGGGATGGGCTGGTGAAGAATAATGATTTTGAATTCCGAAGTGTTCATAAAAATCCCTGAAGAGTGAATTGTCAAATTGTCGTCCATTGTCGGATACCAATACTCGGGGCACCCCAAACCTGCATAGAATATTTTTCCAGACGAAGTTCTTTACATTTTGTTGTGTGATGCTCGCTAGGGGTTCAGCTTCCACCCATTTAGTGAAATAGTCAATTCCTACAACCAAGAACTTCATCTGCCTGGTTCCAACTGGGAAAGGACCCAAGATATCTAGACCCCATTGAGCAAATGGCCATGGGGCCATCATGGGGGTGAGGTATTCCGATGGCTGTCTGGGGATGTTATTGAATCGCTGACACTGATCACACACTTTCACATAGGCTTTAACATCTGCCTGAATAGTTGGCCAGTAATATCCTGCACGGACGACCTTATGTATAAGTATCGGGCTCCTGAATGGTTCCCGCAAGCTCCTTCATGGATTTCTCTCAACACATAGTTGGCCTCTTCTGGCGACAAACATCTAAGATAAGGTTGTGAAAAACCTCTTTTGTACAGTATGTCGTTCAGAAGGATGTACCTGGCTGATCGAACTCTAAGTTTCCTGGCCTCGTCCTTGCCTTCCGGGAGAGTTCCGTCCTTCAAATATGATATTATCGGGGCCATCCAACTTTCCTTATTCTGTACTTGCAGTACGTCAGGAATGTCTATACTTGGAAGATATTGGATTTCATCAAACTCGTCCATAGATTGATTTGCTGAGGCTGCCTTTGCTAGTGCATCTGCGTCCACGTTTTCCTCCCTTGGGATTTGAATAAAGGTAGCTTCTTTGAATTTTTTCACTGACTGCAGTACTTTCTCAAGATATTTCTTCATTCGCTCTTCCTTGGCTTCACATGTCCCGTTTACCTGACCCATGATTAACTGCGAATCTCCCAGAATAAGTACTGATTCAGCTTCTATGGACTTGGCCAGTTCCAAACCTTTCAAAAGGGCTTCATACTCAACTTCATTATTAGTTGCTTGATATTGCAAGCGTACTCTGTACGTCAGCTTATCTCCCTCAGGGGACTGCAACACAACTCCTATCCCTCCTGCAGGCTGTGTAGACGAGCCATCCACATGAATGATCCATTTTTTGACTTCCACCACTTCCGACTCACTGTGACTCGGAGTAAACTCTGCGATAAAATCTGCGAGAGCCTGAGCTTTTATCGCGTGCCTTGGCAGGTACTTGATATCAAATTCGCTGAGCTCGACTGCCCACTGGATCAATCGTCCCGCAGCTTCTAACTTACTCATTGCTTTTTTCAGCGGGTGATCCGTCAAGACGTTGATGATGTGAGCTTGGAAGTAGTGCCTCAGTTTCCTAGAAGCTGTGATCAATGCAAAAGCCAACTTTTCTATCTGCGGGTACCGCGCTTCTGCTCCTCTAAGTGCTCGACTGGTGTAGTAAACCGGTTTCTGCACTCTTCCTTCTTCTCTGATCAAAGCTGAGCTTACAGCATGCGGGGTAACAGCCAAATACAGATATAACTCTTCTCCTAACACGGATGGACTTAACAATGGGGCAGATGTAAGGTATGCTTTCAGGTCTTCGAAGGCTCTCTGACAATCATCCGTCCACTCAAATGCTTTTTTAAGAACTTTGAAGAATGGCAAACATTTATCAATGGCTTTGGAAACAAACCTGTTAAGGGCTGCAACCCGTCCAGTGAGTGACTGGACTTCTTTAACATTTTGCGGAGGCTTCATATCCAGTATTGCTTGGATTTTATCAGGATTAGCTTCAATTCCCCTGTGTGAGACCATAAAGCCCAGAAACTTTCCCGACGACAACCCGAAAGCACACTTGCTGGGGTTTAACTTCATGTTGTACTGCCGGAGTGTATCAAACGTTTCCTGTAGGTCGTCCAGATGAGTTCCCTCGTCCTGACTTTTCACCAGCATATCGTCTACATAGACTTCCACATTCCGCCCAATCTGCGGACGGAACATGTGGTTGACCAACCTTTGATATGTTGCCCCTGCATTCTTCAGCCCGAAATGCATTACCTTATAACAAAACAAGCCTTGACTAGTGATGAACGACGTTTTTTCTTGATCCACCTCGTCCATCCTTATCTGATTATATCTGGAAAAGGCGTCCATAAAGCTAAGTAGCTTATGTCCCGCCGTAGAATCCACCAACTGGTCAATGCGGGGCAATGGATAACTGTCTTTAGGGCAGGCCTTGTTTAAATCAGTAAAGTCCACACACATTCTCCATTTCCCATTCGCCTTCTTGACCATTACCACATTAGCCAGCCAGTCGGGGTAATAGACTTCTCGAATGAACTTTGCCTGTATCAACTTCTGTACTTCTTCCTTAATAGCATTGTCTCTCTCCGGAGCAAATACCCTCTTCTTCTGTCGTACAGGTCTGAAGGAAGGATGTACATTCAGACGATGGGTAATGATTTTCGGGTCTATGCCCGGCATGTCCTCATGACTCCAAGCAAACACATCAATGTTTTTCCTCAAGAAACATATAAGATCCTTCTTAATCTTTCCTTCCAAATCTGCCCCTATCCTGGTACTTTTCTCTGAATTTTTCTCGTCCAAGGGAATTTCTTCCAATGCTTCTGTGGGCTCTGCCACGATTCTTCTTTCTGCTATGTTCATTGTCTGAGTCTGCTCGTCCATAGCCAGCATGGCTAGATAGCACTCTCTGGCGGCCAATTGATCTCCTTGGACCTCTCCTACCCCATGTTCAGTAGGGAACTTAACCGACAAATGGTAAGTGGATGTGACTGCTTTCCAGCTATTTAGGGTCGGCCTCCCAATTATAGCATTATAGGATGATGAACAATCGACTACAATGAAGTTGACATTTCTCGTTACCTGTTGCGGATACGCTCCCACTACCACTGGTAAGGAAACAGTACCGACGGGCTGTACTTTCATTCCACCAAAACCGACCAAGGGCGAATACACTGGACGAAGCTGCTCCTGTCCGAGATTCATTTGTTGGAAGGCAGGATAATACAGGATGTCGGCCGAACTCCCGTTATCTACCAACACCCTTCTAGTCGAATAGTTGGCAATGAGCAAGGTAATAACAATGGCATCGTCATGAGGATGGTGTATCCTTGATGCATCCTCGTCCGTGAAAGTGATAGCCTGCTCGTCTTGATTTGTCGTCCTGGGAGATCGTCCTGAAAGCTGGACATTTTGCACTACCTTCAAATATGTCTTTTTTGATCTGGATGACTGGCTTGCTAAACTTCCCCCAAAAATCATTCTGATTTCTCCAAGCGGAGGCCGTGATGGCTCCTCTACCTTCGTCTTCAGATTCTCATCCTTATAGTCTCGTCCGAGAAAATTCCTCAATTTCCCTTGTCTAATGAGATTTTCAATCTGCTGCTTAAGGTCAAAGCATTCGTCGGTATCATGCCCATGGTCTCTATGGAAGCGACAATACTTGTTCCGATTGCGCTTATTGGGATCTCCCTTCATTTTCTCTGGCCACTTTAAAGAGGGCTCGTCCTTGATTTGCATGAGAACTTGCTCAAGCGGGACATTTAACGGTGTGTACTGCTGATTTCGCGCTGAAGGACCCACTTTTTTAGTGTCTCGGTCTCTCTTATCTTCTGCACGTCCCTTTTTTGGACGAGGTCCTTGGTCAGTACTGCGTACAGGATTCGCCTCCCCTCTTTCAGCTCTTTTTCTTTTCTTGGCTATAATCGCGTCTTCTGCATTCATGAAGTTCTGAGCCGAATGGACGAGCTCTGCCATGGTTTGTGGCTCTTTCTCGTACAACTTATGAATGAAAAGATCGGAATTAATGCCATTGTGGAATGCCGCCAGCAGCAACTTATCATCTACTTCGTCCACTGTCAAAGCTTCTCGATTGAAACGAGTGATAAAAGACCGCAGACTCTCATTTTCCCCCTGTTCTATAGTCAATAGGCTGGATGAGGAACGTTTATGTCTCTGTCCCCCAATAAAGTTGTTAACAAATAACTTGCTCAACTCTTCAAAGGAACTTACTGAATTGGGGGGTATCTTACTGAACCACACTCGCGCGGGCCCCTTGAGGGTGGTTGGAAAAGCTCTACACATTATCTCATCCGGAACCCCTTGGAGATGCATCGTAGTTTTAAAAGTGGCAATGTGGTCGAAGGGGTCACGCGTCCCGTCATATGAATCTAAGGAAGGCATCTTGAATTTCGGAGGGAGAGGGTGACCGTTGATGAGTGCAGTGAAAGGGGAGTCTGTCCTATGAACTAAGTCCTCCACTGGATTTGCCCTTCTCATATTCTCTCTCATCTCATCCATGACCCTTCTCATTTGGTCCATCTCCTTTTCCAGATGTGGTACCCTTCGCGAAGTGGTACCTCTTGACTGGCTCTCTGGTTCAGCGTTCCTTGTATTTTCTTGACTCTGGGTATGCCCTTCGACATTTTCGTCACGATGCTGTCTCCTTGAATTAAGTTGCCTAGTCAGTTCCTGGTTCTGTCGGGTTAACTCTGCCATGGCGGCAGCCATGGACTGCACATGCTGGACAGAAGATGGCTGCATGGCGGGCGCCGACTGGCGGTCGCGGTGAGGACTACTGGAAGCGTCCCTGCTTTCTTGTGGGCCTGGACTGGTAACCCTTGATCTTGTTCGAACCATTTCAGCCCTTTACCAGTGAAAGAACTTACAGAATTTCAAAATCTAAAAATTCTAAGTAGAGAATTCCCCACAGACGGCGCCAACTGATAATGCTTGGATGATCAGTGGGCTGAAACTGTCTTCGACGTTACCAAAGGTCGCTAGCAAGTCCTGAAAACAAAGACTAAAATCAAAGGTGACCGGTGGAGGCCGGCCAAAAATCCTCCGATGGCAAAGTTAGTATCTTTGTGATTTTCTGTTTTTAAGGAAAAGTGAATGGAAGTTCTGAATGCCCAACCTTGTTCGTAGATCAGTGCTTTTATAGCACACCCACGGAACAGTCGTCTCCCTTCATGTAAGTTGACGGTTTTAACAGTAAGTTATAACTGTTTTTGGTACCGTATCGTTTGGCCTAGTCGATCTAACCGTCGTTGGCGACGGTTCCCATCAATTTTGTCGATTACGGAAGGGTGTGATGTCCCATGTCTAATCAGTGAAGTCCATCGCCCAGATTACTCAGGACGAGGTTTGGCTAAGGACGAGATCACATAGAATCTCGTCCTTCCTATTCGGCTCAGGACGAGTTTTCCTCGTCCTGACTTTCATGTCGTAGATCAGGACGACCCATCATGGACGAGTATAGAGTTGTAATTTTTTCCGAGTATCATCAGGTTTAATCCATATAGTCTAATATTCATGACTCGACATGACACGAACCCGACATGCGATCACGAATTACCACCCCTATCTATATATAGAACTCTATATCCTAGTATTATTAGGCATTTATTATAATTGTGTTTGTATATAGAAAAAATATTATGCACTAAGATTTTAGTGGATAGAATATAATTTACATTTAATTAAAAATCTATATTAATGGGTATTTATTATGAATGTTTTTTGTAAAGAACTATTAAATATATAATCATGGTCATTTTTAATATGTATTTATTATGGATGAATTTGTAAATGGAACTATCTATTTTATTATGATTTTTTTTAAAAAAATTTTAAATTTTTTTGTGCAGTTAAGGTTAAAACTTCAAATCCCAAATCTCTTATTCGATAACAAAATATTTTTCCAATTGAGCTAATCGGAACTCACTATGTTATGATTCTAATTGAGTGTATGAACCAAAAGTGAAATGTTTTTTATAATATAATACTAATAATAATATAAAGGGAAATGATGAAGGATGCACTAAAGGTATTTGTTAATAATCATTTTTAGAAAATTTTGATGGGAACAGAAAAAAATAATTGACTTATTTGATAGCTTTTTTATATTTTTCATAAAAGTAGCATCACAATTGTCTTAAAATGATTCATTAACCATTACTCTAAGGGCATTTGTTAACTAGACCTAATAATAAAACCCTAATTTTTACAAACTTACAATATAAGGTAAAATACAAAAAAAAACACCCCTTAGTCTCTAGGTTAATTCAAGATTATTATTATTTTTTTAATGTCCAATGTGATTCTAAATGATACTAGACATCATTTGAAAGTTTTGGGCCCCTTCAAGGTTTTTTATTTTTATTTTTTTTAAAAACAAATTAACTGTTAAACATATATGCACACTTAATTACACTCTCTCACCAAGTTTCAACATGTTACTCAACCGCTCATTCAAGTATTGTCAGGGCCGGCCCTAGGCCTAGGCCACTTAGGCCACCGCCTAGGGCCCCTTACTAGAGAAAGACCCCAAATTTTGGGGCAAAATTTGATATATCTAAAAAAAAAAAAAAATTTAGAGATATAAGAAAAAAAATAGCTTTATAATTTTCTTCTACTTTTAAGAAGTTCCAAAGTATTGAGTAATGTTAGAGATAATACAACTTTAAATACATGGGTCTTACAAATAGAGTAATGCTATAGTTTTACAAACTATTTTATAATATTTTTACAAACTTTTATTGTGGTCAACTTCTTACTTGTTCTCATCTGGGTTCATCGATAACATCACTTTTTTATTTATCTATAATCATTCACCACATCATCAGTTTGTAAAAGAATTTGTAACTCTAGCATTTTCCCTTATAAATATATGTGTCACTAATCGCAAGAAATAATTCAGATAGGAAAATCTTAGAGATATTATTAATTTTACTTGAAAAGTTTACAAATTGATGTAACAATTAATATGATATGTGGACATCAATAACCTATTAATGCATTTTTGAATTATTTTTTGTGATTAATGATACATATTTGTAAGCCTCATGTTATAAAATTTATAATATCCCTAACATCATTCATTCAAATACTTATTTATTATCTTCTTGAAGTGTTATTAATCGCATTCATTTCTACATCGTTTGAAAGTTTTTTTTAGTAAAATTTGTTATAACTTTAGCATTTTTCCCAAAAAAAAAAAGCATATTACATAATAAAAGGAATAGATTTTTGTTATAAAGAAATTATGATATTAAATACTAATGGTGTATTATAAAATAAGCCAACTCCAAGCTCGTCCATGAGGGTCGTCTAGGGCAAGAATAGAAAAATGGACTTTGTATAGAACGCTCGTCCGTGACAAGGTCGTCCATCCAAAAAGATGTTTGAATGACCTCCATACATTTCGAGCATGTTTCTCTATAAAAGTTTTGGACGACCTCCACATTCCTATTTTGGAGCACAAGTAAAAATCGAGGTTCATTGCTACAAACCGCTTCCAATGACGATTATGGAAAATAAGATCAAACAAAATAACTTCCATGACAATTATGGAAGTTAACTCCGAAACCTTTTGACCTCCTCAATGATAGGGGAAGTTATTAGACAAGTAACCGCTTCATGTGTATAATATATAAGCACTCATCTACGTCAAAATAAAGTAAGTCTTTCGAATACTTCCAAAGAGTTTGGAATTCCAGAATTTGAAAGAAATACTGACTTCACCATCAGAGAGTTCTTGGCCGGTCCTCCTTGGTCACCTTTGATTGTGTGTTCATCTTTTCAGGTTTCCCAAGTGATTCTCTTGCCATTAAAGCCTGAAATATTCAGTCTACTAATTTTACTTTGTATCATCAAATACTAGTTAAATATTATTTAAGTGATAACAAAAAGATCCTATTTAAATATATCATCTTAGACCTCTAAATTTGTTGAGCCGCCCTGAGTACTGTATATAGTGTTTCCTTCTAAGAAAGAGTTTGTACAAGATTGCATTATAATAACAAATATATTATACACGATAAAAGTGTTTGAGGTCTTTTAAATTAATTTTTAAACAAAGTTAAGTGGGTGGGTTGGTAAGTCCTAGACCAAGAGCAAGCCGAGTCGTGGGTGGCTTGACATATCCGAGTCAAACACTCGCCCAGCCGGCGACAGGCTGGGGTAGGTGGCCTTATTAACCTTTACAGGCAATTCCCAGTTAAACGCGTCATCCTCCTTGTTCCTCAATCCCCACTAAAATCCTAAAAAACATGCCAAAACTCACCGACACGCTGTCACCGACGGCTGAGATCATATTAGCAACATGTAATCTCAGCCGTGGATGTAGACCCCGCATTTCAGTGAATGAATCTAACCCAAAATTCGCTTCTTATTGACACTCCACATTCTCTATAAATCAGCACCTAAAACCCCAACTATGGACTCGTACCGTTTAGCAAGGCAAACCCCTTTGGTCCCCATTTTCACTCAGCCAAGCACAACCCCTTCTAGCTCTCTCTATCGATCTCTCTCTCGAGGTAGGCCTAGTTCTTATATTTCTTGTTAAGATTTGGTTTGCTCTATCTGTAATCTTATAATAGCAATGTGCATTAAGGTTTCAGATCTGGTGGCATTTTTTAATTGCGTTTTGAGTGTGTGTAATTATGGGATTATGATAAGTTGGGTATTGGGTGTTTGAGGAAAACCCATGAATCAACCATTTCTGATTTGTTTGTTTTTTTGTTGTTGGTGTTTGTGTTTGTGTAAAGGGTATTTCTGTTGGACTGTGAAATGGAGTCAGGATTTTAATTCATTTATGTTATTTAAATCAGTTTGCACTTGTGGGTACTTTTAAGGTTGCTCTAGCAAAGTTTTGAACGATTGTCGGTTGTCAGTTGCTGTTGCTGGATTCCTGTACTGTATGCATTTTAATAGATCCATTATGCATTTGTCTGTTGTACTAAGTTATTTTCAATTACTTCCTAGCAATTGTACTAAACAGATCTGTGGGGAAAAAAAACCCATCTGATCAGTTTTATATATAATTATATATATACACAATATCACCAACCAACCCCTAGTTTCAAAATTTTGGGGTTGGTTAGGAATGGGTCGGTCACATGTATTCCCTTGTAGAAATGTCCCAATGTTTATATGGATCTATTCATAATAGAGGGAATTAATTTGTTTAGTCTGTATAATTGTGGTATTGGCCATAATTTTAATTAATTTTGGTGTACTTTGCAGCTAGAAAGAAATGGAGACCTTCCTATTCACCTCTGAATCAGTGAACGAGGGGCACCCAGACAAGCTCTGTGACCAGATCTCTGATGCAGTGCTTGATGCTTGTCTAGCACAGGACCCTGAGAGCAAGGTGGCCTGTGAGACTTGCACCAAGACCAACATGGTCATGGTATTCGGAGAGATCACAACCAAGGCCAATGTGGACTATGAGAAAATTGTGCGTGACACATGCCGAGCCATTGGTTTTGTTTCAGACGATGTGGGTCTTGATGCAGACAATTGCAAGGTCCTTGTTAACATTGAGCAGCAGAGTCCTGATATTGCTCAGGGTGTGCACGGTCATCTCACTAAGCGGCCAGAGGAGATTGGTGCTGGTGATCAAGGCCACATGTTTGGCTATGCTACTGATGAGACCCCAGAATTGATGCCATTGAGCCATGTTCTTGCAACCAAGCTTGGCGCTCGCCTCACTGAGGTCCGCAAGAATGGTACATGCCCATGGCTTAGGCCAGATGGGAAAACCCAAGTCACTGTTGAGTATTACAATGAAAAAGGTGCCATGGTTCCAATTCGTGTTCACACGGTGCTCATCTCTACTCAGCATGATGAGACTGTGACAAATGATGAGATTGCAGCTGATCTAAAGGAGCATGTGATCAAGCCTGTGATTCCTGAGAAGTACCTTGACGAGAAGACCATTTTCCACCTTAACCCGTCTGGCCGTTTTGTCATTGGTGGACCTCATGGTGATGCTGGTCTCACCGGCCGTAAAATCATTATTGACACTTATGGTGGATGGGGTGCTCATGGTGGTGGTGCATTTTCTGGGAAGGACCCAACTAAGGTGGACAGGAGTGGAGCTTACATTGTTAGGCAAGCTGCAAAGAGCATTGTGGCTAATGGACTTGCCAGAAGGTGCATTGTGCAAGTTTCTTATGCCATTGGTGTTCCTGAGCCTTTGTCTGTGTTTGTTGACACTTATGGCACTGGAAAGATTCCTGACAAAGAGATCCTCAAGATTGTGAAGGAGAGTTTTGATTTCAGGCCCGGTATGATTTCCATTAATCTTGATCTCAAGAGGGGTGGCAATGGCAGGTTCTTGAAGACTGCTGCTTATGGACATTTTGGTAGGGATGACACTGACTTCACATGGGAGGTGGTGAAGCCCCTTAAGTGGGACAAGGTCCAAGCTTGATTAAGGTCTCGTCTTCAATTACCAAGATAAAATTAACCTGTTTTACTTGCTTCTGCTTGAAAGCAGGAGTTTGCCTGTTGGCTCTTACTATTGTGCACTGTTCTTTTTTTTTTTTCTTTTTTTTTTGAGGAAAAAATTATTATTATATTTCATGTCTTCTTTCGGGAAGATAATGTTAGGTTTTTATTTTTATTTTTATTTTTTTATGAGGGTAATAAATATCATAAACAAATTGAAAGATAGTCTCGGAGTTGTATCTTAATGCTGCTAAGAAAGAATAATAATATATGAAAGAGAATCCTTGGTCTGCTCCAACAATGTGAAATGGTATTTGCTTTTTGACACAACGCATGTGAGACACTGAGACCATTAATATGCTTCCTTTGTAGATGCAAGAACTGATTCAAACATTGGTATGTGGCGTTTGTTCTCTTTCCCTATTGGTCCCTGATGTTAGTGTCCCTTTTTATTTACAGCACGGTCAGACGAGGGCATTGTGCTTTAGTAACATTTATATCTGCCATACTCAACTCTCCTCTAATTAGTAATTACTTTGGAAAACATGCGCACATACCCCCAAACTTTAGGGTAGTGATCGTTGCACCCTTAAACTTTTATTTTGGCTAATTTATTTCTTGAGTTTCACTCATGTACCAAATTAATACCTTAGTTAGTATGTTGTTAATTTACTAACAAAAAATTCAAGTGAGACACCGTGAAGCTTAAAAATACCAAAATTCCAATGAATAGAACAAAGAAACGTTGAGAGAGAGAGAGAGAGAGAGAGAGAGGGAAAGAGAGAGATGAGCCAAAACCACCACCGCATCCCTTCTTCCTCAAGTGCCATAGTTTCTTGTTCTACACCGCTCAACTGCCATATCTGGATCTGCCGTTCAATATCCACCATTATTTTGTCGTTTCAATTCCACAAGCCAACATAGAAAACTAACCAAAATCCACCAATCCAATTCCAAATCCTAACAACACAAACAATCAAATTCCATTGAATTCATCAAAATCTTAAAAAAAAAATGCGGTGTTTTTGGTCAAATCATTTCTCTCTCTTCTTTCCATCAGGTTCAAACTTAAGACAATTGATTTTGGTATTTTTAAGCTTCACGTATATCTCTCGTGTGTTTTTTGTTAGTAAATTAACAGTAGACTAATTGAGATATTAATTTGGCACATGTGTGAAGTTTAAGGAGTAAATTAGCCAAATAAAAGTTGAGGAGGGGGGTGTAAGGGCCACCACCCTAAAGTTCTGGGGGTGTGTAAGCATTTTTCCCAACTACTTTGACTAACTTGATGATCCATTTCTCCTTTCATAGTATTGGGATGGAGGGTGAGGTTATGGGTTCAAGACTACTAGGTACGTGTGTTACTTACCATTAAAAAAAGAAATAAAAAGAGGGTGATGTTGCAGGTTTAAGACCCATTAAATGATATTGTAATTTACTAAAAAAAAAATGTTTAGATAGTTGAAGAGTTGTTAATTTATTTCACAGGCTTTTAAATAGGACAGAGTACATCACGTCAAAGCTAGGAATTTTTTTTTTTGCATTTAGCATCATTTTTTAATTTTATTTTTGTAACATTTTAATTAGTTGTCAAGTTTGCAAAGCTATTTAGCAAACTAGCATCTTGAGTGTTTAAAACTTGAGTTCCAAGATGGAACTTGAGTTTCAAAGACTTGAGTTGCAAGTGGTGGCAATCTGACATGAAAAAATATCCATGTGGAACTCAAGTTTTTAAGACTTGAGTTCCACCATTTTCATTCTAGGGCATCTGTTCTTCTTCTTCTTCCTCCTCTTTTCCAGATCGTGCTCTATTATTCTTCTTCTTCCTTTTCTCCTGCCAAATTCTCTTCCTCTTCCTCTCTTCTTCCTCTTCCTTTGTTCTTCCTCTTCTCCAGATCGTCTTCCTCTTCCTCTTCCTCTGTTCTTCTTCGAATTTGCATTTTCCAGATTGTCTTTCTTCTTCCTTTGTCTTCTTCGTATCCGGTTCTTCTTCTTCTTTTTCTGGTTTCTTTAGATCTACTTCTATAGAACTCAAGTTCTGCGTGAATAAATTATTCCACCTCAGTAGTTAAAACTCAAGTCTTTAAGGCTCGAGATGTTACTCTCCTAAATTGTTTCTAAAGCTTACTAACTAATGAAATAGTAGAGAAAAATCATGCTAATGGGCAAATATCCCCTCAAAGCTTGGTGAAAACTTACACGTGTATAGTGGGCCATATTTATGGGCTATGGGTTTTATTTTATTAATTAATAAGTCTTATTTAGTTTATAGATCTTTATGGATTAGTTTTTATTTACCAGTCAAATTAGTAGTCCTAGTAGGAATCCTATTACTACTAGTACAAGTAAGAGTCTTTATATATACTAGTGTGTAACCTCGTGCATATATACAGGTACAATTAAAAATAATTACAATCATATAGTTCAAATTATACCTGTTTTTTAGAAGAGTTTCAAATTATACATAGTATATTAACTTACATTTATACTTCACTCATCAAAAAAATTAAAAATTTAGATTGACACGTGATGAAAAATTGGACTCCTGTAAGGACCAATTTTGGCTTGGACCCTAAACAGGATTGAGTTTCAGCCCAACAAGCCCAAATAATAAATTTATAGAGCATGGGAGAAAGAACTAGCTTGATTATAGACAAGAGATAACGATCGTAGGTGATTTAGAATTACTTTGGATATAAGATAAAAAGATTTTGTCCTCGGCATAGCCTGAGTAACTCCGTCGTACTAATTTATTCAAGAGCAAAGTTCTATGTGTTCAGTCATTAGTTCTCTAGTGTTTTTTCCGATCCCTTTTTCTTGGCCGCCCTCTCATGTTATATACCATGATCTGGGTATCATCTTTACCATACACGTGTAAATTGGGTTCTGGGAACTTCTTCCTGTCCCATCTCACATCTCCCTGAACTCTCAACTAGTAGCTATAAGGTTGCTTGATCACTGTTCAGGTATCACCTCCACATTAATACGGCCAGAGAGTTAATTGGGAAGTATTTAATGTGGAGGTAACAACTCTCGAAAATATTTGTTATCATCCTCTCTCATCCCTTATCCAATGTCCGACTCCCCGTCATGATGCAACTTTAAAGAAATATTCAGGATGACAGGAAGGTTTTAATCACCTCGGATTTATATTTTTGAGGTGACTTTTCACCTCAGAAATATTTGGGACTATCATAAATAACTTTTATTTCTTCTTTCCATGTCATTCCCGTTATTACCTTAGTTGACCATCCTCGGACCGGTTAACGTCCTCGGATTGGGCCATTGGGCCATAAGCCTTGTCCATACAGTTTCAACAGTACTTCATAAAAAACTGGCCCCCATAATAGCCTCTCAAAATCTTGCTTTTCGACTCCTCAGGAGGAAATGAGGATTTTGATATCTTCACCTCATCCCTTCTGTGGTCTTGTTGCGTTTAGCCGAGCCTCAAAATGCCTTTTTACCTACTTAAGGCACGTCTCTGACGCTTCGGCATCCAGAGCGTGCCATCATTTAATTCTAGCGACTCCCTTGTCCCCTATGTTCAACGGCAGGATGTAAATCTAACGGCGGAGGATTTCTCTTGATATACGAGTGGGAAATTTCCCGTTTGCAGTTTTCGTGCCACTATAAATAGCCTTTCAAATCAATTTCTTTTTTACTTTCAACAGTTACATGATCCTAGAGCTCATACATTGAATTTGTCTCCCTCTCTCTCTCTCTCTCTCACTTCCCCGTGCGTCTACAAATACAAAAAGTTTGTCCAAGGACCTCCTTTTCAAACCTGTAAGTTTCCTTGAACTCCTTTAGTTTTCATTCCAACTTGTGAAATTTTCTTTAAAAACTTCTTAGAAAATGGGTAGATTCAAACATCTAGTTGACTCCGAGGAGGGTATAAAGAAATTTAGGACCAAGTACAGGATTCCTCCAAACGTGGGTGTCAGGTACGCTGCCCAGGGGGAATGGTTTGATGATAGGAAGACAGGGGAGGTGGTCATCCTATGATCGCCTTCATAGAGGAAGGGATGACCATTCCTATGGGTGCCCTCACTAGGAACTTCCTTAGATTTTTTAGGCTTTCTCCCACACAGTGTGCCTCAAACATGTTTAGGGTATTAGTGAGTATTAAAGTCCTAAACGAGAGAATGAATCTAAATCTGACCCATCACGATGTGAACTGGATATACAACCTACACCATATGAAGGGGCAGGGATATTACCTCAAGTCGAGGTACCCTGAAATAAGGTTGATCCAGTGCCTCCCTATATCGAACAAGGGCTTAAAGAAGGACTTTCCAATTTTTCTGGGGGGTGACATGATGGTCTACCCTATCCAACTAAGGAGGGAACACCAGGTAGGGGTCCAACTGTAAACTTATACGCCCTGGTTTGTGCTTTTCTTTCGTTTCCCCCTACTTTTGTTCTTATCGAAATGCTTTTTTTTTTTTTTTGTTTTTTTTTGTTTTTGTTTTTGTTTTAATGGTTTTGCAGATAGCCGTTCTACCAAACCTTTGCTTAGCTTTGTTAATAGAGCAAGCCCAGACAGAATCCTACGGTCCGAGGTGTACGTAAACGAAGCTGACAGCCAACTGAAAGCAGCGTACCTAATCCTTGGATACACGCCTATTTCCCGTGCATTCCAAGCTCCTAAGTGTGTGATAAAGGCTAGAGATCCACGGCTCCATCGTATTAGCGTTGCCTACGAAGGGTTTGTGGTTCCTGAAGGCATTCTGATCCCTGAAGGTACACCATTCACCCAGCCACTTCCTATGGCTATTCTTTCGGCAGGAATATCCTCATCCCCGCCCGTCCCTCAGGAAGAGGAGGAAGGAGAAGAAGAAGGTTTTGTGGACTTAACAGACTCCTTGGACGAGTTTGAAGTATTCAACCAAACATTGTCTCCCAAGAGCCTACTAGAAGAGATGGGCATCCAAAGAAAGCCCCATAAAAGCCTGATGGAGTTGATAGAGGACCAACTAAGAAGAGGGGCACCTGGGAAGTCTACTCAATCCAAGCTTCCACCTCCTCCGCCGAAGTCTCCTCCCCCTGCTCCCCAGCCATCCCTACCATCTAGGACCGAACAAGCTGATTCGAAGAGGAAGAGAGAGCAGAAAGGCAAGGAAGTGATGGAGACTAGGAGATCTCGTCCCACTTGCGAAGAGGATGCTCAACGAGCTGCGAAGCAGCAAAAAGTTAGCCAAGTATCTAGCCGAGGTGCGGAAAGGATAGATATTCAACCCCCAGAGCCCCAGGCTTGGCTCCCAGCACCTATGCTTGGTGGTGAGCCCTTTATGGACGACGCATCAATGAGAGACTTCAATGGTGGCATTGGGTGCCATGTCGCCTCGGCCCTGGAGCAAACTTTGTTGCTTCCCAAAGATATGGTCGAGCTGCAAGGTTTAAGGAAGAACGAGGTCTTCCTCAATGCCAAAAGATATCTGGGCATAGTATGATGCTAACTCTTTGTTGTTGTCGTTTTTTTTTTTTTTTTTAACTCATAACTGCCATTCACATATACTTCTTGTTTGTTATGGTACTGACCCTTTTTCTTTTAGGCTGTCCAAACCACTTCAGGCTTGAGGAGATAACCAACTCCTATTATCAGCAGTTGGAGGATGAAAGAAAGAGAAGGGCTACAACTGTGCAAACATTAAACATTGCTGAACAAAGCAACGCAGAGCTGAAGAAAAAGCTGGCCAACGAGGAGCACGCTCGGAAAAGTGCTGACTCGGCTCTGGAGGGTGCATAAAGACAGGCCAAGAACCAAAGGAAGCTTGTGCGCGAGGCCAATGACCAATTGGCTGCTTCCAAGGAGCAACTGGTAACCCTCAGGAAAGAACTGGAGGAAGCTCAAAAGCTCAGAGACTAGGTGGAAAAAGCAAAGGCTGAGGCAGAGAAGGCAAAAGCCGAGGCTGAGAAGGCAAAAGCCGAGGCTGAGAAAGAAAAGGATGAGGCCGAGCAGTATGGCTATGACGTTAGCGTAGCTGAGATCGAGGTTGCCCTCAGAGCAGAGGTCCTCACCATATGCCGAGCCTACTGCGCTCAGACCTAGGGAGAAGCCCTCAATCGAGCTGGGGTTGAGGCTTCTTCCGAGCTGAGAAGGCCGGAAAATGTTTTTTTCCCTCCAGCATACGAGCTCTAGGCCTTGCTCCCAATCAAAAGGAAATAGCTCCCATAGTTGCCAAGCCAGCCGAGGAAGCTCAACTTCAGAATCCTCCTCCTCCTAGTCAGCAGGAGCTGACCAAAGAGCCTGAAGCTCCACAAGGCACCTCCTTGGACAAGGCAGTAGAGGTTCCTCATGTTGGGGCAGCTTCTCAAAGCTTTGAGCAAGCTTTAGCCTTAACTATCTTGCCTGCTGGAGGAGCATTTAAGGAAAAAGACAAGGAGGTTCCTCCTGAGACAGCTGACAAAGCCTCCAAGGCCAGACTCCAAATAAAATTGAAGCCATAGTTTTTTTTCTTTTGTAGGACAGTTAAAGCTAGTGTAGTGAAATTTTCTTTTTGTTTTTGTTTTTGAAGGCAAGTTCTATTGAGATATGTACTTTACCTTTTGTTTAAATTCATATAAGTTATTATTACTTTATCATTCATGTGTGTGATTTTCATTTTGACTATTCATAAAAGAGCGAAGTTTGCTAATACAAGAGAAAGCACAGTTTTATATATCTTAGCTAAGAATCCAAGTAGACTATGATTGCTAACTCACAGCATTGTCAAGACATATCTTTAATCTACCAACTCTTGATAAGTTTCCACGTCTGAGGCACTATCTAAGTGTTTAAATAACAAGCAAGTTATGGGCATCTTGAAATGCTTCAAGTGATGCTCATGAAGTTTACTTTGACTTATAAATTGGATCATAATGCAGTTCAAAGGGGATCAATTTCCACCAATTTTATAGTCTAAGAAACTTGACATAACTTAGTTTCTATTTAATACTTCAATATATTTCAAAAAATATTAATTTCCACTAAGTTTATGGTCTGAGGAACCTAACATAACTTAGTTTCTGTTTAATACTTCAATAGATGTCAAAGGGTATTAATTTCACCAAGTTTGTGGTCCGAGGAATCTAACATAACTTAGTTTCTGTTTAATACTTCAATAGATGTCAAAGGGTATTAACTTCCACCAAGTTTGTGGTCCGAGGAACCTAACATAACTTAGTTTCTGTTTAATACTTCAATAGATGTCAAAGGGTATTAATTTCCACCAAGTTTGTGGTCCGAGGAACCTAACATAACTTAATTTCTGTTTAATACTTCAATAGATGTCAAAGGGTATTAATTTCCACCAAATTTGTGGTCCGAGGAATCTAACATAACTTAGTTTCTGTTTAATATTTCAACAGATGTTAAAGGGTATTAATTTCCACCAAGTTTGTGGTCCAAGGAACCTGGCATAACTTAGTTTCTGTTTAATACTTCAATAGATTTGGGAAAAGCATGATACACAATTGGAATAAATTAGAAAGGAATCGAAACGGAACTGCTCTTACTAATAGTAGTACCTTTTTAGATTGTTTACATTCCAAGGATGGAGTACAGTTTTTTCATCTAAATCTTCCAAGTAGTATGCACCTATTCCAGCCACCAACGTAATGCGATATGGTCCCTCCCAATTAGGTCCCAATTTTCTCCAAGCGGGGTTCTTAGTACTTCCCAAGACTTTTCTTAGTACCAAATCTCCTAGGGCTAACGGCCTTAGCTTCACATTCGTATCATAACCTTGCTTAAGCTTGTGTTGGTAATAGGCCAGTTGTACCATTGCATTTTCTCTCCATTCTTCAATCAAATCTAAACTCTTCTTTAGCAACTCATCATTGCCATCTGAGGTGAATGTGCTAGTTCTCAATGTTGGGAAACCATTTTCCAGAGGAATTACAGCCTCGGCCCCATACGTCATTGAAGAGTTAGTTGGGAATTTACCAGAGGAATTTACCATACACGTGTAAATTGGGTTCTGGGAAATTCTTCCTGTCCCATCCCACATCTCCCTGAACTCTCAACTAATAGTTGTAAGGTTGCTCGATCACTGTTCAGGTATCACCTCCACATTAATGCGGCCAGAGAATTAGTTGGGAAGCATTAATGTGGAGGTAACAGCTCTCGAAGATATTTGTTATCATCCTCCCTCATCCCTTATCCAATGTCCGACTCCCCGTCATGATGTAGCTTTAAAGAAATATTCAGGATGACAGGAAGGTTTTAATCACCTCGAATTTATATTTCCGAGGTGACTTTTCACCTCGGAAATATTTGAGACTATCATAAATAACTTTTATTTCTTCTTTCCATGTTATTCCCGTTATTACCTTAGTTGACCATCTTCGGACCAGTTAGCGTCCTCGGATTGGGCCATTGGGCCATAGGCCTTGTCCATACAGTTTCAACAGTACTTCATAAACAACTGGCCCCCATAACTCCAATTAAAATCTAATTTAAAATCTAATTGGATTTTGACTCTTTGATTTTTACACTTAATAATTCACTTGGTACAAAATTAAAAATTAAATGAGACACGTGGCGCAAAATTGAGAATTTAATTAAAGTCTAATTGGATTTTCTCTAAGCTTTGGCTATATATATAGATTGTGGTCAATGTCATGTTGCTCTTTAATTGTTTTTTCTCCAATTTTTTTCTATTTATTTTCTTCTTCTCTTACTAAAGTTATTGTTCATGGCTACTATTTACACAACTCTTAAATAACCCTAATTTCTCACCAATTCTTCTATTTTCCTAACCCTAAACCCACCACGAATATACATAGACAAAGTCCTAATTTGTCCTACATCAATATATATAATGAAAGGCAACAAATCAATTATTGCATTCTTACATTTAGCATAATATATTATTAACTATTTTGTTTATAAGCACATATTTGACTTTGCTTGTCAGACTTGATATAATTACTTGATTTGGGAAAATCTTCAATAGCTTCTGTGAATGAGGACCTCACCTAACACAAAATTCAGGGAGACCAATACATCACTCTTATAATTTATTTTATGCGAAGAATTATTAGTTTCTTCCAAAATTTCAATGATGATTCTTGTCGAATACTTCTTTGCAAAGCCATCAATTTAATATTTATATGTTTTTAAATATTGTAGTCTCAATTAAATTGATTTCTTTGTATTAATAGCATGATGATCATATGCCAAAATCTTGAAATATATTAAGTCTTTCATACAAAATATGGCCACATTATTATGAGAATTTTTCATATGCATAGAGTATTTTAAATAAAAAATAAAAAAATACTTGTAAATCTAAATGATACCGTTACTGTTAAATACCTCAATTTAACCCTTAAATTTGTAGTCTATAATAATAGGGCCCAGTCTAGGAAAATTGTAAAATTAGCCAATTAAAACTTAAAAGACAATATTGAAAGGTTGCTTGTATTGGGCAAACACTTTAAACCCAATTCCAAAAAAAAAAAAAAAAACCTCTCAAGGTCCATGTGCCCAGTCTAGGAACAACTCATACACATTTTGGAGTGAACATTGACATCAAACTAGTCAAACTAGCCTGATAATGAAATTTACCTAAATACCTACAAAAACCTCATGCATCAAACTTAACAAACTAACCCAAACTACTTGTGGTTGTGGTGAGACACTATTCATCGCCAAAGCTAATATATATATATATATATATATAAAAATAAAATTCTGGGTTACGATTGTCGGTGCCTCGGTGGTGGTCTGGAGTGGGTCTACGTTTTTTTGTTGAGAAATCTCGGTTTGTGTTATTCTTCTTTTTTGGGAAGAAAATTGGGTTTGTGTTGGATGTGTATTTGTTCTAGGTTTCCGTTGGATTATGGCTTGATCTGAGATTGATCTAGGTATGGTGTGTTTGATGGGTGTTTTAAGAGAAAACAGTGGTTGTGGACACAATGCCTTTGAAAGCGAAAGTTGAGTCGCCGTGTATTATTGCTGAAAGAGGTATACTCGTATTGTCCTGTGAAGGATAATGTGGAACGGTTGGTTCGAAAGAAACAAAATAAAATAATTTATTCTTAGAGAGAGAAAAAAATTATATTATTTAAATAAAACTGGGAAACAAATATTGAGACTGATGTAAGTGTTTGTTTGTTAAAATAGCAAGATTGAATTTTTTGGGTTAATTTAGCTAAAATTGTGCTAAAGTTGATGTGAAATGATCATGGTCTCTTTTGGCATTATCAGACTTCAGAAACTGAACAATGAAATGAATTTTTTCGAAAAAGTATTAATTCTAATTTTAATTTTGATAGAGAGAAAAAGGAAGAGTAAAATTTTTGAGAGATTGAAAATTTTTACTCTCTTAAACTATTGGAAATAGAGTAAAATGTATTAGTTAAATGCACAAAATTAAAAAATAATACAATATTTTTAGAAATAATTTTTATTCATTATATTTTTGGGCCTTAGTAAATTTTTTTTTCAACATTATAAGCCCATCCAAAAAAAAAAAGGAAGACATTCTATTGGCCAATAGAAGATTTTTTTAGACATTCTATGGGCCATAGTGTGATTATTTGATGGTGGTTCTGGATTTAGACAAAGAGATGGGAAGTAGTGATAGGACAATACCTCCATGAGATGGTGTATTCTCTAGATAATTAGAAATTCCTCTCTTTAACGAAATGTGGAGATTTTGCTGGGGAAGCCATTTGATGGTTTTGTAGTAACCAGAAAACTTGTAATTAGTCATTTGCCTTCTGGATGCAGTGATATCTTTATATTTTCATTTTACTTTGAAACTTTCAGATTATCTTTGAGAAGAATGTTTTCTTCTTTGGCCGATTAGGGTAGCTTAGAGAGTGTGCCATCAATATCACTTCCTCCTCCGCTAAGATGCTATAGATTAGAGCTATGACTATGACCACCTTGCGTGAACATGAGTCAAGTGCAACTGATTTTTTAATTTTTGGGTAGTAAATTTTTATTGGTTTGTATCTAGACTCACCACTTATATCGTTAATTTTGTTCTTACTCAGCTGCAATGACCACATCAAAAACCCTTTAGCAGTTAAGCAGCAGAGTCAGAGGCCGAAGTTGCTGCACACAGTTAGCAGCAAAACCACCCCCTTAATTCCAAGTCCTGATTCTATCCTAAATAAGCTCATATATGTGGATTTATTTGTGATGTTGTATTTATGACTAATAAATACTATTCAAGGTATTCTTTGGTCTATTTTCTATGTTGCATGGAGACGAAAATTTTAGCTAGGTACTTGTGTCCGACACTGGTATTGGTAAGACATGACTAAAATCTGTACCCAACGAGTACCCTTTTGTTTTTTTGTTTTTTTTTAAAATAAATTTGGGCACGTTGCAGACACGATTGTGACATAGTCACGACACGCTGGTACGTTCCAGACATGGCAAAGCTTTGAAAAAAAAAGAAAAAAAAAAAAAGAAAAAGAAAGAAAGAACAAGATTTTTGACTGACACCTCTCTTTTCCTCTTAGTTCTCTGATATGATTTGTGCATTGTGCCTTCTTGGAGTAGATCGGCGAAAATTGAACCCCCTTCGGCCTCCTTCGACCCTAAATCTCCCTCACTCTCCCTTTGTCGTTTCTCTCTCTTCAGGTTTTGGGTTTTCTCTCTCTTTTGACACTTTCTTTCTTTCTATTTTTTTTTTATCGGTTTAACTTATCCTTACGCATGTTATTTACTTATTTTATATGTTTGGTATTTTTTTTTTTGGGTTTTATTTTTATTAACCTTATGCATGTTCTGGGTTTAGTATTATTACTATTTTGGTTTTATTTGTCTTATGGGTTTAGTAATGAAACATAAATTGTACTTAAAACAACATTTTATAGGTGTTATTGTACTTATTTGCTGTTTTTACTTAATTTAAATCCTAAAATAAACATATATTGTCTAAAAATATACCTAAATATATTTATTAATTAATTGCCATATCCTCGACATGTCCTACTCTTGTTTTCCAAGAATTGCAATACCCCTATACTTGTGTCGGTGTCCATGCAACCTAGTCAATTTTTTGTTTCGTGAGTGAGTACCCTGGTGCCCCCTTTTTGGCAATGTACAATACACGTATACAATGAATTAGCCTAAAGTGCTCGTATAGGACAAAAAAAATTCTCTCCGTACTCCCACTAGTATTCTCTCCCCCTCACCTTTCCTTCAACCTTGCAACTAGGCCACCTATTCTGTCCACCCCCTCCACTTGCTCCTCCACACTCCTTCCACCCCATTTTACTGTCTTTCCTCTCTCAACCTCATTGTGAAAAGTTCCATCCTTAAGCCCCTATTCCAGCATGGAGGTCTCGGACCTCATTTCTCGCACATAAAAAGTATCATGCGAAGAAGCCATAATAGAGCTCCCTCCAAACCAAGGCCTTGCCATTTCTCCAAACCTCATACTCCTTGCCAAACTTATCACCAACAAAGACATAGGCCTTGCCTATGTCAGAGATGTGCTCATTCAAGTTTGGAACCCAGTCTACCCATTGGAGGTGAAATGTATGGATAAGGACATCTTTATGTTCTCATTCAACCATGAAGTAGATGCCCATAGAGCGTATCACAGACGGCCTTGGTCTTGCAAGGGAGGCCACCTTATACTCAAAACTTGGAACCCAGAAGTCACTTGGCAAGAAGTAGATTTTTCCTCATCAACCTTCTGGGTCCAAGTCCATGGTCTACCCGCCTTGGGGAATACTGAAAATAACCTGAGGAAGACAGGGTCGAGGTTAGGAGAAGTTATAGAAATAGATTTAGTCGGTGATCCGGGCAGCGCATGGAAAAAATTTGTTAGAATCCGTGTAGACATCCTTTTGGGAAAACCATTAATCCCAGGTCTCTTCCTTACCCGTCCAAATAACATTGACTCTTGGATTGGGCTAAAGTATGAAAACCTCGCAGATATGTGCTACAAGTATGGAATGGTAGGGCATGAGGAAAGGTCATGCACAGGTACCATTCTAGATTTGCAATCCCAATGGTGCAAGGTTTAAAGCTGCCTGACCTTGGCTCCGACCTGGGTACGAAAACCTACCACCTGGGATTTTCGAACTGCCTGATGACGCCACCAATCTGAACGTAGATTCATTAGGATAATCATCGGAGAACGTTAGCAGCTCCGTGTGAGTTGGTACACCTGAGAAGGCACCACCAACGTCGTACAATATGCATCAAGACCACTGTACCAACCCACTACCTTCATAAAACTTGTGGCACTCCCACGACATTCTCACCTCCACTACGTCAGCATGTACGACTTGTACTACCCCTGTAACGTCTATCCAAGCTGAGCTGGAATCACCAAAGGAGACAATGGTTCCCCACCACACTTCTCGCACTAAGGCAAAGTCCAAAATGGGCTTTACTACCGAATCACCAACCTGTGGCTTTCGCAAAATATTTTATTTAACCCCAGTGCAAGTGGGCATGAGGCCCATAGAAGAGCTTGTAGACCTCTCTTCAGCCCATAATACCAGCTCAGACCATGCTCATAGCCCAACCCACCAACAATCCTTAAGTGATCATTCTGAATCCCTAACTTTACAATCCACTACATTCCTCACATCTCCGTGCTCTTCCTCCTTTGTACCAAATCAAGAGCTCTAACCACCACCTTTATTTACACTGAATGATGCACTACCACCATCAACCCACTAAAGAGGAAAGTAACGGAAAAAGAGCTTGAGCTCTTCGCCAAACGGCTCAAAATTGCTGCAAGGGGACTAGAGCTAGTCTACTTTGATCCTGAGACTGTATCTCTCATTCCGCAGTTGATCCTGGAATACTTCATACTCAAAGAAAGACAGAAAACAGAAGATGAAGCACACAATTGTAAGTCTTTCTATCACAATCTATCTTAAATCTGTTCACACACCAATGCAAACACTAATTCGGCCAAGGAGGCGGGCCTTATCATGCCCCCATCGTCCCCATAAAGCTACTTGGATGGAATTGTTGGGGCATCTGCAATGCCTCAACAGTTTGAGCCTTAAAGGCTCAAAAAAAAGGGGCTAGGCTCGATTTAATTTTCTTGTTTGAAACTAAAGCCAGTGTTAGTAGAATGGAGTTTGTTAGAAAGTCCATTAAGTTTGATCATCTGTTTGTTGTTGAAGCAAAAGGTAAAGCAGGAAGGCTCTGTATTTTGTGGAAATATGGACTGTCTGTGAAGGAGGTGGAATATAACAAAAATCTTATTGCTGTTAAAATTAACAATCTTGCTTGTGAATGGCTCATGGTTGGCTTCTATGGCCCACCGTATCCCTCAAAAAAAGAAGAAGGCATGGGAAAATCTCATGGCATTACTTGAATCCCATCAAGGACCCTAGATGTGCTTTGGGGATTTCAGCGTTGTGCTTAATAAAAGTGAAGCTTTAGGAGGTAAAAAAGGCAGCTCCTCCAGCAATTATCTCAAGGACTTGATGTTCAAGGTCGGTGTGATTGACTTAGGTTTCTTTGGTGGCAAATACACTTAGACGAAAGGTAAATGGGGAAATGCCGCAATTAAAAGGAGACTGGACCGAGGAATTGCAAACATCTCGTGGAGGCTTGCATATCCAAAAGCTGCATTATCTCATCTTGACGCCATTGGTTTTGATCATACTCGTATTGTTCTTGACACAAGCCATTAAGCCTGCTTTGCTCACCGACCTTTCAAATTTGAGGTTGCTTGGCTAAGGGACGATTGGTGTGCCTCAGTCATTGACAGTGCCTGGAATGATGAACCCATCAGCTCAGAATTCATTAAGTTGTGTAAAAAGCATGCTGCCACTAGCGATGCGCTTAAAAAGTGGAATAAGGAAGTGTTCGGAATATGTTAGGACAGGATCAATGCCCTTATGAAGCGCATCAAAGACATACAAAGACAGCCCCCCTCAAATCAATCTGGGGAATTAGAAGCAACCCTTCAAGCATAGCTAACAGAATGGCTTCTCTGGAGTGAAGCCCTGTGGCGCCAAACAACTAACTGTTTTTATTATTATTATTATTATTTTTTATTATTAATACAAACTAACCGTGATTTGACTCTAGGGTTAGTTGAGGGCTTGATTTGATTCCCTTCCATACTGAACCCGGGTTAATTGGCCTATCTTCCATTTCACTTCCATGCTAAACCTGTTTTATCTAGTCCCATTTTGAATCATTTTTTTAAAATAAGATAGTCACAAACTGAAAATAATTAAAACCATCGCCTAATTATGTATATACCTAACAGCATTTATACTCAAAGAAATACTTTGTTTTAGATTTCATATAAGGTCTCGAGAAAAAGAAATGCTGAGTCAATGGAGTTGAAAAGAAGATTCAAGTTTTGGGAAAAGAAAATAATAAAGAACTTTTAAATGGAAATGAAAAGAAGCAGGATGAGGGCTAGAAGAATTCTTTGGGCTGTGGAGACTTTTTGGATGGGTTAGCCCGAATCCATCCTTTTATTTTAAAAAAGAGAAATTATATAATAAAAAAAAGCCCATAATTTATAATGTGTTTCAGATTAGGTCATATATATATTTATTTTATTTTCAATTAAAGTCCTAAATTTAAAAAATAATTTTAATTTGAAGCCTCTATCCATCTCTACAATTCATTTCTATCATTTTAGGCAATAATGAAACATAGCGAAATAGAAAACTGTTGATAAAACTATACTTTTTTAAATGATTTGTTTGTTATCAATTTGGCAAGCACATAGATGGTAAAGAGAAAAGGCTTCATTTGGAAAAATAAAGTTTTGTTTAGGATGAGAAAGTGATTAATAGAAAATTAAACTTGATTATTCATGTTAAAGTAGGGGTGAAATTGGTCGGGCTAAAGGCCGATTTTTTCGACGAACTGAAAATTTCGATTTTTCCATATTTGGAATCGACACCAAACTGCAGGGGAGGAACACCACACTGAATTGACTAGATTTTAGTTGGTTTGGTTTGGTCAGCTTTCTACTACTCCTAATTTCTTAGAAACTAAACATATCAAAAAAAAAAAACTCATTTCCTTTTATTTTCCCAATCAAACAAACAACTCACAATTAAACAAAAAAGAGAAAAAAGAAATTCAAAGAACATACCCAAAATAAGACAAAAATTAGAGAGAGGTGATGAGGAGTGGTGTGGAGAAAGGCAAGAACAAAGGAGAGAGAGAGAGAGAGAGGCTAAAGCCCGAAGTAAAGAGAGAAGAGAGAACCTAGGATAAAAGTGCGAAACATGTGTATCCTTACTCCTTACCACTAAGCTACAAAAACAATCTTACCTTCAAAAAAAAAAAAAAAATCTTGATATAATTTGTATATATTAATATTTAATATATATTGGTCGGTTTTGATTTGGTTTAACATTTTCTGAATTCGAGACCGAGCCAATCAATTTCAGTTTTCCAAAAATACAAACCAAAACCAAACTGAATTGAGAAAAAACTGAAAAATTGAATTTAGTTGGGGTGGTTTTGATTGGTCCATTTGGTTTGCCATTTTTTTTCCCACCTGCACAAAATAGCGAAAATGAATAATGAAGATAGATAAAGTTTTCTAATTGAAACACTTTCATAAGTTTGAGATTTTAATCAAAAAATTAAAACCTATGACCTACTCTATGAATTACAGGTTACTTACTAGTTGTAATTGTAGCTTGTAAAAGTTGCCAAGGGCACAAAGACCAGGAGATAGGGAAAAAATTATTTATATGGTCAAATGCATATCCTTAGTCCTGAGGAAAAGCTAAGGTAGAGAATGACTTCACTCCATCTCCTTCAAGCAACCCCACACTCCTTAAGCTCTCCGCCTAGGTCGTACCCATCACCACTGAATGGCCTTGAAACATGCTCAACCATGGCTGAGCTCAAGCAATATCACTCCCAACTCATTCGACTCGGTCTTTCAGCCGATAACGATGCCATGGGTCGAGTCATTAAGTTCTGTGCTGTATCCAAAAATGGTGATTTGGGTTATGCCCTCCAAGTGTTTGATACAATTCCTCACCCAGATGCTTTCATCTACAATACCATAATGAGAGGATACTTGCAGTACCAACTCCCCAGAAATTGCATTCACTTGTACTCACAAATGTTGCAAGACTCTGTTGAACCCAATAGATTTACGTTCCCTTCTGTAATTAGAGCCTGTTGCAACGATAATGCTATTGAAGAAGGGAAACAAGTCCATGCTCATGTTGTGAAATTTGGGTTTGAAGCAGACGGGTTTTCTCAAAACAATTTGATTTATATGTATGTGAATTTTCAGTCTTTGGTGAAAGCAAGAAGGGTTTTTGATAAGATGCACGTGCGGGATGTTGTGTCCTGGACTAGTTTGATTACAGGGTATTCACAATGGGGATTTTTAGATGAGGCTTTTGAAGTTTTTGAGCTGATGCCTGAGAGAAATTCTGTCTCTTGGAATGCCATGATTGCCGGTTATGTCCAGAGCAATCGGTTTCATGAGGCATTCACTTTATTTGATAGGATGCGAGCTGAAAAGGTAGTGTTGGATAAATTTGTCGCGGCTAGTATGCTTTCAGCTTGTACAGGATTAGGAGCTCTAGAACAAGGGAAGTGGATACATGGGTATATTAAAAGGAGTGGAATTGAATTGGACTCAAAGCTTGCAACAACTATAATTGATATGTACTGCAAATGTGGTAGCTTGGAGAAGGCTTTTGAAGTTTTCAATGGGTTGCCACATAAAGGGATTTCATCATGGAATTGCATGATTGGGGGTTTAGCAATGCATGGTAAGGGAGAGGCTGCTATTCAGCTATTTAAGGAGATGGAGAAGGAGAAGGTAGCTCCTGATAACATCACTTTTGTGAATGTCCTCAGTGCATGTGCTCATTCAGGGTTAGTTGAAGAGGGCAGGTATTACTTTAGTTATATGGTTGAAGTTCATGGTATTGAGCCCACAACAGAGCATTTTGGATGCATGGTTGATCTGCTTGGAAGAGCTGGAATGCTAGAGGAAGCAAGTGAGCTCATTGGCAAAATGCCCATGAGCCCTGATGTAGGTGTATTGGGTGCTCTCCTTGGAGCCTGCAAAATCCACAAGAACTTTGAGTTGGGAGAACAATTAGGAAAGAGGGTAATTGAACTAGAGCCTAATAATAGCGGGCGCTATGTGTTGTTAGCTAATTTATATGCCAATGCTGGTAGATGGGAAGATGTTGCCGGTGTAAGAAAATTGATGAATGACAGAGGAGTGAAAAAGGTTGCTGGTTTTTCCATGATTGAATTGGAGGGAGTGGTCAATGAGTTTATTGCAGGGGGAAAGGGACACCCTCAAGCCCAAGACATTTACACCAAAGTTGATGAGATGTTACAACGTATAAGATGTGTGGGCTATGTGCCTGACACTGATGGAGCATTATTGCATGACCTTGTTGAGGAGGAAAAGGAAAACCCCTTGTACTACCACAGTGAGAAACTAGCAATTGGGTTTGGCCTGTTGAAGACTAAATCTGGAGAAACTCTTCGTATCTCAAAGAATTTGCGTGTGTGTAAAGATTGTCACCTTGCAACGAAGCTCATCTCAAAGGTTTATGATCGTGAAATAATAGTCAGAGATAGAAATCGCTTTCACCATTTTAAAAATGGACAATGTTCTTGTAAAGATTATTGGTAACCTTGTGTTATAATTAATCAATTTAATTTATAGGGTTCTTCAAGTGTGTTTGTAAGTAGGGTCAACAGTTAGGTATATATGTATACCGCTCTTGTAACTTCTAGTTAGCTTAAGTAGTAAAATATCTACACCAATTTGTTTTTGGACATATTTTGAAAGCCTCAAAGTACTATACTTTTACAACCAGCTTTCAGCAAATAAGCAAATCAGCAAAGTGCTCGTCGAAAAGCACAATATCTTTCTTTCTTAAGCCATCTTCTGTAATTAGGATTTGTCAGTTATATATGCTAGTTGTGGGCTTTGTTAGTTATCTGCAAAGGCTCTTTGATACCTGATAATTAAAGCTTTAACTAAAAGTGAGGTTTCAATAGTGCTAGGACTCTTTTTAAGTCTTACCCTCATGTACAACCTGGTGTCTATGAAACCATATTGTGCAGAGGGTTGTGAAAGAGACTTGAAGAACATCATTCAGAAACTCGGGGGTTTTTCTCTAATCTATTGCAATTAATCCAGTGAGATTACCACCCTTTCAAGGAACTCTACCCAACCTCAGCATTCTTAAGTATCAAGTCTGAGCCTAGCCAGATGGTTCATCATTTGCAAAAAATTAGTGTGTAAAATATGCAAATGATGAACCTACTGAATAAATGGGCCTCTTTATAAAAGTTTGAGAACATAGCCACCTCGGCCTCAAAGAGTTGGGTTGACCAACTATTTGGATTAGCATGATACAAGGGCTTTGTTACTTGGTGAAAAATGAAAAATCCTTTTTCTGTTTTTGGGTGAGATAGTAACACAAAATAGTCTATGATAGCAAACATCTCCTGTGTCATCAGCTAATAATTAGCATACAACATTATAGCTATGCTATTTCTTTCTCAAAAATCAAAATGTTCAAAGGGTGGCCCCTTTAAGATTATGACGATGATTGATGAGCCATACTCAAGTTGGGAAGCTTCTGTATGGTATACAAAACAATAGAATGACAGACTGAAAAATACCTTTCATTTAACCGATTGAGATAAAGTGCAATACGATGTAATTATTTTTAATGGTTAAGATTAATGGTTACAAAAAGTAATTTTTAATTTTAATCATTGATTAAAAAAAAGTATAGAAAAACTTTATGAGAAGTTTAAAGTAAAAGTTAAAAAAGAAAAAAAAAGTGAAAACCGGATCCTAATCCTCATCTCACACGCTACTTCGTCCTTTCCTTTTCCTTCTTTTTTGTTTTTTTTTTTTGGGCCTAGAACTGTGGGTGAATTGGACCTCTCTCTCTCTCTCTTTTTGTTTTTTTTTTTTTTGGACTCAGCATTTTTTTTTTTTTTAATTTTTTTGACTCAGCATTGGACCATATGTGAATGGATTAGGTGATTTCTATCTATATTCTATTGTATGTTTTTTTATTTTTCTTCAGTGTGAAAAGCTTTACTCCTCTAATAACATGGTCTGTCCCATATCATTCATGATTAGTGGCATTAAAATGGACCCGAATAATGGGTCATCCATCCCTATCAATGTGTAGTTAGTATGGAATTGAGTGTGTGGGTATATGACATGTTCCACTAATAGACGTGTCGCATCAAATAGTACAATAATTTTTTATTATTTAAACAATAGTACAATGACTTCTAAAGTATGCCTTTAGGTCCAACTTTTAACATGTTCTTAGTTTCCACACTACTTTCCATTAATTAAAAAATATATATATAAAAACAAAAGATTCACAATACTTTATAGCCAAGGATCGTCTGGGGATCTGGATCCGGTCCAGTGTTATGCAATTATCACTCAATGTGAAATATAAAATAGTACAATGACTTCTAAAAAGTATGCCTTTAGGGCCAACTTTTAATATGTTCTTAGTTTCTACACTACTTTCCATTAATTAAAAAAAAAAAACATAAAAACAAAAGATTCACAATACTTTATTATTATTTTTTTTTTCCTGATAGGAAGATTCACAATACTTTATAGCCAGGGATCGTCCTATGCGGATCTGGATCCGGGTCCAGTGTTATGCAATTACCACTCAATGTGAAATATAAAAGTTGATTGAGTAAATTGTTTTTTTAATCTTTTTATTGTTTTTTTTTATTTTTTATTTTTTATTTTTTATTTTTTTACCTCATCAACTTCTACATCTCACATTAGAGTGGTAATTGCATGTTCCATAGTATCATGCGAGATACTTATTTATTTATTTATTTATTTTTTAGAAAATGATTCACTTATATGTTTTCTAGTTTTCGCAACCATACTAAAAATACATCCAATAATTTTTTTCAACAACATAGGTTCCTTGGAAAAGGAAAAAGAAAAAGAAAATAAGATACGGCCTCTACAATTTTGGACTTGGTTTAGGTCCAGTGCTTCTAGTGTACTGGACCTAGTCAAATGGTGACATATATTCAAAAGTGGACACATGTCACTATCTCAATGGGTCCAGTGCTACTGGATATTGGACTTAAGCTTGACCCTACAATTTTTACTCTCTTGCCTAAATATAAACAGTGACATCTTTTTAAATCTTATAATTCTTTCATATAAATATATATATATATATATATATATATATATATATATATATATCTTCTTTAATTGAAAAAGAAAGAAGAAATGATCACATCTTTTTGCATTCCGACCAGGGAATGTAAAAGTCCTACAAAGAAAAAATAGAATACATTATTCACAAAAATGAACAAAACACTAGAGATTAAAAATTAAACCTACCCTTGTGGATTCCCGTGTCACCCGCCATTAATGGATGAGTTTTACCTACCCCATGTAGTAAATGAGATAGAGATGAGGGTTAACATTTTCCCTAATACCAGCCCTATTTATATTTAAACTATTTAAAAATGTTTTTTATAGGTTTCTTTTTATAAGGTATATATATGTGCTTTTAGCCTTCACACTTAAAATTTATGATGTTTTTTATATATTGTATTATTAAATTTATATTTTTATGTTTTAAGATTTGAATTGTTTATTTGTTGTCTTATTGTGTTTGAACTGTTTTTTTTTTTTTTTTTTTTAATAATTAAATTGTTGTATTGTTAATTTGTTATGCTTTGAGAAAATTTTGTGATGTTATAATTTTTTTAATAATATTTTATGAGTTTTAATTTAATGAATTTAAAATAAACTTTTAATAAATTATATATATATATATATATATATATATTTATATATAAGAAATTTGAGTGTGGTGAGGTGGGTACCTGCGAGTATATGCTAGAATAGAGAGGGAAAAACCTTGCAGAGAATAGGAAACTAACCCCATTGCCATTCTTACACAGTGCCGGCTCAAGGCCTAGGCCTAAGACCCCACAACAAATAAAAAATTTCTCTACTAAAAAAATGCCCCATCTCCCTCAGTAAAAGGCCCAAAATTTTATAAAAATATAACATTTTTTAAATAATTGGTACTTTTTTTTAAAAGTGATATTAAAGATATCACAAATTTTACTATAGATTTAACTGACATATCACCAATTACATAAAAAACAATTCAAATACAAATAAATTAAGTTGTTGAAATTCATCCATTATAGTTATAATCACATTTATTGTGAACATTTTGTAGTAGTTTTATTATTTTTCTTTTTCATTTCTAACAAGGCTTTTAAAATAAGAGACCAATAAAAATTTAACCCAAATGAAACCCTAAGATGTTTCAAATAAAATGCTGCAAATGTGATAAATCATTAATGATGACTAATCTCCTACTAAGCCACACTAAATAATATCTATCTATCTCTTTCTCTTAAAAAGAATATATAAAATTAAAATTTAGATTACAATCGTACTTAACTATGCATAATCATATATCCAAGTTAAAGTAAGTTCCTTTTGATTCAACTATAATATTCAATCTTCTATATGAAATTAACCTTAGTTTAGTTAGTATTATTCATTAATTTCTATATTTACATAAAATTAGTCTTAATTTAATTAGTATTATATAATTTTATTTAATTAATATTTACATATAAAAAGGCTCCATATAAAATTTTTCTCTTAAACCTCAAATTTTGTTGGGCCCCACCAAGTGCTTAGCCTAACTGCCCAAGCACCTACTGAGTCAAGCGACTTTGAACTAGAGACTAGAGAAGAGACAAAAAAGGCTTTAGTGGGCATTGCGCATTGGACCCAAGTTAATACAATAATTAACCGCACAAGGACAGTTAGGGAAGAAGCACAAAGGTACTATTTTCCAATAAGCCATCATTTCAACGAAACAATGGAAAATTGAAATTTGCTACACAATCACATAAGTTTGTCAGCATTTTGTAATTTGGATAAAACTTAGTTATAGTATATAGGTACTATTTTTTTTGTTCCATTTTTAAGATTCAGTCATACAATTTTTTCCCTTATGATGTAAAAGTGTATTTTAAGTTAAATTTAACCATATAGCTGAATTTTAAGAGGAGATTTTAAAGAAGAACATCTAAATACTGTATATAAATTTTGTACTTATAATTTTTTGTTGCGGGTAAAACTCTCTCAAAATTTGGGAATATTTTCATTAATAAACATTGGAATATCAACAATATAATAAAAGTTAGGCATTAACAATTATGACTGTGCTATGTGGTTATTTTCTATTTGCAAAAAAGTGATTGTAATTTTCTTGCACTAACCTGCTACACATTATTAAAACCATGATTATTATTATTATTATTATTTTAAATCGTTGGGGGCATACAGGACATGTTTACAATGTAGGGCTCAACTTAAGTATTAAACATTGTGCTTTGATCACTTGAGGGGGTATAAGTCCTTAAAATTTCTAACATCTTTCACTATTTTTTTTTTTAGAAACAAACAAACACACACACAAGGGAGAGGAAAATGAGTTCTAACTTCTTTCATTATAGGTAAAAGTAAAACTCCCTTACCAAAGTTTCAAATAATTTATAATACTACTACAATCGAAGAATTTTTTTTTTTAAAGAAATTTAATAGGAGTTTCATTCTTTATTTTTATATAGTAACAGATTAAAATTAACTTTTGATTTTAATAAAAAAAATTGGCCTTCTACGATGTACTTTTGGCCAAGTAAGTAGAATTTAAGGTGAAGTTTCAATTAGACCCTAAAGTTTAAAAAGTTTCAATTAAAACCATAAATTTTTTCAAATTTTTAGTTCATACACGTTATTCTGTATGGTTCAATGTTAGTATTGCACATTGTAACTTGCTTTAATTAATTGAAGCGCTATAAGTTCTAACATATTTTGCCCTTAGTAAAACTCTACTACCAAACTTTTAAAAATTTAGAATACAACTTCAATTAAAACAAAATACCAAAATTTTAAAGAAATTTTAAATTAATTTCATTTTTTAATAATAATAATAATAATAATATATCGTAACTTTTGGTTTTAATAAAAAAAATGGTCTTATTCGATATGATTTTGGTCATGTTACTTGAAGTAATTTTTGTACTTTTATCTTGATTATCTAATTTCTTTCAACTTCAATTATATTATTAAAATTTAGAAATGACTACGAGTGGAGCAGAGTTAGATCATAGGTGTCTTCATTCTTGCCCCTTTCCTTTTTCGAGAGGAAAAACTGGTGCAAGATGGGTGTGGGGCAGCTTAAGGCCAAAACAGTTGCCATCTATAATGGGATAGCGTTGATAATGATAGGAGTAAGAGAGATGAGAGAGAAAAGGGGAGTGGTGATAAAGAGTATTGAGAGAGAAATAAATAAGTGTTCAAACTTCCAAGGCAAGAAAAACTTGTACGAGACCATATGGAGTTGGTCAAGTTGGGATGGCGCAGAGAGGTAATTTTACCAACTCTAAATATTTTCTTAGAGCTCAAATCGCGCGTTTCCAACCCCAAAATCTAAAATGCGTGTTTGGTAAATTATTGCCATCGTGCATTATCAAAAAGTAGCTTTTCTAAATATGAAGGGCTATCGTGTTTTGAAAACGGACATTGTAGCTGCTTTGCCGAAAACACAAATAAGTTTGAAATGTTACCGTTGGTCATTTTCAGCATTATCCCTACACTACCCTTATTTTTATTTTGAAATCCCAATTTTACCAAAATCTCTATTTTAAAAAAAAAAAAAACCCATCATGTAGAAGAAGAACTATTGTAGGCTTCTTCTTCTACTGGGTTATTCTTCTTCAATTCCAACATAAACCCATAAACCCATTACTACTGCAGGCTTCTTCTTCTACTGCGTGATTCTTCTTCTGCAGTTGCAGCTTCTTCTCTCATTATTTTTGTGTGTAATATATTTCTTTCTTCTTGTCTTTTGGGTGAAGAAGAAGAACTGTATTTTGGGTGAGGAAGAAGACTTGAAGAAGAGACAAGATGGTGAGTAGAGGAAAAGAAAAGATATTTGATGGGAATGGGGGAAGAAATGGGTGGATGAGGAAAAAAGTGAAGGAAAAAAATAAATAAATAAAGGTAGTGAGTGGGACACGAGTATATAATGTAAGGAAATTTACTAAATAAATATTACAATTGTGTTAAAACAAAATAAATTTTCACAACAGTTGAGGTATCAAATCTTTCATATGTCAAATTAAAATTAAATAAATTAATAAAATATTAGACTAGGATTGACCACAACTAAAAACAAAGAGTATTGTGAAAATATTGTGACATTTTATTATATCTCTAAACTTTTTAAATTAGTACTATTTTTCTTTAGAAAAAAAAAAAATGCTATTGACATAATATTTTATAACAATATCATAATAAAGTTTACATAGTAAGTTGTTATTGATTCTCATTTAGACTACTAGTGACATTTTTTTTTTCTACCATTAACAACTTGTCATATAGACTTTATTGTGAAATTTTTGTGAAAATATTGTGTCCATAACTTGCATTAAGAGAGGTAATTAAAATAAAGAATTCTTTTTATATATATCTTGTCCTTTTTGGTAATTTATAACTTAAACTGTCAGTTTTATAAGTATTAGCCAAACATTTAGCTTTTTTTAAAAGCACTTTTTGATAGTTTTTACTAAACATTCTGCTTTTTAAAAAAGCCCAATTTCATACCGTATTTTTTAAAACCACATTTTTTTCAAAAAGCACCGTTTGAAAAAGCTGAACCAAACTCACCTTTAGTTTACTTGAGATTTTTTTTACTAATATGTGCATGCATTACACTAGCATAAGACTAATATTTAATACGTTTCAGTTATATATTTGTTTTATGAAAATAAGAACAAGATATGAAATAATCTAAGAATTTTGTCAAAATGATTCAAAATATGATGCATAGCAAAACATCAATGCCATGCTAACATTAATCTTTTGCGTATGTTAGAGAATTTTCTTGTTCCTCTCTAATATAGAATATGGGTTAATATAAATAATTATCCTTTATCAACTTCTTTTTTTCTTTAAAGGAAATCCAACTTTAATAAAGCTCAAATAAAGAACCAGTTGTGTCTACTTTTTTTAAACCCTTTCTCCCCCGGATATAACTTGGAAAGTGAATATGCTATAGGTTAAAAGATTTTGAATGCAAGGGACTTGAAGGAAGAATTCAATTTGTTTGGGGCACTGGCCTTGGATACAGTTTGGATGTTAAGTAACCGAGCCATTGACAAAGGATTCATTCCAACACCGTAGGATCTATCAAAATCTTTACGCAAGTTGGCTCATAAGCGGCTCAAACCAAATGTAAATTGTGAGAGATCATACTTGAGGAGACTCCAAGATTGAATATATATATATATATATATCTATCTATTTATTGGTTTTTTTATATTACGTTAATCACTCACTCTTATTATTATTGTTAGAAATACTGGAAGATTGTATTGTATTTCTTAATGAGAAAATATACATCAGTGCCTTATATAGGAGGCATAAGTGTGCGGTACAAGTAAAGTGCAGTACAAGTATAAGTGTGCTGTACAAGTAAAGTAATTGGGCCTAAAGGGCCTAAAGCCCATAACACAATATACATTAACAGCCCCCCTCAAACTCAAGGTGGATGTGAGACCAGCTTGAGGTTGTTAACCAAATCACGAGTGCGTCCCTTAGGAAGTGACTTAGTGAAAATATCTGCAAGTTGATCTTTGGAGGAGACGGAGACGAGCTTAAGAGCACCATGAACAAGATGATAACGGATAAAATGACAATCAATCTCAATGTGTTTAGTCCGTTCATGGAAGACATCATTATGAGCAATATGAATGGCGCTCTGGTTGTCACAGTAAAGGGGAGTAGCAGAGGATGTGGACACACCTAAATCCTTAAGAAGCCATCGAAGCCAAAGGAGCTCAGATGTGGTATCAGCAAGGGCACGATATTCTGCTTCAGTACTGGAGCGGGCCACAAAGGTTTGTTTCTTACTTCGCCAGGAAATTAAAGAAGAACAAAGAAGAAAGCAATAACCTGTAGTAGACCTGCGATCAGTGGGATCCCCTGCCCAATCAGCATCAGAGAATGGACGGAGCACAAGAGGAGACTGAGCTGAGTAGAAAAGGCCATGGAAGAGAGTGCCTTTCAGGTATCGAAGAATGCGCAGAACTGCAGAATAGTGAGTAGATCGTGGAGCAGACAAATACTGGCTCACCTGATGAACAGCATAGGAGATGTTTGGACGAGTAACTGTGAGATATACTAGGCTGCCAACCAAACGTCTGTAAAGAGAAGGATTAGACAATGGTTTCCCCCGCGAGGGTGTCAAATGCGCATTAAGCTCAACTGGAGTGTCAACCGTCTTGCTGTCAGTGAGTCCAGCTTGAGATAAAAGGTCAGAAGCATACTTAGCTTAAGTAACATAAAGACCATCTGTAGAATGAGTAATTTCAAGACCCAAGAAATAGCTGAGATGTCCAAGATCTTTCATCTCAAACTGCTGATTGAGGAAATCCTTGAGTTCTTGAATGCCACTGAGGTCATCACCAGTTATGATCATATCATCCACATATAGAAGAAGCAGAATGGTGCCTTTATCAGTACGACGAAGAAATAAGGTAGCATCATACGGACTAGCAGTGTAACCCAAGCGAAAGATAGTGGAGCTGAACTTGGCAAACCAAGCTCGTGGAGCTTGTTTAAGACCATAAAGTGCACGTCGAAGATGACAAACCTTGTTTGAGTCAACAGAGAGACCAGGAGGAGGTTGCATGTAGACTTCTTCACTCAACTCCCCATTAAGGAAAGCATTTTTAACATCCATCTGAAAAATGTCCCATTTACGAGCTGCAGCAACAGCTAAAAGGGCACGAACAGATGAGATACGAGCAACTGGAGCAAAGGTCTCTTCATAATCAATCCCATACTCCTGTGTAAAGCCTTTTGCAACAAGACGGGCCTTGTAGCGCTCAATGGACCCATCAGAGCGAGTCTTGATCTTATAGATCCACTTACAACCAACCACAGACTGTCCAGGAGGGAGAGTGACCAGATCCCAAGTATGGTTTTTGGTTAATGCATCAAGTTCCTCTTTCATTGCAATCTGCCATAAAGGGTCAGTGGAGGCCTCACGATAGGTTTGAGGCTCGTGAAGTGTAGCAAGGGCAGTATAACAATGATAGTCAAGTAAGTGTGTAGGAATGGATCTTACCCGTGTTGAGTGGCGAGGTGGAATGTCTTGTGGAGGATCTTCAGGCGAAGCAGGAGTAGGGGACCTAGGCTCTAAGTGGGGTAGCTCGTCATCAACCTGTTCATCTTCAACCTGTCTAGGAGAAGCATCAAAAGTGTCTGGAGAAAGGTTCAAAGGAGGATCAAAAGTATTTGTAGAAGGAATAAGAGACTCATCAGGAAAGATTTCTAAAACAGAGGAGGTAGTTAGGGAAGAACGAAAGTGAGAGAGTTCAACAAATAATCGGTGTTCCCAAAAGATAACATTACGAGACACACGAAGACGATGAGAGACAGGATCATAACACCTATACCCTTTTTGAGTTTCGCCATAACCAAGGAAACAACAAAGTCTAGATCGAGGCTCAAGTTTGTTGTGTTCATGAGGCTGAAGAAGGACGAAACAAGCAGATCCAAAAGATCGAAGGTGATGATAGTCAAGAGATGACCCAAAGAGACGCTCATACGAAGTCTGATTATGGATGACAGGGCTTGGAATGCGATTAATCGCATGAACAGCATTAAGAGCAGCTTCACCCCAAAAAGGGGCAGGAACTTTGGCAGAAAGAAGAAGAGCACGAACAGTGTCAAGAATATGACGAAGTTTCCTTTCGGCTCGACCATTTTGCTGAGAGGTACCTGGACAAGTTAGATGATGTACAGTGCCATAGGAATGTAACAGAGCTTGAAACGCATATTGAGTATATTCAAGAGCATTATCAGAACGAAAAGTTTTGATACGTTTGGAGAATTGGGTTTCAACCATTTTTGCAAAGTTGCTATATATTGGTAAAATTTCAGAACGAGATTTCATAGGAAATATCCAACTATAACGAGAATAATCATCAATAAAAACTACAAAATATCGAGATCCACCAATACTAGCAACAGGAGAAGGTCCCCAAACATCAGAATGAATTAACTCAAAAATACTATTAGAAATGGATTCACTGTTATTAAAGGACAAAGCTGGCTGTTTTCCTAACTGACATAAAGTACAATCAAAATTGTCTTTGGACACAGAACCCAACAGACCCCTAGAAGCTAACTGTTGTACCCGAGAAGATGATGCATGACCAAGACGAGAATGCCAAAGTGCAAGAGATGGTAAGGAAGAAACTGCAGCAGCTGCAGCAGCAACAGAAACAGGAGCAACAGGTGGAAGATGAAGATTGTCCACGGGAAACATACGCCCAACTCTAGGGCCGGTCCCAAGCTCTTGTCCCGTCCTCGGATCCTGCACAATACACCCAGAGTAGTCAAAAATAAGGCGATAACCTAATTCAGCTAATTGTCCCACAGAGCACAAATTATAGGATAGGTCAGGTACATGAAAGACTCCAGGAACAGAGAGGTTGGAAGTCGAAACAAAACCTAAACTATTTCCATGCATGGTGGAACCATCAGCTATATGAATATTTAGGGGGTGTGGTGCAGGGTCAAGTTTGGAGAATAAGGAGGAGTGAGGTGTTATGTGATTGCAACAGGCAGAATCCAAAAGCCAAGTTTGAGACTTACCGGGTAGAACAGAGAGAGCAGTGGAAAGAGATGCATTACCAGCCATACGAACAGCCTGAGCTATGATCTCCTGTAGTTCAGTGGGGGAGAGGTTGATAGTGGATCCAGAAGACTGGGACTCAGCTGAAATGGAAGCCATTGGTGGAGTAGGCTCAGTATTAGCAACAACAGCAGTAGATTTGCTACGACGATAGCAAGTTTCAATGGTGTGGCCAGGACGCTTGCAATAGTTGCAGAACTTTTTGTTGGTCTGCTTACGACGATTGCTAGAGCCAGAGGAATCACCTGATTGCTGAGGTTGCTCTAAGGGTGGAGCAGAAGGTGTAATGGCCAAAACATTAAGCTTATTCTGAGCTTGAAGAGTTGCAAGACGAGCTTCTTCTCTAACCAACTCGTTCACAGCAGTGTCAAGAGAGGGAGCAGGACTGCGATTCAGAAGCTGACCTCGAATGGGTTCAAAGTCCTTGTGGAGGGACATCAGGAATTCATAGAGGCGAAATTCATCTCTGATGGAAGCATATTGTTGAGCATCCTTTGAGCATGCCCAAGTTGGATCAGAAAGGTCAATTTGGTCCCAAATGAAGCGAAGCTGATCGTAGTAGTCATTGATGGATTGCCCTGGTTCTTGTCGGAGTTGATGCAATTCAACCACTAATTGATATTTCATGGAGCCATGAGTAGTGGAGTACCTTTTGGCCAACATATCCCACGCTGACTTGGCATCATCAAAGCTGCCCAACAGGTTAGAGATGGAAGGAATGGAAGTGTTCCTAATCCATGTGAGGATCATGTGGTTATGACTATCCCATTCAATCATGCGACCAAGGAAGGCAGAATTTTCTTCAGTGGCTCCCTTGACAGGAACAGTGAGTGCACCAGTACAATAATGCCAGAGCATGCGACCCTTAAGAAAACTGCGCATAGCTTGAGACTAAGATAAGTAATTCTTACACCCCTCCAACACAGTATTGATGGGGCAAGGAAGAAAAACATCCTTTTTATCCATTTAGAGACACAATATGCAAAAATAGACTGCAAAAATGAAATCTACGCGAAAAACTGGGTAAGAAGAACCTGAACTGAAAAAGTCAACCCCTGGTCAAAGTCAACGGTCTGGTCAACGGTCGAAGTCAACGGTCTGGTCAACGATGACGTCAGCAGGTACCGTGGCAGATGACGTCAGGATGACGTCAGCAGATGACGTGGCGATGACGTGGCAGATGACGTCACCTAAGGCTGACGTCAGCAGGGGAACACTGGCGCGTGGGAGCGCGTGGTGGCACGTGGAGGAAGCTGGAGGTGCGTGACACTGACGCCGAAACTTCTGGTGGCGCGTGGGGGCGCGTGAGAGGTCCGATGAAGACTAAATTTCACAGAAAGGTAGATCGGAGGGATTTCTTTCCGATGGTGTAATCTGTGGTCTGATCGGAGAAGCGGAAGCAGAGGTGGCGGCAAGGCAGTGGTCTTTGATGTACTGAAGTCGCGGTGGAGGCAGTGGTGCTGCTCACAACAACGGCTGCAGATGACACCCAAGAAGACAAGACTGCTGAAGAGCGGCACACCAAAGGATTAGAGCAGTGGCTCTGATACCATGTTAGAAATACTGGAAGATTGTATTGTATTTCTTAATGAGAAAATATACATCAGTGCCTTATATAGGAGGCATAAGTGTGCGGTACAAGTAAAGTGCAGTACAAGTATAAGTGTGCTGTACAAGTAAAGTAATTGGGCCTAAAGGGCCTAAAGCCCATAACACAATATACATTAACAATTATTATTATTATTTATCGTGGAATTTCTCTCTTGCTGCATGGTCCAATATCCAACTTAGGATACACGGATACTTAATTTAGGATGCCGCACTATATCGTACTTACAATTTTATATTATAATTTTTTAAAAATTACTTGTTTACTGTATCATAATTTTATATTATAATTTTTTAAAAATTACTTGTTTTACTGTATCGTACCTATATCCGGTGTCCGTGCCAATGTGTGTGCTTCTTTAGCATCCAACGGTAGCTTTTATCTGGGTTTCTACTTTCTAGTGAAGCTTCTCACGTGCTGGCGGGATGGCTTTTGAGTCAGCCTTTTGATTTTTTAATTTTTAAGATGTAATGTGTGCTGAGTCTGCTGACCCTCCCTGTTTTGAGATGGTAATATCCGTGGATTCTAGTTTGTAATCTTCCTTTCGGTTTTATTAATAAAGTGATATCATAGTTCATAGAATCGAAGTGGGAAATGGAAACTGTCACGTACTTCAACTTCTCTGCTGCATAGGACAGACAAGGTTAACATCAACAAACAAAAATGTGGAAAGATAGGGTTTCTTTCTTTTCTTTTCTTTTCTTCTTTCTTTCTTTTTAATTTTATTTATTTTTATTATTATTATTATTTTTTATTTTTGTGGCTGAAAGTATAAAGGTAAAGGTTGAGTTGATAGATAAAATAGACAAACAGTTGCTTGAGTATGAGAAAAATATCAATAAAGTTGGATGATTTTAAAAAAGGGAGATTCCCTTAACTCCCATACTCAAATTTAATTTAATAAATAATTAAAAATGAACACTTAGTCAGATCCTTAAGTTATGTCAATGTTTATTTGATATATTAAACTTACGAAAATGAACTGTCACAGTCCGGCTAAATCCAAATCGTTTTCAGAAAAAAAAAAAAAAAAAAAAAAAAAAAAAAAAAAAAATCGAAAGCGAAAAGGGTTTTGGTCTTGTCTCAGTGGGAACTCCTTCCTTAATTATAAAGGTTATCAAGAGACAGGTACACCACGTTTTGTCTGATAGGTCATAGGTAGGACAAGAAATAAATTAAAGTAAGTGGTTTATTGAACAATACAGTCACATAATTGAATGAAGTCACGTAATTGAATTTATTAGTTAGGGAATCTAAGGTACATTTTGAAAGGACTCAAATTTGTTTTTTGAAATGACTCAAATTTGTATCAATCTCGAACTGTTTTGAGTCTTAGTCCATTTAGCAACTATTTATTTTGTTAAAATTGAAATTTTTTTTAATGAAAGTATTATAAATAAAGTTAAAAGGTAACTAAAATAGTACAATGTGATTTAAGAATAGTATCAAAAAGTGTAATGGAACTCATGAATAAAAATAAAAACTAAATAATAATAAAAAACTACATTTTTTAAGTTTTTCCCAAACGCAAACTTAGCGGCTAATGAATTGCCTTTGATAGTTTCATTGCCTAAGAAAAAAAAGAATATATATATATGTATATATATGAGTTAGGTTCAAGTTACACCTAGTGTAATTTTAAGCAATATTACACTACTCAATATTTTTTAATTCGATGCGAATTTTGACAAATTCACCGTCAAATTACATTTTATTTGTATATTCTTCATGCTTGAAAAATTTCAAGATGATCAAAGATTAATAGCTATGTCATCAATCAATTATTTAAATTCAAATTTTTATAGTTTAAAATAATGCATAAAAGATAAGTTTATAAATTGAATGGTAAATAACATCCAATTGACATGAAAATTGGTATGAGTGTTAACAACATATAGAACATGTAATTCAACGATGAAATTTTCAAAATATGAATTCTATAACAAATTATTAGATAATGTAATATTGATTAGAGTTACACCAAGTGTAAGTTGAATCTATCCATATATATATATATATATATTAAAGAGTAGTATTTTTTATTGCTACACTTTTATTAAGCCACATTAGTAGCCACATCATCCACATATTTCCAATACTTTCACTCACCTTTTAAACTATTTTTCTCTTTATTAATTTATCACCATAAAATTATACTTTCTCTAACTTTTATCTTTTTATTTCTCCATTATTTTATAGATTAATGTTACAATTTCTTTATCCCTCTATTTTCCTTTAATTTTGACTATTCTTTTCCCATTTTTAATTACTATAAAAATTTATTATTCTTTCTTCCATTCAATCTATATATATTTTGCCCACACAAAAATGTGAATACTCTCTCTCTCTCTCTCTCTCTCTATGTATATATATATATATATATATATATATATATATATATATTTTTTTTTTCCTTTATCTTTTATTTATTTTGATGGATTTTTAATTCTTTATTGCATCTTTACTTTAGGTTGATGAATTTTGTGTTGAACTCTACTTTGGTTTAATGTGATTTGGTTATTGTAGGGTCACAAATTGTAGCCCAAACCTAGATGGAATAGGATATGGGCCCAATAAGCCCAATACAATAAATTTATGAGAGAGTGGGTGAAAGAATTGGGCTGGTGATGGATTTTACAACAGTTAATAGGGGTTATGAGTCTGTCCGAGGAGGATAAAACACATAATCAAAGGCTGAGCTCGAGTCCGAGGAGTAAGTTTTTGGATAAGTTGGCTATTTTAGATGGTATCCGAGAAGTAAGTTGTTGGATAAATTGGCTATTTCTGATGGTGTTCTTCCTAGTGCTACAGTGAATTTTCCTCAATGTTTTTCCTTAATATTTTTCGATCCCCCTCTTCTGGAGGCTTTATTCTATTATATAGTCCTCCTTTATTCAATCTCACCGTCCATTTGTCTATTATCTAGCCTCGTACTCGAGTTTCTGTCTCATTTCCCACAACTTTTTGATTTTTTGGGAGTAAAAGTGGTTGAAAACACTGTTCAGAGGTCTTCTCCACATTAATGCGGCTAGGAAAGCTGCTGTAATGCATTTATTGCGGTGGTAGCAGCTTTTTCCTTAGATATTTCTGTGTTCTTATCTCTTCCCTGTACATTTGAAGTCTATCTTCGTTGTTGGAGCTTTCTGGAAGGTGGTCTAGGGTAAGACGAAGCTCACTTTACTGACATATGTCAGATCCGAGGAGGATGACCCTCTTGGACCAACACCCCTGGATATTTATCTGCTCTATTATCTATTACGGGGCATTTTCCCATGCTTTATTCTCCTCGGACGCATTATTATTAAAAAGTGGGACTTTTAAGCCAACGCAAATGATCAAGTTTTGGCTCCCACAATAGCTCCTCAAAATTCTAATTTTTCCCTCTCATCCGAGGAGAAAAAATATAATTTTGATGTGTATCCGCAATTACATTTAAGACCACAAGGATATTCGAACCCAGACATGTGGAAGGGTCATTTCCGTCATTTCACGAGAGTTTCTGACACTTGGGAACTCGCACAACATCATTAAACGCTTTGGGCCGCGTTACGCTCCAGACATCCAACGGTAGAATTCTCATCTAACGGTTCAGTTTTTCCCTTCAATATTTGGGCCGGATTGCGTCCCCTTCATTTTTGGTTTCTACTATAAAAGCTTCTAAACGTCACTCTTTTCTCCTTTCATCACAGTTTGCAATTTCAGAGCGTTCATATCTTTGCATTCCTTACTCATCAGACTATTTATCATACTTTCACAAAAGAGACTTCAAAGATCCTCCAAAGACAAGAAGATCAGTTCGCATCTTACCCCACGTAAGTTTCGTTCTTCAAACTTCCTCTATCTTCTCTGCTAACCTCCTCGGCTAACCATTCTACCCTTCGCAAGCTAAAAATGGGTAGATTTGAGCGTCTAGTAAAGACTCCGGCCTTGATAGAGTCGTTCAAAGAAAAGTACCACATTCCCCAGGAGGTAGTGGTACGACACTGCACCACAAAAAGGGTGGAGTTTGACCGAAAAGTAGGAGAGGTCGTAATTCCTATGATCGCCTTCATAGAAGGAGGCATGACCGTCCCCATGGGTAAGATTACAAGGGATTACCTACATGCCCATAGACTCTGCCCCCATCAATGTGCTCCCAATTTTTTTAGAGTCCTAGGATCAATTGATGTTTTGGACCGACATTTAGGGCTAGGATTGACTTGGTATGACGTCTCTCACTTATACGAAGGCCATATAGAATCCCGAGCAGGATTTTACCTTAAGTCCCGTTCCAGTGTGGTCAAGTTGATCTCCTGCCTCCCCAAATCTAACAAAGGGATGAAAGATGACTACCTCATCCTGTCGGGCCCTTGGAGTGACGGCCTACCCTGCCCAACCAAGCTAGGAGAGCCAGGTAGAGCAATTTAGATCTAGGATTTCTAACATTAGATTTAAGGAGTTCTCGACTTTACTTTACTGCACTTAAATATCATGTTAATCCATTTACATTTATTTATTTAGTTATTTTTGTATTGCCGAGGCTCTTAACTATTTGATTCGTTTATTTGACAGATAAATTTTATACCAACCCAAAGCTCAGCCTAATCAACGTTCCAGCACTTAACTACCTGCTCAGGTCACAAATTTTTTTGAACAACGACGGGCAACTTCGTGCAGTTCACCTGATTTTGGACTTTGAACCAATCTCTAGGTCATTTCTAGACGTCGGCAATTCTATCCGAGCAGGCGATCACCGTTTGGCACGTATAGACGTCTCTCGACCAAATTTCCTTGCTCCGTACGATCTTCGGCCCGTCGACCATCCTATCCCACAAGGGATACCTCTCGCTGCCCAACCATTACAACAAGTTCCACTTGGGGAAGCTATTATCGGAGAAGGAACAGCTTCCTCTTCTTCCCTTGAACAAGAAATTGACAGATTCAAGTTTGAAGAGGAAACAATCCTTATATCGGAGGCTGAAGAGGGGGCAGACGAGCATTCGTGCGTGCAAACCCCTGCCCAAGTGGTAACTTATATTGCCGACACTTCAGACAAGGAGGAAGCAATGGCCCCCAAGACCGGTCCAAGCCTGAAGGAACTGATGAAGAATAGGAATAAGGCGCCATCCCCTCAAGATAAGAATAAGTCCAAACCTCCTGCAAATCCTCCTCCTCCACCTCAGATTCCTGCTGACCTTGGGCTGAAACCTAACCCAGACCTAAGGAGGAAAAGGCCAGTGGATACTGTCGAGGAGGGGGAGTTGGGCCCTTCTAAAGGAAATAAGCAGGCCAGACAGACACAGGACCATAGAAGCAGGAGGTCCAGCTCCGTGGACAACCGAGAGGAAGCCTCGGTGGCCCAAGTACGTTGGTCTCCACGTACTTGGTCACTCGTGTTAGAGGTTGATGGTATGCCCATCGCATTTGATGCCACGCTTAGGCATTATCGCGGGGGGCATGCTGGCCTGGTGGCTGAGGCTCTACAACAACCTCTTCTCCTTCCTTAGGACATGGCGGCCTACAGGAGTTTTAACCATCCTGAACTCTTCCTTTCCCTAAAAAGGGACTTGGCTATGGTAAGCAATTCTGCTCATTTTTCCTTCATTTATGTTTACTTGCATTTTATAACAGAAGTCACTTTATCATTATCATTTTACCATTACACGTACTAGGTCACGCAACAAGTTTTTGTGGCCGAGGAGTGGGTAAAGAACTCCCGTAACGAGACGAGGGCTACCCTGGATGCCCGAGATACTGCAGAGGCTCAGCTAGGTGCACTGAAAGATAAACAAGCACAAATGGTTGAGCAGGTGAAACAAGCTCTCAGGGACAAAGATAGTGCCGAAGCAAGCCTGAAAACGACTGAGAGACAGGCTGAGGACCTTCGCAAGGAGCTGCACTACTGCAAAATTAATCTGACAACAGAAAAACAGATGGTGAAAGATCTCTACAAAGAACTCCACAAGGCCAAGGAGGCTGCCCAACTACTAAAGGAGGCAGCTGAGGCCGAAAAGCAGGCTGCGTATGCCCTGGGGGTACAGGAGACTCAGAGCAGGCTTACTGAGGAATTTTCTATTGTAGCCAGGGATTACTGCGACATCACTTGGGGTAAAGCCCTTGATGCCGCTGGGATCCCTGCTGATTCCAGCCTAAGACGCCCTAAGAGCATATACTATGACTCGGACATCCGAGAGCTCCCAGGTTATGGCTCTCCTCCCCCAGAACAACCTGTCCAAGTGTCTGAGGCTCCTACAGCAGATCAAGCCCCTCCTGCTCCTGTGGAAGTTCCAACAGATTCTCGCCAAGATGCTGGCCAAGGGAAAAAAGTTGAAGCTCCCCAGAGCAAGGATAAGAACCAAGATAAGGGTAAAGGCAAGGATTCAGACACTGCCATCTCTCAGTCTAAGCAAGTTGCTGACCCAGGAGCTCCCAAGGCACAAGCTTAGGACATTAGTTTTAGTAGTACATTTATTTTCTTTGTTTACTGTTTCTGTATATATATATATATATATATATTTTTTTTTTTTTTTTTTTGTTAAAGACATGTACTTCACTCTTATTATCAATGAAAATATGCCCCTTTTGCTTTACAAGTCATGATAAATAATAGCGAACTCTTCTATTGTCATTTCATTTTTTTTTTTTAAATTTGAATTGTACGTATGGTTATATTAGGCAAATAAAGCATATTATAAGACTAATTCAACTAAAAAGGTTCAGAACTTGGGTCAATGCATGAACCAAATAAGCATCTTCAATAGTAACAAGGTAACAATAAATATAACTAACCCGAACGGGAACTTTAAACAATATGCTTAAGCTTAAATTTAAATACTTAAAGAAACTTAGAACGAGTGTTAACTAACCCAAATCATCTGGTCCGAGGACTCCAGTTATGATTGAGTTTAAGTTTAAACACTTGATAGAACTGGGAAAGAGTGTTAACTAATCCAAATCATTTGGTCCGAGGACTCCAGACATGATTGGATTTAAGTTTAAACACTTAGTAGAACTGCAAGAGTGTTAACTAACCCAAATCATCTGGTCCGAGAATTCCATGCATGATTGGATTTAAGTTTAAACACTTAATAGGACTGCAAGAGTGTTAACTAACCCAAAATCATCTGGTCCGAGGATTCCATGCATGATTGGATTTAAGTTTAAACACTTAATAGAACTGCAAGAGTGTTAACTAACCCAAAATCATCTAGTCCGAGGATTCTATGCATGATTGGATTTAAGTTTAAACACTTAATAGAACTGCAAGAGTGTTAACTAACCCAAATCATCAGGTCCGAGGACTCCATGCATGATTGGATTTAAGTTTAAACACTTAATGGAACTAAGAGTGGCATACACATTTCACATAAAGAGCAAATATTGATCAACTAAACATTTATTAATAATAATACCTCTTTAAGTTATTGACATTCCAAGGACGGGGTACTACAAGCCCGTCCAGATCTTCTAAAAAGTATGCTCCAATGCCAGCGTTGGAGGTGATACGATATGGTCCTTCCCAATTCGGCCCCAATTTTCCCTACGCCGGATTTTTTGCCGAGCCCACAACTTTACGTAGTACCAGGTCACCAGGAGTTAAAGGTCTTATCCTTACATTGGCATCATAACCCCGCTTTAGTTTCTGCTGATAATGGGCCAACTGAACCATTGTGTTCTATCTCTTTTCCTCAATCAAGTCTAGACATCTTGCTAGTTGCTCATCGTTGTCTTTTGGGTTGAACGAGCTGGTTCTTGTCGTCGGGAACCCAGACTCCAAAGGGATGACAGCTTCAGCTCCGTAAGTCATTGAGAAAGGGGTCTCTCCAGTGGACCTACGAGGCGTGGTTCTGTACGTCTAGAGTACGTGTGGAAGTTCTTCCACCCATTTACCTTTTGCATCATCCAATCTTTTCTTCAATCCACTTAATATGACTTTATTCACAGCTTCAGCCTGTCCATTCCCTTGGGGGTAAGCCGGAGTAGAATACCTGTTAGTAATCCCCAGTTTACCACAATAATTTCTGAACATCTTGCTATCAAACTGGAGTCCATTGTTCGAGATGAGCACATGAGGGACACCGAAACGAGTAACAATGCTTTTCCAGACGAATATTTTTGCATCCACATCTCGAATATTGGCTAGAGGTTCCGCTTCAACCCACTTCGTAAAATAATCTATGCCGACTATGAGATACTTCTTGTTTCCCACTGCTTTAGGAAATGGTCTGACGATATCTAAGCCCCATTGAGCAAATGGCCATGGACTAGATAGTGGATTGAGGATTCCCCCTGGTTGGTGTATACTCGGTGAGTACCGCTGGCATTGATCACACTTTTTAACGTATTCCAAAACTTTTCTCTGCATATTTGGCCACCAATAACCTTGAGTAATGGCCCTATGTGCTAAGGATCTGCCTCAAGTATGACTTCCACAGATTCCTTCATGCATCTCTTCTAAGAGTGATTCGGCTTGGTCGAGATGAACACATAGCAAATAAGGCCCTGAAAAGGAACGTCTATATAGCTTGCTGTCCTCCGACAACCAATAACTAGTAGCCTTTCTTTGTATCTTGTCAGCTTCAATTTTTTCCTCAGGCAAAATATCTTACTTCAAGAATTGCGTGATGGAATCCATCCAACTCGGACCCGCTCTCACTTGGTTAATTTGAACAGTGTTTACTGTTGCCGAGGGTTTGCGTAGGTCCTCAACAAGGATTATTCGAGGCAAGTTCTGTGTCGAGGAGGTTGCAAGCATGGCCAAAGAGTCCGCATGTGCATTGCCACTTCTAGGGACATGCAGTAAGCTAAAGGATTCAAATTTCGACAGCATAATTTTAACTTGATTAAGATACCCCCGCATCCTTTCATCTTTGGCTTTGAATTCCCCTTTTACTTGACCGACAACCAGCCTTGAGTCCGAGAAGAGTTTTATGGACTTCCCTCCCATTCTATGGACTTCCCTCCCATTCTTTGGACCATGGCCATTCCTTCCAATAAAGCTTCATATTCAGCTTCGTTATTCGTAGCTGGAAAGTCTAACCTCAATGATTTCTCAACGATAACCTTCTCAGAAGAAGTCAGTACTAATCCAACCCCTGAGCCTTTTTGGTTTGATGCTCCGTCTACATGTACTTTCCATGTCGGAGGGCAGTATTGGGAGATCGTATCAACCAATTTTTCATCATTGTTTCTGTTTACCAGTAATTCATCTACTTCAGGTTCGGTGAATTCTGCCACCAAGTCGGCGAGGACCTGTCCCTTCACGGAGGTACGAGGCATGTACTTGATATTGAAAGCCCCCAGAATTGTACCCCACTTGGCTATCCTTCCCGTGTAATCAGCACTTCTGAGTATGGTTTTTAGCGAGAGTTGTGTAAGAACCACCACTGTATGCGCTTGGAAATAGTGAGGCAACTTACGCGTGCCAAGCACCACTGCCAGGATAGCTTTTTCCAATGGTAGATAACGCACTTCCGCTTCATGCAACGACTTACTCACGTAATACACTGGCCGCTGTACCCCATTATCCACTCGTATTAGCACCAAACTCACTGCATACGAGACTACAGCAATATAGGCAAAAAGAACTTCGTCTGGCTCAAGATTAGACATGACCGGCGGCCGAGCTAAATAGTCTTTGAGTTGCTGAAAGGCCTCGGCACACTCCTTTGTCCTTTCAAAGTTCTTCCATTTGTTGATCAATAGGAAGAAATGTCTGCATCTATCCGCTGATCGAGATATGAATCTATTCAAAGCGGCGGCCATTCCAGTTAGCTTTTGCACTTCTTTTGGGTTCCGAGGAGTTCGCATATTGTTGATGGCTTTAATCTGGTCGGGATTAACTTCAATTCCCTTGTGAGTAACCATGTAACCCAAGAATTTGCCCGATCCTACACCAAATGAGCATTTGGAAGCATTTAGACGTAGTTTATAGCTTCTAAGAATTTCAAAGACAACTTGAAGGTCCTCTAGGTGCTCCGACACCATTTTGCTTTTTACCACCATATCGTCTATATAAATCTCAATATTTTTTCTAAATAACGACTCGAATATCCTCGTCATCATTCTCTGATAGGTGGAACCTGCATTCTTCAGGCCGAATGGCATCACTTTGTAATGGTAATTCCCAACTGGAGTAACAAAAGCAGTTTTTTCTTGATCATCCAAGGCCAAAGGTATCTGATGATAACCCTGGAAAGCGTCCAAGAAACTCATCCGAGGATGGCCGACAGTGGCGTCCACCAGCTGATCAATCTTGGGCATGGGGAATGGATCTTTAGGGCAAGCTTTATTCAAATCTGTGAAATCAACACACACTCGCCACTTCCCACTCTTTTTCTTGACCATTACCGTGTTTGCTAACCATTCGGGATAGAAGACCTCCTTGATAGCCCCAGCCTGTTTGAGTTTCGTTACCTCCTGACGGACTGCTTCTGCATGCTCCTTGGATGGACGACGGGTTTTTAGGAGTTATTAACGTATTAACATTCAAGTGGTGGCAAATGAAGTCTGGATCCACCCTTGGAGCCTCGTAAGTATTCCAGGCAAAGACGTCAATGTTTCGTTTAAGGAACTCTACCAGTTCCTCCCTCTCTTGCTGAGGTAGTTGGGATCCGACTTAAAAAAACTTCTCCGGATCGTCTCCTATTGTGATTTTCACAAGATCTTCACATTTCACCTCATCGGATGTCCCACCAATAGGTAACATTGGGGGTTTTAACTGCTATAACTTCTCTCCGTGAGTCACAGATTCTACTTCAGGCTTGTGTCGGATGGCCGCGATCATGCACTGTCGCGCCATGGTTTGATCACCTAGTATTTCTTCTATTTTGTCTCCGGATGGGTATTTGATCTTCTGATGTAGGGTGGAAGAGACCGCACCTAAAGTATAAAGCCAAGGTCTGGCAACAATTGCTGTATAAAGAGAATATGCATCCACTACGATAAAATCGACTTCCACTGTTTCCGAACCGGTCTGCACTGGTAGTCTGATCTGTCCCTTCGGGATAATAACCTTCCCTTCAAAACTTACTAGGGGAGAATTGTAAGGCATCAGATCTTCAGTTCTTAAATTCAGCCCATTGAAAAGATCAGGATACATGATCTCGGCCGCGCTACCTTGATCCACCATTACTCTCTTCACATCATAACCTCCAATTCGGAGAATGATCACTAGGGCATCATCATGAGGCTGAATAGTTCAAATCTTGTCCTCGTCTGAGAATCCCATGACCAGGGACCGATCTAGTTTAGCTCTCTTCGGCTTGTGGCTACCATCCTCAAGAAACAGGCGAGCCACGGCCATTACTCTAGAAGGGCATGACCCCATTCTGCCAGGCGCCGCAAAAATAACGTTGATAGTTCTTAGAGGGAGTCTTGAAGGATTCTCCCTTTCCGGCCGAGTATCGGTCTGACCACCCAAACTACTAGAGTGATGCAACAACTGTTTCAATTTGCCTTCTCGAACAAGTTGGTCCAAGTGATCCCATAAACTTCTGCAATCCTCGGTAGTGTGACCATGGTCTCGATGGTATTGACAATAGAGATTTCGGTTTCGCTTTTCTGGGTTTCCCATCATCTTATTTGGCCATTTGAAGAATGATTCGTTCTTAACCTTTTCCAAGACTTGATGCACGGGTTCTCGGAATATAGCTCCGACCACCTGATTGTTACTTGACACCTGCTGCTCGGTATAATCCATTCTCGGTCGGTTATTATTGTATCTGTCCGACCTAAAATCTCTCATTTCTTGAGGGACAGACTTAGCTTTCCCTTTTCCCTGTTGTTGATCATCTTCTATCCTTTTATACTTTTTCACCCTATCCATTAGTTGTCGCAAACTGGTGACCGGTTTACCTGTCAAGGATTTTCTCAAACCATGTTCGGAGGGAAGGCCGACCTTGAAAGTTCTAATAGCGACTTCATCAAAATCACCATCAATCTCATTGAACATCTCCCAATACCTTTCAGCATACGACTTCACAGATTCTCCTTCCCTCATTGTCATAGACAACAGAGAATCTAGGGGTTAAGGAACCCTACTGCATGTAATAAACCGGGAACAGAATGATTGAGTAAGCTTCTTAAAGGAGCTGATGGAATTAGTCCTCAACCCATCGAACCATCTCATCGGCATCGGTCCTAAGCTGGAGGGGAACACTCTGCACAACAAGGCTTCGTCATGAGAGTGAACTGCCATCTTCTGTTTAAATTGGCTTACATGCTCTACAGGATCGGTACGTCTGTTATACATAGTGAACGTAGGTTGGTGAAAACGTCTGGGAAGCTTTGCCTTTTCTATTCCCCGAGTAAAGGGGGACTTAGAAATTTGGCTCAGAGCATTCTTCATGACCTTAGTCCCTACCCCCTTCCCAGATGAACTCTTTCTCCTCCTCTTGTGAGAGTATTCTTCTTCGCAAGAATAGGATTCACTGGGTGGAGTTTCCGAGCATTCCCTGTAACTGGCATCTCCTTCATCGTTGGAAGAAACATCAGAGCTTGAAGGGGTTTGCTTTCGTTGTGCACGACGAAGTTTCTTTTTTAGATCTTCAATTTCTCGTTGCAAATCCTTTTCATTAGCTTGCTCGTGTACCAAGTGATTCCTTCGTCGATAGCCACTTCTACTAGCATGGATCGTCTGCGAGCTGCCCTCTTGCTGGTTATCTACGTGATTTCCATGTTCAAGGTTGTGAAGCTCGCCTTGCTGATGAACGTTAACTGATTCTGCATGGGGTGGACTGATCTGCTGTGGTCCTGAACCCGCCATAACTATTATAAACCTTACTAGCACTAATTCTTCCCACAGACGGCGCCAATTGTAGGGTCACAAATTATAGCCCAAACCCAGATGGAATAGGATATGGGCCCAATAAGCCCAATACAATAAATTTATGAGAGAGTGGGTGAAAGAACTGGGCTGGTGATGGGTTTTACAACAGTTAATAGGGGTTATGAGTCTGTCCGAGGAGGATAAAACACATAATCAAAGGTTGAGCTCGAGTTCGAAGAGTAAGTTTTTGGATAAGTTGGCTATTTCAGATGGTATCCGAGGAGTAAGTTGTTGGATAAATTGGCTATTTCTGATGGTGTTCTTCCTAGTGCTACAGTGAATCTTCCTCAATATTTTTCCTTAATATTTTTCGATCCCCCTCTTCTGGAGGCTTTACTCTATTATATAGTCCTCATTTATTCAATCCCACCGTCCATTTGTCTATTATCTAGCCTCGTACTCGAGTTTCTGTCTCCTTTCCCACAGCTTTTTGATTTTCTGGGAGTAAAAGTGGTTGAAAACACTGTTCAGAGGTCTTCTCCACATTAATGTGGCCAGGAAAGCTGTTGTAATGCATTTAATGCGGTGGTAGCAGCTTTTTCCTTAGATATTTCTGTGTTCTTATCCCTTCCCTGTACATTTGAAGTCTATCTTCGTTGTTGGAGCTTCCTGGAAGGTGGTCTAGGGTAAGATGAAGCTCACTTTACTGACATATGTCAGATCCGAGGAGGATGACCCTCTCGGACCAACACCCCTGGATATTTATCTGCTCTATTATCTATTACGGGGCATTTTTCCATGCTTTCTTCTCCTCGGACGCATTGTTATTAAAAAGTGGGACTTTTAAGTCCAACGCAAAGGCTCAAGTTTTGGCCCCCACAGTTATATTTTAATTTGTTATCCTTTTCTTTTCTTTTCTTTAATTGATAGATGTTATCCTATGATGTATATAATCATGATTTAATTTGTTATCTTTTTCTTTTCTTTTCTTTCATTATATATTAATATATAATAATATAATGTTATTTTATACGTAGTATGACTTGGATAATTTGGTATTTACAACTATACATTTTCTTTTGAGTATTATTCTATTCATTTTATTTTATATATATTTGCTATTTCTCTAATATTCTCTCTCAAAAAAGGTGACTATTCTCTCTCTCTCTCTCTCTCTCTCTCAATTTTTTATTCTTTCTTGCAATTTAAATTTTGATTGATGAAATTTTGTATTTTTTTTTTTAATTTCTAGTTTGGGTTTATATATTTTGGTGGTTTGTTTTTAAGTTCTCCATCACATGTACTCTTTTCACCTCTTATAATTTTCGTTTGAGTTAATTTTTAGATATTTTAGAAGTAAGAATTTGAATTTATATCAAAATACAATCTAGATGACTATTTATTTAAATGTGCCTATAAATTATTTGAGTAATATCAATTGTAAATTTGTGATGAGTTTGATTATCATGATAATCTACTTAAGAAAATGAGAAATTTAAATTATTAATTTGAAACTAAAAATAGTATTGTCGTAAAAAAAAAAAAAAAACATAACAAACTATAATAAAAGTTTGAAGAATATAAACCACTTCAAAAAAGAATCATCTCAATCAAACACACTGAATTGTTTTTAATTAAAAAAACCCAAAATAATAGAATAATATATTTGTAATCTTATACATATACTACATTACAAAATAAATAAATATATATATTCTCATTCATCTCATAGGCGTGCAACTAAAAAAAAATAAAAGCAGAGCAGCAGCCATAAGCCAGATAAATTTTTCCATTTCCTTTCATTTAAAAAAACCAGATATTTATCTCTCGAACTTCCATTGCTATTTTTTTTTTAAATGAAAAAAGAACTTCCATTAAAAGTTGTAGTTCAGATTTGACAAGATCATATATTGTCAAACCCGTGATTAGAAATAAGGCGTGTGGTGGTGGAGAACAATATCTTTCCCAATGATGATGATTGATACAGCATATCGTTTGACTAAAATGGTGGGGGACAAACCTTTTAATTTCCGGGTCAGCAAGGGAAATGAATTATTGTTTCCTCTCCATTAAGACTGATATGCCGGTCAAAAAAAAAAAAAAAATGATACCATAAGATATTCATTACCACGTCATCAAGAATGATGTCAGAAGACACCATTATAGCCCAATGCACAAACCGTTGGGTTGTAAATTGACGTTAGTTTAATTAACCGGTTACCTAAATTGATCTAAAATATTAAAGGCACACCGCAACAGATTGATTGAAATATATAACTTCACATAAAACATCAATAAGATCTTCAATAATTGATGTTAGAGACTTAAGAGACTTTGCTTGGTACAAAACTCTTGGTGCACAAAAATCACAACAATATATTATTCTTCTCTTTTCTGAACTCATAGGTTCAATAGGTGGAGGTTAAGGGCCTGTTTAGATTTGCTGTTTCCATAATTTATAACTCTGTTTCCATCATCCATAACTCAAAAATGGTGAGACCCACGGCTGTGTTTGGCTTTTGTTTTCAGTTTTTGTTTCTATCATTCAATTTTCTGATTTTTGAGTGATGAGTTATGGAAATTAAAAACTCATTTTAGGTGTTTTTAGTTTCCCAAACTCAGTTTTTAAAGACATTTTGGTAATTAAATACATATTGAGGGTCCCACAGTCAGAGCAACATCACGCCCAGGTGTTGATTTTGATGGGTCTTCTTCAATGGCTCTTCACTAAAGCATACCACACTCTCATCTCCACTTTTCTTTCTTTCTCTGTTCTTCTTTATTTGTTCTTCATCTTTAGAACAAAATCTCACCCACACCGAAAGGCAAAAGAATCTCAGCCCTCCCCATCCACGGCATCTTCATACCACCACCGATCAGAGCTCAGACCCACCATCTTCTCCATCCTTCCAAAATCAAGAAACAAACTTTTCAATTCAAATAATACCCACAAACAATACCCATCAAAATTTTCAATTCAAACAATCTCCAAAACAAACCTCAACCCAAAACAAACACAACCCCAACTACACAAAAAACAAACTGGGTAGGATGTTTGTGTATGGGTATTGCTGTTTTTCTTCTCCATTTCCACCGTCAGCACCATCATTTCAGTCTCAAGCCCATACAAAAAAAAAAAAAAAAAAAAAAATCAAGAAACAAACTTTTCAAACAGAACAATACCAACAAAAAATGTTTACAAATTTCATTGATAAAACTTAAGGGATCTATGAAAAATCAAGCCTTGGGGTTTTCAAAAATCAACATCGATAAAACGTGGAGATTGGTGTTGGGTTGAGAAGTGGGAGATCGGCACTAGGTTAAGGGATCTATAAAAATCAACACCGCTAGGTTGAGAAGGTGGGAGATCGGCGTTGATCAATGCCACTACACGTCGGAGGATCAACACCGATCGGCGCCACCACTACACCAATTGTCTTCTATCTTAGCTGGGTTCGAGTTTGTGTTGGGAAAGTAACAGGGCAATGGTGACTAAAGGAGAAGAAAATGAAATGAAAAGAGTTGAGGGAGGCGGGTAGGCTAATTATACTCATTGACATGTGCTCAGTCAGTGGGTCCCACAAACAGTAGAAAAATTTGAGTGATGAGAAGATGAAAATATGTGTCAAATGGGTGGGGTTTAGAAAATTTGGATATTTTAAATGATGAGTGATGAGTGACGAAAATTGAGTGAGAAGTGATTTAAAAAAAAAAAAAAACCAAAAAGCCCCTGACTTTTCACTCTGAAAGCCTTTTAGTCTCTACCATCTTTAAATACGTGGTGCATAATGGGTCTTTAAATAAACTCTCTATTAGGGTTACAAAAGACCACAATTAAAGCTGACTTAAATTAAAACGTTTTAGGCAGCCAATCCCGAAGCTAGATCGATTGCCTAGTGTTAAGCTGGTGTCAAGATTTATTAAGTCTCAATTGATCGGTTGGTGTCGAGCCTACAGTCGAGGCAATAGATTCGGTACTTCTTGAGTAGTCTTTGGGTTTGTTCAGATTATGACTTCAATTGATGTCACTTGAACATTTTCTAGAAACACTAGGCTAAGACTTGAAATACAATTAAACAAAGTTTTGGATATGGATTGCCAATAGTTAATAATTTTGGAACTAACGCGACCAGCAAGAATACAAAACTAGACACAACAATAACTATCTAGACTTTAGAGTCATGGTTTATCTAGACTTCAGAGTCATGGTTTAGTGGATTTTAATATATACATATCAGATGTTAGGATAACTTACCACTTGATCTCAAAAGCTTTAAATTATCAAGTAACAGTAAATTTAATTATTTAACTATTATTTTAACATCCCTTTTCACGTGTTGGTCTATACTCCTCTCAACACTTCTTTTAATAATTGAGGTCTAAAGAATTTTTAGTTTTTTTTTTCAAATAAAAGATTTTATTTTTAAATGAGAGGAAGAGTAGAGGCAAAGTTCAAACTCAAAATACTAGCTCTATACCTTGCTAAATTACTACTTGATCCCAAAGTTTAAACTATTTAAAAATTTAAGTACCTAACCATTATTCTAACGTGTTAAATTTATGGAGACTTTAAGGTTGGGTTCAAACAAAATAAAAAATAAACAAATCTGGAGACCGGTCTCCATCAATAGGTAGCTGAGTATGCCATAAGGCAGATAAGAAAGATTGAAAATCCTCGCAAAGTCAGCGTCCGTTTGGATTGAGAGAGAGAAGAAGGAGGAGTAGTAGAATAATGTAAAATAGATTTAGTATAAAATTAGTTAATTTTTAGTTAACTTTATTCTACTTCCCTTTACTTTTCTTTATTCCTCCCTCCATCCAAATAGATCATTAGTTGTCTATTTTTACAACTATACAATCCCAATATTTAGGCCAAATTTGCAAAATGTCACAATTTTAACAAATTTTATAAAGCAAAGGATCCTGTCAAAGTTATTTATACGTCACATTTTTTGATCTTGAGTTTGACAAACTCGAATTTCAACTCAAAACTCGAGTTTCATATAGCTCGCATGGTACACCAAACAATAGAGACCATGCTTCTTAAAATTCGAATTCCAAAAAGGTACTACATAATTAAATAATTTTGTCAATGTACTTTTTTCCTAAAATTTTACTAAAATTATGGTATTTGGAAAATTTGGCGCAACATCTAATAGTTTACATTATATTCCCAATCAACTTGGGATCAATAAATATCTGGGAAATTGCTAGTTAAATTAAAAAAGCAGTGTCTTTTCTTTTCTTGGGTTATTAGAAATACAAGAAGTTGTCTACAATACTCATAATAGACAACCTCACTGAAGGCCAAGAAAAGAAAACAAATATATCAGTTCATAAAATGGAGCTAACAACAATTGGAAAAAGCACCCAATCATCATTTCAACACCATGCTTCAACTCCCGATGCTGGTGGAGATTCTATCATAGAGGAAGATGAGGAACTTGAGCTGCAATGGGCAGCAATTGAGAGACTACCAACATTCCAACGGCTCAGAACCTCAGTATTTGATATTGATCATGACAATGGAAGTGGAAAAGAATTTGAAGGTAAGAGAGTGACTGATGTTACCAAGCTTGGAGCAGTTGAAAGACATCTGTTTATTGAGAAGCTCATAAAGCACATTGAAAATGATAATCTCCGGTTGCTGCAGAAACTAAGAGACAGGATAGACAGGTATCTCAAATTTTAGTTCATATATGGTGAAATGCTTATCTCGTTCCAAATGCTTCGTTTACATATATTTTCTTACCAGTCAGAATAGCACTCCAAAGGCCTCTAAATTACAGATGACTGAAGCTATGTTTTTTTTTTCTATTCTGACCTCTAACTTCAGCCTGTCACAGCACAGAATTTTCTGCAACTTATAAGTGATCAGAGTAACAATACATGTAGTCAAACTTGACTAGTTTGTTGAGAATCCATAGCTGAGCCTAAAAGTTTGGGAGCAAGGCTTAGTTGTTGTTATTATAAGTGATCAGAGCAGTAAAGCTTTTTTGGATCTTATATTAGTTAAAGTACTTCGTGGTCATAGTAAACTGGATTTATAAAAAAAATTCCTTTGATGATAAATCCAATCCACAAAATCAAACTACCATACATATCCTTGGTTGTCCTGCTCCTTAGGCTTTGACAGAATTGAAAAAAGAAAGCCTTTTAATTAGTTGTAGGAATTGTTAGGTGGATAAAATCCGTGCTCAAGGGTTAGATATTTTCTTAATTTATTTAAAACTTTCTTTGATTTGTCAGTAATTTTATTTTGGCGCAAATAGAAAATGCTGGATCCTTTTTTTTCTGCTTCTATCTATCTTTGTTTATCTTTTTTGTCATATGAGTTTTATGCATGTGTATATCAATGTATATGGAACTCTTATTGACTGACACTAGTCAGATATGTATCATTTTGATGAATTAAAAATTGAGTTTTCCTGTTAGAGTGAACGTAAAGTTACCTACTGTGGAGGTGAGATATAAGAATCTCTTTGTGGATGCAAAGTGCGAGGTAGTTCAAGGAAAGCCTCTTCCAACACTATGGAATTCCATCATGAGTCCCTTATCAGTAAGTAGGCATTTCTACCTTCTAATTGTAGAAATATACAGGTCAACTTCCTGTTCTACCTCTAAATCCTGAGTCGAAGAAATAATACATAAAATAAAAAATAAAAAATTCCTCTGTCGTCATCAGCAAAAAGAGCTACAAGTTTTGATTGACAATTCTACTGAATTTATCTCTTGGACAGGTTTTTACAAAGGTAATCCAGTGCAATTCTCAAGAAGCCAAGATAAACATTTTAAAAGATGTCAGCGGCATCATCAAACCATCAAGGTAAGCCATATATATGTTCGTTACATGGCAACAAAGCATAAAATTTATATGGTTAGAAATTTACATTAAATCAATGCTAACAGAACCAACTCACCAAGTCAGCCAAGTTATGTAAGTAGAACAGTATGCTAAGATTTGGGAAGGGGGCCCAAATTGTTCACTTATGGAATTTCTCTATGAATGCAGGCTTACACTTCTTCTTGGTCCGCCAGGCTGTGGGAAAACGACGTTATTATTGGCTCTTGCAGGAAAGCTTGATCAATCTCTCGATGTTAGTATTTCAACACTATAGTAGACAAGCTTAAAAGCAATACATTGCTAGGAAATAAATTTTCATTCTTAAAAAAATTCAAGATTCTATATACTTTAATTTAAAATCATAAAGAAATTACACCCAAACATGGGTAGTTTCAAAAAACATGATCAGCCATCACATTTATGCCTTTTCATGCACATAAGGATTTCAATTACTATGAACTTATAGGAAACTAATCTTATTTATAGTTCATATACATGTTTACAAACTAATCATATCTGGATGTCACAATCCTTACAATAATCTTCAGCTTTTCCTTACTACAGGTGGCAGGGGAAATCTCTTATAATGGCTACAGGCTAGATGAGTTTATTCCACAGAAAACATCAGCTTACATAAGCCAACATGACCTGCACCTAGCTGAGATGACTGTGAGGGAAACAATCGACTTTGCAGCACGCTGCCAGGGTGTTGGAAGCAGAGCAGGTAAGGTTCCTTGTTTCCTTTATGTAGTTATTAGCAGGGTAGTTGTGCACTCATATCAATTTATTTAATTTGAATTTATTTCTTGTTGAAGATTTCTGTTTATGAAATTTTAGTGAAAAAAAAGAGATAATCAACATAAAGATCTACATGATTCAGCAGTGTGCGTATATCCACAGGAGCGAGTGGCTAATCATTCCTCTATATGAAAAACTAGGGTTTAGATGTTTATACTGCCAGTCTGCCCCTATTAAAAAACCCTAACCCAGTACATTGAATTTCCTAACATACCTTACTGTACCTTGAGACATTTAAACTAGATACCTGTGTTACCTTCTCATTCAGAATATGAGTCACTATCAATAACTTTTTTTTTTTTTTTTCACTCTGCAGATATCATGATGGAAGTAAGCAGCAGAGAGAAGGAAGAAGGGATTGTCCCTGACCCTGACATTGACACCTATATGAAGGTATTCATAAGTTGGAATTTTTAAAAAAAAATAATTACTAAAAGTCTTTTGAGAGTATATTAGGCGGTAACAAAATACCTGCAGGCAATATCAGTAGAAGGACAAAAAAGAAATCTCCAAACAGACTATGTTTTAAAGGTAGCTTTTCTTTAAGCAGAGCTTGATTAAAGTAGGCAATGGAGTATTTCAAACAAGAAGTTTTTATCAAATTTGATGTGTAAAGTACAATATTTTGGCCTTTTAGATCCTTGGACTCGATATCTGCAGTGACACAATGGTTGGAGATGCATTGAAAAGAGGCATTTCCGGTGGCCAGAAGAAAAGGTTAACTACAGGTTGTTAAAAATGATAAACATGCTGTTAATTTCATTTTGCTAATGATTCTGCCACTACTAACACATCTCTATTTATAAATTCTATAAGAGGTTCCCTTGAACAAGAAAAAAAATCAATACAAGCTTGATATCTTTCTAAAACCTTCTGTTGGGAAATCTTTTTTCTACTTCCTCCCACTTTCTTTTGTGGGGCAATTAAAATGGTTAGAATAATAGTTAAATGATAAAGTTCATAATTTCTTAACTGCTTAAACCTTAGGGACAAGTGATAATTTATCATGGTATTAGAGCATGTGGTCCTAAATTTGAACCTTGTGTCCACTCTAACTGCCATTTAAAAAGTTAAAAATCTCACATGAAGTGGTAGTTTATAAAAAATGGTCTTACATTTGTAAACCTGTTCCCTAGTCTGGTGAGAAAAGGAAAGAAAATATTTTGCATGCAGGAATATTCTTCTCAACCCAGGATTTTCATGGCTACTTTGCCTGGCAGGGGAGATGATTGTTGGCCCCACAAAAGCTCTTTTTATGGATGAAATATCGACTGGACTAGACAGTTCCACAACCTTTCAGATAGTTACCTGTCTTCAGCAATTGGTGCACATCACAGATACAACTGCATTAGTTTCACTTCTTCAGCCAGCTCCTGAAACATTTGATCTATTTGATGAAGTGATATTAATGGCAGAAGGGAAAATAGTATACCATGGTCCTCGAACTCATGTACTTCAATTTTTTGAGGATTGTGGTTTCAAGTGCCCAGAAAGGAAAGGTGCTGCAGACTTCCTTCAGGAGGTGAGAGGACATGATTCCTGTTTACAGTTGACATTAATCCTAATTGTCTCATATGCTCAAATTTCAAACATTTGCAGGTTATCTCCAGGAAGGATCAAGCACAATACTGGTACCATGCTGACCTTCCATACAATTATGTTTCAGTGGATCAGTTCTCTCAAAGGTTCAAAGCTAGTTCTTTAGGACAGAAGTTAAATGATGAGCTCTCAAAACCATATGATAAATCCAAGAGCCACAATAGTGCCTTGTCATTTGATATTTACTCTTTGAGCAAATGGGAGATGTTCAAAGCTTGCATGGCCAGAGAGCTACTTCTCATGAAACGGAATTCATTTGTCTATATTTTCAAAACGATGCAGGTGATAATTTACTCATATGACTAATTAGGCTGGTGCATCTACAATAACATTCTCAAATTCTCAATGACATTAAACTAACACATTTCCCCTTCCTTTATCCTGCAGCTCATCATCACTGCATTTATTACAATGACAGTATTTATGCGTACTCAAACATCTGTGGACTTGATCGGTGCCAATTATTTTTTGGGCTGTCTATTTTATACAATTGTAAGACTCATGACTAATGGAGTTGCAGAGTTGTCCTTGACAATCACTAGACTTCCAGTGGTTTACAAGCAAAGATCATTCTATCTGTATCCGGCATGGGCATATTCTATTCCAGCATCTCTCCTAAAGATTCCACTTTCTTTGGTTGATTCAATACTTTGGACTGTAATGACTTACTATATTATTGGGTATAGCCCTGAGGTAGAAAGGTAAGTACTTTTCAAAATCCAATTGAACAAAAATATTAGAAGGATAATCTCTCTCTCTCTTTAAGCTTTAATATACATTTTCTACATATGGCTTAGGTTCTTCTTCCAGTTCCTTTTGCTGTTTGCTCTACATCTAGAATCAACATCCATGTGTCGTTTCATTGCCTCAGTTTTCCGGACTATGGTTACTGCATCAACTTGTGGTGCTTTGATCTTAGTATTAATCTTTTTGTTTGGAGGCTTCATTATTCCTCGATGTGAGTATAAATTATTTGCTTTGATTCTCAGGGATAACAACTAGACTACTTACAGAGTTTCTTCTTTGTAGCCTCTTTGCCACCTTGGTTGAGATGGGGTTTCTGGCTTTCTCCCATGAGTTATGCGGAAATAGGTATAGCACTGAATGAATTTCTTGCTCCACGATGGCAAAAGGTACTTTGAAGAAGACCTAATATTTTTTTTCCATGCTAATTTACAAGAGCAACTAAATAGCTTTAGTTCATTCTCATTTTGTAGGTTTCAAAAGGAAACATGACCATAGGAATGGAGGTTCTAACTACTCATGGTTTGAACTTTGATGGCTATTTCTGTTGGATATCAGTGGGAGCTTTGTTCGGGTTCACAATACTTTTTGATATTGGATTTATCTTAGCCTTAACTTACATAAAACGTAAGTTCATTTCAATTAATAAAGATTGAATTTTTAAATTCCATCCATTCACCTGTAAGCCTATCATGAATACAGCTCCCAAGATTTCTCGAGCTATTATTTCGAAAAAAAATTTCTCTCAGCTACGAGAAACAGATGATTGTAATGGAAGCGCAGAGCTGGATAACCAATCAACTCTAGCTACTTCTCTGCAAACTACTGCAGAAACAAGAGATTTTGGTAAGATAATACTATAAGCCAATAAGTTAGTTAACAACAAAATTAATTCTCAATACAGTAAATAAATTTTTGGTTCTAAGATGATCCAAGAGAATGTGGTTGGTTGTACAGGGAGGCTGGTCCTGCCATTTGAGCCCTTGACAATATCATTTAAAGATGTGCAATACTTTGTTGATACCCCTCCGGTAATCAAGTGCAAATGATGATTCACATATGATTATTTTGAATATGTATTCAATGTAGAACTTACTTGTTACTACATTCCTTCTGCACAGGAAATGAGAGAGATGGGTTTCAGTCAGAAAAAGCTTCAGTTGCTTCGTGATATTACAGGAGCATTTAGGCCAGGAATTCTTACAGCACTTATGGGCGTAAGTGGAGCTGGAAAAACAACTCTCATGGACGTCCTCTCTGGGAGGAAAACTGGAGGTACTGTTGAAGGAGATATTAGAATAGGAGGGTATCCCAAGGTCCAGAAGACATTTGCAAGAATATCAGGTTACTGTGAGCAGAATGATATACATTCTCCACGGATTACTGTAAAAGAGTCAGTGACATACTCGGCTTGGTTGCGATTGCCACCTGAGATTGATTCAGACACAAAAGCTGTATGATACCCTCCAGTTTCTCTCCATAATCATCAATAGTACTATCTTATAGAATTTCAAACAATTTCTGAAGGGACTCAAAATTTCAAGATTGTCTGCATTACTAAATTAAGCCTTATACCAACTATATGGACTGGCTACAAGAGTCTTTAGCAATCTAAGTCAAATTCAATAATTATTGTAAAGATAAGCAAATAGAGAAGGCATTGTTGGGTCTAATGGAGTGAATCTTCAAGTTTTTGATTTGTCATGGGGATTGTGACTGTGACTTTTGATTAAGATTAATACATGACATTGTCCCAAAAAAATATTGGCATGACAGAAACTTAATGACTTGAGACTTGTGTCCACTAATGTGTAACATTTTTAACACTTAAATAACCACTGTAATTTGTTTAAAATGTGTGGGAAAAACAAGAGAATGATAAGGAAATTTCAAATCATGTTTAGATAAATGCATAAAACCCTGAATATTATTGCAAATGGCACAAGCAAACAATAACTGACATTAGCACATAAAATTTCTATTGGAGTAAGTATACTGCTATAGATACACTATGAATTACATGGTCTAAAACATTATAATGCATTCATAACAGTCTCTACAATATGTCATGCAGAGATTTGTAGAAGAAGTCATCGAAACAATTGAACTTGATGGTATCAAAGATTCATTAGTTGGAATTCCAGGCCAAAGTGGCCTATCTACTGAACAACGTAAAAGGCTAACAATTGCAGTGGAGCTTGTTTCAAATCCATCAATAATATTTATGGATGAACCTACATCGGGTTTAGATGCGAGAGCAGCTGCAATAGTCATGCGTGCAGTGAAGAATGTAGTATCCACAGGAAGGACAACGGTTTGCACCATCCACCAACCAAGCATTGACATATTCGAGGCTTTCGATGAGGTAGAAGAAATAGTGCCTTATTTTAGAAATTTTCGACATACTCCAGCTTTTAATATTGAGATTATAAGATTTATCTACAAACAAATTTTGGCTAAATTATCCTAGCCATAAAATTAGAAGTCATCTCATTCCTTTTGGGCTAATTATACTACAGGGTCTTTATAGGGAGCATGTTGTTGGTATCTTGTCATCCGAGGAACATTGACCTGTCAAATGATTATAGTAGATGTGCTTTTCCTGTACTAAATTCTACCTAAAAATCATATTTCTATCTTCTGGGTAGCTATTATAGGCTTTTAGTCTATGGATACAACTCAATTCAACTCAAAGGTCCTTAATCTGAACTAAATGTGGGTCGTAATATGGATTGTTATGTTACCCTATCCACAGCCATATAATTAGTTACCTGAAAAGTTTATAATATTTTTCTACCTGAATACGCATCATTTTTAGTATTGCTTTTGCTTTCTTATCTAGAACAGTTAGAACTTGAGCCTAGTATTACAAATAACTCAAGGATGTACAAAAATACTAAGTTTTTGATGAGAAAGCAGATTTGAGCCTATTGCTTGTTCCAAGAGAGTGCTCTTGAAGAGTTGAACCCATTCTTGTGCTTCTAAGCAAATTAGTCTTTAATTTCATTTCAAATCCTACCTGCCTATTGTTTTGTATGCATCAGTCAGTCTAAAGCAACATGCTCTGCAATTTTTCTTTCCTCATAGTTGTGGATGAGCAAACTATACTAACATTATCCATCACTCTTCAGTATCTTTCTGACTATGATTTTGATATTCTGTTACACAATTTTGAGCATTTCATCAAAGTTTTATCTTTACTTAGATTTATATGGTATCTCAAACCATGAGGACAAATTGCTAAATTTATTAAGATAACATGAGGCACATATGGTTGACTGTAAAAGATTTTCTGTAATCTTCTTCGTATTGCTATTAAATGATATTTTGTACAACTCAGTAATCTTTTTGGTGCAGTTGATTCTAATGAAAACTGGAGGACAGATCATTTATTCTGGAATTCTTGGTCATCATTCAAGTAAACTTATTGAATATTTTGAGGTATGCCAGATTGCCTATATGTTGTAACAAGCAAGCAAATTTCTAGTCATAACATTGAACATTCTTTTATAGCATGTTGTTTCCTTGCGTGGATAGACAACTGACGGATACTAAAACCATCTGTATATATAATAAATAGACGCATGAGAAGGATAAATTTTTGAGGTTGAAGGGATGCAAATTATTTACATATTTTGATAAGGAGACACTTTTAATTGATGACCACTTATATTAAATAAATAAAAAATTCCATCTTATTATATGCAGATACTAACATGAAAGTTAGTACTGGCATAATTATGAAGATGATAATGCTCCAAAAATTGTAATAAAATATAAAAGTAATTAAAATAAGGTTAAGAAGTGATTTGTACATGACAAAGTGAGTTTTTCTTTGTTTCTTTCTCCCTTTTTCTTTGGCTGAATACCAAACATAACTTTACTTGCATGAGACATGCAATTAACATTGAATCATACAAGTTAAAGAGAGAATCTCTAGAGCATGCAAAAGTTGAGTTCCACCAAAAGCTTAAACAAAAATTGGGTCTTGAATCCCAAGAAAATTCTAGTTAAAGTTTCCTAAGTGTTCTGAAATCATTACATAGGTTTCTAAATGTGCTATTATCTTCTGCATAATGATTAATCCAAGAATGTGCATATCAATTTCCAGAGTGCTTGAACTATATCTACATATGCCAGTAACCTCCTCCACCTGCTGAGGCCCTGCAGGAAGTGTTAAAGTCTTACCTTATTTTGGTGGAATTAGTGATTATTATTTGCCCATAAAACAGTACAATCGTTAAAGGGAATATATAATAATCTTAACAAAAAAACTTGAAAAGTTGAAAATGCTTACCATTGACTATCTTTCACTTCTTTAAATTTGACAATATTAAATAAATCCAAGCATTTAGGTTGCTATAAATCACTGATTTCAATATATTTTTCTATTCAACAGGGTATTGCTGGTGTGCCAAAGATAAAAAATAATTATAATCCAGCAACATGGATGTTAGAAGTTACTTCTGCTTCAGTAGAAGCAGATCTTGATATAGATTTTTCCAGAATTTATAAGGATTCACCTCTGCATCGGTTAGTATATATTTACTAACATTGATAGGAAAGCATTATTTTGTTGCAAATCGTGTCTAATTAATTTCCTAAAAAGGCATGCATCACTCTATCTAGCAAGTTTAAACTTTTCCCAATCGTTTACACATGGTTATGATAATCTTTTTATTGTTCTTGTATTCTAGTGACACCATCGAGTTGGTAAGACAGCTGAGTGAGCCACAGCCAGGTTCAAGAGACTTGCACTTTCCCACTCCTTATGCACAAAGTGGTTGGGTGCAGTTTACAGCATGCCTATGGAAACAACACTTATCTTATTGGAGAAGTCCTGAATACAACTTGTCACGTTTCCTATTTATAATTGCTGCGGCACTGTTGTTTGGGGCAGTCTTTTGGCAGAAAGGAAAGGAGATGTAAGCATCTAGATATACATGCATACATATAGATAACAATTTTTTTAGAAAATTTTAAAATACATGCATCTAGACATGCATATGCATTGAGATAACAAGATCTCTGAAAAAAAAATTTGGGATGTATTTTTCTATTTCATTGTTCTTTTAACTCTTATTTTAAAATTCTTCTTTTAACTTTGAAGGGGGAGTGTTTGGGGGGGGGGGGGGGGGTTGGGGAGGTTGTATCCAATGCACAAAACTCCCACTTATGTGGGGTTTGGGAAAGGTCATGCTAGGCAGTCTTAATCCAAATTTATTGAAAATATTGATTTCCGGACTCAAATCCGCTACTTGTTGTTTTTGGTGGAAGACATTTGCCATCACACATAGGCTCAACCTCTTAGTTTGGAGGAAAATAGAATAGAAAATTTCTTGTGTTTATTCTTAATAATAAATTTCTTTCAAAAGAAAAAAAATAAATTGAAAACCACTATGATGCAGTCTTTTTCATTTCCTTCATTACTGTAATAATAAAAAAAAAAAAGAAACATGTCAAACACACTGTCATTACCATCCTTATAAATCCATGGTAATAAGCAAAAATTACAAGCTTGATTGAACTTTTGTTTATTAATTGTAGATATTATAAAGCTTCCTGCAGCTAATATTTGTAGTAGACTGGCATGTGAAGCTTTTAAATTCCTTCTCTTTCTTCTTTCTTTCCAAAGAAACACTGAGCAGGATTTGTTCAACATCCTTGGATCAATGTATATGGCTGTAATATTCTTGGGCTTAAACAACTGTTCAACAGTTCTTCCATACGTGGCAACTGAGCGCGCTGTTCTGTACCGGGAAAAATTCGCTGGAATGTACTCCCCAAATGCTTACTCATTTGCACAGGTTTGATAGTGCCTCTATCAAAGAACAACAATTTTTATTTATTTATTTATTTTTATATTTTACAAAATCAATTGTATTGTCGGGATATTTGATGGATAACAAGGGTAATAACTTTTTTTTTTTAACGTTGAAGGTGATCATGGAAATACCTTATGTAATTTTGCAAACAATTTTGTATGTGGCCCTTACATATCCAGCAATAGGATTCTACTGGTCAGCTTACAAGGTCTTTTGGTACTTCTATGCCACATTCTGTACTCTTCTCTACTTTGTATATTTAGGGATGCTGCTAGTTTCAATGAGCAAAAGTATCGATGTAGCTTCCATACTGGCAGCTGCAATCTACACCATATTGAACATTTTCTCAGGCTTCCTTATGCCAGGACCGGTAAACCCTTTCAACTCTTCTATAAGTAGTCACTTAGAGTGCTGGTTTAATCTTGTAAACAGGAAAAATATGTTAAATGGATAGAAGCATTCATAAACACACAAGGGATATCTTCCTCTGTACCAAGAACATCTCATTCTTAGAATATTCATTACCTTGTCTATCTGATGTTTAAGATGATGAAAATGAGAATGCAAAAATAATGTAGTGAGTTACCACTTCTTACCGAAGTTTCCTAGAAAGGTGGAAAAGCATTAGAGAAAAATTTTCTGCATGTGCCCCCAAAACTTTTTGCTATTTCCATAGAGTGATGTTATGTATGGCTACTGCATAAGCCTTACAAACTGCATGTCAACTTTTAAAGACAAAAAAAAAAAAAAAAAAAAAGTAATTCAGAAATTTATTTATTATGTTGTTGATGTAGCACCAATAACATTGATTGTCACCTCAGTTTTTGGTAGTATCTTTAGCATTTTCCATTCACAGAAGATAGCAACACCACTTTCAGTTTCTTTCCTTACACATGTCTGCATGGGTACTAGGGATTTGCAAATAGTCTCTAAAAATTTATCATACCTGAATGGATCATAAGGAAAGTTGTTCCATGGTGTAGTACTTCTTATGTCATTAAGCATTGGGTACAGTCAAGCTAAACATAATAATTGTGTTACTTAATATGCAGAAAATTCCTAAATGGTGGGTCTGGTGCTATTGGATCTGCCCTACATCTTGGTCCCTAAATGGCCTGCTGACTTCACAATATGGAGATATAAAGAAGGAGATACTAATCTTTGGGGAGCTCAAGACAGTTAGTTCCTTTCTTGAAGATTATTATGGCTTTCGACAAGATCAATTGGGTCTTGTGGCCTTTGTGCTCATTGCTTATCCAATTATTTACGCTTCCTTGTTTGCCTATTGCATAGGGAAACTAAATTTCCAACGGAGGTAGAAATGAGCTAAAAATTGCTTGAAATACAGTCCACGCAAGTGTATGGCATAAATATATGTATAGATATTTGCAGTTCTATTGCATGACAAGAAAAATAGTTTTTGGCAGTATATAAATTCTGTGACATGCCATATAGAACCAGAGATTTTAGAATCAATATCTTCCCCTCCATCAGAAAGACAATGTGATGAAGGGTGGTATTTGACAACTCAATTGTATGCCAAGAAAATATAGTTCTTGTAGCATGGATTCTTATGGTTTGCTTGTAAATCACAGAAGCCCCAAGTGGTGTGACAGAAAACGCTAAAGCTACTAACAATTTTACTACAAAATGCTTACAAACTAATATGCCAATAATTACGTGACACATAACCCGCTATATAAGGGCTTTGTAAAATCTCACCCTTCTTTAGTTTACCAATACAAAAATGAAAATCTCCTTCATTCACATGCTCCCCTTACTCTTTCCTTATTTTTATAACACTAACACAAGTTATATTGTTACATAATATGGGTGAATCTGTTGATTGGTAATATTTGATGTGTTAAAAAACTTAATGGCCTGTTTGAAAGTTTAGAGAGGGAGGAGAGTAAAGGGGAGTAGAGGGGAAGAGAGTAGTGGGGAGGAGAGTAGAGGGGAATGGTTCCCTTCCACATTGTTTGGATGTTTTTAAAATTAGTAAGGGGGAAGGGAGTAATTAGCCATTCTCCTTATTTGAATGTTTTAAAAATTAGGATGGAGAGGAGAGGAAATGATTAAAATAAACAAATTTACCCCTATTTGAAAATGTACTTGCAACATTGGTCTATTATTAATTTAGAAAGGGTAAATTGGGAAATTTATCTAGTCAATAATTTATCTACTCTACTCTCCCCCCAAATCTCTCCAATTTGGGGGAATTAAAAATGAGGGGTTAGAGGTGGTTGAAACCCCTCCAAACTCCTCCCTTTCCTTCCTTAAAAAGCTTCCAAACAAGGTTATTGAATTACTCTCCCTTTCTCTACTCTACTCCCCCTCATTTTTTTAACTTCCAAACAGGCCATAAATTCAGCCCAAAATTGGCATAAGGAAATTGAGTGCAAGTGAAGGCTACCCTTTAAGAGATGATGTCGGTTGAAGTGATAGTTGATTTCAATATGCTTAACGTGCTTATGAAAGACATAATTGTGGGCAATGTGAATAGTACTCTGATTGTCACAGTGGATATGGTACTCGTGGTGTAGGGAGCACTTATATTTTCTAAGAGCCATCGGAACAATAAAAACTTAGATATAACATCAATAAGGGCTTGGTATCGAAAGAGACTACAAAAAACAGTTTCTTAGTGTGGTGGAATGATGATCAGTAGTATTATCAACCCAGTTTACATCGAAGTAAGCCTGCAGATTAAGGGATTACCAATAGATTTTCTCTCTCAAGTGGACATAAACCTCGTTCGAGCAGCCTTTAATGTTTTGCTTGAGAGAAAATCAAGGTTCACTCAAGCGAGCTTCTACAAAAAGCACATCTTCAAGTAGCTTCAAAACTTCACAACTGAACAAGGGTACACACCATATTTTAGATTACATTGTCAAAGGATATTTGCCAATTCAAATCCTTAATTGGGTTCTCTAGAGTCTAGAGTAATACTGATAGGTTGAGGTAATTTGCAGAGTAGCATGAATTTGCCACACTATGTCGTTAGTTAGCAGGAAGTGGGAAGAATTTTGGAGAATAACATCTTGAGCCTTAGAGGCTCGAGTTTAGTGAAGAAATTGAGACTCAAAGCCTCGAGTTCTGATTACTGACATGGAAATATTTTTGCCACATGGAAATCGAGTCTTAGTCGATTTCCATAAAAAGTAGAAGAAAAAACACGATGAAGATCTGAACATGATGAAGGATTCCACGGAAGAAGAAAGGACTAGGTGAATAGAGGAAATCGAGTTTTAAATACTTGATTTCCACGTGGATTTTTTTTCCACATCAAATTGCCATCACACACAACTCGAGTTTTAGAAACTCGAATTTCACATTTGAACTTGAGTTTTAGAGTATCAAGATGCTAGTTTGCTACATGGTTTTACAAACATGACAACTAACTAAAATATTTCAAAAATAATGTTAAATGCAAAAAAAATTCTTGATAGGTCATTAGACTAGGCAATGGAAATAAAATTTTGGCCAAAATGCAAATTGGACTTTCTAATTTTAATTGAAATTCATTTGAGTCTTCTAAGTTTCAAATTTATTCAGTTTGGGCTTTTTGTTCAATTTCATTAAAAAAATTGTCGTAAAGTATGCAATTAACTAATAAAAAAAATTTGAAAAAAAATTCACATAAAAAATCTATAAAATATTTTATTAAATTTATAGATATTTTTTCATGTGAGAAAAACATTTTTTAAATGACATTTTTAAAAGAAATTTGACAGAATGCCTGAATTAAATAAATTTGAAACTTAAAGGACTCAATTGAACTAAAGTAAAGTTAGAAAGCTGAAATGAAATTCAGTCAAACTTAAAAGGTATAATTTACATTTTAGCCTAAAAAGTTTGTGTTATGTGTGGGTTGAAATTAAGTGTGGTTGCAAACAAAAACATATAGTGCAACCACAATCAATACCATCTTATCAAAATTAGAAGGGGACATGGATCAAGTGTAATAGGTGTGAACCAAATTTCTGAAATCGGTTTGATGAATTAGGTTAATACATTCCCTTTTTCAATCGCTGTTTAAACCTTAATCTAAAATCAAGGGCAAACAAATAATTTTACAACATAAGGATATAAATATCATTTTGATAATTTGTAGACAACCTATTTTGCAACATGTATTAATCTAATCTGGAGGGAAAAGGGTATCCTGGGGGTAGAATTGTAATTTCAATTTTTGAATTTCCAATCACTTAACATAAAATGACGTGTCACAAGCTCTAGTTAGACTATTGAATTAAAATGTTATGAAATGAAGTTTTTAGTTCTATTAAGTTTGATTACAAACAATTGATTTTGATTGGTTCCATTTGGATTTAATTTAAAATCAATGACATGTCTTCATCCTATTAATTTTGACTAAAAATAATGGTAATGATGCACACACTTGATTTATCCGATTGTTAAACATTAATGATCCCTTAATTTTTGGTGAAATTACCCTTTAAAATAGTTAATTTAGACCTATTAATTCTAAAATGGAGTTAATTTGGGGCCTATTAATGATAAGTGTATTGAAAATTTGAAACTCATTTCCAAGAAATGATCCATAGTTACTCTTTTTTGAATCTCTCTTAAACCACTACGATGTTTTTAATGAGCAATTTTCAAGGGAAAGTAGACATATGAGACTTTGAATTGAGTACAAGAACAGACTGTTTTAGATAAGAAACAAGTCAGATATGATTTTGTTTACTTGGCTCGTAATCATTTTTTCTTTGTGTGCTCCCCCATACATATCAACTCTCAATTAATGCACCAACCCCGTGCGTTGGACTTGGATGACATTTAGAGAGCTTTTGATGGCGCATTGAGGCATCTGGGTGCTCGAAATAGAGTCCAGTGTTTGGATTGATTGACCAATCCACTGACTAGGGGACTGATTCATGGAATCAGTTTTGTGAAAAGTGGATCAGTGACAATGAGATAAGGCTAGGTAGAGCTTGATCTCTGAGCATGGTGGGCTTCAAGTTCTGAGAGAAACACCAAAGATTGCTCGAGTGTGGAGACTCAATACAACGGTAGACAGAGGTAGTAGAAGGCCATGAGAACATGACTCTGGTACCATGTTGAAATATATAGACAAGAGAAACTAAGAAGTAGTGGATTCTTGTGAGGGTTATTATCCATTACTTGCAGTCGACTATTTCCATGAGTTATGAAAAAAGTTATGACAAAAAACAAAAGTTGTGTCCCTACTAGAACTGGGAAAAATTTCAAGCTTGTGGTAATTTTTACTAAGAGTTTTATAACTCTTATCTGATAGATTAGTGTTTAGTGCTATCTGATGGTGCGTAATTGTCGCACTTGCAATTATTCGATCTCTTTCAAGAAAATTAACCCAAGCACCAAGAAATTCTATTAGACCAATTCAAGGCGCATCACAATTTCAATGACCCCATCAGAAGAACAAGAAACAGAAAGGATGATAACGACAAAGAAAGACAGCCAAAAACTTTTGACTAGTGATTACCAAGTACCAAGTGCATCACTTTTTGTTTGAGATTTCTGATTGATTTATGAAACAAGATATAAGGTTATTAGAGAATTTTGTCTATTCAGGGGAAAAAAATAGAGAATTTTGTCACTGGTTCGAAATGAGATGTATTATGAATGCCATGCTAACTTTAGTCCTTTGTATGCATATTACTAGATAGTAGATACTCTGAGATCGGAATTTTTCGTGTATCTCTGTAACATAGAAATAGAATATGGGTAAATATAAATAAGGGTAATTTGCATTCTTCGACTCTCAAATTTGGGACATACATGATTTTGGTCAAGCAATACAAAATGACATAAAGCAGATAGGAAGACAGAAAATTCTCCAAGAAGTTTTTTGATAAGCAATTCTCCAAGAAGTTAGTTGTCCATCATTGCAACTATACAATCTCAACATCTACTAGTTTACATTACATTCCCAAGCAACTTGGGATCAAGACATATCTGGAAAATTGCTATTCAAATTAAAAAAGCAGCTTCTTTTCTGTTCTTGGGTTATTGGAAATACAAGAAGTTGTCTACAATACTCATTATAGACAACCTCAGTGAAGGCCAAGAAAAAAACAAATATATCAGTTCAAAAAATGGAGCTAACAACCGTTGGAAGAAGCTTACAACCATCTTTTCAACACCATGCTTCAACTTTTGATGCTGGTGGGGATTCTATCATAGAGGAGGATGAGGAACTTGAGCTGCAATGGGCTGCAATTGAGAGACTGCCAACATTTAAATGGCTTAGAACCTCAGTGTTTGATATTGATCATGACAGTGGAAGTGGAAAAGAATTTAAAGGGAAGAGAGTAACTGATGTTACCAAGCTTGGAGCAGTAGAAAGACATCTTTTTATTGAGAAGCTCATAAAGCACACTGAGAATGATAATCTCCGGTTGCTGCAGAAACTAAGAGACAGGATAGACAGGTATCTCAAATTTTAGTTCATAGTGAATGCCTGAAATGCTTATTTAGTTCCAGAAAAGCTGAATGAACATTTTTATAGTTCTTACAAGAATACATGGTCAGAAATAGCGTTCTATTCTGACCCTTAATTTCAGTCTGTCACGGCAAACAATTTTCTGCAACTTCTAAGTGATCAAATGAGAGTAAACCACTGTTGGGATCTTATAGTAATCAAGTGCTTCATGGTCAAAGTGAACTGGTTATATCAAAAATTTTCTTTGATGACACGTTATTCATCCAATCCAATAATCAAACTACCACGTCTTTGGTTGTCCTGCCCTTACGCTTCTGACCAAAAAAGAAAAAAAAAAAAACAAAGTCTTTTATATGTTAGAAATTTTATGAATTTCTTTAAAATTTTCTATGTTTGGTTTGTTTATTTGAGGTTTCATTGAATTTATTGTGGCGCGGTAGAAAAATGCTGGATCCTTTTTCTCTGCTTCTAACTATGTTTGTTTATCTATCTTGTCATATGAGTTTATTGCATGTGTATCTATGTATATGCAACTACTTCCTGACTGACACTAAGGCATGTATGTATCATTTTGATGTATTAAAAAGTGGATTTTCCTGTTAGAGTGAATGTAAAATTACCAACTGTGGAGGTGAGATACAAGAATCTGTTTGTGGACGCAAAGTGTGAGGTGGTTCACGGAAAGCCTCTTCCTACACTCTGGAACTCTCTCATGAGTTTGTTATCAGTAATTAGGCCTTTCTCCCACCTAATAGTAGAAATGTCCTGTCCACTTTCCTGCTCAACCTTTAAATCCTGAATGAAAGAAATCAAATGTTGTTATCAACAAAAAGAGCTGCAACTTATGCCTAACAATTTTATTGAAAATTTATCTATTGGACAGGTTTTTATGAAGGTAAACTGGTGCGATTCTCAAGAAGCCAAGATAAGCATTTTAAAGGATGTCAATGGCATCATCAAACCTTCAAGGTATGCCAAATATATGTTTTGTTGGATAGCACAAAGCATAAAATTGAAATGGTTAGAATTTGATGCCCCAATATAAGGTATGTAAGAATACATAAAATAAAGTCAAGAGCTGTTATTCAAATTGGGTTTCTGACAATACTAGGGTTATATGATAGATTTTGGCAATAAGGACATAAATTGGGTGGATGAAAAGTATCACATTTAACACAATTTCTAATTGCTGTTGTCACTGGAATAGGGCACACATTGTAAGAGGGCCAAAATTCTTTACTCATGGAATACCTATTTGAGTGCAGGCTTACACTTCTTCTTGGTCCCCCCAGGCTGTGGGAAAACGACCTTGTTATTGGCTCTTGCAGGAAAGCTAGACCAATCTCTTGATGTGAGTATTACAAAAAACTATGGTAGACAAGCTTAAAGCAGTACAATACTAAGAAAAAAAATTCATTCTTGAACAGTTTAAGATCTTTCATCTTTAATTCAAAATCATAAAAAACTACAACTGGACATACCTGAGAATTCCAATTACTAAGAAAATTCATTCAAATGATCAGCAGTCTAATCAATGCATCCTTGTCCACTGCAGATTTCCAAATAACTATGAATTTTATATGAAGTCCATATGCATTTTATAAACTAATCATATGAGGTCACAAACGTACAATCTTTGCAGTAATCTTCCTCATTTTCTTACTTCAGGTTGCCGGGGAAATCTCTTATAATGGTTACAAGATTGATGGGTTTGTTCCACAGAAAACATCAGCTTACATAAGCCAATATGACCGGCACTTACCTGAGATGACTGTGAGGGAAACAATTGACTTTTCAGCATGCTGCCAGGGTGTTGGAAGCAGAGCTGGTAAGATTCCTTGTTTCCTCCATGTGGTCATTAACAGGGTAATTGTGCACTCATATCCATATGTTTTTCCCATCTTTCACTATACAGATCTAATGATGGAAGTAAGCAGAAGAGAGAAAGAAGCAGGAATTGTCCCTGACCCAGACATTGACACCTATATGAAGGTACTCATAAATATTTTCTAAAACGTTTTATAATTTTTTTCCTTAAAATCTGTTGAAAGCATATTAGACAGTAACAAAATACTTGCAGGCAATATCAGTAGAAGGACAAAAAGGAAATCTCCAAACAGAATATGTTTTAAAGGTAACTTTTCTTCAAGCAGAGCTCGATTAAAGTAAGTAATGAAGCATTTCAAACAAAATTTATTTTTTCAAAAAAATCTAATTTGATGTGTAAAGTACAATATTTTGGACTGGATACCTGCAGTGACATAATGGTTAGGGATGCATTGAAAAGAGGCATTTCAGGTGGCCAGAAGAAAAGGTTGACTACAAGTTGTTAAAAATGATAAACATGATGCTACTCAATATTGTTTTGCTTATGATTTTGCCACTCCTGACACATCTCTATTCATGAACTCTGCAAGAGGTTCCCCTAAACCTGGGAAAAAAAATACAAGCTTCATCTCTTTCTATAACCTTTAGTGGGGACAACTAAATGGCTTTTTTAAAAAAATAACTATAAAACCCATACTATATTATAAGTTAGCCAACGTTTCAAACTTATTTCATTTCTAACAATTCGAGTCCAGTGGACTCGATTTACGAGAAAGTGATGTGGACAAAACATGGAAATCGAGTTCAATGAACTCGGTTTCCATACATGGAAACCGAGTTCATTGAACTCGATTTCCATGTCTCATCTGTCCCATCTCACCTGACGGTCACGTGGGTACTGAGCTGGAAATCGAGCCTACTAGACTCGATTTCCGTAAATAGTCCCCAGCACTCCACGTGTTGTCGTAGGTCCCAGCTGGGGACCTGTTTTCCTCTTTGTCCGTCTCACTATATCTCAGATATTGAGTACACTCAATACTCCTCTTAGTACACTCAATCCTTTGAGTGTACACTTAATCCGCTTCACTACACTCATCTCACACAACATCTCAGGTATACAATATTGTATTTGCTAGTTTTTTTTGTTAAGAAAAATTTAGAACATATTAGGAAAAGTTATTATTTATTTATTTATTTATTTTTGTTAGTGTAAATATTGTGATTAATTTATTTGTTAGTATGTAGTGATTAATTTATTTGTTAGTATATTGTGATTAGTTTTTTTTTTTTTTTTTTTTTTTGAGAGGGTGATTAGTTTATTTGTTAGTATATTTTTTGTAGTGATTAATTTATTTGTTAGTATATAGTGATTAATTTATTTGTTAGTATATTGTGATTAGTTTATTTGTTAGTATATTGTGATTATTTGCTAGTTTTTTTTTTTTTTGAAATTAATATTATGATTTATTATAAAAAAGTGTAATCACGTTCATAGTATGACTTATGTTATGTCCAAAAAACTAGTCATATCTTGAAATTGGTTTTGTTCAATCCTTTTATTTTGATAGCTTGCATTTAATCATGACAAGTGCTATTTGAGTTTTGACATTAGTGCTCAATTGAATGATGAACTTGATTACTTACTGTCAAACTAATGTCTAAATATTTGGACACATTTATATAAGATCATGAATGTACTTAAGAAAAAAATATCTATAATGGATATTGTGAGGCCCTTGTGGATATTGTGATGGGAACATTTAGTGCTAAATATTGTGATCAATTGTTAGGAATATTTACTACTTTTAGGTCTTTATCATGGATATGAAATGGATTATGAGTTTGATACCTAAGATAGTATTTGTAGTCTTTTGACTATAAATTATTTCAAGATATATTTATTTAAGATTTGTAACAGAGATTTCAATGGATAACTGGTTGGTATATAATATTTTTGTTCATCAGAACTTATTTGAATGGGTTTTGAAAGTCATGCCCCTAGAATGATTTAGAATTTTAAAAGAATATGAAATTGGTAATGACTATTTTTGTATGTGACCTAAGGTGAGTCTATGCAAATTTGGTTGAGATTAGTATTGTTGGCATTTCATACGCAAAGTTTTGTGATTGATGTTGATTGAGCATTATAAATTTGTCACTAACACCATAGCACTTGATGATCTATAGGTTGACAATGATCCATATAAATATATACTACGGTGGACCCCTCAGCAATGCCAAACCTTATGACGGATTCATGTTTCAAGGTTCGGGTATCCAGCAGCATAGATCACCCTTCCATTATTCCACAGGATTTTTCTATGAACTCTGGTAAAATCAACAACCTGCTACTATTGTTATTTGTCGAATGCACAAATCAAATTTTAAACAATAAACCCATTTAGGAAATTTTACATGCTTCTTATTTTTATAATTCCCAATATCATATAGCCAAGCCTCCAAACAACTCCAACTTTAGAAAAGAGATATAGTTACTAATGCCTTATTTGTTTTCAACCCAAAGAAAATTTCGGTAAAGAACTCCCAAAACTAACTATAATTTCTTTAATATCAGTTGGGTTCCTTGAACTCATTAGGAAGCACAGATACTTCAAACAAGTAGCCATATCCATATCAAATACGCATCTAATAAGGATACTCCAGATACAACAACTCTCCCTATGAAACTAAAAATAGTAGTAGTCAGTGCACAAGACTCCTGCTTTCGTGGGATCCGGTATAGTACATAGGTAGGCAGCCTTACCTTCAATTTTTTTAGAAGCCCGTTTTCATGGGGCAACGGAGGGCACTTCTAAATTACTTTAGCATTTGTTGCTTATTTTTTAAGCTACAAATTAAAATAATATCTATTTTTCATAATATTAATTACAGTATCCCTACTATGTTGTATCCTAGATTACACCAAATTTCAGAGATAACAATATATTACATTTAGCCTAAAATAAACAAATTGAAAATCCAACAACAAAATTCACATACACATTCAGATGGGGTGCTGATCCTAATGCATTTTGTGCTTATGTTGTCTCGTATAGTGTCTGGTATGTGGGGGAGGGGGTACTGCACCTCCTTCGTGAGGCTCCTCGCATTGCTGCAAAGATGGAGTTACAACCAAACAATGGATTACATGAATTCTAATACCAACCATAACAGAGAGTATACTATATGCTTCATGCATTAAATGACTTGTCATACCGTGGGACTAGCCTTGTATCCTGCTTTGTGACCACCTATCCCACAAGGAGGTGCTTTTGTTGTGCGTTTAGGTCGACCTTGTGGGGGTGACTGTAACCCAACTACCTGCTCATTCTCAACATGCACATCTCGCTGTTTTGCTTGACTCCCAACAACTGAAGATCCTACAACTACAGGGGAGGATGGTGTAGCAGGGGAAATGTGAATAAGGCCCGTAGTCATGGGATGTGTATGCAGTCCAGGAGTAGGCATGAATGACATGGATTGACTATGGGGTGGAACATGGTCTATATGACCAATGCTATACGAGGGGGATTGAGTGTGCATGACAGGAGGGGTTTGACTGAAATCATAGCCGAGATCAAAGGATGGCGGGGTAAATGAAAGATGAGCGGGGTCAAAAAATGTACATGGGGTGTGTGAAGGGATCTCGGGGTGAGAAGATGCATCAGCAGTGGGTAGAGGGGTCTTTAGGTTAGGAATTGCATGAGCAGTACGTGGAGGGATCTCTGGGGAAGAAGATGCATGTGGAGGCAGAGGGAACTCTGGTGCAGGAGATGCATGTGGGGGTGGAAGGAACTCTAGCGCAGGAGATGCATGTGGGGGTGGAAGGGGACCTAGCCTACTGACAACCTGATGGGGTGCAGCATGCTGACCATGGCTATGGCTGGCACGAGTTGAGCTCGTGCTTGGTCGTCCAGTATCTTCTGGCGCTTCTGGATTTGCCCCATCGGTGTCTTCCAAGGGAAGTTGGGCCGTTATACAGCGAAGGCGTTCCACTGCCTTAAGTACATCTGTAATCTGCTTGTACTCAGGACTACCTACTGCATACCGCATCAACAATTGCTTGTGACTGGCAACCTGCAAGTAAATAAATACAATTAGTATATGCTCAATGTAAAAATGGTGGTACGCAACAAAATTTGAAAAGAAAGGTCGAAGCAATACCATAATAAGAAGTGACGCAGTAGTGTGGTTGACGAACCTCCAAGTTACCCTACCGTACCAATCGAAGTATGGATGAGCAGGCGACATATCACCCTCTAGTCGTACTCCATGACATAGAGATCGTGCTCTTGTATTCCACACTTGGATATGGCCATAATGTTTTCCCCTCCAATTCACCTTAATCTTCCCCCTTAGATCTATGTCATGAAGGGCGTCGTTAGTATCAACATATGGGGGATTTCTTGTACCATCCCAAACTGACGAACAATACAGTCCGATGTATATTTCTTTACTAGCCAGAAACATACAAGCGGCACCCTCGCCGTCCATACATCCTTTCCTGCGACACAGAATGTAGGCAGGTGGGCTAATTTAGCTTCATATGGTTGCCACACCACCTGAAGTAGCCAAATAAAAGGGCAACACATTATGCAATGTTCCATTATTTTTTACTATGACCCATTTTACAGTTATAAATATAATAGTCATAAACAATAGAAGAAACACAATTTGGGTACTTGCTTGGGATGCATAGAATCTAATAGCTGACGATACTGGACTAGACAGATTTCTTGGGGGCTATTTTTTGTGCTCACGACCCACACAGTCCTAAAGGGAGTCAATACTTGGAATTGAGAATTTGAAGTAATCAACAACAATAAATGAGGGACAATCGTGAATTTAACATTACATACGACTAAGTTTATACCAATAAATTATTATATAAACATATGATTAGTGGTGGAGCTAGAAATTAATAACACTTGTAATATACATCAATTATAACATATGACCTCAGTGGTTGTAAAACGATATATAAAAATAAATAAAAATCCTATTAATTTTCAAAATTTCAGGAATATCAAGGTTAAAATTTTATTCTTTATGTCTAACAATGTGTTATGTCGTTTAAAATTATGGATCTATTTCCAATAGAGAGAATCAGTCAAGGAAGAGACTTACTTAATGGATAGTGGAGAATGTGCAAATGGTGGGCCATATGCATCATCTGGTGGGAGGTCTTTCCTTGGGCGCAAAAAAGGGAATCTGAACCATGCCCAATACTGAACTAGTAGCAAGGCCCCACTAATTTGACTGGCACCTCTGTCGGTTGCCCTGCATAACTCTCTGTACAACCATGCAAGGCAAGCGCTCCCCCAACTATACTGACGTGGATTGCGAAGGTCCCTCAACATCTGCAACCACATTGTATGCACCCTATTGCCAGACTTGTCAGCGAAAATTATGTCTGCCAGGGGTGCTAGAATATAACACCGTGCATATTAATGCACAACCACCTCTGCTGCATCATCGGGCAACCCTTGGTCAATTTTTTCTAGTAGTTTCTTAATTAGGATCCTTTGTCCTTTAAGCATCGTCCCAGTAGGGTTGATTCCAAGCATACTCCGACATTCATCGGCCCATGTAAAGTCAGTTGTTCCAACAATTGTCTCACCATCGATTGGAATCCCCAAAATAACCTCCACATCTTGTAATGTGATCGTTGTCTCACCATGTGGCAGGTGGAAGGTATAGGTTTCAGGCCGCCATTGCTCAATGAAGGCCGTTATCAAATTATGATCAATCTCTCTACACAGGGTCCTATACAGCCCCTCTAATCCAACTCTTTTGACAATGTCGACGACGCGATCATCTACCACTATCAAGCGTCATTTTCGGAACTCGTCATTACGACCACGGCATGTCAGTGCCCTCGGATCCTGCACATGATAGAACCATGGTGATGAGATGCAATATGCCATAAGGGTGTAACCTTTATATAAGGGTGTCCAACAGTCTGCCAATCTAACTTAACCCAACTAATGGGCATGACTATGCATTCAAAGCTAGTAATATCATTGACAAACTTAGAATTTTAGAAATGGGAAGAAAAAAAAATCAACATAATGTAAAAGGATAAGAAGAGAATATTCAGTAGGTGGTCGGTTTTAATTTTACCTTGCCTTCCCAAACAGCACACGATCGATGTTCTTGTAGAAACCTTAACATCGAACCCTCAATGGGACCAGGACCGAACTTATCAGGGATCTGAGCAGGAACAGCAGCCATACTGTACAAAGTTTAGGGAGTCAAGAGTAATATAAGGGGTATGTTGAAGATAAATTGGCAAGGATCTTAATGTATAGCCTAAGGCATTGATGTACATTGTTTGGCATTGATGTACATGGCAAGAAAACACTATGTCATTGATGTACACTATGTCACATTAAGCACCTAGCACCTAGGTGACAAAAATCCAAAACCTTCACTAACTCTACTCCTATTTTAAGTGTAAACTTTCACCAAGATTGACAAGGTCATACCGAACATAAGGTTGAATCCTTAGTAGATTTCACATAAAAGGTTCTCCCTTATTACAGAAGATTAAAATTTATTAAACACAATTATAAACAGATAAATCAACATTTCACTTAACAGGTACTTGACTATAGTAAAAACTATGAACCAAGCTTTATAACAAGAGAGCACCTTCCTTGGCAGAGAATTTAGTCTCAAAACCAACACAGTGTGTCAATTTTTACATTTCTAAGTTGAAGTATTAAATTTCATCACAATGACTTTTCAAACTTTATAGTATGAAAGAATTAAAGGAAAAATTAGACATTCATGACAAAACAAAGATAAGTTGATTGATGGTATTTGCAGCAAACTTAGAAAAAATCTATCAATGCATGCCAATAAACCCAGAAAAAAGAGAGTCCTTATTGAGGGAGAAAGACTGAGCGAGGCGGAGACGGAGCGACGGCAACGGCGACGGCTACGGAGCGAGAGGGAATGAGAGACTATCGACAGCGACGGCGACGGCAACGAAGACGGAGCAAGAGAGTGAGAGTGAGAGAGAGACTGAGACTGAGAGGAGAGTCAGAGAGTCAGAGAGAGACCGAGAGTGAGAGGGAATGAGAGTGAGACTGTGTATTTTAAAACTCTGTGTTTTTTGTTAAGAAATTTTTTGAGTGTTTGATGACCGACAGGTGGACTCAAATGAAACCGAGTCCTTTGGACTCGGTTTCTGGGCTTGCAAACCGAGTTCAATGAACTCGGTTTCTGGGCATATAAACCGAGTTCTTTGGACTCGGTTTGTAAGCCTTGAAACCGAGTTCATTGAACTCGATTTCTGGTCTACGTGGACACCCACTGCCCACCTCAGCTGCTGGCAAAACAGGTAACTCGAGTACAATATACTCGATTTTATAACACAAAAATCGACTCCTCTGAACTCGAATTGTTAAAAACCAAATATGTTTGAAACGTTTCCTAACTAATCATATTGTTTGGATTTTATAGATATTTTCTAAAAAAATCCCAACTAAATTGGTTAGATTTGTAAAACCTATTCTCTAGTGAGGAAAGGAGAGAAAATATTTCTCTTGCAATAATATTCTTCTCAACCCCATTTTCATCTCTACTTATTTTGGTAGGGGAGATGATTGTTAGTCCCACAAAAGCTCTATTTATGGATGAAATATCGACCGGGCTAGACAGCTCCACAACCTATCAGATAGTTTCCTGTCTTTAGCAGTTGGTGCACATCACAGATTCAACTGCATTGGTTTCACTTCTTCAGCTAGCTCCGAAACTGATGTAGGGGCAAAACAAAAGAGTAGATTGACGACCACATATGGTGAAGGTGACGGTGCTGGCTGACGGGAACTCCGCGTCAGCTAAGCTTCCATCCGCTCGTCACTATCCATAAGGAACCTTTTAAGGGCTCCCAAAAGGCCGACGGTTTTTAAAGGCTGACGCCTTCAGAAGGATGATGGTTTCATGAGCTGACGAGACTGGCGTTGAAGGACTGGTACAAACTGACGGCATAAATTAAATGTTTGCTTGCCACCCACGTATCATGAAATAGCTTGCTCCCCACGCTTCACCGAATCCAAAGGGATTCTCATAAGGAAAGGATCCCGTAAATTACTCTCCAAGGAGGTTCCCAAAAGGAAAACACTTCCAATCCAACTAGGGAATGTTCATACCTTACTACTATAAAAACCCCAATACCCTCACCAACCAAGGTACACATAATTTACCACTCTCTAGCACTCTAGAATTGTGAGAAGTTCTAACTTGACATTCGGAGGGTATTTGGCCGGCACCACACTGGTGCTCTCTATTAGGTCTTCTCTTTTTTTGTGTTGCGCAGGTGTTGTTGGATCGCGTGTTTGCCGTGTACCTCACTGGTGATTTTTCAAGCATCATCAGTTGGTGCCGTCTGTGGGAACCGTGTTGTAGTGTCACAAGCCACAGCTAACGCTCCCTCGACAAAAGAGTTGCATGGTACTCACTCGATTGATGGCAACCATCAACAATGTTCTGGAAGATGAGCCACAACCAACTGCTCTAGAAAAGCAGGTACAGGTCTTGACTGCGGCCGTCGAACGCCTCACCAAACAGAACCAGGTCTTGGAAGAGCAGCTACATCGGAAGGCGGACAATAATATTGCAGAAGACCTAGGAGATTCTAGTGCTGAGCGGCGAGACTGCGAAGGACCAGAAGGAAGTAACGCCCCAAGCCGATTGGAGCGGTGGAACGTAAGCATCCCATCCCTCATGGATGCGACTCCACCCCCCGTCTTCGCGGAGATGCAGGCAATGAAGGAGCAAATGGAGGTAATGATGAACGCTTTCAAAGGACGAGTATCTAGCGATCTTGACGATCTCATCAACCGCATTGATTCCCCGTTCACTGCCGCCGTTAACTCGTTCCCCTTACCACACAAATTTCGTATGCCCACATAGATAGCTATGACGGAGTCAAGGACCCTCTAGACCAACTGAAGACCTTCAAGACGTTGATGCACCTTCAAGGCATGGCCGACGAAATCATGTGTAGGGCCTTCCCTACGACGCTGAAAGGAGCAGCCAGGATTTGGTTCAGCCGACTAACACCCAACTCAATTAGCACTTTCAAGGAGTTGAGCGCTCAGTTTACCGCGCACTTCATTGGTGGACATAGATACAAGAAGTCCACAGCTTGCTTGATGAGCATTAAACAACGAGAGGACGAGATGCTACGGTCCTACATATCTTGCTTTAATAAGGAAGCACTCTCGATCGACAAAGCCGACGATAAGATACTTGTGGCAGCCTTCACGAATGGGCTAAGAAAGGGTAAGTTTTTGTTTTCCTTATACAGAAATAATCCAAAGACCATGTCAGAAGTACTTTACAGGGCCACCAAGTACATGAACGCTGAAGACGCGCTGTCAACCCGGGAAGAGAAACCAAGAAAAAGGGATAGGCAAGATGACATCCAACAAGACTAAGGGCACAAGAAGGCCTGGACGGGAGACCGACGGGACGAACGTCGCCCCAAGCCCCCAGGGGGAAGATTTACGAGCTTCACCCCACTAACGGCCCCGGTAGATCAAGTCCTAATGCAGATTAAAGACAAGGAAGCCCTGACCTACCCCGGAAAGCTGAAGGGAGATCCCAACAAATGCTCAAAGGATAAGTATTGCCGCTTCTATCGGGATCACGGCCATGACACGGCCGATTGTTACGATTTGAAACAGCAGATTGAGGCCCTCATAAAACAAGAAAAGTTACAGAGGTTCATCAGAAAGGAAAGAGCGGATCAGCCCCCTTAGGAGCAAAACCCCCGACGGGATAACGAGTGACCAAGACCCCCCATAGGGGACATAAGAATGATTGTGGGAGGAATGGCAGTCACGGGATCGTCCAAGAAGGCTCGGAAGACTTATCTCAGGATGGTCCAGAATGTGCAGTTGACAGGCACGGTGCCGAGGATAGCACGAAGGGAAAGTCCCATAATCGGATTTTCAGAAGAGGATGCAAGACGCCTTCACCACCCGCATGACGATGCGTTGGTCGTCAACATACGGATAGAAGACTACAACATCCACAGGGTGCTGGTCGACAATGGAATCTCAGCAGACATCCTGTATTATTCAGCGTTCCAGTAAATAGGAATCGGCAGGGAACGGTTGGTCCCGACGAATGCTCCTCTCGTCGGCTTTGGAGGAACGAGGGTGCTACCCTTAGGTGCAGTTACACTGTCCGTAATAGTAGGCGACTACCCATAGCAGATCGCCAAGAACGTAACATTCCTGGTGGTCGACTGTTCATCTGCCTACAACGCTATCCTCGGGCGACCTACTCTCAACTCATGGAAGGCCGTGACTTCAACCTACCACTTGATGATTAAGTTTCCTACCGATTACGGTGTGGGAGAATTGCGAGGAGATCAAGTGGCCGTGCGGGAATGTTATATAGCCATGATGGAAATCGATGACCACCTACAGGTAATGAACATAGAAGAACACCAGACTACGACGGAACCTGTGGAGAAACTTGAAGAGGTGCTTCTTGACGACTCAGACCACGGACGAACCACTAAAATTGGGACTCTTGCTAGTCCCACCATCTGCCAAGAACTCGCGGCTTTCCTGAGAAGCAATCGAGATGTATTTGACTGGACCCATGAGGATATGCCCAGAATAGATCCGTTGGTCATCGTACATAGGATGAACGTATCGCCTTCCTTTCCCCCCATCCGACAGAAAAAGTGAGTGTTCTCCCCGGAACGAGACCAAGCCATTGCTGAAGATGTCCGCAAGCTTCAAGAAGCGAACTTCATAAGGGAGGTATACTACCCTGACTGGCTGGCGAACGTAGTAATGGTCAAGAAAGCTAGCGGGAAGTGGAGGATGTGCGTGGACTTTACCAACCTCAACAAAGCATACCCAAAGGACAGCTACCCTCTCCCATGAGTCAACATACTAGTAGACTCTACAGCCAGGCATCAGTTGCTAAGCTTTATGGACGCTTTCTCGGGTTACAACAAAATTCGAATGCACGAAGATGATCAAGAGAAAACTTCATTTGTAACCAGTCAAAGCCTCTTCTGCTATAGGGTAATGCCATTCGGATTAAAGAATGCAGGCGCGACATACCAAAGGCTCATGAACAGAATGTTCGCGCCACAAATTGGAAGGAATGTACAGGTCTACGTGGACGATATGCTAGTGAAAAGCCGACGGGAAGAAGATCACTTGAGAGACCTCAAAGAAACATTTGACACCCTCCGCTCTTATAATATGAAGCTCAACCCGGGAAAATGCGCCTTCGGAGTGACGGTAGGAAAATTTCTAGGGTTCATGGTGTCGCAAAAAGGGATTGAAGCGAACCCAGATAAGATTTGCGCCATAATGGAGATGAAGCCCCCAAAAAATGTGAAGGAAGTACAAAGCCTCAACGGGAAAGTGGCAGCATTGAATAGGTTCGTATTGAGGGCAACGGACAAATGTTTGCCCTTCTTCCGCACACTGAAGAAGTCCTTCGAGTGGACGGACAAATGTTAGCAGGCATTCGAAGAATTGATGGCTTACCTCTCTGCCCCACCATTGCTAAGTCCATCACAACCAGGTGAAGAACTTTTTCTCTACCTAGCCGTTTCACCCGTCGGCGTTAGCGCAGCATTGATCAGGGAGGAAGAAAAAGTACAAAAACCTGTATACTACGCTAGCCGGGCGCTTCGCGATGTAGAAGAAAGGTATCCGCCCATGGAGAAACTAGCCTTCGCGCTGGTGACGGCAACTCGCAAACTCAAGCCATACTTCCAAGCCCATACGATAATCGTCCTGACCGACAGGCCCTTACGGCGAGCTATGAGCAATCCTGATGCCGCCGAAAGACTAGCACTCTGGGCCATAGAGCTAAGCGAGTTCGACATTCAGTATCGTCCCCGAACCGCTATTAAAGGGCAGGTCGTCGCGGACTTCATAGCAGAATTTACTCATGACGAGGACAAGGGGGCAGAAGAACATAGTCAATGGAGTTTGCACACGGATGGATCATCTAATAGACAAGCTAGGGGGGCCAGCGTAGTATTACTGTCACCTGAAGGAGACGTAGTTGAATGCATGATTCATCTCGACTTCCCCACCACCAATAATGAAGCAGAATACGAAGCATTAGTAGCAGGCCTTGACCTTGCTAGAGCTGCAGGAGCCACAAGCGTAGTTATCTACTGCAACTCCCAAGTCATTACCAACCAAATCAATGGGGATTATGAGTGCAAGGGCGAAAGGATGAAACTATACTTGAATCAAGTAAGAAAAAGGGTAGACGACCTGAAGGCCAAAATCATCCAGATCCCCAGAGGAGAGAACGAGCAAGCCGACCGCCTTGCCAAGGCTGCTTCAGCAGAACATATGATCACACATGGTAATGTACTTTCTTTCGTTCAACTTTCTCCACTAATAGAATCAAGTGAAGTGCAGGAGATAGGTTCTAAAAGCAACTAGACCACAACAATAGCTTCATACTTAAAGGACGGCATTTTGCCAAACGAGAAGGAAGCCGCAAGAAAGGTAAAGGTCTGAGCAGTAAGGTTCATCTTGATAAAAGACGTCCTGTACAAAAGAGGCTTCTCCCGCCCATACCTGAGGTGCTTAGGTAATGAAGAGGCGGATTACATCATGAGAGAGGTACACGAAGGGATTTGCAGAAACCACTCAGGATTAAGGTCGCTGGTACACAAGCTCGTACGAGCGGGATACTATTGGCCTACCATGCAGGCGGACGCCGAAGCCTACGTCAGAGCCTGTGACAAGTGTCAGAGGTTCAGCAACATTATTAGGAAACCAATCGAAGAGCTGACTCCAATAACAGCCCCCTGGCCATTTGCTCAGTGGGGACTAGACATTATGGGACCATTCCCTACAGCGACCCGACAGCTGAAGTTCCTAGTAGTAGGCATTGACTACTTCACCAAGTGGGTGGAAGCTGAAGCCCTGGCCACCATTACGGAAAAGAACATACGGAGTTTTGTTTGGAGATGCATCATATGTAGGTTTGGCATTCCTAGGGTCTTAGTCTCGGATAATGGGAAACAGTTCGACAACGACGCATTCCGGGATTTTTGCTCACAGTTAGGAATCAGGAACCACTACTCCTCCCCCGCCCACCCACAAGCTAACGGGCAAGTCGAGGTTACAAACCGATCCTTGCTCAAGATCATCAAGACTCGACTTGAGGGGGCAAAAGGCATATGGCCGGAGGAATTGCCAAGCGTACTGTGGGCATACAGGACAACGGCGAGGACACCCAACGGGAGAGACACCATTTCGGCTGACATACGGAAATGAAGCGGTCATCCCAGCCGAAATCGGACTCACAAGTTACAGGGTAGACAACCACAACGAAGCAAGGAATGAGGAGGCCATACGCCTTCAGCTCGATCTGATAGATGAAGTCAGGGCAATAGCAGAACAAAGGCTCGCACGGTACCAAGACCACATGGCAAAGCATTACAACTCCCGGGTCCGACACAGGGAATTCAAGGTAGGAGACCTTATTCTAAGGAAAGTCATGGGTGCTGCTAGAGACCTTACGCAAGGAAAGCTCGGCCCCAACTAGGAAGGACCTTACCGAATCACGTCATGGCAGAGGAAGGGCACTTACCACCTGGAAACAATAGATGGACAGAAGTTGCCACATCCATGGAACACTGAGCACCTGCGAAAGTACTACCAATGAGAGGAACGACTTGAAGAAGCAACACCCCCCTTTTTTATTTTTTGCTTAGTTATAGCTACACTCCTCAGCTTTTTTATTTTACTTTAATTTTCGCTACAATAACTTTTCAAAGCCCAAAAAAGGCAGGATTTTTTTTTTAAAGAGCTACTTTTTTTACGGTTGCATAACAATAAGAGGAGTTTATTCAGAAAGTAGCCAGTTTCTACGGGCAAAATTCAACATACCAAAGGCTTGATAAGCCGATGGTCCTCACAAGAGTGATGGACCAAGGAAGCCTATAATTAGGCTGACGGCTAAAAAAGTGACAAGTTCACTAATAGCCTAATAATTACAAAGGCCTGATAAGTCGACGGCCCTCATAAGAGTGACGGACCAAGAAAGCCTATAATTAGGCTGACGGCTAAAAAAAGTGACAAGTTCACTAATAGCCTAATAATTACAAAGGCCTGATAAGCCGACGGCCCTCATAAGAGTGACGGACCAAGAAAGCCTATAATTAGGCTGACGGCTAAAAAAAGTGACAAGTTCACTAATAGTCTAATAATTACAAAGGCCTGATAAGTCGACGGCCCTCACAAGAGTGACGGACCAAGAAAGCCTATAATTAGGCTGACGGCTAGAAAAGTGACAAGTTCACTAATAGCCTAATAATTACAAAGGCTTGATAAGCCGACGGCCCTCACAAGAGTGACGGACCAAGAAATCCTATAATTAGGCTGACGGCTAAAAAAGTGACAAGTTCACTAATAGCCTAATAATTTCAAAGGCTTGATAAGCCGACGGCTCTCACAAGAGGGACAGACCAAGAAAGCCTATAATTAGGCTGACGGCTAAAAAAGTGACAAGTTCACCAATAGCCTAATAATTACAAAGGCTTGATAAGCCGACGGCCCTCACAAGAGTGACGGACGAAGAAAGCCCATAATTAGGCTGACAGCTAAAAAAGTGACAAGTTCACTAATAACCTCTAATAATTGCAAGGCTTATATAAGCCAACGGCCTTCACATGAATGATGAACTTAAAAAGCCTATAAGCAGGCTGACGGTTAAAAAAAGTGACGATCACTAACAATCTCTAACGAATACCAGGCTTAAACAAACCAACGACCTTCATTGAAAGACCTACAAAGTCTATTATTAGGCTGACGGTGAAAAATAGCCCTCATGAAAGTGACAGGTTCACATAATCCTAGCAACAACGTCAACGGCCCTAAAAAACTCATAACGCCAGAGAGGGGCAAAGCTATAAAAAGCTAGACGAAGGAAATAAGCGTAAAACTGACGGTTCCATAAACAAATAAAGATGGAAACTAATAAAAAATACCATAAATAAAATATCAAACCTGAAAGAAATACTTAAAATAAAATTGTCTACATACAAAAGCCCCAAAAATAAAAAGGGCACTTAGAACAAAGTTCTTAAAATACTTTAAATACAACAAAAACGTCACACGTCAAGAACGTCAGCAGGAGTGTAACCACCTTCTTGAAGAGAAGCACCGTCAGCAGTTGGATTAGAGGGCTTGGAAACAGAAGCTGGAGGGGAAATGGCAGGCTGAGCTAGAATGATGCCGCTGTCAGCCACTGGCGAAGGTTGGGACTCAAGAACGACGTCATCATCAGTGGCGACGTCCCTCGTAGGCGTAACCGGCTCGGGCGCGTCCATTGAAATACCAGATAGGACCAGCTCCGGAAAAGCTGACGCCACTTGCTTAAGGCAATCATCAAAACCAGTGTCATAGTAATCAGCACAGGAGTCAATGAATGACTACGACGTTTTGAACTTTTGAACGGCGTTCGTCCCAGCCTCCTTTGCTTTCTCTTGCAAAGTCGTCACTTCCTCTTAGAGCTTCTGCTTCTGGGAACCAGCCTCTACTAGCTTCTCCCTTAGCTCTTTCACCTCCTTGTTAAACGTACGCATGGCATCCTTGTATTGGCCTTGCTCGTTCATCAAGGTGGCGTTATGCTTCCTGACACGAGCGACGATTACCTTCTTCTTAAGGAAACGCTCCTGAAGAGCCTTGACGCGGACCAAGGCCTGACAAAGAGAAGGGCGCAGACGTTAGCTAAACAAGAAGGAGAGAAATCCAAACTGAACTAGTAAAAAGAAAAACATACCCTAGTGATATCAAAGATGGCTGACGCTCCCAAATCCTCCATCTCCACCAAGTCACAAGGCTCCAGGTCCGTCAGCTTCACAAAAGAGCCCACCTCCCCGACGGCGTATGCCTTGTGAGTCAGTAAGCAACTTGGGCCCTCAGGGACGGGGCCAGAGGAAGTCATTGCCCCCTTGCCTGCACCATGTCTTGGCTTAGGGGCTGATTTCCCCATCGAGGAGGCATCACTTAGGATGGTGATGGTTTTCTTGGAGGGACAGGTGCCGTCACCATCAGTCTTTCTCTTTGGAGTCTTGCTGACGGTCTTGGGAGCCGACGAGTCTCCCACTTCTGCCCCCTTCGTCATTCTTTCCTCCTTTTTACGGGCCGCTGCCGCCCTAATCCTTAGCTTGGCAACGTCCATCTCTACAAAATAAACCAACAAACGTCAGGAAAAACAAGATGTCAGTTCTAGAAGTGATGTAAGGAATCCACTTACGCTGACGGGAGTATTCACCTAACTTCCAAGCCTCGGGTGACGGATCAGGACCTCCGCAGTACAAATGAAGAGTATCGAGGTTGATTGAGTCCCGGCACTTTCTCTGATCCAAGGGGATTTCAAGAATCCGTTGGATAAATCCCAATTGCTCGTCAGATATGTTGGGACGCGCAGTAGCTACAAGCAAGAAGAAGAAGATGGTGTTAGAAAAGTCAGAATAAGACAAGTAAAGGGGTAGCTGACGTTTTTAACCTGATTCTTTGACGTAAGCCTAAGTATTATCAAAATAGCCATGAGGCATCGTCGCCCACTCCTCCTCACGACATACCCAGTCCGTCCCTTTAACAAAAAAGAACCTACTCTTCCAATTCCTATTAGAGTCTGGCATATCGGACACCAACTTCAAGTCCTTCTCCCTGACGGCAAAGTGGTATGTCCCATTGGAAGAAGATATATGGTGAGGCCTGTAACAGTAAAAGAACTCGTCCAACATGAGCTGACGGTTCCCCCCACTAAGACTTCCCCAGAGTATCTCTGCTCCAATAAAGGTCCTCCAAGCATTGGGAGCGATTTGGCTGACAGACAAACCTAAGTAGTCAACCAGTTGACGATGAAGCGCCGTCAGCGGAAGCCTAAGTCCGGCAGCAAACATAGCATCATACATCCCAACGTCCGCTGTTCTCCCCGTGTAACACTTTTCGTTCTCATAAGGGAGATGGATTGGGATGTGCTCTGGGATCTAATACTTGACGCGCAGTTCACTAAAAATTTTATCGCTCATTGACAGTAGAAATTTGTTGACAGCCCACTCCGCGGGAAGAATGAAGGGACGGTTATCTCCAGGACCTGTTGAGTCCTCCTCACTAGACCCTTCCCCATCATCACTCTCGTCACCGTCATTCTCATCCTCGTCAGGGGCATCTCCACCGTCAATCCAGCTCTCTTTCCCTACTTCAATTTCTAAGTCCTCAGCATAACACTCATCCTCGCCATCAAGGGACTGGGCAGACGTCTCTCTCCCTAACGAAGGTGAGAAATCCTCTGATTCAACACCTGAACCAAAAGCCTTGTCGTAGCCCGCTCCTTCGTGGAGTGACGACTCCTCACTCATCGCGTCACTTGACATCTAACTACCTACAAGTGACGGATCCAATCTAAGTACCTAAGTTGACGTCCTCACCAAGAGAACTATTTAACTACAAACAAAAGATTTAAAGAAATGGGAACTTACTTTTAAAGGATACTTTGAAGGAAGATCTGAATGCTAACAGAGTATGAGGTGACGGAAGATCTGTTGACGGAAGCTAGAAACCACGAAGTAACAAGCGACGGTCTCTCTCGCTGTCTCTCTCAAAAATTAGCAAAGATGAAATAAGGAAAATATGAGGAATGAGCACTGTATATATAGGAGGAAAAAACGCACGGAAGACGAAGCGACGACTTCGTCAGGAACAGAGCCAACGAGTAGACGACACGTGTTTGGCGCAATAGTAATTCCCGCTTCTCAAGACAAGGAGTTCATCAATGACATTCCCGCTTCTCTAGACCCAAAATAGTAATTCAACAAGACTCCATAAAACCTTCAGTCCATAACCGACGGAATTATGGAGTAGGGGGCAACTGATGTAGGGGCAAAACAAAAGAGTAGATTGACGACCACATATGGTGAAGGTGACGGTGCTGGCTGACAGGAACTCCGCGTCAGCTAAGCTTCCATCCGCTCGTCACTATCCATAAGGAACCTTTTAAGGGCTCCCAAAAGGCCGATGGTTTCTAAAGGCTCCCAAAAGGCCGATGGTTTCTAAAGGCTGACGCCTTCAGAAGGATGACGGTTTCATGAGCTGACGAGACTGGCGTTGAAGGACTAGTACAAACTGACGGCATAAATTAAATGTTTGCTTGCCACCCACGTATCATGAAGTAGCTTGCTCCCCACGCTTCACCGAATCCAAAGGTATTCTCATAAGGAAAGGATCCCGTAAATTAGGCTCCAAGGAGGTTCCCAAAAGGAAAACACTTCCAATCCAACTGGGGAATGTTCATACCTCACTACTATAAAAGCCCCAATACCCTCACCAACCAAGGTACGCATAATTTACCCCTCTCTAGCACTCTAGAGTTGTGAGAAGTTCTAACTTGACCTTTGGAGGGTATTTGGCCGGCACCACACCAGTGCTCTCTGTTAGGTCTTCTCTTTTTTTTGTTGCGCAGGTGTCGTTGGATCGCGTGTTTGCCGTGTACCTCACTGGTGATTTTCCAAGCATCATCAGAAACATTTGAATTATTTGATGAAGTGATATTAATGGCAGAAGGGAAAATAGTATACCATGGTCCTTGTACTCATGTACTTCAATTTTTTGAGGATTGTGGTTTCAGGTGCCCAAAAAGAAAAGTTGCTGCAGACTTCCTTCACGAGGTAAGAGAACACACTTCCTTTTCTCAAATTGAAATTGTTTGGTTTTTAGTGTTGGCCAATTCCATTTGAATTGTGTCAAATGTTTTTGTAATGACCCAAGGAAAAATGCTCACCACATTTGCGCTATACCCAAAAGGATTAGTCTAATCACAATTGAGGCTGCTTGTATTTATTGATAAACCCAAGATCAACTCAATAAATGGCCTATGTGGGACTCAGAACACACCCACACAACATGAGGAAAGTACTAGCCAATCTAATCTGCACTTATACCCCAAACTCAATGTGAAACTTAGCACACACACTCAAATAATCCAATCCAATCTAATCTTGGGTATCACAATCTCCCATACTTAAATTCCAAAGGTCCTCATAAAGGCCCACAAGAAAGTGCTAGCCACATCCATACTTATTCCTAAAATGAATAGTCAAGTTACAATTCGGGTTTTTTCACAATCAATTATAAATCCAAAATCCACCTAGTAAACACTCGATATAGGACTCAACACATGCCTGTACAACACATTCAAACAATCCAATCTAATCTTGGGGTATCCCAGTTTTAAATTGATTGTGCTTTGGTTTAGCTTAAAATTTTGTCAAGTGCTGCTCTTGATAAAATTGAAGAACGTATTTTTCACTAAAGATGGGTTATGTTCAGAATTTTTATTGTCTCTAGTGATAGTCTGTAAGTCTAATATTTGTATGTGATTTTTTTGACTTACATGTATAACTCGAGTATGTAATGAGAATCATGGAATTGCCAAGGGGGGTTGTTGGTCATAATGGTGTGTATGGTAATCCCATTAGGGTGGAAATCATGACCTGAAGGAGTCTATAAATTCAGGGATTCCTCATTTATTTAGTATGTCAGATTTTTCACTCTATGGTTACGTTGGTGATTCCCACCTTAATGGGATTACCATCCACACCATTATGACCAACAAGAGTTTTTCAGGTTTTTAGTATTGGCTAATTCTATGACAAAACTTGTGTCAAATGTTTTGAATTAATTGTACTTTTGGTTTAGTTTAAAAGTATTTCAAGTGCTGCTGTTGAAAAAAATGGAAGAACAGATTTTTTGATTAAACGAAATCAAGTTTTGCTTGAGCAAAATGAATCTAGCTAAAGTGAAACTGAGATTCACTCGAGAGAAACAATAATGTAGACAGAAATTCCACCAGTAGTTCACTCGACAGACACTCAGGCTTTGCAATCTGAGTTCTGTTAGAAGAAGGATTCTTGCTAAACTTTTGAACCTATCCTTTGCACCTGTATAAAGCATATTATGCACAGCTTTTAGGGGAGAAAAAGTTTGCCATACAGAGATGAATAGAGAGAAAACCTTGTGCCTTTATTTCTTGGAGCCAAACTGAAAAATACTTAGATGCTACCCACTCATCTTGGGATCCTAATGATAGTGTTTATGAGATCAATTTGAAACCACAAATATCTTTCCCAATGAGTTCACTGCATTAAATCTTCGAGGTGTTCCTTGCCAGAGGTTCTGCTTTATGTGACATGGTGTTTTTGGAGAAGATCACTATAGAATGATTCCGGAAGTTTTGGGGCTATCACAATAAGAAGGCAAGCGGTGCATTTATAGAAGTTAGAGAGTCTAGACTACAAAGGTTTTATAAGTATAGACTATTTTTAATTATTCCTTTATAGTCAAACAGACTATTGCAACTATTCCCTTATAGTCATTTTCTAACAGTATTGGATCCCTGGATTGGTTTTTCCATTGAAGAGGTTCTTCAATTGGTTTGCCAAATCTTTGTGTGCTATTTTATTACTTTAAATATTTATTGTTATAGATTTGGTATGCTATTAACTGTGGTTAATTTATCTTCTTGTGCTAGAATCCATTATATGCTTGTGCAATCCATCAATAAATCTATTGTTTAATTAACTAGGGGTCTAAACTAGATTTTTCATACATAAATCTAAATTTCCTCATATCTTCCTATTTCAAATATTTATAGGTAGTCTCCAGAAAGGATCAAGCACAATATTGGTACCATGCTGACCTTCCCTACAATTATGTTTCAGTGGACCAGTTCTCTCAAATTTTCAAAGCAAGTTTCTTAGGAAAGAATTTAAACGATGAGCTCTTAAAAACATATGATAAATCTAAGTGCCACAATAATGCCTTGTCATTTGATATTTACTCTTTGAGCAAATGGGAACTGATCAAAGCTTGCATGGCCAGAGTGCTACTTCTCATGAGACGGAACTCATTTAATTTGTCTGTGTGTTCAAAACAGTGCAGGTCATAATTTACTCACATGGCTACTTAGGGTGGTGGTTCTACAGTTATATTGCCAATCACAGAAACTAACATTTAGTCCAATTCCTTAATCTACAGATTTTCATCACTGCATTCATTATAATGACAGTTTTTATACGTACCCAGACAACTGTGGACTTGATTGTTGCCAGATATTTTATGAGCTCTTTGTATTATACACTTATCAGACTCATGACTAATGGAGTTGCGGAGCTGTCTTTTACAATCATTAGACTTCCAGTGGTTTACAAGCAAAGATATCTGTATTCGGCATGGGCATATGCCATTCCAGCCGTTATCCTCAAAATTCCATTTTCTTTGTTTGATTCAACAATTTGGACTGCAATGACTTACTATGTTATTGGGTATAGCGCAGAAGTAGAAAGGTAAGTACTTCTCAAAAATTAAATTGAAAACATAATTGTTATAAGGATAATCTCTCTCTTTCTTTTGTAAGCTTTAAAATGCATTTTCTAAATGTGGATTTAGGTTCTTCTCCCAGTTTCTTATGCTGTTTGCTCTGCATCAAACATCGACGTCCATGTGTTGTTTCATGGCCTCAGTTTTCCAGACAATGGTTGCCGCACAAACTTGCGGTGCCTTGATCTTAATACTATTTTTCTTGTTTGGAGGCTTCATTCTTCCCCAACGTCAGTGAAAACATAATTTATTTGCTCTAATTTTGTGGGATAACAACTAGACTACTCACAGAGATCTCTTTTTTGCAGCCTCTCTACCACCTTGGTTGAAGTGGGGTTTCTGGCTTTCTCCCATAACTTAATGGGGAAATTGGTTTAGCACTAAATGAATTCCTTGCTCCACGATGGCAATAGGTACTCTGAAGAATAGACAATATGTTCATTTTTTTTAAGACAAAACATGAGTTCATTTTAATCAATAAGCAAGAATGTCTCGTGCTGTTATTTCTAAAAAAAAAAGGTTCTCTCAGCTACAAAAAAAGTGATGATTGCAATAGTTGTTCGCAGCCTGATAAGCAATCTACTCTAGCTACTTTTCCCCAAGCTGCTGCAGAAACAGGAAATTTTGGTAAGATAAAACTGTTAGCCAATGCAACGATATCTAATTCTTGATACAATTAATATTCTTTGGTTATAAAATGATATAAGAGAATGTGGTGTTGTACAGGGAGGCTGGTCCTACCATTGGAATCTCCGACAATAGCATTTAAGAATTTGCAGTACTTTGTTGACACCCCTCCGGTAATCAAGTACAACTAATGTTCACATATGATTATTGAATTTGTAAACGAGGAAGAAATTACTTGTTAACTACATTTCTTCTGCACAGGAAATGAGAGAAATGGGTTTCAGTCAGAAAAAGCTTCAGCTGCTTTGTGATATTACTGGAGCATTTAGGCCAGGGATTCTTACAGCACTTATGGGTGTCAGGGGAGCTGGGAAAACAACTCTCATGGATGTCCTCTCCGGAAGGAAAACTGGAGGTATTATTGAAGGAGATACAAGAATAGAAGGGTATCCCAAGTAGACATGGAAAAACGTGCAGGCTGGGTCGGGTCAGGTCAAACGGATCACGGGTCAAAATGGGTCATTTTAAGCAGGTTAAAAATGAGTTTGGGCCAATCGGGTTGCGGGTCAGGTCGGGTTGACCTGTATTTTTCACATGAATTTTTTTTTTAAAAATTTTTATAAAGAAAATAACATGTATTTACCATTTGAAAAGTTATGCAATAAATTACTTGATATAAAATGCATTATTTTGAATTCACCACTTATATCAAGAATGAACTCAGTTAAACTTATTGTTAAGGACCAAAATTTTACAAGAAGGCTCATTCCATGAAAAGTAAAGAAAGGCCAAGGGTCTTAACAAAAGAAGACCTAATTTATGAAGTTAAGAATGACCATGAAGGCCCAAAGTCCCAAAAAGAAGGAAAAAAGAAAGAAATAATAATAATAATAAAGAAAAAAGAAGAGGATCTCGGTCAGGTCAAAGGACATGCATCAAGGATCCCAGTCAAAGGACATGCAACAAGAAGAGCAGCAAGGCCCTAGGACCTTGATATGTCTTTTTGAAGCCTTGAGAAGAGGACCTTGGCTAACACATGGGAAAATCAAGATGTATGCAAAAAGCCATTAAAAATCCAGCAAAAAACTAGGTATTATCTTTGTAACCCATGGTCCAAGCCCGTAGGATCCCAAGTGGATAGTAAGGGAGAAATGGTTTGCTCGGTAGGGGTGTAATTTCTAGTGAAAGGAGGATCCCGAGGGTTTCCCTTGGTTTATATATTTGCTTGGAATGCACGAACCAATGGAAAACTCAGTTCCCCCATGTGCATGACACCTCCCTATAATTTCCTCTCAATTGTCATTTTCAACTAAAGCTGTCATCAAGTATATTGAGCAGCCCACCCACTGTTTTGACTTTCCAAGAAGGAATCTTTCATTTATAGCTAAAGCCAAATGCCCCTTTTGAGTTATAATTGCCAAATAAGCTAAACCTTTGCCCAATGCACCTTTTCATATTCTAGAGGACATTGTTTTACCCAGCAAATCTAAGACGTCCTTGCCTGGGGTACCAGACCATGTCCACTATAAAAAAAAAACACTAAGGCATAGCAGCAGGGGGGGAGAAAAATAGGGATCTAAGGGGAGAGTTCAGAGGTTCAAAAGATATATTCTTAGAGCTTTAAGAGCCTAGCAAGGGAGAGAAGAGAGCCAAGGGGGAGGAATTTGTCCCATATCCTTGAGATCATTCAAAATACCACTTAGCCTCTAAAGAAATATATGCCAAAACATGCACACATCAGATATCACTCTCTCCCACAAAAATCTTCCTCACCTAATCATCTTGGAAGGCAATGCCCAAGCAAAGCCACTTGGACTTGAGTTCCAAATCTTACAAATTTTGTGCAAAAGTACTAAGTCTATGAGAATTGGGGCTAGGATCCTCGTGGCTGACTAATTCTCATGAAATTCATTTACATATATGTATATGTATTAAAATGCATATCATAATCTAAGAAACTAACAATTATTTGAAGATATATGTATTGTATAGTGTGTTCTTATGCAAGACCTATAGAGGTAAAGGGAAATGACAAAACTTCATTGCATAATAAGCATGAAGAAAGATCATATAGTTCAAAGAATCAGCATTCTGAGATTACAGGCCTAGTACGTCTGGGGTACCACAACAGTACGTCCGAGGTACCACGACAGTACACCCGAGGTACCACGACAGTACGCCCAGGATACCAAGTGAAGAAAATCTTTTAAATGTTTACACAATAAAAGATAAACCTTAAATATCCTATTTCAATTTCTTTCTCATTATGAATAATTATTTTACTTGTTTCGTAAGAGTAAAAGGTCATTTTATGACGCTAAAACACTTATAATGGTATTTTATTACTTAGGAGGAATCGTATTTTTGCCTTGAGGAGCTTTATGTGACTTGCGCACAACTTGGTTCGTAATCAGCCTCCATTTAGCTGTAGTGAACCAAGTCCATTCCACCAAATAACAAGTAAAGGGTCCGGGATCCTTGTTTCTACTTGGGCCTGGGTACAGTCCAAAAAAGGACTCACACACTTATTAATACTTATTCAATAATTTTAATATTATACAAATCCTAACATTATTATCTAAAACAAAATAACACAAAGATAAGTAAAACAAATACACAAGTTTTATTTCTACACAATATCAACATCCCAAAACATAAAATGAAATTACAAATGACTTATTGGATAATTCATTTGATAAAGAATAAAAACATATAAGAAATTTACAATCTTGAAAATTAATTTTATAGTCTAATATCAATTGTGGTTGACACTCTATTTCAATTTGAGATATACATTAAAGTTTGATTGCTTACTTATTTATACGAGGTCTTTTTTATAAATATCATATCATTGTTAAGTAACACATACTCTAGGAAATATCATAATTTATTTTGAAAAACCGTTTATTTTGGACATAAATTGTTAAAAAATAGGTCTAACCTTTCATAATTTATGCTAATTTGATACTTTGGCTTCACTATTTTCATATTTATGAATGTTTTTCACACATGTCTATAGTTTTAAATCTATGTTTTTAACTCTAGGGATTATCTTGGCATGTACTTTACTATTTGATATTTAAAAATCTTTACTCATTACAGAATGCTCAACTACATGCATTTATCTTTCAATTAATTTGCATGCAGTTATGTAAATGTATCAATTGTTTCCTTAAAGCTCACAATAAACAATTAAACCAATATTATCTTAATTTTACAATTTTTTTACCCCTAAAAAAAAAAGTTTTAAAAAAATTGTTCAGGTTGGGTCGAGTCATGGGTCGAGTTGGGTTGACCTGCAAAAAACATGTGTCGGGTCACCGGTTAACTCGTTTTTGCTTCGAGTAAAAAAAAAGGGGCCGGATCAAGTATTTTTCGGGTCGGGTCAGAAAATTTTAACCCGTTTTGCCATGTCTAATCCCAAGGTCCAAAGGACATTTGCAAGAATATCAAGATATTGTGAGTAGAATGATATACATTCTCCACACGTTACTGTAAAAGAATCAGTGACATACTCAACTTGGTTGCGATTGCCACCTGAGATTGATCCAGAAACAAAAGTAGTATGACATCCTCCATTTCCTCTCCATAATTATCAATAGTACTATCGTAAAGAATTTCAAACAATTTCTGAAGGGACTCAAAAAACTTGGTAAATTGTCAACATAACTAAACTAAGCCTTCTACCAACTATATGGACTCGCTACACCAATCTATAGCAATCTATATATATATATATATATATCCAAAAGCTGGAACATAACATTTATTGTTGCTACACTCCAGTTAAGCTACATCGGCGTCTATGTCATTATCCTCTTTTCTTTCCAATTTTCCTATAGTTTTTTTTTAACATTCACTTATTTTTTTAATATTTACACTTACTATAACCTTTCTCCCTTCCTTACCTTTTCATCCCCCTACTAACCTCCACTTTAGTATCACTATTTATCTTTCCCTTCATCTCTTTTATTTTGTATCTTCTTATTCACACATTTTTACTATAAATTTGTCATCTTCTCTTCCATTCTTTGCATAGTTTTCCCCCACAAAAAGGTTATTTCTCTCTCTCTCTCTCTCTCTCTCTCTCAAATTTTTGATAGATTTTTTTTATTTTTCTTGCATCTCTGTTTTAGGTTGATAAATTTTTGTGTTTTTTAGAACTCTAATTTGGGTTGATGGGATTTACTTTTGTGTTTTAAGTTTTTTTTTTCTTTGATTGTTAAATTTTATCCTATTGCATTATGAAGAATTAAAGATAGTATATAAAAAATAATATTATTCTATTACATAGCATGATTTGGATAATTTATTGTTTATTGTTATATCTTTTATTTTTACTTTTTTTTTTCTTCTCATCTTATTTTATTCAACATTGAAATAAGATGAGATGCTCCATATTATTAAATTATTTATATTTTCTCATCTTTTATTAAAAAAAATTAAAAATATAATATTTTACACTTTCTCCAATTTTTCTCATTCTCTTTACCTTTTCATCTCCCCAAACCCTCTACTTTAATATCACTCTTCCTCTTTCCCTTTATCTTCCTTTATTTTATTTCTTCTTATTATCATCCTCTTAGCATAAATTTGTCATTCACTCTTTCATTTTATTCATAATTTTCCCTCACAAAAAAGGTTATTTCTCTGTTTTAGGTTGATAAATTTTTGTGATCTTTAGAACTTTATTTTAGATTGATGCAATTTATTTTTGTTGTTTAAGTTTTTTTTTTTTTTTGTTAAATGTTATCATATTGCATTATAAATAATTAAGGATAGTTTATAAAAAAATATTATTATTATATTACATAGCATGCTTTTGATAATTTGATGTTTATTGTTATATCTTTTATTTTTACTTTTTTTCCTTCTCATATTATTTTATTCAACATTTAAATTTAGCTACATCCCCCATATCATTAAATTATTTATATTTCCTCACTTTTTTATATTAAAAAAGTAAATATGTAAGATCACAAGTTGCAGCCCAAACCCAAAAGAGATGGGTTATAAGTCTAATAAGTCCAATACAATAAATTTGTAAGAGAGTGGGTAAAAGAACTGGACTTTTAATGGGTTTTCTAACGGTTAATTGATGTTTCGAGCTTGTCCGAGGAGAAAAAGACAAATAATTCAAGATGGGATACAAGTCCGAAGGGCAAGATTTTAGATGAACTTGCTATTCCTGAAAGTTAGCTCTTCACTGTGCTACAGTAATTCTCTTTTAATATCTCTCTACCAGTATTTTTCCGATCCCCCTCTTATGGAGGGTCTCCCCCATTATATAGTCCTCACCAATTCATTCCCATCGTCCACTTATTTATCATCCAACCCTGCACTCAAGTATCTGTCCTACTGAACAGCTTTTCTAGTTTTCTGTGGGCGATAGTGGTTGAAAATACTGTTCAGAGGTCTTCTCCACATTAATGCAGTCAGAAAAGCTGTTGTAGTGCATTTAATGCGATGGTAGCAGCTTTTCCCCAAGATATTTCCGTGTTCTTATCCCTTCTTTACACCTCTGAAGTCTATCTTCATTGTTGGAATGTCCTTGAAGCTTACCCAAGTCAAGCAAAAGCTCACCTGACTGACATTCGTCAGGTCCAAGGAGGATAACCCTCTCGGACCAGTGTCTTCGAACATTTCCCTGCACGGCTACCCCCTATGGGGCCTTTCCAAACATTTACTCCTCCTCGGACGTATTCTTGTTAGTAAATGGGGCTTAAGGCCCAATATAAGAGTTCAAGCTGTTGCCCCCCACAAAATATATAATATTTTACTTAAATTCAATAAATAAAATTGTCCTCATAAAGTGGGGTCATGCTAGGGAAACACTCATTCTTACACCCAATACATTAAAAGAAAAATGGAATACAAAACAAATGTCAATTTAGAAACACTTAATTAAAAAAAAAAAATAATGAGGATATCAAACCAAATATAACATAAAGAAACTAATAATGCATATTTAAAGCCATAGAATCATCATCAAATTTTGGAAAACGATAGGTTGCCAATGGGGAGAGAGAGAGAGAGAGAGTAAAGAAAAAAAAAACAATACAAAGTAATAAAGAGTAGATAAAAAAAAAAAAAATCAAACGTCATGTCGTCAGTAGTAGACGTTAATTGGAAAACAAAAAGGCTATAAAAAGTAAAAAATAAAATAGAGATGTCCATACAGAGAATATTAAAAACTTTACAGTGTAGTAAAATAAACCGTTACATTCACTTAAAAATTTAAATCAATAATCAACAATTAAATAAAATCATAGTACTAAATTTAAACTTAAAATTAACCAAACTTTTATCATGGAAACCATATTTCCAATCATAACTAAAAAAGCGATGTTCTCCAGTAATAATAGAAATTGCATAAGAAATAAAATTAGAAAATTTTAAAATCTTTTTTTTTTTTTTTTTTACATTTCATTTAACCTTTTATATATATATATATATATATATATATATATATATATATATATAATTTTCATTCATTGTTACTTTTTGAAAATCTAATGAACGATGCTACCTCTCATTTAACGTCTTTGTTATGCAAATCATCAGTTAGTAAATATATGATAATGGCGTAGTAGTCTATGGTATTAAAAAATTATGATATTAATTAGCAATTATCATTATGGAGTAGTAGTCTATGGTGTTACACATCTAAATAAGTGGAATATATAGAGTTTACTTAAAGATATATGTAAAGATTCACATTATATATACATACACGTGTGTGTGTGTAAGGGTGTTTTCAAAAAATTTATATGTAAGGTTCTAAAAAATATATTTAATGAGATCACCCAAAAAAAATTATCACACACAACGCACGGGTTTGCGACTAGTTTAAGCTAAATTCAAAATTTGTATTGAAGATAAGGATGGGGAGAATTCATTGTCATTCTTTGGTTCTACTGGAGTGAATCATCAAATATTTGGTCAGTCATGACAGGAACTTGATGAATTGAGACATGTTTCCAATAAACGTATTTATGCATATGCACATATGTATGGCAGAAATATAAATATTTGACACTTCTAATATAGTACTTGCAATATAGATACCATGGCATGTCATAGAGAACGATTACTTTTAGAACTACTATATCCCCCAACCTCAAAAACAATGTGAATCTGAATATTACATTTCAAACAATGGCATTCCACACTACATTCTCACTGAAAAAATCTATCGACCAATTTGTATCCTTATATCTGACCACTTAGTCAAACACCAAAATTGGAAGAATCTTGAATTGAATCACTGCATGTGGCTCGCCTGTGATAACTTGTTCGGATTTGCATGAACTAGCAGACCAATCACCAAGGGGGATGCTCCCTCCAGCATGAGCAAACCTTTCGGAACTGATTAGGAATGGGAGCCACTACCCCAGCCCCAATCCATCCAGGTTCTATGCACCTTCTTATTTGACTAAATCATCTGTAATCTCTTTTGGTGCAAACTTTCTATTATTCAGCACTTTATGATCTTATACAAGTACAGAAATAACCTTTCTTGGGCCATGCAAAGGCATCATTTGCTTCATATATGGATTTCAGATGGAGGCTTGGAATCCCGTTAGAGGCCAACATTTGAATTGACACGTTCGCCTATATGGAGGCATTATATTGATATGATGTATTGCTTGCTCGAATATTAGCGGAAATAATCCTTATGCTGGATCATGCAATGATTAGAGACCAACTTCTTTTAAACAGCATCCCTTTCTCATGTTAATCTTCACCTTGAAATGGATACTTTCTATCTCAAAAGTGAATGCAGAGGATTATGATCCAGTTAAAGTGTGGTGGCATTTGTTTGTATTTTTTCCCTTGTATTACTTGCTCAGTCAAAAAATAATAATATGAATTTCAAATTAATTCACAATTAGGATTAATTTCCATTGAGTACAGAGGGTTTGCCTATTCCAAATAGAGAATCTCCATGACAATGAGTATTATGATTTATGGTGATGGTTCAACATAATATGAACATGATAGATGTGAAAATATATTTTCTTGAAAATAACTCATAATAACAATTGTAACATCCAAACGTGTGGAATAAGAATACATCTTGACAACATTTACCTCCTTTGGAAGTTCAGTTTCCCAATACAGTATGCAAAAAGAGAGGCAAAGACAATGGGGAAGATAATAAGAACAACAGCAACAACACCTAAAAGATTGTGATGAAACCCAAAGTAGTCCTCTAGGAAAGCAGAAACTGTTGTTGTCTCTCCAAATGCAGATATTTCTTTGTCTATATCTCCATATTGCGAAGTCAGCATACCATTCAGTGCCCAAGATGTGGGACATAAATAATACAACCAAAGCCACCACTTTGGAATATGCTGCAACAACGGAGGAACAACATTTTTGAGTTACTTTTGATGCTTGACACATTCAAACCTCACCATCCACATGCAAGTTTAATTTGACACACGTTTACATTATTTTTATTGTGAGTGTATATACAACAATAAAATTCCACTTCAAGAAAATATAAAAAAGCGAGTATTGACATACTTAGTTGATATCAAACGTAAAGACTTAAAGATTTTGGGTTGATGAGTATTTTGGGTTGATTAGTCATAACTTACAGGTCTTGGTACAATGAACCCAGAGAACAAATTCAGCATTGTGTAGGAAGATGAAGCCACAATGGAAGCCACCTGAACATTTGGTGTCAATGAGACCAGAAGCATTCCTAGGTAATTGAAGTATAGCAGCGTACAGAACATGCTGTAGAATGACCAGAATATCTTATAGGCTGACCAGTATAAACCAATCATAGGGTATGTGATGATCACGTAGAGAACTGCTTGAGTGAACAAGTAGGGAACCTCAATTAACACCTAAAAAAAATCAATCCAAGTTACTTGAATTAAAATATTGCTAGGTACATCAAAATATTCAGAATTTAAAAAGGGAGATTATAAGCTGTTGAATTAGTTTCATCCATTCTCTAAATTTCTAACAATTTATGAAATATCTTCATTAAATCCATTTTTAAAGGTTTGAGACCCATTCTCTGCTTAACTTTAACATTCCAATATACTAAAAAAAAATAAAAAATAAAAACTTAATTGTACTTTATCAAGAATTTAGTTTAATTAATTTTCATGAGAGCTTTGAACCTGTGCCAATGAATAGGCCCATGAAGAGTACATTCCTGCAAATCTTTCTCTGTACAAAACAGTCCGCTCTGTTGCAACGATAGGTAGAACCGTTGAGCAATTGTTTATGCCAAAGAAAATAACTGCAGTGAACATTGAACCAAGGACATTGAAGATGTCCTGCTGGGTGTTTCTACCAAAAAGAGAAACAAAGTGTCAAGTTAGTTATTTCACAATGATTTCCTACTTCAGCTTCATATCATAGCAATGTAGAGCATAAATTTATATATGAAAAACAAAAAAGTTTGAGAATCATACTCCTCATCATCATCCAGGAAAAAGTCAATAGTATGATAAAGGTTGTAAAATATTCATAAGAATTATGTAATGCATCAATGAAGTAACTTAGATTATAGCTTGCAATGAGCAAGGGCTGTTAAAGGAGTGGGAAGCAGATTTAGTTTCTGAGTGGACTTGGATCAATTTTCTATTGTTCAAATGGTGTATGAAAACATAAATGCAATTGTCCCAACTAACATTTTCTCTCCTTTCTTCCAGAACAGTATTCCAAACAGAAGAGATGAGGCAGACAGCAAAATAAAGCGCATCAAATTGTATGAAGGACTTCGCCAATAGGACAAGTGCTGCTTCCATAAGCACGCTTTGAACTGCTCCCAACCAGTTTGTGGAAAGCGGGTAGGAAAATGCAATTCCCTTGAACCAGTGGATGGTGAACTCAATTGCTTAACCAACTCTTTGTTTTTCCTATAGTCAGAAAAGCAAGATTCATATTAAGACAAGCTCTAAAATTTTTGTATCAAATAAATTTTATGAAAAAATCGTATACATTGTTAAAAAATAAGTAAATAAATATAATTCTTATCTATAGTATAATTCTTGTCTATAGAATCCATTGATCATGATTTATGTTCTTTGCAAAGAATGCAGTATACTCTACATACACAATTGTAGACACATATACATGTAAACATGCTACCCAATAAGGATGCATCAAGAAACTCGGTATGGTAGGTGACAGTGATAAAGACACTTTTATGCAGTGGCTTATAAAATGGTGTACTTACTCATATAAGGTGGACCCCTGATAAATTTGTGCAAAATCTACACCAAGTTCAGCTTCAGAAGATTTTGAAGTAACTTCTAGCATCCATGTTGCTGGATTATAATTGTCTTTAATAGCAGGCACCCCAGGGATACCCTACAGAAAAATTGCCATGGAGAAGAATCCGGACAGATTTTGTCACAGGCATGATATTGTATTTGATTGACAACAATAAAAGATTAACATGAAATATAAAAGTTGCAAAATTAACTGACCTCAAAGTACTCAATAACCTGACTTGAGTACTGCCCTAGTGGGCCAAAATAAATTATGTGGCCTCCATTTTTCATTAGAATCAACTGCAGTATAGTTAGACTTAGACTTAGATATGAATCAATGTTATCATATCACATCCATATTAAATTATTAATAAGGATGATAAAATAAATAAATAAATCAACACGATCGTATTTTCTGAAACAGAAAATAGTTTTTTTTTTTTTTTTGGGTGGGGGGTGGTGGGGGGGGGAAGTAAAACTGAACATATAAATGTAAATTGGTAATGATTAAATAAATATAACTGGATTAAACTTAGAATATTGAATTGTAAGATCCCAATCTTTGAAGATAGTAAAACCTCTTTATAAGAATTTTCAACAAAAGTGTTCAAAGGATGCAAGATCATGCATAACACGTCACTTTGGAAAGAGATGTACACTAACAATGAAGCAGTGAGTTATCTGTCCATGAATAATGCAAGTAGCACACCCGCAAATCTTCAATCTTACTGAACAAGCTTGGATGAGTATATCAACTTGTGTTTGTGCACTCCTCTTATCAAAATGTGAAAATTGCATCAATTGGGAATTAGGTCAAAGTGTCATAAAAAATAAAAAAGGATTAACTCTTCCAAGCTGAGATGAAACTTAAAGAAGATTATAATCTATAAAATATTTGAAGTTGATAATTTCTTTGTTCTTATAATATGAAGATATTTCAAGCAATTATGTAAAACATTTTTTTGACGGTTACAACGAGAGAGGGGGAATTTGAACCCTGAATGTCTCCATTGAAAATATCAAGAGATGCTAACCAGTTGAGCTACAAGACTCTTGGCAAGCAATTATGTAAAACATGGGACATATACAACTGAACCATAAATAATTTATATACAAGTTATACCAAGGGAAGCATGTTATGAAACATATTCAAATTTCCTCACTTCATTGCTTTATGAAACTAGGTTATGAACATTATTTTACCTCATCAAATGCCTCAAAGATATCAATATTTGGTTGGTGGATGGTGCACACAACTGTTCGTCCTGTTTCAACAATATTCTTGACTGCTCTCATAACAATTGCAGCTGCCCTTGCATCTAAACCTGAAGTTGGTTCGTCCATGAATATGATAGAAGGATTGGCCACAAGCTCCACAGCTATAGTCAGCCGTTTACGCTGCTCAGTTGATAAACCACTAACACCTGGAATTCCTACTAAAGAATCCTTGACCCCATCAAGCTCAATAGTTTCAAGTACTTCATTTATGAATTCCTGGGGAAATGGCAAAATGAAATTTCAGTGAAATTCATTTAAATGAACAATTCTGAGACAAAATATTTGATTATGCAGAAAAACAGATACCATACAGCTTTAATATATGAATCAATCTGAGATGAGAGTCGCAGCCAAGCTGAATATACCACTGATTCTTCTACAGTAATTTGTGGAGAATGTAAATCTGTTTGCTCACAGTAACCCGATATCCTAGCAAATGTGTCTTGAACCTTTGGGTGCCCACCAATTCTAACCTCTCCTTCAATGGTACCACTGGTTTTCCTTCCAGAAAGAACATCCATAAGAGTTGTTTTCCCTGCTCCACTGACACCCATCAAAGCTGTCAGAATGCCTGGTCTGAATGCACCTGTAATGTCAGAAAGAAGCTGGAGCTTTTTCTGTGTAAAACCATGCCTTCGCATTTCCTGAGACCAAAATGATGTCAAAATAATTTATTTCAGTTTAGATAACTCTCACTTCTAGTCCTTGTATTTTATAACTAAGGATATGTAGTAAAACTAGCTCTATTATAATTACCAAAGGGGTATCAACATAATACTGCACGTCATGAAATGTTACAGTTAAGGGCTCAAAAGGTAGAATCATCCTTCCTGAAAATTGAGGAACAACAAAATTTCATAGATGTGGAAAAACATATCTTAACTTGACAGAAGATGTAGAATGAATAGACATAACTTACTGATCTAATATTATATAGAATAAAATGGAATAATCAGGACAAAAAGACTTTCTCACCCTTTCTAGGTTCTACAGTAGTTTTAGGAGAAGCACCAGTTGGTGTCTGGTCTCTATTTAAATTGTTGTGGCTGTCTTTTTTTTCTTGAAGTTGAGAGTGCTTTTCATAAGAAATAAGAGCACGAGACTTTCCTGGAGCTGAATGTAAATTGAAGTGAAGGTTAACACACATGCTTGAATATTTTGTTTCTTTTAGTGTCCACGTAAGCAAAGGAGATGCTCTTACACTTTAAGAAAGTTAATGCCAAGGTAAAACCAACATTAAATAGTACTGTGAACCCAGTTAAGGCAGCGATTGATATCCAATAAAAATAACCGTCAAAGTTTAATCCATGACTTTCTAGTACTTGTTGCCCAAGAGTAGTGTTTACAGACAGATTCTGTGAAAAAGAAAAAGGAGCAAAGAATCAGTAGTTGATGGATGAACAGCTTCACATATTTGTAAAGAAAAGTATAATAGGGTTTACTTTTTTGCAAGTTTCCAATTTGAATAGGAAAAGCCTCATTCAAAAAGAATGAGGAAAATGAAAGGGAAAGTCTTTAGAATGCTAAAAAAAAGATACCCTTTTAAGCATTTATTAGTATTTTCCTTTCCTTTACCTTGCTCTTTCAAACATCCGAAGGGATTTTTTAGAGAGAAAATATTTACAGGGAAACTTTCCCAAGAAAAAGGCAGAACTTCAAGGTTTTCATTATTACAATAAAATGAAGCCAAACAAGGAAAACTTCAATTGCCAAAAGTTCTTCCAAGAAGAAATTTCCATGAAATCAAACAAATCCATGTAAACCAAATGAAAATCATAAATTTGAGCCTTGTAACTGTCCTATTGGCCCAACCAAAAAAATTGCATCACTCTTGCATTTTTTTCTTTTTGTCTTGGTTATAGCACAACAATGAAAGTGATTAAATTTCACCTTTTCCCACCGAGGAGAAAGGAATTCATTCACAGTGAGGCCTATCTCCCCATATGACAAAGGAGAAATCCAAAATCCCCACTCCAACCAAGCAGGCATAGAGGCTGCAACCAAAAATATGCTAAGCACAAGCATCCGAATAAATTTCATTGGCTTGAATATGAGAAAAGGTAAGAAAAATCTTACATCTTGGGATAACAAAGCCACCAAATAATAAAACAGCTATTATGGACAGGCTACCAGCTGTCATAGAAGCAACCACAGTTTGGAAGAGTGAGGCAATAAATCGGAACATGGATATTGACATTAGATGCACAGTCAAGAGTAGAAGGAACTGGCGGAAGAACCTAAGAAACACAGATAAACAGATGTAAAAATTGAGATAATTATTAATAATAAAAAAGTATACTAAAGAGTATCTAATAAGAAGAAACAGCAGCACTCACCATCTACATCTTGTTCTCAACCAGAAACATATTTAATTTTCAATGTACAACCTAGGAGAAAGCAAAAGCCACCACAGAATGTTGTCTAGGTATAAGATCTCATACATCAATATTAACAAGCATATAGTAGCATTCCAAGTAATACAAATATATTATTCATAATTATCTAAGTTTCTTAAAAACTTCTAGTAGCTTTACCAAACCTACAAGCATGGAAGTAATCATATAAAGTTTTGCCCTCAATTTAACAGTATATTGCTCAAGATTTCATCTCAGACAAAATGGAACATTTCTTTCTTTTTTGATAGATGAACCTTTCATCTAGATCTCACCTTCCAACCTCGGGGCTATACCCAATGACATAGTATGTAAGAGCTGTCCAGACAAAAGCTTCCAAGAATGATAACGGAACTTTTAGGATGGCAGAAGGAATTGCATAAGCCCAAGCAGGATAAAAGAACAAATCTTTTTGTTTGTAGAAAACTGCAAGTCTTGAGACAGTCATGGGAAGTTCTGGAAATCCATCGACAAGAAGAATGAGGAGCGCATAGAATAATGACCCCATATAATAATTTGCGTGGATCGTGTCAACGGCCATTTCAGTTCGAAGGAAAACAGTCATTGCTATTGAAGCAATGATGACTAACTGCAGGTAGAAGAATACCAAAAGAAAAAAAAAAAAAAAAAAAGAATAAGAGGGTCAGAGTGGAAGCTAAATAAAATTGACAGAGAAACATTCCAACAAAAAGAGCTACCTGCGTTGATTTGAATACATAAATAAAAGAATTCCTTCTCATGAGAAGAAATTCCCTCCTTGTACAAGCTTTAAAAAGTCCCCATTTAGTTAATGAGTATGGTCTAGAGGATAGAGCGTTCTTGTGGCTGTGAGACTTATCAAATGGCTTAGAGAGCTCCTCATCTAACTTGTGGCCGAGATGGGAATCTTTGAATATTTTAGCAAACTGATCAACAGAAACATAACTGTAGGGTTGATCTGTTTTGTGCCAATACTGTGCTTGATCTTTACTAGAGATAACCTGAAGCAAAAAAATATAGAAACCAGTTACGATTGTATGACGAGAAATAGTTGGATATGCAAATATGAACGACAAATCTACCTCCTGAAGGAAGTCAGCAGCACCTTTCCTGTCTGGACACTTAAACCCACAGTCCTCAAAGAATTGGAGAACACAAGTGCGTGGACCATGATACACAATCTTCCCTTCTGCCATCAAGATAATGTCATCAAAGAGATCAAAGGTCTCCGGTGCAGGCTGAAGAAGTGAAATCAATGCAGTGGCATCAATGATATGCGCCAAATGCTGAAGGCAAGAAACAATCTGGAAAGTGGTGGAACTGTCTAAGCCATTTGATATTTCATCCATAAATAGGGCTTTTGTTGGTCCCACAATCATCTCACCTAGATAATGCAAAATATATCAACAATTATATTGATTCAATCCCTTGAAATTTAAAAGCACGACTTATTCAGGAATAGAATATTACAAATAACATTAGTTTAAGCCTATGCTACAAAGATTCATCATCTACAAACTTTGCATAATCTCCACACTACCTATGGTCAACCTTTTCTTTTGACCACCAGATATGCCTCTTCTTACATGATCTCCAACCAAAGTGTCTGCGCAGATATCGATACCAAGGATCTGTAAGACACATTAATACGGAAAAAAAAAAGGATTGAGAGCAGTTCACCAAAAAAGAGATGAAGACATGATATTGAGCTCTGCACAAGCAACCTAGAAAAATATACCTTTAGGATGTAGTCTGTCTGAAGGGAAGTCTTCAATCCCTTAACTGATATTGCCTGAACCATTGGAATAGAGAACATTGCATTAAGCATTTTAAGGATATAAAAATAAATAAATTACATGCTGTATGAATGCCAAATTGATTAGCTTACTTAAATAAACTTCTTATTGTATAAATGTTTTCTGTAATGATGATCTAACTGAGTCCAACCTTTTTTAGAGCTGAATAGCAAAAATGGATTTATGTAGCCAACCCCTAGGAATCAGGATCTAAGGCTGTCTTTGAGGACAATAGAGAGGAAACAAAACTTTTAACTTATGGTTTCCCTCTTAAGCATTTGAAATATTTACTTTAATTTACTTTCCTTTCATTCTTTCAAGGAAAAAAATGAAGCAACAGGATAAACTGTACTCTTACATATGAAAGAAACAAACTTGTTCAACCACATCAATGTCCAATAAGTTATTTCTGCTTAATATTTTGGCTTTGCTGAAGTTGTGAAAGCATGGTGAGAAGCTATGTACACATGATGAGGAAGTTTTATGTATGCTATATGGTACCTTCATGTAAGCATCTACATCAGGATCTGGGATAATCTCTTCCTGCTTCTCCCTTTGTGTGACTTCCTTGATAATGTCTTTCATGCATAAATAAAAACTACTCATCAATATCAATTTGAAACCTGCTTGATAAAAATCTTGCATTAAAATCACTATTTTTGCTCTGCCAAGGAGTTCTTACCAACTCGGCTTCCTACACCCTGACAGCATGCAGAGAAATCAAGTGTTTCCCTTACAGTCATCTCTGGAATATGCAGGTCATGTTGGCTTACGTATGCCGCCGTTTTCTGAGGAACAAATTCTTCCAGCAAATAGCCATTGTAAGATATTTCCCCACTAACCTGACCAAAGAAAAACCATGAAAAAAGTCAAAATAAAATTTAAAGGCACACAGATCTGAGATAATGCTATAAGTGTTAATACTGATGTAGATAGAAAGAACAGAAAGAGTTTCAAATGGCCCAATAATGACATTTTATTTTGTTTACACGTAGGTTGTTAAGAATGCATTAGTTCAAGAAGAATTTAAAGATGCAATTCGTATTGCATACTGATCAAGTGAAAACAAGTATAAATTAACTGAATAGTCTAGTGCATATAATCATGGTGTTATAGGATCTGATGTAAACACCAATTATTTGAACGCAATTTCCTTCGACATTACAGGATGAATTATTATGAGATAGCTTGAATGAGTCTTTAAAATTTCAAAAGCTATTTTATTGAGCTCCAATTCTCTAAAGAAAGCCAATGTATTGTTTTTCTAGGACCTTGCAAAGGTCTCAAAAAGATTTAAAGACTGAACCTTTAGAGAATGACTTAGCTTTCCTGACAGAGCCAACAATAGTGTAGTTTTGCCACATCCTGGAGGGCCAAGCAATAAAGTCATCCTGCAGCAAAGACAAGCCAAAGTTAGTCAACTTTCACCTTTCTTAAACTTCTATTCTTTCCTTCTTAAGGATCACCAAAAAAGTGATAGTATGAAACTCTTCCATTTTTCACTCCATAGGAATTTTTTAGAAGGTATGTGAACGATTGGAGGATGATATCAGTCAGTGATGAGGAATATAAGAAATCAGCTGATCTCTCTAAGGACAGATAGTAAAATGTGTGATACATGCAATAGGTACAACTGACTAATTCTGCAATCAGTAGCTTTGTACTGAGGTCTCGAGAACGTGGGTCAATTACAATCTCAAAAAGTGAAAGCATCCCTCCAGATGGTGATTTCCATTAACTTTGGAAATTTATATAATAAAATCTATAAATAGACCAAAAATCATTGGCTACAATAATCAGCATGCATAAGCCAGAGATATCATATGAACTAAACTGCAGAAGTGCCTATATGTTTCTTTTCATTGAGAGTAGAACTCATGGTTTTTTTCATCACCTTTTTGTGTGTATTATCAGCCTACCAAATTGGACAAAATCTAATTCGAAAGGATATTTGACCAAAACTAAATCATGTCATGTTTAAATCTGAAGGAGTCATATATATCCATATTTTCAAACTTATTGCAACAGACAGAGCTTTAGAAACATAGTCTTTTGTAACTGAAATTTAAAAAGTCTATTTCATCAACAAAAAGAAATATGTACTCATGGAAGTTTGAATATCCCCTTCATCGTCCCCTTGGGGCCAATAGTTACTTCTCAAAAAGAAAAAAGAAATATGAATTCATGGACAATATCCTTCTATTTAGTGCTAAATTTTGCTAAATACCTTCCAGGCTTAATAATGCCACTGACATCTTTGATGATGCTTATCTTGGCTTGTTGAGTTTTTGAACCTGGAAGCTTGGCAAGGCCCTGCCACAAACAGAAAGCTCCAATGCCTTAAAAATTTATAAATAAAAGACTCTAGTGGACAATTTGTTTTGAGCTCTTAAAGTCAAGCAGTACAGGTCCATTTCCATGCTTATCCAAAAGATGAATCAGTGAATATGACAAATACAAAATGGCCATCAAGCATTGAGGTACTCACAATATAAGACGAAAGATCATTTTGCAAGGAAGTACCTAATGTAATGACTACCACAGGATATAATATGCATGTCAAATATTTGTTTTTGCTCTCACGTCTCCATTTGGGAATCCAGAGGGTCAGCGACTAAATTAAATAGTAAATATGGAAGTCACTCCTACAAGTCAAGGTACTTACTGAAATCGTGCTTTTTAGGGTGTTCAATAGAGTGGGGAGTGGCTTGCCATGAACTACCTCACACTCTGCATCTACGCAGAGATTCTCATATCTCACTTCAACAGTAGGCAATTTTACTCCAACTCTGTAAATAAATAATTAACCATAAACAATGAATTATCAGACTATCATAGATGCAGCATTAAATTTAAGCTCATCAAGACAAGGAGATTTTATTCCACTCTAGAGACAACTTTTCTGGAAACAATCAGACATCGAATAAGAAGCAAACTTAACCACATATTTTAGAATATATTATGCACAACAAAATAGATGTACATGGTATGCACATTCATATTAATTTACAAACATGTGTATGTTTGTGCAATATATATTAATAGATACATGAATATCATGTGAAAAAAATGTTACTTGTCAATTCTCCTTCTAAGCTTTTGCAATAACCGGAGGTTATCATTTTCGATGTGTTTGATAAGCTTCTCTATGAAAATATGCCTTTCTTGAGCTCCAAGTTTGGTAACATCAACCATGTGTTTCCCTTTAGCATCTTCATCTGCACCTGTGCCACCATAAACATCAAACAAAGCTGAAGTAATTCTCTCAAAAGTGGGTAGTCTCTGAATTGAAGCCCATTGTAACTCATATTCATCATTGTCATCAATATCATGTTCAGACTTTACAGCAGAACTGCTCCCAAAACTTAAGGCATGGCTTCTAAATGAAGACCTTATACTTCTTCCAATCTCTGCTAACTCAACTTGCAGAGCCTCTATCTCACCTGGTCCTCCCAGCTGAGCCATTATTGGATAAGCTGAAAAGCTTCAAAGTCATACATATATAACGAGAAAGATGAGAGAGAAACACATAATGCAAAGTGCAAAGTAATGCATTATCTTAGGAAGTTGATTGCTGTTGAACAGGCCATATATAGACATGACTAATATTTGTAAGGAAAAAAGCATCATTTGATTTACACCTTTTCCTCCTAATACATTAATTAAATATCAAATAACTTTTCAGATATGATCAAGATTCACAAGGAAAAGGAAAGAATAGAACAAAACATAGACAAAACGGTATATCCATGTACAAAACAGCATGCTTCATTTAGTTACTGCTAGACCATTAAATCTTTGTATATGGAGGAATTGATTCCATTGACTTCTTCCAACCAAAGTATGATAAGCACATCTTTGACCCGGACCAAGGTTTTCATGTTCATGGACTATTTGAATAATATTAGGTTCAGCGCCATGAACCATGTCTAATTACTTTTTAAAATGTAGACAACAATCATGCATGCAAACTTCCATAGAATTCAACAGTTCTATGGCAGAAATCTGGAAAGATCACGCACAAGCATGTCACATTTATTTTTTAAAAGTGTTTTAAATAATTCCAATCCACATCTGACTCCAATGTGTTGATCCCCATGCCTCTTGAAAAAGTGGGCCCCATACAAGTATTAACAACAAAGCTATAAATAAGAGTGTGACTAGAATCTACATCTGACTTGGGTTGTTGTAACTGAGCTCTCAAAGAAAGACAGTCAAGGAATTAGAACATTATCAGCATCCTGTTTATACACTCAACAGAAATGCAATTTGACCTTTGGAAAGCTGAAGATAGGGATTATGTTGCTTAATTAATGGAAGGGCATGGACGGCACAGGATAAAGAAATTTTTTTAATGCTAGATAGGCCATTGGGGGCAATATGACAAACAGTTAACACACAAACACAATATAACTCATCAAAGACATCATAACCTTATTGATCTCGTGTTGTGCTTAACCTTAGTTGGCAACATTTTATTCTTTTGAGTGAGGCCCAATATTGGCAATATGCAGAACATATTATCCTATGCATTAAATTTGTGATTGATTTTCAACAACATACTGTGTCTATAACATGCAATATATTTCACTTTTTTTTTTTTAGTTAGGATAGTGTTTCAAACTTATGGCATCCGCTCTATGATGGTTGTCATTTATCATCAAACCGAGATACCAATTGATTTTTAGTATAGGATGGAATTGAACTCAAATCTCTTATTCGGTGACGAGATTTTACAACCCACTATATTTCTCATTTTAAATCCATATAAAATGAGAATGAATGTCGGCAATAATATTTATTACCAACAAATACTAAGTGTTATCTTATACATTAAACTTTGTATGTGAGGATGGTGTCACATTATGATAAAAATATATAGCGTGCAAGTGCAAAACCGTTTTGCCATTACTTGTATCTTAATAAAAATTACGTGAAATAATACCGTCCAAGTGCAAATCCTTCTGCCATTACCTTGATATTAATAAATAACATAAAAAGGTTTTTTTTTACTTCAAACGGCTTACACATTCACTCTTTTTTATTTTTATGGGATAAAATAGAATGATATAACAATATAGTACGTTGAAAATCCATAATAAATCCCAAAAAATTAGAATAAATCTTGGTATTATTGTTTTTTGTATTTATATGAAGGGAGAGAAGTGACCCGAATATATATATATATATATATATATAGTGGGTCTTTGCTCAATTCTCTTATTAATAATAAAAAATTTTGAAGAAAGAGTGTAGTGGGTCTTTGCTCAATTCTCTTATTAATAAATAACTCAACTCTCTTCTTTCTTTCTTTTTTTTTTCTTTTTTTTGAGAAAAACTCAACTCTCTTCTTAACTTACTCAATTTCAAATATAATGTCTACTAGCCCAGAAGACACATAAATAATTACAAGCAAATCTCAACATCACTTTCACAACAAATTTTAAGTGGTATATTATTATTAATTGTTATTGGTGAGCAAAAGATTAATTCCAGTGATGGGAGCAATTTTAAGATTTGTTATATAAATAATGTGAACGGAGAAATTTTTTTTTTTTTTTTTTGGGTCTGCATGCTTGTTGTGTCTAAGCAAATCAATTAGACACAAAAACCGAGCATAAGTTCTTTCTTATATTTGGAAAATCTTGCATACTAGATCTTTTTCTTTTCTTTTTTTGTATAAATAAGTTAACAAATTGGGATTAAGTGTAGTTGTTATTGAATAAAATAAGACGAGATCTGAATCTATATTTTTTATGCAAAGACAAAATTTTACCAGTTCATCTATCTGAAAAACTTTGCATCATAGTAAAAAAAAAAAATCAAATGGAACTTACCCACATCCGCCAACAAGCAAATACCAAACGAAGATGCATTGATAGGACACAAGAAAGCCGTGTACATCAACTATAACACAATAAGAATAATTTCCATTTTAGGAGGCAGAACAAAGGAAACAACCACAAATTTGGCATTTTAGATGAAAAAAAAAAAGAGTTGAAATTTCAAAACAATTAAAGAATCACCTCAAGTTTGCAAAGAGGAACTAATCATGTCTATTAACACATCAACTATGTACAAAAGGTACCAAGATTATTCCCCATCAAATATCAGGGATGTTTAAAGGGTTATACAGTACTTCGGAAAGACTTGCAGACACACAGCAATTGTTGTTATCCATCTGAAGCTGATCAATCAGTAACCTGCTGGTAGTGCCCGGTGCCTCATCATAAGAACAATTCAGCTAGACCCACAAAGAGGTAGAAGATAAAAAACAAGCAGTTGTGTTAAAGTTTTCAACCGATGTCAACCATAGAGTCAATTTCAACGGCATCATCACTTTTATGAACATCTGCCATCATCTTCTGCTCCAAATCATAGATCTTGTCATTCATACCTTCCTTTCTATATGCCTCGACCATGATAGAGTATGTTGTGGAATTTGGTTGACATTGCTTATCTTTCATCCGCGTAAAAACTCTCTCCATTTCCATCAAATCATTTGCCTTTGCGCAAGCTGATATAACCGCATTATAAAAAGAGGCATTCTCAGGTATCTCAAACTTCCCAGCTAACTGTGCACTGCTAATCACCTTATTGAAGAGACCTGCATTAGCATATCCATTAATAAGACAGCAGAAAGTCTTGGTGTCTGCTTTCATACCCTCAGCACGCATCTGATCAAATGTGTACTCCATGTGCTTTGCATCTCCAGCATCTGCAAAAGCCTCGATCACATTGTTGTAAGTAGATGTTGTCCATGGAAATTGAAGCTTCCTCATGTATTCCATCACAGATGACATTTTGTCATACATTCGTTTTTTCCCATAAGCACCAATCAGGATATTAAAAGTGCGTGTTTCTGGCTCAATCCCAAAATTGCGAAATTTCTCATACCATTTTTCCATCATATCAAGCTGACCCTTGTTACCAAACACACTAAGGATAGTGTTCATTGTCCAGACATCAGGTTTACATGTTCTGCTCTCCAGCATCCCTGATAGCACCTTTTCCATCTGGTCAAATTTCCCTGCCTTACCATAACCATTTAACACAATGTTCTGTGTGACTGTGTTTGGAGTTATTAACCTTTCAGCCATTTCTTCATACAAGGACTCAACTAGTTCAAATTGACAAGCATCCACACAAGGTTTTATCAAGGTACTGTAAGTAAAAACATCAGGTTGACAATGGGGGAGCGTCTTCATTTGATTAAGAATTAAGAATGCCTCGTCAATTTGATTTTTCCGACAATACGCCGCAAGTAAAGCTGTGTAAAGTTCAGAAGTAGGTTCCAATCCTTCTTCAACCATTTCGTCAAAAAGTTGTCTTGCACGATGGGGTTCACCAGATTTTCCAAGCAAAACAAGAAGCTTCATGTAAGTCCCTTCTTTAGGTTGATAAAAGGGTTGTTCTCTGAGCATCTCAAAAACCTGAACAGTCAAAGCAAACACTGCTGCACATAAGAGCTAAAACAACCAGATTTTGATTTGAACCTACTGATAGGACATAGTTTTACAACTTATACTTATAAGATAGTAAAATTCAAAATGTGGGAATGCTTCTTTATAGTTTATACACAAGAGGTGGAAGAACAAAAGTCTATGTTCTGGTAAAATTCACATTCCAGCAGAGCCAATATAATAAGCATTTAAAACACTTTTTCACAAGAAAATACTTGCAAGTTTGAAACTTGATAAAAGCTACCCTTTTTTTTTAGCTAAGCAAGTAGAGGCTTAGCTAACTACTTAGTGCTCTTTGGCATTGCCGTCAAAAGTAGAGGCTTTGGTGTTTTTAGTGTTTTGCAAATTACAGTAAATAGTATTTTGAAGTTCTGGATTTATAAATAATGAGCGGTGAATTGTAGAGCATTTAACTAAAAGCTCCAAATATCAGCTTTGGCAAAGTTGTTTTTCAGCTTTAAGGACCCCTTTAAAGCTCTTTAACAAAATTGGCAAATGTTTGGCAATTTCTGCTAAAAGAGCTTTAAAGCTCTCAAAGCACTTAACATACCACGAGACACACCCAAAGAGCTTTAGAGCTCTCAAAACTCTTTTCTGGTTGTGCGTAGCCATGTGAACTTAGAGCTCATCAACCAGAAAAGAGATTTAAGAGCCCTAAAAAGATTTTTGGAAGAAAAAAGGGGTCGAGAAAGAGTGGTTAAGTTCCATTAAGCTTTTTTTTAAATCAAAAAATAAAAAATCTACTAGATATAGCAGAAATCCGGATCTTTTCAGATAAAACTTGTTATTGCTTCTAGGGAACCAAGACCTACTTCGAGAGGGAGTCCAGACCTCCATGTTAGACTATCTAAAAATTTGTAACTTAGAAATTCAAGACAGTTCTTTATTCATTGTTAACATATGAATTTATACAAGACAGTCTTCTAAATAGATAAAAACAAATACTAACTCCCTATAATCTATCAATCAAACTAATTGTAGTCCTAAATAATCCCAATCAAAACTAAGTTTTTGAATAAATAAAACCTATCTCTATCATTATTTATTCAATACTAATTGAAATAAATTAAGCACCTAACAAAACTTTACAATTCTATTCACTAGAATTTACCAAACTTTCAGCTTCACTGCTAAAGCTTTAATTCATACAGCAATGCCAAAAGGGCACAAGACCAATTGGGCTCCAAATTTTATTTTATTTTTTTCCCTTTTTTTTGGGCTAAGCAAGTACCCTAGTTTCCTTAGTTGACAGCACAAAACCACTAGTTACTTGAAAGAAACAGTGGAGCATTTCTAAGATAAAGTCTAAGCAAGATTGAGTGATAAGAATTCTATTGTTCAAATTGATACAATATTCACATCAACATTCAAATACCCAGAAACCAAAACCAGAGTCTTATTAGCCTAGCAGCAAAATAAAGAACAAAAAAGAGAGTAAAGGGTCAAACCTGAAGGGCTTGGAGCCATTGTTTCTTTTGGATAAGTTCAGACAAGGTTTCAGTGACAGTGTTAGCCCAGGCCTTGGCGTTGTTCTTGCGGTCCAATTTCTTCTTCACATTCTTGAGAGGTGTCTTCCTCTTTGAAGTACCATATATTGAGGTTTCTGAAAACCCAGGGAACTCACCTTGCTTCCAGTGCTTCTTTTTGGCCACTGAAGATGAAGATGAAGATGAAGTGGTGGTGGTGGTTTTGGGTGGTGGTGGTGCAAATGCACAGTGGATGAAGGTAGATGGTTTTGGGTGATGGGGTCTGAGGTTGGTGGTGGGTAAAGAGGTGTTGTTGATGAGTGAAGATGAGAATGAGAGAGAGATTGAAGCCATGACTGACTGTCTACTGTCTCTGTGATTTTTCCCTGATGGAAGTAGTGGGTTTGTGGGTTTTAGGAGGGGCATCCAAATGACTTCTTTGGCCTTATCTTCAACTCTTCATGTCCAAATCTCTCTCTCTACCGATTTTTTTACTGATTTTTCAATTTTTTATAAAAAATTTACTAAAAATTGATGATTAATACGAGAGATTAACGCTTTTTCCAAAGTCCAAACTTAAATAACAATAACAATTGCACATCAAAAAAAAAAAAAAAACTTAAATAACAATTTCTTCCTTTAAGATTTGAAGAACACATTAGTTCTTCCATTAATAACAGTGATACAATATTTCAAATTTTGAAAAAAATTCCCTTAACCAAACTCTAAGCATAGTTGGGGAAAGTTTTTTTTCAATTAAATATTGTTTCTTGTCACTAAACCTCTACACACAACCCAAAAAAAAAAAACCATCATGAAGTTAATGTCATTAATTCAAATCCTATCATACCATTATTTATATAAAAACACTAAGTTTTTTTTTTTCCCTTTTGGGGGAATGGGGCTAGAAGAGGAAAGGGGGTAGTGGAACTCGTAGCACATGAAAACAAAAATAGGTGCCAAATTGGGACTCTAATCCTATTTGGCATTCTGTGTTTCTCTTTTTAAATGGAGATGGATATTTGTATTATGAAAATTTAATTTTTTTTACATGCACTTTTAAATATGTGAAAAGTTCAATCTTTACCATAAAATATTTTATATATAAAAAAGTTATTGTTAAGTCTAGTAAAATGACCTTGCAAATCATAAAATGGCAACTTAATAAAAATGATAAAGTTTAAACACAATAATGATTATAAAAAAAAGACTTTAGGAATGGAAATGACAGTTCTATTTTATGGATATTGTAAGGGCTCGTTTTGATTCACATTCCAAAAGATTTGGACAATGGCCCAATAAGCCCATAACAATAGATTTGTTAGAGATTGGGTTTGTTACTGAACGTTCAATGAGTTAAAACGTAAATCACAATTAGTTAGCTGGTGCTAGAATGACTAAGACAAACAAATTGAAAGGAAAAACACTCCTCGGTCAAGTCCAAGGATGGAATGTTCTTTTATATATATATATATATATATATATATATATATATATATATATATCTCTTAGAATTGTACAAATGTTCGAGTTCTGGGCTTCCCCTAGTTTTCTTCCTTGCTTTTCCTTTTATATCCAACCACAAATCATTTGAATCTTACACTTGAAGGGCTGAGATTGTACTCCTAGGACTCCTGTCCTATCCGAAGCATAACAGTAAGCTTTACCCTGTAATCTTAGCTGTGCCACCACTATTCATGGTCATTTCCTCATTAATGCGGCCAGAGGACTGATTGTCTTGTATTTAATGCGAAGGGGATGGCTTCTATACCCTTCTTTCTTCATCCTTCTCATATTCCGTACCAAGTCTGCTTTCTTTCCCTTTTGATGTTTTAACTTTATGCGCCTCACATAACTAGTGTCCGACCCCGAGGTCCAAGGTGCATCCTCAGAAATAACATTGACTGCCCGTTTAAATCAGATTTGGGATCCTCATTCTCACAGGTATAATTGGATTTTAGTCAAAAATTAAGTATGCACTTAAGTTAGAAAAAAAAAAATTTTTAAATTGTGAATTCACTCAAACAATACATTAATATTCTTACTTATATTAAACTTATTTTTTCTTTTTTTGGAGGAAGTATTTATATTAAACTTAACAATTTACATTTACTCTCTTTTTAATTACATATTATAATATAATTGTAATTTCACAAGTGTAATACCATATAATGAATATTATACATGGAACATAAAAAATATTTTTTACAAAATATTTAAAATGAACCTATAGCGTACACACGTACTACGCGGAACATTAGGTAGATGATATCAAATTGGCCTTCCCATCAAATTTTGTTAAGTATTAACTGACAATTAAATATCCCCAAATGATGTTTTGTCTTAAAACTTAAAGGGGATAATAAACTTGAGGGATCAAAATGACAACAATTCAAAGTTTGAGGGTTAATTGCAAATTTTTAAAACTTCAAAAACCAAAATGAGAGCAGCATTGCACCACCAACATTAGAACTAGGACTAAAATAACGAATTTTAGCCTAAATTACCATTTGTAAGTGTAACATGTTGCATGAGAGAGGCAATTTTTGTTGCAACTAGCCAGGATCTTAGTAAATTGAGGTTTGGCCAGTCATTTGATCACATCTGTGGATTAGAAAAGCTCAAGCTGCTGCAAAATTGAAACTTGGGAAGAATCTTCATAACTCTATACAAAACTTCACAATGACTTCCACTTCAATTTCAACCTGCCAACCAAGGCCTCAAATATCCATTAAGTGCCATAGGACCTTGGGATTATTATGTCTTTCAACGTATTCATGATGTAAAGAAAAAGGGAGCATACTCATGATACTCTACAGAATCCCTCAGAGAGCTTTGAGGGTATTCAATCTCCATCCTGAAAAGGGGTGTTCAATTCTGGATAATGATTAATGGTCCTTTCTAATTGAAAATTTTCCCTATATATATTCAAAATTAACTCAGTAATACATATACAGTAATTTCCACTGATATCTAAACCCACAAATATCATTAGGGATTTTACATTGCTCTTTTGAAATTAGGATGGAAAAGAGGGGGGAGAGGAAGAAAAAAGAAATTTAGCCTACAATCTATAAAAGATACAGATTAACCACCTTAACTTGACCCGTACTTCAACAATTCCCACCTAAAGGGCCGGAACACGTAAAGAACTTGAGGTGAGCTTTTGAAGAGTAAAGCCACACAAACACAAACAGCCGCAATAGTGACCATTGAGAGCATTGCCGGCTTGTATACTAGTGATCTTCTCATATTGCCATAAGCCGGCTTCTGCTCACATACCTTGCAATGTCGACAACTTACTCCCATTTCAACCTTCTCAGTTTGCAAGCTGGCAACTTTCGACAACTTATGCCTATCTGATTGCTTCCATTTGGTGTTACAATCCAGGAGAGCACCAGGGATATCAAGCACCACATGACTGTTTTCTGATTTGTTGCTGATTTTCTTCTGCACAAGATGGATATAGGAGTAGTAGCCTCTCAGGCATGCATAATCATTGGGCGTCAAACCCGTACTATCACAAGCACTCTTCCATGCTTTAATTCCAACCTGAACAACGCAGGCCAATATCAGCACCATGAAAATGTAATAACATAGTAATAATACATCATAAGATGACCAGCGAAATAAGAGAGAAGGTTCTCAACAAGCGTCTTAACCTGCTAAATAAAACAGTAACTCAAATTTTTGAAATTCATTTTCTATCAGAAGATCATCCTTGTATTAGAAGTAAATTTTTTAATGATGATATACTAGAAATTGCTAGATGATTTAGAAAATCCCTCAGTAAGCTCACCTGTGTGGAAGCAGAACATCAAAAGGAGAGAGAGAGAGAGATTTTTAAAACATTTAGAATAATAAGAGCAGTTTTAGCTCATAGCCCATCCACAAAACTGAGGATAGTCTAGCACAAAGATACAGTTTAATTATGCGAGTGATCGGGAAAATGTGTGCTAGGGATGGTTATATGAACCAATTTAGTGTCTTCTCCCTATATGGACTTAGAACCATAATACTGATGAATACTAATAGACAAGGACTTACCAATCCAGGATCATCAGTTAAGGCATCCAACACATTCTCAGAGCCCTCCTTGCTAGCTGCAATGTGAAGTGGAGTAAGCCCTGCAGGCCCTAAAATGTCAGGTTTAAATAAGAAGCCATTGATGCCCTTGTCAACCTGTTGCTTCCCCTGAGATCCTGTTTTATCCAAAACTTTATCTGGAACAAATCTTAAAAGGAGTTCCACCATAGGCCTGCAGTTTTGCCGGACAGCTCTGTGGAGAAGACCCAAATCCAACAAAGCAAGCTCAACAGAAGGATGCTCTCCTGTACCAACTGCGCCCTCAAACAGAATTCCCAAGAGTTTCTTCACTACAGCACACCAGTCATGGTCCATGGAGAATTCCATGAGCCACTTGAACCGCTTGAAGGGGAAGAGATCCTGGTTTGGATCCATGTGACCTAGCCTGAATTTCACATGACTTCTATGAAGCAGCCAACCCATTTCATGTATAAAGTCCAGGGCTTGAGTCTTTGCTTCCAGCAGTGCAGGTACTCTCTGAATGTCATCAGCAGTTTCAACCACCTCAATTGCACCCTCCAGCATACAGATCTCAGAACACACTTCTTGCTCAGCAACTATAAATGGAAAGAAGCTGCTGCTGAGACCATGATCTTCAACCTGATAAGATCAAAATATGTATGTTCTAAAATCAGAAATGGAAATATTCTGATGCATACTATAAAGACACAACATCATTTATGCAGAATTTTCTCCTCCTGTTAATGCACCTGACCATCTCTTGTCTCTTCTTATAAGCATTTCACACTGTTTTCCCTTCTAGCCCTCTCAGAATTTGCTTCTGAAAGTTCTTATGCATGCTATAAAGATAGAACATCATTTATGCAGAGTTTTCTCCTCCTGTTAACCACCCCCACCCGTCATTCTGCCTTCAAGTGAACTTATGCTTCAATATGTTTTTTTTTTGGTTTTTTATTTTTTTTTATTTTTTTTAAAGGCTACATGCTTTGAATTTATATGATGGAAAGGCATCTGTATTTCATCCATCCTAGTTCATGAAAGACGGCTTGCTCAAACTACATAAAATTTTAATAAGAAAGCCAATAACTTTCACAGTTTGGATCGAAGGAAAAAGGGAGGGGAGGGAGGGGTGTTGGATTCTTGACATATTTTGATTTAATTCCCTTGGTCTATAACAGCAAGTAAAAGAGGGCAATCCAGAGAAACCAAGCTTTACTGCTCTGGACTTTCAAGTAACTTTTAACAGATAGAGACTGCCACAAAATTCAATGGACTACAACAAACCTGAAGCACATGTCATGAGAGTTTTTAACACAATGAACTTTTAAAAATTGAAACTACTTAAGTGGGAATAAAGATCAAATAAAAGTTTTCTAAGACATTGGAAGTGATTGAATGCATAGTAGCATTAACCATGTCAAATCAAAGAAATTTTTTTTATAAAATGGACATCCCTTGGGTAGGATCCAACTTTTGTGAACTTTGCAAGCTTCACACATTTTTAAATAATTTACCATATATAAACCAGAATTTATGCCACATACACCCATAGTTGAGCTCACTTGATTGCAACAAAATAAATTCTTAAATTCAGGATAACCCTACCTCAATGAATCCTCTCCCGGTAACATTTGGTATAGAACAGGGGATGCTGAGGCACTGGAGTTCATTGTGCTCAATGGCTGTATCAGCACTGTCCATCAACTCATTACAAGTTTCCTGGATCAGATACTTGCCTTCTAGAGCACAGAGTAACCTGAAACCAAATGCGTGACTTAATATCTATGCAGTAATAATGATGTGTTGATCAAGTCTGAAACAAAATTTGAAAAATGAGAGGGAGATGAACATATGTATTCCAGCATACATTGAAAAGCTAAAGAATACCTAGTACTGGACCGGAATAGGTTACAGCCTTTTACGACAAACTGAACTCTCTCAGATACAGAAACAGCAATAGGCTTGATGCTTGAAATTCTGCAACTTTTCTGGTTTTTAAGAGGTAAGGGTGTGTCTAAAACAACCTGACCTGCAGGGCAGATATAACAAACAAAATTACTACTCAAAGAAATGTTATTTAACCTACGGTTATGTTTGGGAACCACGTTTGCATCTGCGTTTGCGTTTTTTTTTTTTTTTTTTTTTTTTTAACGCATTTGAGAGACTTGCGGCTACTGTTCATGCACTGTGCATGAACAGTAACCGCAAAGTTTTTCTTATTTTTTTCAGCCAATCAGTGCACACTGTGTACTGTTTATGGACCCACAAATTTCACTTTTCAGCAACTTTTTCATTAAAAATGGGTCCCACGGTACTATTCACACATTTAAAAATTATTTTGCTATAGTATTTTTCAGTTTTCAGTTTCAGTTTTCAGCTGTATCCAAACGGACCCTACATTTATTGGTGAATGATAAAGCATGAACAGAAACATAGATAAGCAGACAGCAAATGAATGTACTTACATATTATGCCTGGTGTTATTCATTTACAATGTTAGACCACAATCACCATAATTTCTCATAGGATCAATATTTTGCCAAATATCCATTAAATTAAATGACCTTCACACACTCACCATGGATATCAAACATCAAGAGAATCAGAAATTAAGAACTGCCTCATCTCAAAAAATGTTCAAAATTATTCCTATGTTTGAATAGGGGGATATGTACAAAAAAGGAAAGAGCAAGGGTGGCTGGAATATACTAATATTAGTAGATACCAGCCACCCTTCACCTCTCTTTTCTTCCCCTCTCCCTCCATTCTGGATATACCCTATGATTTAATATATTCTAAAAATCTACTAGATAAATAAGTTTTGGATTTAAAGATAAATGAGTTTTGCATGCATGACAAGCAAATGAAGGAAAAGTAATCTAACTGTAGATTTGATATTTATTTCCTAAAAGTTATTAAGTGGTATATTATCGCAAAGAATTACACCAAGCATAACTATATATATATATATATATATATAGAGAGAGAGAGAGAGAGAGAGCAAACCATTATACATAAATGCTACAGAATGTCGCACCCTAGTATACACCCATCCTGTTCTCCAAAAAGAGTCATTGGATGCATCAAGTAGCTCTCTTAGATAGGATCCCAGATCACAGCAAAGCTGTATGTAGAAAATGTAATTAAGAATTTAAAAATTCTGTTCCTGATACTAGGTTTAGCAATTCAACATTTCTTGCATCAGTACAGAAGCATACCTCCTCCCAGGTGGATTTTTCCAGACGGAGGTATATTGTTAATATGATACAGCCTGGCCTTATATAGCTCTCAATGTCAGAAGGACTATGGGATAACCAGTCAAGAATCTGGAGATGTAAAATATATAACAAAAAATCAAATATATATGGAACAAAACATGCCAAGAAAGGCTGCAAAGAAGCAATTTCATGTCTTAGTATATACCTGGGTTCGGAGAACAAGAGGAAAATCATTCGGGTCTTTCCCAAAGAGTTTGAAAACTATTCGATCCGTGCGAACCTGAAGATTTGTAGTAAAAGAGTTGTTTAGAGAAATATCCACTAAGGCTGCAAAAAAGGTACATATTTATATTTTTACTCATAAAAAGCATGCACCGTTCTCTAACAGCCCTACTTGAACCATATACATTGAACAGACACCCACAATGTCTCACTGCTAAACCCCCGGTTAAAGATAGATTATGGAGGCGTTTGGGCTCCGCGTCCACGTTTTCCCTTCACGTTTTCTGCTTTTTTTTTTTTTTTTTTTTTTTGCTCGCATTTGTTGACTTTGGGGGACAGATTTTACTGTTGTGAACAGTGTATGCACTGTTCACACACTGTGCATACACTGTTCACATATTAAAAAATATTAAAAAAGGGTCCCACGATACTATTTACACATTTAAAAATTATTTTGCTACAGTATTTTCAGTTTTCAGTTTTCAGCAACAATAATTTCAATCCAAACACACCCTATGATTCGTCTTAATTTTAACATCATTGAAGGTAATACTTCAGCTCCTGAAGCCGCAGCAGATAACCAGTTTTTACAATTTGCAATCAATAAGTCAATCAATTAACAAAGACTAATGAACCACAGGACCCAAACACCAAAAGAAACAATATACTATGTAAGTACGTAACCACAATTGTCAATTTATTGGGCTAATGAGGACTTTGATCAGAAGAACTAACAACTATGACAAACAAAAGACATTTTCAACTCAGCTTAACTAAACCTCAACCCAAACTACGGGCATTGACCCAAAAGTCTAAAATGATCAATAGAAAGTTAAAGTCACTGAAAAGGAGAACCAGATTAATTTTAGTAGACTCAACCAGTTATAATAGTCTCACCAGCAGTTATAAAGGGAACAAGATTCCATCACAACAAGATTATACCTGAGCCTCTCCGCTGGAACTAGATGGTGACTGTGAAGAAGTTGAATCTGAGTTGCCACTAGTCTGAGGTGGGCTAGACTTGAGAGAATCATGCTGTACCCATAACGGATGGCCAAGAAGCCCAGTCCCAGAATTTACAGGGGCATGAGACTTCCCTATATTCTCCACATGGCCCTCTGAATCATCACATAGATTATTCAAATCAATGTCATTAAATTTGATCCTCCCATTTGTAGTCTCTGATATTGATTTGGATGGAAGGCCATCCTTTGAAGGAGGTGGATTCATGTGCTGTAGACCTGATAGAGCTTGTACATGTCTACCCCCAGCATCATCTGAAGATATTCTTTTCTGAGCTACATCAGATGCAGATACTGTCACACATTTTCCCATAGGCCTAGGATGGTCATGAAGGTTGATGCCATCATCCATCTTTAAGGCTGAACTAAATGGCCTAGAGGGTTCTGAACCATTTGGAGTAACATCTGTCACCTTTTGTGGAGCCCCATTAGATGTCCCAGCATTAAGCAAACCTTGAGATCCCTCCAATAATGCAGATATGTTCCTTCCATCAACCGTACCAGCTAGACTGGCCAGGTTCTTCAACAGATGAGATAACAAATCCTGGTCCTTGTTTTGATCTGAGCCATTTGCTGCAATTTATAGAAGGCATAATCTGTGGAGTCAAATAAGTATGCCAATCATGACACCCAAGGAAAGGAGAAAAACAGATACAAAAAAGAAAATGTCAATGATCAGATCAATGATATGTAATTCTTTTAGAACAGCATTCTCTTGGACAGTTTTCCCTTTCAAGCATTGTAAATATCTAACATGAATGGGCCCAAAAAGTTAAAGCAGCACAATGAAAACAAAAACATAGCAGCTGCAACTACAGATAGATGTAATCAGTGATGGTCTTGACAAATTGACCAAATAGTTCAGGCAATAACAGAAAATTGGCCAGCAAAGCTGCTAGCTTCTGTGAATTTACGTACATTGCATTTTAAACAATCTTAGCACCACAGTAGCAGTCAGCAACAAAAGCCAAGAAGAATTTGCACATTAAAAAAACAAAACCACACAAGAATTGTCATATAAACGACCAGCGAAAGCAACCAGAAAACTGCCATGCAACCAAGACTCCCAGATTCTAAATATGCATTATGCCTCTAAGCATTGACTTTTACTTCACCCAGCTTTTAAGATTTCACTTTCACAGTATAGAATTATTTTCACAAAATAATATGCTAGTGTTTTCAGTGCCAAAATAAGGACCTTGCTTTGCTACAGTAATTGACTATCCATTCAACTGAGAGACAGTTGGATATTAGCATATATATGTCAAGACATAGAAATTAAGAAATTTAGCATTGTTGCCTTCAAATATTCAATGCCTTAAATGCACAGATCATAGAATCCGAAGTGAGCACCATGAACCTTTTTTCTGCAGATGATTTTCCATCCATCCCTATAAATAATTGCGAACTCTTCTCATGCCCAAAACAAAATTCCAGATCTTTATCAATTCAATGATAAATTTTAACATGTTTTCATTTGCACAGAAAGATTAGCATGGTAAACAGTTATGCCCTATCAACTCATCTACCATGGCATCACAGATAACAAGTTATCAACTTTATATTGTAACAATTTCTTGCATCGATAAAACATTTTTGGTTTACCCATACTAGTTTACCCAACACTCACTACATAAATTAAATTTATCGTTCCTTGGCAAGATGATTTAGAAGTCATTTCTTAACCACCTTCAATAAAGTTATAAGTTGTAATTAGAGCATAAATCACAACAATTTTTTTAAGCATAAAATCACAACAAAACTGAATTCTGCCAATAGCTTTCTGCCCAGTATCATACACGCAACAAACTGCTGCATAGCAGTGCCTTTTTAAAGCAGCCAAGTAAATAAATTTGCGGTAAATACTAAATAAAAGGACCTACAGTGCAAATTAGAGAGAATCCTCAGCAAACTTATCAATAGATAACTGCTACCCCTTTCAGCATTCAGAGAGCCTCCATTAACTACAGTGTCAGGATGTGTTTTCCTCCTCCTCCTATTATGACCAGCCAACCGTCTACGACAACTTCTCTTTCCCTCATCAAACTCTTGAAGAGCATGAAACCTGCCAAAAAGGCAAAAAGTATAAAAATTGTTTTGCAAAATGCCTTATACCAAACATAGACATATAACAACATTGGACACATATTGAAAGAATATAAGAGCAAAACTAAAAGCTCCACACAACCACATTCTGTGATATTCCATCATTTTTTTTTATATAAAAAAATGCCCCAGCAACTATTCTAGTCATAACCAAAAGTAATGAAAATGTTTCCTCAAAATAAGGATGATAATATAACCAAACTCACCTGCTACACTGCTGACAGAACCGCTGCATAATGTTTCCCACCAGTGCTTTGCTGGCCTTGGAATGCACATCACAAACCTTATGTCGGCGGTGGTAATCCTTGGCATTGCTGAGATCAGCCCTACAATCCTGCACCTGACAAACTGCACGGTTTGAAGAATTCCCAACTATCTTTGTCTTCTTCCCACTCTTTAACTCCCCTTCCATGATAGGGTAAACTTGCCCACCAAGCTTTAAGTTAAGGGACCCATCTTCATCATTTAACTCCTCATCTTCAACAGCCACAGCCCTCCTCCTCTTCTCCAATTCCCTCCTTCCCACACCATTTGCCGGATTAACATCATCCGAACCAGACGACAAACTGTTCGACAAAACAATATTTTCTGGAATTTCTGTCCCAACTGGAAATAACTGCCTACTCCTGCAATCAGTTGGTGCAGAATTTAATGGACTAGCTCTAAAAAGGTCGCCATCCCATTTCCAGTCATTCAAATCCCATTCCAAACTCTTTTTCCCAACCGCCTTCAAATCCGGCACCACAGGACCAAAGAATTGATTAGCCTTACCTCCAAATTGAGCCTCCATTTATCAAAATTTCCAAAAACCCAGAAAAAGTCAAAACACCCAGATTCCAATTCTAGCAAACTTAGCCACCCAATTGAACAAAAACCCAATTAAACTTAAAAGGTCGACGTTCAATTCCAGCTAGAAATTACTAACATAAAAACCCCACAAAAATTAAACTCAATCCCCCCAAAAAAAAGTCTCTGTCTTTATCCTCTCTATGCCCCCAGAACTCCATATATAGTACACCAACATATTCATGGATAAAAAACAAGAGCTACCCACATGCTCAAAACCCTTCAATCACCCACTTATTCCCTCAAAATCATCAACAAAAACACCACCGTACTCACAATCACACAATTCCATCAAACTAATAAAGTTCTCAAATTTTACATCATTAACAAAACTCAACCATAACAACTACAACTCAAAACAAGTTTAACGGTACAAACCCATGATTAAAATAAGAGAAACTTGCCGATAGATATCAAGCTGGTCTTGTTGGAGCCCTCAAGCTTGTACCACCTTGGAGATCAACAGAGAGAGACAGAGAATATAGCAAAGGAAAATTAGGAACAGGTTAGGAAAGTGTGTGAAATAAATGCCATTTCAGTGCGGAGAGAGAGAGAGAAAGAGTCAGTACACTTTTATGTTTAGGAATCTAGGCCCACACCGTGTCCTTCGCTCTCTCTCTCTCTCTCTCTCTCACTGTAAAGAAAACTAACACATTACCAATCAGAAAAGATCAATCTCATGAAAGATCTGTTACGTGTCGTTCGTTCATTGGCTAACATCGTCAATACTCGGTTCGTTTTGACTTACAATGATCTTGACATGACACAGTTTTTCGACACGTGTTATAAGCCCATGCGCAATCTTATAAGACAAGAATCTCAGTATATTGTATATGTATATCATTTTGTTGTTTTTGCTTTTTGCTAAAATTTCTCACTGTAATTAATCTGTGAAAGAGGATAATAATACTTTAAAATGACTTTTTTTTTTTGGGTAAAAAAACAAATTTCTTTTTTTAATTTGGCTTCGTACTTTTACCCCCCAAAAAAAAAAAATTTTGGCTTCGTACAAGCACAACTCATCTGAAGGTGATGGCTTTGTTTTTACTTGTTGGGGTAAAATTACAGGGATAGAGTGATGTGCACATGCATGGTACGAAGCTACACCCTCATTTGGTTAGGCAGCTTCGTGAAAGAATTCATGACATGACCATTCGATTGGGAGATTGATAAGTCTTAAGTTATACTCATTTTTATAAAAAATTTTACAATTATCAAGTTAATAAGTAATATAACCTCAAAAAAAAAAGTTAATAAGTAATAAATAGCAAACAATGACGAGTGACGAATCCAATTAAAAACTAATAAAAACTTACTAACTCAAATTTTGTGATAATTATTATGTTTGTAACATTACTCTTTAGTAAATCTTGGCTACTAACAAAACATAAGCGAATAGGTTACATTAATTCCACTATTAACTATGCTACATGGTTTAAAATTGTAAATGTTGTACATCTTTATATTTTCCGCTACAAAATATCTTTGTTACTCCGTGAATGATGCTATTTGCTAATCATTGCTACATTCAAATGACACAATAAAACTGGGGAAAAAACATGGACGTAAAAAAGGTCTTCTTGCTAACATACAAGGAAATATTTAAAGTAAAAAAAATAAAATAAATTAAAAACTATGACATAAGGATTTTCCAAGGTTAGTTGAAGCTATCACAACATGACAATTGATTCATTAATTTGAAGGAATACAATACGATCACAAGCTATAAGCCATAGCTAACGCATGCATGTCGATCAGCCTTTATTACAGGAGACAAATGAGAGTTGGTTTGTTTCTTGTGCCTGTGTTGCTATCTCATCCCTGCTTTCTGATTCATGATGAGTGCGTATTGTGAATCTATGATTGCATGACTTTGTTATAAAATATAAACAGTACATATATATATATATATATTCTGTTTTCTACAATGGTTCCGAATTAGGAGAAATTATAAGATTCACATGGTGGATCACATCACGGACAAGTGATGTAATCCATTATTCCACTAAAAAACTTCCACATGTTTAAAATTGTTAGTTAGCAAATTTTTTTAAACAGAAATTAATTACTGACTCAGCAATTTTAAACAAATGGAGGTTTTTTAATGGAATTGTGAACAAATGACGTGATCTACCAGAGGATACTATAATTTCTCCCGAATTAGAAGATGAGAGTTCCTTTTCAGAGAATTCAATTAATTGATATGTTGGCGTGTTTTTTTCCAAAAAAAATAAGAAAAGAAAAAAAAAATTATTGGAAATTCATCATAATAGATAGGATAAGTGGAAATGTACGGAAATATAGGATCCAAAATGAAATTATCCGCTTAAAAATAGGGGTAGCTCCTATTGACGAAAAAATGAGAAAAAGTCGCTTAAAAAGACTTCGGATATGATAGAATGGAGAAAAAGAACATATAGCTAATCTTAAATAATTTATTGAGAATCCATAACCGTTCCCAAAAAATGGAGATTAAGACTTCTTGTTGTTGTCCATGTCCTCCTGGAAACTCACATACAATAGCGAAAGAATTGATTTAGTGTGTATTTAGATTTTTTTAAATTAATAATAATAATAATAATAATAATAATAATAATACATATGTCCAACCCTAGCTAATTAACATGTTAAGAATTCATAACCTATTAGAGTATAATTGTGATAAATAATCAACTAATCACACCATAATGTGGTGCATCCTCACACATGCAATAACCCTAATGAGTGGATGATATTGCTTCATGCATAGATGTATCATTCATTAACAAATATTTTCTTTCAAAGGGGTATACATGCTTGCCTATAAGTAATTGGACCCTAATTTGCATTAAGACATAATTTTATTCTCTTTGTAAACAGTAAACACAAGGCTTTACGTATGTGATGATGATCACCACGACTCAGACTTAGTTAAACAAATTTATATACGTAACAGAAATATCAATGAAATGTTAAGTTTCAACACGCCAAGCAGGTACGTATGGTATAAGTTATTATATGAATAAGTCTCATTCATGATAAGCCTATAAAAATAATGAACGTGTGTAATGGTATGTCATCTTTTTCGAGATATTCAAATGATACATTACTAATTTACCATATATAGCATACTCTAGAATTTCATTTCAAGGTGTCCTACCTGTAACCAGTTCTAAAATGCATTTAAAATTCCTTAAAGTTGACTCCAGTATATTACAATGCCATTTTGCAGCAGATTTACGCTATACGAATTTTCATCAATATATAATGGCAATTAATGGACTTGTCCGAAAATTGTCCTGTTTTGGCATAAGAAAAAAGAGGATAATAGACACACATCACAGAAATGAAAAGGGAAACTTTAGGTTTAAAGTGAGTTTTAGTTCTTCTATTTTGTCAAAATCAAATTGAACTATTGGAGAGTTGTTGGCTAGTATTGGTCAGGAACATATTTAATAAAGTAGTACGACTCTAAGAGTACTAGCCAGTGCTGGAAGATGGTTCTCATCTCATATATCCAAAGCTTCAATCAAACCCCTTAATGTGGGGTTGTTTCATGTTTGATTCAGTTTTTTATTATAATTGTAGGACAGTTAAAAAATTATGGAGCTTATTAGATTTATACACCAATAGTCAAGTAGAGGGATTTGAAGGCCCCATTTGATAACGATATTTAAATAATGAAAACTATTATTTAAACATCACAATACATATTTTCACACATTTTTTTACCCACACGTATTTTCACAAAACTTAAATAACGTTACTAAAAATCTCTTATCAAACGGCCCGAAATTTTTAATTCTAAATGTCTTAATTAAAAACAACAATTACAGGTGTACTCTAGATATCTTAGCTTTGTTAATCATATTAAATGTACTTTATTCCAACTTCAAAGTTTCAAACTTGACCAAATAAACATACGTCCATATTTTTTTCCCAATAAATAAAGTATGATTTGAAATTATAACATCAATTTACTTTATCTTAATATGTTATTCATTTATAAAATAACAGGTGTAAAGCACTTAAGATTAATTTTAGTAAAGATGTTGTGATTTTTTTTAGTAACTAGTTTAAATTTATTAAAAATTTGATTTAGCTAGATACATAAACGGTTTGCGATCATTAAAAAAAATGTTAATTATGTTGTCTAAGAAATTTTAACTAGTAAAAAAGAAGTTTAAAAATTTGGTTAAGATGTGTTGAGGATAATTACTTCTAGAAATATATTTTCAGTAGCTTGGTAAATGGTTATGTTGTATTGGGATTAAGTATTCAAATGCATTATTTTAAGGAAAAAAGTTAGAAAGAAACGTGTTGAACCAAATTGAATCAATCAAATCACACTACCCCTGCGCTAGTGGGTGAGTTCCCCTAAAAAATTTAACTTAGTCCAATTCAAGGAGAGGTAGCGTGTAGTCTTTTTTGTGATACTAAAATATGTTAATTGATGAGTTCAAGGCTTAGATATACCACCAAACTGTCTAGATTCTAGATCACCTTTGACAAAATATTTAGGGGAAAAGGAAACCTATAGGTAAAATAAAAATAAAGAAATTTTGATGAAGCTAATTTCTTGTTTACTTTATTCAGGAACTACATAAAATATGTTATGGATTCTTATTCTTTATTGAGTGAGTTTCGAATCTAAAACCTACTCCAACCTCATCTCTCAACCCATCAACAACATTATGAAGATAATGATAACTCAGTGCAACTGTGCAAGTTCCTCAATGGAACTTGGAAAAAAATGAAAAGAACTGTAACTCCATCTATCAAATAGGATTGATGATATATATGCCTCTACAGTAAGATAATAGAATCCAATCCGAATGCTGCTGTGCATTCTTGCTCTAAGGACGCCAAGTTCTGGTACCGCATAAATTGATATAACTTTTGTCATAATTATCTTATGTGTTAGACGATAATAAGTTACCTGTCATTTTTTCGTAAATCTATAACTTTTTTTCACCATTTACAGTTTGTCACTTGAATAGCTGTAACACAAATTTTTTGGGCAGTTAGTTTTTTTTTTTTAAATCTTTTGAACAGTGAGTTGGTTGTAAATTAAGCATCATGACGTCACTCATGTCCTAAGCAAACTATTCATTTTCAATGGTCATAAAGAAAAAAAGTCAACACGCCTATTAAGAAGAGTATGATTTACTCTATATTCCTATGCACCCTCATGTGTACTTTATCATTATTTTCACATAATGATAGTTTTTTAAACAAACCCTTACATTGTTTTGATCACCATCCTCAAGGGATCACCATCCTTTTCTGGGACCAATAATATGCCCTATATAGGGTCAGTACTCTGGAACTAGACCTATCCATCTGAGAAGTGAGAAGGCAAAAATACTGTGCATTTGGTGCTGTCCCAGACCATAAGTTTGGCTCCTCATGTGCATGCATGTTTATGGAGGATGGAGCTTAGTCCTTAACGTGGACCAATATACATGTCCTACAACTTTTATTTTTTGTTCTAGTTTTTTTTTTTTTTCAAAAAAATAAAAGTTGAGGTTCTCAAACATGAACATTAATTTGTCTCCATGACTGCACATGGTCTAGAATATATATGGTGAACAAAAAATAAAAGCTTGGGATAAAGACATGCTAGGAAGTTGCATAGCAACCTTTTGTAAGAGTTCTAATATTTCACCCCACCCTAAAATCATTTTCATTACACATCATATGTTTGTTTCCAGGGAAAATGTGAATATCAAATAGCAATTTCTGAGTTGAACCCCTTGCTACATCTGAATAGAGCTTTCAACTACTTAGAAACATGTGAAAGGCCTGATGATCGTAACAATAAGGTAGTGAAATGGAGCCATCGGATAAAGCGAGAGCATCGTTTTCATGAATAAAATATGTATTTATTTTTTCAAAACATGTGGCCAAAAATTCCTCCAAATTAGGTGGAATCAAATTGATCTTCTCACCTAAGCTTTCATGTGTTTAAGTCTTCTGGTATCTGGCGTAAGCTTTTTCTTTTCCCAATTACTCCATTTATTTGGTCTATGTAAGTACATTTTTTTCAAAGTTGTATTTCTTAAAAATACAATTATATTTTTGTCTAGATTATTTTCTAAATCAAATAAACTAATGAAAATAAGTTTTCAAAAACCTAAAGGTAAAATGATATGCGACGGTTTTCTTAGTCTGGAGAATTTGGATTCATTAAGAGCCTTTTAGATCAACTAGTTAACTCCTACTCCTTATGTTTCCAATATAAATATTTAGGGTTTAAATTCCCATTTTCCAACTATCACATTATAATTAAAAAAAAATTAAATTAAAAAAGAAAGAATTATATTCAAATTCCCTAATGATTTGTAGTGTGGGGTTACTGGTTAGAGTAATTTAACACTTTTCCTGGTTGCAGTAATTTTATAGTATATTTTGGAAACAAAAACAGACTCGTCGACATGTTACAGAGAAAGAGAAGACAGAAGTATGGCCTTATTCACATAAGACACATTATAGATAATATGGGATTGTTTAAACGAGTAAAGCAAGCACATCATTTTGCTTTTATAGATTTTCTTCATAGGGAACCTTTCTTTCTTTCCTTTCCCATTGACCATTCCATGATTTCCTTGATATGGTGGGAAAATGTGGTAATTTTCATCGGATATGGGACCTCTTAATTTGGCCTAAAAAAGCTATTAGCAAGTAGCCACTATGGAAAAGATTTGAAGTTGAAGGTGTCTATTGTCAACTTGCGAGAGAGTTCAAGATTCTTAGCCTTAGGTGCTTGATAGTTGATCCAGCTGGTTTGCACCCAAAATGGACTGGCGTAGTCCATTTTGTTTTTAGTTGTAGCAAATAACCAATCAATTAAGAGATTATCTATTTCAATTAGTTCAACTAATAAATTTTTTTTTTTTTTAAATAAAAGTTTTGGATCTCAAATCTTGCTTAGAAGGAAAATAAATTTATAAATATCTTCATTTGATTTGATGATAAAAAGTACTTTTCTTTCAATAAAAGTCATATTCAAATCTTATCCTATTTATAAAAAATATATATAATAGGACAACCTTGATAATTATGATTTGATAATTTGAAAGTTCTATCGCAAAAGTTAAAGAATGGGCTCTCTTTCATCAACCGACCATTTTATATTATACACGTCACCAAAGTTCAAAGATAATTGAGTCATCAAAGGCTCTACCATTTTCCACAAACAAAAAGTATTAACTAAAGAGAAGAAAAAAATATTTATTCTCTTGATTTAGCGTCATATTCTACACTTCCAACGGTGGTAATTTCACCCCATTGAAGAATAATTAAAATCATATAGACAAAGAGTATATTGATTTGTCAATTTAGTAGGAAATTCTGTATTCCCTTCTTACATTTCTTTACAGATTAAGTTCACGACTAGTTGTGGGGTGTCAGACCGTCAATTAATTCACCTAATAAAGCATCTTATCTATTGAATAAGATATCTATAATTTGAACACAATCTACATTAAAGATCAATTAGCATCTTGACCTAATGAGAAAGAGTGATTATCATAAAGTGGATATCATAAGTTTGAATTTCAATCATATCTATAAAAAGTAAAAATAAAAAGTTTATTTTTTCTCAACTTTGGGTGGCTGCTTGGATAAATTCATAAGCGAAAACACCTTAGTGTCAGTAACCCCAAAATATAGGAACTAAATTTTTTTTTTTTTTTTTTTTTACTAAATTCATATTTTAGCAACTTAAGAGGAGTCTAGGAGAAGTCTAGGAGAGTGGAGGACAATCAAATGAGACAATAAGAATATGTCTTTTAGAAATTAATAGCCTTCATATTACTTTATTTTGGAAAATAAATGGCAGATGCCTCTTACAATCTCATTTCAGCTTTCTATTTGTTGAAAACTTCAAACATGCCTAAGGAAATAAACCCCAATTGAAAATTTAGAAATACCCTTAAATGAAATTCACCAAAAGTGTTTGGTGCTATAAAACATTTGAAATTGACTAAGGTCTTTGTAAGAAAAGTGAACTTAGAACTAATTCTTTGTTATTTAAAGAGTGAGAAGAAAAATATCTATAACTAATTGAAACATGTTAAATATTAGCATTGATACACCATGTTGAATATGCTAATATGAATGCGGAAGCGAAAGCATAAAGTATAAAACACAATAACACACGAGGGTTACGTGGTTCAGCCTAACGGCCTACATCCACGGAGGAAACCCTAAAGGGCTACATCAATAATATATTATAGTGTAGTACAAATCCTATGTTACAATGAATCATAACATGTGTATATATAGTAGACTAAATCCTAGACTAATAGACTTCTAGTACAAGTAGGAGACTTGACTTACACACAAAGGAGAATTAGGCTTAGGCCTATACTAATGGGCTAATATATCTCTAACACCCCCTCTCAAACTCAAGATGGAAGTTTGATGAAATCTTGAGATTTGATAAGATTGAGAAGATTCCTTGAATGAAGTTTGGCTCTGTGACGGTAGTTTGAGGAAGGCAATGGTCTTGCAGTGTTGATGCGACTTCTAACGGTGGCTTGACTATACCGGAGAGTTTTGACGGCAGCAGTATGAAGCCAAAGAAGATGAACGCAGCGAAAAAAACACCGAGGAAGACAAAGATTGCTCTTAAATATACTGTAAGGACAGAAAATCATGACCACAAGAAGGTGGCTCTGATACCATGTTAAATATTAGCATTGATACACCATGTTGAATATGCTAGTATAGATGCGGAAGCGAAAGCATAAAATATAGAACACAATAACACACGAGGGTTACGTGGTTCAGCCTAACGGCCTACATCCACGGAGGAAACCCTAAAGGGCTACATCAATAATATATTATAGTGTAGTACAAATCCTATGTTACAATGAATCATAACATGTGTATATATAGTAGACTAAACCCTAGACTAATAGACTTCTAATACAAGTAGAAGACTTGACTTGCACACAAAGTAGAATTAGGCTTAGGCCTATACTAATAGGCTAATATATCTCTAACAAAACAAATTTACAATGGCTATTAATTAACTACACCAATGAAAATATAACATGTGTAATCCATTATTGTTGAACCGGTGTAAGTAACACGTGAGTGTCTTGTGCTGAGTTTAAATGGAGCGACATCCCAAAAAAAAAAAAAAAAAAATTGTTTCAACTGAAAAGCACAACTTCATCTGGTTTATCTTCACCAAAAAAAAAAAAAAAAAAAACCTTCATCTTGTTTATTTCCTTATAAGAATTACAAAACAGTGTCGTTTTGTGTTTGCAATCTTCTTTCTTTTCTTCAACATTATGTCGTTTAGATTCCTAAAAATATGATATCATGAATGTAATGATGTTAATGTTTAGTTTGGTTACTAATTTAATAAGATTTTCAAAAATATGAGATTATCATATTTAATATTTTTAAAAAGAATTTTATAAGATTTATCTGTAGGCCATAATACTAGTGTAAAAAAGAAAGATGAAATAGAGTTTGAAATTTTTTTGTTATTAAAAGGTAGGGGTGTTTATCGAGCTAAAAAAAATTGACCAACCCACCTATATTGATCACCACCTACCGCTAGAGGTAGCCACCAATGGGATTGGCCATGGTGGTTAGAATGGGAAAGTGAAAACTATAACACAGTTCGGCTCGACTTGCGGTTTGAATTTTTTTTTAATCAATCAAAATTATACTTGTAGGAGGGTAAAAAGGTCGGCCCATTGTTAAGCCAATTCAAGCCCATCCGATGTTAGATCAACCCTAGCTTAACCTATACTGACTAGGTGAATATGGAGATGTTATAAGGACTCCCACCTCAGCAGAGCACTCCAACAAATATCTATTGCAGCCAAGGATGTAAAGCAGTGCCTTAGGGAAGTCCGCTAGCCGAGAATAAGATTCGGCGTCAGGCACAAATTACAAGCAAATCATTTCAATATATGGCAGGGTCATGGGCCCTACTCCTGGCACACGACAAGACACACTGGAAAAATTGCTTGGACTCGAAGAGCCACTTAGGCCCCAGGAATGGAGGGACCCACACACATGCGGAATATTTGGTCATTATGAAGGGACCACTAAGAGAAGAGTATAAAAGAGAAAGAAGGAATAAGAGAAGGAGGTTGGAACGAAATCCTGGGAAGAGAAAAACACAAGAGAAGAGAGAGAACTAGTACTTGGGAAAGGTGATCAAGCTTGAACACTCAAGGGGGCTCCTCAGCAGCAAACTATCCCTCTCGAATAGGTTTTTTGGAGCAAGCAAATGTTACTCCACCATTATCAAACCATTAAACCATCAACTATAAGCCCATCTACTCCTAGGATCTCCCACTATGGGCTACACCCAAGGAATTATACAAATTAGTTGGGGAGTCAGGCCCAACAAGCCCAAGGATCACTGGAAAGGACCCCACAACTAATATTGACGCTTTATATATATATATATATATATATATATATATATATTACATTAAAAAAATAATTGTGGGGGGCTCGAGCTCGAGTAAATAGCAACGGCCCACTTAACTTAGGCCTAAGACCGGCTTGAGAAGCCAAGACTACCCCAGAAGATTGAAGTTGGCCCAGACCCTATAGGAATAGGCCTAGCCCAAAGATAGGTATGTCAGGATCTAGAAAGTATTGTTCAGGGAATCCCACAATGTTCGGCCCAGGCTAGGCCCATTACCGACTGATAGTGGGAGATCGACAATGAAATGGTTAAATTTATGTCGGTCTCCAAGTACTATTAGTGCCTTTGGGGAGTTTCCTGCCAAAAGCTATTTGAAGTCTAAAACAAGTTTCGAGAGAATCTTTAGAAGACATGATTGTTTCTAGGGTTCTGGGTAAAAGTGGGATTGCATGGGAACTAATGACAAAGTAATTATTTGAATCCCACTAAGGAGAGACTATATAAGAGAGGTAAGATCAGACAATAGGGGTGGTTGAAAGAGGGAGATAAAAAAGGAAACAAAAAGGACAGCAAGGAAGAAGAAAAACGAGAGGGAGAGTGAGTGTTGGGCTTGAAATCACAAACGAAAATTGGACTGTTAAGGCAGTGTTTGAAGCAACAACTTGTAGGACTATGAGAAAACCCACAAATAAATAAATTGGGAGACCAAATCCTTGTTCCAGAAAGCATTGTTCCTAGGTTTAGGTGCTACAATAATATACTTACACAAGTGACCTCACTTTGAAAGGTGAAACAACATCATATTGCGGGTCAACCCAACTAATTTGACCAATTGCATCTATCGGCTAAAGTCAATCTGATCAACCTACCAATCCAAGTCATCTTACAGTGTGGTGCAATTAGGGAATTTGGGGCACCATCCTCATCGGTGTGGTGCAATAAAAGGTAAAATAATTGATCACACCACACCATATAACGCCTGAGCATCTCTAATAAGAGGATATTTTTTTTAAAAGAGAGTTTCAACCTATGGCGTTTGTTCCTGATAATAGCTCTTTTATTATCATATCAAAACACCGGTCAATTTTTTGTATAGGCGGTGATTAAACCCTAAATCTGTTATTCAATCATCAGAGACTTTACTAATTGAGCTAATTGGAACCCACCTAATAATAGGATATTAAACAAGAGGTTGTCGTTTTACTTGGAAAAAAAAAGTTGTCTATTTGTTTTCCTAGAAATCCAAATTTCCATATTATAAATAAGATCTTGTTGGAATTTTAATTCATAATGAAAATTTGTAATCAAACCAGGAAGTGCTCAAGAATCATTTTTCAAATGTTCAAGATTCTTTATTTAAAAAAGAAAACAAACATGACTGAATGTCATGATAATAGAAAAGAAAGAGGAGCACAAAATCTGAATATGTAAAAAGTTATGATCATGGGAACTAATGAGAGGCTGCGAACAAGTTAAAAAACATGGTGGCGATTGGCGACGTACTAATATATTTTTTTTAATCTTATAAAGTCATTGAAACAAGGAAACACGGTCGGAATCAATTCTGTTGAATTTTCCCTTTAAATATAATAATTTTTTTCACCATTTTTTTAATAATAATTATTAACATTATCTATTGTGATTTCAATGTATAATTGTAACAAAAGTAGAGTATCAATAATGATATCATATAAAAATGATGTTGCTCCCATTGCAACTTATTATCCTAAGTGCATTGGTTTATAAAATATTTTTAGAAACTTTTTATGAGAAAAAAAAAATAATTAACTTTTTTTACCACTTTTAATATTTTTGATAAAAATTATATCAAATTTTTTCTAAAATAGTTCATTAACAAATATTCTAAAAGTATCCATTAATATGACCCGCTATTACTATTTATAATGTGCTCTTATAAGATTGTTTTTTCTTTTTTTCTTTTTTTGTACGGAGAATCCAGTGTTATAAGTTATAAACTCATGTATAAGACTTATATAATTGAATCCCAGCTCTCACCTCCCCAATATATACCTATTAAAAGAAATGTGTAAGATCTATAAATAAAATGTGAGAAAATAATAGTATATAACATACCAAATACGTAGAGAATAATATAAGGATGTTTACCAAAAAAAAAATATAAGGATGGTTTATGCCATTTTGACACAAAGCTGACGTTAAAACTATTCGGGTTGGTTGATTGGCGCCATGCTGACCGTTATGGGTAACGTCTCCGCTTTAAAAGCGTCTATTTTTGTCTTTGTTGTTCCCAAGCTTTCCTATTCTTCTTCAAAACCCCATGTGTAGTGTGAACACAACAATTTATTATGCAATCTCTTTCTCTCTCTAAAATAAGAAAATAATTTCTAGGAGTTTCTCAATCAACTTTGTGGTCTTCCAAAAAGTAAAGGTGGGGACCAGTGGAAACATCCTTCTTTGGATTACATTACTGCAGCATTACTCTCGCAACCACACCCTGGACCCTACATTTTAGGTAGAAATGTATATGACAAAGTGAAATTGCAAAACAGTATTACAAAAGTCAGGATAGTTTGGTTCATATGAGACTAACACAAATTCGTTTTCCTACTTTTTTTTTTATTTCATTTTATATTCCGATCACAACTTGTATCGTACTGATTTTACTTTTCTTATAAAATATCAAAAACTTAAAAAAAAAAAAAAAAAAAAAAAAACTAATACATATTATATCATGATTAGTATAATGTGGGATAAAAAAATTTTATTTCATATTGAACTATTTTTAACTATTTCTTTTTTCAGCACGTGTTTTCAAAAAAGAAGAATTAGCTACATTTATAGAAACAACGATCAAAGGCTAAAATTCTCACCTATAACTCCTTCGCACACTTCACTTTGAAGATGTTACAAACTTAGGCATCATAGGCTCCCCCACTGGCTAGCCCACGCTAGCATCATCAATCCATTCTCACTTCTTTTTTCAGGAAATTGTGGGTTGCATGAGATCAACTAAGCATCATCTTCCCCCTCCAAAAAAAAAAAAAAAAAACTTCCATAATTGAGAAAAATATCTTTAAAAAAATATTGATTACCTAAAGTTATGTAAACACTTGTAATAATGTAGAATTTTACACTCAACATCCTAATTTGATATTCATTTACAATGTCTAGTTGTCCACCTCACCAATTAAGAGCTTTGTAGCTGAATTGACAGTTTGACACCTTCCTATGCACAAAGTGCTGGAGTCTAGGAGGAAAAGAGTTCAGGCTACGGACTTAGTAGCATGTTGTGGTTATCTCTTAAAAAAAATCAGTTGCCCACCTCTCCATCTAAATTGCTATGTAAATTAATAGATGAATTGACAGCTATGAGCACTAATCTTTAGGGCATTTACAATATGCATGGTATGCTATATATAAAAAATTACAAACAACATTTTAATATAATACTAGCATAGCATGTGCTTAAAGATTTTTTATTGAAAATAATTAATTTTCTAAATGTAAAAAATTTTTAAAAGTTCTGGTAGTTATAACTAGGGATGGAAATTTTGCCCCGCCCTGCTCCACCTTAACTCATCTCTTCCTACTTTGCCTCGCACGGGTTTTCCCCCCTAGCATAGGTGGTGGAGCGAGATGAGGCGAGATTTTAGCCTTGCCATGGGATGGGGAGGGGATGTGTTCAGACATTTTAGTCCTGCCCCGCGCATTGTTAATAAGGGCTATGACTGTAAATTTTACATACCTTAACTCCCTACTATTTAAACAAACAAATCAATACTAGCTTATTTAAATGCAAGGATATTAATATTTTTGTTTTTATTGCAATATTTTTTTTTAAACACTTGGATAATATTATTATTCAATTCTTGCTTAAAATTAGTTTAATTTGATGAGATAAATTAGTTGTAATTTCAAGTATATTTATATTAATGAAACAAGTTTTATATTAACATGAAATAGAATTTTACAAGGTGGAGTGGGGCCCCACGGGGCCCTAAGGGGCAGGGATGGGGCAATAAAGTTTTCCGTGTCATATAGGGCAGGGCGTGAATGGAGTAAGATAATATGGACACTATCCTTCGACCCTGCTCCTCCCCAATGCCATCCCTAGTTATAATCATACTATGAGAGACCCGGAAATTTGGTGCTCTCAAAAAAGAGATTTATGTGCTTTTAAGGGCACCTCTCTTTTTGGGTAAGTGGTGTGGAGTCGCCACTTATTTTTATACAAAAAAAATAAGTACAAATTACATGATCAAAATACTTCATTGTCATTGATTGAATAAAGAAAAGTACAACTTGGTAAATTAACCTTACAATGCTTTGGGTCCTAGTTACAATCTATGCAAAAGAATACAAAACTTTGGTCCTAGTTACAATCTACCAAAATTAAAAGACAAAACACTAATCTACCTATCCAAAAATCCTAAGCTCGGGGGCTAGGTTACGGAATGGGAAGGTGTTAGGCACCTATTCCACCTAGACAGAGTCTGGTCTTCTAGACTCTAATGACTAATATACCCTTTTTTGCATGATGTTGAATGATATGTTGAGCACACATGACAGACACTTGACAAAAATTAATTTAAATAAATTTTCCTTATGAATGATGTCCTCTTTTTAAAGAAAAAAATCATATCTGTCTTGGAAATTAAAAAAATAAGACTTGGTTTGTAAAAAAAAATAGATATGTTTTGTGAATTAAAATAATAAGACTTTGTTAAAAAGAATCAGATCTATTTTTGTGTAGAGTAAAAAAAAAATGATTTTATCAAGAAAAATCAAATCTGTTGTTGGAAACAAAATGAGATTTTGAAAAGAATCAGATATGTTTTGTGTAAAGTAATAAAATGATTTTTGGTTTGTGAAAAACCAGATCTGTTATTGGAAACAAAATAAAAAAGACTTTTGAAGGAGAATTCACATTCATGAGACAAGTTTATTATGCATACATCACATAAAAATAAAATAAAAAACTTTAACCTAACTTTCAACCCCTTCTTTTGAATTTCAAAATCTGCAATTTTATAATAAAGAAAACTTTTTCAAAAAAATCATATCTATATTTAATGAAAATACAGATCAGTTTTGAGTTTTAAAAAAATCAGATCTGTATTAAATGAAAATACATATCAGTTTTGAGTTTTGAAAAAAATCAGATCTGAAAATACAGATCAGTTTTGTTTTTTATTAAATTGCTTTAATAGTCATTAGCAGATTTTGAAATTTAAGAAAAAGAATTACAATAACAATCATCTAAAGAACATGCAAAGAAAATTCTAGCAAAGTATCTAAGCATGGCAATTACATATTACGAACAAGACATCATAAAACATAGTAAACATATTTATGCATCATAATAATTAATGGAAAAAGAAAAGAAAAGAAAAACCAGAATACCTCTTGCATGAGCATGCTCTTCTAATGAATGAATATTTTAGAAATCAAAGAAGTTGGTTCACCTTTTTGAGGTCTAAAATACCTTACTTACAAAAAAGAAGTTCCTAAAGCAACAGTCTTTAGAATGTCTTTAACGTAAAGGTAATTGAAAAGTCAGAAAAGAAGAGCCCCTAATTATGATTTGTTTCCTCTATTTATAGAGGTTGGGATGCTAAATGAGATCAGATACAAATTATAATACGTCCTTATCTCTAAAAAGTCGAAAAAGATAGGCTTTATTTTAATCAGGAAGTCACTAGGCCGGGCCGCAAATTTGGGCCAATCGACACTTCTCATGTGCCGATCAACACTCTAAGAGTGTCGAATGGTCCTCTTGGGTGCTAGGTCCACGTTTGAGTTTTAGTCCAATTTGGACTCACTTTTTGAGGATTTTTTAGTCGGGAATCGTACTTAGACGCATTTTTAATCCGTATTCTAAAAATTAATCCATTTTTCTTAATATTCAGGTCTTTAAAGTGATAATTATCTTGTAGATAAATATTCCAAAAAAGACTTGATTATCCACAACTTCTTTGTTATCTGATTGTCCACTTTATTCCCATGCAAGCATACCTATTTTGACACTAACCAACAACCAATCACAAAATTATTTAATTAATTTTAATTTTCTAACCAATCAGAATTAATTTGAATTAATCATGCATGATCAGCTCCACTCAAACAAAATGCATGCAAATCGTGAAAACTTGATCATGTGATATCTTTCAATTTGACGATCCAATTTGGAAATCGAACATACCATCACGACCGTTATAATCTCAATATCATTTTTATGATATGCAATGAATGAATTAATGCATGTAATCCAATTCTAAATTTTTGGGTACATGAATGGTCACTCTAGTCATCTTTCTTGATTAAATTATGGATGCAAAATCGAGTGTCTACACATACACAACATGAGTTACGAATTTAAATATATTTATTAAGAGATTTTTTTTTTTCAATTTAACTATTTTATTCCTTATCTTCTTTTTTTATTTTTTTCCAAAATTTCTTTTAACTATTTTTCAAATTACATTTTTATCCTTATTATTTTTGAAAGAGAAAATTAATTTGAACTAAATATAAACAGTAAGGATAATCTTGAAAATAATGAATAGTAGATTTATATATACAAATTATACGTTGTTAAATTAGGGGCAGAGCCAGGGGGTCAAGAGGGTCAATTGCCCCTTTGACCCACTAAAACAAATCAAGGGTCACACTACTCCGAGTAAATTTACATTACTCTTTGTACAAAGTACACACTAAGTTGAGGGCTGTTTGGGGTGGACTGCTTTCGCTCAGAGTCACAAGTAATAAGAGCAATAGCATTGCTTGGTTGTTAGCTATCTAAAGGAGTAAAACATAAACCTGAGAGTGACAAATAAGGAAAGGAGAGAAAAACAGTAAAACCATTTTTGCCTTCTGGGTGTCCTTACTTTAGATCTCATATTATAAATTTATTAATTTTTTTCCTTTTCAATACTCATTTTAAATGATAATTATAACTAATACACTATTATGTCTTTTATACTGATCTCAAATACTATATGTATGTGTATGCGCTTGCATACATGTATATAATTGTATATGTTGGTGTTTATGTTCTAAAATCCAATTTAGTGGCATGTCATAAATAATTAAATTGTTTAATTATATGAGACTATTTATAAATAAACTAATGGGACATTATCATAGTCCTTGAGATACATTGTATATGATTTATGTGATTTAGTCACAGAAGATATAAATCATAAGTTTCTTGTAAACTCAAAACGTAGTTCGTAGTCGGTGATGAAATTGAATGTTTCATCTACAAAGACTATAACACATCAACTAAGATGGTTTGTCTTGATTATGAAAGTGGAGACTTCCAGTTGATGTGTCTTAAGTGTTAAGACATATTGAACAAGACTGTTGTGAGATTAATTATTCAATCAACAATTGTCACCTGAATGATTAATCTCACGACTTCTAATTTCAAAGACTCTCAAACCTTAGAGGATAGTGAACTCGATCATTAAATGTAGGTTACTTTGATATATCAGGAGTGAGATCTAATATTAACGGTCAAAACCTTAATATGTTGAGTAACCACACGTAGTGTTGAGGGGACACATATTCTCAAGATGGAATCCATAATCTCTTTTTATAGAGACACAAAGTATCCCCTTGAGATAAGTTTAATGGGAACTAGTTATTCAGGGCGCTCACTTTAGTAAGAAGTTACTATAGTTTGTATTTATCGAAATTGGATTTCAATAAATATGAATAACTAAAAGATTAAACCAGGTACTCAATGATAAAATAGTTATTTACAAAGTGATAGTTCATTATGAATTTGTTCACTATAGGTATTTCATGAAGGGGTCAAATGATATCATTAGAATCTTGGGATATAATTTATTAATAAAGTCTAGAGTGTAATTATATTTATGTAGTGGTATTAAATATAATTAATGGTAAATTTGGACTTGTCAAAAGTTGACAGATAAGCCCAAATCCTATTAAAGCTAGAGTCTTATTTGTTCCATTTAGTCCCATCTCAAGCCACAAATTAAAACCCAATTGGGCAGGTCTAAAAGGCTAGCCTAATTAGATCATTGGTTTTTATTTAATAAGAGTTATTAAATAAAGTAACTATTAAGATAGTTAGAATGTACGTATGATGAAAAGAAAAGAAAACAGTTTTTCTCTGCAAGGAGAAGAAAAAGAACTTTCTTTAAGAATCAACGTACATAAAGATTGATTAAGAGACCACTCTTCTTGGGCACCATGTGGAATTGGGATGTTGATTAAAGGTATTCTCAAGTCTTGTTTTTGAATTTCACTGCATCAAGGTACGCTTTCTATTCTTTATTTTAGAATTCAATGTTATATGTTATCTCTCATGAATAAAGTAGATCCGTGTTTGTTGTTTCTGCTATGTGTTTTGTATGAGATGTAAAACTAGTTTTTTCAACAGTATATACATGTTGCCCCCCTTAGTCAAATCTTGGCTTTCCCATTGTGTTAAATACAATTATATACCTAAACCATGGGACCATTTCCAATATGTCCCCCTACACTATAAATATACAATTAATATATGATTTGAGATTAATTTTTAATTTCTATTCTACATAAAAAGTTATGTTAAGATGGACAAATGCGTGCACTAATCTATCAAAATTAGTAGATTTGTTAATATAAATGTTCAAAATATGTTTGAATTAGTCCAATATAAAAAAATAAAAATAAAAATTGAAAAAATGATTCTAATTGGTTGGAATTGGATATTGCAATTCTTTTATATATACAACAAGATTTTAACTTATAAAATTCATTCCATGATAATTGATCTTTATCAACCGAACATCAATGGATTTCTTTTTCAGATATACACAAGATTTAATCCTAGTTTGTTTATTTGATAATAAGAAATTTTACTAGTTATGTTAACTAAATCCTATTTAGCAAAAAAAAAAAAAAAAGGATTAATTAGAAGCTAAATATATTGCAAATTAATGTTGATTGAAAAGTTTTACTATAATTTAAGAAGTACACTTAAACAAAAAGTAACCCCTAATACGTTTTAATGATTGATTGATTTTTGGAACTCACTCGAAGGGTTGGATGACCACTTTTAGGTTGTGCATTGTAAATATCTACATCATCATGAATGAAATCATGAATAGCTGCAATTGACTTTCTTCTATATGTATATATAAATCAAATATGATGGCATTTGAACTTTTGGAAATGCTCAAGCCGTGTTGGATTTGTAGAGAGGTCTATCTTGTGCAGGGCAGTAGTAGAGTAGGCGAATTTGTGACCTGTCCCAACAAATAAAATGCTTTTTAGCTACTTAACCCAATAAATAAAATGGTCCCAAACCCAAATATAAAGTGTACAAAAAGTCAGTTTCGTGAATATTTTATATGCATTCCCTTGCATTTTACATTGAACCAGTCACCGACTTTTCCAACATTTCTTGACAAATTAACTTAATTTGACATTGGGCTTGGAGACTACTTTTTTTGGTTATTTTAATGTATTCGCATAATTTTATGCGAGGACTATAAGGAATCATGTATTTGGAGAGGCTTTATCTATAGTTTTTGAGACCACAAATCAATGCCAAATAAACAAATGTGAAACCAATAAAGACCAAATCAATCAAAAGCAGATTCATATAGCTTTTTTATTTGCCCATTTCTTTCACGGGTGATGATGGATTTTCTTTTTTTCAAGAATCATGTTTCACAATGGCATTAGAGAATAAAAAAATGGAAATTTCTTTTTCTTGGCAGAGGGTTTGTGTGACTAAAATCCAGAGTCAGCATTTAGTTTTATACTATAGTGGACCAAAGACCCATATAGTAACTGAGAACATATATGAGCCCATATTGCTTAGGCCCATACTAACTACGTACCCATAGTAGTTAGAGAATTTATCATGTAAAAAAGTTTATAACATTTTTACAATATTTTCATAATAAATCTTAAATGACGGACTATTACTGGTTATAATTTGGACCCATCACTAACTTAATTTTTTTATCTACCAATAATAATTTTCAACTTAATATTTGTTATGAAAATATTATAAACCTATATATATATTTTATATATATTAAAAGAAGGCATGGTACATCGAATATACATAATAATTTATGCCATTATAGTGTGAAAAAAAGGAGTTTGCCAGTATAGTATGTAAATTTTCTGTCATAGCCAGATTCTTGAACCTGGATTGTATTAATTAATATATAAACTATTATCCTATTTATGCCATTGGGCTTATAAAATTGGAGGGAAAAGAATAGACTTCCCCCACTAGGGTTTTAAAATAGACTTTTTTTAGTAATATATAAAATTATTTATAAAGTAGTAATAGCTCTATCATGAGTGATAAACAAATGGATTGTGCATTTGACATGGACAGTGGACACGTGCAAATAATGATGATAAAAAGGATATCAACTTGGTTTTGGTCATCACCCGATGCTTAAGCTATAGTAAATATTTTATTATAGGAGAGAAGATGTTACTATCTAGTAATTTGAATGCATAACTTCATTCTCCTCTTTCCATCCCTTTTATAAATAATTTTTATGGCACTTTGGAGGATCATTTTTTTTTTTAATCTTTACTAGTATGGTTAATATGAGATTATTGTTACCACCGGTCCACCGTGTATCCTTGGTGTGGTAGTCACTCTACAAGTATAAATACTTGTGGAGTGTAGGGGGTAAGAGCTGAGATTCAATACTTCAGAAATGAGCTTTACACACATATACACTTAGATTAAGATAGAGTAGAAATTCTATCTTATATCAAATATATATATATATATATATATATATATGAGACTATTGTTATAAGTTGGACAAAACTTAGGTACAATACCTTAGGTGTAGTTCCTTAGGTTTATTTCTTAAAATTTTGATATGTGGATACTTAACTAAAAAATAAAGTTCTATCTCATGAGAAAAAATTCACATGGTAAAATCTTAAGAAAGGAACCTAACGAATTGCACTTAAATACAGTACCTAAGTCTTGCCCTCATAAGTTATACTTATAATTAATAATGTGATTAATAAACGGATTACTCAGTTTCTTAGTAGGCTAAGTCAAGGTCATTCTTAACTTTTATGGATTTTCCCAAGATAAATTATTTCGGGTGCCTAACAGTCGAACTAAGTATCATGGTAATAAATATGATTGAGTTGAGAAGATGGTATGAAGTTTTTATTTATTTCTTTATTTATAATTGAATAGTTATAACAGAGAAGAAATCAAACATAAATGTTTCCGTTGAAACCACTCAGAGATGTTAATAAGTTAAAGGCGAAAATCCACTTTTAGTCCCTACATTTTTAGGCGATTTCCATTTTAGTCCATAAGTTTTATTTTTACCGTTTTTAGTCCCTATTCTGGAAAACGCCTCCATTTTAGTCCCTGTCGTTACATCAGAAACGGAGGAAGCTGACGTGGCAAACGGCAGGAATAAATAATATTAAATTAATGTCCACGTGGCCTAAATTAATAATAAAAAATGTTTTTTGACATTAAAAAATGCCACGTCAGCCTCTAAATAAATAAATAAATAATTATTAATTTTAACTAAATAAAAAAATTAAAAACATAATTAAAAACTAAAAACTACATAAATTGAGATCAAAATGTGTCTTAAACAAGAACATCAAGAACACAAATCCAGAAATTATTTATAAAAAAAAAAAAAACCAAACTCAAAATTTTGAGCGAATCAAACTTAAATTCCCTTTCCTCTCTTTCCTTCTTTCCTTCTTTCATGTTCTTTTAGATTCTTCTCCTCTTCTTTTCTTTCTACCAAAAATATTGCTAAACAGTTAAATATACAAATTTCACACACACAGAGAGCTAATTTTTCCAGATTCTAGGGTATTGTTTTTTCGATTTCTTCAATTTTAGAGAGAGAATGGAGGGAGCGAGCAAAGGAGGGATGTTGTACCACGAGGTACAAGAGTCGAGGCTGTGCGCCGTGCATTGCATCAACACGGTGCTCCAGGGACCTTTCTTCTCCGAATTCGATTTGGCCGCGCTCGCCTTCGATCTCGATCGCAAGGAGCGCCAGATGATGATGCTTGAGCTCGAAGGAGGTGGTGGAGGCGGAGGCGGCGGCGGAAGAGGAAGCGGTGGTGGTGGTGTCGCCTCCCGAGACTTCCTCTCCGTCGAGTCCCACAACGTCTCCTTGGATGGTGATTTCAGTATCCAGGTACAATGGTTTGGTTCTCCTTGCCAATATCACTTTTTATATTCCTTGTTTGGTTCCTCTTGAAAAAGTAAAAAGAAGATATCTTTGCTATATATGTGTTTGGGTGACTTTGTAGAGAAATTAAAATTTGGGTTTAAGAATTTCTGCTTTGATTCATGGCTGTGCTTTGACTGAAATTAGAGAATTTAAGTTTGATTCACTCAAAATTTTGAGTTTGGGTTTTTTTTTTTAAATAATTTCTGGATTTGGGTTCTTGATGTTCTTGTTTAAGACACATTTTGATCTCAATTTATGTAGTTTTTAGTTTTTAATTATGTTTTTAATTTTTTTATTTAGTTAAAATTAATAAATTTTATTTATTTATTTAGAGGCTGACGTGGCATTTTTTAATGCTGAAAAACATTTTTTATTATTAATTTAGGCAACGTGGATATTAATTTAATATTATTTATTCCTGCCGTTTGCCACGTCAGCTTCCTCCGTTTCTGATGTAACGGCAGGGACTAAAATGGAGGCGTTTTCCAGAATAGGGACTAAAAGCGGTAAAAATAAAACTTAGGGACTAAAATGAAAATCGCCTAAAAATGTAGGGACTAAAAGTGGCTTTTCGCCTAAGTTAAACTATAAAGTATAACCTATAAGGCTTTTCGCGGTAGATGACTTAATAAGTTCTTATTTTTCTGAATTTAGATGCTATCAAGATTTCCATCCGCTTTTTTAAGTTATCCACTTTTATACCCCATACAAACGTTTGACTCATTAAAGTCACTGAAAATATATTGGTAATTCAATTTAGGTGCTACAAATTTACAATACAAATGGTATGGATTATTTACGTACCATTTGGTTCTTGAGGGAGCCTTGGGCTTTAAAATATATATCCCAATGAATGCCACTTACCAAGTCTAAAGGCCCACTAGAGCTCAGCCCAAAGATCCAAATACCATGCCTATGAACCTTCAAGGTAATAAAGGAGGATGGGGTATGAGATTGGGGTAGGTGTTATGTAGCCCAACCATCAAACCCCTCTCAAACAAAAGTCTTATTAAAAATAATAAATAAATAAACTAAAAAATAAAAGTAAAATCCCCTGCATTTGGCTTTCCTGTTTTTTCTATTATTTAAAGAAAAAAAGAGAATAAATTGCAATATGAATTTTGAAAACTTTACACATATAACTCAATTTTTTAAATGAGTCTCATAATTATTGCTTCTTGGGGTGCTTGATTAGGCTTATTCAGAGACAGATATACTTTACTACATGAAGATAAGGATTTAGCATAAAAAAATAGCTTCATTAATTTTAATATGGAGTTATATTAAAAGGGGCAATAATTGTGCCAAGTGGGACATTTCCAAATGCCAACCAATTCCAGCAAAGAAGCACCTCAAATGAAATTGAAGTTCACATTAGGTCACTCCAATGGCTGAAAAAAAGAGAAAAAGGTTTTGGCTTCCAGCTATCTTCCTTTTTTAGCTTTCTCTGGGTGTCCACTCCCATGTCCATCGCTGTCAAATTCCTCACTGCATTCTAATGAGCAATTTTAAATAATAATTTAATAACCCAATATTTATTTATTTGCTACAATACATGGTCTCTATTTTTTTTTTCTTTTTTTTTTCAGTTTACAATGTATTGCCTAATTTTGTGATGAACTCTAATTAGATCATCTAAAAAAAAAAAGGTCATACGATGCATTTAAGGGCAAACAGTATTCTTTAAATAAAAAGTGCCCACCCAAGAAAGGAACAGGTGGGTAATAAAGAAAGTGAAGGACTAATTAGTACAATAAAACGTTTTACTAGTTGAAATAGGTTTTTTTTTTTTTTTTTTTTTTTTTTTTTGATGAACAAGTTGAAATAGGTTTTGGTCCATAGTGATCTGGAGTTAAAAACTTATTGTGAGATAAATTAAAAATAAAAAAAAAATTCTAAGCCAACCTTCATAGGCTACTCACATTTTTTTTTTGAATAGTTATGAAACCAATCTCAAGTCAAGCACACTTAAGACTTCTAAATTCTAAATGAAATTTTTACGTGTTAAAACTTAAAATAATTGACCTTGATTTTTGACTAATATATTCAAAATTGAATTAATATATTATTTTTCGAATCAAACGTTAGGTTGATTGTGTAACAACTAATCCCAAGACATACTCATACGGTGTTCATACCATGCTAGAAGGTCAAAGATATATTTAAAACACAAAGTATTGTATAGGAAGATATTTTTTAAGAGTAAGGTTACAGCTTCTTTTTTTTTTTCTTTTTTTTTTCTCATAAATATTAACATGCTTATAATAATATTACTTTCACTTCTATCTATCACTAATACTATTTTTATTGTATTAATCACAATAAATCCATATCAACAATTATAAAAATTATTATGTCAATTATTCAACTCAACGCACTTGAAATACAATGACATATTATTTTCGGAAAATTCTTAGATATATTGACATATTATTTTCAAAAAATTCTTAAGTACTTCCGAAGTATAGATAAATAGTGTCTATTTCTCTCATATTCATAAATAGACTCCACAATGAATTTAATGAGTGAATTCTACCATAAATGTGAGAAGAAGAAGTATCATTTTCCGTTATTTAAAAGTACCTAAATATTACTAGTTATTCTCTAATCGCACATAAATAACCCTTTCAACCAATTAAATTTATGTTAATGTATCGTCTAAGAATAAATTATTTAATACTATTCTACACTAAATAATTTTTTAAAATAAATAATTTAATAATTTTTTTTATCCGCATAAATAAATAATTTAATACTATTCTACACTGCTATTCTAGAATAAATAATTTTATTGTGTAAAATAGTATTAAATTCTCCTAGCGAAAAAAAAAAAAAAAAGTATTTAATTCTTACATTAAATATTAGTACAAGTTTAAAACGTCCTTTTGGATGCTTATTATGACAAAGAAATTGCCAGAAGCGCAAAGACCGGGGTGACAATACAAAGCAGAACAGAACTGCCTTAAAAAAAAAACAGAACCGCTCACTTTACAAATTTCCAATCTTTAAAGTTCAAACACTAGTCAAAAAAGAAAGATAGGAAAACATAGGACAAGAACACCCATCACTTTAAATTTCCATGCAACTGTAAATTCAATCTCACTCCTGTCTTTGCATCTTTAGCCGGCTTTATTTTATCACTTTCTATTACATATTTTACTTTACAGTATATACTGAGAATTTTGAGTAACATTTATAAAGGATTTTAGTGAATAGTAACTACAACTTTCAAGCATATCTGCTTATACTCCAAAGAAGGTGAGTCTTTTGTTGACTGTAGATTTCTGGGTCTATGTTGAATTTTCCTCAAAGCCCTTTAATTTGTGTTACCCATCACTTCTTTTTCAGTTCTTGGAACTATGTTTCATTTGTATTTTGATCAGTTTGTGGTGTTTTTGTTTTTGGGATCATTTCTCTTTTGATTGTGGAGGGGAAAAGTTCAGAATTTTATGTTATGTGGTTCTTGTATATAGCAAATGGATTTTGTGTGATGGCTCATAAAATCTTGCATTTGTATGTGTTAATTCTCTTAAGTGTAGTATAATGGGATGATTTGTTGTGGGTTGGTGTGTAGATGTGAGTTTTATTGGTGTTTGCTGATTGCTTGTACTATGCAGTATCTTTTTTGCTTTTGAATTCAATTCATTTGGTAGATAGGGGATTAGTTGGGATATTAGGCTTTGGCTTTGATTGATGATGGTGACATTAGAGTATTTGCTTTTGCTATTTATCGCTAATTATGTCATCTCTACTTGCCTTAAATTTTTTTTATGTTTTCCATTAAGGTAATAACAAAGAGTATGACTTTGGATAGGATAGAACCGAAAAAAATAACCCTTACTAGTCTATTGAGGGTCCATACCCAACCCAAAATTTTGGGTCAAAGACTTGGTTGTGTTGTTGTTGTCGGCTGCCATGTAGATTTTTTTCTATTTAATGAAAATAGGAACAACCAATTGATGAAAATACAAAAGAAGCCTTTTTTCTGGCCTAAGAAACTCATTCTATATGTCTATATGATGTGTATATGATCCTTGATTAAATCATGGTTGCAAAATCGAGTGTCTACAATAACAAACTAGTAAGACTAGTTTTTTATCCATTTCTATTTATGTCAATATCTTTGGTTAGAGGGCTATTGTCATGTGACATCGAATTACATTTTTTATTTAAAGTTGAGAATTTTTATGCCATTGAGGCTAACTGTGATAACCAGGGTAGCATATGATATCAGTTGCTGGACTGCTTTTCTAATCAATATTATATGCCATTATTTGCCACAATTCCCACACTTGCATAAGGGGATCATTTGTGTGTTTGAAAGAGATTAGAAAAGGTGTGGTCCTTTTGCTTTTGTTCTCAATTTTGAAATCGGAGTATCAGTGTTATTTTATTTCTCCCCTTTTGTTATTAATTTTCAAAATTTTTTTTTTGGTTGCTGTTGTTCTTCTTCTTATTTCCCCTTTCTTGACAACCTAACAATCCACCACATAATAAGGCGCTTGTTTCTTTTTGGACCTGAGAACATATTGTGTTTGGGCTCCAGGGTATGGAGAACCTATAGTAAAGTATTTATTTCATTATAGCAATACATCTCAAAACTGATTAAATTTTCTGTTGGAGCATTTACCTTTGAGGAATATTTTGTTTGAAATGCTTAAACTTGCTTGGTTTGCTTACTTATATTACATGTTTCTTTCCTTTGGATGCTCAGAAAAGCAAAATTGAGATATTTTTTAAGGAGAAAGGACAATGAGCTGCTTTGGTTGTTGTGAAGAAAATGATATCCATAAAGCTGCTGATACTGGACCATACATGGCAAATAATTCCGCAGGTGATTCTGTATTCCTAAACCATGGTTATTTTTTGCTTCTTTTGGTTGGACCAAGCTACTCCTTTACACTCAAATTGGTTGAGGTTTTCTTTTTCTTTTTTTTCAAAAAAATTGGGTGGAAAATGTATAAGCATCGTTCCTTATTATCTGAGTTTGTAGTTGATATTCCTTAACTTCTGCCTTGAAATCAGCTAGAGCAACTTGATTGTTGTTATTTTTTCTTTTATTTTAACCATGCTCGTTTTGTGTGATTTGTTTGTGCTGTCTCCTTGCTTGCGTATTTACCAATTTTTTTTGGGGGGGAAGCTATACAATGTGTAATTATAGCTGGCCATTATCATGTGTTATCATTTTGTCTGTGCTTTTTGATTGTGATTTGATTTCTAATCTGCCTTTTATGGCTGCTGATTTTGTTTCCATGAACCTAAGTCAACATGAATCATGCAGGAAATAATGGAGGATATGCTGCCAAAGAAGCTGTGCCAAAAGATAAACAGACTGTAACTATGCAACCTATTGCTGTCCCTGCCATTCCAGTAGAAGAGTTGAAGGATATAACGGATAATTTTGGTACAAAGGCTTTAATTGGTGAGGGCTCATATGGAAGAGTGTATCATGGTGTCCTCAATGGTGGGCAGACTGCAGCCATTAAAAAGTTAGACTCCAGTAAACAACCTGATCAAGAATTTCTAGCAAAGGTACTACAAGAGTTTGTTAAGCTCATAACTGGTACTTTTCTCCTATCTGTCTTCTTTTTTGCTTAGAAAGTTGACATAAAACTTCACAGGTCTCCATGGTATCAAGACTAAAAAATGAAAATGTTGTCGAGCTTGTTGGTTATTGCGTTGATGGCTCTCTTCGTGTCCTTGCGTATGAGTATGCACCCAATGGGTCTCTTCATGATATTCTTCATGGTAAGTAATATTTTATTCTTCTGTTTTTAAAAGAATGTGTATCCACCAATATAATTATTGATTGATGAATTTTTTTCGTTGTTTTTAAATTTCAGAATGGCTATAGAAATAAAGTTCTGTGTTTTTAGCCAAGTGATAGTCATTATATATATATATATATATATATATAACAAGAGAGGTTTACTGGTGAGTTTTAGAAAAGAAAGGAGTTCCTCTAATGTATATTAAGTTGATTAAGCATATTTAACTAGTATGAGAACAAATGAAAGCATCACAAGTTTCTATTCACTATAGGTTTGCATCAACGATCAACATTAAGTTTGTATCTCTTTGCACTAGTAATGGATGAGCTCACTAGATTGATTCAAGATGTAGTCCTTTGGCCTACTTTTTCCAAATGATAGAGTTTTAGCGGATGAAACCAGACATTAAGTTAATGTCATGTTGGAAATTTGGAGAGATGTTTTAGAATCTAAAGGCTTTTTGCTAAGTAGACTAAGTAGGACTAAAACAGCGTACACGAAATGTAAGTTTAGTAAAAGTGAAGGAGTTTTAAAGTTGATGGTTAAGAGAGTGAGAGAGAAATTTTGATATATTGGATCAATAATTTATAAGAATGGAGATATTAAATAAGATGTGAATTCATAGAAGTAGGATGGATGAAATGGAGAGGCGTGTTTGGAGTATTTAGTGATCATAGAATACCTATTAAGTTAAAAAGAAAATTTTATAAAACTGCTATAAGATTAGCTATGCCCTATGGTGTCGATTTTTGGGGTGTGAAGTAGCAAAATGTTCATAAAATGAGTGTAATTAAAATGATAAATATTAAGACGGACAAGTGGAATTAAAAGGAAAGATAGGATTCGAAATTAGCTGAAACGAGAATGTTAAGATGAATGAGTGAAAATATATGAAAAGATAGAATCTAAAATGAGAAAATCCCCATAAAGATAGGGGTGGCCTCTATTGATGAAAAGATGATGGGGTCTTGCTTGAGATGATTTGGTCATATGTAGGTGTGTTTGGATACTGCTTATTTTACTGAAACTGAAAAAATTATTGCTGAAAATATTATAGATAAAAGTAAAAGTTAGTTGAAATAGTAAAATGAGACCTATGAATAGTATCAAAAAGTGCAATGAAACCCATAAATAATAGCAAATATAAGCTGAATAGTGAAATAATTTTAATTTTTCCACCTAACCCAAACGCACATGTAGTATGAGGAAGATGAATGATTCAAGTAGAGAGAATGGAAAAAGGTAAAGGAAGACCTAAAATAACATTAATAGAAATAGTAAAAAAGGACATGCCAATTAAGGAAGTAATAGAGAATATGACTTTGGATAGGATAGAAAAACATCTAAGGCTCTATGTTGAGGATTCATAGCCATCCCCAAAATTTTTGAGACTAAGGCTTGGTTATTGTTGCTGAATTTGTGTGTGTATGCATTTTCTTATTGGTCGCTGAACTATTTATTTTATAATGGATAATAGTTATTGAACTCTTGTGGTTTTAGACTAATTTGAGAAAGTGATTTAATTTGAGTTGACTCAAAGGACTCTTTGACCATGTTGTAAAATCCACTCAAGGAGAGTTAACATCTATTGGTAGGAAGGCAACTCATTAGTGTCAGAGTCAAATTTTGTGGGTGCCTATCTTTTAATGAATGAGTAACAGGATATCTTATAACATTTCTGATACGGAAAATGTTTTTCAATTTGTAAATACAGGACGAAAAGGTGTCAAAGGAGCACAGCCAGGCCCAGTTCTGTCATGGGCACAAAGAGTTAAAATTGCTGTTGGGGCAGCAAAAGGGCTTGAATATCTACACGAGAAGGCACAACCTCATATAGTCCATCGTGATATCAAGTCCAGCAATATACTGCTTTTTGATGATGATGTCGCAAAGATTGCTGATTTTGATTTGTCAAATGAAGCCCCTGATAATGCAGCACGCCTTCATTCTACTCGTGTACTTGGCACCTTTGGTTATCATGCTCCAGAGTAAGATTTTCCTGGGTGTTTCAGATGGGTGCTTCTCATCTTTTTGTGTTTGATTACAATGAAAAACATCATATAAAATCGCAGTCATCATCTTATTGAACAATGAGAAATAACGTGTTAATTTATTATGGAAAATGTTAACAGATGTCCCAAGAGCATTGTTTAGGAAGCATTTTTAGAAACTTTTTATGAGAAGAGAAAAAAAAAAAAAATTGTTTTGACGATTTTTTATATTTCGCACGAAAATGATGTCAAAACTTTCTTAAAATGGTTTATTAACAATTTCTTTAAGGGCACTTGTTAACAAGGCCCATTTATTATAATGAAAGTACTGGAAAGAGGAAAAGAAAATGCTGGACGGGTCAAGAGTCAGTATGAATTCATTCAACCTAAGTAATAAATGGTCATTGTGGCTTACTGAATACTTCATTGGGCATGTTGTCTCACTTCTAATTGTCACTTTGAAGTAGACACCTTTTCAAAATACATCAAGCCTAAGTTTTCTGACTTTGAATGGCAGATATGCAATGACTGGGCAGCTGAGTTCAAAGAGTGATGTTTACAGCTTTGGTGTCGTCCTACTGGAACTCTTGACTGGTCGTAAACCTGTTGATCATACACTACCACGTGGACAGCAGAGCCTTGTGACATGGGTACTAAATCTTAGTTATGCTAGTAATTTATATATGGTGCTTTTGCTCTTTTTTGTCTTGTTTTTGCTTGGAGAGAGAAAGATTTGCTAGGTTATAGACTTGCAGGTTTTATTCAACCTGATTCTTTTACAATTCTGGATTAATTTAGGCAACACCAAAACTCAGTGAAGATAAGGTGAAGCAATGTGTTGATGCTAGACTCAATGCGGAATACCCTTCCAAGGCAGTTGCAAAGGTAATCAAGGCTATATTCTGGAATTGCAAAATGCTAAACTACTGTTTGCTATTTTAATTTTTTGTATCTTAATTTGTAAATGAAAAAAAAAATATATATATATACATATATCGGCATATTGCAACCCTTCTCTTTTTGTTATAGTTTTAGAATAACTGATCAAGTATGTTGAGTCACTCTCTGAAAAATGGTCTTCAATTTGGTGACAACTTGTAGTTGATTTCATACTTCACATTCTTTAAAAGTCACATTTTCTTTTTTGGTATATGCTGTAAACAGATGGCTGCTGTTGCTGCCTTGTGTGTGCAATATGAAGCTGATTTTCGGCCAAATATGAGCATTGTAGTTAAAGCTCTACAGCCTCTATTGAACCCTCGATCCGGTCCCCCAAGTGAAACACCGCAGCGCTTGTGAATTCTTCCTGACAACTTAATCTTCCTTGCAGGATATATTATTGAAATTTTTTGTTTTGTAAACAGGGTGTTTTAGATCATGTACCATTTTATGTACCTTTTAGTCATCAATAGCCTACCAGATTTATGTTTGTAATCTATGTAAATCATTCTACAGATGTGATGATTTGATGTTGAGATCATTAGCATATTGAACTGCTATGGGTGATTTATTGCTCTATGGCTTTTTTTAGGAGTGCAATAGCATTAGCATATTTGTTTCAACTGTTGTGTATTTGATTCCCAAAAAAAAAACTGTTGTGTATTTTTGCCAGGCAGTAATGAGAATCTGGCTGCATCCTGTCCCTTTTTTTTTTTGTTATTATTATTATTATTTTTTATCGAAGATAAAATTCTACTCTGGTCTAATCTAAGTGTATATATGTGTGAAGCTCTTTCTTGTAGATTTGAATCTCCACTCTTGCGTCCAACCTCACCTTACAAGAACTTATACTTGTAAAGTGATCATCACACCAAGGGTGTGTGGTGGTTTCCCTATGCTTCTTAGTTCTTGTTTGATTTGTTATTGAAATTTCCTATTGGGGACAACAGGCATGCTTTTAAATGCTTAATGAGAGAGTGACATTTAGGATGGTGTGAAGTGAATCGAGTCAATTGACACACTCCTTAATGTATTAAAATTATGGGTGTATGTGTTCATCTAATTCCTTCTGACACTTTCAAAACTATTAATAGAGTGAAGTTGTAAATCTGAAATGATAAGATGAAAACGATATTGCGTGCAAACCTTAAGGTCCACTTCTCTCACTTGAATGATGAACATCAAACTTCTCCACTTGAGGGGATGGAGGACTAAAGATCCTCGCAGTTGCTTCAGATGGAGAAAATTGTTACTTTTGAATGTTTTTGTTGTTTGTTTTATCAACTGGAATACAAGAGAAACAAAGTAGATTGACCATTTTCAATGGAACGATCCATCGCAACAGATCACCATCTTCTCCATTTTGAAGATAGTATATTTCAGAGTCTAAATTAAATTTTACAAACCTAAATTTTTTAAAAAATAAAATACACTTCATTTCACCTGAAATAGACGAATGCTAATTCTGCCATGTGTGTTTTAAATATGCTACTTATAACAACTATGATGAAGGCATGGAAAGGAACATGATATTCTAGCCGCCATTAGAATAATTCACATGCATGCATCTGTGCCACGAGCAAATGTGTTTTAGTTACTCTCTTGCTTCTCTTTTAACTTCATCAGAAAAAGCTTCACGAGCTATTTTCCTTCCAACGCAAAGGCCATGCTAAGCTTACACTGCCACTCAAATTTTGATTTACGGCTTCTTCCTGTTGAGAAGTGATTTTTTTTTTTTTTGCAATCATTTTTTTATTATTATTATTTTAAATATTATGTCTACCACACTTTTATAACATATCCTCAATGACAGGTTGTTGTTAACTATTATTAGTGGATACAAAAGTAAATAAAATGAACGATTTAAATTAGAACTAATAATAATTTACTACCTATGATTCTGTGACTACAATTTGTTGTAAAAATGTTATAGATATAACACTTCTCTTTATTTTTTTTTCCTATTGAAGAAAAAAGTACAGGTATACCAAATCACTCATGTAACAATTTATGAATAGATTCAATCATTCAAAAAAAAAAAAAAAACACTCAATGGATAAATATCATATGAGAGGTTAATAGGACCAATTCCGACATAGCATTTCTCTCATCTTGATATGCCCTACAAGAAATACGAGAAATACATCTTCAAGTGTCGGTGTTATATCAATATATTTTCTTTTTTACTTTTGTAGCAAGAGTCAAGATTCTTGTCCGTGCAGTTCCTTTTATTTTTTCTTGGTCCCACTTCTTTGCCTGTAGGGGAGTGTGTTTGCTTGTCTGAGTTGTATGGTGACTAAAATTAGCTGGATCTTCCTGGATTGAACCTAGGAATATTAGGCCTAGACAAAAAAACATTTTGGGGCCTGGATGTGCCTCCTTTTGCCATTCAATCAAGAAATTATTTCATCACCCAAATATAGAGTAATTCTTAGGAACTCTTGAAATAGGGTGAATAAGACTCCTTCCTCTCACATTCATTAAATTTATAGTGAAATCTATTATAAATGTGAGTAAAATGAGCAAAATTTTACCATGCTATGAACCATTTAGAAAGGATAAATAATTGGCAAGCCACCAATATTTTTCCATATAGTAATCAGACCAAAAAAGGGTGGGGAGAGAGATCAATTGTATCAAGGGTATCCTGCAAGTAAAAATAAAATTTCTCAAAGTCTTAATCATTAAATCAGCCATTTGTTTCCCTTCCAATTTTTCACCTCACAGCAGGGAATTTCCATTGATAAATCTTCCTGAACTAGAATGAGCTAAGAGTATGACCCAAAAAAGCATGAATAAAAAGGAAAAAAAAAAATTAAAATACCCATAAACCTGTACACACCACCTGTGGCAGAGGTGTCCTGTTACATTTGCCACTTTCATAAACAAAATAATCTTCTTCCCAACATCTAAATCTAGGTATTAAAAAGGAACAGAATATTAACCATGCCGCAATCACTAGTTTATGTTTCCATCCCTTGATCTCAACAAGGGCAGGCCTAAGAATTTATAAGTCTCAAAGAATGCAAGATTCAACCTTCAACCAATATCTCTCAGACTCTGTGATTGGCTTAATCAAATTGTTTATGCCCGATGGTTCCTTCTGCCATTTGATCTCAAATCTGGATTGTCATTCCTATCCATGTCAGAATTCTCTCTCTGAGAATCTTGCTCTGCATTGTCTGCCTGACTCCTCCTTCGTCTTCGATCCTGAAAATTCCAAGGACATCACACATGAAGGGTCAATTTGTGTATACATATATACATGAAGGAAGAAATTGAGCTTTAAATTTTAGACTTAAGTACACTCTTTTGCCCCTTAAAGTTTGAGGCTATTTTAATTTTGGCCCTTTTACGTTTTAAAACTTTCACTTTGTCACTTAATGTTTTTGTTTTTATATTGGCCTTGTGGTCCATTTTCATTAGAATCTTGACCGTTAAGTGCCTTTCATGTTTAAATATTTCATGAAACACTACTTTGAAATGCTGTAGAATGCAAGAATTTCATTTTAGTAGGCAGAAAAATATAATATAGACAGTCAGAATACTACAGAAAATGGATAAGAGTGCTAAATGAAAGTGGAATTAAACATGGAGGCCCAAAATTTAAAAAATAAAAATGTAAAGGGCCAGTATAAAAACAACCCCAAACTTTTAGGACCAAAAGAGTGCTTAGTCTAAATTTTAATAGTTAATCGTTTTGGCATTCAAAATGAAATCTATTTTGTAAGGAAATATGGATTTCTAAACGTTCAGGTGTTGATTAACCTACACCCGAAGTGAAAAAGAGCCACAAGTCTCATATGTTTCTAACATGTAAAATTTTGGTCGTAAGCATGCACTGCACCAAGATGTGTATATCTGATGTGTATATCTGGTTCTAAGAAGATTTTAGAAGCTCTTAGACCAAAAAGAGAAAGGATTTTAGAAGCAACCTCTCTAGGTATAGGATATTCCTCAGATTCAAGCATGCGAACAACTTGACTCATCTTCGGTCTTTTGTCACCATCTGGATCAACACATCTCAAAGCAGTCAACAAGGCTCGCTTAAGGGCACTTGTTGATGGTCTAGCCTCAATGTTTGGATCTACCACCTCTTCCGAGCGCCTGCTTCCAACCATCAACTTCAGCCAGTCAACTAGATTTACCTGCAAGAACCACCCATGGGATCACACCAAGACAAGTGTGAGTTTGTGACTGTATAGTGCCATGTCATGCATTTTGAGATAAATTGTGGAAGGAAAACTGCATGATATAACAAATTAAGCTGCTAAAAACTCCAAAGTAACTTTGGTGTGCATGTATCCATTTTATTGAAATTGCAAGTTATACTTAATTTAACTAACTCACGACATGCAACCTAACATGAAGTATAAGAGGGGAAAGTGAAATCCTATAAAACACCTTCAGTAACTGCTATGCAACGACTACAGTAAAATAACAATACTCATGCGGAATTTCAAATAATTGTTACTGCAGAAAGAAATATGATTGCATACCTCATGCTGGGGCCGGCCATAATCCACTGGGTCTCTTCCCGTTATTGCTTCCAGAAGCACCACCCCAAAACTATAGACGTCACTCTTCTCATTTAGGAGGCCAGAATTGGCATATTCTGGAGCAACATAACTGAGACACAATCAAAGCAGGGGAAGAAAAAGGATAGTTAAATACCAATCAGTTAAAGTAATATTTTCTCGTACATATACTAAACCTAGGAAACAAAAGCAACAAAAAAGAGGAGCAAATAAATTGGTGCCTATTGACAATGCAAGAAAATGTTTATCAGAAAGGGGGGAAAGACTCACCCAAAGGTACCCATAATTCTAGTTGTAATATAACTTGTCCCAGCGCACAGCAATTTGGCCAGACCAAAATCAGATATCTTAGCATTGAAGTCGTCATCAATCAATATATTGCTTGATTTGATATCTCGATGGACTACTTTAGGCTCAATAGCCTCGTGTAAATAAGCCAGCCTGCAACATGTAATCATGAGTCTAAAGGCAACAAACTCAAGAGAAGGCTAAATAATCAAATTAAGGTATGGATGGACTTACGCCTTAGCAGTGCCAAGGAGAATTTTCATCCGAGCTTCCCAAGTAAGAAATCCATGTTGACGCATAGCTCCATGAAGCCACTGCTCTAAATTGCCATTGTTGACATACTCATATACCAACAACCTGACAAGGGAATATATTCAATTGCAAAGATGCATGCAAAAATTAGTCAACTCATTCAGTTGCAAAGATTACAGTTTCTTTTGTTTTCTAGTAAAAAATATTCTAGTGAATTCTTGACACAATTTCATTTTTTTTATATGAAGAGTATTAATCAATACTCAATAGATTAGTGAAACACTGAGGGATAAGACAAATTTCATTTTACAGTTCATTTGTATAAATTTATTTCAACACAGTCATGAAATTAAAATATAATTTACTAGTGCCAAAAATACAAAGATGGAATATAAATGGATATGATACCTTTCGGTTCCTTCAATGCAATACCCCAAAAGACGAACTAAGTTCTTATGCCGAACATGACCAATAGCCTCAACTTCCACTCTAAATTCCTTCTCAGCTTGTCCTCTATAAGATAATTTATACAATTATAGAAAGAAAATTATAACCTACAGAAAGTCCACCAAGGAAAAAAAATGTAAGCGAAACAAGCATTGAAATAACTTACAGATTGTTGAAGAGCTTCTTAACAGCCACAGGAGACCCATTAATCAACTGACCTTGAAAGACAGTTCCATACCCACCCTCACCGATAATATTTTCCTTTGAAAACCGGTTTGTTGCACGATCTAGGTCCCTTAGTGTAAACCAGTGACCCCAACCAAGGTGAGAGAACTCAGGCAGACCAGACAAAGGTGAAGGAGCAGTTATGGGGTGCGAAGAAGGCCTGTGCACAGAAAGTGTTCCCGCACCTCCCTCCTCTCCCGACTGAGAACCAGCACCTTCTTGCTCAACATTATTAAATGAACCTGATTGACTCCCATTATCTCCATTCTTTGAATGGATCAAAACCTTCTCCAACTCTTTGTCAGGGAACTTATCACTGAGGGTAAGAAAAGCACCATCTTGGGGAAAATAATGGTTTGCTGAAGCTTGATCAACCTTAATCTCTTTGATTTCCTCTGAAACAGCTGGAATTTGGCTAAGGGGAAGCATGTCATTACCCCTTTTAGATTTCTTTCGGGAAGTAAGACAAAATGATAGCAACACAAGGATTACTACAATAAACAACCCGACGGTGATCCCCATTAACACCCACACTTTCAAACCAAAAACAAATGTCTTTTTGGACAGTCCTGTGTTAAGATCAGTTGCCATTTTTTCTGATACCAAGTTGCCTGCAAATTACACAGTAAAAACATAAGAAAAATGCAATTCCATATATCCAAAAACTTTACTTTTGCATTATGTCACCAAAGACCAAATCTTCCACCCAATTGTCACCATTCAAGATTCCCATCAACAAACAACACAAGCCTGTCTCCTACTCAATACAAATGCCTATAACTAATCCGGATTTCAACCAAAGAAAGAAAAAATCAAAATCAGGCAAATAAAGATGTTGCTTTCAGAAAAACCAACACATTCAACAAGCACATTCATATATCATTTCGTACAAACCAATAACCAAACAACCCCATCATCCACACACACAAATAAATAAATAAGAAGAAAAAAGAACCATACAACCCAGAAAGACAAAATTTCACCTTTGGGGCCTAAGAAACCCAAAATCTTCCCTAAACCTATCCTAAAACAACCACACCGACAACAAGCCTACAGTTTTAAAAATTATGAATTCTGGAAAACACTTACAATTACAAAGTTCCATTATCTTTTAAAGAATTTCCCAGTTCTCTCAGCAACCAAATAGAGAATAAATGAATATACAAACACTCAAAAATAACAAAAAATAACAACAACAAAAAACACACACACACACACAAAGGCTCTATGCACAGAAAAGTTTCACAATGCTTACCTGTTCACAGAACCACTTCTGAAATCAATTGCTCCACAAGGCCCTTCTCCAAAAAAAAAAAAAAAAGAACAAAACTCAAACCCCAGATCTCTTCTTAAAAGAACCTCAAAATCTCATTCCCAGGCTCCCAAATCCATTTAAATCAACCCCATTGTCCAAAATCTCCAAATATGCAAGGATTCAATTTTAGCTTTCCTTTCCGGGTTTTACTCAAACGGTCAAATGCCGTCACTATACTATCCCAAAGCTCCAAAAAATGGAAGTTTCAGCTTCTCTCAAGCCACACTTGCCTGTTTTGGAACAACCCAAAACAAAACAACACAAAACAAATGTGATAGCAAAAGCAAGAGAGGCAAAAGACTCGTTTTTTTGTGCAGTTTAAGGGAATTTGAGAGCACAGGAGTAGAGAGAGGCACATGGAATTCTGAGGAGAGAGAGAGAGAGAGAAAGAGAAATGGTGGTGGGGTTGAATAAAGAGAGAAGCAATGGAGTTATCAGTGTTTGGTGATGACTGATATTGATATATATGAGAAGCAGAGGTAGAGGTATGCCTTCACATTACATACAGTGAAAGGGAAGCATCAGAATTGGAAAGCTTTCTATTTCTTTGCTGTTTCTTCAAATTTCTTTCTTTTCCTTATTTTTCTCTAAATTTGTGTCCTGAAGAGTGTGAAGACTGAGGTTGACACATCATCAAAACAAAAACTAAAGAAGGACACTAAAAGAAGTCATCTTTTCTTAAAAAATTAAAAATAAAAAAAATTGTTTCAGAGTAAATAAAAAATAGTTTCTGGTACATATATATATTTCATATATTTATATCTTTTTGTTGTAAAATACAAAAAAAAAAAAAAAAAAAAAAAAGGAGAAGAAAGAATTGTACCACTACGGCAAAACCAACTACTAACAAGACTTTTTGTTTCTCAAAAAGAAAAAAACTACTACTAACAAGACTTTTCGAAAATGTTCAACGTGTTCTCCAAGCACAAATAGAAGTATTAACAGGAAGGCTGTTTGGCATTGTTGTTTAAACAAGTTTCAGTATTTAAACAGGAATAACACTTTTAACATGTATTTCTATAACACTCAAACATGTATTTTCATAACACTGAAAACTGAACAATATTGAAACCGTTTAGTATGGTAGTTTAAGTAACACTTTTTAGTTTTTAAACAATATTATACGTATTTTTACATATTTTTTCATACACACATTTCTAAAAAAATACAAATAATATTACTAGATCAACGTTATATGTGCTTCCTTTCAAGAGCTTGTCCTAATTGCCAAGTATTATTATAATTATATGTGCAACCAATAATAGATAAATTACCACTAAAGATGAAGGGGAAAAAAAGAAGAAGAAGAGTAGATTCAAATAGTGTTAAGTGATATTTGTGATTATAGGGTAAATTGGATATTTTTGGAAAAAAAATTAATTTTAGTTTTTTTCCCTTTTTTTATACATAACATCAAGTTGTAATTATAATAAGAACAAGACTTAAGTACTGTTCTTTAAGTTTCCATCTTAAAATTATATCATGTGGTTTTTTTCTCATAGAATGAAAGTGCATTTTTTAGTTAAGTAATCACATGACAGAATTTTAAGAGAAGAACTTAAGGAGCAACTCCTGAAGTACTGTATATAAGTTTTGCTCTTATAGTAATATGAATTAGATATATATATCATCTTTCTCACAACAAGTGAATCTGATATAGTTATTGATCATACCATAAGATAAATGATGTGTATACCTAATTCATACATTAGATAATTATAGTCACTTTTAATATCATTTTTATTAAAACCAATTAAAACATATAACCTCAATCTCTATGAAAAAGGTTATAAAAAATTATTGTCTTTTGAACTTTTTTTCAAATATTTTACTTCAATTTATATTAAAAAAAAAAATTTCTCTGGTTTTAAGTCAAATGCCACATTTGATTTGGAAAATGTAAGAATTCTTTTTTCTTTTTGTTATGATTACTGGAGACAAGTAATTAGTGTGGATGAAGAAAAATGGTTAAGTTAACATATTAGTGAAAAAGGTCGAAAGGTCAAATGAACAGACTGGACACCAAATAAATCCCAAAACCAATGTGATGCTGTCATTATGACTTATTTTTGCATAGCATGAAATTAGCAACCTCTCTCTCTCCTTGAGTTTTGTGATTTTATTTTTTTTTCTTACTAATTTATGTAAAATACTACTCCTGTAAGATTCGGATATCCAATTTAGTAGGTCTCATAGTCAAAGAAACAGACTGGACAGCAACCCAGTTTTTTAATACCCCAAAGTAACCCCCCCCCCCCCCCCCCCCCCCCCCTTCTTTTTTTTAAATATAGTTTCAACTTTCAAATGTGAAATGTCTTTGTGGGGAAGGTGTAACGTGTATGCAGTATGCACCATGGGACATAAACGTAAAAATAGAATAAGAACAACCACTATGTGTCCACCAGAAAGCCTAAAAATTGGAGAAATTTTGTGAAAAGAGCTACAGAAAATTAGGGTTAGAATTTAGAATTGTATAAAGTTATTAGGGTAATTCTTGCCGCGTTCCTCAAATTTTATTGATCTGTTTTGAAATGGATCAATTAAGAGTTTGTCACATAATTAAGAATTTAAACAGATGTCAAAATAGCAATGATGAATGCTTTTTTTTCTTTTCAAGATTAAAATGAATTCTTCTTTAAGCGTTGACTACGTAGTAGAATCTAATTTATTCATTTTAAATGAATAAATAGGATTTTTAGAATTCTATAATCTTTTTTATTTTCTGAAAGAAAGTTTCAACTTATGATATCCGTTTTGGATAATAACTCTATAATCAAATAATGAATACTAACCCAATAATGTAAATATACATCATGTGATAATGAATTTCTGATATATGTCAGTGGTATGGAGAAGCAACGTGTTCCATACAAGAGGTTCTTTTTGTTAGAAAAAAAGTATTGTGTTGATTTTTGGAACATATCAAAGAAAAAGTTCAGTGCCAAAAAAGGACCCATTTGACTTTAAGTTAAGAATTTTGTTCAGGCATGGTTCATTAAACAGCAAGATGGGTCCATTGCATTGTTGTTTTTATTATTATTTTTTTTTATTAAGACTTGCCAAGTAAATTGCATTCAAAGCAATCTAACCGACTGGAGTTGCTTCACATTTTAGATGTATGTGGTATTTCATATTCTCAAGTCTCAACAACAACAAAAACATGGTATTTATTTATTTATTTATTATTATTATTACTATTACGGCTAAATTCGTCGGTCACCATGCTATAACGACCATTTCAACTTTTCGGTTGGTATAAATATAATCGCCGTATATTTATTTTGCGTCTTTTGTGTATCTACTACTATTCCGATCAGCTTTCATAAATAATAATAATAATAATAACCTTTTATTTTATTTGTACAATTGTATACTTTTTTCTTAAGGTACAATTGTGTACTTTTTTTTTTCTTTTCTTTTCTTTTTCCTGAATAATTGTATACCTAATTGTTCATTGGGTTCATGCTCTAGAAAATTTAGATGACTTGTGCGTATATCCTAAAGGACAAAATTTATATACAATATCTTAGATGCTGTTTTTTAGGATTTTCTTTTAAGATTTGACTATGTGACTGCTTAATTAAAAAAATACACTTTCATCCCATAAGAAAAAAGCCACATCGCAGAATCTTAAGAAGAGAACCTAAGGAACAACATCTAAGTATTGTACTTAAGTTTTACTCTTTTCCAAATATGATTGATCATTAATTAAATGTGTATAGTATAGCAAAAAAACAATTTGAAGGTTGCAATATAGGTTCCAGACTTTTAGTTCAATTAGTTAAATCTTCTATCTTTGAATAAGAAAAAATTTAGGATCGAATCTCATCTACATTATAAAGAAACTCGTTGATATTTTGACTATTTTTTATTTTAATTTGATCAATAGTAATCATAGAGTGGAAAAATTATCAGTTGCAAAATTCAATAATTCATACTATTAATTACATTGCAGTATCGTTTTTATTATTGTAATAAAAATCCATTACATAAAATACAGGTGCACTTAATTATTTATCCATGGATTAGTTTCCCATGGTAAGTATGTTATTATTTACTAATAAAGATACCTTGCCCCTTTAATTATGTTTTAATTTTCATTTAATTTGTAGTTCCAATCATGATTTATCCTTAACTTTTTTTCTGCTTTTTTTTTTATTCTGTGCTTTTTTTTGGTCAGTTTTAAACATGGGTCATTACTTAAAAGAATGATTACACGTTTTTTCTTTTTTCGTTTTGGAATATTGAATAGGCCCCGCCAAAAAAGAAAATAGAACAAGACAATTATGCTTTGAAGAACATAATTCTCATTGACACTAATTTAAAGTTTAAAGGCTTTTTTTTTTTTTTTTTTTTTTTTTTTTTTGAGAATCCAGACCAAGCGGCCAAAATTTTATTGAAGAAAGAAAACTAGGATATATTACACATAGTCTCTTATTACAAAAATGAAACTCATTAGCTAAAACCAAGACATCATTTAGCACATGACCATATTCTTAATGACTCACATCATTTGCCAAGATCGTTTTTAAAATGACCTTTGCATCTCCTTCCACCTCAATGTCGAAAATGCTTACCTCCTTTGCAAAGCTATTTTAAAGAGGAGAATGGTGATCTATAAAGTGATTTAATTAAATAGAATGATGTTATAATGAAAACGTTGAGAATGAGAATGAACCACCGCATAATAAATTTTGCAGTTTTTGCATACACTTTATTAACTCAATCTATACGTACTATGCACATGATAGTGGTGAAGCTTTATTCAAGTTCTAGTAGGTGAGGATTCATAAGTGTTTGGAAAACAAAAATTCCCACCCCCCCCCCCCCCCCCCTTTTTTTTGGTGGCTAAGTAGTTCCCCATTGGGTAACTACCTTTTCTCTTTTGGCATAGTATTGGTTCATTGGTGGCTGGTATGTAAAAGAAGAATGGAACTTACATATTTAATGTGGGAAATGGGATCATAGCCTAAATATTGAAGATATGAAGCAACTCTTACCTTTATGCTCCACTTGTTTTGATAAATTTTATGTAAAAAATAGTTTTTGTATTTTTAGTATTTAGTAGAATCGGAAAAAATGAGTAAAAAAAAAAAAAACTATTTTAGGTCAACATATATAAAAAATATAGTTTTTTATTTATTTATTGTTTTCCACTTTATCTCATAGCATGCTAAATAAAGGAAATTAAGAAATCATTTTTTAACTCATTTAAGATTATTATCAAATATAAAAATATAAAATAGTTTTATAAAAATATATTTTTTATAAAATGATTAATCATTTTCTAAAAAACATTAATATTGAAACAAACAAAGCCTATTACTATTAGGCTTTTAGTGCTATCAGTATCAAACACAATTAAATACCTGGCCAATTGTATCTATTGGATGAATGTTTCCAAATTTATCTCAGTTGGCCTGTATTGATAAATGGTGATGTCATCCCATCAATATATATACATTGAATTTTTGGCCTGTAAAGTAGCCTTAAAATTTAGTGACAATTCACTTTTAAAAAAATTTGGATTCAAATTCCTTTTTTCACTTCTTATAAATAAAAAAGATTTTTTCAGCCTTTCCACACTGACTTATGGTTTATCATTTGCACAATAACTGACTTTTATTCAAAGTGTCCAATAAAAACACCCAATAGTGAAGGCTCGTTGAATATAGAGCATGTGGAGTGATTAGTCATAAATAATACTTTGGTGCAGGCGATATCTGTGGCTTTATCCCTTCTGAATGGGTAATAATCAAATCCCAAAGTGGAAAAACTACAAAATTGTAGTCCATATTGATGGATTTTGGAATAGCTGCATAGGAGAAAGAGCTACATTCTATATAGTTTATATTAACTAGGTTCATTTGTATAAAAAATAAATTCCATCCCATATTTCTATAGGTCCTACCTTTTTGTATTTTTGAGAACCGAAGTCCTACCCTAATGAACTTTCTGTCTCTATATTATTGTACTAGATTTGTAAGATGTTACCTAACATAGGTTACCTCAAAACTACAGTCTACATATATGATATAAATGCTGTCATATGGTAGTTCAGTGAAAATGAAATTGCATGTTTGGTATGGATATGTATAGTCAAAGTTCATTGACACTTGTTCCTATTGGCTTTTGCCCAATTCCCTTCTTTTCAAGTAAACTTGTTATTTTTATAAATTAAATAAACAATGGGTTCCAATTAGTTCAATTAACTTGCTCATATTGGCTTTTGCCCAATTCCCTTCTTTTCAAGTAAACTTGTTTCTTTCATAAATTAAATAAACAGTGGGTTCCAGTTAGTTCAATTAGTAAAGTCTTTGATGGTTGAATAAGAGATTTTGGATTCAATTTCCATTTACACTAATTGGAACCGATTGGTGTCAATTGGTCTGATGATAATAAAGAGCACAATTATCGAAAGCCCATAAGTTAAAACTCTAAAATATATAAATAAACCGCAAATCGTATCATAAAATTTGGTCGCATTTGTTTTCCCTTTATTCTATCGTGTAGAATTTTCAACCAGCATCATTTATTTGAGTGAAAAGATGCAAAGAGATACTTACATGATGCACAAGGAAACTTAATTGGTCATACTTATGTTAGCTCGGAAATTCTATTTATTATTTCGGCAGACACAGGTACAAGTGCAACTAAAGCATTAATCTGTGACCAACCAAAGGCAACTATATATATATAACATGAACTATATTTACCAAAAAAGAAAAAGAAGCAGCCTAGAGAAACATTTTAATAAAGTATAAACCAAAAAGAAATTCAGTGTCGGCTGCAATTGTAATTTCATATTAGTTTAATTGTGCAAGCAAACAAAAGTCAACTTCCTGAGGACATTGCTTTATATCTTTTAAAAAGAAAAAGAAAGAAAAGAAAACAGAAATGCTATTTATAATTTTTTTAATTTCTAAAATTAATAATAATTTAAGCACTTTCAATATACAATTAGCAATTTGGCACGCAAGGCTTTTGTTTTATAAATTTCAAGGGTCTCTTACATTGGACAGGGTAAAAAACACAGCACTCTGTCTCTTTAATCAAAAGCATGCAAAAAGATTCAGTTGACATTATATGATACCGGCATAGATATGCTTCCAATTACTACGTTAGGAACCCAACATTAATAATCCACAATAATTTGCTCAAGCTGTTGAATAGGAACGAACCTTTGCTGTGTTGGTTGTTACTATAATTACAATTTTTTTCATAGACTTTATTGTTGGTTGGTCAAGGGAAGTCTCATCCGAAAGAAGCCTAGCCTTCTCTCTCTTTAGTCCCTTCACAATTCACTCTCTTCTTAGTTTTAAAAGCAATGCCATAAACACAACAAATTTCACAACTGTCAAGTTGATTAATAAGCTCAAATTAAAACTAGTAACAGATTGCTATTTGCTACTAATAAAAATATCACGGTCGTAACATTACTCTCTAGAGTAATCTAGCAATGAAAGAATGTGAGGTTTAATTAGCAAGCCCGTGTGCGACATAGGCATGATTAGTGGTCCGCATGCGACACTTTTGTGTGCTCCCAAACACATTACACCAGCGGTTGAAACTGCATTATCTATTTAGCTTATGTGGTAGTTAGGTGTTTGTATAAAGTTGTCTAAGAGATAAACTATGTGAAACAAAATCCTAAATACAACTTCAAAAGCATTTGTTTATTGAACTTGTATGGATTGGTCTCCCTCATAGCCTATGAAGAAATTCTTTATACTTTTCTTGGGGATTTTATACATTCTCCACCTAATACATGTTTTTGTCAAACTTCATACTTTTGTATCTGATCCAATGAACACGCTATTCATGATCTTTATCCAAAAGACACTAACCACATATATTATTGTTATCTGAAATTTGCTGATGATTACGATTTATACCTAACCTTTGGGAGTTTATATATGTTTGTTGATACTCCAAATACTTGTCTTTTTACCAAATATATAAAGAGCATAGAAATTGTGTTTTGTTGATGTTGTGGTAGGGCGTAATATTATATGTTTACACTTCATCTTTTTTTTTATAAAGACTGTTATATGCTTATATTGTGATTGCAATATAAACTTATATCACAGACACACAAAAAGTAGTATATATGAACACAAACAAAATCTTGAATTGCATATAAAAAACAAAATAAATCACTTCTATTCTCGGAGTTAAGGTATATGAAAAATGGCTTTTCGGTTTCCACTATTCCAGATTCTTATTGAGCATAGTAAAATCAAGGTTTATGATAAAGTTAGTGAAGCTTCTATAGTATATTACCATTTTTTGTGTGTCTATTATATAAGTTTACAACATTTATCACTTTTGTGTGTCTACAATATAAATTTACATTAAAATTTTATCTTTTTTTAATGTAATATATTTCAATAGTTACAATAATGGGGGCAAAATTTGAACCTTGACATCTCATTAAATAAAATTAGGAGAAAGTGTCAATTGATATTTCATGTTTATGCTTTTAAAGAGTTTTTTTTTTTTTTTTTTTTTTTTTTAATACAAAGAGTTGCATCCTGTATATAGATTGTTGTAGATTTCTTTTGTGTTTGTTGGTGTTATAGGCTTTTTGTTGGAGTCCAAACCCAATATGTGGGCCCATGTGTAGCCCACTATCTGTAAAGGGCTATTCCTAGGGTTTTGCTACAAAAGTATTTTTATGGTTTAAAAAAGAAAAATTAAAAAGCTGAAAAAGAGAGAATTCTTCTCTCATAGCTAGGGTTTAACAAATTAAGAGGAAAAAATAATTATTTTTTAATACATTGCAATGCAATTATCTATCAAGATAAAACTCGATTTTTTTTTTAAATTTTGAAAATCATTTATGATAAATGTTTTACTAAAATTTGCTACAATTTTTCATTCATTGTATAGAATAAAAAAGTCTATTAAAAACTCATCTTTCATTTTATTGTAAAATCTAGTTTTGATGACTTTAACTAATTATAAATTTTTAATATTTTTGACAAAAACCAGATAAGGACAAATAGACAAAAATAACTAAAATTTTAAGCAATTAAGTAAAAAAAAATATTGATTCTAGAATCTAGCCCGTTGATAATCACTAATTTTAAATTTATTACTTCTTATTTATTAATTTATTGGCTCTCATTATGTGACATGAAGTAATTGTAATTATTTGCAATTGGCCATTAACTAGTTAGCAATCTATAATGTGGGGTGTGGAATTTTTATTTGTGTCTATCTACCATTGGCTGTGTCTCTTTGATATAAAGATTATAACTATAAAAAAACAAAAACAATACAAACTTTATTAATTATTTAGCAACACACTACTGGTACTATGCACGAATATCCGCTGAAATGCTCAACATCATTCATTATTCGTCATCTTTGTTCTTTACTATCAAACAAACTCAATTTTACTTAAGAAATTTAGAAAGAGAGAGTCAGGAGTCACAACTCACTCATAACCAACGAGAGAAAGATATGGTTCAATAATTAGATAGGACCAGTTACTATTACTAAGAGAGTTAGAAAGATCAAGACAAAAAAAAAGTTTGGGAGAGAGAGTCAAGAGTTTTAGAGATGCAACATTTCAGAGATGGAGCTGGGAGCAAATTGAGTGACAATGGCTTGATGCAAAATTTCAGATATCACGGCATTTTGATTTTCGACACAACAATGCGGCATGCCTACTTACATGGTACACACAAGCATCACTGCCTCACTGATGGGTAGATTATTAATTGTGCTAAAATTTCTATTTTGTTTTTCGATTGGTAGATTATTGTTGTTTTGGCTAATATTTGATGTTATTATTTTTATTTGGACTATTTTTGGTTTAAGTTAAGGGCACCCAAGATTATTTTAGGGTGACTATGTTTAATTTTCTTGAGTCTAGATTCTAAATCAGCCTTACATATGTTTTAAGACTATCACTTTTCCAATGTAATGACTAACACACTTTGTAACGAGATTACAAGTTATAACATTTTTCCAAAAGCAACATTTGCGAAAGCTCTAATGCCGACTTCAAAACAACAACATTTACAAGTTCTTATGACAAGCCTTCTAGTATTATTTAACTACTAAACAATCACAGTATATTAATAATGAGTCGTTAATCAATGCGATGCACTGTAAACATAATGTTCAAGAAAAAATATTTATATGTGATACATATTTAATTTAACAAATAAAATTAAAATTAGAGAATTTGTAGGAAAAAACCTATTTAATTTAATTAGATCAAACATAATTTTAATCAAGAAAAATTTAATGTTGAGTTGCTTTATTAAAAATACAGTGAGTTTTAGTTTAAACTTACTTAGTTCAACACTATTTATAATACTAAAAACCACACACACACAGACATATATATAAGATTAACAATGATGGGTAAACGGTATGATTTCAGAACGTTGTGAGACAATATCATGAGAAATCAACAAAAAGACACGCTTTTATTTTACATTATATTAGTTGTTAACACATGCAATTTGCACGAAATATTCAAGCAAAAAATATTTATATCTTATACATGTTTAATTAATAAGTGTTAACAAACAAAGACTGAAATTATAGAATTCATCGAAAAAGAAATTGGCCAATCTATAATTAGAATTTGTTTAGAGAATATCAAACTTTATTTTAATCAAAATTTGTCTAGTGTTGTGTTACTTTTATCTGAAAAGACAATGAATTCTAAATAATTTAAACTAACATAATTTAATGTTCCTTGTAACTCTATAAACCAAATCAAAAACATATATTAAAATAATGAAGTGGAGAATGTGAGTTTTCATAAACTTATGTGATAACATAAAATAATACAGTAAAATATTTTTATTTTATATATGTTATAAATTATAAATATAGATGTTTCTTTTTGTTTGAGGTTTGGTTTTTTTTTTTTTTTTTTTTTTTGGGGGGTGGGGATAAAAAGGGGTATTTTATATATATAGTTTATACAACAACATGCTCAACGACCTCCAAGGGACACAATATATTAGTCCTGAGGTTCTGCATATTCTAAACAAAAGCTATATATATACAAAAGATAGACAAACATCATAGACTTCCAAAATGCTCTGTTGTTGACGTCCCATTTTTGCTAGTGCATCCGCCGCAGGATTAAACAATGGCCTTGTTCTGATATAGGTATGATACTAAATACTAATGTAGCATAGCGATAGATCATATATCTCTTGAGGACCCTGAATCCTATGGCTCAAAAAATCATTGGTTCTTCTGGCTAAACTAGATTCAATAAATCGTGGTGGTCCAAACTTGCTTCCCAACCCCTGTATACTCCTGCTCATCTGATCCCGAATCACTTTTAGACCAATAATTGATCAGAAAATAAATTGTTTCACTTACTTTTTCCCGTATACACAATCATATTCTTGGCTGTAATTTCAAGGAAATATCCCACATATTGACTCTGCATATCTTCACAGTCACACCACATCAAAACTTGTATGATTGGAGTGCAGAGATTGCTAATTAACGAAATCTTACGAATATGGATCAATAATGCATTATCAAATTGATGTCATTAATTGACTTGTGTTAAAGAAATTCGATGTTTTTGTCCACAAAACAAATTGATTAGATCTAAACCATTAAGTTATCTATGAAATGTAATTTATGAATGATGGTACATAGGTACCAAATTTTTGTGAAAAGATACTCAACTTTTTAACTTTTATTTTACTCAATAAAAAATGACTCTATGAGTCAATTGGCTTGCAAAAATTATGAGGGTTACTTACAATTACAAGCAGAACCTTTGACAATTTCATGAGTTTTCAATTGCATCCGTTGATAATGAGTTGAGTTTCTGTGGTTTGATGGCGACTCAAGGTTCTAGCATATTTGACATTTTAGATTTTGGTAGTTAGAATGTCATTGCATTAGATACAGCTAGACAAAGCCAAAGGTGTACCGTGTACATATTTCATATTTGTTCTTATTATTTGGGAAAAATATCATCAATCTACAGGTTGCAGTCTTTTTGAAGATAAACAATAAAAATTTTATTCAACAACCAAAACTATACATCAAAGACTTAAACATCACAAGCTAAAGGAGGCACCTTCACCTTCAATCAAAAAATTTACTTTGACAAGAAAGCAACAAATTCTGCTAGATTTAAATTAGCTGTCATGCCTATCTAATTCCCCAAAACAACTATTACAATTGCTACAAGAAATAAATCCTATAAAGAAAACAGCAAGTATGTCTTCTAAGTGTGGCTAGCAGATTTAGCTTCTATATTCTATAGCATTGGCTGGCTTCAGCGAGCTTCGTTACGCTTGTTCCAAATCATCCAAGCTAGTTGTAAAAAATATTGTAATTTTTGGATCTTTTAATCTAGATCCATATTCAAATCTATCCTACAGGTTGATAAATTGATGTTAGAAGATTAGGCATGATTTGTTCTACAAATTCATTGTAAATGAAAATTTCGTAGCATTATTCTTCTTCCTTTTTTTTTTTAACTAATGTACATGCAAGGTCATCAATCTACAAGTTACAATTACCGTAAGTCTTTATTCATGTAACACCGTCTTATAACTTTTTATTATATTTTAATATTTTAAAATTTTCACAGTTGAATCATAAATTTTCATTCTTCTTTAACACACCCAAATTTCATGTTCATCAAATGTTATTACTGTTTAGTCCATAAATTCATTGTTTATGTATAATTTTGATTTTTTTTTAAAAAAAATTTTAAAAAAAAAACCTTGAAACTTAAACTTTTTATAATGGGATATATTGATCTCTAGTCATCTTGAAACTTTTGAAGCATGAAGTATATAGGAAGAAATGTAATTCAATGATACATTTAAAATATATATATATATATATATATATATATATATATATATATATATATATATATATATATATATATTAAATGGTTTAATATTGCTAAAAGTTATTTCAAATGTAATTTGAACCCAACTAATATATCTATTTATTTGGAATTTGTTTATTAACAATTTTATTGCAAATTTTAGCATAAACAACCACCAAACTTGAAAAACTTCCTAAACCTAAAGACATTATTCTACATTAAGTTATAACCTTTTTAACCTCACATTAAGTTATAATTTGATGAGAGCATATTAGTGTAGATGAATTTCTTTCTTCGCTTTTCACTTGATACTTCTCTCTCTCCCTCTCTCTTTCTCTCTCTCTCTCAAAAGTCTAGTGACATAAAAAGTTCATAACCATTTTTTCATAACTATTGAAATGACATGTTTTGATTGGTAGATAATAATTAAATATGTTGTTAATGATGGCATTATGTAAAAGTAATGTTTCATTATTAACAACTTATCATCTCAACAAATTATGGAAAAGTTAAGATTTATTGTAGGGGCGAAGGTCCAAAATTCATACGTACTAGGCCATGGGCTTACAAGAGTTCAAATTGATAAGTATTGGATCTTAATCCTTATCCGAGAACCTAAATTTCCAAGGAGGTATGAATGAGAAATTGAAGACTACTAAGATTTACCCACTAAGATTTTGGGTGTGGGAAATAACCGGGAAGCTTTCCAAGGAGATATTTCTCCTCGGATCTATTGAATGCGGTTCAATTGTTTACTCGGACCATTATAATGATTCTCCACAAAGTTCCCACCACGTAGAGACGCCTCACGGACACACGGGGAAGAAGGAAGACTCCAAAATATCCAGAGAAAAGCTGCTACCACCACATTAAATGCATTGTACCTACTTTTATGGCCGCATTTATGTGAAGTAGACCTCTGAACAGTGTTTCCGTAGAGATCACCACTCAGAAAAAGCTGAAGAAGAAGTTTGATGGGACAAATATTCAAGTGGTGGCTTAGATGATGAACAAGTGTATGGGGAGGATGGTTCAAGGGGACTATATAATGGGAAATATCTTCCATAAGAAGGAGATCGAAACAGAGAGGGATTTTTTTGGTATTATTGGAGAATGATTAAAAAACTAAAGAGAAGAAAAGTCTCCTCGAATCAGGGACTTATCAGTTATCTTGTTTATTATTTTCTTGAAAAACATTGTTAAAACATCATAATAGCCATTATTAAACTTATTGAAGCCCAGTTCTTCAATCCATCCTCTATAAATTTATTGACTGGGATTCACTGGGCCAAGATCCAATACTATTTGGGCTTGAGCTTGGAAATCGTGACCCTACAATTGGTGCCGTCTGTGGGGAGAACTTGTGCATTAATAAAGTATAACAGTTAAATATGGCAGGATCAGGTCCACATCAAACAAGTTCGCATCAGGCGGAATTTGCGAACGTTCATCAACAAGATGATTTCCTTAATCTTGAATGTAAAAGAGATCGGGAAAACTATTAAGAAGGCAGTATACATACCATCCATACAAGTGGAAGCAATTTTCGAAGGAGAAACCACATGTCCCACAAGCGAGATGATAATAAAGCCATGCAACGAGAGATTGATGACTTGAAGAAGCAACTCCATTAAGCACAACAGAAGCGATCCCCTTCCAGCTCCGATGTCTCTTCCAATGATGAACAAGACACTATGTACATACAGAGGTCAAGAACTCCACCAAGCGAATCCTTCTCCTATGATGAAGAGCGCCTTCACAGAAGAAAACGCAGAAGCCCTTCTCGCAAAGGAGTGGGAACTGACGTTATGAAGAAGGCATTGAGTCAAATTTCTAAGTCACCCTTCACACGAGGGATAGAAAAGGCAAAAATTCCTAAACGATTCCACCAGCCTACATTTATCATGTATAATGGCCGAATAGATCCTGTGGAACACGTAAGTCAATTCAAACAGAAGATGGCTGTCCATGCTCAGGACGAGGCCTTGATGTGTAGGGTATTTCCATCCAACTTAGGACCAATGGTGATGAGATGGTTCGATGGGCTAAGGACAAATTCTGTTAGTTCCTTCAAAAAGCTCACCCAAGCATTCCGTTCCTGATTCATCACATGCAATAGGGTTCCTCAACCTTTGGACTCTTTATTGTCCATGTCAATGAGAGAGGGAGAGTCCGTAAAGGCATATTCAGACAGATACTGAGAAATGTTTATCGAGATTGATGGCTATTTTGATGACATTGCCATTAAAACTTTCAAAGTTGGCCTCCCATCCGAGCACGGTTTAAGGAAGTCTCTGACAGGTAAACTCGTGACCAGTTTACGTCAGCTCATGGACCGAGTTGATAAATACAAGAGGATCGAAAATGACCAACAATAAGGAAAAGGGAAGGCTAAGGTTATCCCTCAGGAAATGAGGGATTTCAGGTTGGACCGATACAATAACAACCAGCCGAGAAGGGATTATGTAGGACAATCAGGGTCCACTAATACCCAAATGGTTAGTGCGATGTTTCGAGAGCCGGTTCGGCAAGTTTTAGAGAAGATTAAGAACGAACCATTCTTCAAATAGCCAAACAAAATGGCTAGAGACTCTACAAAGCGCAATCAAAGCCTTTACTGCCATTACCATCAAGAATAGGGATATACCACAGAAGATTATAGGAACCTAGGGATCATTTGGACTAGCTGGTCCGAGAATGAAAACTAAAATCACTCTTGCATCATTCTAGTGGCCAAGGGAACCAAACGAGTTCAAATTCCCATAAAAATGCTCATTCTAGGCTCCCTTTGGGAGCAATTAATGTCATCTTCGCCGCTTTTGGAAGGACTGGATCCTGCCCCTCCAGAGTGATGTCAGTGGCTCGATTGTCAGCCGATGAGGATGGTTCAGAGCCGAAGAGGGCTAGAATACTAACTCAACCGACTTTAGGCTTCTCAGACGAGGATAAAGCCAGAACCATCCAACCCCATGACAATGCTTTGGTGGTTACGCTCAGAATAGGGGGGGTATGACGTGAGGCGAGTGTTGGTAGATCAGGGTAGTGCCGTCGAGATTATGTACCCTGATCTGTATAAGGGGCTGAATTTGAAATCTGAGAATTTAACGGCCTATGAATCTCCCCTAGTAAGCTTTGAAGGAAAGACTGTCATTCCCAAAGGCCAAATCAGGTTACCCATACAAACCGATTCAGAAGTAGTGGAGGTGGATTTCATTGTAGTAGATTCTTATTCCCCATATACAGCCATTGTGGCCAGGCCTTGGCTTCATGCCTTAGGGGCTGTCTCCTCTACCTTGCATCAGAAGGTGAAATACCCATCTGAAGGCCTAGTTAAAGAGATTTTGGGCAGCCAACTCATTGCTAGACAATGCATGGTGGCGGCCATCTTGCACAAACTTGAGGCTGCGCCCTCGGACTTTGCCGAAAAGCCCCTATAGCAATCAAGAGCTCCGGCTTCATCGGAAAGAGGGTCAATCGAGGAGGCGAGCTGTAAGGATTTGGAAAGAGTGGTCATTGATACTGATTCAGAGAAGTTCTTTTAAGTCGGGGTACAATTGCCTCTTCAAGAAAAACAAGCACTAATAGAATTCCTCGGAAAGAATGTTGATGTGTTTGCCTGTGACGCTTGTGAAGCCCCAGGAATTGATCTTGACTTCATCTGCCATCACCTGAATGTCAACCCATCAATTGCTCATAGCTAGTAACCACCTAGGTGCTCATCCAAAAAACATTATGAAGTTGTTAAGGATGAGGTAACTAAACTTAAGCAAGCAAGGGCTATCAAGGAAGTATTTTATCCTGAATGGTTAGCCAACACCGTGATAGTAAAAAAGAAGAACGGAAAGTGGCGGGTATGCGTAGACTTCACAGACTTGAACAAAACCTGTCCGAAAGATCCTTTCCCCCTTCCTTGGATAGATCAGTTGGTGGACGCAACGGTAGGCCATCCTCGGATGAGTTTCCTTGATGCCTTCCAAGGATACCATTAGATACCACTGGCCTTGGACGATTAGGAGAAAACGTCTTTTGTCATTTCCATTGGGAATTACCATTACAAGGTGATGCCTTTTGGTTTGAAAAATGCTGGGTCTACGTACTAGAGGATGATGACCAAAATGTTCGAATCATAAATGGGTAAGAATATTGAGGTGTATATAGACGACATGGTGGTGAAGAGTAAGATAGTGTCTGAACATATAGGGGACCTTACAAACATCTTCGAAATTTTAAGGGGCCACAAGCTTCGTCTTAATGCCTCCAAATGCTCTTTTGGGGTAGGTTCGGGCAAGTTCCTCGACTATATGGTGACTCACCGAGGAATCGAGGTGAACCCTGACCAAATCAAAGCCATAAATAGTTTGCAACCTCCACGAAATCTCAAAGAGGTTCAAAAGTTAACCGGAATGACGGTAGCTTTGAATCGGTTCATCTTTCGGTCGGCAAACAGATGTAGACCTTTCTTCCTATTAATGAACAAATGGAAAGGCTTTGAATGGACCGAGGAGTGTGCTCAGGCATTTCAACAACTTAAAGAGTATCTCTCTCATCCACCTATCATGTCCAGTCTTAAAACAGATGAAGTTTTATTCACTTATATCGCTGTAGCTCCTCATGCCGTGAGTTTAGTGTTGATACGAGTTGATAGTGGTAGACAACAACTAGTCTATTACGTGAGCAAGTCTTTACATGAGGCCGAGATTCGCTATTTACCATTAGAGAAGGTAATCCTGGCAGTGGTGCATGGTACTCGAAAGCTCCCTCATTACTTCCAAGCACACGCGGTGGTTATCCTAACCCAGCTTCCACTCAAAGCCATACTTCGAAGTATTGATTACACTGGGAGGATAGCAAAGTGGGGCACGATCTTAGGCATTTTTGACATCAAATACATGCCTCGTACCTTAATCAAAGGTCAAATCCTTGCAGATTTGATCGTCGAGTTCGTTGAAGGCCCTACAGAAAATGAATCAGAGGAACACCGCATGGGTGAAAAATCAGTTGGCCTAGTTACGACGCAAGAACCATTGCGGTGGAAGGTATACGTGGATGGGGTAGCGAACCAAAAAGGGTCTGGCGTGGGGCTAGTCTTGATCTCACATGAAAAACTCATCGTGGAAAAGTCGTTAAGGCTAGGCTTTTCAGCCACGAACAATGAGGCTGAGTACGAAGTATTATTGGAAGGAATGTCTATGGTTCAGAGAATTGGGGGAAAGTCGGCTACAATGTTCTTGGATTCAAGGTTGGTTGTCGATCAAGTGAAGGGCGAATTAGAGGCAAGGGATGAGAAAATGCAAGGGTATTTGACTCAAATCAGGCATCTACAACTGAAATTTGAATCATTTAGCCTACAACACATCCCTAGAAGTGGAAATACCCATGCCGACTCCCTGGCCACATTGGCAACATCATCGGCGCAAAATTTACCTCATGTTATTCTCAGGAATAAGAGGGAATATGATCTGCATTCCCCACGTCAGAATAGGGCCCAGCTGGATGGACCCCATTATTCAATTCCTGAGTAAGGACATTTTACCAGAGGACAAATCAGAAGCTGAAAAGGTACGTAGGAAGGCTCCTCAATTCTGGCTATCCTATGACCAGAAATTGTATAAACGCTCATTCTCCAAGCCATATCTACTCTGCATACATCCTGAGGCATCAGAGTTATTTCTTGAGGAATTACATGAAGGAATCTGTGGAAGCCATATAGGAGGGAGATCCATAGCTTATAGGACCATCACTCAAGGTTATTGGTGGCCAAACATGCAAAAGGAAGCACTAGAATATACGAAGAAGTGCAATCAATGTCAAAGATTTGCACCAAGCACACACCAACCAGGAGGATTCCTGAATCCCCTCTCCAGTCCTTGGCCTTTTGCACAATGGGGCTTGGATATTGTTGGCCCATTTCCCAAAATAGCGGGAAACAAGAAATATTTGCTAGTCGACACAGACTACTTCACTAAATGGGTTGAAGCTGAGCCTTTGGCGAATATCCGAGATGTGGACGTAAAGAAGTTTGTCTGGAAGAACATTGTCACCCGCTTCGGAATACCTCATTCCCTCATCTCAGACAATGGACTTCAATTCGACAACAAATCCTTTAGGAGATATTGCTGTGAGTTGGCAATTGCAAACAGATATTCCACTCCAACTTATCCCCAAGGGAACAGACAAACTAAAACTGTTAATAAGGTCATAGTGAGCGAACTTAAGAAAAGGTTGGACAATGCAAAGGGAAGATGGGTGGAAGAACTACCACATGTCCTATAGGCGTATCGAACTACTCCTCGTAGGTCAACTGGAGAAACCCCATTTTTGATGTCTTATGAAGCTGAGGCTGTCGTCCTTATAGAAACGGGTTTTCCGACATTAAGAACCCAATCATTCAATCCCAGCAATAATGATGAATTGTTGGAAAGAAGCTTGGACCTCATTGAAGAAAAAAGGGAAAGTGCATTGGTCCAATTGGCTTACTATCAGCACAAACTCAAACAGGGCTACAATGCCAAGGTAAAACTAAGACCACTAGAGCTTAGGGATTTGGTGCTAAGAAAGGTTTTGGGCACGGCAAAAAATCCAGCGTGGGGGAAATTAGGGCCCAATTGGGAGGGACCCTATCGTATCACCTCGGTAGCTGGCATAGGAGCACATACTTGTGTGAAATTAACATTCATTGGCATCTATATAAGTATTAAACAGATCTCAAGTCATGTCAGGTCTCTCAGACCACATGCTTGTGTGAAATTAACATTCACTGGCATCTATATAAGTGTTAAACAGATCTCAAGTCATGTCAAGTCTTTCGGACCACATACTTGTGTGAAATTAACATTCACTAGCATCTATATAAGTGTTAAACAGATCTCGAGTCATGTCCGGTCTCTCGGACCACATACTTGTGTGAAATTAACATTCATTGGCATCTATATAATTGTTAAACAGATTTCAAGTCATGGCAGGTCTCTCGGACCACATACTTGTGTGAAAATTAACACTCATTGGCATATGTGTTTACGTGTTAAACAGATCTCAAAGTATGTCAGGTCTCTCAGACCAAGTCCTTGGGTGAAACTAACATTTCTTTGCATAAATACATTAAGTTAATTGCTATTTATTTTCTATGTAATTGTTAAACAGACCTTAAGGCATGTCAGGTCTCTTGGACCACATATTTGGGTGGAATTAACGTTCCTTGGTATCCATATAATTATTAAACAGATTTCAGGGTATGTCAGGTCTCTCGGACCACATATTTAGATGAAATTAACTTATATCAACTTAATAGTGGTTGATGCTTATTTGAAGATTAAGCACTCAATAAAACTCCAGGTATTCTTGTGTTCATAATAATATACTAAGTGTATTATTTATCTGTGTTGAACCTAACCTTTGATACAGTAATATCAATTTACAGTTTGGGTGGAAGGCATTTAGTTGAAATAAATAAATGACCTAATACATGTTATCAACATTGTTTATTAAGGATGAAATGATAATAACTTGGAGCCATTCATAATATCATACAAGATCTAAGTCAGATAAAAAGATAAATGCCTTCATTAGATGATAAATATAAGTATTGCATCAAAAAGCACGAGGTCATTACAAAAATCACAAAAACAAAGCTAAAACCCTATATCTAAGTCTACTATTGATAAGAATCTTTCTTGAAGTCAATCTTGGACTTGGATTCAACAGTTTTAGCCTTAGACACCATATCTTCAATTGTAAGGGCGCCCTCGAAGGGATTGACATCAGCTTTACTCTTCACCTTCTCCTTCGCCTTCTCTTCTAGCCGAGAGACCCCTATATCACCCTTTTTCTCTTTTTGAGCCCCTGCTGGGATTTCAATCCCCTAAGAAGGGTCTTGAGTGGTAAGAGGTTGCTCGGGAGGAGGAAGAGGAAGGGCTGCGGGAGGAGGAAGAGCAGTTGGATCCTCTCTGATATCTTCTAGATAGTATAACTTGTCTGCTCTCCTCAGATCGGAGTCCGCATGGACTTCTGCCCGATCAAGGGCTTGGTAGTATGTCTCGGCACAGTAATCCCTACAGACTACTGTCACCTTTACAGTTAGCCTTGCCTCAGTCTCAACTACCTCACGCTCATAAGCTGCTGCCTCTGCGGCCTTAGCAGCTTCCTTGGCCACCTTTAACGCCTCCTAGGCTTTCTGCAGTTCAGCCTTGAGGTCTGGAACCGCTACCTTCTCAGTGGCAAGGTTGAGTTGGGTAGTGTAGAGCTGCTTACGCTGATCCTCAACTTGGGCTTCGGCAATTTTTAACATGGCCTCAGCGCTCTGACGTGCACACTTTGCGGCCTTAAGCTTCTCGGCCAGCAGCTTTTTTTCATGATTTGCTGTGTCGAGAGCTTTTTCGACTTCGCACCGAGATTGAGCTTCTGTGTCAAATTTGTTATGGGCATTTCGCACCCAATCCTCTGCCACGTAAACCTGCTGAGTGACCTGCATAGAGATAGTAAATATAATTAAAACTGCAATCAAAACAACAGAAAAAAAAAAAGAATATATCTTAAACACTTGAGTAGGGAAGATACAGCTAACCATGGCTAGATCTCTTTTTAACGACATGAATAGGTTGGGCTGTCTTGTGCACCGAATAGACTCCATGTCCCTTGGGAGAAGGAGAGGCTACTGTAGGGCTTGCATTAGGTAATTGGCATGGCCTCTCTACGCGTCCCATATCGAATCGTCATATGGAATGGGAACACCCTCCATTTCTATTCGAGGAGCCCAAGTCCGCTGAGGCCGACGTACCTTAGCATCATCCTTGCTGTCTATAGAGGTACCCCTCTTATTCCTGGGGTCCTTGGCTACTTTCTGTTGTTTATTATCCTTCTGAGGAGCCAGCTCGCCTTCCTCCAATTCATGATCTGGCCTTCTTTTCTTCAAATTTGGCATGGCCTGTAGGTCGAGATAAGTGGGAGGGGGAGGAGGAGGAAGAACTATGTGAGGTTGTGTTTTGGGGGCCTTTTTCGAACTTCCCCCTTTGTTCTTGCTGGCTAGCAGGCCTTTCAAACCAGGTCTTTTCTTCTGGTCCATTTCTTCTTCTTCCTCTTCGGACTTCGAATCTATCCAAGTGATAACTAACTGTTTTGGATGAACGGAGGAGAGATTAGTGGATTCAGTCTCGGAATTTGAGATATCCACTGGCTTCTTGGTTGGTCCCTTGTCTTCCATGAAGCGAAATTGATCTATTTCCTCCTCTAGGGATAGCCAAGAGGATGCAATTTCCTCTTCTACTGCAACCGGTGCTTCAAGGGGAACTTGTTGCAAGGGAATTATGAGCAGAGGAGGGATTTGCTGAACGGGTAGTCTGACGGGAGGGAGATCGTCTCAAGCCAAGAAATCTGGCCTAGATACATCGATACGATTTATCTGAGGATCTCCTGCCCTGACGGCATGACCTATCTCTTGAAAAGTCCTTGAACTTGGTTCGAAATCCAAAATCAAGTGAACCGCTTGCAATTATCGATCCTCACTCACGAAAATCTCTGATCGGAGCAAGTAGTTTAAGGCCACTACGTTGGTAAAGCTGAGCCGAGGTGCAACATGCCTCCTATCTGCAATAACAACCAAGAAAAGAGCCATGGTTAGCTTATGAAAACCCATCATCAAGATAAAGCCAAATAGAGAACAATAACTACATGACGAGGATTATAAGATCTGAAGTGTTTTGCTAAGGAACCTAACTCTAAGATACCCCACCTGGCTCTCTCTCTTGGGTTGGGCAGTGGAGACCATCGTGCCATACCCTTGAAGTGATGAGGTAGTCATCTTTCATCCCTTTGTTGGACTTAGGGAGGCACGAAATGAGCCTGACCACGAGTGACCGGGACTTGAGGTAAAATCCTCCGTCGGATTGGGAATGGCACTCGTACAGGTGCACTACGTCATGCCATGTGAGTCCTAATTGGAGATGCTCATTAAGAGCATTGACACAACCTAGAACCCTAAACATATTTGGTGCGCACTGATGAGGGCACAACCTGTGATTGATAAGGTAGTCCCTCGTTATCCTACCCATGAGGAGGGTCATTCCACCTTCAATAAAGGCTATCATAGGAATGATAACTTCTCCCCCTTCCCTATTTGTAACGATTTGTTCTGTGGAACAATACCGTATGCCTACTTCCTAAGGTATGTGATATTTCTCTTTGAAAAGTTCTATTTTTGAAGGGGAATCTACCAAACTCACGAATTTACCCATTTAGACGAACCTAGAATGAAATGACTGAATCCTATAAATAAAGAAAAGTAAAAACGAGTGGCCAAGGAGAAAGGAATATGTTTAAGAGAATGTAAGTTTGCAAAAACTAATATATATGATAATCTATGATATCTTAGAGAAGATGTTTCGAAAATATCTCAGGAAAGAAAAAGAGTTGGAATATTTTGTATCTTAAAGAAAGTATGGAGAGTTCGAGTGTGTGATATCTAATAAATCTGAAGACTTGTGAAAATGGAGAAATGATGTCTCCGTTCACTTTATATAGGAAGTTGAAGTGAGTGGGAATTATCCCGCTCAAAAGTTTCAGGAAAAAGCCCATCCGTTGGATTTGCGCTTCACCGTTGGATGTGCGAGACAGCGCGCCGCCTGGAGCATTTAATAGCGTTTTGTGAGCCTCGAAACGTCAATAGCAAGTCTGAGGCACGTGAATTATCCACCCCACACGTGTGAATTGAAGAATTGTGTGATCTTGTGCCATGAAAGTCAAAAACTTGTTTTTTCTCCTTCGACGAAAGGGAAAAACCAAAGTTTTGAGGGGCTATTGTAAGGGCGAAGGTCCAAAATTCATACGTACTGGGCCTTGGGCTTACGAGAGTCCAAATTGATAAGTATTGGATCTTAATCCTTATCCGAGAACCTGAATTTCCGAGGAGGCATGAATGAGAAATTGAAGACTACTAAGATTTACCCACTAAGATTTTGGGTGTGGGAAATAACCAGGAAGCTTTCTGAGGAGATATACTTCCTCGGATCTATTGACTGCAGTTCAATTGTTTACTCAGACCATTATAATGATTCTCCACAAAGTTCCCACCACGTAGAGACGCCTCACAGACACACGGGGAAGAAGGAAGACTCCAAAATATCTAGAGAAAAGCTGCTATCACCACATTAAATGCATTGTACCTACTTTTATGGCTGCATTTAAGTGGAGTAGACCTCTGAACAATGTTTCCTGGGAGATCACCACTCAGAAAAAGCTGAAGAAGAAGTTTGATGGGACATATACTTAAGTGATGGCTTAGATGATGAACAAGTGTAGGGGAAGGATGGTTCAAGGGAACTATATAATGGGAAACATCTTCCATAAGAAGGAGATCGGAACATAGAGAGATTTTTTTGGTATTATTGGAGAAGGATTAAAAAACTAAAGAGAAGAAAAGTCTCCTCAGATCAGGGACTTATCAGTTATCTTGTTTATTATTTTCTTGAAAAACATTGTTAAAACATCATAATAGCCGTTATTAAACTTACTGAAGCCTAGTTCTTCAATCCATCCTTTACAAATTTATTGACTGGGATTCACTGGGCCAAGATCCAATACTATTTGGGCTTGAGCTTGGAAATTATGACCCTACAATTAACAACTTATCATCTCAACAAATTATGGAAAAGTTAAGATTTCTTTCTTTCTTTGTGTTACCAACAATTAGGTTTTAGATTATTGGCTAAATTTTTGTGTGAAAACCAAGTGTTATAAGTGTTCTATTTTAATTAAGTTTGGTTTTGCATTAAGTCAAGTCAAGAAGTAGCATTGAAGAATTCAAGTTTCAAAAGGCTCACTTGAACCGAGATATATTCTTACTCAAGCAAACATTGCGAGATCCTTGCTCAATCTTCGCTAAACAAAAATTTAAATTTAATTATGAGTAAAATACTATTTTGATCCCTAAACTTTACCAAAAGTTCATTTTTCATCCCTAAACTATTGAAAATATTTTACTTTATGTCCTTAAACTTTATCATTTTTGTCCCTAAATTATTGAAAAAAAGTTTTTTTTTTCATCTCTATTTTTTCCCTCTAAACTATTATAAAAAAAATTATTTAAAAAGTTTAAGAATAAAGAAACAACGCTTTAAAATTTATGGACTAAAATAAAATTTTGGTAAAGTATAGGAACCAAAATATTATTTTAGCCTTTAATTATTAATTCCAAATTAATTCTAAAAAAAAAAAAATTAAACATATTCAATCAAATTGTTCACTGCTTAGTTATGTGGAATGTGGTGTCTAAACCAGATTTTTCGCTGAATGTTGCTCAAAGAGTCCGTTTAGAAATAATTTATTTAGTTGAAATTGAAATTTTTTTACTGAAAATACGATAGATAACGCTAAAAACTAGCTAAAATAGTACAGTAGGATCCATAAATAATACCAAAAAGTGTAACTGGACTTATAAATAGTAATAAAAATAAGCTAAATAGTAAAAAAAAAAATGTCTTTGGACAATGCCCCAATCGTAAATGTCTCAACTGTCAACTCTCAAGCAGTTGTATTTTTTTTTTTTATAAATAATTATAACATGCTACTAACCCCATAGCTTGAACCATTTTCTCCTAAGACCCCTAACCACTTTGTGCATGACAAGTCCTTGGGCAAGGCATTAGTACTTGGTGTGGAAAAAGACACACTTTCATGTGGTCCGGTCCGCTACAGCCTAGCCTACCTGAACAATACCGATAAGAAGCCAGCCCAATTCTCATCTTTACCTTATCTAAAATCCAAAATGAAATTAGCCCAATGTTTTTTTTTTTTTTTTTTTTTCAATGTAATTAGTTATGAGTTACTTTATTTATTTATTTTTGGCTCTAACTTAGAACGCATATAAATATAAATAGTTACTGTGCATTGCTTGTAGATTTCATATTACAGTTTTCTTAATTTTTGTTATGATACATGGTTTTCCTTTTGGTTATACTGTTGACACATGATTTCAATTTGTCATAGCCTAGAAAGCATAAGTTATAAATTCATTATAATTATTAATTAGGGCCCACTGAAACTAATATATATATGCCAAATCAACTTTTTAATTTGCATCCACATCAGCACGTTCTATTTCACATTTTGATAAAACTCAACATCATATACGATTGTGGTGTGAGCGAGCCCCTAAGTCATAATCTATACAGTATGCACCACCTCTGGCATTTGAGAAAACAGTAGGTATAACAGAGTAATCATATCATATACATACAAACAAAGCCAAAGCCAAAGCCAGTCACACACAAAAGACACACTTATTAGGTATGGCTAAGATCCTAATAAGAGGGAAGAAAGATAGAGGTTCACACTTAACACACTCACATCACGCTTCAAAGTTCCAAGCAAAGGCCATCAATATTGGATTATTTATTTATAGATACAATACGACTTAAACCTAATTGTTTCATAATACTAATAATTACTTTTTTCCGGTCAAAATATTAATGAGTTTGAATACGCTTTGACACGGTTCGATCTAATATAAAAGACTTTACCACTAGTTTACATACTAATGGGTTTCGATCTGATCTCATATAAGAAACTTTACCTCTAATCAAGATACTATGGTGTCACAAACTTACAATATGATTGACAAAAATTGATCCCATATTAAAGACTACCATTTTTTTTTTATTATATAGTTATGATAAGATTTGAACTTATGGTTTGAAAAATGAAGATTACTCTTTACTACCACACTATAAGACACAAGTTCGATGAGCCACCTAAAGCACAAGAGAGAGTGGTCGAGAGGGAATTGGTGAAAGAAAAAATTGTAAGTAATTTGTATGAAAGTGATTGTCTTTACTATATTTCACTTCATCATTTTCGTATGAGTTTGTGGTCCGACCCAGATATTAAAAAAAAAAAACAACAACAGCAATAAAAACAACAACATCAAGAGTTGTGGTCCGACCATTTAACTTCACAAAATTGTCTTTCTCAAAAAAAGGAAAAAAAAATCACAAAATTGGATTCTGGATCTTGTACACAATTTACACGTCAATATTGTTTTGGGACCCCAAAACCAAAACCACGCGCTTTATTACTGAAATTAATTAACCCCTTATCTCCTTCTTCTTCTTCTTCGTATTCGTCTTCTTCCTTATATATTATTATTTCATTCACTCTCTCTCTCTGCCTTGTCTGACTGTCAAAGCACAGGGGCTTATACCTTGCTTGGATTTCATTTCAGATTAGCAAACTAAACGGGTTCGTTTTGGAAATTCCTCGTTTTTATCGTTCTTGTAAATCAGATCACACTTTTTTTGTTATTCATTGAGTATTAGATCTTTGATTTTCTTTACTTTCCTCACATTATATACCATTGGGTAACTTTGTTTATTTTGGATCCACTTTTGAACTTTCTCTTTGGGAAATTTGGTTTCTTTTTCACTTTCAATGCTTTGTTTCACTGTTTCTTTGGAAAGTAAAAACTGGGTTTTGTTCTTTGCTTGATGTAGGTTCTAGCTACCAGTGAAGCCACAGCAGCAGCCATTGGAACCAACAAAGAATATGACTTTGCTTTGTGCTTTTAGATAAAGGCATTGACTTTGTCTTGTTTTTGTAACTCATTGTGGTGAGAAGATGGTATTAGACTCAAGGATTTGATAGCAAATTTGGTTCATTTTTTGTTGTTGTTGTTGTTGTGAAAGCAAAAGAATTGAACACAATGATTAACAAAACGCTTGTGCTCACTTACCTTTACCTGCTAGTCTACATTTTGCTTTCTTCTGGGGTCATTTTGTACAACAAGGTACTCAATTTATTTTTTTTGGTTCTTTTTGCTATGTTTTTCTATATCTCATTTCATGCTTAGAATTTTATATTATTATATTATCAATTATGTGTATTTGGGTGTTTGAATCTTTGTTTGCAGTGGGTTCTGTCTCCTAAATACTTCAACTTTCCGCTACCTATAACGCTTACAATGATTCACATGGGGTTTTCTGGAGCTGTCGCGTTTTTGCTTGTTCGGGTTTTCAAGGTATAGGCTTTTTCTTATGTGAGTGTGATATTGGATTAGACTTCCTTGTTTGTTGATAGTGATAGATGTATCTATCGAATCATGTACCTATTTTTGTGTAAGCGGTTGCATGCAGCTATGGCATTGTTGATTCTAGGTGTGATTTCGTATTTTTCTTATGTGAGTGTGATATTGGACTAGACTTCCTTGTTTGTTGATAGTGATAGATATCTCTATCGAATCATGTACCTATTTTTGTATAAGTGGTTGCATGCAGCTATGGCATTGTTGATTCTAGGTGTGATTTCGTATTTCATGTAATGCCAAGCACAGAATTGGCTACAAAAAATGAGCATACTGTGATGATTAATTATGTTGTAGGTGATATTGTTCTAAATTATAAAAATATATAGTGATTCAAATTATGGGAAATGAACAGGAGACCGTGGGTGTAGAGATGCCACCTATGACAATTTTCAGAGCATGGTTTATTGTGGTTCTAAAAGAGAAATCTTTAAATCCTCGATTTACAATCTTTTCTGTTATATGTTATATGTGTTACTCATTTTTGTTCATACTTTATGCTCCTCTCCACATTGTTATTTATAAAGTGATCAGAAGTACTATTATTGTGCTTGAGCTGCTGTTGCTCTGCAGCCTATGCTGCAAATCATGATTCCACTGTTAATGGGTTTCTTCTGTACACTAGCATCCTTATGGAAGTAATTTGTGAATCAAAAAAAGGAAATATGGAATTGGTCTCCAAAAAGACATTTCCAGTTTCTTCTTTCTTTTCATTATTTAATGATGTTTTTATATTAAATGCTTAGAGTGATTTATTTATATTTTTTTTAATGTGCAGGTTGTAACTCCTGTGAAAATGTCATTTGAAATGTAAGAGATAGTTTCTCAAAACCCCCAACCCAACTCTTCTCCTCTCCCATTCTTATGATTATTTTTTTTTCCTCTTCTTCATTTGTCCATTCTCTCTATCCTAAAATATCTTAATTGGTGTACAGATATGCAACATGTGTTATACCAATAAGTGCCTTCTTTGCATCAAGTCTTTGGTAAGCAATCTAATATAACTGGACACTTCTTTTGGCATGTGAAATGGTGATTCTATCATTAATGAAGCATATGTATGTATCCATGTATGTGTTTTTATCAGTGTGCACTGTTGTGGGGGGGGGGGGGGGGTGGGGTAAACCCCTTTACCTTCTTGTTAGATCTGATGGTTGAAATTGGTTTTGTATATGAACAAAACTGGTATGTTCTTACATTCTGCTGAGGATTTTAGCAAAATAATTAGTGAGAGGCTATACCTAGGCCACTCTTTCTTTCCCTTTTTGAACTTTTGTGCCGGATTATAATTAGGCTGCTACATGCTGTAAAATGTGGAAATTACTCTGTGAAGCCTTGGATGTTTTAATATATAGGTATTCTTTTGGCTTTCATTAAACCAGCTTTGGGCTTCGAGGTTTTACAAATTGATTTTTACTTCAGTTTTAGGATGTAAAGTTAAGCTAAAATTGTACAATGCCTCTACTTTGATAATTAGCTTTGCGTTTAAAAATGCACAAGCTTTTTTGTTTTTATGTATTATTTTTATTTTATATACTAATGACTAAAAGATATCTGGTGTGGATCCATAGTATTCATGATTTTAAATTTTATGAATTTGTTTTCTTATTTGGCCTTGATTATGTCAATTGGTTTTGTATAAAGTTTACTGAATCTTTATCACTTCATATTTGATCTTGATCCTTCTTGTTTCTATAGTTTCTTGTAAGGGAACCTTTGTTACAATTGCACTTTATGTGTTGAAGCTTTCTTTAATGACTCTTTCATAGACAGTAAATTTCCTTAAAAAAAAGAAAATAAATGAAAAACAAATAGCTCTTTATGCATGTATGGTCGTATGTCAGAGGATAACTTTGGTGCTAGTAGGGCCAGATAGTGGTTTATCTGAGGTTTGGACAGTTATGCCTAAATGGTCTAAATGTTCCTGAAGGAATAATTATGATAACTTTGTTGTCCTCTTCTCATGATAGGTTTGGTAACACAGCTTACTTGCACATTTCTGTGGCCTTCATTCAGATGCTGAAAGCCTTAAGTATGTTTGGAGAAACTGCATTTTTTTCTTTTCTTACTATCATGTTCTTAACTCTATTAAATGGCTGCTTATATGTGAGTTTGGATGTTTCAGTGCCTGTGGCAACATTTGTCATGGCTGTTGTGTGTGGCACTGACAAACCAAGGTGTGACGTATTCTTGAACATGTTGCTGGTCAGTGTTGGAGTTGTCATTTCCTCATATGGGGAGATTCATTTTAATGTAGTTGGTACACTTTACCAGGTTACGGGCATCTTTGCAGAAGCTCTCCGTCTTGTCTTAACACAAGTCCTTCTACAAAAGAAGGGCTTGACACTAAATCCCATCACCAGCTTATACTACATAGCTCCATGCAGGTATTTTGTTTTGAAGCTTCTGGGTTTTATCTTAGATAAAATAATGTAAATGTCTGATTGCTGTCTACAAAAATATATAGAGGTGAACCATATAAGTGAAGGCCTTTTTTTAATAGAAAGTATAGGTTAATCTCGATTGGACATTCTAATTTGATGTATAAAAATCTGAGTTATATGATGATTGATATATATTATTTAGTTTGTTGTTTCTGGAAAACGTGTTAATTCTAAATTATGCATCCACTAGAATGTTTTTTTTTTAAGATCCATCTTTAAGACCATGTAAGTTTGTTCTTTTTTTGTTCCTATCCATAAATGTATATGCACAATTCTTTTTAAGGCACTGCCATTGATGGGTGTTGGAAACATACTTCTCACTTTTTGACACATTGGCATGTGCAGTTTTGTTTTTCTGTTTGTGCCTTGGTATTTACTGGAGAAGCCTGAGATGCATGTTTCACAGATTCAGTTCAACTTGTGGATCTTTTTCTCCAATGCTCTTTGCGCGTTGGCCCTGAACTTCTCCATTTTCTTAGTAATCGGTAGAACAGGAGCAGTTACCATCCGGGTTGCTGGCGTTCTGAAAGACTGGATATTGATAGCCCTTTCAACTGTCATATTTCCAGAGTCCACAATAACAGGGCTGAATATAATTGGCTATGCAATTGGTAACTCTCTATCCATATGAAGTACAAGCTTTCAATCTCAGAAATATTTTCTACCCCTTTTAAAACCTTAAAAAGTTTACCTTAAATTTCTCTTTCTTTTATCCTTGCAGCACTATGCGGTGTTGTCATGTACAATTACATAAAGGTCAAGGATGTTCGAGCATCTCAACAACCTGCTGAAAGTCTTCCTGAAAGAATTGCAAAGGTCAATCTCATAGATTACCCCTGATAATATTAAGTCTGTTCAATATATTTTGTTCCTTTAACCAAGTAGGGCAAAACTAGGTATAGTTCTTTAGGTGCTATACCTTAGGTTCCCCAATTATAATCAAACACATGTTTGAATTTAATTGGGGGAACCAAGTTACAACATTTAAGAAACTGTACCTAGGTTTTACCCAACCAAGTATATCCTCTTCCATAAAATTTGCCTTCTCAATGAAAATGCATTCAAGTGTTCATAGAATCATCACATGCTTGAAACAATTAAAGTGTGATGTGATTTAATCTGCTTGCTGTGCTTGTATAATTGGCTCATGAAGCTGACATAAACGAAAATTTTAACAAAATCAGTCTCTAGGAATATGAATCTTGTGAGTGGTGAATGTGTGAAACTTCATAATGGGCCAGCTCAGTTTGTACTGACGCTTAGTTGGCAGGGGAACAGTGAAATCTCTAGGGTGAAACTTTTGTACATGCATGCTGTGCCATCCAAAGACTATTGGATTACATTCAATCATAGCTGAACCTAAATCTTCCCTTCTGGAACTGCCAATTAGTGTTGTTTGCCAACAAGCATATATATGATGATAATCTCAATAATGCATTTGGGATTTCTAGTTGGTGGTCATATAATGATATGTAGACATACCCATTAACTATATGAAATAGTTTGTTTTTTTACTCTTTGACATGATTTGAGATGCCATCTACAGATTTTATTATTTGACATCAGATCTTTTAACAGATACATCGATTCATTGGATTCAAATTTTAGAATGTTATTTATAGGGTAAACGACAATACCTCCCTTTGCAATATTACATTTTCAACCAAATTCATGGAAATTGGTATGAAAATTACAAAAATACCCCTTTCCCTTCCAAAGGGGCAAAGACTCATAACATGAAGAAACAAATATTTTTGTCCCTTTTTTGTTGTTGCTATTTTCTGTTGATTAATGGAAAACATGACTTTGCAATTTAGCCCAAGGTACAAGGAGGTAAACTGTAACATTTGAAAAGTAGGAGGTAAACTGATAATGACCCTTACATGGAGGTATTTTCATATTTTGTCATTTACCCTTATTTATATATTCCCAGGAAAGCTATCAAAGAAATGGCAATTACACTATTGAAATCACACACTCACTCTCTCTGAGAGGGTTTGTTGGTTTCTTGTTCATATAGAATAGTCAACATTTTCTGATGTCAATTGAACCTTCCCTTTGTGTTACAGCTGTGTTTTCTATTTTGGGTAATGCAGGATTGGAAGTTGGAGAAGAAGTCATCTGACATTTTTGTGCCGAATAATAGCAGTGATAGCAGCAGGGGAGGCAGTGGAGGAAATGGTGCTGCATCCGATTTGAATGTTGACGAAGAAGCACCTCTGCTTTCAACGTCAAGGTTATCTCATATTGGACGTTCGCATCTCATTCGTGATCCATAAAATCCTAAAATCGGCGGTACAGTACGTTTATTGGAATAGGAAAAGAAGTAGAAGAAGCCAGTTCAAGTGCACCCTAATCCTTCATTCTTTCCGGGGCAATGGATTTACAGTTTGAGAGCAAAAGCGATTCATTTGTAGCATGTGTACACTTGATTTGCCAGCCTTTAAGTTTTGTAGTTGGGACTAGTGGATGAATCAACCATAATATAATCAAGGCTCATGATTTGGTGACCCAGTTTGTACTTTGTATATCTCAGCCGATGGAGTTGTTTTCTTCTTATTTTTTGATCTGTCAGTTCTTAGCAGTATCCTATTTTTACTATCACCAACTATTCAATCTTTCTCACTCGCTAGTCACTCCTATGAAACCAAGTTTAGAAAGATCAAAAAAGAGGAAAAATATTCTCTTACACCCATTTTACATTCATTATTTTACGCAATATCCACAATTGATGTGTTGTACACATTTTAAAAAGCAAAAAGGAATTGTCCTTGTTTTAAAAACTTGAAAGTGGATATGAAAAAGTAGATGTAAAAATTATCAATAACCTAGAAAAATGTAGTCATTCACAATCTGTGAGGATCCCTCAAAAAAATGAGAATTGAAATGAACTTTTCAGGTTGAAAGTGGATATGAATAAGTAGATGTGAAATTATCATTACCCTCGAAAAATTTAGTCATTCACAATCGGTGTGTAAAGGTCCCTCAGAAAATGAGAATTGAGTGAGAAAAGAACTTTTCAGGTAGTGAATGACTAACTCTCGCACCCGTGAGGACCATGATCACAAAAGGAAAGGCGAGTCCTTTCTTTTTATCTCTAGAAAGAGTTTAAAAGGACAAGTCTCCATATCAGCCACATCTTCTATTATCGGGCAATCCAAACCATTTGTCGGCGTTACTTTCTATTTCTAACTTGGTAAAGGGATTTGACGACACTGCACTTTTCGAAGGCACTTCAAAAGATGGGTCCAAGGGGTTAGATAGTAGATCAACTATTCATGCCATCAAGGCAAAACTATTTCCTCTATTTAGCGGGCGAACTGGCCAATTCGTTAAAAACGAACAATTCGTTGGGGTTGCTGGCCTGTAACCAACAATCTTTGCGAATTCAAGCTCGTACTGGCTTGCAAATGCTAATTCAAAGCTTAAGCCCTTACCACCCAACCGATCAGCTCTACTAATTAATTTGACACTCCCAAATATACTAGTGGGCTAAACCACCGCTAAAATGTGTGGAAGAAAAGGTATCAACTTACAATGTAACATTTGAGTGGATTGCGGTAACACAAACATATAATGGAAAAACTATATCATGATTAAGTCTTAAGTTAATAACCAAACCACCCCGACCATCTAACCTAAAACCACCGAACAAGACTGAAACCAAAAGAGTGAATGAACGAATCAGGGATTTGTAAAGAGAAAAGAACTATAATGAACACAAGCTGGAATGGGAGTCTTGGCTTTCAGGAGGAAGAGTGCAGCATAATTTTATACAAGTCAGACCCATAGTCACTGACCAGAAAATACAACAGCGCGTATACACACATTGAGATGAACATACATTTCCTTCAAAGGGACATGGAGGGTGGAATTTCACAGCAGCTTTCTCTGTCTAAGACTACAATAGTCTTGAAAGGTTTACACAGAGAAACCATGGTATTCAAAAGAAAGCAAAATGGACTCGTGTGATTTACACATAAAAGAGAATCACAAACAGGATATGCACATATCAGGCAAGAAAATATAAAATCATGGAAATGTGAAGAAGAAAAAAAAGAAAAAGAAAAAAAACAATTGATGCCCACAAACAGCGATCCTCTGGCCTCCCTTCCCTCAACTAGAACATGAATCATAACCGGATGGAAAACTGCTTCTCTGAAATAATTGAATCTAATTGAAGTATTCTGCATCCCTCAGATATAAAAGCCTCCTTGTGGGAGCTGGAGGCGCCAATCCTGGTATGTCCCTGATGTTTTTGTTATTGGGGTTCACAATCTGAAATTTTACACATTTCATAAAAGGATAAATGAATTGATGAGGTCGTAAAGTTGGTGCATGATGCACGATGGTAAGAAGTATACAGCAATAGATAGATGACTTAAAGAGGATAATACCTTGACAACAATAATGGCTATTACACCAATGACAATAAGTAATAGAAAAAGCATGATGCACTTATCTGTAGCCACCTGAAATAAATAAAATTTGGTTTCTAAAAATATAATTCATATAAGTAGCTTGCAGAAAATAAATGGAAAACAAGTTGCATTTAGATAGGGGAATTAAAAAAGAACTAACCTGCCTACCAATCTCCTTCACAAGCTGGGAGGCCTTCTTAATTGAGAAGTTAATTGTATCCAGCTCATTAACAATACGGCCCATTTGATCAGTCTGCAAAATATCAGATCAGAGTTCAGAAGGCTAAACACATGGGAAGAGAAATAATTGAGATGATTGAATGGTCACACTTACTTGACCCTTTAATTGAACAGCAGTTTCAGTTCCCACTTCAATTGTTTGTTCAACAACCTGAGGTAGCCCAAGAGTTAAGATCGCTAGCAACAGAAATTTGAGCTGAGTCATTTTCAAAAGTTCACCTTTTTAGTGCGTTCAATGGTCTGATCGGTCTCATCCATTTTCTTCATTCCAGCATTGACAAGTTCTTGATTTGACATTGCTACAGGGCAAGACATGTCAAAGTTGTTAAATAGACCTATTGTTTGTGAACCACTAAAGAAAAAAATCCATATATGCATGCATAAAAATGTGCATATAAATCAAGGGTAATATAATCTTTCGATTGTTTGAATCACATCCATTTTTTAGTCAGATGAAATTAGGGAAGCTTATTACAATCATTTATAAAACATCATTATTGCAATCAAGTGTTATTTAGTGTATGCCACAAAGAAACTCCTGCATTGAAGCTTATCTCACATAAACAAGTAGTAATCTCAAATTCTCAGGAAGAAATCAGGACTTATGAAAGCCAATAAATAATGCAAGAAAGACTTTTATACATGTAATAATGCAAGGAAGACTTGGGAATTGGGTGAAGTACCTTAGTTAAGTTTGCTAGATAACCAAAAGCAGCACTCTTGAACACAATATTATACAAGTAAACATTCACTGGGTTTTTTTTTTTTTCCTTGATAACTAAATATAAACATTCACTAGCTAAGGAAATAATTTCCCCTCTTCTTTCAAATTCCACCCAATTTTCAGTTCAGTCCTGCATTGATCTTCAAAAGTTTCTTTTTTGATGAACTTAGGGTGTCTCCAACCCATTCTAAGACAAGACTAATCCCTTGGGATGCACACAATCACTCATTCTTTGAAAGCCTTCAGTATAATCAAGTGCAGATAGCATCAGTTACTTCACAATATACTCAGAATTCTTGTCTATGAATGTCAATCTATTTTAAAAACTTGAGGTTGTGTCAGTTATCATTTCATTAATTGAAGCTTAGGTGAAAACGAAGATTGGCATAATTATAGTTGACATGCACACAGTTGATAAACAACAAATACCACATCATATTGAAGGTATGTCACACGGCACAAAGTAAATGAAGATAAGTCACATATTCATCAACATAACATATTGGCAGCTGTTTTGCCCAAGTAATAATATCAAACAAGTGGGAAGTAATCTGCAAATCTAAGGGGAGATAGGTCTCACCTGATGCTACTTGAAAATTGTCATCAGCTGTAGGTTCACTAACTCCTGCTCCCATATCAAAGAGCTCCACTTTCTTATTACCAAGGGTACTCATATACCTGCAGTTCAGCAAAATAGATTATGATATACATAATCAAAGGCCAAAAAAAATCAAACAGATGAAAAGTGAACAGAGCTTTTAAGAGTTTGGCAGACTGAGTTCTATAATCAAGTAATCCGCTACTCCCTTTCTCTCAAATTGTTGGTTATATTTAGAAAAAAAAAATGATAGGTAATAACAGTTTTATTAATAAAAAGGACATCATTTTCATGATGGTGAACAAAATGTACTTGATACAATTACAAACAAATCAAAGAGTAGAAAGAACTAACAGATTGTAGGAAATCAGAAATAAAAATACATCTGCGTAAAACCCCAAATCTGAGACCACTCGAACAAAGTCCCAACTAATAAAGACTTCAAAAGATCAACATGTCTCTCAATATCTTCAAAATTACGGGTATTTCATTCCCTCCAGATTAACCACCTCAAACAATCTGGTATCATATACCAAACGCTGGAAGAGTGTTTCCCCAACCAATTCCTCCATGCAAAAAGAAGAGAAGCAACTGTCTTTGGCGTCACCCACTAAAGCCCAAACATCAGAAAAACTTTACTCCATAAAGTATGAGCAAACTTACAATGGAACAAAAGATGATCCACCTTTTCCCATGACAACGACACAAGCAACACCAACTAACTAGGGGCAGATTCCTCTTAACAAGGCTAATAATGAGAATTCTACCCCAAGCTGCTGTTTTTAAAAAGAAAGACACCAGTTTAGGTACCTTTACACACCAAATACTCTTCTAGGAGAAATGAGTAGTAGGAAGGTCTGACAAAGAATTATACAAAGAGCACAGGTCAAAAACACCATTCCGAGTCAGTTGCCAGTCAGACTATAACCCCCCACCCCTTGGCATTTTGGAATGAATATGCTTGAAAAATGTATACACTCTCTCCAACTTCCAGTTTAGAAAATCCAACATTTTAAGGGAACATCATTTAATATGTTGTCTTTTAGTTAAAAAGGTATAAGTTTCCAAAACTACCCTCATTAATTTAAACTCTAGAAAAAAATGGTATTGATTTTTTAAAAAAAGGGGTATGATCGAAATTTTATTTATTGACTTTTTAAAGAGGACTACTTTTTGGGACATCCCAAAATGGAATAGAGGATCAACAATTTGGGACAGAGGGAGTTTAATTTTTTGGAATAAGTTACATTAAATTAGCTACCAAATTACAACTGTAAAGCCCACCTGTGCTCATACATTCTTGTTTCAAGTATTATCATTCTAAAACAATAAATTACACCAGACAAAACAGATCCCAAGACATGACCTCAAAAAGGAAAATGAAAATTCAACTTACGTTTTTCTCAATGCCACATATGAATTCAGCTCTTTGATCTGCAAACAAAAAGTATTGCACATACAGCAGAGTTTCATAAGCACAAACACAGATAGGACCAAAGAAATAAGCAACCCATCATTTCATATCATGTATGACGGACCTTACATATAAGATTGTGTCTCTATTATGCATGTGCATATTCATGAGACATTGTGCAAAACATAAAAGGTTCCAAATACTGACCATCGATTGCTTCTCATCATTGAGTTGCTTATTAACCTCAGGAGGATTTCTGCCTTCCTCATCTTTAAGTTCACGATCAAACTCCTTGATTAATCTGAAATAATTTATTAAAAAATAAGTATCCATAATGTTTAAATCCTGGACACACTAAGCAGAACTGTAATGCAAAATATTCTTCATTTTATGTTTTGTACTTTTGTTAACATTTTATGGTAAATTGGCAAATAATCCAGAATTAGTTCCTTTCTATCCCCACCCATCGGCAAAACCAAGATGGGAAATCTTCAGCTTCTGAAACCTCCAATGGTACTTGAAACCAAAGTTTGACGTACAAATGATGTGATGAATGAAGAACCAGATCATGATGCTAGGCTGTTTTTTGTTTTCTAGCTAGGCTTAGGGCAGGGCAGGATCACATGATAAAGAAAAAAAGCTATCATAGTATCCAGGTATCAGTAGTCCATCTTGACAAGCTTCTGATTTTTTTTTTTTTTTTTTTTTTTTTGAGTACTTTATTTTGATTTACAAACTAGTTTTGGAATGCCAAAGTCAGCTTCTGGGATAGTAATTTAAACTTTAAAGAGCAAAGCTCATTAACATATTGTAATAAAATTGCATTTTATGGGGGATATTTTCCTCTATGTTTACCTTCTCTTTGAACTTTTTGTTGCCAAAAATATATAATTCAATGCTACATATAAAACATGCAAAACATCCATTTCCTGAATATATATGATCAGACATGAAAAGAATGACATATGGCATACCTTTTACACTCCCTCATCTTTACTGTAAGTTCCTCCAGTTGTTTACTTTGTCTATTGGAGTCTTTGATCTTATCCAGTCTCTGGAAGCCATTTCTGAATGCAAAGAGGAATATGTCACATAATAATAACAGAATTATCCCAGCAAGGTGTCCAGATGCAGATAGTCACTGAGGAATGAGAAGTATCTATCCTCCCGCCCCCAAACAAAGGGGTGGGGACTTAGAATTGACAAGACTAGATGGAATTAACATTTATTCTGATGCTACTAATCTTTGAAGAAATTGATAAACAAGTGTTAAAATAATAATAAGAACATGGTCTGCAGTATTCATGTATATTCGGCAATCACCAGCAGGAACAAGGGTATTGAGAGAGTATACAGCACTAACAAGTAATTCATAATGGCTGCATCTACAGAGGCAGGGCATAGAATCGATGAACAATTACAGCTCATCATTTTTTTTTAAATAAAATTACAGCTCATCAATTTATTCATTTAAATAAAACCAAATCACTCAGTAAGTGGGAACTAAGAGTAAACCAAAACTCCTAACTCACTTGAATAGAACAGTAGACTAAGAAAGCAGGTTCAAAATGATAAACTTATAGAACTATTCAAATCATATATTTATGATAAATCACTCTACAAAAGGAACATCATGGTCAGTTGCTTCCTTGGTGTTTCACATGAAGATAACAAATAACCACTTTCTTCAAGTGGTCATAAAAACAGTTATATACTCTGGAATATCATTGACCTTTAAGAAAATATAGGTCTAACAATTCAAGAAAAATACTTCGTTGAAATGGCACTCATCTAATAATGAAAAAGGTTACAAGATCTTTAAAAATTGAAATAAACATAGTTCACTTTCGCTTGAGATTGTGCTCCCTGCTTGGGGCCCTAATAAAACTATAAAAACTTAGCTGTGCCAAACCAAGAAGATAAAAGACAAAGGAAAATAGAGAACGATGGTTTTCAAAGAATTGGATGATATCTACTACATAAGGTGGGATTGGGATGTTGAATGGAATTGGGAGGTGGAAAGTGCTGCTACTTTAATCGCACCAACTCACACTAAATAAAAATTATTTTACTGCAGAAAACCACCTACTACTTTCAACAAGGACACCAACCTTGTGAATAGGAACTTGCTCTAATCCTTTCAACACTTACATGAGTTAATGCATTTCATTATCTGATATACCCAAGGCATATTAACCTTCAATAATGTACCACCATCCTAACAATTCAAAAATTCATCCTCGGAGCTAATATGCTTTCTCGCATTCTTGTATGATTATTACTCATCCGCTTCAGCCCAAGCACCTTCATGGTTCAAATCCCCACACCCCCAAATTATCAAATTATCACAAAAGAATGTTACTAATCCACCTCAAGCCATCTAACTTTCCCAGAATAACCAACTACAAGTTTCTAAAGAGAAGCCTATGCATTTCTATATTATAGCAGCAGTCAAAATAAAAAAGCTTGAAGCAATGTATCTGCTCTCCTTCTGGAAATTACCACAATTAGATTCAACAAAACATAGCCCTTTTCAATGACTAATTATCTGAAGCCATCCACAATTACGTTCCATAAAAAAATGTACCGCACTTTTTTTTTTGATAGGTAAAGTAAAATTTTATTAAATAAAAGAAAACAGCCAACCCAAGTACATTGGGAATGTACTATGGGGGCACAAATCAGGAACCAAAATTACAACGATGAAGTAAAACAGTAAGGGAAGAACAAGAAAGATGAAAATGTACCACACTTAAAATTCTTTTGACATTCCAATATGGGTAATATTGGGAGCTAGGAGAGCTCAATATCACTTAGCACTACACTATAAATTATTCTCACATTGCATTGCTAAAATACAACACTTTTCAGGAAAAAAGAAAAAACTACTAGCTAGACCATCTTCAGCACCAAAGGCACAACACAGACGCAGAGTTTTAAGCCACATCACAAACACTTATTTCTCATAGAGCTAAATGTACTCTTTATTTATCCATACAACTCTGTTAATAGGTTAACAACAATGTCTATCATTCTCCAAGTACATCAAAACCTTAAGTTAATTGTTTAATATACAAAAAGCATATCCCTCTATTTTGAATTCCATACTTTGGATTCATAGAACAATTCACAAATTCAACTAAAGCATACAAGCCAGATCACAAAGATTCAAACTCAAAAAAACCATTGCAATAGCTCTCACATTACAATAAGACAGAGAGTGAGAGAGAAAGAGAGAGATGAGAACATACGCTAAGGCACGGAAATTATCGCGGATTTCACCGTGGATCTGCTCCAACTGAGGGCTCATCGGCAAGTCGGCCGCCATTGTCGCTGGAGATTAAGCTCTCCAAAAACTTCCGGCAAATCGATCTCACCGCAAAAACCCTAACTCCAAAGATTCCAGAACCTTCTAGAACATCAACAACCTATTGATTTGCTTTTCCCATAGATGTTGTTGATGGAGGAAACAAACAAGAAATGAAAAAAAACCAAAACCCTAAATCGTTTCAAATTTAGGGAAATCGAAATTTTGGGGGAAAATGCAAAAGAGAAATTTTTCAGAAGGCGTGGAACGAAGAGAAAGCAGAGAGAGAGAGAGAGAGAGAATGAGAGAGAAAATCGCTGTCTGGTAATGATTGTTTTGTTTATTATTTTATTTTATTTTTTTAAGCGAGTAAACTATTCGGCCATTCATTCCAATAATTTTGATTTAAAAATAAAATTGCCTGGGTTAGCACTTAGCTGTGCGACTTTTGTGTCTAAGTTGAGCCGAGACGGTTAGTTCAAGTAGGTGGAGAAAATATCATATCGTGATGAGTTTGTTGTCACTTCTCACTTCTCACTTGTCATTTTTGCCTTTTGTCAAATATTGTATCCAGTGCTTATTCATGGGTAATGAGTTGGACGATATTCTTTTTAAATTAGTTTAACCGATCAATTTATTTGATTAAATATGATTAAATGTTTCTTATCAGGTATAAATGTTGTTAAATATGTGTTTTATTTATTACTATTTAAATTTAAACCATACTTTTTAAGAATCAATGAGAGCTTATGGACTAAGATTTTCAAATAAAAATAAAAATAAAAATAAAAATAAAAACTGCAGTTAGTTGTATTAAGAAAAAGACTAATATTCATCATTAAAAATATTTAGTATTCTCAAAAAAACTAATATTCATTAAAAAAAAAGACTAACATGCAAGTGGTTAGAATGAGGCTACTTTACATTTTTTTTTATCAGAAAACATTAAATTTATAGCTACAAAACAAAGATTACATCATGAATAAGAACTTACTTAAAAAAGCAACAAGTCTCTTCAATCCAAGTTGAGAAATCAACAATGCCAAAAGTATGTTTGCCTAACAAGTGAGCTAGTCTATTTTCTGTCTACCTCACATGAGAAAAATCAACTCTATGAATATCGTGTAAAGATGAAAGGATGTCATATATAATTGGGGCCACCGATGCAAGGGAGATGTTTTCTCAACCAAAGCTCGGGACACTGTCAACGAATCATCTTCAATGATAAACTCACGGGTGCCCAAATCTTTAGCAAAAAATACTTGTTTCAAAGCCTTAGCTTCAATCTCAAGAGCACCAAAAGGAGCATGAACTTTCTTGCTAAGAGCCACTACAAGTTGTCCCTTGTCATCTCTAATAAGAACCCCCAGGCTTGCTTCTTTCTAAGTAGCAAAAACAGCGTCGTCAACATTAACTTTGAATAACGACAATGGAGGAGGAATCCAATTTGCTGTAGCTGATGGAGAAGACTGGAATCAAAATTAGAACTAGCGGCCTAGTTCTCATCTGTATAATTGAAGCACCACTGAACAATAGCAGCTACACTTTTTGTTAGGAAACTAGCTACCTTGATGCATGTACTAGTATTATCATATGAGCATTGTATGTTGGCATTGTTAATTGAGTAGTTGTTATGCTGAGTTGTATTCAGTTAGTTATTTGAATTATGTTAGTCAATTAGTTAGTTGTATTAGTTGGTTAGTTTAGGCGGGAAATGAGACTGAATTGTATAAAAAGAGATTCTGGATGCTAAATGAAGTTTATCTAGAGAATTAACCAACTTTGTTCTTCCTATTCCTCTCTAAGTTTCTATTCTATTCTTCTTTAAGTCTTTCTCTTGCTAAGGAGGTGGTTACCCTCAAAGTAATTGACATTTCTCTCCCATATCCATTTTCCTTTCTTCCATTCCAGAATTGCCAAGCTCTTAACAATTTTCTTCCCCCCACCATTTCAGATTTCATTCTTATTGTTCCATAGAGGCTACTTTACTTTTGAACAATAATTAATAGAAAAATGTTATGTACGCACAAATTTTACAATAAATTCTAAATAACAGGTTGTTACGGGTTTTTAATTTGAATCCACCGTTGAAATTATTTTTTTTATCCACTAGTAATAAGAAGTAACAATCTACCACCTAAAATTTATTATTAAAGTATTGGAAAAAGACTATGTTTGTAGCACTTTTTTATAATTAATAATTATGGATATCCTTTTGTACTCATGAGCTATAAGTCATGCATGTGTTTTAATAACTCTTGAAAGTCTTTGTCATCAATTTTCATAATAAATCAAAGGAAAACGATTTTGCCTATAACATTCGCGGATTTTTCCTTTTTTTTTTTTTTTTTTTTTAAGCTGCAATTTCATGCAACAAAAATGAACAAAGAGACATGAGCTACAACGATTGGTAAACTATTTTTGTTGTAATTTTAGAATGGATAGAAAAACTAACGTTGGAAAAAGACAATTTTGAAAAAAAAAAAGGATGAGAAATTAAGGAGATGATATCATGAGATATGATATTGAGGCTTAAGTTAGCCAACGGAAACAAGGAAAACAAAGGAATAATAGTAATAGATAATAATTTGGAGTTTGGAGGTTCAAATATAAAATAGAGGAAGTTTTATAGGTGGAATGCGCTGTCTGATTCTGTCTGGGGTGGGGTTGGAGTGGCAGTTGGTGCGCAACTTTTCTTTATTATTACGACTGTAACTTCAAAACTAACGCGCTCCTTTGCGTCACTTTCTGTTCTACAAATAGAACTAAAAGGTTATTATGACCTCTATAGCCGGATGTACCTATGAGAGTTGGTAGAAGCACCAAAAGTTTTATTCAAATTTACACACATTGGATTATCGTTCAAGAATAATGCTAGCATTGCTACAAAAATCACAATTTATCAGCGTGACAAATGGTAAGGGTAGAGATATGAACTCATTATTTTTATTCTACTACTCATTATTCATCACGTAAATAAGTTGTAAAAAAGATTGTAGATTTTGTTGTGTGGTAGTATCATTGGCCTAACTTGATCTCACCATCAAAATAAGGGTAAAAATATATCTATAAAAATTTCAATGTTGTTTGAAATGTTAACACCTTTGTGCTATTGTTTGTTTGAGTCTTTCTTGGCTTCACGACTAATGTTGCTCTCGACCCGAGCCTCCCTCTACTATTTTATAGAGTTTTTTAGCCTTCCTTATGAGTCTATTGTCAACTTTAATCATGGTTTTATTCATTTTTCGTAGGTCTCACAATTTCATGGATATGTTGTGTCCAGGACGTGCATTGGTCAGGTTGGTTGGGTTGGAGGGTTTTTCAACACAATCCAGTCGTTTAAATGTAGAAACCTCATTTTGTCGTATTCAATTAACCTTATTGGGGGCAAAACTATCATTTCACAATTCGAGAGTAAAATCATAATTTGGTTGTTGGATTTTTAAACTCTTCATATAAAATAAATATAAAAGTCCTAACGATCAAAACTATTAGAATAAAATTTATGGCCTAATCAATAAGTTTTAACGACTAATATGCATATGCATGATTAGACTTGACCACATATGATAATCAATATATAATTATAATTGGTTATTGAGGGAATTAATTTTAATAATTAAATGTCAAATTTATATGGGAGTAAGCTCAAAATAATCATAAGGATGCATTCACTACATAAATTAGGGCAGGTAACTTTTTTAAGATTATTAGTTTAATTTAAATGATCAATTAACATCCTTAATTGTTAAAAAAAGAAGTAATTCTACTTAATTTGGGAAGAATAATTAATTATTCAAAAAACCATAAATCATTTTCACATTATTCGACTTTAAAATAGAAATTTTTTGGGTCCAAAATTGGATTATAATTCAAAAACTTAACAAAAAAGTTATAACTAAAAAAAATTAGTAACAATTTTTAGGTTCACATTGCGGGACAATTTTGGCATGGTAAACGTTTAAATTTGCAATAGGCTATTTTTGTAAAAGTTGTCACATTTTGAGTTATCTTTCAAATCAAACCTTTTTCAATTCAATTTGATTTTGAGCAAAACGTAATTGACAAAAACTACTGTCAGGTTTTCAGGCCTAAAAATTTGGCTATGTAATTTGATTTTACTCATTTTTATCCAATCTATTAGAAGTATGTGGTTAAATGATTAAATTTATCATATCTTAATATCTTTAACATGGTATTAAGTATGAGGTCTTAAGTTTGATAATTGTCTCCTCCATTCTACCTCCCATTTAAAATCCCACATATTGGGTCTCAGCTATTAAAAATGTAGTTTCAGCCCACACGTGAAGAGAAATGTTAGAAGTATGCGGTTAAATTATTAAATTTACCGTATCTCAATAATTTTAAACTTTTTGGACAATCGGTAATTTAACACAATTATTTCTTGAGATGAAAATCTGAATTTGTCATCTTGGAGATTTTCGTACTCATCCAAATCTCATACAAGGTCCTCTCCTAGAGTTCAAAGCACACCATTCCCCTGGTGTTTTTAGAGGAAGCTTCAAGGTAGGGCCATAATGTTGTTGATGGCAAGGTTATCGATTCCGTACCGTACCCGCCGGTACGGCCGGAATATACCATACCGGCTAGCAATCTGGTACACTCGACCCCCCTGTTTCGTACCAGAAAAAATACCGGCTGTACCGGCCTCATACCGGCCGCATCGGCCAATTTCGGGCAATACTGGCCGGTACATAAATTTTTTTTTTTTTTTTTTTTAAGTTTTGTAATTTTTAAATTTTTATTAGGACAGAATGGTAACTTATTTGCATTAACTTATTAGTATTATTCGTTTTCTTAATATGCAATGGTAACTTTTAAGCTTTCTATTTTATTTTATTTTTTTTCCCTTTTAATTGATACTAAAGTCTAAAACCATGAATAATTAGTTCTAAATTGAGGAAATGTTTTATGGTAAACTTTTATATTTATTATAATATATATATACACAGACACATACATACATATATATTTATTTATAAATATAAAAAATAGCGGTAAACTTGAAACGGTACATCGGTATTGACCGGTATTCGAAATATATCGTACCGGTGGCCAAACCGGTACGGCCTCCAGTACAGTATTGACATCCTTGGTTGATGGTCCTTTTCTCGTTACGTGACCCGCTCTTTATTTGCACTCCCCCCCCCCCCCCCCTATACTTCCAGCTTTGAAAACTCAAGAAACTTTTAAAAAAAAAAAACCTTAGTATTTCTTAACTTTTTATGCATTTGATCAAGATCAAATGAGGTCTATAGCTACAAAAATTTTCATCACTAAACTTCACAATTTCGTTGCTAAACCTCACTTTTCACTGCCTATTTATTGTTACCAAATGTTTTGGCAACAAAATTTTTTGCCACTAAACAGTTTGATAATTAAACAAAAATAGGCAACGAAATGATTTCATTGCCTAATATTTTCCTCGCAAAAGGTTGTATTCAGTGATGAAACAATTCCGTTGCCTAAATAGTTCTATTCAATATTTATGATTTCAAGAAACATGTTTTGTCGAGATGATATGGAGTACTTAAGATTGAAGCATCTATTGTTTCTAAGGAATGAATCATATGATGTTCTTTAATAAATTCATATGGTCACATGATTTTTTTTTCTCTTTTAAATAATTCACATTATTACACATTGTTCTTGAGCTAATTCATATGTTTGTGTGATATTCTTGAGAAACTCGCTAAAGCTTTCGTTTATATAAATAGTATGCTTGTTTATGTTTTCAATCGCGTGATGATCATGATGACATGTTTGAACATTTTCTCTTGGAAACTTTAGATGCTTGATCCAAATTTCATAAAGAATGACATCCTTTTATGTTTTTATGATATATTGATAGTCTGGAATTTGGATGATGTAACATGAGATTGGTCATTATAATCTAGAAAACTACTTCATCAGACGAGATGAGTGTCTAATACATTCTCACCTCCTAACTTAGCATTCAAATTAAGATCAAGGGTTCATAAACAATGATTTATCAAATGTAATTTTGTATTTTATAGTGTAATTAGGACCAAAGCCATGTAATTCTTATATTGTATCTAGGATCAAAACTTTGTAAAGTTATTTTCAATCAATACAATGATGTATCTCTTTATATGACTTTCTTATTTTTCATTAACTGAATAAGTAATGACTCTCAATGTAAAAACCTCGATCTAGGGAGCAAATATAATAAATAGAACCATCATTTTAAGAGGTATTACACATAGTCTCGCTCATTCACATGAGTTTGTTCCAATAAAACAAATGGGTGGAGATTGCAATCTCTCACAATGGCGACTTTATAGGAGATATTGAGAGCTAGGTTTCAAATAGATTATGATGGCCAATCATGTCATTGTATGTTTATTTCATTAATTAACATGTCATTATTATGTATGTCATTCGTCATTTGCATTATTGAAATATTTATTTTATTTTGTGTGCCGCCTAGAAGGCAAGGTAGTAGTAGTAGTCATGATCCCAGTTCCGTACCTAGTGACAAATCACCCAACCGCCTATTATCACATTGATACTTCTTGTTGATATGTAATAGACAAACTAATATCGTTCAAAACAACGTGACATTCCTACCTTCTACCATCATATAGAGGCTCACTATAACCTACCCCATAGTCCGTCCAATTAATAGAGTGCATAACGTGTGCATGGGTTTGGTTGTTGTTTGAACCAGGATAAGCTCAAGTTCAACACTTAGGTCCAACGTAATTGTTTGAACCTAATTTATTATGGATTAGCCTAAGTCTAACAAGTCTTTGTTTGAATTTTTCTTAAGGATGAGTAAAAGCCCAATGCTAGGGCCCATCATGATTATAAAAGTTGTTGATTGTATGTTTGTCTTGAACTAGCTCAAACCCACATAATGGCCATTGCTTAAACCATGTTTGAAGCTTGAATGGGCCCAAGACAAATACATGGGTCAATCATGATTAAAAAGAAATTGTCAATAAGATATTTCAATGCTTTTAAAATGGTTTAATTTTTTATTAAATTGGTTTTATTTAGCAAACGTTTACACTTTTTAAACTCGAATTAAGCATGGCGATAAATTTAATGAAAAGAACCAATGATTTGAATGAAATCGACATATAAGATTTTTTTTTTTCCTGAACTGAGAAAATATAGCTTTCATTATTGTAGTGAATTGATTATGTTTATGAAATCTAACCATTACGGGTTTACCGTGTTTTGAACTCTGTCAATGACTCAATAGGTTATAGGGATATACGTTCGCTTAGAAATTAGTTTATTATCGAGCTTACCACTGATCAACGAGTGGTTTTGGTTCTAGTTATGGGAATAGTATGACAATAACCACAACTTTTTTTTTTTTAAGAAGAAAATCACAACTATTTAGCATATGTAATAGTTTATAGCATGTTTCTTGTTTCAAGTCTATTAGAGGTATATTAGCCTAATAGCATAGGTCTAAGCCCAATTCTTTTATGTGTACAAGTAGGAAACTTGACTTGTCTACAATAGAAAGGGGCTTGGACTTATGACTTGACTTGCACACAATAGAAGGATTGAGCTTGTGCCTATGTTATTGGGCTAATCTAATATATCTCTTATAAAGTCAAATGAATATTTGGTATCTTTATGATTTGTTTCAATTGTGTATTATTAATTCTTTTTTTTTTTTTTTTGAGAAACAACACTGTAATTTTATTCAAAGAGAGTTGAATCGATTTGAATTACAGAAACTGGGTGTGGAGGAACATCCTTCATCCATACAGTAAACTCGCTAACATGTCTAGTAATGTTGTGGGCTGAACTATTACCTTGTCTTATTAATTCAAATGAACAAAATAAAACAGGGAAATTATTGTGTACTCCCGGAGTATTATAAATGCGTGCTTCCTCCTCTCACATGAATGGTGGATCCCACTAATTAAATTCATGGTGGGACTCACCAATCATGTAAGAGGAGGGAGTACGCATTTATGGTACTCCGGAAGTACCTAATAATTTTCCAATAAAACAATGTTGTTTAAAGCCTATGAAATTATTGGGGTTTTTGAAAAAAATATAAATAACTTTGATTTACTTTTCTTACTTACTAAATTCTCTCTCTCTCTCTCTCTCTCTCTCTCTCTCTCTCCTAATAAACAATAACATGTTATGCGACTAAGCTACAAAGGCTCCCAACTCCTTTCTTTGCTTCAGAATTTCAGATCTTGAGTAATAACAGAAATAAACGAATCTTGTTGGGATAGTGTATGAGAAGATATTATTAAATGTTAAACATTTTGTTTTTACATAATGCTCGGAAGTCTTGAAACATATGAGTTTTATTTTAGTTATAATGGATATTGTTAGAAGATGTTAAATTTTGAAATACATTTTAGAGAATAGTCATTGAGTTATATTATTCATGTATGTGGTTCAAAATTTCAAATCCCCCTCCCTTACTATCTACCTATAAAATAAATAATGTGAAATTTAAAAATTATATACTCTTATATTTTATAAATTTGCATGAATAGTTTAGATTTTACATCTACGAATATCTTGTCAATCATTCCATGCCATTAATTCACACATTCTCTGTTTGTTTATAACGCATGTCGAATTCTATAATAATTGGACATTGTTTCTATCACAATTACAAAAAAAAAAAAATGCATTTAATGTTTTTTTATAACTAAAAGTCTAAAACTATGAAAAAAAATGAGAGAGAGAGGGAGAGAGAGTCGCTTGAGATGGTTTGGTCATGTTCAAAGGAACATGATTATTGCACTAGTAAAAAAAAAGAGTTGATCCAAGTTAAGATAATTAAAAAAGGCAGTGGAAGACTAACATAAGTAAAAGTAATAATAATAACAATAATAATAATAATAAGACTTCTCAAAAAAAGTAACTGAGAATATAACTTTAGATAGAATATAATGAAGAAAAAGAAGTTAAAAATACATGTGATAGAGTCCTAACCAATATGTTAATCCATAGTCAACCCCAAAATTTGGGATTAAAACTTGTTATTATTGTTGTTGCTTATTATTGTTGTTAAACTAATGTTGTGATATAAAAAATGTATTTTTGAATAGGGTATTATCCTTATATTTGATAATATGATAGTAATTAAAAAATCAAAACATATATTTTATAGAAAATTTGACAAGATAAATACAATAGAAAAGGTCAATGACCTGTCTCTTTCATATTCTTAACATGAAAGAAAAGGGCACTATATAATATGGTATCTTTCACTTTATATTTTCTCAAAAAAAAAAAAAGAAAAAAAAAAAAAAATTGTATTGGATAGATTAAGAAGGAATGTCCAAGAAAGTCGCTAGATAGAGATGAATTCGTTCGCCATCTTAGCTACTTTCAATAAAATTGAAGAGCCTTCCTTGAGTTCCTTTGGTTGAAAATATACACATAATGAAAGTAAAGAGGGAAGAAAGGAACAAAATGATCCACTCTGGAATGAGAGTGATTCTTCATTCTTCATAAATTTGGATTCTACCATTGATATTTTCCCCAATCATATAATAATAGATACCACTAATTAAATTTATGGAAATCTACCATTCATGTGAAAGAAATGAATATTATGTGATTGTACTTGAAGAGCATCTTTAATAATTTTTCCTTGAATAATGTAATTTTGATAACCAATGTAAAGCAAAGTCATTGCCCCAAATGGCTATATCGAAGATTCAAAATGACAAGTAAGGGTGTGCATTTAACTACTAATCTGATAAACCCTAGTTAAAATTGATTTAATAAATGAGATTTACTATTATATAAGATGGGTAGAGTTGATCGAAAATTAACTAATTTTTAGCAAACTCTACTTTGCTCATTTCCATCCAAACTGACCATAAAAAAGAAGTAAACAAAGCTCCAAGGCGGCCATGATGATGATCATCACAAGTTTGTTCACCTTCTCCCTTGGTTACACCTAACATGGTGGGCATTCTTTGTAGTCAAAGACTTGTTAGGGGTGGGTGAGTTATCGATCTTGATCTCATTGTTAGTATCAGTCTAGCTACTTATTGAGTTGCGGCTCACTCCAAAGAATTTGTCATTTTACCAATCTCATATTTATTTTCTGGCATTTCACTTTAGGGAATGCTTGCAGCATGCTTCGTTTAGATGAGTTTATTTTCCATTTTAAAAAAAAAATAGTTATTATTTTACAACAATAAATAAATAAATAATTGGTTGATAGGTGAATAAATAAATATAAAATAGACAAAACAATAAAAAGAAGTTCATTCAAATACAAATACTAATCTTTTTTTTTTATTTCCATAATATGCATTTACTTCCTTTCAGACTTGGATATTGGTGATGCTGATGCAAATGGCTAACTGAGTAACTGAGTAATTTATGAGTATATTAATTGGGGACAGCAACAATCACGTGTACAATGATAAGGTAAGGGAAGGGTCAGTTACCTAAATTCCGGCTGGAAGTGCATAGAAATGAACAAATGATTGCCAATGGGGGTTGGTTTAGTTGGTAAGATTCGAATATTTCACTCAAAAGGTCTAAGTTCAAGTTTCGTTGTCAGCAGTCTTTCTTGGTGGGCAATCTATAAATCCAATGTAAGTCCTCTCTGAGACCTGCGACTTGTCCTGGCCCTAATATGGGGTAACTTCCCTTCACCTAAACTTTTCTCTGTAAAAAAAAAAAAAAAAAAAAAACGATCGGTCAGTGGGCTAGAAACTCCCTTATCTTTTAGGGCCCGATTGCCGTCCATGGGACACAAGAACAGTTCAGTCAGTTGCATAACTCTTGACTCCAAGGAGATATCATCCCATGCACAAAGCTCATTTGGTTCTCACGTTTCACAACCCAAAATATTAACATGACAGTTTGTTTCAAGCTAATTTTTGAATGAGAGTATGTTTGCCACAAACTATTAGCTTTTAATTTTGTTTTTATTTTATTTTTTTCCAGTTTTTTATTATAATTTAAATTTAACAGAACGATTTAAAAATAATAATTTAGTTTTAAATTTTTTTGTCACATATTTAAATAAAAACTACAAAAAATTATACCTTTTGTATTATACTGTGTAAATAAGTTATATATATTAAAAAAAGAAAAACTACAAGATACCTAAACGATACTAAAGGGGCTGTGTTCTTCGTTGCTTTTTTCTATTTTGATTTTGATTTTTGTTACTTTTGTTGTAATTACTTGTAAGGTGCTGTTTGAAGGTTCAAGGCCCGTTTGTTACCGTTGTTGTTTAAACAACAGTTTTTAGTGTTGTTGATGCCTACTTTGGCAAGAAGACCCAATAAAAAGAAAAAGCCCAACAATATAGAAGGGACTAAGAAAGAAGAATCAGCAAAGTGAGAAGAAAACCATTAACCCCGAATGGTAGGAATAATGGTCCACAGGCCTGTAAAATAGTAAAAAGACCCAAAGGAAGGAAATGGGCCCAAGGGAGCCCAAAGAAGGAAGTAGTAAGCTCATGAGAATTATAAGAAGTGGAAAGCAAGCAAAAATGGGCTAGAGGAGCCCAAAGAAAGGAATTAGCAAATGGGGTTAGTACAAAGACCAACAAGCCCCGAAAGTAAAGAATATGGTAATTGGACCGGGGAAGTCCAAAAGACATAGTAAAAGTCCATGAGAATATAAGAATGGAATAGGTTAAGGATGCTTAAAGGAATAAAATGGGCCAAGAAAGCCCAAGATGGTATAAGGATTAACCCAGTAGAAAACACTAGGCAACATGAATTGAATAAAAGAAAAGTGCATGGTAGGCCTAAAAGAGGCCTAGCAAGCACAAGTTGAGTGGTAACATGGCAAAAGCAACGAAATGGCGTGGTAGGAACACTAGCTGACCCACAAACCAGAAGTAAAGAAAGATAAGGGCCAAACTGAAGGAAGGAGGGCCCATACCCAAACAAGACCCAACCTAAAGAATGAAATGAGGTACAAAGAATGAAGACCGAGTGATTCATTCACGCCACAAGAGGTTAAGAATGAGCAGCAAAACATGCAGCAAAGGCCAAACAAGCCCCCAGGCCATGGCAAACGCATGAACAACAGATAGGCCATGGACTCACATGAAAGTGGAGCATGCACAAAACTCAGGCACCACCCACTTGTACCCAGCCAATACAGGGGCGATGGGCCATAGGTTAGAGGTAAGAGAGGGTATGGTCTGGCGGTGGGGAGAAGGGGGAAGTTTATTTTGGAGTTCCCGCTCAAGCTTTTTTGGGGAAAATGTCCTACTGGGATGACATACCACCAAAAAGAGGAAAAGATGACCTGAAATCACTAGGTGCATGTTATAGGAGTTAGTAAGAAAGAATACCCAGCCCTTATCCAGATGGGAATGCCACGGAGAGCAAGAAAACAAAACTCTTTTGTCTGGGAATGGAACGTGGCATGGTTAGCACAGGGTAGTGGTGATGGCTGGACAGCTGACAGACTAGTGGGTGGTCTTGGAAGGACACCCACACCAGGCCAAAAGTAGTTGGAGGGTAAAATAGTAAAACTCATCACGGCAGGTAATATAAAAAGGCCTTAGCTGTGCACAGTGAATAGCAGTAACAGGAGGGGAAATAAGAGTAACAAAAGGGAAAAAAAAGAGCAATGGGAGGCAAGTAAAGAACAAAAGAAAGACAAGTGAGAAGAATAGCAAGAAAGGAAAGAAACGAAAAAACATAAGGAAGAAAAGAGGGAACATAGGAATAAGAAAGAAAATGGAAAGTGTAGAAAAATAGAAAGGCTAAAAAGTGAGGTGAGGAAGCAAGAGTGTAATAGGGGCATGCACTAGTAGGCTACTCCATTCTTTCCCTCTCAACAGCCCACTCTCTAGCAAGATTAAATGGATTCGAGAATAAGTCATTTAGGCCCACTCTTTCAAAGTGGGTAATTTCCGTGGTATGATTTTCTTGTGAGGTTGCCCACATTGAAGAGTGGTTCCCTTCCTAGACTTAAATCTCCTAAGGAATCTAGCACGGCAGACTAACCACTCCTTTCTTTAAGTTGATCAAGAATTAACATTACTTCTTTTCCTTTTATTATTGTCACTAACTTATTTTTGCCGTACTCATACTACTGTGTTTTCTTTACTAGGAAAGTAGTTTAATCATTGTCAGTAGATATATACATTATTCCTATTTTATTATATTATGCCCTCCTGCTATAACCTTTTTATGACAGAGTTCTCTGCCAATGGGCACGTGACCAAGATCTAAGCAAGGGGGTCCTAACTTGTGCACAAGTTGGCTTGAGGTGAGTTTCAATCAAGCCAATCTCGACTCTTCTACCCTAGAACTATTGGGCCAAAACGTAGCTGGAAGCAATCTAGCCAAGAAGTATAGAAAGGCCCATCACAAGTGTTTAAACAACATTACACGTATTTTCATACATTTTTTCACCCACACGTATTTCCAAAAAATATAAATAATGTTACTAGAACAACATTATCAAACGGGCCCTCAATCTCAAGAATTTTGTAACTCAGTGTCATAGTCTACTCTTATTTATTAGGGGCAAGGCCAACTTAAGGCGTTGTGGGGCCTAAGGCGAATACTTTAAGTATGATCTATTTTTATATTTTGAATATTAATAAAATATTTATTTAACTTTTGGTATTTTTTATATTTAAAATATATATTTTTAGATGCAAAATTACGAATTAAAGTGAATTAATCGTATTACTCAATGACTATACAACTAAAATAAACACTATCTATTGAGTGATACAACCAAATACTCCAAAATTATGATTGAAAATTTTAATAAAATTATATATTTAATATCTCTAAATAAAATTTGAGCATAAATTTATTTACTAGTGGGAGAATAATGAGTTCTTTCAACATTTGTGTAAGCGAAATTAATGAGTTTTACACTTTAAAACTAATAAAAACAAACAATCATTGTCACATCCAATGAAAAGATTTTACTCTTTTTGGTTTTTCTTTTTCTGGTTTTTCTTTGATAAAAAAAATTACTTTTTAATTATTGGTAAATATTTTAGACTTAATTAATATCCTATTGGTAAAAATTTAGGGGCCTTATTTTCATTGAGGCCTTAGGCAGTTGTCTAGTTGCCTCATGCCTTGAGTCGGCATTGATTAGGGAAACCAAAATTCAAATCTCCATTTCTATTGTTGTAGCTATTGATTTTTTTTTTTTTATAAATGATGTAATATAATTAATCTGTTGTTGCTGAGTGATGGTTACAACTTATAATTATATACATTCAATCGACTTGAAATTGGTTTAAACTTTGACTCATACCTCCTCCTCCCCCTCCTCCCCCTCTCCCTATATGTATATTTATAAATAAAGACTCATTATTACCTACTCTAATTTATTAAAAAAAAAAAAAATTCATGTGTTTGATTCCCCTCTCACTAGTTGTTGTAATTGTCGAATTATTTTTTTCGTTTTAAAAAGAAACGTCATTACACACATTCATCCCATTGATGCTTACACTAAAAGCCAACTTTTGGGCCTAATTGGTAGTGACAAAGATGACCCTATTAGTGACAAAGTTGACCCTATTAATGGTGTGAATCCTAAATCAGCAAATGATCAAAAAAAAAATTCAAGTTTCATTAACCAGTTTGGTTAGATATGAAGTAGGGGGTAACTGATAGGGATATTTTAGCCATAAATTTAATACCCCCAAAACATCGTGCAAAAAGGTCGTTAGCAACCACATACCCGTCAGCTTCACGGAAACCAACGAAAGAGTTAGGCCAACAACACCATACGAGGACGACCCCACAAGGAAACTCGACAGGCATCTCTATAGGCCGACAAGAATGCTAGGATGGAGTAGATGGCCCACGGATGCGAAGAGGCCGATAGGGTTAAAGAGGTCGACGGGTCCAGCTTGTCTTAACTTGACCCCATGGATATCTATGTAAGGAAATTTCTTGTATCCCACAACCAACTCTAATCAAAGAAATCCCTACAAGGAAAAGATCCTGCAGAGTATATGCAGTAATGAGGATCTTCCCTACAAGGAAAGATCTTCTCCACTAAGATACGAAAGTCAGCTTTACACTGCTATAAAAACCCCAAAACCCTCGAGAATCAACGTACGCATAATTTACTCTAGTTCTAGCACTTTAGAGTTTTGAAAATTTTCTAACTTAACCTTTGGAGAGTATTTAATTGGTACCACATCGATACTCTCTGCAAGGTCTCCTTTGTTTCTGTTTCGCAGGTTCTGTTTAAAGCACGTGAGATTTGTGCTGCTCACTGACGATTTTTAGCATCATCAGAAGCCAAAATTTTAATTATCTAAATAGTTGTACTCCTTGTCAACCTTTGTGAGCTTAAAGGGATTTTTTTTATTTAAAAAAAGTAAAAAATATCCCTCATTAGGTAAGTTAAATTTGTTTGTTCATTGGGCAGCTTCGATGATAAATTGACACAAATCTTATTGAATTAGGGCCATCAACACAATCACCAAATCAATTTTGGAATGTTCGACAAAAAACTTCAAAGAGTGAATGATAAAAGTCAAACTCAATCAAAATCAAGACAGATCCTAACACCCAGATCACCATAAATGAAAGCAAATATGAGCAAAAAAAAAAAAATACTACTAAAAATAAAGTCAAATTTTAGGGGCTAAAAGAAAGGATAGGGAGAAGAACTCAAGCCCCTTCACTTAATGGAAAGAGCAAATCATTGATCAATACAATGACTTGATGTGAAGATTGTGATAAAATAGTACTCTTGCAATCACATTCAGAAATCATCTTGGGTGGTCATGCAGATGCTTTTAAACGTGGTCCATGAATCAATCCAACCCGAGTCTTCACTCATTTACCCCACTTTTCCACTGGGTCTGTTAATTCATTGTTATGGAAGATATAAAGCTTTATTCTCACTGTCCATTGTGTCCTGGATAACCCTATCACCATTCATTAATCTTGGGCCATCTTCATTTTTGGTTCTTTAAGTTTTAGATTTAACATTTTGATCCACTGAGTTCGATTTTGTTTTTATAATGATCATTTCGTTCATCTTCGTGACTAATATAGCCTGTTAAGTGTCAACAAAATAACGTCATTTTTCATTTTAACGACAAGATTGACCATGCACATGGACAAAGGAATCAAATGAAAAATCATAAACTTAAAAGGGACCAAAATAAAAATTACTCCAAAATTTAAAAGATTTACTTAAAAGTATAATCAGTGCAGACTCTATGTTATAAGCAATTGATGTGGTCGCTTAAGGTCCCAAATACACAAAAAAGCTCTCAAATTTTAACCAATAGGGTTATTTTTATTTATATTTTTTGAGTAAACAATACACTTATTATAAGACATACGAAAATAATAATACTAGTGTTTTAAACCGAATTTATAATACATTATATAAATAATTAAGTCCAAATATTAGCTAATAAATAAAATAAATTTTTTGTATCTTTTTTATCAAATGAAAAACAAACAAGAAAGAGAAAGAAATGTTACGTCCACAATATTTTTCACAACATTTTTTCAACAAATAATAAGTAGCAGATTGTTATAGGCTATTATTGATGGCAAAAAAATAATTTTAGTGGTAGATTTAAATTAGAATTAGTAACAACTTAACACCTAGGTTTTGCTGTGAAAAATATTGTGAATGTAACACTTCTAAAAAAAAAAAAAAGAGCAATACACAAAAAAATTTACAACATTTTCCACAATAATTGAGTTGGCAAATTTTTATTAGTTCTCATCTAAGTCCACTATTAACCTCACTCTTTCACTTACCACTATCAATTTGCTACATCAACCAGTGTAAAAAGTTTTGTCAAATTTTTTGTATCTATAGACTTTCTTAAAAAAAGAAATTTTTACGTTATTTATATTAATTAATAGTAATTTTACATCTAAAACAAGATAATTAATTTTCACCTTAAACTCCAAATGCACCAAGCCGCCCCTCGTGTACAATATAGTCTTGTAGTTTAGTGAGGAAATACAAGTTTAGTCAAACTTTTTGTAATATTAATCTCTGATACTACGTTGTCATCCATATCTTTCACTCTTTTGGGATAATTTAGATTAATGCCACACCATAGCTAGTAGCTGAGGTGAAAGCTTCTGATTAGGATTTGCAAGTGTTTGATATTCACACATTCTTGGCAGAAAGGGCACCACAGAGTCATGGACCACTAGCCAGTAGCCACTAACCTCTAGCATAAAAAAACGACAAACGTTGTGGTTGAAATCACAGCGAGGTACATGCGTTTTATGTAATGGTGAAATACAAAAAAGTCTTGGCTCTTGTTTTCTACGCTAATATCTGATGTCGACAAGGCTTATTAGTGTTAAACGTAAGAAATAAGCATCAGACACAGATTTTTAGATTTTGTATGACCGTTACAAAGGCAAGGCTGGAAGAGGGTATGACCCATGGGTAGCAAGATGAGGCATTTTACATGGGATGGTTGATTAGAATGTTTTGAAAATCGTAATTCAACTATGTGGCTCACTAAACAATTGAGGGGATGCAAAAGGCATTAATTTATACAAATTGAATTGATATTTCTGTCTGTTTACATGTCTCATACACGTCGTACATACATACGTTCCGTAATCTGAAATAAATATGTTAGTATTATTCACTATTCAGTCTAGAATATTATAGGTTATGCTTACGTTTTGTAATTTAATGATATTGTCCGACTCTCTCTCGTATAGAAAACTTGGATTCCAACCTATCATTTTTGTTGTGAGAAAGAAAAAACTTTTATTAATATCTATTTACAATGAGGTTTTATTATTTATTTTAAATTGTTTTAATAAAAAATTAACCTATGTACTCTTCTTCTCACCTATTGATTTTAAACCAAAATCAATGTGATACGAAAGGGAAAAAAAATCTAATAGGTGGAGGATTGGTTGAATCTCAAACTCGAATGACACTTGGTTCTTTTGTAAGATCAAGATGAATAATAATAATAATAATAATAATAATAAAGAATTGTAAATTATACATTACTATTTCTCTATATGATACTAATTTGTAAAAGTAAAAAGCAAACACCTCTAGAGTCCCAAGGGGGAGTCGTCAACCCGCGAAACAAACGGTCCTACTAACATTGACCAAATGCAACCACAAAAATTTCCACGGTAGGCTTGCGAATCAAAACAAATGGCACGTGTCAACGCTCCCTTCGCAGCCACACGCATTTCTTTCTTATTTTTATTTTTATATAAGATAAAAATTCTGTCCAAAATTAATATAAATGTATATGTGTGTGAAATTCTCATCCGAAAAATTAAATCCTAGTCCTTACCCCTCTCATCCAACACAAATTTTGTACTTGTAGGGTGACCATCATGCCAAAATCAAGAGTGTAGGATGGTCAGCCATAGGCAGCTTAATACTAAGATTTTTTTTTTCAATAAAATAATTGATACTACAATCCATTCAATAATATACAATACATAAAAAATAAAAAATAAAAATCCTTTGTTATTAGATTCCTCCATTTTATACTCCACTAAGTATGGTATGTTCTTCTTAAAAAAAAAAAAAATTATAGTATGTGATTAATTTCATACTCTACTAATTATAGTATGAAATTCATTTTATACTCCACTAATTATAGTATGTGATTATTCACTTTATACTTAACCAAGGATATGATAACATTGGCTCAATTACGCGATTATAATAACTCTACTTTACGTGTATTTATTATTTATATTGTTCTTAGTGTTTCCAATGATGACATTCATGATTTAAATCCTACCACCTCCAACTATCGGTATAATATATATATATATATATATATATATATATATATATATTTATGCAAAAAAAAAAAAAAACCCTGTGTTATGCTTATGCTTTTTTTTTTTTTTTTTTTTTTTATTATAGAAAATATGTATGACTTTTATAAAAAAAAAAAAAAAAAAGACATGACAAGATTTCAGCCAGTGAAACCCGAACATTCCTATTAGCTTATGAAAAAAAAATAAAATTTGTCTCACAAAAAAAAAACCATTTTATTTATTTTACCCGTTCTTTATTTTACAATAAACCACATTAAAATAAATTTTTTTTTTATTTTTTAATTTTTTATTTTTACACTTAACCCAGATCATGCATGTTTGAGAGTGACAAAAAATGAATAAAAAAATGATTATGTGTGTTTGAGGGAGAGACCGAGTGAGAGAAAAAAATAAAAAAAAGGGGAAAAAAAAATGAATAGGTTGTATCATATAAAAATTGTTGATATTGTAGTAATGTTTTAACTTTGTTACATGAATGTAGAACGGAATGTAAGTCTCCTTCTGCTAGTTTTTATTTATTTATTTAAATCCTTATGTATTTTGCATTTCATCCGGATTTAAAGGATCAAATGATTTATATATATTTTGAATTTCACTATTACATTCTTTTTTTTGAGAATACTAAATATTTTAACACACACACAAGGGGAGAAGGGAGAAGATTTTAAAGAAACTAACAGTGGTGTATATCCAAAATGACTGAACTGTTGAATTTCACTATTACATGGAATACCCTAGTTGTAGCAAAAAAAAAATTTATTAAAAATTAGTCCACATAATCCTACCCGGGTAATTATATAATATAATGAAATTTGACACTTTAATAACATGCACTCCTTCCTCTCACGTAACATTGAATCTCAATAATTAAATTTAAAATGAAACCCATTATTCATGAAAAATGAAAAATTATGTACTCTTGGATTATATAATTAATTTTTTCTTCATAGTACCTTTTTTAATACACAGGTTTAGGACAAAGGAATTTGAATCCTAAATATCTCAATTGGAAACATTAAAAAATATCGATTGAGTTATAATGCTTTGGACCTTCTAGATATATATTTTTTGAAATAATTACCTAATATATATACTTACATACTACATATAGTTAGAAATTGTTAGAAATTAATTAATTTATACACGTTTTCTTACCAAATTTTACCTTTTTAAAAGAGTAACACTAGGTCAGTCAAAAAGAAGAAGAAGAGCAATACTAGGGGCACAAATCTATTATATGTACTTACATACTACATATAGTTAGAAATTGTTAGAAATTAATTAATATATACACGTTTCCTTACCAACTTTTACCTCTTTAAAAGAGTAATACTAGGGGCATAAACCTAATATATATACTTACATACCACATATAGTTAGAAATTGTTAGAAATTAATTAACATATACACGTTTTCTTACCAACTTTTACCTCTTTAAAAGAGTAATACTAGGGGCACTATTTTTTTCACAGCAAAACTTATACGGTAAGTTGTTATCGGTTCTTCTCTGAATCTATTACTGATTTCAATTTTTTATTTTTTATTTTTTATTTTTTATCTATCATTAATAACAGCTTGAGACTTTTTTTTATGGCCAAAAAAGGAAGAGCAAGGGCGCATTGTGACTCATATTCTGGGTGTGACTATAGAGGCAACCCGCTAGAGAATGTTGGCTCTTATAATTTTGAGATTTGACACCTATCATTTGCTGTAGAAATATTGCGTGCGTAGGTTTGTTGCCGTGTAAAGCATGTAACCCTATCCTAACTTGGCTTCATTGTGAGCCTCCAGAGACGGACCCGACCCACTTGGTCTTTTTATATCATATAATAATTTTCTCTCTTAATTTCTCAGAAAAGTTAATATAAAAGAGGTGGTTTCAATGTTTCTTAAATTTGTGTGTGTGCCGTCTATTAATGACAGTTTTGCATTGTGGGCTTGAGCTTGGCTTGCATGTGTTGCCACTTGGCATTGTTGAAGAAATCTGGTTCTTCCTTATTGTTGTAGTTATTGTTTGGGGTGTGTAGTTTGTGGGTTCCAGAGATGGCGGCTAAGAAAGCGTGTGAGGCATTGACATTCTCAAAGAGCTTGATCGAAGAGGTGCAGAGATGGGGTTGTATGAAGCAGACTGGTGTGAGCTTGAGGTACATGATGGAGTTTGGTTCAGATCCCAGTGACAAAAATTTGCTAATCTCTGCTCAGTTCCTTCACAAGGAGCTCCCCATTCGAATTGCCAGGAGAGCCCATGAGCTTCAAACCCTCCCTTATGGCTTGTCTCAGAAACCTGCTGTTTTGAAGGTAAAACCCTTTTGTTTTGCATGCTTTTGGAAATTGAATTTCTGGGTGTTTTTCCAATTTTGTGTTTGTGATAGTACTTTGTGGCTTTGTGTATATGTGATTGTGGTTTATGGAACAGAATAGAGTTTATTACTTTATTTTTGGGGGGTTTATTTTTAGGATTAGGAAAAGTTGACTGGAATTTCTTTATTGGATACCATTCATTTTTATATTATATATATATATATATATATATTATTTTAATTACCTTGAAATCTGATTCTGCTTGCTGGGTTCAAGACGTTTTGTTTATTAGTATAATAATAGAAATGGAGATCCCTGTTGTCTGTGTTTTGATTTTTATTAAAAAAAAGAAGAAGAAGCAAATTTTCTGCAGGAGCTCCTCAAATTGTTATATCTGGTGAACATCTTTGAATTGGAAATGTTGAACTCCCTGATAGAACATATTGATCTGTTTTGGTTAGAGTTGAATTGTGAATTTTTCTGTCTATTAGTCTATACTAAATTGAAAAGGCATAAGCATTGTTTTGGTTAGCATTATAGAAAGTACCTTTCTTGCTGTTAACACAGTTTTTGCCTTTCTTAATGGACAAGTATTTTAAAATTGTGTACTTAATGATGCTCATTGTTGTTAAAAGCACGTTTAGGCATGCTTAAAGCTCAAAGCTCCAAGGTGCAAGCGTTTTGTTTGGCCGAAGCGCCCACTTTTTTGAATGCACAAAGCACATTAATGAAGTGTGTTTGGGCGTGCTTTTTTGGCGTGTTTTGAAAAACACAAAGCATGCCTAGTCGTGCTTTTACTTTGTTTATTTTTTGTTAAAAAATATATGAATCATTAAAATTAATTGCTTGATCTTGAAGGAAATGACATGGACCGTTGATCTATTGTTCAAACACTATTTTTAAGGCAGTGTATTACACAAACAATTTTTTGTTTTCGTATCAAAAGACGTAAGACACAAACAAGGATATTACTATGCTTGTGCCTTTGGTCTATCCTTTTGGATATGTTTTAATTGACTCATATACTTTGTTTGATCATAGCTATCACAATTATGTTTTTTTATAAAGCACAAGTGAATAAAATGTTTAAACATTCTATAACTAGATTATTATGATATTTTCTATTGATAATTATTTCAATTACTATAAAAAATTGAAATAACTTTTGTAAAATTTGAACTTGAAATTTTTTGAGCAATTGCACTATCCATTTTAGCTAATAGGCAAAATATATTGCTATTTTGAGTAAATTAGATTTTTTGTATTATATGTTATGAATCTTTCTATTAGAGTTTATTATATATTACATTTGAAAAATGTATGTTTTACTTCAATTGGGCGCGTACTCTAAGAGGGTTCACTTAAATGCACTTGACGGGTCTGAGGGTTGTTGCATGTAGGCCAATTGCTTGTCGCTAGGTGGTCCTTATAAAAAAAAGAGAAAACATTCTTGTTATAGTGATGCTCCCCCCCCCCCCCCCCCCTCCCATTATGATGTTTTAAATATAGAAAGTGAGAAAATATATGGCTTTGTGTTTGGAAGGGGAAGTTAGTTCAAGTTGATAGTTTATCTTTTGGATGGTAAACTCAGGATTCAGTTCCAGATTTTGAGTGGGTAGTCACTTTGTGTGATGTTTTGATTCTCAGGTTCGAGATTGGTATTTGGATTCTTTCCGTGACCTTAGATTGTTTCCTGAGATCAAGGATACGAATGATGAGAAGGAATTTACTCAAATGATTAAGGCAATTAAGGTGAGACACAACAATGTGGTCCCCATGATGGCTCTGGGGGTTCAACAATTGAAGAAAGGCATGGAACAAAAAATAGTCTACAAGGATCTTGATGAGATTCATCAATTTCTAGACCGATTTTACTTGTCGAGAATTGGAATTCGCATGCTTATTGGTTAGTTCCGATTTGCTCTTGCCTTGTTATGATACTTGACTACTTTCTTAATTGGTCAATTCTACTAAATCTTCATCCTTATTTTTTCACCATCATTAATTATACTACCACTGGAGTAGGTACTAAATATGTTCTATATGCTTCAATTTTGGGTAAAACTCAGGGCAACACGTGGAGTTGCACAATCCTAATCCCCCTCCTCATTGTGTGGGTTATATACACACGAAAATGTCTCCACTGGAGGTAGCACAAAATGCCAGTGAGGATGCCCGTACTATTTGCTTACGCGAGTATGGCAGTGCACCTGATGTTAATATCTATGGGGATCCTCATTTTACATTCCCGTAAGCCATCTGACTTATTTCAATTTGTTCCTTTCAGGTTTTATTTAATCTTTATGTTTCTATGTTTTTCTTCCCTTTTTTCACCTCAAATTTTTTTTTTTTTTTTTTTAAAGTATAAATTTCAGTTCCGTTCCTTGTGATGAGGATATTCCTCATGAAACTTTGCCTTGATTTGACATATAATTATCCATTAGTTTTGACCTGAGATTTTTAATTATAGCACTTATATTCTCTGTTGTATATAATGTTCTGTTTGATTTCATAACAGTTATGTTCCAACACACTTGCATCTTATGGTATTTGAGTTGGTTAAGAACTCATTGCGTGCTGTCCAAGAGCGTTTTGTTGACTCGGACAAAGTTACGCCACCTGTTCGAATAATAGTTGCTGATGGGCTAGAAGATGTTACTATCAAGGTATTAGTTGTTGTAATGTACAGATTCAAGAAATATTCAAGAAATTGTCTTCGTGAAGAAGCTCTTCATTTCTTTTTTGCCTTTCTTTGTGATAATTTGAGTTGCCACTTTTGATCATTTGTGTTGAACTAGTTTACACTGGTTAACAAGTTTCTCTGACTGACATGATAGGTTTCAGATGAGGGGGGTGGTATACCAAGAAGTGGTCTTCCCAAAATTTTCACATATCTTTATAGCACTGCAAGAAACCCACTGGATGAGGAATGCGATCTTGGTATAGCGAATGCAGCAACAATGGCTGGCTATGGATATGGGCTTCCAATAAGTCGCTTGTATGCTCGGTATTTTGGAGGGGATCTGCAAATTATCTCTATGGAAGGATATGGTGAGTTGAAAGTCCTCCAGATTTGTTGCATTCAAGAATGATTTCATACTCTTAAAGGTTTAAACTTGTTGGATTAGCACCTTGGGCTTGACATTCAAAGTCCCATAACTATATGGTATGGTATGATACGTCCATGATATAGCAGAATTTGAGGTATCAAGCATCTTTCTCTGTTAACTAGCTTCTGGCACTTGAACTGTTAAAGTGTCAGTAGCTAGTTAACAGGGAAAATTGCTTGATACCTCAAATTAGTTGAACAATATTTTGGGTGCATCTTACTTTGTATCAAGCATTCCATTTCAAATCCAATAAGCTTGGCACACTTCATTATTTCTGTGTATTTGTGTTTCATCTGGGCAGTAATTACATGTCATCATGTTTTAAAGTCCCAAGTTCTATGCCTCTGATAATGCTCCATTAGTCCATTATCTCAGAGAAGATCGAAGAACAGGTTATATAAAGTTTCATTATTTATAATTCATCATAACACTGAATGTTGCCAGAGGATAAGCTATCGCATCTTTGCTGTGCAAAAAACATGTAACCAATTTTTGATATTATAATCCGACTTAGAAAGCCCTTCACCCTTTCTGTAATTGAAAGTATACCTTATAGATTCACTGGAAATAGAAGACCTTCTTGTCTAATGTGGCAAAGGTATCCCTATTTGAGGGTTATTTTACTTGGTCCAGCTCTTAAGGATATTATGGTGAACAGAACAATAGGTGCCAGAATAACTCTTATGTGGGGAGTAAAATTATAACAGATAAACAATTCAAAGAGGCATTCATGGTATATTTGTGTGTTCTCTCATGGTTTCTTATTTAGCATTCTTTTATAATACACAATACCAGGGTGATATCAGCTTAGACTTAAATAAAATTGAATTCTGTAATATCTTCCTCTCTGTAAGCTGTTGATTCACATGCATGGGCAGCCGAACTTTGTTAAGCGCTCCATTTTGTGGGCTATATCATGATGATGATATGCTTTTGCACCCTCAACTGTGATATTATTCATTGATATTATGTGTTTATTTAATTGTAGTTTTTATATGTCTATGGCATTAGTTTATATCTGTATATTTATTCTCTCATATATATTTTTTCTTTTCAATCCAACAAAGAGCTTCTAATACATCTTTAGATTTGCGCTGTGCTTTTGCAGGGACTGATGCATACCTTCATTTGTCTCGTTTGGGAGATTCGCAAGAGCCACTGCCGTGAACCTAGGCTACAGTTCCAAAGTTAACAATACCCTCAAGTTGTCATGATTAATTCATGGAAATATAGGACTGAGGTTGAATGCTAGCATGTTTTACTGTCAAAGAGACAGATTGCCAATTTTTTCATTCTAATAAATTGGCATTTCTCTTGTATATGATTTGTAAGTTCCGCTTACTTTTTCCTTGTATATTCTTCGTGGGTTGCTAGGTACAGGCATGATTATCAAAATCCTGATTTGGATCTTACGATCCTACTTGTCCAAAACGATCCAGATTTTTCAAGGATTTTTGCGATCATTTAGGATCGGTAGATTTTGATGATCCCAAATGACTTTGGTTTCTTATAATCTTCTTTAACTTGACAGAAGACTTAGTTGGACCCAAATGAAAAATAAAATCTCAATAGACCAAGTTTTTCTACTCTAATGTAGAGAGAGTGTTAACTGGACCCAAATAAAAAATATCCCAATAGAGTGTCATGTTTTGAGGTTTTTGGCATTTTTAAATGATGCTTACAAAGTGATGTATGATAATTATATCAATGAATGTATAATTTATGTGATTATTTAACATACTAATGTGTATTTTTTTTGTTTTTTTCTCAAATAATGTAAGATTTTACAATCCACGATTTGATCTGATCCTACGATTCATGATCTCATTTACCTCCCACGATCCTACGTAGGATCTCGATTTTGACAACTTTGGGTACAGTCATGATAATCCATATATTTCTTGGCGTTTCATATGGAGTAGTTTTATCTTTAGAAGTTATTGTGTTTTCTGCATCAATAGAATACATTTAGGCCATGAGGGATGAAGTTCCTAAAATCTTATCAATTTATTTTAAAACGAGTGAATTAGATTTTGTCACATCATCATTTATTGGCAGGCAACTTTACCTTCCAATTTATTGAAGAGGTTGATTTCTATATTTAAACCCTCTACCTGTCGCTTTTAGTGGAAGACACTTGTTATCATACCAAGTCTTGACCTCTTTTGTCACATAATCAATTATTTAAGTACATATCAAAATGATGATAAATTTAAATGATTCAATGGCCTCCTAAAGCGCCAGCAATTGAGAATGGTCCCTCGCTTTCCTGATGATAAGTTTTCTTGGGGTAGGCTCTATGCAAAGAACTTATCACTCTAAATTGGAGACACACACGGATCATTCTATGGTACATACAATGAATCATAGCTACCTTATTTTAGCCATTTATTTATAAAATATATATTAAATAATACTATATCATATTTTAATGATTAAGATTAGGTAGAGATGCCGCATAAAAAAAAAAAAAAGTGTAAAAAGTGTGTATTAGAGAATTTCTCCAAGATTTCTATATATTGGCTTTACTTAATGGATTTTACTAAGGGTATACATTAGTAAACTATTTTTAAAAACTTCTTATAGAAAATTAAAAAAACTGTCAAAAAGTTTGACAGCATTTTCAACTTCCCATAAAACATTTTCTAAAATGAATGATAGATGTATGCCTTTACGGCATACATTAATTAAACCCCTACTTAATAATCACCTGCATTGTCATGGTTAAACCCTACATCCCTAGTGCCCCGACATATGAATATAAAGTAGAGTTATTGTTTTTATTTATATATTTACTTTAATGGAGTGCCATTACTCATTAAAGGGGTCTTTGGGATGGAGTCCTTAGCATTAGGGGCAGAACCATGAATATTTTGTTTGGGGGGCTAAAACTATCAAATTGAAGGATATTTGGTGTCTAAATCAAAATCACATTACTACAAATACAATCAACAAGTATTTCAAAGAAATCGAATTAGAGAATCTCTCTTTTGTAATCATAAAGAATTGTACCACACATTCATCTATACAAATTCACATTTGTGAAATTATTTTACTTGTTTGATTTATTTCAAACTTGAAATTTAGTTGTCCACAAGGATACTGTAATAGTTTCAAAAAATGGCAATCTAAACTCAATCCAACCCAAGAATAAAAATGAAATTCCAATCCAGCCGTCTTCCCTATTAAATTACATTATTAACAAGTTTGGAAAAATTCACATTAAACTAAATTATTTCTTTATGTCCTACATGTATACAAAATAGCAAGATCAATTAGATGGTATTCCACAGGCATTGCGAGTTTTAGAATTTATATATGAATAGAAGGGCTTTGCACATTCAGAAACTAGTAAAGTATTCCAAGAACTCTTAAACATGTCTTGAGCCAGAAAAGGGGGGCCTTATAGTAGCTGCATGCCATCATAACCAAAATTCCCATCAATAACTGTTATTTTCTGGAGCATGCGTTTATACATCACAAAAATCATGAACAATTTTATAATGGAAACTATGGGAAAGAGCCAACCTAGAAGAGAAACGGTACATGTGAACATAGCTATGAATTATAAATCAGCTCAGCATACTCTATTTATCATGTCATTTGGTAAAAGTATCACAGTTTATCGGATCTGTCACTGGGTCTATCTTGACACAATAACTTTCCATGCTCTATAAATGCAGAAATATCTGATAAAAAATGGGGATGATATGTCAGTGCCTTCTTTGCTTTGCACGCTTCAGTGACTGCCGACCCTTTATCTTCCATTTCTCATTTCCCCCTGGTTGATTCTTTTCTTCTATCTCTCGAACCTTGCGCTTCCTGAAACAGGTTTCCATACGAAAAGGAAAACAAAGCAAGATACATAACAAACTGAAATTAAACCTTCAATTCATAAAGAGATTCTGGCTATTCCAAAAAATAAGATGTAAATCAAATACAAACATGGATTATCATAAAAATAATTGTGATCTTCACATAACTGAGGGCAAAGGAACAGCTTCCTCAAAAATAATCAAATAATTCCAATTTGGTTAAATGTAGCAATGGAAATGTGTAAACTGCACAAAAGAAGTCTTGATGGAAGTTCTGCTGGGAATAGTTACTAGAAATACAAAGCATAAATTAAAAGGTCATCTTTCAGCCCCCCTTCTCTCCCCATCTAATAATATATGCTCTCGTGTTTTTATACTGTGTTACATCATTGCTGTTTTCTTCACAAATTATGCTCGTCTGAAGATGTTTTTGCAAGTCCATTTGAAGATGACAACTGAGCTAAACATGCACTTATAGCATTTCAAATTTAAATTACTCCCTTTGTTGATGAATTTTAATTTTCATCTTAATCAACCATTCTATATAGGCAAAAGAACATAATTTTACAAATAACAATAATGCATTCTTTATACCTTTTAAACTCCCCATATTATGTTGTTATATGGTTTTTCAACCCAAACACAAGATAGAGTTGCATATCTCACCTGTAGTCAGCAAGGGTACGGTCAGATAGCAACTCAGCTGCAATTGTTCCCTTCCTCTCCTTATTTTTTAGTCTACCAGTGAAGAAGTCTGAGGCTGACTCTACCACCGTCCCAATCTAATTGTCAAAAGACGAATGGAATATGAATCAGCCAAGCCTAGACAACAAAATGTATGATGCCCAAATGAGAATACACATTCCCATTTTCAGCTCCAACATATCACATACCATACTATTAGTCTAGAAGTTACAAACAGACTTGCCTGGAAATACTTGGGCAACGTTTTGGATTTTGAATCACCCTTCTTGTAGTGCCTCTTTGGATCAATGGCACTTCTCAACTGTAATCATGAACAAGGGTTTGAATTCAGAAATCAAGAAGAAAATTTATTTAAAATAATTTTAGAATATAATAATCTGTCTAAGTTACAGGATCTAATAACTCCTAGCAAGCAAATGAACCATCAAAGTCAATTAGCAAGTGCCCTATTATCTTGATAAACCCATAAACTACTTGCATGCATATGCAAGCTTCACAATCACTTATCCCAAAAATAATTAAAGAGCAAGCTTCACAATAAGTTCTTATATATGATGATTTAGTTGTAATAATTCAGTACTCAGGAAGTATTGCTTCTTCCTCTCACATAATAATGGGTCTTGCTAATTAAATTCATGGTAGACCCCATCATTCATGTGAGAGGAGAAAACATTGCTCAAGGAACAATGAAAAATTTTCCATAATTTTGATAGATATAAAAAGACTTAGAATCATGAGTTCCAAAATAATTCAATAGTCAATTAGAGATTGTTTAAATCAAACTTATTCAGCTCCAAAGAAATCTCAAGATGAATCAGGTGTAGTCTTATATCTGAAACATGTTATGATAAGAGAACACTCACTTGGATCAAAGTAAGATCAAATCATAATTTAGAAGCACATCTTAAATTACAATGTGTTTGATTCTTGATGTTAATTTCATGAAAACAAACAGAACCATGTGCATTCAGGTCAATATAATGCAAACAATTTTTTGAGTGAAGTTGAGTTGCTGAATCAACTTTCTGAAATTGAAACTTTAAACATCCCTAAAGCGTAACACACCAAAGATTCCAAGATACTACCACCATAAAAGATATCATTTATATCCCTGGAAAATCATCTTCGTATGGAACAGGGTAAATCCCTCTCACCAAGGTTGTTGCTTAAAAAATAGAGAAAGGCATGAAGAAGATCAGCAAACCTGTCAGAGTCATTGGCAGAGAAACAACTACTAGTGCCATACTGTGGTATACCTATAATTGATTCCAGTTCAACTTGTAGAAAATCAACCAGCTTTCAGTTTCAGTTTGTTATTTGACCCTTCTAGAGTCAAATTTTACACTCTTTTTTTTTTTTTGATAAGTAAAACTTTTACATTCTATACATAAGAAAGAATTTTGGAATGCTAAACATGGATCCAGTCAATGGCTGATGCCTAAAAATACATTAGAGAACATATAAAATGCATTATTAGGAAGTACCCTAACTTCTACTTCATTTCTATTTTTCCAGTGTGTGAATTATCTAAAGCTGAACAATCTCTTAAGTAGAAGAGTAAGATCTAATATCACATTAAGCTATAACCTCAATTTACAAAGACACAGGAATTTAAATAATTTCCCTAATTCCATTGCTGCATGACGATGACCCAAGTTGCATAATGACACATTCCCTAAAGCACAAAAGGTTGAAACACTAAAGCAAATTCACAACAGTGAAACCCCTAAAATGTTACAGAAACAATAATATAAGCATAATTGTAAAGTAGTGCCGCAGAAACAAGTTATATGGACAAAAAAAGAGTTCACCACACCTTCAGTAACCGCAAATCTTTTTCAATCTCCGGGGTGATGGTTTGTGCAGGCATGTCAAACCTATGTAAATATTACAATAACCAAAAAAAAAAAAAAAAAAAAAAATCAGAATGTAATAATTGTTAGCAAAAAACAAAACAACACTTCCAAATGAAAAAATCTTGTTAGTTGAGATCCAAAAAAACTAAATTCTTCCACCCATTTACACCTAACACTATTTGAAGAGAGTTGGTGATTAACTTGGAAACCAAAAGCATCAAAATTTATGAAATTCAAAGCTTTCATCTCTTTCCTTTTTACAGCAACCAATCAGACAGAAGAAAATATAATGAAAAGCTAAAATGAATCTATCATTGAAACACAGACATACCAGCCTTTTCCAGCAGTATCTTTGAGCTGCTTTTTCTTGAATTTGTTTAACTTTCTGGGGTCATTTGGGGGGACGAAAAGCCCATCAACAAGCTCTGAATTGGGTCTCCAAAGTGCACTGGTTTCACCCTGATTCTGAGATTTGCTCTCAGACCCATTATGGGTTCTTGATGACAAATTTGGCAGCTTTGGTTCCCATGAAAGACCAATCACTGGTTTGTTCTCTGGCATTCTATTTCCCCCAAAAAAAAAAAAAAAAAATCAAACTCAAACAGCTCCTTCGTAAAAAAAAATCAAACAGTGCACAATGAATAAAACAAAAGCAAAAGCCCAATGAATTATTACTCTCAGTTTTGTTTTTAACAAAAATCCAACTTGCATTAGCTAAGATAGTTGTTGTGCTGGGATTAACTAAGCGAAAATTTGAAACGTGGAGAAGTTTTCTCAGAAACCAAACAGAGAGATAATAAATGTCAAATAATCATTAAAAAAAAAAACTGAGGACCAAAATTTGATAACAGTATGTACCTCTGATCGACAGCTGAGTCTGTAATCGAAGAAGAAAAGGTTTTGGGTGTTCTGAGTTCTGAGATATTAGGGTTTTTCGATTGTTTTCTTTTTGGGCCGTGAAAGAAGAAAAAGGTTTGTTGGGTTTAGGAAAGCTAAGGCCACTGGGCTACTCATATTGACATCGATGAGGCCCAGCAGAGACCAAAGAAATAGACTGATCCAATTGATGAATTCATATCAACCCGGTCCAAGTTGTTTTTGTTTTCGTTTTTCGGTTTTAAGATTTTCTTAAGGATTGATTAAAAAAAAACCACTTGCTAAAGGAGTAAAATTTTAAAGGCTCAAATCTCAAGGGATTATAAGGGGCTAGGATTGAGCAAGGCACCCGACCCACCCAAAAACCTGACCGACCCGACCCGATAGGTTTTGGGCGTGTTTGAGAATATTCGGGTCGGGTTTCAGGCCTTAATTTCAGGTTATTTTTGGGTTCGGGTTGATGTCGAGTTGGCGTCGGGTCATATAAATATTCTACTTTTGAACCCGATTTTTTTTTGAAAAAAATCATACTTTTTGTTGGTCTCTTTCCACCTCCCTCAGGTCTCCGCCTTCCTCAGCTACCTCCCAAGTCTCAATCTCACCCAGTTCTATCTCTACCTTCCATTTCCCTCCTCTCTCTTTATTCCTCAAACCTCATCCTTACAAGCCATCCCCATTCGCTCAATTTAAAGCTTTATCTTGGCTTGCTTTATCTCTGTGTAAGTCATCATTCTCTTTGTTAATTTAGTTGGGTTTTTTATACTTTCAAATTTTGGGGTTTTTCCTATGCGAATATCCTGTTTGGGTTTGATTTTCTTGCGTTTTGTGATGTGGGTTTGGTTTGAATAGTACTTATAGGCAGCAAAACTGGTTTTTTTAAGGATTTAAAAAAAAAAAAAAAAAAACTAAAGAGTTGTGCTCCTCTGCCTCTCTCACCGAGTTCTTTCTACGTATGTAATAGTGTAAGTCATCCACTCATCCTTCTCTTTGTTGGTTTTTTTTTTTTTTTTCTTCTTAATTTCCTTGTCTTAATCTCTGATTTTGGGAGGTTTTTTTTTTTTTTTTTTTTTTTTTTCCACTCAAAGAGGAAAGCAATTTGGTTTCAGCAAAATCTTTAACATATTGGATTCTAAGGTATAATTATTTTTTTGATGTGAATATCCTTTGGGTTTTATTTTCTGGTTGTTGTTATGTACTTCTTGCTAATACTATTTTTTTTTTTGCTCTGTTTCATTGTTTTTTCTTCTATTCTCTTTTGGGATTTTTGTACATTTTGGTTTTGCGTTTGATTATATGAATTGGGTATTCTTTATTTTTGCTGATATTGAAGATTGATCTATGGTTTGATGTTTCTGTAATTTTTTTATGAAATTGTTATGGGGATTGCAAATGTGATTTTCTTGGATTTGTTTTTTTTTTTTTTTTGGGTTTTTTTTTCTTTGGTTGTAATAGTTGCTACTACTGTAATAGAATTATAAACAAATGATTACGCTTTTATACACACACACATATATATATATATATATATATATATATATTTTTTTTTTTTCTCTTTTGTGTGAGGATGATTGGACTGAAAACTGAAGTGAAAAGAAATGATTTTGTAGATAATAGGCTTTGTTTAGGTCAGGATTTTGCATATTGAATTGTTTCAATAAGTGGGTCTCATGGTTTTCAAGAACCTTATTGAAAAGAAGCTGCTATGGGTTTTGATCATCTTGTTTTAGTATTTCTGCTTAATCTGTTCTTGAAAAAACAAATGAATATAATCTCCTTGATGGCCTTTAAATGAATGATTGGACCACTTGCATTATAGGTAATCCTTATTTTTTGTTGGCTAAGTTTGGAGCATTATGTCATATCTCTATGTTTTTCTTTTGTGAATGCATTGTTTAATGATTGATTTGTTTTGTGTGGTACTAGGTCATGGATTCAATGGAGCCTACATAACTTGATGTTGCCACTACAAGACCAACTATGAGACCTCCTCGTCCACCGTAGGTGATATCTCCTTCTAATTCTAATAAGAGAAAATCACCATCATCGGCTTGGGATCACTTTGAGAAGTTTATAGATGAGGAAGGTAAAACTAAGGCAAGATGTATATATTGTAGTAAGGAGTACATGGTTGATAGCAAAATTTATGGGACATCTAATTTAAAAAACCATACACCCATTTGTCTTGAATATCTTTTTAATAAATTGCATGATGGACAAGACCCATTGTCCAAGGATGTAGAGGAGGGAAATCTAGTGCCTAGGACATTTACAAATATTGTGGGTAGAAAAGTTCTTGCTGAGATGATAATATTGGATGAGCTTCCATTTAGGTTTGTAGAGAATCAATGATTTAGAAGGTTTTGTAACGTCTTCCAACCTAATTTTAATATCCCATCTCATCCCTTATTCCAGAATGTCTATGATCCAATTACTCTCCAAGGCAAATCCCACCCTTCCTTCCTTCCTTCTTTTATTAATTTCTATTCTTTCTTAGATTCTTGGCTGATTTTTGTTTTGTTTTGTAGTAGATTCCGAGCAAGTTTTGTAGCCAAGACATTGCTGAAGACATGGCTTCATCGGCTTATAATTGCGCCCTCAAGCTCTCTACTCCAGGTTCTTCTCCTCTCCACTTTCCTAAAAAACAATTCCATAGTTTTACTAATTGTGGTTTTTCAGCTTATAGTATATTTGTTGCTAGTTTTGTGTTCTTAAGTACTAATTGTTTCAAGAACATGATGATGGATTGATTAACCTTTTTGAGAAAAATGCTATGTATTTTGACAGTGCATTGTCATGCCGAGCTTATTTTAATGCATTGTTATGATTTGCCAATAGTAATGGTAGACTTTCATTTTTTTGTGCTAATCAAGAGTTTTAGATTGTTTTGACCTTGAAAAATTGTGGTTTGATAAAATGGGAAAATCGTGGAAGCAATGCAGCTAGTGAAAGCGTAATTGTCATTAGTAAATCTAGAGTACATGATGCTGAAATTATAAACATGTCAATTATTATTGCATGGTAGTGCTGTGATTTTGAGGGAGAACTTAGCTTTTTCTTTGTTTAGTGTTGCAATTTTAATTGTAATCTTGAAGGTAAAAGAGGTTGGGTCCTATGCAGAAGGTCGTGACGTGCTGATTATTGTTTTTTGGAGAAAGGCAAAGGGTGTGATTCTTGCCTGATTTGCTGGACTATTATAAAGAAATCTTATTAAATAAATTTGCTAATGCGAAAACTTATATACTTTGTAATGATTTGGGTTTTTATGCTTGTGGATGGAGCCATAACTTATATACTTTGTAATGATTTGGGTTTTTCTTTTGCTTCTTCAGACTTATGAAAAGGTCTTATAAATCCTCCTTAAGACCTTTATTTTGATATTTGGGTTAATATCATTTTTTTTTTCATTGGACCAATATGGTCTCATCAAAGGAAATTTTTTAACAATCTGATCAGCTGAGAGTCACTTACCCAACAAAGATCAACTCAATTTTTCAAGGACCCAGTTGATAAATTTGTGTTTTTTTGTATGATAATGGCTGATCAGATGGTTAAAAATCGAATCTTTCTTATTGGGTTATTGTAAATGGTCTTTGCATTATTATTATTGAGACTATATGGCTCAAATGAGGCATACGGATTTTTTTTTTTTTTTTTTTAAAAAAAGGTCCAACCCGAGACTCGACCTCAGACCCGAAAAACTGACCCTATTATAGACTCGATTTTTTTGGTCAGGTCGGGTTTCAGGTAGCCAAACCCGATTTATATCAGGTCGGGTTTCGGGTCACAGTAAACTCGACCCAATATCACTCTTACTGATGATCATTAATTGAATTTTAATGGATACCAGTTACGGGTAGATGGTGCGTTCTCCTCTTCTTCTACCTCGTGTTCTCCGCTTCTTTCTTCTTCCTTTCAAAGAGGGGTTGTTGCCTTGTTGTAGGTAATTCATCTCTACGTATTATTTGGTAGTTTCTTAATTTCTCTGTTTTTGTCATCAACGTGAAATCTTCTGTATATTACTAAAAAATTTGGATTTGGGTTTGATTTTATTTTTTGGGTTGACTAGTTGCCGCAAAAATGAGGGAAGATTGAACAAAAATTTAAAAATTTTGACTTCCTCTAGTCTAATGAAAAATCTTGAAAAACAATCCTTTTAGGAGGAAGTATACCCTATTAGAGCATCTACATTGGTGGAGCTATTTTTTTAGGTATTTGGCACCACAAAAAGCTACTTTATCTATTTTACCTACTCACTTTACAAAACATCTAGTATTAGGGGATTTATTTTAGTTTTTAACACAATAAAATAATATATCAACTACAATAAAATAATATATCTACTACAATAAACAACAATCACAACCACCGCAACCGCTACCGTTGTCGCTACCACAATAAAATAATATAACCAACGATGCCGCTGCTGCCGCCACCGCCACCACCGCTGCCGCCACCACATGATAGCAAATAATTGTTTAGTGTAACAAGTAATTTTTTTAACCCCAAATTATACTTATACATTTTTTTTTTTTTACTAAAACAAATTCTCAATTATCATGATAGCAAATAATCATCTAGTGTAACAATAATATTTTGTTTTAACCTCAAATTATATATATACAATTTTTTTTTGACTAAAAAAATTTCTCCATCGTCATGATAGCAAATAATCCTCTAGTGTAACAACATTATTTTTTTTAACCCCAAATTATATATATACAATTTTATTTTTGACTAAAACAATTGTCTCAATTGTCCAAAACCAATCTTGGAAGTTAGTCATCCTCCTTCACAATAGTATTAGCTACAACAAAATGCTACGGAAGTTAAACATGATCATTCTAGACAACAAAAATATGAGAAAAGATACAGTGTGTTGTCATAGTTCCACAGATAAATTCCATTCAACAACTTTAACCCCAAGAGAGAAATTTTTTGTATATTTAATGATGAGAACCTATTCAAGACCCAAGAAAGCATTTCAACGAACATATTGTAGGCAATAACAAAACTCCATAATAGCATACAACTGGGAGTTTGCATAGCTCAAAACCAAGAGCAACACTCAATTACCAGCCAAACTACAAATACCCAGTTGAGAAAAGTTGGTAAGAATTCAGATAATGTTCAAAATTTTACAAAGCAAAAGTGATAAATGAGAGATAGTGAAAAAATTTAAGCAAAGGAAAATATTGACCCGTGACTTTGTGAGTGCTTGGAACAGAGAAGAGAGGGCCGAGAAAGCCAAAGATGATGCAGAGGAAGCCACAATCTCAAGCTCTGATGATGCAATGGCTAATTGAAGCATGGGTCGGTGGCGATGGGTCTGTGGCGGCTGGGTTCGTGCAAATCGGCCTGGAGGAAGAGAGAAGTAGATGGAGAGGGAGTGAGGAAGAAGAAAAATAAGAATAAAAGAAAGAATACAAATTAGTAAAATAATCGAAAGCAATATGAACGTACAAATAATATATATATATATATATATATAATCTTTTAGCTACTGTGTACAATCAAAAGTAACTGTGCACTGTAGCTATGGAGCCAAAAAATATAGCTTTGGCTCCACCATTGTAGGGCACATTTTGGTATTTGGTGGTGCTAATAATAGCAATATAGTTATTTAGCACCATCAATGTGGATGCTCTTACAGGTGTATGCTTCCTCCCTTTCACAAGTTGGTGGGTCCCACAGCTGATAGGTCCCACCAGTTGTGAGAGCACTAAGAGGAGAGAAACATACACCTGTAATAGGGTGTATTTTTTCCCTTAGAGGACCTTTCTCAGGTTATTTAGGCCCGCCAAGAAACTTATGGGGACTAAGGAAAATGGCATCATAGCCATCAATCACCCCAAACCTCATGTCAATCTCTACATGAGGACCACTAAACACAAACAAACAAAATTTTGTATTAAGAAAATTAGTTTTTGATGCCAAAAACAAAAAAAGGAGCTAAAACATGAACTATGCACAAATTAAATGTATGTACCTTGCTGCAAAATCAAAGCATGCAAAACCACTATATTATGATCCCAGAGTGTCTCTCACTCATTCAAAATGGACCTATTCGTTACAGAAAGGTGACACCATTATGGAATTCCAACAGAACCCCACTTCATCTAAGCATGACTAATGAGGAGAAAGAATAGGTTGAATGCAATTTAAAAAGATGAAAAATAAGATAAACTGAATGCAAATTAAGACTCATAGGTAGTCTAATAGCCCAGCAGATTAGGTTGTGGGCTGATGCCTATGGACACATGGTGGGTAGGCCTATTAACTCCGCCTATTGGCCTCGCCCGTTAACTCAAAATTCACAATAAAATTATTTGGGTAGGGAGTTGAGAGCATAGGAGATTGAACTTGAAAAATAATTAGGGATAGCAATGGGGCTAGGTGGGGCTAAAGGATGGGATCTTTGCCCCCACCCATACCGCATGACGGGGAAAATTTTCTTACTCCATCCCCGCCCCTTGAGGCCCCACGAAGTCCCGCCCCTCCCCGAAAAACTCTACATTTTGTTGATTTGCCCACAGCTATTACATTTTTTTTTTAATAAAACATATTTCATTAATAAAAATATACTTGAAATTACCAATAAATTTATCTCATCAAATCAAACTAATTTTTAGCAAATATTGAATAATATTATCCAAATTTTTAACAAGACACTATCACAATAAAAACAAAAATCTCATAGTACAAAATCAACGATTCAATGGTATATAAATTTGTTTCTAATAAAGACAAAAGAAAACGTTAAAATTGGTACCTTATTTCAAACATCACTAGAGAGAACAAAGAGGCAGAGAACCACGTTAGGTAGAATAAAATAAGCTAATAATATATTATTTAGCGTTTGAAAATTTTACAATTTAACTTTTATCAACGCGGGGCGAGGCGGGGCAGGGCGGGGTGGAGTGGGTCTAAAAAGTCTAAACCCATCCCTGCCCCACCCTGTGGTATGGGCTAAAATCTCCCCCCATACCTGCCCTACCACCTATGCGGGGCAGGGAAAACCCACACGAGGTGAAGCGAGGAGGGGTGGGTCAAGCGAGGCGGGGCAAAATTGTCACCCCCAAAAATAATAGAGGAATTTTTTAAGAACACTCTCCTAACAACTAAGATACTTAGATTGTGTTCAATTTAGTTTTTTAAATAAATATTTTTTTTAAATAATTGTTGGACATTTTTTAATTAAACAAAAAAGAAAAAAAAAACTATTTAAAGCCTTAATAAAAAAATTAAATAGTTTTGAGTCTAAAAGAATTTAAATAAGTTTTAAATTATTTGACTCTTTCCTTAAAAATAAAATTTGATTATTCCCATAAAAAAATTGATTAATTTCTTATAAATGAATACTAGTAAAATAAGATGCTAACCCAAGCTCTTGGTTATTGCCATTAGGTCCAGCCGCTAAAGCCAAAATGGGCATTGCCATGGGCAAGGTCGGGCTAGGGTTTTCCCTTTCGACCCAACCGACCTAGCCCATTTAATTGGTCAACAAGCCACTATGCCTAGCCTATTAGGCCCATGGGCCAAGTAAAAATGGGTAGGGCTAGCCGGACCCAACCCATTGACAATCTTTGTTTGGATGAAACTTAACAGCTCTAGGTTTATGGCAGGTCCATTGAACTCATCACTTGAGTATCCTTAAAGGGATTGATAGTGTGATAAGAGAAATTAAAAAGCAGGACAATTTCCTAAAATTAAGCCATTCTAAATATATATTTGATAGTTTGAGTAATATTACTATTCATAATGGATCGAGTAATATTACTATTCATAATTCAATCTATAGTACTTAAAGCACTCATATCAGTGGGTGTATAATAAGAAAAAATGTAAAATTTACTCATTTTAGCCAAGAAATACCCACATTAGTGATTGCTAAGTGTGCAAATATACAAAATTGCTACAGTATTTGTGTATATTTACATGGCTACTGTAATTTTGAATTTTATTATTTTTTTCTTTCACTATCCCATGCTAAATTTGCTCTCTCTCTTCCCTTCACTTTTTCTCCATCTCATGCTCTCTCTCTCTCTCTCTCTCTCTCTCTCTCTCTCTCTCTCTCTCTCTCTCTCTCTCTCTTCCTTCTTCCACTAATAAACTTGTTGACCACCATAAGTGAGTACGGTGATGATATGGGCTCGTCGGTGTGTTGGGGGGACTTGGAATCGTCGCCTAAGGTCATTGATCAATCCTATTGGTGAATTAGGTCCTTAGGTTTTTGCAGATCTAGTTGCTGATATGTTTTGTGTTGGTTTGTGATGGCGGGGTAGGACGATGATTGGACCTCCATGAGTGAGAATAGTGATTATGCGGGCTCATCAGTTCGTGGGAGAACCTAGAATTGTCGACTGGTTGTGGAGGATTTGTACAATGGGTGAATCGGTTATGGGGGAGGAGAGAGAGAGAGTCTTGGGTTTAAAAAGGAAGAAGAGACTAGTTGTGGAGGAGGAGAGAGAGAGCCTTAAGTATGGGAGGAAGAAGAGATTGGTTGTGGAGGAGAGAGAGAGTTTGAAAAGGAAGAAGAGAGTGATTTCGAAGAGAGACTGAGAGATATGGTTTTTGGTTGAAAATAGAGGGAGATATGATTTCGGAAAATAATAAAAAAATCTATAAAGAAATAATATTTTAATTAAATGTAGTGTAAAATAGATAATCTTAGAGCATCCACATCAGTTTGTTTAAATTTTCTGTCTATTTTACACGAAAAAGCCTACTTTTTCTATTTTACACATCCACTTTTACAAAACACCCAGATTAGTTTATCTATTCTACACATTTATTCAATAAAATATTCATTATTTTACAATTTTTTATTAGTCACTCCCTCATTGCCCCTTTCTCTCACAGACCCACAGCTACCATCACCACCATCATCACCACCCAGCCAAATCATCACCCACCCAATCGGCGGTAAGATCATCAAAACCTACCAATGTACTAGAAAAGCCAAGCTGGTCAAGATCAAAACCCACCAACCCACACCCACAATCAACCAAAAAACTAGAAAAAATGGATCAAAACCCACCTCCTCATGACGGCCGTCGACCTTAACCAAAGTGCCTCGTAGCACTGCCACCAGAAAAGCCAAGCCGATCAAGATCAAGATCAAAACCCACCAACCCACACCTATAATCAACTAAAAAACTAGAAAAAATGGATCAAAACCCACCTCCTCGCAACGGCTGTTGGCCTCAACCAAAGTGCCTCGCAGCACCGCCACCTCCTCGCGACGGCCGTTGGCTTCAAGCTTAACCAAAAATGGATCAAAACCCATGAGATTCTAGGCGATGGATCTGTCGGAGAACTCCGTTCGTGTTGTAGGCAACGGACTCGTCCGATGACTCAGCTTGCTCGACCTCGTTCTCATCGACAGCGATGGTGATCGGTGGAAGCGAGAGGAAGAAAAATGGATGAGATGAGAGAAAGTGAGAGCTATGTTGTGCGCCTGAGAGAGAGGGAGGTGAGAGTCAGGTAGAGAAGAAAGAGAAAAAACTATTAAAAAATTAAATACACATGCTACAGTGCCCGTGTAAATTTACACGGGTACTGTAGCTCGTTGAAAATTTTAGATGATTTTACACGTTTTTAAATGGATTGATGTGGAGTGTTTTTTGGTTCAAAATGTGTAAAAGGGGTCAAAATGTGTATTTTACACATTTATAAAAGAGCTGGTGTGGATGCTCTTATGTTGAGTGTTTTTATTTATTTATTTAATAATATTTTTTATTATTATTAAAATTGAGTATGTAAAATAGAAAAAGTAAGTTCTTATGCTAAAATAGAAAAAAATATTTACACGGACTGGATGCAAATGCTCTTACATCTCCTTATTATTTTTCTTATAAAATAATTTTTTTTGGATAAATCAAGAAAGATTTTATTTCCAAAACACCATCAATTTTGAGAGGACATCAAAGAGCTGGACTTAAATGAAGTGAAAATTTATGCATAGGTTTTAAGGTCATGAATCAAAATTTTATATGTATTAATATGTTGTGTTGTAATTCTTCCCTAATCAAAATTTTAACTATAATTCCCATGAGATATTTTTTTTGTAACTAGATAAAACTTAAGTATAGTATAATTTACTTCAATTTTTGTTAAACTCATAAAATGATTAAATTATAACAATTTTAAACCATATATAGCAATCGTTTATGCTTTTAAAATTTTATAAATTAACTTGAAATAATATCAAATTATGAAATATATATATATATATAGACACACACTAATTATTTCCAAAATTTGTTACTTATACACTTATTTTATTAAGAATAATAAATTACTAAATTTAAAATTGAGCTACTAACACTTCTAAAAGGTAACAGTTATTTTATAATATTTTTTTTCTCGGTAAAAAATTTCAAATCTTTAAGATGGAGTTTCACACATATACATTTAGATTAAGTTAGAGTAGGATAGGAATGGACCTATTATTTCAAGTTAGGGGGGATCGGGGTATAAGGAAAAGAAAAAACTTCAAATAAGTATCCATATAGTATTAACGAACTATAAACCTTGACAAATACGCAAAATCATTATTTTTAAATATATTAAGATGCATTTATCTACCAATAAAAATAAAAGACACAAAACAACATTGGTTTTTATTTTGTTATTTTTTTAAAAAAATTTTAATAATTTTTTTTTTAATGTTTAGGGTTAAGAATTTACATGGGTTTGGGCTAGACAAGATTGGGTTAGACTGATCATTTTGAAAGGGAAGGAGTCAAGCTACTTGGTAGAGGAGCCTAAATTTAATTTAATTTTTTTCATAAGGCCTAGAGGGGACTGGGCCCCTTTGGGCCTCCAACTTGGTCCGTCCATGAAGTAGAATTTCTATCATAGATTAAAAATAAATAAATAAATAAAATCATTTCTTATTTGTTTTTTTAACATTTTTTTTTCTTTCATAGCTTATAAATATTGGAAAAAAAATTATTTTTCTTTTTCAAATAAAGTTTGGGATATATATATATATATATATATATATTTATATATATGTTTGTGTGTGTGTGCGCGCGCTTGGGTTATTTGTCCTCTTCAGAATTTTGCCTCTTTCTTCTCCTCCTCACTCCAGAGAGCTCAAAAAGGTTGTACATGGTATAAAAAATTCTAAATTATCCTGTACTAAAAATCAAATATTGGTGCTAGAGGCAAATAGTGAGAAAATTGCCCCAATAGGGTGTTTGTTCCATAAAACATAGAAGTGAGCCCATAATAGGTAAGACCCACCCTTATGTGAGAAGAAATGTGGATACTTTCGGAATTCAGAGTACACAAATAACAACCCATTCTTGTGGCTCTGCCACATCACTACTAGAAATTACCGGTACTTGTTTTCAAACCAGAGGGTTTGGTAGATGTTTGTTTTATTTAATTGAGTTTAGTATTATAAAATTTGGAACTCCAATCATGAATATTGTTTATATTTAACTATTCTGCAGGTTTTCAAACACAATTTATGCAACATGACGAGGCTTCCAACCTGCTATTTTTGAACATTAAAGTTCTTTGAGCCAAGTTATTTGCGGTAATTACCCTGTATTTTCTTGGTTGTTTGTGATATTTTCTTAGGTAGCTTCTTATACATACAAGAGTCCTTAGTGAAATATTTTCGAGTAGAAGTTTCCATACACAATATATAGATTCTCAATTTTGATTAAGAAATTGACACCTATGACTTCGTATTTGTCTTCCTGTGCTTCTGAAACGGACATTATGGCGTGTGCTGCATGCAAAATCATCAAAAAAGGATGCAAACATATATAGATGTCAAGATTTTTTATGGACGTCAAGATACAGAGAAGTTTCTGAAACTCAAACGTCATTACCCACTTCCCAGTCAAATTGATGAGAAAAAAGTTGGAGTGATGCTAATACTACTAAGAAGGGCAAGACTAAGGTACAGTATTTAGGTGTTGTTCCTTAAGTTTCCCTTTTAAGATTCTGCCATGTGTATTTTTTCTCATATGATGAAAATGAATTTTTTAATTAAGTAGTTACATGGCTGAATTTTAAAAGGAAAACTTAAAGAATAGCACCTAAGGTACTGTACCTAAGTTTTGTTCTCAGTAACTGCTTGTACAAGAGCGGTATGCCTAATGCCTGCGTCAATGCTAAAGGCAAAGAAAAGCAAGCAGGAGCATCCTTTTCAAACAGTGAAAAGAAAGAATTGCAAGCTTCAAAATGTCAAGCAGCTACCTCCAACTCGAACATGGAAGCCATTGCTCAAAAGAAAGGATGGCTCTCATGTTAAGGGGATTGAGAATATGTAATGATAGTGGTAGAATGCTCTTGGTATAGTGAACTAACTAAAAAATTCATCAGGTGAATCCCCTGCCGATATACTAAGAACTCCAACTACTGCCCATTACTTTATTTTAATGGAAATAGAACACCACCACATGGAAACATGGTTGAACAGAACACAAACCAGTGGCTTGGCTAGAAGAAGCACATCATGATGAATACCAGAACATGAAAAACTATCATTCTAAATTTGTAAGTGAAAAGCTCAACAACAGCATGAACATTTCACAAAAACTAGCAATCACTGAGGTTCAAAAAACCCATCTAGGAGCTTTTGCAACATTGAAATGCTAAGAGACCACAATAAATTTAATAAAGTCATCTACCCACAGTAACTATGGTTTCCATCAAAGTATATGAAACTTAAGTTGTCATATTACCCAGTGGTACGGACCTCAAGTGACGAGTCTTTGTAAATTTCCCTAGAACAATAGACAACAAAACGAGAAATAGCTGAGATGTTATTGTAAAAAACCCTACTCGAACCCCAAACTAGCTCTCACTCTACATAAATTAATAACCAAACCTCCCCCAAATTTCTATCACAATTCCAATACATAACAAATCAACAACTTACTGATCCATCAACAAATTACAGAGATTGAAGAGGAATGTAGGATTGAAATTTAACAAACACATCATCCAAAAAAGATGCAATATCAATTTCCCCAAATCATGCATAATTTTTTGAAAAATTATTCTTGATACAAAAAATAAGAGCCCAGGCACAATAACTCTACACATTTCCACCCGTGAATGAAACTAGACTCTACATATACCACAGATTGTATCCGGGTGAATTAGTTTGGATACCCTGTGCATTGGAGATTCTTAATTTCTTGATAACCAATGTTACGCAAGACCATTTCCTCATTGTCATTAACTAGAAGAAACTCCACATTCCCGAGAAATCATTAAAAAAGTAACAATATACTTTCTGCTACAGATAAAACGCAAACTGTCCAGATTATTGACTCAACTAATTAAGGCTGTCCAGTTTCAAGTATAGTACTTCATCTTGTTTTAATTTCTTGGTTTCAACCTAATTATCCAATGTGTCAGCAACGACCTTTGTCAGTTAAAAGCAAAACCAACTTTAAGTTGGCAAAGACAGAGAAAAAAAAAACAATAATATGCGTATATGGAGATACTTCAGGTTGAGTTATTACAGCTGACCTTCTAAGAATTCAAATGCGATTAGATGGGTATATGGAAAAAGATAAGATTAGGATCTAACAGAAAATTACCAAGGAATTTCATATCCACGAATGGCATTGGCAAAACAAAGAGCATATATCATATATGGGAAGTAAAAAAAATATAAAAAGAAAAAAAGAAACAGGCAAATCAAAATTACTACTACTAGTATAAGAAATAAAAACCAGTTAAAGATTTTACGAAGCTTGAGAGAAATCTCAATGAATGGTTGTTGGACTTGGAGAGGTCAACCCATCCAGGAACTTTCACAACTAATTGAAATGCCAAGAGACCACAAAACCTATAATAAGGTTACCCTCTTGGAATTTTCTCTATTAATATTCATCTACCAACACTAACCATAGTTTCCATCAAATTGTATGAAACTTAGTTTGTCACATTACCTAGTTGTACGGACCCTCCCTATCCTAAAGTGACCAAGTCTGTGTGAAATTCCCTAAAACAAATAGACACCATAACAAACAATAGCTGAGATGTTATTGCAGAAAAATCTACTCAAAAAAAAAAAAAAATTCTATCACAATTCCAATGCATGACAAATCAACAATTTACAGATCCATCAACAAATGACAGAGATTGAGGAGGAATATAGAATTAAAATTTAACAAATACATCATCCATATGATATTATCTCTAAGTCACACATAACTTATTGAAAAATAAAACATAAACCATATACCATAACTCTAAAAGACATTTCCACCAGTGAGTGAAACTATTTTTTTTTTTTTTTTTTTTTTTTTGAGAAACACCCGTGAGTGAAACTAGGCTCTCAACATAAACCATAGCTCGTATTGAGATGAATGATTCTGGAAGTCGAAGGTTCCTAATTTCATTAGAACTAATGTTATACCAGGCTATTGCGTCATCGTCACCAGCAAGAAAAAGCACTCCATTATTGAAAAATTGTAGGGGCCTGTCAATTCCTAACAAGGGTCCTACACCAAGTTGTTTGGTCCAAGAATCCTCAACCCCCGTATTCACGCATCACCCATATATCAAAGTAATTCTCTGTCACAGTATCCTCCTTATAGACAACAAAAGCAAGGCGATCATTGAACACACAAAAATCTTTTACCCTTTGCATACTTGGAACATTGTCCAGTACTGGGTACCTTAGTTTTCGAAACACCTCATCTGGCAACTTCATTATTCGAAACACCTCATGACTCATGTCAAAGGATAGAATTATCTCACAATCACATTTCTCCCCGAGTTGGTTTATGTGGCCGTTGTCAAAGAAACCGAGCCAATGATGAGCACCATTAAAGTATACTTCATAACAAGGAGAAAGCAACCTGATGTTTGAACGATGAAGAGTGGTGTCAATAACTGGGGCCCAGAAAGGAGCCTTTAGGGAGAAAACTTGAAAAAAATTGTAGTAGTCTGTGAAGAGTGATTTTTGGGTAGGTGGAGAATCCTTGTTATAAGTGACAATTCTAACCACCTTGTAGTCATTAGAATATTGATCATAACCAAATGCATAAAATGCTTTAGAGCAGGGGCGGAGCCACAGAGTGGCTTGGGGTGGCCGTGGCCCCTGCAAATTTTTTTTTTCCCATTAGACTATGAAGAAAAAATAATTAGGCCCCCCCAACATTACCCAGCCGGCCCCCCCACCCATTTCTCACAAATTCTCCCAGCCCTCAATCAAAAATTAGTACCACTATCAAATTAAAAAAAAAAAAAATTATCTATAATCTGTTCTACTTTCAAGCCAAAAAAAAAAAAAAAACCAAAAAAAAACACCAAACCAAGCCCAGTAGCCCATGGCAAGCGAAGCCCACGGTGAGCCCATTACAGGTAGCTCGCTCACGGCAAGCCCACGGATTCTCAATCAAAAAAAAAAAAAAAAAAAAATACAGAGAATAGAAATCGAACCCATCACGTCGCTGGCGCCTGCAAAAATCCCATCACGTTGCTGGCAGAGATCAAACCCCATTACCCAATACAAAAGCAAACCAAAATCAGAACTCAGCAAACCAAACACACTAACACAGAGGACAGAGCACAGAGGTGTTTATCAAAAAAACAAAAAAATCCCCAATACACAAACCAAAACCAAACCCAGTAACCCACGGACGGTCACGTCGCCGTCGTCGTCGCCGCAGCGAGCTCGTCGTCGTCGTCGTCGTCGCAACGGAGGGCCTCATCGCAGATCGACATCGACATCGTAGACGCCGTAGATCGCTCTGCCGTCTGCCGTTTGCGCCGGTGAGCCGTGAGCGGTGCTCATCAGTCGTCAGCCTCGTTGCTTCCTCCACCTCCAACAGTCCGGCCTCCCTCAAGGTTTTTCTCTCTAACTCTCTCTTTAGTCTTTATCTCACTGAATGAATATGCTTATAAGTTATAAAGAATGGAAATATGGAATGAACTTATAATTATAAATGAAACTATGAAACAGAGCATCTTTTTATTTTTATTTTTATGTGGAACTGTGAGTCAGTGAGTGTGTGAGAATCTGATTGGGCCGATTGGCTGACTTTAACTCTTTTTTTTTAATTTTTTTTATTATTTTAATTTGGCTGTCCAGTGAGTGTGTGACACGCCTGCACTCATAACAATATATATATATATATATATATATATTTTTGGGTCCTGTTGTACAACCACAACAATGTTTGTGTTGTGTGTTTGTGGGTTGTGTGTTGTGTGTTTGTGTGTTATAAGTGTTTTTGTTTTTGGTGGGTCAGTGGGTGTGGTTGTGTGTTGGGTTGGGCTTGTTGGTGGGTGTGTTTGTGTTTGTGTGTTGTGTGTTCACATATTACCCAAGTTTCAATTTTGGAAGTTTCAATTTTGGAATTGAAACTTGGAAAAAAACAATTTAAATTTTTTTTGAAAATCATATAATATAAATAATATCAGTTTTTTTTTGTTTTTTTTTAAAGGACTTCACCATCCAACTTTTATTGATTAATATTATTTTAGTTGCGGTCCATTAGCTAATTGATACAATAGATAGTTAATTAGTTACAGTATCACTATTATACTATAATTAGTTAATTGTATAATTAATGACAAATAAATTAAAGCAATATAGTTTATTGTTACGCTAAACAACAATAATTAAAGCTATATAATTAAATTAACCAATACATTATAAAAGACAAATTAATTAAATTATTTTTGTTTTCGTTTGAGGGGTTATTATTAATTAAAGTTGTATTAAAAATGGGTTGACTGTTTAAATTATAGTGGAAATTTTGTTTTTTTCTTGAGTATAAATAACATTCATATAATTAAGTAAAAATTTCTAATTAAAATTTTAATTTTTAAAATTTTTTTCAGGTTAATTTTTGAGTCATATTCTTAAAGCTAAAAGAATTATGAGCAAACGAAAAACAATTGATGCATTCTTTAAGAAACAAGATGTTAGCAATTCATAAATTAGGACACCTGTGGCTGTAGAAACAAATGTTAATACTTCAATGCCTGATGAACATCCCTCCAAATGTCCAAAACTTCAATTTGAAGAGATAGATCGTGATCCAGGATCACGTAAACAAATATGTGAATTTCCTATCGACAAACAAGATAAAATCCGACGAGCTTATATCGAAAAAGGTCCATATCAACCTGAAGATATAAATTATCCATACAATGATGATACTCATCGTCGTCGATTTCAACCTTCATGGTTTAATTCACATAAGGATTGGTTGGAATACTCACCTTCAATGGATGCGATATATTGTCTACCTTGCTACATTTTTAGTAAGAAACCAATAGGTCGTCCCGGATCAGATGTATTCATTTCAACAGGTTTTAATAATTGGAAAAAGGTGAAAGATGGAATGAATTGTCCTTTAGTTCGTCATGTTGGGAAAGAACCAAACTCCCCACATAAAATTGCTGTGAAATGTTGCGAGAATTTAAAGAACTATTCACGAATGAGATAATCGGTTGCGACATATTGTGCATGTTAGAGACACTACTGCATTGACTTTAAAGAATGAGATATGTGCTGTCCTTTCTCATTACAACCTCCACATTGAAAATATTCGAGGTCAAGGATATGATGGGGCTAGTAACATGCGTGGTGAATGGAATGGATTACAAGCTCTTTTTCTTAAGGATTGTCCATATGCTTATTATGTACATTGTATGGCTCATAGGTTGCAATTAGCTCTAGTTACAACATCTAGAGAAGTAAAAGATGTTCATTAATTCTTTGATCATTTGGTTAATATTATCAATATTGTTGTTGCTTCTAGTAAGCGTAATGATGAATTGCAACATGCTTAAGCAGAACAAGTTGAGAATATGATTGCTTCTAATGAAATTGAGACTGGAAGAGGCGCAAACCAAATTGGTACTTTGCAACGAGTTGTAGATACTAGGTGGGGATCTCATTTTCAATCTATTTGTAGTTTGATTAAAATGTTTGATGCTACTTGCAAAGTTATCAACACTATCTCTGAGGAAGGGGCTAACTATAAACAACGCGGTGATGCCGAGGGAGCTTATCAGGTATTAACATCATTTGAATTTATTTTAATCTTGCATTTGATGAAAGAGATAATGGGAATTACTAATGTTCTTTGTCCAGCTTTGCAACAACATTCTCAAGACCTTTTAAATGCCATGCATTTAGTTTCAACTACAAAATCACTTATTCAAGAGTTGAGAGATGATGGATGGGAGCCTTTACTTGCTAGTGTTATATCATTCTGTGAGCAATATGAAATTGATATTCCTGATATGAATGCTCGTTACACTAAAGGTCGAGGTAGATATCGTCGTCAAGATGACGATTTAACAATGGAACATCATTTTAGAATTGGCATATTTACAGTTGCAATAGACTTTCAATTGCAAGAATTGAAAAGTAGATTTTCTGAGCTAACAACAGAACTTGTCATTCTTAGTTCAGCTTTAAATCCCAAGGATGATTTTAGATTATTCAAAATTGTTCATATATGCAATTTGGTTAAGAAATATTATCCTCAAGATTTCACTGAACATGAACAAGAACTTTTGGAGTCTCAATTGCAACATTATGAGCTTGATGTGATAAAACATCCAGATTTTCAGAATATGAGTACAATTTCTGAGCTATGTAGGGGATTACAAATTTCAGGAAAGTCTAATATCTATTTTTGATTGATAGACTTATTCGTCTTGTGTTGACCCTTCCAGTTTCTACAGCAACTACAGAATGAGCTTTCTCAGCTATGAAGTTGTTAAAAACAAGACTTCGCAATAGAATGGAGGATGAGTTTTTGGTAGATAATATGATAGTTTATATAGAGAAGGAAATTGCAGGGAATTTCACTATAGAGATGATAATGGATGAATTTTATTCCATGAAAAATCGTCGTCAGGCATGATTTGATCCGGTTGATGACCCGACCTGACCCGAAGAATGGGAGATTTACTAAGGCTTAATCCATGGAGCGGAGGCTTGGGCCGACAAAAAATTTTTGGCCCGTTTTTGTAGTCCATTGTGAATCCTGTGCGGAGGATATAAAAGCCGTTTTTTTTTTTTGTGATTAGGGTTTTGTCTTCTTGTTGTTTTTGAGAAAGAAAAACACTGTAACCACACATTGTAATTTTCTTGTATAATAGTGAAATCCCTGCAACTCTGTGGACGTAGACAAATTGTCGAACCACGTAAATACTGTCTTGTGCGTGTGATTATTTTTCTTTTGGCGTTTTCTTTTCTCTATTTTTTTGTTTCTCACATGTTTGAAATTTCGGTTGAATTCCTAACATGTTCAAGTATATGATGATATATGAAAGTTGATAATTTTGTATCCAATAGACTTAAGAATTATATTTAGTATATTTCTGTTACAACCCGGCCCCCCCAAGTGTTCATTCCTGCCTACGCCCTTGGTGATGGCTAAGGATTTGGCTATTTGGCTCCTGATTTTGCAAAGAGTGATGCAAAATTTAAAGTTTGTTAGTATTATAAAAACTTTAAGCATAAGTACAAAATTGGAAACAGTTAAGAATTTAGATTAATTTTTTTTTTAAAGAAAGCTTCTGAGTGAATGATTTTTTTTTTCTACTTTTTATGAGTCGCAATGTGATCTTTCACTTGGATTTATACTTCATAACAAAATATAATAATGAAAGAAATTAGAAAATGTAATAAGCATATTTTTACAGATGTAATTAAAGCAATTATCATTTTGTTTTCCTGCACAATCATTTTCATAGGTATATAATATATGTAATGAACAATTTCTACTTCTTAAGGTAACCAACCAATTAGTGAGATATAGTCTCTAAAAAAGTGGAGGGTTTGATGTGGAGATTGACAAATGTACAAATAATCTATTTATGCATCAGAAGTCAGAACAGTGACTAACTTGAAGGAAGAGAGAGATTACATGTTACCATAAACTATCACTTCCAAAGCATCTTTAATCAAAGATTAAAATGAAACTAAAATTCAAAATAATTCCAGCAATTACCCGTGTCCCAAATTTTAAGTTTCAATCTATTTTCACCAATTGTGAGCAACTTAATCTTTATATTTCGTCTCATAGATTATTCAAAACAATTTGTTTAGATCAATAAAATAAAAAATGAATGAAAATTTTAGAAAAACAAATTACTTATTTTATACATCACCTTGCTTCTCTTTTTGCTCATACTCTTGATTTATCTTCTTCTTTTCTGCCTCCACCAATTGCAACTTGTCTATATTAAATTCCTAACCAATATAGAAAAAATTTCTAAATTTCTAAAAATTAAAAAGAAAAAGGGAAAAAGGAAAAGGGAAAACGAGACTCTATTTTATGTGACAAATATATACTTATGAATTTCAAAACAATGTGTAATTCTTATGTGATATAGAAGAAAAAGGCACGGAAATAGCCCAATTATATTTTCCTCCCTAAAAATAAAATAAAAGGAAAAATCAAAATCAAATTCAGCTATCCCCAAAAAATAAAAATCCAAAATCTGAACAAACACTTTAAACTCCAAGCAACCATATCAATTCCCACTTTGTTTGTAGGAAAAGAAAAAAGGAAAATTACTTGAGTCTTACATTTGAGCACTAACAACCATGGTAACCATGTCCTTAGAAAAAGCATGCAACCTTAGTAAAATTGAACATTACAATTGGCAAACAATTTTAACCACCATTGACAGTTGGACCTATATTAATCAGTCATTGAAGATCATAAAGAGGATCTAAAATGCAACATCAGACTGATAACATCAAGATTACATGAGAAAACACAATTCTCATGCAGTTGCTGATATCTGAATAACATGGCACTACACAGTACTAAACATCTCATTCCAACATTGCATGTAAAAATAAAGTGAGGACATTGGTTAAGGAGGTATCGCTGGTCATAGGTAGGGGGAGCCTTTGGTGCAGACATCTCAGCCATCGCAACATTAATTTTAAAACCCTTCATATCATAATTTGTGAAGAAAGGCTTCTGGTAAGAACACTACTAATAAAATGATGATATCCCAAAAAAGTTTAAAGTTAAGCATTGTTGTAAAAACTGCCAGTTGAATGCGAAGTAGACGGATCTTCATAAGACAAAATTGCTTCGCCTTTGTTGTTTCCCATCTCAATTGTATATATTTTTATATTCCATGGACATTGATCCTTATATCCTCGCTTTTGCTTAATTCTTCCAACCTAAGTAACATGTGGATAATTAGATTTCTTTTTGATATATCAAATAGTTGGGGGTGGGGGAATTGGAAACTTCAGATTCATCACACTAAAATCCCTTTTCCACTGTCATTCCATCACAGTGGAGACAGATGGAAATCCAGCACATTCATCTTCATTCAAACACAACCAAGATGGAAATTTTTTTTTTAACAAACAACCAAGATGGTAATTTTTTTTTAAGTTTATTAGATTTGATAGTATTTTCATCAAATACATTATTAAGATAGGGTTAGAGGAAAGTGAACCCCATGGTTTGATAATTTCAAGGTCAAATCATCCTCCTGTTATATAAAACAATAAAGTAAACTAAAAAACAACACCCGAATACAGACAAAATGTTGTACACATATTCTGCAAAGGGCACACAAATGGACAACAATATCATACTTCAAAATTAAGCGATAAAAAACTTAAATGCAAGGAGTTCAAAACAAAGATGTAGTATATTATTGTCCAATGCCTCCAAAAAGCTCCCTTAGTTCTTCAGTTGTCACATCTGGGGCCTCAGCAGAAGCACCACCATAACCCCCCTCAACCTCCAGTACCATGCCCATCATCATATCCACTTGGTGGGCTAGATAATGATAAGGTGCAACCACAAATGGAGTCAGCCTACTCAAATTCAAAGACTACATGATCACAATCATTTTCAAATAGAAGAGATAAGATAGAAAGAAACTGAAGCTATATTCTAGGAGTTTTGTTTATGTTGATCTTGTAGTTTAAATTTAAACATCTATATTGTAGTTATCCAAATCTGTAAATCAAATCTAGCGTATAATATCTATACAGAAACGTTAACCATTGTTTTGGTAAGGCAAAACATTACCTCATATTTGTTCAGTCACAATGGCCTAATGCTTGTCGTGCTGCTTTATCTTACATCTGGCTTCCTGGACAGCTTCTACATTTGCTTGCCTTCATGCTTCCACTCACCTTAAACTTAAATAAGAATTAAGAAGCAATTGACCAAAAATTCAGTTCAAGCCTTTCTTCGAATAGTTTGATGGGAATTGAGAAACCAAGGAAAAAATTGATTTGAAAAAAAACAAAAATAGACCTTAAGACAGAGAGGTTGAAGGTACCTGTGAAAGTAGAGATCGTTGGAAGCATAGTCAATGTGTTTTCGATGGAGGCAAATTACATGTCACTACTTTCATTTTTGCAATAAATCTAATGAAACACACAACAATTTTTATTTGTTCTGAAAACCCATTTATCAATGAGGTTTACCAACAAAATAATTGGGATTATTCAATTGACATGATTATCATTTTTCTTGTTAACCCTTCTCATTGGCATTTCTTCAAACATATGAAACCATAAAGATACAAAAATTGGAATTATTCAGTAACAAAATTAATGGCAATGCAGGCAATCCATAGTAAAAGAGAAAGGAAAAAGCACTTAATAATTCAATATAAAATAGATATTGAAATCAATAGAAAAGTAAAAAGACCAAATAAAAGATACAATAAAGGGGAAGAATTGACAATTTCTTCTTCTTCTTCTTTGGACTTGGCTTCCCATTCAACACCATGAAATTCATAAACAAAAAAAGAAAAAAGAAAAAAAAAGAATTTGGCTTTAATTAATAGTAAACATCAAATACCAAATCAAATTCATGTATAAACAACTAAATGTTTTCCAAGTTTCACATTGTAACAAAGCAAAATGAAAAGAATAAATCATAAAAGCATTGCCCATTTCATAAAGCAAAACGTTCACATACAAAATGACAGTTCCTTAATCACAAATAAATTTAGCAAAGAAAGAACAGAATGAATGAATGAATCATAATTTCCCAAATAAAAAGTTACCCAAAAAAAGAAAAAGAAAAAGGTGAGCATAACTTACTAAGACTATGAAGAAGTGAACTGAGGCAGAGAGAGAAACATGGTTGTGAAGAATGGGTCACGCCATTATTAGAACAACATTCAACCCTATGCTTATTTAATTCCAATGATTTCATTAAGATTAAATAAATATTTTACTGATTTCTATAATCTAAAAAAAAAAAACAAAAACAAAAGCAAATATCTAAAATTGAGAAGACAGACATTTTGATAGAGAATCCCAAAACCCAAAACAAAAACAAATCAAATCTAAATCTGATGGTGTATAAAAAATGTACATCTCGCTTCGTCCAAAAAGGGCGTTCGTGAGAAGGAACTGAAGAGATTAGACATGAGAAATGTGCTCGTCCTCAATTACCTTGTCTGTCCTTGATAAAGGACGGATGAATATATTGGATCCTCCAAGCATGATACATGCTCGTCCTCATACGAGCATATTGAACCCTCAACAAGCATGCTCTTCGCCAAAAGTGTAAGGGACAAACTATAATTTTCTGATCCGAGGCCTTTACTAATCCTTATGAAACACCGGTCCAAATAAAGTAACTTCCATAGTGGTTATGGACTCCTTGACAATAGGAACGGTTATTGAGATAATAACCATTCCATGTACACTATATAAGCATTCTCTTGCGAAGAGGTAAGGCATTCAGACTTTTTATTTCAGAAATCACTTCCTTCCTACTGGGAATTACAAATTCACTGACTTCATCATCGGAGGACTTTTGGCCAATTCCCACCGGTCCCCTCTGACTTACTATTTGTTTTCAGGATCAAGCCTTAAGATCATCAGCGCTCAGGACTTATCAACCCACTGATTTCCCAGGAACTATCAGTTGGCGCCGTCTGTGGGAAAGAGATTGTTCTGCAGTTTTCTTTTCCGTGACAGAAGGTTGATAGTTCGGACCAGATCGAGGGCTACTAGCCCAGGCCATCAGGGAAGTAGAGACGCTTTAAGCAACCCTCATCGCGATCGCCAATCTGCACCAGTCATGCAGACATCATCTGCCCAACATGTGCAATCTATGGCAACCGCAATGGCGGAGTTGACTCGCCAAAACCAAGAGTTAAGAATGGAGATCAATCTGAGAAGGCAGACACGTGAAGAATGTGAAGGAAGAGGACAAACACAGAGTCATGATGATAGAGAAAATATTGAAATCGGAAGTCAGTTAAGAGGCACCACTTCACGAACGGTACCACACTTGAAAGAGGAGATGGACCAAATGAAGAAAGTCATGGAGGAAATGAAAGAGAACATGAGAAGGGCGAATCCGATAGAAGATTTGGTCCACAGAATTGATTCACCCTTTGCGGCCTCCATCAACGGTCACCCTCTACCATCAAAGTTCAAGTTGCCTTCTTTGGATTCGTATGATGGAACATGTGACCCATTTGATCACATTGCCACCTTTAAGACCACTATGCATCTTCAAGGGGTTCCTGATGAAATAATGTGTAGAGCCTTCCTTACTACCCTCAAGGGCCCAGCACGAGTTTGGTTCAGCAAAATACCCCCGAATTCAGTAAGTTCTTTTGAAGAGTTGAGTAAGTTATTTGTTAACAATTTCATTAGGGGACAAAGACATAAGCGTTCCTTATCCAGCTTGTTAACCATAGAGCAAGGAGAGAACGAGAGCCTGCGGTCATTCATCACTCGCTTCAACAGAGAAGCCCTGAGTGTGGACGAAGTGGATGATAAGCTTCTATTGTCAACCTTCCACAATGGGGTTAATTCTGACTTATTCATACATAAACTCTATGACAAAAAGCCTCAGTCTATAGCCGAACTCGTCCATTCGGCTCAAAATTTCATGAATGCAGAAGACGCGATTATAGCTAAGAAGAGGAAGAGATCTGAAAGAATAGAAGGAAATCCCGGTCGACATTTCGAGTAGGGCCCTCGTCCAAAGAAGGGACGGACAGAAGAAAGGAAAGACCGAGATAATAAGAAGCCTAGCCCTTCAGCCGGAATCAACAGTATACCCCATTGAATGTGCCACTTGAGCAAGTTCTTATGCAAATCAAGGATGATCCATCCTTGAAGTGGCCGGAGAAAATGAAGGGAGGTCCCAACAAGCGCAATAGGAACAAGTATTGTCGCTTTCATAGAGATCATGAGCATGATATATATGAGTGTTTTGATTTAAAGCAGTAGATTGAAAATCTCATAAGACAAGGGAAATTGAGAAATTTCCTTGGACGAGACCATAAGGACAAGAAGTTGAAGGGGAAGATAGAAGAATCATCACGACCACCGTTCGGAGAAATAAGGGTTATCATAGGGGGAAGTTCAACAGGCCAGTCGTCCAAGTCCAAGAAAGCATACTTGAAAGTGGTGCAGAGCGTCCAACTTTCTGGATGATCACCAAGGGCAAGGTCCACGGACGAGCAAGCGATCACTTTCATGGACGAAGATGCCGAGAGAATTCACCATCCTCACGATGATGCTATCATCATCACTTTGCTCATTACTGACTACATAACCAGAAGAGTGCTAGTGGACAACGGAAGCTCGGCAGACATTTTGTATTATCTAGCTATTCAGCAGATGAGGTTAGGACGAGATCAGCTTCGTCCACTGAACTCCCCCTAGTAGGTTTTTGTGGAATGAAGGTACAGCCTGTGGGTACTATTTCATTATTAGTGGTAGTGGGGGTATACTCGCGACAAATCACCAAGGATGTGAACTTCCTTATGGTAGATTGTTCATCCTCTTACGACGCCATAATTGGGAGGCCAACTTTAAATAGTTGAAAGGCAGTTACATTTACCTACCACCTATTAGTCAAGTTTCCAACAGAACACGGAGTAAGGCAGGTACAAGGAGACCAACTAGCAGTAAGAGAATGTTACCTGGCCATGTTAGCCATGGATGAACAAGTTCAGACCATGAATATTGAAGAAAAGAGAATTGTAGCGGAGCCCACCGAAGCGTTGGAAAATATTTCCTTGGATGAAAGTAACCCTGAGAGGTGTACCAGAGTTGGAGCATATCTAGAAGAGAAGAATAAGAAGGACCTCTTCCAGTTTTTAAAGAAAAACACTGATGTATTTGCTTGGAGTTATGAGGATATGCCGGGTATAGATCCTAGTGTCATCACCCACCGTCTAAACGTATGTCCTTCCTTCAAGCCAGTATGACAAAAGAAAAGAGTGTTTGCCCCTGAGAGAGATAATGCTATTAAAGATGAAGTTCAAAAGTTGATGGCAGCGAAGTTTATACGAGAAGTGTACTATCCAGATTGGTTAGCCAACGTAGTAATGGTCAAAAAGGCAAATGACAAGTGGAGGATGTGTGTAGATTTTATTGATCTAAACAAGGCTTGCCCCAAGGACAGCTATCCATTGTCGCGCATTGATCAACTGGTGGATTCTACCGCAGGCCACAAATTACTGAGTTTTATGGATGCTTTCTCAGGATATAACCAAATAAGGATGGATGAGGCCGACCAGGAGAAGACATCCTTTGTTACTAGTCAAGGCTTATTCTGTTATGAAGTAATGCCCTTTGGCTTGAAAAACGCTGGAGCAGCATATCAACGATTGGTCAACCACATGTTCCGTCCTCAGATTGGGCGAAACGTAGAAGTCTATGTGGATGACATGTTGGTGAAAGGCCTGGACGAGGGAAAACATCTGGACGACCTAGAAGAGACCTTTAATACACTCAAGCGATATAATATGAAGTTGAATCCCAGCAAGTGTGCTTTCGGAGTAGCGTCAGGAAAATTCCTTGGATTCATGGTTTCACACAGAGGGATCAAGGTAAACCTGGAAAAGATTAAAGCAATTCTAGATATGCAGCCTCCGTAGAGTATCAAAGAAGTCCAATCTTTTACCGGGTGAGTTGCTGCGCTCAACAGGTTTATTTCTAAAGCTACTGACAAGTGTTTACCATTTTTCAAGGTCCTAAAGAAAGCATTTAAGTGGACGGACGAGTGCCAAAGAGCCTTTCAAGACTTGAAGACATACCTCGTTACGGCTCCATTGCTGAGTCTGTCCATGATGGGGGAAGAATTGTTTTTATACATGGCAGTGACCCCGCATGCCGTGAGCTCAGCATTGATAAGAGAGGAAGGAAAAGTACAAAAGCCAGTGTACTATACTAGCAGGGCATTGAAGGGAGCGGAAGGACGATATCTGCTAATAGAAAAGCTAGCTTTCGCCTTTATCACGGCTTCCAGGAAGCTGAGGCACTACTTCCAAGCCCATTTAATCAATGTTGTGACAGACCACCCACTCAAGAAAGCCATGAACAAGCTGGAAGTCGCAGGACGATTGATCCAGTGGGCAGTCGAACTCAGTGAGTTTAACATCTGATACCAACCAAGGCATGCTATAAAGGCTCAGGCCCTGGCAGACTTTATTGCGGAATTCACACCAAGCTGCGGTGACATAGAAGGAATGGAAGACAGTAAAAAATGGGTTGTCCATGTGGATGGCTCATCCACGCAACATGCAGGAGGAATAGGAGTGGTTTTGCAATCCCCCAAAGGAGATAAGTTGAAGCATAAGATCCGTCTGCAATACCAAGCAACCAACAATGAAGTTGAGTATGAAGCCCTCCTTAAAGGGTTGGAACTGGCTAAGTCTATGGAAGCGAAGTCAATACTCATCCTGGGAGATTCTCAGTTGGTCATGGGCCAAATAAATGGGATGTATGAGGCAAAGGAAGGACGAATGAAAAAATACTTAGAAAAAGTGTTACGCCTTGTGAAGAGATTCAAGGAAGCTAACTTCGTTCAAGCCCCAAGGGAGGAGAACGTGGAAGCAGGTACTTTAGCAAAGGAAGCCTCAGCGACTGGAGCCACGGACGAGTTCGATGAAGTTCAGTACGTCCCAAGTATAGATCTCTCGAAAGTGCAGCAAATAGAGAACGAAGAAAATTGGATGACCCCAATAGTATCGTACTTGAAGGACGGAAAGCTTCCGGAAGGGAAGGATGAAGCCAGAAAACTCAGGGTTAGAGCGGCCCGGTATTTCCTTATGGACGAAGTTTTGTACAAGAGAGGCTTTTCTCAACCTTATCTCAGGTGTTTGGCTCCGGACGAGGCGAACTATGTGTTACGGGAAGTTCATGAAGGAGCCTATGGAAATCATTCGGGAGCTAGATCACTCATCCACAAGGTCGTCCGTGCAGGGTACTATTGGCCAACTGTCCAAGCAGATGCGAAAGCTTATGTCAAAGTATGTGACCAATGCCAACGATTCAGTAATGTCCCCAGACAACCATCAGAATACCTCACCTCGATGATGGCACCGTGGCCCTTTGCACAATGGGGACTAGACATTTTAGGTTCCTTTCCACTGGGCACAAGGCAGATGAAGTTTCTAGTGGTGGGCATTGATTATTTCACCAAATGGGTGGAAGCTGAACTGTTAGCAAGTATCACACAACAGAATGTTAAAAATTTCGTGTGGAAGAACATTGTATGTAGATTTGGAGTGCCCAAGGTGTTGGTGTCTGATAACGGACGACAATTTGACAATACACTCTTCAAGGACTTTTATGCACACTTTGAATTCAAAATCATTACTCCTCACCCGCCCATCCCCAAGCAAACGGTCAGGCTGAAGTGGCAAACCGATCCTTGTTGAAAATCATCAAGACTCGGCTTGAGGGGGCAAAAGGAGTATGGCCAGATGAGTTACCAGGTATTTTACGGGCGTACAGGATGACAGTGAGAACCCCTACGGGGGAAACTCCTTTCAAGCTAGCATATGGAAGCGAAGTAATCATACCTGCAGAGGTGCACATGGCCAATCACAAGGTGATGACGTATCAAGATAAGGACAATGAGGAGCAACTCCACTTGAACCTTGATCTAATAGACAAGGTAAGGACAAATACAGAGCACAAGACAGCAAAGTACAAAAACCTCATAGTTAGGCAATATGATGCAATGGTGAAGCCAAGGCATTTCAACATAGGAGATCTTGTCCTGAAAAAGGTCTCTTTGGCAACCAAAAACCCAACTCATGGGAAATTGGGCCCTAATTGGAAAGGACCCTACAGAATTATCAACTGTAAAAGGCAAGGATCTTACTACTTGGAGGCCCTGGACGGGAGAAAATTGGAGCATCCTTGGAATGTGAAGCACCTGAGGAGGTACTATCAGTAAAAGTAAGCGTAGACAAGTATTACTATGGACGAGCTTGGAGCTTGTCTGCACTTACATTCTCCTTATGTTTGATGTTGTTTGTGTTTAATACTGCTACTTTATTATTTGTGTTGTGGTTATTTATGTTGTGATTATGGACGAAGTTATGGAGTTTATACTTATTAAATAAAAAGGCATTAGCATGTATGTGTCCTATCTGTGGACAATATTTATGTTATATACAAAATGTTGTGTGAATTTCAAATCTGCATGAAATTTTCGTTCAAGCTAACCCACAAGGGGCTAAAAGATTCAAGACGAGTAAATTCTCTGGACGCAAAGATGTAATGTCTATAAGTTTTCTTGAGTAAAACAAGGAAAAAACTTAGGCATACACGTCTAAGCCATGGACGAGGGAAAGTCTTGTAAAACATGTTCACCCACATTAAGGACGAGAATAAAAAGCCAACTAAAACAATCCAATCTCTGGACGAGTGAAAAGTTGGGCAAGAAAAAAAAAAAAACCCAGGTAAAATGTAAAACCAACTTGCAAGTCTAAGGACGAATAAAGTTGAATGAAAAATACTACCCATAAAGATGAGTTACATTAACAAAATGTACAGTATTCGTCCATATAGTGATAGAAAATAAATTTTCATTCATTAACTAAAGGGTGGACATCCTACGTCCAAAAACCCTTGTTAAGTCAAAATAAACTGAAATGATTGTTTAAAACCTCATCCTAAAACCATGGACAAGGAAAATATATTTTGGTTACATAAAAAGGTCCAAAAACTAAGGACCAAACAAAAACCAAAATAAAGGAAAAGAAATACAAGGATTGCTCTAAGTGTAAAAGTCTCGTCTTTAGGCAGAGGGGGCATTCACTTTGGGGTCGTCCTTGGGAGGTAAAGTTGTAGCATCGTCTTCAACATTAACGTCCTCAGAGCTGGCTTGAAGCAGAGAGCTGGTAGCAGTAGTCAGGTTAAGCTTAATGGAGCTAAAGTCCACTTTCAAGGAAGTTTTCTATAGCCTCCATTCTAAAATCCTCAAAGCCTGCTGCATAATTGGCGTCCAGAAGTTTAGTATATTCGTTGGACGACTTAAACTCAGTCACTGCATTCGCTTTTGCATTGGAAAGAAGAGTACTTAGCTCGTCGTTCTTTTTTTGTAAGTGGTCAAGACGAGTATCTTTCTCCCCTACATTAGTTTTCAGCTCCTCAATCAAGTTTAGTACCTCCTTTCCCTTCTCCTTAGCAGTGGCAGCTACCTCAGCTCATTTTTTAGATTCATCATTCAACTTCTGAATCCTCATCTCTAATAAAATCCTCGTCTTGTCCAATCCTGTGGCCTGTCTAGACGCTGCTATGAACTTTGACATACCCTACAAAAAGATGAAGAATAAATGGTCAAAGTAAAAAAAAAAATAATAATAAAAAAAAATAAAAATAATATATATATATATATATATATATATATATGTATTTTTAAAGACAAGGCAAAGAAAATTACCTTAAAAAGATCATGAACACCAGAATGTTCAAAATCCTTTAAGGACATGTCATAACAGACGTTTATATCCTCGTCTGTAATAGCTTTCTGAAAATGCTCCCAAGCCAAGTTTTCATTCTTAATGATATTTGTAGGGACTTGTGGAGAAGGCTGGGATGTTGCAGGTACAGTCATCTTGGACTGAGGAGTCTTAGATGGTGTAGTTTCAGTTGGAGTAGACGAGTCTACATCATATATCTTGATGGACGGCTGAGGTGGAGGAAGGTTGGGCTTGGTTGTTTGGGATGACACGTGCTTAGCTTTTTTACCTCATCGGCTAGGGAGATTTCCAATGTCTAAATTTTTAGACAAAGGCTTCCTTTTATCCCCAGCCGACGGACGAACCTGGGACTGAGTCTCAGGATGACTCTCTTCACCAACAACTTCTTTCTCTTTATTTTCCTTCATTGTTGACATATCTAAGGTAAGAAACAGTAAAACAATAAGTGATGTGTTACAAGTAGATCAAGAAGTATAACAGGATGTTCAAATGACCATTAAATGAAAACTTACTTCTTCGCACTGTAACCTCGTGAGCAATGGCCTCGTCTGAAGGTTCAGGGCTAAGTCCCCACTTGGTAAGACGTCATAGGGTAACTAAAGAATGAAAATCCCTATCAGCGTGAAGATGAGCCCTGTGGACGCGGTCACGGTGGAATTTGCTTAAAGATGGTTGTTTGACACCTGCAAAGCAAGTGATATGCAAGGGTTAGAAACAAATACAAAATAAAATAAAATAAAGAAAGAAGAAAAAGGGGAGGGATGTACCTTTAGGACGAAGGTTCCCTAAGTCCCCAGAGTAAGGGGTGAATGGGTCCTTGCCAACGTCCACAGGGTTCCCTGCCCAAAATCAGAGACAAAGATAAACCCTGTCTTCCAATTCCTGTCAGACGAGGCCAAGGACTTGATTAATCTACAATCTTTACCCCTGGCCGTGAATTGATAAAAGCCAAGGGATTGATTTATTTCTGAGGGCTTGTAACAAAAAAGGAACTCGTCCACAATGAGAGGACGATCCCTTCCAAACACTTCCCTCCATAAAATTTGCATAGAGATAATTAATCTCCACGCATTGGGGTTGAATTGACATATACCTAAACCTAACCTAACCAATAACTCTCTAGTAAATGTGTTCAAAGGCAACCTAAAACCTCATAAGAAATAAGCCTCGTAGATGCCTATTCCAAAATGAGGATTACAGCACCATTCTCCACGGACAGGTAACCTGGGGTTAAACTCGTCTGAGATCTGGTACCATGTCCAAAGATTGCTAAGCCTTTGTTCACTCGTTTTGGAATGAATACCAACTGCGCAACTGTAGACGGTCTCCTCTTCGTCCAAAGGACTAGACGAAGGTACACTAGACAAGATGCCAGCTTGAGAGCCAGAGGCTTTCCTAAGTTGTTCTTGGACGACTTCCAAAGGAAGCCCAGGGACACCAGAGGTATACGTCTCGTCTGAAGAACTCCTTTCATTACTATGACTACTGTTATCAGAACTATTATCACTGGTGGAATCGTAGTACTCGTCTATAGCTTTTTCATACTATCGCTAGATGAGGGAACAATAGTTTTAGACATTTTTTGGAAACTAAAAACCTAAAGACGAGAAGGAAGAGAATACCTGGATCTAGACGAAAGGAGACTATGGATGCAGAGACTTTTAGACGAGGAGTGTCAGGAAAGAAAATTTTAGAAATGTAGAGGGTAACGGAGGAATTCCACTATATATAGGCAGCTGACCTGGGCATATGAAGTGACACAAACCAATCAAGAAATGACACGTGGCATTCACCTCGAAGAAGCTGATCGACACGACTGGTAACCAATTAAACTGGGACACGTGGCACTTAAAAAAAAAAATTTCACCTAATTACTCCTTCCCATGAATGACCCTTATGGACGAGGGGGCAACTGATGGTGTATCAAACATGCACGTCTCGCTTCGTCCAAAAAGGGCATCCGTGAGAAGGAACTGAAGAGATTAGACATGAGAAACGTGCTCGTCCTCAATTACCTCGTCTATCCTTGGTAAAGGACAGACGAGCATATTGGATCCTCCAAGCATGATCCATGCTCGTCCTCAATTACCTCGTTCGTCCTTGATAAAGGACGGACGAGCATATTGAACCCTCAACAAGCATGCTCTTCACCAAAAGTGTAAGGGACAAACTATAATTTTCTGATCCGAGGCCTCTACTAATCCTTATGAAACACCGATCCAAATAAAGTAACTTCCATAGCGGTTATAAGCATTCTCTTGCGAAGAGGTAAGGCATTCAGACTTTTTATTTCAGAAATCACTTCCTTCCTACTGGGAATTACAAATTCACTGACTTCATCATCGGAGGACTTTTGGCCAGTCCCCTCTGACTTACTATTTTTTTTCAGGATCAAGCCCTAAGATCATCAACGCTTGGGACTTATCAACCCACTGATTTCCCAGGAACTATCAAAATCTATCCAAAAAAAAAAACACAATTAAAAGTAACCTTTCATATCCAAATCTGGAAACCGCGTCGTAAGTCTTTTTTTTTTTCCTTCTCTATCAATTGTCATCAATCTTAATCAACTGTCATCTTTGATCAATTTCCAACTTCACTCGCTCAGTACCATGCCATTGGGAAGAAAAGCATCCACAATGTGCAGGTAGCATCAAACTGAGGACTCTACTACGGATCATCAAACTGTTCCACAATTGCATCCCCAAACCCTACCCATAAGTTGTTCTCCCTCTATGCCTCTCTCTCTCAAAACCCCAAAACCCTAACCCTTAAGAACTCTCTGTTGCAGAGAAGAAATAGAATAAAGCGCAAATCAGATCGACAAGGAAGGTTTAAGAAATATCAACATAACATTAGATTAGAAATGGAAGTACAAAACTAAACCCAAAATTTCATGGAGAAACTATAAAATGATGCAACTGAGAGAATAGAGTAAAATTGAGAAAAAAAAATTAATGGAGAACCTAGAAACCCAAAACAAAAACGAATCAAAGCCAAAATCAAATCTAAACCTATACAACAAAAAAAATCAATAAAAATAAACATTGCATACCCAAATCTTAAAAAAAAAAAAAAAAAAAAAAAGTACCGGTGCCGATTTCGACGATCTGATGGTGGCTGATTTTTCTTTCTCTATGTGCTTGCGGTTTCGGTTGTCAAAGTCTGGTGAGGGAATGGACAGTGGTCTATTTCTATCTCTGTATCGCAAGGTTTTTTTTTTTTTTTTTTTAAAGTATTGCAGGCCTTTTAATTGTATTTTAACCAGCTATTTTTCTTTTTATACTGAGAGAATGAGACTATCAAACCGTGTGTTAACATTATGAAACAATATAATTTATCGCTTTTTAATTGTGAACATGGCAAAATTTTAGATGGACATTTTTCTACATGGCAGCACCTCCTTAATTGCAGGAAAAGGCTTTTGCTATTATATATAGTATATGATATATATATATATATATATATATATATATATATTAGTAAAAAGAGGAAAAGGAAAAAGAAAGTCCTTATAGTCCAACAGGAAGATGAGTCTAGCAGGAAGTTAACAACAACTATCTTTGTAAAGAAAATGAAAGGGTGAAATTTGACCATTTTGTTCAACTTATTAACCAAACTATAATGATACATATATAGTAAGAAATATCTCTTTTGCCACTAATACCAAGTCTTACATACCAAGAACTAATGCCAAAAAACGTGTCCCACGCATAAGGGTCATTTAGGCCATCATGGACCTTTATTCCAAGTGATGCAAATATGTCACCAATTATTTAAGGATTGCCCTTATGGTTATCAAGCATAGTAGTCAAGACTTGAAAGAAAATTTTAAAAATAAACTGTGTAGATTTTCATTTATAGATGAACTTTATTGCAATCATGTTCAAAGTAGGATAACTATTAAATTCCTAGAGAATTTCATTTAGTGAAGAGAAGCAAGTTTAGTGACCAAATTTGGTAGTAATTTTTTCAAAAATATTCAAAGAATATCATATGCTAAGTTGTAGCTTGGTTCTAATTGAAGTTGATTCATCATTAGGAACTATATAAAATAAATTAAGAATGATTAGTTGCAGTTATTGTTTGGGCTGCTTACCTTCAAAGGAAAGGCGTGCCAAGTCTCCATCTTGAGCAAGGCTACGCACCATTGAGATAGGCACAAACAATGCTATTACTGGAAATTTGTTATGTGTAGAAAAGCTCTTCAGAAACCACATTCCAACCAAGGTATGAAGCTAGGAAATTTTGAGGACGAACCAATAGCAACTTGTATTTGTGAATGACCCAAATATTTATCATAATATGATTAAGGTTCATGTCAAATATAACAATTTTATTTACCATAAGGTAACTCATGCAAGGGACAACATCTTTGGCTCTAGGAATTTCAAAGATTGCTCTTGGTCATTGTCTTTTCATAATTGGTATGGCATATAAAAAAAAGGTCATGGGACAAAATAGAGCTATTGAAAAAGATTTGTGTTATATAGCCATTAACACATTAGAGCTGACAAGTAGGAATTTAACTATATAACATAAAAAAAAAAATAAAAAAAAATAAAAAATAAAAAAAAAGGTTCTTTTTTTACCTTAACAGGTCGATTGTTAACCTTCTGTGTTAGCCCTATCTTCCTGGAATCATTCACAATGTTAAAAGACAAATAGAGAATACAATGATATTTGGAAGGAAATTTTTCAGTAAACATTTATGAGGTGCTAATAAACAGAGAATATAGGTAGGGAGTACATACGGATAAAAAGAAAAACAAAGCTCCTTGATGTGCTTTGTTGGAGACAAAGTTTCAAGGGCTGGTGTCGGCAAAGCCTTCAACTACAGAATCCCCAAGACTCTCAAAGAAGCTCATAATCTGATTTTTTTTTTTTTTTTTTTTTCAAAAAATTAATGAGAAAGAGAAGAGCATAACATTTGAATTTTTAGAGAAGGAGAGATAGAGAGATTTATGAACCTAGTGAAATCGATGAAAAGCATGGAGAGCACCTCAGTGGAATATTTGAAACCCTTTGAAGTCATTTATTCAAGATTGAGGGTATGACTAAATGAATGTAAAATATAGTAAGAGAGGAGATTAATTTGCAGAATAGGAAGAGTTGAAAAGTCATAGGTTTATGTAATTAAGGCATGGTTTGGGTCTGCTATGAGACATCAAGAGGAGAGAGTTGTGGATTGGAGAGAGTAAATGTGACGATTAATGAGGGAGTTTGGAAGATTGTAGATAGAGAGGCTCTACTCTTTTTATATATATATATATATATATATATATATATTGATTGATTAATGGGTGGGCGGGTATCTAATGGGATTTGTGTTATTCTCCACATAACGCTTACATCGATTTAGCGAGCTACAAAGGTTATAGATAGATATAGATTTTTTTTTTTTTTTTTTTTTTTGTTCAGGGAAAAGAAAGATATAGATATTGACTTATAAAGAAACACAATTGTGTGCATTTAGTTTAAATGGGAATTGAACATTTAAGAGAGAGAGAGAGAAGTGAATTGGTTCAAGGGTTTTGGCTGAAGCAATTAAATAACCTTCATCCTTTCAATTTCAAAAAGATGTTAAAATTCCATTTTTAAGAGGTGAGGTGGAAGGTCAAATGCAAGAATTGCTCTAATAGAGTGCCACATGGCAGGACCTCATGCTCTCTCACATGAGGTCTTTGCTTTTATATATACTAGCGTTTAACCCGCGTAATGCGCGGGATCATTTTATGAATTAGAAAACAATCAACTTTATATATTATACTTAATGTGATGGTAAAATATGGAAGGGGGTGGATGGTTAGTTGTTCAGATAATGATGCTAATTGTTCGGACATATGTGAGTCACTTGTTAGGAACATATATCACTATTTTATGTAATTGGCAAATCCTTTAACAAAATGCACTTTACTTGTATTTGGGTAGATCTAGGATGTGTTTAATACTTCAAGAAACTATGTTTCAAGATTAAGTATTAAAACCATGCGAGTCTGTTCGAGAAACAAGCTGAAGAAGTGCTTGTCATTAAAGCTTGACAGCTAGCCATCCATCGAGCTTAAAAAGCTATTCCAGCCCCGTGGCTCGACAGCTGCTCGACCGCAGCTCAACAGATAGGCATCCGTCGAGGTTTATGAAAAACAGAATTCTAGTTTTGTTTTGACTCCAATCCGTGATTATGCGTTTGGGCCATCAAAGTGTTCACAAGTTGCACAAGTGTTGAGCAAAGTTTGTTCAAGCAAATTATGACCGGAGACACAGTTTTTCCCTAGTTCATCGTTCTTGTGAAAAAGTTGCTGTGTTTGTGCACTGTAGGGTTTTGTGACCAAACATCTTCTGTATCTTCATCGTTGGGATGAACTGAAGAACTTTGCAGCCAACAACCTTCTCTAGTTGGTGATTGAAGTTGCGTATTGGGATCCGCGCAATTGGTTAGTCACGTACTGGGAGCCATGCATCAAAAGGAGAAATTGTCACTACAAAACAAGTCCAATTGGGTATTGGGGTAAGGGTTCAACTGTAGGTTGGTATAAGGTACTGGGATTCCTTTACTTGTAACCGCTTATTGTGATAATAGTGAAATTTCGGGAGTGGTGACCTTAAAATCATCTGGTGGGGTTTTTACCGTGTTAGTTTTCCCCATTCGTAAACAAATCACTGTGTCAATTTATTTTCCGTTGCACTTAGTTTAAATGGTGATTTGTTTGTGTTACCACATGTTTGCATGTTAATTTGATTAATTAATAAACTTGGTTAATTAATCAATTAATTCATCACAAGGGGTCAATTCGTTTTTAGCCTATTAAGTGGTATTAAAGCAGGCATACTTTAATTAGGTTTTAATCTTTGTTGTGTTGATCCATTGACCCCTGTTTGTCATGGATAGAGGAAAGTCTTTAATTATACCTCCTTTATTTGATGGCACTAACTATGCATACTGGAAAGCACGCATGAGAGCTTTCTTGCAGTCTCTAGATGAGAAGGTGTGGCAAGCTGTTGAGATAGGATGGACCAAACCAAAGGAAGCGCCAGCCGATTGGGATGAAGCCAAGATCAAGGCAGCAAATTTCAACACCAGGGCATTGAATGCTTTATTCAGTGCAGTCACTAATGAGGAGTTCAAGAAGATATCCTCTACTGAAACTGCTAAAGAGGCATGGATCATTCTCTAGACAACCTATGAAGGAGCTAAGGCTGTCAAGGATTTGAAACTTCAGAGGCTCACTACAAGCTTCAAAGAGATTAAGATGGAGGAGGATGAGTCGTTCGATGAGTTCTATGCCAAGCTCAAGGACATAGTGAACTTAGCTTTCAATCTTGGGGAAACCATTCCTGAACCCAAGATTGTGAGAAAGGTGCTCAAATCTCTACCTGAGAGATTCCATGCCAAGATTACGGTGATCGAGGAATCAAAGGACATTGACAAGATTCCTTTGACAGAGCTAGTTGGTAATCTGCAGACTTACGAGCTAGGGTTAACGAGGATTGGTAAGTCAGGAAAAAGCAAGAGCATGGCCTTGAAGGCTAAGAGCAGTGACACATATGAGTCTTTAGACAATGAAGATTCTAAAATGAAGTCCTACATCACCAGGAAATTCAAGAAGTTCATGAAGAATGCCAATGGGAAGGGCTTCGACAAGAACTGTAGGCAATCCAATTCTTCATAGTTCAAGAGTCAAGATAAAGGGAAGAAGGATGCTAGGGATGGCGGTCAGTACACTATTCCCTTAGGACCGAAGTGCTTCGGGTGTCAAGGCTTTAGTCACATGAAATAGGAGTGCCTCACATATCTCAAGACCATTGGGAAGAGCAAGACACTTATTTCTACTTTGAGTAACATTGAGCCTGAGGATGATTCCAACAATGAGGATGATGGAATCCTAAATGCCTTCACTGCCACTATCAATCCTACCGAGGGGATTGTTAAAGATGTAGATGAAGAAGAGGAATTGGTGGAGTTCAAGTTTGAGAAGATGGATGATCAAGATGATATCCATACAGTCTATGAGAAATTATACAAGCTTTCTGAGAAATATGAGAAACTTTATAGGCTGACCACCAAGAAGCTCAGTGATGTGGAACTTAATCGTAAAGGGCTTTCCACAAAGTTTGATGAAGCTAATTAGACTATTGGAGCATTGAGGTTTGAAAATTATTTCTTGGCTGAGAAGACCAAGAAGCTTGAAGCGGAGCTATTTCAAGTCAGAGCTCAATTGGAGAGGGCTTTAAGTGTGAAGCTTGATGAGATGCTAAGCATTTGGAAATTTGGTTCTGATTGAATAGGTTTAGGGTATGGTTTCTTTTCTTCTAATATTGCTTCTACTAGTACTACTGTTTTTGTTCCTCCTAGTAATAATGTTGAAATTGAGAACAATGATGTTAAAAATGATTTAGCTAGTGAGAACATAGACAAGGGTAAATCTATCTTAGGAGCACCCTCCAAGCAAGATAAGAAGGAAGCTAAAAACCCTAGGGCTAAGAAGGCTAACTCTCAAAAGCCTAAACAAAAAAAGCAGCATCTCTGTCATCATTGTGGAGTTGCCTGTCATACTCGACCAAATTGCTATAAGTGTTAGCCACTTAACAGGGCAATGGCATGGTAGCATTTGGAAGCAAGAATCAGCTTCAATCCTCTCTTGCTCCCCTTGGAGATCTTCTCAAAGCGTTCATGTTCCTTTCGAATTTGAACAGTTTCAATTCTTCCCCCTCGCTGCCGGTTCAAAGGTTTAATTAAAGGAAAGGTTCTTCCAGGGTGTGGAAGGAAAATGGCTCCAAGTGATTCTATCACTTTCTTCTCTCTCTTTGTGTTTTTGTTTTTGCATAACTTGTGTGTTTTACTTTTATTTTGAGTCAGTCTAGTTTTTATGCTTTACTTTGTTTAACATGTTTTTGTTTGTTTTCAATTTTGTTTATTTTGTTTTTGATATAAAAATTGAAAAATCAGAAAAATACAAAAACAGTGTGTGTTCTTTGTACATTGGTACTTGTGTACCTTGGATGGCCATTAAAACAAAATTTTCTAAACTTTGTATCTCTTGTAGCTTAGATGAGTATCTCTATGCACAACTAAGCAAGTGAGTTTTGTGGCTCTTGTTTGTGATGAATAAGATTAAGTAATCTCTTATACTTAACACTCGTATCACTCTTTTTGACAGGAAGGACTAAAAAATCCTAAGAGAAAGGCATAAATAACTATCTCACCACTATTGCTCGCCAATCATAAAATGACATCCGTATGCTTCAGCATAGCAAAAGTGCAATGTCAATGACATTTGTGTGTTTCGGCATAGCAAAATTGGAATGTCAAATGCTTAACATCATTGGGTGTTTCTTTTCTATCTCTTATATGCCCATGCATGATTTGCTTAAAAAGAAAATATGCAAAGAAAATAAAAAGCAAAAAGAATAAAAATACTATAGGATGTACCTTGAAGGTAATAGTCCCCATCAAATAGTTATGATTGTGTGTGAGTTAAAGTGATTTTCTTATATCTTAAATCGTCATAACATGTAGACACTTATGCAATCTTGCGATGTTCTTCACACATAACACACAATATTCTTTGCTACTCTTGATACATTTGCAGGTACAATATGATTTAGCCATCACAAGGTTTACATGTGTTAATGTATGTTCACTAAACTGTCTTGACTTGTTTTTGAAATATAAAATTGGTTAGACTTGTTGTGTGTGTGTGTGTGTGTGTGTTTTTGGGATCTTTTTGCTTAAAATTGCTGTTGAGAGATGATTTTGAAAGCTTAAAATGTTGATTGGATCATTGGTTAAGTTGCATGCTTGATTGCATTCATATCTGTGTTTTTCCCTTCTTGAAAAACTGTTTTTAAGCAATCTCGACACCTCCTTAACACTTGGCTATCTGTCAAGATCTTAAGCTGGTTCTTATCACAATCTCGACACCTTCTCGACAGCTAGGTGGATCGATCAAGAAAGTTCCTGGATCCTCGATAGCTTCTCGACAGCTAGTGGATCAATCGAGCTTCTTTTCTTGTGTCTGTTGCTTTGTACCTTGACACCTTCTCGACAGTTGCATCTGTCGACGCTTTAAACTCTCGACACCTTTCTCGATAGATGTCTCGATACCTCTCGACACCTCTATCTGTTGAGATTTACTGAACCTCAATATATAGGTTCTGTGTGATCTGGTTTTCATTTCTATTAATCTTTCTCTCGATAGCTTTGTCTCCTCTCCTCCCAAATCACTTTCTCTCACTCCAAACCTCTTTTCCAAGTGTTTTTCAAGCATTTTCAAGGTTTTCTCTTCACTTGGTATGTTTCTAATCTCTCATTTACATGCATTTCATGTTTTGAAACCTAGGTTTTGGGGTTTTTGAAAAATTTTGGGGTTTTTCAAAATTGATGAGTTATTGTTGAAATTTTGGGATGAGTGTCTGCTTAAATGAGTTTAAAATCTCATGCATTGCATCACATAAGCATTATAACAGTATTATCATGCATTTAGATATGTGCAAATTGATTGTGTGTTGGTAGGATTGGATTGGGCTGAGCCCATGATGAATTTTCTTTTGCATGTCACATGTTCATGCATTCCCCATGCATACGCACTCTTTTTTCAATATACTTGCTATATTTGAAATGTGTTGGGACTTTTCTGATTGTCTCTCTTTCTCCTTCTCTTTTCTGTTTACATTAGTAGTGACTATGGCACCTAAACGTAAGTTTACTCCGTCCCAGAGAACTTTTCTAGACGATGTGTTCATTTGGAACGCCGAGTCATTTTGGTGGACTTTGCCGACACTAACCTACCCAATGTCATTCACAGTCGGGGTTGGGAGTCACTATGTGACGTCCCAATCACATGTCCTTTCGTGCGGATCCAAGAGTTTTACTCCAACATGCATGGACTCGATTCTTCAGTACCTCTCTTTCATACTCGTGTTCGGGGTACACGCATTATTGTCACACCGGAGTTGGTATCCGATGTGCTCTGTGTTCCGAGGGTAGAGCATCCTGATTACCCTAGATGTGAGCGTCTGAGGACTGTGTCCAAAGACGAGATGATTTCTGCATTCTGTGAGTGCCTTTCTGATTGGGGTGATCGTCAGTTTACACCATGTAAGGCCTTTGCTAAAGGTCCTAGAGTCATAAACATGGTGATGACTTTTGTTTTGCACCCACTCTCTCACTATAACTCTATCACAGAGTCTCGTGCTCGATTTTTGCTTTCTCTTCTTGAGCATCTCACTATAGATTTTCTTTCACATTTTATTCTTTCTATTATAGATGTGTTTAGGGATATGGCTACCTGTGATAAGCTCATTTTCCCTTCGGCTATCACGCGGATTTTATGCCATTTTTCTGTTCATTTTCCCTCTTCCGACCACTTCTCTGTCATGTGTGCCATAAACACTACTACTGTTAAACGTAGCGAGGCACAGTTTAGGTCATGGCAGTCAGATTCAACAGCTTCTCCCTCCCGTTCGGCTCCATCTCGATCTGCTCCATCCACATTCGCTCTCTCCTCTTCTACGAGCAATGTGTCACTTGGGGACATCATGGCGTAGCTTCAGCGCATGGATGCTCGCCTTGATACACTCTCTACAAAGCTGTATCAGGTGAACGTTCGTGTCAGCTGTATTGCATGGCGGCAGACAATCATGGGTGGCTTCGCACCTGAGGCTTCTCCTCCACCTCCTCCAGTGGCTTATGATTATGAGGATAAGGATGATGATGATGGTGATGGTGATGACGATGATGCTTCTGATGATGATGATGGAGATGCTAGCTCTACCGATGAGATGTCTACTTGACACTCTTACCCTTTGTCACTCGTGACAAAAAGGGGGAGTAGTTTTGGATATGAGAGTAGTCATTCTTAGGGAGAAAGATAGTATATGACATTTTTGTTAAAAGGAGTGTTGATTTTTGAGGGATGTAGTGAGGATTACATCATTGATTGCTTTATAATATAAGTTCAGGTTCATCATTGATTGCTTTTCAAAGGAGAGAACAAAAGGGTGGGTTGGGAGGGCGGTGTGTGTGGGCGGAGGGGAGATCATTTCTCAATAAAAACATTGTGAATGAAGCAGGCTCTCCTTTGTCTATCGGCATACTAGCCAGATGAGCATTTCCGAGAAAATAATTCCTATAAAAATTAATAAACAAAGTCCAACCACATACTTAAGTCCACCTGTATGTGTATATATATATATATATATATATATATATGTAATCAAATTGTTTAGGATTACTCTTCTCAAAAAAAAAAATGTTTAACATTGCTAGGATAAAGCTACACCAACATTGATTTTTATTTTTATTTTAAATAAAACAAATTAAATGTCGCATGGAGCTTAGGGACCAAATTCCAGCAAGCATCTAGTGTTAAATGCTGCATTTTAACTCTAATTATTAGAACATAATTGTGGGTTCAATTATTTTAATTAGTAAAGTTTCATATCATTGAATAAAAAATCTGTCTATCAAAAAAAAAAAAAAAAAAAAACTAAAGTTCAAATCCCACCTATATAAAAAACTAATTGATTTCTTTGACCTAATGATAAAAAACTAATATTCATAGAACTGATGCTATAAGTTTAAATTATATTGTATCTTAAAAAAAAATTTAAAAAGAATTTCATCCCTCTCCATCAAAGAAACTAGACGAGTAGTTGAACTCCTTATTAGGAACAGTAGTTAGCCAAAAAATATGAACAACGCCTCTCTCCAAACTAGTTTGGAGAAAAACACTTCAAATTTTTTCATAATAATAAAAAATAATTTAAAAAAGAAATACCTTCAAATTTCGTATATATCTCTTTTCTTTTCTTTTTTTTTATTTTGAAAATCTAACCGTTGAATTTTACATTCATTATATTCTTAACATTCATATCAAATTTCGTTTAAATTGAATGTTATTAACTATTCAATCAATAAACTTATTTTTACACATAATTTTAGATCACAAAAACTTGAAATTTTAACATTTGTTTCATGATATAGAAAGTGATCTTTGATTGTTCAAAAAATATTCACAAGATTGCCACAAATTTATCAAAAAGACAACCACATGTGGAGCGATAACCACCAATTACTACCACAAGAACAATTTTACGCAAGGGAGAAAACATAGTGTGAAAAGAAAGACAAATGCTTCAAGGTATACAGGTATTTTTTTCATATTTGAATGTCTTTTGGACTACAAAAAGAGAAGCTACAATGCAAAATCTACAGAATGAACTACTCATCACTTTCAATCTAATTATCGTAAGGTCTGTCACATGTAGATACATTCCTTCTTTCCAGGTTAGTTGAATCATATAACTTGACTAATCACTCAAATCATCCTCAAAAAAATTTATGTCAGCTTCATCGTCAGTGGCAGCACCAGCATTGGCGGGAATAGCATCCAATGATTCTACATCAGTCAAAGAAACCAGCTCAAGGGATCCTTTCCTAACCTCTGCAGTTCCATCTTGATAATCAACCAAATCATTATCATATGAATCTTGTTTCATCCCACTGTAAATGATTTCCTACAAAGGGACAATAAAGAGTTCGTCAGTTAAATTTTGCGTTTAGTAATAGCAGAACTGATGCATTGTTCAAAAGAGAGGCAAATTTTCTTTGATAAGCATGGAGGTGACAGCTTTAAAATGGGAAAATCAGATTCACATCACACATTGTCTGCAGACTCCAATCAGCCAAGGAATGTTTACCAGAGCCTCATCTGAATCAATGTCATCCTTCAACTTGTAAAGAAAAGATTTTGTGGTTGCACAGAATAGGCCTAGTAACAGTAACTTTTTTATTTTCTACAGCCTACCATACTAAAACTAAATATTGAAATTTTTTGCCATAATAAATGAAGTGAAGCACTCCTACAAGTTGGAATGCTATGCAGCATAATGCATCTTTTGCATATGACAGCCAACTATAGTTACTAGTTAGCCAGATCAATTAACATGTGCAACCCAATTCACACAGCCCCTTGGTGCGTGAAAAATGTGAGCTTGAATACCTCATCATCTTGCAAGGCTTGTTTCTCTGCTTCTACTATCCAGTCACCTAGTAAACGTTCTATGAGAGCACTATCAAGAGAGATTTCATCCGACTTTTTCCTTAATTGGTGTTCTCTAAGCCGCAAGTTGTAGTGAACATAGATAAGGTCATTCAGTCTTTTCTGGGCTAAACGATTGTGCCTTTGGCTGTATATCTGATCAAATATGCTCCAGTTATGCTCACACCCAAAAGATGAGCATGTCTGACTTAATATGCGTACAGCTATTCGTTGCAGCTCAAAGCAACTTATCCCATGTTGTTGCCACCATGCAGCTAGTAGGAGGGAAAGAAAAAGTCAGTCTAAGCCGATGGAATGAAAGTACTCTATCTGCACTCTACATGTGCACATGCACGGTGCACCTGTAACTAAAATTTTCAAATGAGTAACAAAGCAGTTTAATGCCATCACCTGGATCAAGCTCTGTTCTTGTACTGATTGCCAATTCAGTTCCAAAATCAGCTTTTGCATTAACATAATCAGAAATCTGTGAAATTGATATGGGAGAGTTTTAGATATATGAAAAAGTTAGGACATAGCAGCAAATGGTTAGCTCAATATCCTTGCCTGCATAGATGCAGAAATCCTTCTCATATTGTCTGATTCCAGCCTAACTATGCAGTCGTTAAGTCCACGCACCACCTCTGAATGCTAAATCCATATAAAACAAAGATTTAATTAGGAAAAAAACCTATATGTATCTGCAATTAATCAAAGGTCATTATTTCTCCTACCGCCATAAAATCAGTACGATATCTGTACGATGGATTTAAGAAGTAAGCAGCCATACACAGAGGGTGGTAGAACAGTGAACTCCAGTGGTGGTCTATTACATTCCAGAATGGTTCATATTTACGTGCATCATCACCGTGGATGGATTTAATTGCAAGCTTTGCTCTGTACATATCATTATATATAGATGGCATTGACAAGCTTTCACCATTGTCAATCTTTTGAAGCACCTGCATTATTGGGTCCACCGATTTCAAAACATACTGCACCTTCTTCCAAAATGCAGTGTTTAAAACAATATTTTCAGCATCTTTTCCCACGCCTGATTTGGACAGCCGAGAGGAAATCCATTTGTTTGATAGAAACATTTTTCTCAGACTAATCTTGTGGTCCCGCAAGCTTTGCAAAGTGGCAAAGCTAGAGGCACACCTAGTAATAGACAGCCTCAGAAGTTCCTGTCCCTCAGTAAATTCATTCTTCATAAGATTTAACAACCAAATTTGGTTGTAAATGAACTTTGTAATTCGTTGTCCCTTCTCCATGCATTCCCCTACACTTCTTATCTTCAAAAAGTCTTCAAGCATCCGATCAAAACAATAGGTGCCACATGGAGTCCAGAATAACTTCCTTCTTTTCTCTTCAAGCATCTTACCAGCAGCTTTATAACTGGGAGTATTCTCTGTGATTACCTACAAGAGGCAGGAAAGAGAAAGCAAATTTAGGGCTAGAAGATTATTGTTTCATCAGGCAAGGAACTACTTGAATATTGGAATAAAACAAATACCTGAACTACATTGTCCTCACCAGTCTCTTCCACCACTTTGTCCAACAGCTTAAACAAATTAGAAGCATCTTCTATTACATCAGTGGCGTCAACTGAAGAAACAAAATAAACACTTTGGGGGCAAGACACCAAAAAGTTAATTAATGTTCTACCCTGTGTATCTCTCCAAGTGTCTGCCATTATAGAACAACCGGTGATTGTCAAGGACGCCTTACACTCAACTAGGTAGTTTTTAACTGTTGAAATTTCCTCCTGTAGAAACCGGCCAGATATCAGTTGGCTCTGAGGGCATACCAAACCCTGCCCATATCGACCAACCAACTCTAGCATCTTATGGAAGTATATGGAGTCTGCTGCTTGTAAAGGAACTCCTGCATAGTAAAAAAATTTGCAAATTGCAGATATAACTTCATTGGCAGATTTTTTATTGGATGCTGTATTTACTTTTGCTTGTTTGTGAGATTGTTGTTTCTGAGTCTTTGGTTTTTTCAAAAAAAGAGAATCCAATCTTGATCTTTTAAATGATGGTTCAGAACAAGTACTGGGAGACATCCCTTTGACTGCCTTTGTCAGATCTTTTCCCATTCTTTTATCGCCTTCAATCAGACTTTCTTTGCTGAAATGATGCAGAACAGCCTGCTCTTTTTCTTCCTCTTCATTTTCATTGTCTGTCAGCATAAAGAAAGCTGATAATTCACCAGTATCAGGTCGTCTGTGTCTTCTACCAGTACGGTGCCATTTCATATTCTCTTTTATCATGAGATAAACTTCCTCAGGAGCATGTTTACAAGGTGCTACTTCCCCAGGAATTCTAGCTAGATGTTGTTTAAAACGATTAATACCCCCACTAACTATTTTCTCACAATAATTGCATTTTACTTTTTTCTTCCTCTCATCCTGAGCAACACCATGTTCCCACCCAGGGTCAACATACCCCAGTGAACGAAGAGGAGTTGAGTTCACAGGCGAAGTCCGAACAACCATCAACTGCTTTCCTTTGCTTCTATACCCAACATTCACTTCTTCTTCATCATCGTTGGAGTGAAAATTCAAATACACCTGTCCCTCATCTTCAGACTGTCTTGCTTTCTTATTGGAACGACATCCTTCCAAATTTTCTTTCATTCTCAAATATACTTCATCCGGAGCCTTGTCACAATAAGTTACTTCTCCAGAAACTCGAGCTAAATGTTGCTTTAACCTGTATATTCCACCACTAACTATTTTCCCACAGTAATTGCATTTAACCTTCTTCTTCTTCTCATCTTGAGCAATGCCATGCTCCCATCCAGGGTCAACAATTCCACAGGAGCGAATTCGGGCCATGAATCAAATTATTCAGGAACTTATACTGGAGCGCTTTTTAACCCTTATCCAATTACGTTGCTGCAAGAGGCACAAACAAATACATTAGGAAAAATATACCACAGCTATGATATTTCCATATTTAAAAGTCTTCCATGTTTCTAAAGCTCAGGTAATCAACAAAAGCACGAGTCAGGCAGACAGGAACTAATATTAGTGTAACCAAAAAGTGGGAAAAAAAAATTACATGAGAGAAGCATGATTGGTCAAATGAAATTTGTCAAAACAAGGCACTATAAGTAGAAATTCTTGTATAAGAACTACATCCAAGGCTTTTACATCATTGCCCATGTATCAAAATTAGTCTTGATTGTAATCAATATGGACAGACATACCCATTCAAAATTCTAAAAATATTGCATAAAATCTAATACCAATATATCTTTCAACTTAAAAAGAAAATTCTTAAGTCCTCAAATCTAAATTTTGACAGAATTTAATTTGAATGGGTTATTAAGAGTTCTTTTATCTTTTTAATTGGTAGGTGTACAAGTACAAGTATACAAAAATAATTTCACGATGAGTAATTAGGAATGTCAGTTAAACTACATACATTGCGAGTCCAATGAGCCAAAAACTCTCTAGGAGTGGAAAGTGCCAGCCGCATGCCCCCTTTGAAAAAACAGATAACCTTGCCTGCCTGGTGTTACTTCCTCGGATATCTCAAATGAGCCCTTCAACCTAAAATGAACTGATTTTAGAGTAAGTAGGGAACCAAGATTAAAGAAAAATTAGATAATTGGAAAACATCAGACACACACACACTATGTTACACAATCTTCAAGTGGAAATCCATGTAAGGCTAATTCGACAAACACACAAATATTTTAAAATTTTGGGATCAACAAAATACAGTTTCACCATTTGTTGTGTAGTAGAGTATGCTTGGGTGCCCTAACAAAATTGCACACAAGTTTCAAATCATAAATTTCATTTCCTAAGCAAGAAGATCACACCTTCAAATTCAACATTACTTGGGTAAAGTAAAAACATTCAGTTATTCAAACATACTATTAAGCATATATTATAGATAGAGGTGGATGAGCCATTGTCATCTTAAGAGCTTTCATATGGATAGAGTCCACAAAATTGAGTAGTAATTGGTTTCATTTCTTGCATTCAAATTTTCAGAGTTATATCAGCCCAAGTCCATTCGTGGGGTTAGGTCCATTGTGCTATTACTTGTTTCCCAAGATTAGCAATACTAGTCCTAGGATTCTGTGTCTGTATATATAGAGCTTTCACTTTACAGTTTATTGTGTTTTGGAACCATCTTCTTTAGGGATTTTACATCTCCGTTAGAACAACTTGCTGACATATTCACCAAGACTCATCCACCAAATCAATTCCATGATCTTGTATCCAAACTCAAGTTTGGCTTCTCGTAATCCAACTTGAGTTTGAGTGGGGATGTTAGAGTTATATCAGCGCAAATCCATGTGCAGGCTTAGGCCCATTGTGCTATTACTTGTACTAGTCCCCAGGGTTAGCCATATTAGTCATAGGAGTCCTAACTGAATGAAAAGAGGATCTCTAGTGTGGACTAATCAACCCCACACCATGTGACGATAAGGGTAACACTACATGTACCATTGGAGTCTTGATAGAGCTATCATTGTGTGCACAACACATTTGTTGAAGCTTCACTACTTGAACCACTCAATTCATGCCAAGCATCATGTGAAGCGATATGAGGACTCCTTCCACCAAGCCATATATATATAGACCTCTCACTATACATATTATTGTGCCCAATGCAATTCAATACACACATCAATTCCATTTCACACAAATGATAGCTTAAAACAAATTTAAGACATACTCAATAACCAGCTCAAGCATGTCCAACTTAAAACCCAAAAAAAAAAAAAAAAACCTCCTTGTTTGTACCGAACAACATTGTACTCAATTGTTTGCTTTTGGATCATCATTCATTAAAACACATTACAAATATTTGTAACTCATATTTCAATTTCCAAACACAACAAATTAAAAATAAAATAAAATAAAATAACTCAGAGAGATAATGTAACCTAGCAAATTTCCATTAGAACTAAAATTAATATTAAAAAATATATATAAAATAATTTGAATTTTCTGATTGAGCTAAGAAACGAAAGGATCGTACAATATGATCGCATACCGCAGAGGTGAGTGTATGGAAGGAAGGAGCCGAGTTAGAAAATGGAACGCCGAGTCAGATGGTGCTTTTGCTTTGCTTTGCTTTTGAAGGTCAATAAAAATTTAGAGAAATCGGAAAAAAAAATATTTTAAAAAAATTGTGAGAGTAAAAGGTAAGAGATTGATGGAAGAAAATTAGGGTGAAATCGAGAGAGAAGGAGGGGGAGATCAATGGTGCGAGTCGCGACTCACGAGTGGGAATGGGTGAGTGGGTGAGAATGTTTCAACTCGAGTTCGACCCGCCGTGTGTTAGGGTTTTCTTCTATCCAAAGCCAATCTGGCATTTCTTTTTTTATTTTTTACTTTTTTAAATTTTTAATAAAATAAATTTTTTTTTTTTTAATCTCAGAGAAATTTATTTGATATATTTTTTGGATTCATATATATATATATATATATATATATTTTTTTTTTAAATTAGGAGCGGTCAAGACGCAAAGAGTGAAGACAAAGACAATACAGCAGAATCGAGAAACTTTGCTGAGTTGGCTCAGTGAGTCACGACTCGGTGCGGTGAGTCTCATTGTGGGATTTGTATATTAAACGGTCCGCCCCATCCATCGTTTTTTGTATGTCAGAATGTGTTTATTTCTTTTTGGGTGCAAACCGTATTCGAAATTACATTGATTGATTATAACACAAAAAAGTTACCAATTGTCTTTAGAAGAACATTTTCCATATTTTTAAAATAATGGATGACATTTCTATTCCTAGACCTTTGAGATGAGCTTAGTTGCAAGGTGACAATTCAATCTTTTATCACATACAAAATTATTTGAGACAAGTGAAAATTAAGGATTGAAAATAGGTACAATTTAAGGGTTGAAAAAAAATTAACTTTTAATCTCAGCCATTAAATAAAAATAGTATAAAAATTAAAAATAGTAAAAATGTTTGTGTACGGAAGGGGTGAGTTGCACCGGGTGCAATACTTACCCGATCCAAATCTGAAAATTTGTGCCTTTGACATTGCTGAGCATTAATCATTCATTCTGATGCAAAACTTGTTTTTCCCCTTCTATCATTGATTGAAAATTCATACAGAAATGTTTTGTTTGTGTCCATCAAAATTATGTCGAAATTCATCTACCTCCTAAATTAAAAGCTCCACAAAATGGATTCATGAAAATTTCAATATGATTATGTGAAAATGGATTTCGTGCCTTGCTTGCATGCTTCTAACTTCAAAGGTCTGCCATTTACTCCACAACACTTTTGTAACTTTTATGTTATAGTTTTTAGTCACTTACATCCAGTTGCAACAGGAAGATTGCATGAAATGGCACCTAAAAAGTGACCATTTCACGGATTCATGAAAAGTGTGCACATAAACCTCCTAAGAGACATCCATATTTCACACAATGGATAAAATTAGGATGTAAGCCAAATCTTTTGATAATTTAATAATGTTACATACACAAAAAATTTTACATTTTTTAAAGCCATTTGTTAAGATAACAGATTGTTATTAGTGCAATATCATTTTCGCAGCTCGGATCAACATTGATATCACTTTTATTGTATACTAATCATAATCAACCACTTCAGCAATTACATATTTGGTTGTTATTTGACTTATTGTACGGGGGATCAGCTTGTTCTATCAATTGGCCTGAGACAAATCATATATGAGGCACTAAAAGTTACTACAAGCAATCCAGGGTCTACCTTCCTTTTCTTTTTTCTTTTCTTTTTTTTTTTTTTTTTTTTTAACAAATTGCTACTAATATGATTTGAACCCAGATACACGTGCTGCTCTATAAAATTATGTATTTTCTATACGATGCAAGGGCCAATTTAGCTTTTAGAGTTGGTTACGACAAAGTCCATATTAGCATCAATTTATCATAAGTTCACAACCCAAATCGTGGTTTTACCTTTTCAAATCATCACCCATTCAACAACTACCTAATCATGCAAAGACAATGTCCATTGAATCACACAAAGCTACCCTCCTAATATTCCTCTTGTATCAACAAGAAGTTATTCTAGGACCACAATTTTTACCATACCATTTTTCATAACTATCATATGTGGCAGATTGTAGCTAACTATCTGTTACTTTTACATAGATCTATCACTTTTTCTCTACCTCTCAATCAACCACATAAGAGAATTGTGGTAAAATATCGTAGAACAAGCAAAACAAGTTGTGGTTTTAGAATTATTGTTATTCTAAGACATATGTATCAGCCAGAGATTGTATATAAATATAAACAGTGGCATCGATCTGACATACCTACCACAAGCTAGCTAGCAAAAATTGCCAACAAAAAGAACTATGGCACTAACTATTACTTGCACAGCCACCATCACCACTTTGCTAATCTCTCTCATTTTCCTTCCCAAATTTTATTCTTCTGAAGACAGCATAGACTATGACTATTCATCAATCCCAAAATCAGACGTGGATCTTTTGGAATTTCCTCTAAATTTAGAGTTCCTAGAAGCTGAATTCTTTTTGCACAGCTCTCTGGGTTATGGCTTAGATGAATTTGCTCCAAATCTAACCAAGGGAGGCCCATCACCTATTGGTGCTAAAAGGGCAAATCTGGATCCTTTTACTCAGGATATTATCAAGCAATTTGCTTTCCAAGAAGTTGGACACTTGAGGTTTCTCTTTTGAAATCATTATTTAATTTCTTTCACTCTTTTTGTGTGTGTTTAATGGCTAATGGGCTCTAGTTAGTTTAATTGATAAAACTTTTTGCCCTTAAACAAGAACTTGAATTTGAATTTAACATTAATGTCTTGACATGATGATAAAAAACAATTATCATAATGTAGGTATTATAGATTTTAAATCCTATTGTAGATATAACTTTAAAAAAAATGTATGGTACTAAATACTAAGTTCTTGATGCAGGGCCATTCAAAAAACAGTTAAAGGATTTCCACGACCATTATTGGATTTAAGTGTAGCATCATTTGCAAAAGTCGTTGATCGTGCATTTGGGCGACCATTGGCTCCACCTTTTGATCCTTATGCTAGTGGACTTAACTTACTCCTTGCATCTTATCTTATTCCTTATGTTGGACTCACTGGCTATGTTGGAGCAAATTCAAAACTCCGAGCCCCTGCTTCCAAAAGGGTAACCAAGATTTAAACTTATTATCAATCCCTAGTAATATTCTATGAAACATACAATTATATATATACACACACACATACACTACCATTTGTTTTTATAGAATAAACTATCATTATTCTACTAAGAAATGATAAAGCTTAACAAGTGGAATTTGTAATTTTTTAAAGGTCTACAATCAAGTTATACTTGGTATAATTCACCTAATATTTTTTTATTAAATTAATATTTTGAGAATCCAACCATTGGATTCTATGTTCTCTATATTTTTAACATGTATGCAAATTAGGTATCAATCAATGTAATTTACTTTTTAATCCACAAGCTTCTTTTTTCTACCTAATTTTATAGTAAAAAATCGAATCAATATATTACTAAAAGCTGAAGCGTAGCTTTTAATTCTGCTGCTCCCACATTGCGCCACATCAGCTGCCACGTCATTTTCTTTATAAAAAAAATTATTTTCCCTTCAATTTTTAAATGGTTTTTATAATTTACAACCCCATAAATCCCAGCCCACTACTTCTCTATTCACTCCCACTATCACTCTATAATAAATTTATATCATTAATCCAGCCCACCTCCCCATAAATCCCAGCCCACTACTTCTCTATTCACTCCCACTACCACCCTATAATAAATTTATATAATTAATCCAGCCCATGTTTTATTTTTTTTAGTAAAAGGAAAAAAAAGAAAAAAAAAAGGAGCAGCCGGTTTTTTAAAAAAAATGGTTTTTATAATTTACAACCCCATAAATCCCAGCCCACTACTTCTCTATTCACTCCCACTATCACCCTATAATAAATTTATATCATTAATCCAGCCCACCTCCCCATAAATCCCAGCCCACTACTTCTCTATTCACTCCCACTACCACCCTATAATAAATTTATATAATTAATCCAGCCCATGTTTTATTTTTTTTAGTAAAAGGAAAAAAAAGAAAAAAAAAAGGAGCAGCCGGTTTTTTAAAAAAAAGGAAAAAGGAAAAAAAGGTAATGTAACGTAGAGGGAAAGGTTGACGTACGTTCAAGCTGGAAGAAAAAAAAAAAGGAGCAGCCGGTTTTTAAAAAATAAGGAAAAAGGTTGACGTACGTTCAAGCTGGAAGAAAAAAAAAAAAGGAGCAGCTGGTTTTCAAAAAAAAAGGAAAAAGGAATAAAAAGGTAATGTAACGTAGAGGGAAATGAGGCATTAGAGGGAGAAAAAAGTGGAAAAAAAAAAGGGAGGAGCCGGTTTGGAAAAAAACTTGAAAAAGGAAAAAAAGGGTTTTAAATATGTAACGTAGAGGGGAGATTAGAGGGAGAAAAAAGTGGAAAAAAAAAAGGAAAAAAAAAAGGGTGGAGCCGGTTTGGAAAAAAAAATGAAAAAGGAAAAAAAGGGGTTTTCAAAAAAAAAGGAAAAAGGAATAAAAAGGTAATGTAACGTAGAGGGAAATGAGGCATTAGAGGGAGGAAAAAGTGGAAAAAAAAAAGGGAGGAGCCGGTTTGGAAAAAAACATGAAAAAGGAAAAAAAAGGGTTTTAAATATGTAACGTAGAGGGGAGATTAGAGGGAGAAAAAAGTGGAAAAAAAAAAGGAAAAAAAAAAAGGGTGGAGCCGGTTTGGAAAAAAAAATGAAAAAGGAAAAAAAAGGGTTTTAAATATGTAACGTAGAGGGGAGATTAAAGGGAACAACAAAGGAAGAAAAAAAAAAAAAAGGCACAGATGTACGTTCAAGTTGGTTTGGAAGAAAGGAAAAAAAAAAAAAAGAAAAAAAAGAAAAAAGAAAAGGGAAGCGTTCAGGGTTTTGAAATATTGTGTTCAGGGTTTTGAAATATGTAACGTAGAGGGAAGCTTAAAGGGGGGAAAAAAAAAACAAAAATGTTGAAGCCTTCAAGTATTGCTTGAGAAAACAGAGAGTTTGAAAGCTACCCACCTTCCTACTCTACCGTTTCTCAGTAACGGCTGCCTATCTGATCTCCTACCTCCCTTTATTCCTTTCCAGACGGTTTATAAATGCTAACAGAACCTCCCTGCTTTGGTTGAGGTATCTCTACATGTCAATTCTTTTTTTGGGTGCAAAACTTTTATTCTCTGTTTCAATCCTTTTTTTTTTTGGGTGCAAAACTTTTATGCTCTATTTATATTAATATGAGACGCTTTTTTGTTATTTTTTAATTTTTTTCTTTTGTTTGTGTTTGTGTTTATATTATTTGAGCATCCTTCGCACGCCATTGATGTGTTTGTGAGATTGCGTGAGTGTCGTTTAAAAAGTCCTATAATTTTCCTACCCAAAAAAGTATTTTATTTTACCTTTGTTTATTTGGAAATATCTCAGGTGTCATTTTTAAAATGTGTTGTGGCTTATTGGAAGAATTAAGACTCTAAAGTACTGAAGTATAAAGTGTTGGTGGCATGTCTCATCCATTTCAAGGGGATTTTAAGGTGAGTTTTCATCTCTCCCGATTGCTTATATTCCATGACTGATGGATGTAGTTTGATAATATTCCAAAATGTTTTTTTTTTTTTTTTCCCTTTCGGTTTTCCAGAAACAGAGGTATACAATTATCAAGATACAAGTGCAAGTGCAAAACGTTCACTGATTTAAGTTCCAACAATGTTGCAGATATAGTAAATGACGGTAAAGTTCGGTCACATATAGTAGGCATAAATTATTAAAAAACAAATTAGAATGATTAATTAAAGAGCCCTTACAGAAGTAAGGGCATATAAAGCATCAAGTATAGAACTCTTATACAAATCTTTGTTGCACTTATAATATTATCAGGAGCTACGTGGAATATCCAGCATTAATTTTTAGTGAACATTCCACAATTGTATCATATGAAACAAATTTAGTTGAATATGCTTGATGGATGAATGGCTAGAGAATTTGACAAGCATGGAAGCCTGAAAATTCTGGAGATCAAAGCAAATACATATCGAAAAGAGCCCAGTGAAAGTTACATAGACACAAATACAATACAGGCATGCAAGCATAAGATGCCTTTGTATCCATTCAGATTCTCTGTTCTATTTACCAAAGGCCATTTTGTCATTGAACAGAGCATATCCCAAAAAAGGAAAAGGAAACTTTTAGGACTAAGGGATAGATTTCAGATTAATGTACGGAAAAGCAAAAATTACATAAATTCCCTATCTGATAATGTCAGACTGACTCTTTTCTCCCCCTTTCTCTCTTCTGCATGCCTTCAATCTGCCTTCAATCTGCCACGTCATTTTCTTTATAAAAAAAATTATTTTCCCTTCAATTTTTAAATGGTTTTTATAATTTACAACCCCATAAATCCCAGCCCACTACTTCTTTATTCACTCCCACTATCACCCTATAATAAATTTATATCATTAATCCAGCCCACCTCCCTATAAATCCCAGCCCATTGCTTATTTATTTTCTCCCACTACCACCCTATAATAAATTTATATAATTAATCCAGCCCATGTTTTATTTTTTTTAGTAAAAGGAAAAAAAAGAAAAAAAAAAAAGGACCAGCCGGTTTTTTAAAAAAAAGGAAAAAGGAAAAAAAGGTAATGTAACGTAGAGGGAAAGGTTGACGTACGTTCAAGCTGGAAGAAAAAAAAAAAGGAGCAGCCGGTTTTCAAAAAAAAAGGAAAAAGGAATAAAAAGGTAATGTAACGTAGAGGGAAATGAGGCATTAGAGGGAGAAAAAAGTGGGAAAAAAAAAAAGGGAGGAGCCGGTTTGGAAAAAAACTTGAAAAAGGAAAAAAAGGGTTTTAAATATGTAACGTAGAGGGGAGATTAGAGGGAGAAAAAAGTGGGAAAAAAAAAGGAAAAAAAAAAAGGGTGGAGCCGGTTTGGAAAAAAAAATGAAAAAGGAAAAAAAGGGGTTTTCAAAAAAAAAGGAAAAAGGAATAAAAAGGTAATGTAACGTAGAGGGAAATGAGGCATTAGAGGGAGGAAAAAGTGGAAAAAAGAAAGGGAGGAGCCGGTTTGGAAAAAAACATGAAAAAGGAAAAAAAAGGGTTTTAAAAATAAAATATGTTCCAAATACTGTAGAACTACATGATATTCAAATTTTGAGATAACTATCAGATAAGATTGTAAAATAATTCAGTCAAAATTCCTAATTTTTTAGAACTACATGATGTTCAGATTTTGAGATAACCATCAAATGAGATTGTAATATGTTCAGAGATTAGATATTTTCTATCAAAAACATGACTGGTGCAAAAATATGTCATCATTTTTATTTATGTTTTGCAGCCACAATGCTTCATATTTTATTTATATTTACATTTTGAATGCAACTGCATAAAGGCTGGAATCTCCAAATAGTCTTAGAAAAATGCCCTTCATGTTACATGTACGAACTTACTTACCAACCAGGAACACACTATAAATAGATGACAACAAAATGAATGCACCCCAAAAAAGAAGGCTAAAATATTTTTTATATTATCTTTTAGTTGTGTAGGTTGTTCATATTTTGTACCAGTTTATTATGGATTTTCTATTAAATGTTCAAAAGTTGGATTGTTTCGTCAAGTCCGTCCAACTCTTATTTAAAAATTAAATAAAAAGGCTATCGTAAAATAGTTTTATATTTTGTTTCGGTATGCTAAAATAACTTTTATATTATTTTTTGGTTGTGTAGGCTGTTCATATTGTCTATCAAATTATTGCAGATTATCTATCAAATTGCAAGTTCAAAAACTAGAAGTTTTTTTCAGGTATGTCCAAATGTCAATTGTAACTAAAATGAAATGTTTTTCTAAAATTGTTGGCATATTAATTTTGGTAGTGTAGGTTGTTCATATTATCCACCATTTATTTGAAATTATTTTTTACTATATTGATAATAAGTAACTGATGGTTTGTAGGTACTATGGAGTCTTCTTATTATGCACGACTGAGAAGAAGGATGATTCTTGCATCCAAGAGAAATCGCAATTATCCAAACAATAATCATGCTCCTGCAACTCAACGTATTTCTACTTACTTACAGTTGAATAGGGGTATTGTGTTGGATAGGCAAATGAATATGAGTTACTGGGCAGCTAATAGAAGTCATTTAGTAGATGCTAACTTCAACCATGTTGATGCTTTGAGAGGAGAGGTTTCTGTAGAAAGAGGATCTGCTTCATTTACGGTTGTATCACCTTCACATCGTATTGTTGGTAGGTTTTTCAAAAAGTTTCATTTTTTATTTTTTTTTTATTTTTATATATATTATTAAAGTCTTCAATTTAACATATATATACATATATGTGTGTGTATAAATTATGAATTTAATTATATTTGATTACTCTTTAGGCCATTCAAGAGATATTGAGGATGATTCATTTGTGAGGAGCACTCGACAGAGACGACATGATTATAATAGCGAGACTACGAACAAAAATTCTAATATCTATATACACACTACTTTAAATGAAAAGGGTGATGTCACCACAAATGTATCTGATGACCGAATTCCTCTAGGTAATAGTCATTTTAGTAATAACTTATTAAACATAAAATGTCATACTGATATGCTGCATGTATATATTTTAAAAAATTGTTAGGATGCCAAATTATTCCACATTGCAATATTAATTTATTATTCAATTATAATCTCAGGAAGTTCGCGCATGACTAATGCTGAGAGTTCAGAAATGCAATCAAGTGAAGCCACTTCAGGGGAATCTAGAGGAACTCATCGTAAGTGATATATGAAATGGGTAACATGCTTTATTTGTTTTAATGGATTTCTCATTCTAAATCAATTTTTTTTCATTGAATATATTTGTTTGTTTTAGGTAAATTCACCGAAGCTTGGAATTTTGGCCGTCCTACTCATATATGTGAACATTGTGGAGCACAAGTTTGGTATGAAGAGAGGACTATAAAATCAAGGAAGACTAAAAATCCGAAATTTAGTATATGTTGTTCTAATGGCATTGTCCATCTACCTCTTTTGAAAAATCCACCTGCTTTACTAGCAAAACTACTCAATCTAAATGGTGGGAAAAAGTCGTTCAATTTTCGAGTGGGAATAAGGATGTATAATTCATTGTTTGCTTTTACCTCTTTGGGTGGTAAAGTAGACAAGTCTGTAAATAATGGTACAGGCCCATATGTTTTCCGTCTCAATGGCCAGAATTATCATAGGATTGGGTCACTACTTCCTATTGAAGGAGAAAAACCTACATTCGCTCAACTCTATATCTATGATACAGATAATGAAATAGGACATAGAATTGATGCAGTGCTCAAGAAGTATAAGAAAAATGAAGTAGATCCTGATATTGTGGTCGGATTATTGGAAATGTTAGATAATTGTAATGAATTGGTGAAAGCATTTAGGATGGCAAGGGATAGATTTACTGAATCTGAAATGCGAAATGTCAAAATTCGCTTGATTGGGACACGCAATCCAAATGGAAGACAATATAACCTCCCTACATCATCTGAGGTTGCTGCTGTTATTGTTGGGGATTTTAATGTTGAAAGCTCCAATCGTGATATCATAGTTGAAAATAAATCGTCAGGCTTGCAACGAATAAGTGAGCTTCATCCAAGTTTTATGTCATTGCAATATCCTTTACTTTTTCCATATGGCGAAGATGGTTTCATGAAGAATATAAGTTATAGAAGTAATGGTGAAGGGAAAGTAAGGAAAAGAGGAGCTGTTACCATGAGAGAATATTATGCTTTTAGACTTCAACAGCGTGCTAATGAGGGGCAAACATTGATACTTGGTGGGAGGTTGTTTCAGCAATTTATTGTAGATGCATACACGTGTATTGAGGAAGCACGTCTTCGATATATTCGAGATCATCAGAATGACTTTAGAATAGAGATTTTAAGTGGTCTAATGGATGCCATACTTGGTGGAGATACAGACGCAACAACAGTTGGAAAACGTGTGATATTGCCTTCTTCATTTACAGGTGGTCCAAGATATATGGCACAAAATTATCAAGATGCAATGGCAATATGCAGATGGGCTGGATATCCAGATCTTTTTATAACCTTCACCTGCAATCCTAAGTGGCCAGAAATTAGTTTGTTTTTGGCCTCTATTCCTGATCAAAAAGCTGAAGACCGACCTGATATTGTAGCAAGAGTGTTCAAAATAAAGTTGGATCAATTATTGCATGATCTCACCCATGGAAAGCACTTTGGAAGAGTAATTGCAGGTATGAAATTTTATACAAATTTCTATCAACTTGTAAGTACGTATAATGATTTTATATTTTTCTTAACTTTTATGTTAAAAATTATTAATTGCAGTTGTGTATACTGTTGAATTCCAAAAAAGAGGCCTGCCACATGCACATATTCTTCTTTTCCTTCATCCTAAAGACAAATGCCCCACTCCTGCACATATTGATAGTATAATCAAAGCTGAAATACCAAATTCATGTACAGACCCAGTAGCTTATGAAGCTGTGAAACTATATATGCTGCACGGACCATGTGGACTTGCTAACATGTCATCTCCCTGCATGATCAACAGTAAATGTTCAAAGCATTTTCCAAAAAGCTTTTATGCTGAAACAACTATTGATGATGATGGTTTTCCAAATTATCGAAGAAGAAACGATGGACAAACAATACAAAAAAATGGAATACTTTTGGATAACCAGTATGTTGTTCCTTACAACATAGACCTCCTGGTCAAATATCAATCACACATAAATGTTGAGTGGTGCAACCGGTCTCGATCAATCAAGTATTTGTTTAAGTATATAAACAAAGGATCAGATAGAGCGACTATTGTTTTACAAGAAAATCCTTTAACAAATAGTGGTGATAATTCTGAGATTGTTGTTGATGAAACAAAAGAATATTTGGATTGTAGGTATATTTCAGCATCTGAAGCATGTTGGAGGATATTTGAATTTAAAATTCAATATCGGAACCCAGCTGTTGAGAGGTTAAATTTTCATTTAGAAAAAAAGAATACCGTAACATTTCCAGAGTCTATTAATCTTAGGCAATTAGTTCAACGTCCTGGAATTGAAAATACCATGTTCACAGAATGGATGAAGGCTAATAATTCTTTTGAAGATGCTAGAGAATTGACATATACTGATTTCCCTACAAAATGGGTCTGGCATAGTAATGTTCAGCAATGGAGGCGAAGAAAAAATGGAAAATGTATTGGGAGGATTTATTTTGCACATCCTTCAAGTGGTGAGAAATATTACTTGAGAATGCTGCTTAACATTATTAAGGGTCCTAGAAATTTTGCTGAAATTAGAACAGTAAATGGTATTGTGTATGAAACATATCAGGAGGCATGTTATGCACTTGGGCTTCTTGATAATGACAAGGAATGGCATGATGCCATATTGGAAGCATCCAATTGGGCTTCTGGAAAACAACTACGTGAATTGTTTGTGACTATTTTGATGCTTTGTGAAGTAGCTGATCCATCCAATCTATGGAAATCACATTGGAAAATATTCTCAGAAGACATACTTCATATTCAAAGGCGTATCCTGCAATTTGATGAGCTTAAATTGTCAGAAACACAGTTGAAAAATTATGCCTTATATGAAATTGAAAAATTACTTCAACAATTTGGGAGATCCCTTGGAGACTATCCACAAATGCCACAACCTGATATGAATTTGATTCAAAAGAGTACAAATAGGCTGATTCAAGAAGAAACGTCGTATGACATCTTAGCCTTAAAAAAAGAACATGAAGTTCTTCTTGCTGGTTTGAATACTGACCAAAAAAAATTTTATGATTCAGTAATGCAAGCTATTCACAATGAAACCGGTGGATTTTTTTTTGTCTACGGCCATGGTGGAACTGGGAAGACTCATCTTTACAAGGCAATTTTGGCTGCTGTCAGATCCCAAGAAAAAATTGCTCTTGCTACTGCAACATCAGGAATTGCTGCTTTGTTACTCCCTGGAGGTAGAACTGCTCACTCACGATTTCATATACCAATTAATATTTCTGATGAATCTACATGTGAAATTAAGCAAGGAACACAAGTAGCTGAACTTCTGTTGAAAACAAGTGTTATTTTATGGGATGAGGCACCTATGGCACATAGAAATTGTTTAGAGGCACTTGATCGTTCTCTTCGTGATATTTTACGTATCCAAAATCCTAATTGTGCTAACAAACCATTTGGAGGAAAGGTTGTGGTATTAGGGGGAGATTTTCGACAAATACTACCGGTTGTCAAAAAAGGTAGAAGAGAAGATATTGTGCATTCTGCAATTAACAAATCATATCTATGGAAAGAATGTCAAGTTTTCAAATTACACACAAATATGAGGCTTCTACAGAATAGATTAAACAATTCAGAATATGCATCAATGATGAATTTTAGTGAGTGGATTTTGAAGATTGGAAATGGTGAAATGGGCGAAGGAGATGGAGAGAATTCAATTACTATTCCAGCTGACTTAATTATCAAACATGCTGGAAAGCCAATGGAAGATATTGTAAGAAGCACATATCCTGCTTTACAAATGAAAATCACAGATCATAGTTACTTACAAGAGAGAGCTATACTTGCACCAACTAATGAAGTTGTTGAAGAACTTAATGATTATGTAGTATCGTGTTTACATGGTGAAGAGCAAACATATTTAAGTTCAGATTCCATATGCAAAGCTTCCTCCAATATTGCTGACCAAGACGTTTTGTATCCTGGTGAATTCTTGAACACATTAAGATTTCCTGGATTGCCAAATCATAAATTAAAGTTGAAATTAGGCTTGCCTATCATGTTGCTTCGAAATCTAAACCAAAATGCAGGTCTTTGTAATGGAACAAGATTGGTTATTACTAAATTGGGTACATGGGTCATAGAAGCTAAGATTATTACTGGTACCAATATTGGAGCACATGTTTTTATTCCAAGAATCACATTGTCTCCAAGTGAGTCAAAATGGCCATTCCTCTTGAAGAGACGACAGTTCCCAATTTCAGTATGTTTTGCAATGACAATCAATAAGAGCCAAGGTCAATCTCTGAAACATGTTGGTGTGTATCTCCCAAATCCGGTTTTCAGCCATGGACAATTATATGTTGCAGTATCTAGAGTTACAAGCAGAGATGGCCTGAAGTTCCTCATCATCAACAATGAAATCAAAGAAGAGTCTAATACAAAAAATATTGTCTACAAAGAAGTATTCACAGGCCTTTCTTAATCTTTGATACTACAAATAATAGACTTCCTTCTCCAGGTTTGTACCCACCTCTCCTATCATTTATTCGATAATATTTTACTCATTAATGTTAACTTGGAAAAATTACAAATTATAGTATCTTATTTTTGGGAGTTTTTAAGCTAAAATTAATTTGGAAGACCAAGATGGGTTAACAAGATCAGTTTGATATGCTTACCCATATTTTCTACACTTTTCCTCTAACACTTTCATTCTTTTAGGTGAAGACAGTAGAGGAAATGGGTAACCAAATTCTGATAGAGGAAAACTTTACGGGGCTTCCAGAGGTGCAGATTTGGAAGCTGTATACATGTCTTGGCAAGTACATGCATTACTTTTTTTGAAAGTCAGATATTTTGCTGATACATTGAGAAATGAAACTAATAGGAAAAATATTTTAACAATTGTACCAGTTTGCTGTTTTATTGATTCTAATATACTCAGGATTTTCCCTTTTTCTTCCAACATTAATATTTGTTAGATGATGCAACATAAAAATAAAAAATAAAATAAAAACAATTTCACACATTTAACATTGCTGGAACAAAAATACTTTCTGTGAGTTTTAATACAATTGTAAAATAATTCAGTAAAAACAAAGGTACATTTAAAGCAAGAATGGGGGGAGATTAAAAAAAAAAAAAAAATTGGTAAAAGAACTATAAGATCAGATGGCATTGCTGGACTGTACCGTGGATTTGCTATCTCATGTTGTAAAACCTTCTTAAGTAATGGGATCTACTTAGGCATAAAAGTTATGTTAAGCTAAAATTAATTTGGAAGACCAAGATGGGTTAACAAGATCAGTTTGATATGCTTACCCATATTTTCTACACTTTTCCTCTAACACTTTCATTCTTTTAGGTGAAGACAGTTGAGGAAATGGGTAACCAAATTCTGATAGAGGAAAACTTTACGGGGCTTCCAGAGGTGCAGATTTGGAAGCTGTATACATGTCTTGGCAAGTACACGCATTACTTTTTTTGAAAGTAAGATATTTTGCTGATACATTGAGAAATGAAACTAATAGGAAAAATATTTTAACAATTGTACCAGTTTGCTGTTTTATTGATTCTAATGTACTCAGGCTTTTCCCTTTTTGTTCCAACATTAATATTTGTTAGATGATGCAACATAAAAATAAAAAATAAAATAAAAACAATTTCACACATTTAACATTGCTGGAACAAAAATACTTTCTGTGTGTTTTAATACAATTGTAAAATAATTCAGTAAAAACAAAGGTACATTTAAAGCAAGAATGGGGGGAGATTAAAAAAAAAAAAAAATTTGGTAAAAGAACTATAAGATCAGATGGCATTGCTGGACTGTACCGTGGATTTGCTATCTCATGTTGTAAAACCTTCTTAAGTAATGGGATCTACTTAGGCATAAACGTTATGTTACGCAGGCTCCGGTCACAGGTCAGTGCAAACATGAGAATTTATTGTCATTGGGGCTATTTCCTTCATGACATTCATAGTCCCTATACCCAACATGCATTGCTTTTTTACAAACAAGGTCACCCCTGATTTATTTTATAAACTACAAAAATTGTCTATACATATTCATCATGGATGGTTTCAAATTTACATTTAACTTTGCATTTATGTATTCTTATGCTTTAATTTACATATTTATAACTCAGCAATGAAAATTATGAACAAAATAATTACACCAATTCTTTTTCCTACTCTATAAAAAGTCACAAATTTTCTGTTTTTTTTTCCCTTTTTTTTATAAATGATTTCGGTTTTGCTTTGCTATTACAACAACCCTTAACAAATATGACTTTAATTTCTCTTAATGACTCACAAATGATCAATTCATAAATTAAATAGAAATGCATAATAGGGAATTAAGTATCAAGTTTGTGGTTTTCGTTTGATCAATAATTGGTAATAATTGAAAGCATGAATACTTTTTAATTTTCATAGAACCTACAAAAAATTATACTCCTAAATCACTAGCATAACAAATGGTCAATTCCCACAATTCTTTAATTTCCATTAAACCATTGTTTTAAAATTGACAAAATATCTATTTATCGCTTTCACAATTTTTCTGATTTATATTGAATATTTTTTTCCTGTTACTATGACGACACTTTATTATTAGACAAAACATTAGGCACTTATATTAAAAAATAATATTGCTAGGCTCTCAAAAAAAAAAAAAAAATTGATAAGGAGAAGGGAGAATCTCATGTATTTCATTTTTATATTTAAAAAGTTCATCTACTTAATTTAGACATTAATAACTAGACAATTAAATAATAATTCATACAAAATTAAAAACTACAAAAATTGTCTATACATATTCATCATGGATGGTTTTAAATTTACATTTAACTTTGCATTTATGTATTCTTATGCTTTAATTTACATATTTATAACTAAACAATAGAATTATGAAGAAATAATTATGCCAATTCTTTTTCCTACTATTTAAAAAGTCACAAATTTTTTTAATTAATTGAGACTAAAATAAATCAATCCCTTTGTATTCCATTGAAACATTAGAGGGGAGGGGGAGATCCTTTCACATACCACCAATGTACCCACAACTATAACTATTTAAGACACCCATGATATCTATTTCTATTTCATAACCATACCATACAAATTACAACTACCAACACAACGTACTTTGCAACAATAGAGATAGAATTTCCAGCCAGAAGATATTGGAAAGACACTCAATTTTCCTTATGTACAAGGTATGTATACTACATCTCAAAACTATTTATTTCTATTTCATAAGATGTATAAAGATCATTAGAAATTTTAGATATGTTTAGTTATATAAAGCATCCAATTTCATTACTCTATTTCCATTCTAACAATAGTTCAACTCAATTGGGTCCAACTAATGACTATATTATTAGTTCCAAAAATGAGTTACAATCTCATCAAGCAACTTTCGGATAAAAAGGAGAATTGGAAGGTAAGAGTCAGACTTTCAAGAATGTGGGAAGCTATCAACCGAAAAAATCTAGAACTAATCAGTTTGGACATGATTCTTATAGATGAACAGGTTAGATTTGAATTGAGATTCAACTTTATCATATTTTCTTTACTCGACTCACACCTTAAAACTAAAATTGTCACTAACAAATTATTTTTTTAACTACCAGGATGACACAATACACGCGACAATTCAAAAAAACAATGTTAAGAAGTTTCAGGAACAACTACGAGAAGGACAATTATATTCACTGTCCAATTTTCGAGTAGATACTTACAAGGAAAAAGATAGCTATCGGCCTATAAGTAAAGAAAAGAAAATAAACTTTCTACGTACAACAGTTATTGAGGAGTTAAAAGAGGCTGAAATTACTATCTCTCAGCATAAATTTGAATTTGTTGATTACAAAACAATTGTGGATCGCTTTGACAATAACAAACAATTGACAGGTAGCCTAAAAAGTCTCAAATTTATTTTCAAATAATTACGTTTCAAATTACTTAATCAAATTTATTTGCTGCAGACATCATTGGAAAAATAGTTGGTGTTGGACCACTAGAAAATGTTCATGTTCAAGGATCTACTATCCCAATGAGAAATATAGATATCATGAATCCAGAGTAAGCTTTAGCATGTACATATGGATTCATTGCATAATATTACTTCGAACTCTTTATCACTTACATATTTGTTTCCCACAGAGAAATCAAAATAAGAATTACTCTCTGGGGACCAACATCGAATGAAATTGAGGACAATTTTTACGCCAACAATCCAGGACCCTTTGTCATAATAGTGACATCTACTATTGTGAAAACATTTAGAGGTAATAACTTCTTTTAAACATATCTTTTCTTTTACATAATTAACATATTTTTATTAAATACAGGAGAACACTATTTGTCATCTACAAGTGCAACAAAAGTGTACATCAATTTAGAAATACCTGAAACTGCAACATTGATTGATAGGTATTTAGATTTTCCATACCATAATTTTATTCTAATTTATTGTTTTAAAAATAATCTTGATACTTTTATTTAGTACAATACAATCTTAATATCAAATAATTATTCGCTATGTTTTGATTTAAATCTTTTACCATCAAAGAAATGTGGAAAAGACTGAAATTGAAGGTATTCCTCTACAATTCAAGCAAGAAATATCAGTTGAAAAAAGAATCACACAAAATAGAAGAACAATCAAGGAAATAACATCCTTGGAATGGACGTCAGATGATCAGGTAATCAACATTTTTTCCCAATAATGTTAGACCAATAATATATTTAGTTCTCAATAAGCTTAACACTAAATACATTTCTTTTTTTCTTTTATACTGTAGGAAAATGTCTTCACATGCCTTGCAACAATTGAAAATATTGAAACAAACTTTGGATGGTACTATATCGGATGCGCAAAGTGCAACAAAAAAGTTAAATCTGAAAATGATTTTTGGTGTAGCCATTGCAAAACTAACTCTAATTTTCCAATTCCAAGGTAAAATATAAATTACCAATTTTAGAATCTTTCAATATATGTAAACATAAAAAAATATATATATATATATAAATATATATATATATATATATATATATATATTTTTATCAAACAAAAATGATACAAATTATATATTTATACATGCAGGTATAGAATTCAACTCAACGTTCATGATGGAACAGAGCATGCTGTATTTATTTTGTTTGACAAGGAAGCTGAAAAATTACTTCACACAACTGCAAGAGAACTATCAAACAAATATGCAACTGTAAGATCATACAATTAGCCTATATAATCTTTCGTTTAATTTGAAAAGAATATACAAATTTACATTTAATATTTTATCAGATGAATGCAAATTCCACCCTACCAAATGAAATAGAAAAGCTCATTGGAAAAACATTTGTGTTCCAACTAAAGCTTAACGACTATAATTGGAAGGAAGGATGGGAATTATATACAATTGAAAAGGTGTTTGACAACATTTCAAATGACGAAACGGCAATGAAACTTGATCATAGTGGAACAGTAAGCTGTCAACTTTCAAAAACTTAAGCCTATTTGCAAATCCAAATATTATGTTTTAAACCACATATTGTGTTTTAGGAACCATTGCAAAATGATGAAATCAAGGAAACTCCAGATCATACTTCTGACAAAAACACATTTCAAGTATTTGATACAAAACCATCCATATGCGCAAATAATGATCCAGCTGACCCACCCAAAAAAAAACCAAATGGTGATACCACAATAGTAAGCTTCCTACTTCTACATTTATTTACAAATTCATTCAAAAAAAATATCTACTATGTACTTTTTCTTTGGTGTAGGAAGCATTGGAGAATTATGAAGTCAAGCCCAAATTTGAAGTTCTGGATACAAAACCATTAACAAGCACAAATAATGATGAAAAAAGATCAAAACAACAACACAATCATTGTGCCATCACATCAATGAGTTCTGCCTCTAATGTTGAAGATGCGGAAACAAGTGACGATAACATGTTCCTTCGAGATCTAATCAATCGTCGAAAAGCTACAAAACACAAGTCATCAAAAAAGAAGAAGCTTCAAAAACGCAAATGATATTGGACTTTTATATTTTCTTCCCTTTATGAACTTATTTCAAGGTTCTATTATATCTTCATATTGTCCCAAAAAAATCAAATAAAATACTTTGCTTCATTAATAACAAAAGTTGTTTGGAAAATCAAATTGGTGTCCAATTAAGCACAACCACTAATAAAATCAATACCAGCCACCACCTACAGCTACTCTTATTACATGAAATTCACTCATTTATTTAAGTTTAATTCCAAAGTCACCTTATGTTTCCAAAAACCATAATACAATAAAATATCCTCATCCTATTTATAATACTAATCTCTATCTTTAAAGGAATAGATCTTTTTTTACAATTTCACACAAGGTGGAATATTTCTTTAGCTCTCTCTAAATTGAAATTCTTAGCTAAAATAGTCCTTATATTATTGGTAGGGTGTTCATGTTATACACCAGTTATTTCAAATGGTATTCAAATTTTCAGATAACTTTTGTTGACTACACATATCTTTTACATAGGCTGCCAGTGGACTCTAATTATCACAATTACGTATTATCTTAAAAACATCCTCTTTCTTTTTGTATCGTTGTGTGCAAGTTTGTAATTTTTTTTCCCGAATAATTTCGGTTTGCTTTGCTATTGCATCGACCCATAACAAACATGACATTAATTTTGTTTAATCACCCCCAAATGATCAATTCATGAATTAAATAGAAATAAATAATAGGGAATTAAATATCAAGTTTGCTGTTTTCATTTGATAAATAATTGGTAATAATTGAAAGCATGAATAGTTTTAATTTTTCATAGAACCTACAAATAATTCTACATCTAAATAACTAGCATAACAGCTGGTCCATTCCCACAAATATTTAATTTCCATTCAACCATTCTTTTAAATTTAACAAAATATCTCTTATCCCTTTCACAGTTTCTCTTATTTATATTGAATATTTTTTCCTGTAACTATGGCGACACTTTATTAATAGACAAAACATTAGGCACTTATATTAAACCAAAAAAAAAACAAAAAAAAAAATTATGCTACGGTCTCAAAAAAAAATTTAAACTAAAGGAAGAATCTCTTATAACACATACCGAGACCATCAGTCATGTAGTAAACCAACAAGTGAAATGGCACCTTCTATGGTTGTAAGAATAACGTGTGAGAGAATTTTACATATTCATGTATTCCATTTTTATATTTAACAAGTTCATCTACTTTATTTACACATTCATAACAAGACAATTAAATCATAATTCATACAAAATTAAAAACTACAAAAATTGTCTTTACATATTCATCATGGATGGTTTTAATTTTACATTTAACTTTGCATTTATGTATTCTTATGCTTTAATTTACATATTTATAACTAAACAATGAAAATTATGAAGAAAATAATTACAGCAGTTTTTTTTTTTCTACTCTTTAAAAAGTCACAAATTTTTTTTTTTTTTTTTATTAATGATTTCAGTTTGATTTGCTATTGCATCAACCCATAACAAATATGACTTTAATTCTGTTTAATAACTTGCTGACTCCATATTTCAAAATGAGGCAAAATTATGTTTAACCCAATGGTTACGTTTCCTTACCACTATGGAAGTGCATTCATTTTCTACGAATTGAAAGTGCCAATACAAGGCATCACCAAAGTACACCATCATTTCTTACATCCACATTGTTCGTGGGACCCTTAGCTTGACCATGAATATTTATTTTTGCTCCAAATACATTTCCATAAACTTTTTTTCCTTGGTAAAACAATTTTTTTTTTTCACAAGAAGACAATTAGTTATTAAGTAATACGTACAAGTTATTTATCGTTCTATGAAGCAAAACTCATCTATGGCAAATTTAGACGGGCGAAAAAAATTGGTTCCGAACTGTTTTTCCAACCAGGGTAGGGACTATTTAGAGTAACTTTTTCTTTTTTACCTACAAGTATTCCAAAAGTAAAATAAAAATCTTTTCCTCTTAACTAAAATGGAATCCCTGTCCATTTTTGTAAAGGCTCAACCCATGTTAGTCTTTGACCATCTTTGGATATGATCTTACCATTGCCTTTTTCTATCTCCAGTGCCAACCTGCCAAAAAAATAATAAAAAAACCAATGAAAATTGAACAGTCAAACATAATTTACAGGATTTAAGCCTTATAGAGAAGGGTATATGAAAAGCTTCTATTCAAAAATAAAACCCAAAAAATTAATTATAAATAACTGCAAATAAAGCCAACAATCACTCATCCATACAACAATCAAAACACTATAAATTACAGAACAAAACAAACAAAAAATACACACCAAAAATAGCATAAAAATACACTCACCACAATCACAAAAATGAGCATGCAACATGAATTACCGATAGATTTATTGCTCGAAATATTTTCCAATCTTGGAAGACAATCACCAAAATTTTTAGGCAACATCAAAATCAGGTACACAACTTTAAATTTGAATCTCATGTTTGTTACTTTCATATGAACTCTCAACTTTTTCCCTACTAATCACAATCAATCACATCCATAATTGTCCCACAAAATATTGAAATCTTATATTTCCTCTTTTTATTACCTTTTTACTATGACATAGTGCGCAATTCTATGGTCATCGTTATATTTCTAAAACATAAAATATTTATACCTTCATCTATCAAATATTGCAATTAAAAAATAAAACAAAATTTACACTCCCTACGGGTTGAATAGATGCAAACTTTTTCTTTACACCTATGGCCCTTCACATTAAAGTTCCCTGTGTTACATAGATGGTGTATTCCAAAATCATGACATGAATGATGTTACATATATATATATATATATACATATATTTCCTTTCTCATAACAATGTTGGTCCATATATCAAAACTTCCAATTTCCTCTTTTTATTAACTTTTAATTGTGAACTACTGCACAATTCTATAAACATTGTTCCATTTCTAAAACAAAAAAAATTTATAACTTCAATAAAATATTGCAATTGTGATAATAATAATATTCAAGTATAATTCTTAGTATATGATTATTGTCATGTTTTGTCACCAGTTCATTTTTTCTAAAGCATTAGTTTCTTATTATGTCTTTTCATTTTTAAAAAAACAGCTGCAAGCGATTCAATCGGCTAACCAAAAGGAAAAAGGTCCTTCACCACATCAATCTAACTGGACTACTCCAAAATCCATTATTCCTTCGCAATGATGAAGAAAAACTCATTCATCAATGCTTTAGGGCTGGGAACAAACAAGCACTATTTTGGGTCGGAGCTCACAAATATTTTGTACAAGATCAAACTAAAGTGGGAAAACAAATCCTTCTTCAAGCAAACATAGAAGGAGACAAAAATGCAAAGTATGGACTCGCAATTGCGTTGTTATGCGAATCAAATGATGAAGGAATACAATTACTATTATCAATTTTAAACCAACCGAATGGAAAACAATTGCTGCAAAACTATCGACAAATCCTTCGACATACAGTTTTTGGAACAAACTCATTTCGCATCCCAAAAAACCAAGCATGCAAGACAAATGGAGTGGGTCATTGGGATCGTGAATGCCCTTACCCATATGGAAATGAAGAATTACATGTAACATGCAAAATGTGCTCAATTGACTTGGAAATGTACAAATTAACCAACCGAGTTTGGTAGAAATTATGTTTCCAAAAACCATATTACAGAAAAATTCCCTCATCTTATTTATAATACTATTCTCTATCTTAAAAGAAATAGATCTTTTTTTATTATTAAAATTTAATAAAAAACACTTTAAACAACTTAATTACAGTTCTCTAAAGTTTTCACCTACCATGATGCTAACTTCGAATTTATCAAATTCTTTCTATCTAATTTTAAGTTAATTAAAATTTGCTACCTTGGGAAGACAGATGATCAATTCTTGACTAACTATAAGGCCAACTATAGTTTTATCCTTTCCATGTCTAATTCTAACACAATACTTTCTATCATCATGAATCCTACAATATATTGTTTATACATATATAATGTAACTTAAGTACTAATACGTTCAAAAATATTTCAAATAATAACACGATCATAAAAAAATTAACCACGCGCAACGCGCGGGTCCGCGACTAGTTCTAATAAAACTCAAACCTTTTTTAAGATGAGAGGTAGACTAATAAAGTAAAGATAGAAGTGAGTTCACAACATTTACTATGGTATCATAATATATTACTACTTATCTCAAAATTTTATCAAAGGGAAAAATGCCAAGACACCCTTGAATTTTGAGATAGTGATCATGACACCCTCTTGAACTTTTATTTTAGTCAATTTACTCATCGAACTTCTTCACACACTGTCAAATTGTGACAATTCCCCATTTGCATCTTGCAACAGAGAGAGAGAGAGAGAGAGAGAGAGAGAGAGAGAGAGAGAGAGAGAGAGAGAGAGAGAGAGAGAGAGAGAGAGAGAGAGAGAGAGAGAATCTGCTGTTTGGACTTTGGAGTCACCGTTCGTGGTCCAGCTGTTTGTTAGCCACCATTGGTTGAACATGCACGATCATTCTTTTTTTTCTTGGCAAACAAACATGCTTTTGTTCTAAGCAAACAATCAATGTTCTTTGTTTTTTATTTAAACCCAAAGTTTTTAGTGCATCATTTGACACACGTAGTGTTGTAAAAAATTAAGCTTAAAAATAATTAATGACTCCATGAAGTGCGAAAGCCACAAACAAGTTTCAAATTGATAATACAATCTAATTTTCAACGAGAAAGCACAAAAGCGTTTCTTTATATCACAATTGGCAAGTTTTTGGAGAAACCCATTAATGAAATTGAACCCATTAAAAGAAGCTAACATAAAGTAGTACAAATGCCCAAAAGCTCCAAAACGTTTTCTCTTTTCCTTAAGGTTTTTCTTGGCAACCAAACACGAAGAAAGAGATAGAGAGGGAGCAGAATGCATGGAATGGAAACCATGATCGGCGAGATCTACAGTGGGTTCCAAAGTCTTGATTTTCGGCGGCAGATCCCACTCATCTAGTGATGCCGTGGTTCGATCTCCTATGGGTTTCTCTCTCTATCTGAACTCTTGTTTCTCATTTTCTCTCTCCTCTCTTTGGGAATTTTAATTTTCATGGTAAGGACGTTAGTAAGTTTAACGGCTAACTAATAGTGTAAAGTTTCGAGGAGTCAACGGGTGTCATGGCCACAACTTCAAGGAGAAAATTAGCTAAAATAAAAGTTCAACGAGTGTCATGCCTACAACTTCAAATTTCACAGGGTGTGTTGACATTTTTGCTATCGTTAGATTATTATTCTAACAAATATGTGGATATGGACAAGTTCAGCTTGTTGCAGGCCTTTTAGCTGTGGAATCAGGCCAAGATGCAATCATTCGAGCCTTATTATACGAGCGTGTAATGATGAAAGTGCCACCATATGGAATAACAGTGGCAGAGTTTACCGATCGCTTTTCAGAACTAAGGAATAATCTTGGACATGCAGGCTTCAAAGATGAAGGTCTTGTGGTTCCCCTTGTTGAAGGTGCTGAAGGAAAGATCACAGGGAACGTGCTTGTTGGAGATAATGACTCCATTGCATTTGAAAGGACCCCAGAAGAGGTACTAAGGATTGTGTATGGTGGAGGAAATGAGCATAAACCTGGTGGGTTCTATCCAAAAGGAGCTAATGGTCGGATTGCCAGATCTCATTTACATTCTATGCCTACAGCTTGATTACAAGAAAACTAGCTTTGATGTTTTTTGTTTTAGTGTTTAAATTATGTGCACTTTGAATTGATAACGAATAAATCTATTATGAGTTTTTATGATTATGTGCCAAAATTATTGTTTTAAGCTTTATCAAGTTTGTTCAAAAACTTAGACTTTCTGTAGGTTCCAACTAACTCATTAGTAATCACTATGGAATGAACATCATAATTTCAAATCATATCCTATCTTAATAAAGAAAGGGGAAAAAAAAAAAAAACTTTAATGTTGTGGACCCATTTTTGTGTTGGTTGTTTCGAGAGAACCAACATCTCCAAATTGATATATAAACTATTTCAAAGGAGTCCAAAACTCTGAAGTGAAAAAACATGTAAATACCTTTTCATGTCGTACCAAAATAAAAAATAATACAATCTTTCTCAAGAATTCTAAGTGTTGGTTAGGGAAAATATTCATTTCTTAATAACATTTATAATATTTTGTGCATCATTTAAAAATATGTTAGGAATTGGAAACTATTCTTTTAGTTTTAAACAAACTTTCTCAAACCCAATTTTTTTCTTCCTACAATCCAAAACACCAAAAACATATCTAAAAAATTAATAAAACTCAACACTACGATTCAAAACCAGAGTGCAAAAAAGTTTACTTCAACTCCTTTTATGTGACATTAAACCGAAGTTACAAACAAAAATATGTAATAGAAAAAACGATAGTTAGAATAATAGATGTGAAGAAAGAATTCGGGAAAAAAAAAAGCATTAGTATATTCTTTTTTCATTGAGAATATACCACTTATAAACAATAGATAAATCAATATTAGGAAATAAAATTTATGTTTCACTCAAAAAAATTGCAAGAATGATTAATTAAATTCAAAATTTTTAATAAGGCTTTTAAGCCACACAGTAGAAATAGGTGGCTAATCCCAAGAAAAAGTATTGGTTGTAGCTTTATATATGATAATTGTAACTATTTTTCCCAAACAAAAAACAAAAAAACAAAAACAAAAACAAAACAAACAAAACAAAAAACAAAAACAAAAACAAAACACAAAGAAACCAATAGTATAATTCAAAAGTGGCAAAAAAGGTAGAGGAAATTTTTTGAAAAAACAAAGTGTAAATACTTTCATAATCAGATCCAGTATATGAATAATAAATATTAGTGTAAGGACTTGGGCCCAAGTGGCCAAGATTGGCCGAGGTAAACAAGGCCCAAGGCTGGCCTGAGTAACCAAGGTTGTCCCAGGTAACTAAAACTAGCTCAACCCTATAAGGATAGACCCATCCCAATGACAAAAGTACAAGGGTGTAAGGTCAGTGCTAGGGGGAAACCTACTATATTTGGGTTGAGTTAGGTCCAATACCGACTAATTGTATGGGGAGGTCGATAAGAAGACGGTCAAATTCAGGTCAGTTCCCTGAGCACAGTTACTACCTTTGGGAAGTTCGTTGCTGAACGCTAATTGGCATTAGGAACAAGTTTCAAGAGAATTCTCCGAAGGAATCATTTTTCCTTGGAATTCTAGACAAAAGTGGAATTGTGTGAAAACTTATGCAAAAGTAATAATTTGGATACCCACTAAGGGGAGACTATAAAAGAGAAGAGAAGACGAATGGAAGGGGGGTTGGCAAACACACAAAGGGAGAAGAAGGAGAAAGTGAAGGAGTGAAGAAAGGAGAGTGAGAGGGGAAATAAGAGGGGATTAGGGTGGGGCTTGTGACAATGAAGGAGAGAAGTTTGGACTGTCAAGGCAATGTTTAAGGCAAAATTTAGTAGGAGTATAAGGATACCCACCAACAAATAATTTGCGAGCCCAAATTCATCATTTCTAAGGGAAGTATCAGGGGGATTGGGCACCACAAATAGATAAATAAATACTAATTTTTTAACACAAAATTGAATTTATTTTCTTAAGAATCTCAAAGAAAACACTAATAAAATGAGGAAGATGAAGACTAAAATAAAATATCTGTAAACATTTAAAACAATCACTCGGACATCTAGAAACATTATATGACAAAAACATATAAATTTGTTGCTAACTTTTCAAACAAAATATTTACAAATAGTGAAAGGAAACTACACAAAATTAATTTGTGTAGAGTCTGTAAACCATCTTCTTTAACTGCACAAATTGTTACTCATCATAGTGTCTAGACTATCTTGTTGTTTTCCAAATAAACTAAAACTTGACAACAACACAAAATAAGACATATTATAATCTCATTTTCCCCCAACTTAGGTCAACAATAAACATTATTCATTAAGAGCATTCAACATTATAAATAAAATGACAAAACAAAAACCTGCATCAAGGAAAATATATTAATTAATTATGAATAGGACAATAAGGGTACAAACCTCTAGTAGATCTATAACATGCTTGATTAGGCTCCTCCTAGGGGGCAATTGTTAGGTTGTATCATTTTCATCATAAAAAATAAAGCTAAACATGTGAATACCTTTTCAAAGACAATATTGTCATTGATTTCATTGTTCAATTGGAAAATTCTAAATTAAAGTAAATAAATATGTGAAGTTAAAATCACCCAAGATAAATATATATAAACAATATATTTAGTTTTTTATTCTTCATTGATTTCATTATTTACTTATAAACATCTAAATTATAGTAGATAAATATTTAAAGATAAAATTATATATAAAATTAAAATCATACAAGATGAATGCGTATGTTATATATAATATTGTCCAAAAAAATAGGAGTAAAAAATAAATAAGAAAGAAAATGATAATGTGGATGAGGTGGCGGCGGAGCACTAGGAATATAGCAAAATTAAATATTAAGCTTCCATTTTTACATAGTATACAGAAGTTGAAGTGTTTCTCTTACTTTCTTTTTAAGTTTTACCCTCAAAAAAATAAAAAATAAAAAGGTCTTTCTCTTATGGCCCGTTTGGATTGAGGGGGGAAGACGGGGGAGTAAAGGAGAATAGAGTAGAGTTAGTTAAAAATAAGCTAATTTTAAGCCTCTATTCTACTCTACTCTCCCTCATTCAACCTCAATCCAAACAAACCATTAGTTTAGCCTTCAACAAGGCCAAATGATCCGATTGCTAGTTTCTCACTGCGGTTATAACAAAGATCCATCCGCGTCAGGCACATAGCAAACACAATTTCCTGAGCATCTCATCAACTTTGGTGTAAATTTCTTGAGCTTGAGAGTGTCTCTTTCGCCCTGCAATAAATTCATTGATCACTCCCTCCAATTCAATCATGGAAAAATCATCAACCTTTTTCACTTCCCTATCATTTATCAATTTTCTCGCACTAGCAACATGCCAACATCTTCCCATCTACCAGCATTGGCATATGAATTAGCTAACAACACATAGCGCCTGTTATTATTAGGCTCTAGTTCAATTTCCCTCTTTCCTATTTGCTTTCCCAACTCAATATTCTTGTAGATTTTGCAAGCTCCAAGGAGAGCACCTAATACACCAGCATCAGGGCTCATGGGCATCATGTTAGTGAGCTCTCTTGCTTGTTGCTTCCTTTTCAGCTCTTCCAAGCAGATCAAACATGCATAAAAAATGTTGGTCTCAATACCATAACTTTAACCATATAGTAATAACTAAAGTAATACCTACCCTCCGCAACTAACCCTGAATGAGCACATGCATTGAGGTCATTCATAAAAATGATGTTATCAGGATCTCCTTAAACAGCTAAGCTGAATAGCAACCTCTCCTTTACCATGCATTGCTAAGTGCTAACCCCCCAATCTAGCAATTTCACGACGAAATCCCTTTATGTGGCAACCCATTGAAAACTTCAAAAGCCATGTCTGGACAACCACATTTGCAGTACATGTCAATAATAGTTGTTGCAAGCTTTGAGTCCAATTCAATTCAATTCCACTCTTCGCTATATATCCATGTAGAGCCCATAATCCTGTAAAAGTCGATAGCACACTTGCTGCCCTGCCATGGACTTATCCAAAACTACCTTTTGTCTGCTCTGCATCTTGTCAAATAAAGCAAACGCCTTAGGAAACTGATTGCTCTGGACATAAGCAGCAATCATGGCATTGAATTAATAAACAGAATTTTTCTCACAGGCATCACCTTTACAACTTCAAAAGCATCATCTACAAATCCCCATTGGCAATGCCCTATAATCAAACTAGTCTAAGACACAACATCCCACATGTGCATCTTATCAAAGACCCTTTTGCTTTCTCCAAAGACTGAAAATCCACATACTATGAATCAAATTATTTTGATTTGGTTCGAACCCAAATTTTACATGATCATGGACTCGTTTCCCTACTTCAATAGCATTATCGCTGCAATAAGTTCTTATAACAGAAGGGTAGGTAAATCCATTGAGTGCAACAGAGTCTCGCAACATTTGTGACTTGTGTGTGCAAGTGAATGCAATTTTTGGGCATTGGCACTGCAAAGTAACCTTTCATAATGGAGTTGTAGATGAAAGCATCAGGGTTGCCATGTTTGGAGATAACACAGAACTCAATGACCCGGCCCAAGGCATCGTTATCGGCTGAAAGGTCGAGTTGGATGAGTTGTGAGTGAGATTGCTTGTGCTCAGCCATGGTTGTGCATCATTCGAGGCCATTCAGTGGAGAAAATTAGTGCGACCTGGGCTACGAGCTTAACGAGTGTGGACTGTGGATTGAGGACAAAGGCAAAAAATGACTTCACTCCAAGAATCAAGATTGAGGACCGTTGAATGTCGAATGTTGATGCATTTTTGCCCCCCCCCCCCCCCCCAATTTAAATTATTTTATTTTGGTCTATTAAAGTTTTTAAATGGAACAATTTAAGTCACTCCCAAGTTTTTAGTTTATGGGACTATAAAAAGGCTGAGGCACCTTACATCAAGGAACTAAAATTTATTTAAGAGACAAAAACCAAACCAACCTCATATTTAAGAAACCAAAATTACAACTAATAGATGGACAAATAATAGACTAGGTACTAAATTGTTACATTAAAAAAAAAAAAGTTAGAAGGCTAAAATCAAATGCTTAAAATTCAGGAATCAAAATTAAATAAACCCCATATTCAAAGGACCATAAACTCATTTTGTCTATTTATTTACGTGTTTGTTAGTTCAACTAATAGTATTTAAGGTGGATTCCAGTTAGTTCAACTAATAAAGTCTCTAATGGTTGTATAAGAAATCTGGGGTTCAATCCATGCCTACACCAAAAACTGATTGGTGTCTTAACTTGATGATAAAGAGCTATCATCAAGAGCGGACGCAATAGATTGAAACTCTCTTTAAAAAATAAAAAAAAAAACTAATGGTATTTGAGTAATATTAGCACCACAAAAACTTATACAACTTTTGTCAGGATGTTGGTCCTAACATTTTTCATAAAAAAAATTTGTAATTTAATAAGGACTTAACATCAAATCTTATTTACATTTTTTTTTTAATATAAAAAGCTTATTGATATTTTGATGTGATCGTTGTGATGGTATAAAATAATTAATAGAAATGATGTCTATAAATTTAAAAGTAAAATTAAAACCTGCCAAAGCAAACTACTACAGTTTTCAGCCTTCCCACAAACGAAACAAGTGTCTCTTTGTAGCTTACACAAGAGAAGTCCAAAATTATAGCCAAAGCATGGACGAGCAAGAACTCATTTCGGAGAATTGTTGGTGAGGAGGATATCTGATATAGTAATAACCAATAATTGTCTCTAAGAATGACCACCATTCCTTCTCTAAGCTCCACTCAGCCTCTGTTGGCAAAAACTTTGTCCAAAGCCACAAGACCAACCACCTAAATATGGAAAAATTATAGAGTCTAGTCCTCTGGTGGACCATGACCATGTCACTTGTTCACCATTCCACTAAAAAACTTCCACTTGTTTAAAATTGCTGAGTCATTAATTAATTTCTGTTTAAAAAAAATTTCTAACTAACAATTTTAAACAAGTAGAAGTTTTTTAGTGGAATGATAAACCACATCATTTGTCTACCATGTGAATCTTATAATTTCTCCTAAATATGCCACATCTGTACATATATATCATCCAATGAAACATGCAACTACGTAACGTAGTTTTGGACACCCATGTCTCTTAAAGTCCTCATGTTCTTCACCTTTAATCTCTCTTTATTCTCTTCCTTCTCATTCCCATTGGTGCAAACCAAATTCAGGCTCTAGTAATTCATCAGAAACAGACATAGTGGAGAAAGAGAAACAAGTAAACCAAATTGAAAATGAATAAATTTATCGTATCAGGAGTCGCCATTGTCCTTGTAGTAGGTGTAGTCATTGGAATCATAGCCAGTGTAAGCCATACGGGCAGCTCTAGCAAGGATGATAATGTATCTACGAATTCAAAAACAGTTAGTGCCATTTGTAGTCCAACTGATTACAAAGACGCATGCATTAAGAGCCTTAGCTCATATGCTAACAATCAAAGTGCTACCCCAAAAGACTTCATTCAAACGGCTTTACAGGTCACCATCCAAGAGGTGAAGGCAGCATTACAAAAGTCTGGTGTCATAGGGAACGGCACCAACAATTCAACTCAGAAAATGGCCGCGGATGATTGCAAGGATTTGCTGCAATTTGCAATTGACGAGCTGCAAGCTTCATTCTCAACGGTGGGTGACAGCGAGTTGAATACCATAAGTAATAGAGAGGTTGAGCTCAAAAACTGGTTAAGTGCTGTGATATCATACCAAGAGACATGCATTGATGGGTTCACTCAGCCAGACCTGAAGAATGAAATGTCAAATGGGCTTCTTAATGCTAGTCAGCTGACAAGCAATGCTTTAGCCATTGTTTCTGCACTCTCTGAAATCTTGACTTCCTTCAATATCCCAATCAACACGACTGCAAGCTCTCGACGACTTCTTGATGCACCACGAGTTGATGACAATGAATATCCTGAATGGCTTTCAGCCAAGGATAGAAAACTATTACAAAGCAATAGCAGTGGGCAGGTGAAGCCCAACGCGATTGTAGCGAAGGATGGGAGCGGACAATTTAAAACCATCACTGCAGCTCTTGATGCATATCCAAAGGCCAATACTAGTAGATATATTATATATGTGAAGGCTGGAATTTATGATGAGTATATTACTGTTACAAAAAAACAGGTCAATGTGTTCATGTATGGAGATGGACCTCAAAAGACGATAATCACAGGAAAGAAAAGCTTCCGTGAGGGCGTCCCCACCTTCCGGACAGCCTCTTTTGGTAAGTTAATTCCTAAAATGAACTGTTTAATACTTTCATAAATCAGATTATTTCTATATAGGGGCTTCATTTGATAATATTTGAATCAGGTTCAATTATAAACTTGTAGTGACTTGTAATGAACGTTGATCTTGCAGCTGCGATTGGACATGGTTTTATAGCCAAATCAATGGGATTCCAGAACACGGCTGGTCCAGAGGGACACCAGGCTGTGGCACTCCGAGTTCAGTCAGACACGGCAGTCTTCTACGACTGCAGGATGGACGGGTACCAGGACACATTGTATGTCCAAACCCATCGCCAATTCTATAGCAACTGTGTCATCTCAGGCACTGTTGATTTCATATTTGGTGACTCTAGTACGGTCATCCAGAATTCTAAAATCATTGTTAGGAAGCCAATGGACAACCAACGGAACATAATAACTGCTCAAGGGAGAAAGGATAAACGTGAAATCACAGGCTTGGTTCTCCAAAACTGCACTATTGTTCCAGAGGAATCACTCTATCCTTTAAGACTCCAAATCCGCTCGTACTTAGGTCGGCCATGGAAGGAGTTCTCTCGAACTGTTATCATGGAATCAACAATTGGGGATCTCATTCAACCAGCAGGGTGGCTAGAATGGGCTGGTAACTTTGCACTGGATACGCTGTATTATGCAGAGTATGCAAACCAAGGTCCAGGTGCCACAACTGCCAGAAGGGTCAAATGGAAGGGATACAAAGTGATCACAAACAGAAAGGAGGCTCTTCAATTCACAGTTGGTCCGTTTATCCAAGGAAACCAGTGGTTGGGAAACTCTACTGTACCCTACTACCTTGGGTTCAAAGGCACGCAAGCTTCATGAACAGACGGACTTTAAAAAAATCCAATCCATAATATTTGGACGAGAGGATGGTCGTCGATTGCCACCCTTGTCTAGTTTTGTTTTTGTTTTTTGAGTTCAAACCCTGTCTAGTAATTGAATACTCTTCTATTCTGTATTTATGTATTGATGGGCATTTTGCCCTACCTCAGTTTTATATCATGCCTGATGTTGCAGCCTTTTTTTTTTCCTCAAGGCACAAAGATGTTGCAGGTTTTTAAACAATTATTAGATGATTAATCAAATAAATAACCATTTTCCGCATGTTAGTAGAATATATTTTCGAATAAATAAATTCAAAATGTATTATTGAATACAGAGTGGTGCCATTCACAAACCATATGTACAACTTTTCCACTGAGCAAACAAGAATATTGAGCAGATGCATCTATCCCCAAATATGGAATAAGCACAAAAATTGAACCATCCCATCCCAGATAAGCTACAAAAAGCACACAGACCACAAGGTCATATCAAGGTAGTAGTTCTGAAAACCTGTGACCCCCAGGGATTCATTGATCTCCCCCAAGCATCAACCGCTTGCAGCTTGCCCAATGGTCCACTGTCACCTACTTTTTGAAGCACTTAAATTGCGTTCTAATTTGTAGATACCATAGATATGAGAAAATCTATGAACACAACTTTTGCCACTACCCTAATGTGGTTGACTGTGAAGGGTGGAGAAAAAGCGGTTAAAAAAGAATCCATGTAAAAGTGATAAGCAATCACTCAAAGTCTATCACTTTAGAGCTGTGGCACAAAAGTTGTTGACCTAGAAGAACTCTTAGATAATGAGTCTTTCCATTAACAGAATCAGGCATAGTAAAAATGAAGTACTTACTGTGATATTGGGAAACATGAATTACATAGACAAGAGACACTTCATATGAAAATTATCTTTCAAGTAATTGTATGTAACTGGCCTAGAGGTAAGTTCGTATTTTATCTAGTTCAACCAGCCAATCTAATTAGGCATCAAAATACAGCTATACACCATAGGCCTGAAGAACCAATGACATTACATCAAACATCATGACTCTCCCACAAGGCAAGTTCATGAGGGTGTAAGTCAAGTTCCACAGGCGTCTGTGACTTTTCAAGTCTAGGAAACCAATCTTGGAGAGGGAGACAAGATGTTCAAATAAACAAGAGGTCAAGTTTCATAAAGCCACTGGGGAGGAGGAAGGGGGGATAAGCAACTGTGCTAGTGTTAGAAAGTTTTTTTTTTTTTTTTTTTTTTTGGGGGGGGGGGGGGGGGGGGGTGGGGGGGATAAGTAAAAAAATTAGGTAATAACAATAAGGGTGATAGAGGCAAAAAAATGGCAAACGCCAACAACATCATCATCTAAGAGCTTCCAGTAATGCACAAAAATATGAAATAGGGCTAGGAATCTGTAATGCTAACTTCAAAACATCCGAAATATATATATAAACACACACACGATAGGGGATTTAAACCAATGATGTCCTTGTCATGATAATTGCTCTTTATCATCAGGTCCATATATATAAGTAATAAAATTCCATTAAAGAAAAAGCACAAAAGGGACATAACCCTAATGCAGGGGAAGTATGCAAAGGCAAAGTCCAACCAAAAATAAAGATTAAAGTAAAAGTACAAAAATTCATGATATCCAGGAACTTTAGAAAGTCTGCAGTGGAAAAAGTATAAGACATTGAAGTCCATTCATACAAAGTCTTCAAAATAAGAATTTCAACTTCATCAGGTGTTACTCTTTCCCCTCAAAAGCAAAATAGAAATTACAATTACACTAACGAAACACATAAGAACACACATAAAAGTAGTAAAGCAACTAGATTTCCCTACTATGCAATAAAAAAATTCAAGCAAGATATGAAAGCTATAGCTAAGCCCTACCTATATAGCTCAATTTTCAAGCAACAGAAAACTTATTAAAGAATCTAACATGCAGCAAATCCGAATTCGATAGCAGATATGGAAGACAAAAAGGTATTAGAAAAATATATGGGAGTTCATTAAAAAAAGTACAAATGAGGGGGTTGGCCAAAGAAGCACAGTTCTGAAACAACATTCTACACAAATTGTAAAAAGTTGAGACTTTGAGAGTGCACAACTAAACCTATTCTAAAAGCATCAATTCTCTACAAGAAACAAACTCACAGATATTTTCTCAACCTAACTTTAGCTCATTCAATTCGGAGTCTTGGTAGCATGACCACCACCACCACCACTGCTTTGTTGACTGAAAGCAGCAGCTGCGGCTGAAAGCGAATGCAACCCATTAGTCGCCTTGGCTGCTGCTCCGCCCCCATCACCGCCTCCACTCCCATTCCCTTTGTTGCTAATCAAAGCCTGAATTGGCGTGACGGAGAGAGGCAGCTGCTTCTCCTTGTCCTTGTCTTTCAACACAAGAAACGCGAGACGCTCCAACGCTTCCTTGGCTTTCTTCTTGGCCAAGGAAGCGTCCTTAACGCGCTTTTCGGCTTCGGCCTGAGCTGTAGCAGCCGCCTTGTTCATAGACGCGGCAGCAATCTTCGCCGCGGCTAACAAAGCCTTGGCGGATTCCTTATCAATCGCTTTCTCATTGTGGCCGCGGAGAGAGGAGTTGCCTCCGTCCTCGGTCTTGATTCGCTTGGTCTTAGCGTCGGGATCGGAATCGGAGAAGAAGTAAGAGAAATTAGGGTTAGAGCAAGGAGGACAGAGAAAAGAGGGGGCGGAAGAGTCAGGTGGGACACAAGAACGGTGAGCGATCGAAGGGCAATTGAGGCAAACGAGACGATCGACGGGTGAAGGCGGAGGCATTTCGTCGAACACTTGGAAGCAAAGTGGGCAAAAGAGGGACTGGTGGTTTTTGAGGACGCAATCTGTGCAGAGGCGGCGGTAGCTTCCTCTGTGTCGAACTGTGTGGAGGGGCCACCGGTCTGAGGAGCCACAAGCGCCGCACGGAATCGTTGAATGGTGAATTGCTTTTTGATGGTGGTGGTTGCTGTGGTTGTGGTTGTGGAGGTCTCGTTTCATTGTCGGAGATGGAAGAGGAGGACGAGGTGTTGCATATTGCATTTGGGTCGGGGTGGTGGTGGCGGGTCCAACGGTAACCCTAATTAGGGTTTGGGGAGTTTTGATCAGCAAGGAAGCAAAAATGGGTTTTTTAGAAATCACAAACACACACGCTCTGAGAGAGTGTGAGACTTTTCAAAGTCAGAGAAATGGGTTTTTGGTTTGGTTTTTATTTTTTTTTCAATTTTCAGTTTGTTGAGAGAGAGATTTGGGAGATTTTGGGTTGAGTGATGAGTTTTCTCTGACAGAGTTGTTGTGATTTCGAAGTTTTGAATGGTGTTTTTTATTTTTGTAACACTTTCTTAACTCTCTTCGATTTTTGTGCATTTCCTTAATAAATAAATATATATATATATATATATATATTTTGGGCCTTTTTCTACAAATCTATTAGCTCAATTGTCCACTTGTGATTGGTCACAACCTGAGCCCAATAGCACTGCCCCCCTCCATTTACTTGTAATTCTTTGCTTTTAAAAAATAACTAACTCTACCAATTTACTTGTAATTCTGTTGGAGGTTTTTTTTTTTTTTTTTTTTTTTTTAAATGCTACTCACAATTTTAAGTCCCAACTGTATTGCTTGATTGTAGAGGGTAGAGGGAACTTTTTAGTCAGTTTTGCATAAAAGCAATGGATAGATCAGAAAATATGTTTGCTTTCTACAGCAAACATCACAGTCAGTACAGTTTTGTAGAGAAAACATACCATTACTCATTACAATTGCTCATCCATCAAAAGTATTTCTCAACTATCAGTCCATGCCCATGGCTCAGGCTTCCTAACCTTCCAACTACACTATTTTATGTGTAGTATCTAAGAAAAATTTATGCAACCATTTGGAGATATCAATGTGAGAGAATTGAATACATCATCTTGGACTAAAATCTATGAGTGATGCTAATTCTTTGAGAGGCCAAAATTTCAAGTTTACCACTATTATTTGAAAAACAAAGCTCCAACACAAGAGCATGGTCAGAGACTATCAAATTCAGAGATTGAATGAACTCAATAATAAAATTACATGCCTTGCAGCTGAAGTGTCCTCTAATCTACCAAACAAAACCTCAAAATCAAATTCATTTAATGGTTCTCTTAGAACACAAACCCACCATATCACCAAAAAATGAGCGCAAGGTAATAGATCATTCAAACAGGCAACCAGTTCCTGCTTTAGATTAATCCGCCACCATGAATGGGTCTATTTCTCCAAGATCAGCAACTATTGGTTTCAACTCTGCAGTGTCCTCGTCTTCTGTGGCAAAGTAAGTAGGGAATGGAAGCATTGAAACATCAGGTTTCTTGTACACAGCATCTTTTATAAACACAAAGTTCCCTTCGGCACCTGGAACCTGCAAAGAATAGCAAAATTTTCAATGTCTGATTAAGAAAAATGAATCAACATTTACAAGATAACCTAAGACTCCAGAACAGGGTTAATCCCCATGCATAATCACATGGCATGACTCTTGAATAACAGGGCTGCAAACGTGTGACAAATTCAGAAATCAAATCTTAAGCATCCATCAAAGACAATATTGTATACAGTTAATATTTTTACAGCTCAGAACTTTTCTGATAATAATCAAGCTCGCATCAACATAATCTTGAACTAGTATCCTAAAGTACCAGTTAGGTGATGCAGTATGTTTAGAGCAATTGCACACAAGCTTTTGCTTTTTTCCTAATTTTGTCTTCATTTTTTATTGACGAGTTACATAGACACCAAATGGATCTTAAAACCCACAAGCATATCCTTGACCAGTTGACCCTGTTCTCATATGGGGAGAAGGCGCCATTTGAGCTAAGCTCATCGGCACATCCGTGTGCAAGCATTTCTCACGGACAGGTCAAGCCTCCTCCATATCAATTTAGATTTGAAGCGCTAAAAGCTGAAGAATAAATTTTGCAAGAGGAACATACTTGGCCTCTCACCCACATCAGATTCCTCACTGGGTCAATTTTATAGACCCATACATTTTTAACTGTTCTCTGCTTCGCACCCATGCGCCCAGGCATCTTTCTGCCTTTAAATACCTGTTCAGGAAACATGCCATTTTGACAATTAGAATCCAAGGGGAATCAGAATGATGCAAAATATATTCACTAATACATTGAATTAAACAAATTCACATGATCACTAATTATTTATGCAATGACTTATCAATTGACACATATATGATAAAATAGGATAATCCATGTCATTTGCCTCTACTTCTCACTCTCTTAAGGAAAATTGGAAAAAACAAACAAACAGCTAAACTGCAATGTTGGAAGAAAAACATTGTTGTGACTTGTGAAGAACCACACAGTAGTGATCACACAAAATAGGTTCCAGGCCATATTCCCAGATCACAGCTAGCTGTAGTCCCCGCAAATGTTGTCCAAGACCCAAGTTCCACAGCATAATGGGAACAATCCACCTTGGCATGGGAAGTTTTTAACAGATTCAGAATGGCTATAGAATATGTTCTTAAGAATGAGAACTAACCTTCAAGATATAACTAAAATTGACAGTGTTTATCCCTTCCAGTGTCTATTAGCTCAGTCACAGAACTACCTTGAACACTCTATAAGTGATCCCAACATTTACAAAAGTGGTGATAAAAAGGGAATATGAAAACTGAAACAAAGATGCAGAGCTAATTTTAAGAGGAGCAACCAAGCAATAAAATTTAAATTGGTGATGTGGATGATAAAATAATTTAGATCTTTCTGCACAATTTTATTTTTCTTGTTAGCCAAAATAATCTTGTTTACTCCAATCTCAAGTCCATGCAAAAGCTACAAGCCGTGGCTATCAAATAATAATACTTTATATCAACAAACAAAGAGAGAATTAACATTACAAGACAATAAAGCCAAGTCAACTAACCAAAATTATATCATACAGTGAGAAAACGGCATCATACTACTATTTCATCTTACTTATATAGCATCCAGATCAGCATTTTAATTGTTTTTCTTTCTTTCTTTTTTTGGATAATTCAATAGTTAGGGGTGGGGGCATTTGAACCCTAGACATCTTAGTTGGAAACACCAAGAGGTGCCAACCAGTTGAGTTACAAGATACTTGGTCAGCATATTAATTGTTTATAATTATTAAAGTTTACTAAATTACTTGTTCTATAAAAATCCAACAAAATCAAGTCTCTTTGCTGAAGAAGTAAGCAGACATTTACTTAATGACACTTAGAGACCAAATACTAGACAATTCCAATATCATAATGTATTGCAGAAAAACTAGAAGATTCTTAAAATTCGACAAAGGCAAACATACCTTTCCAGGAGCATCCCTCTGACCTGTAGAACCAATACTTCGATGTGACAGTGACGCACCATGAGATGCCGGCCCTCCTTTAAAATTATGCCTTTTCATCACACCCTAGAGGCATAATACATATGATTAGTGAAATTACAAATGTTACTTAGTCGTTTCTCAGTGGATCAAAAAGCATTATGAATATATAGTTTTGAACTTCATGATATCTCTCATCTTCAGCTCATTTTTATGAACTAAAGAAACAACACATATAATTGGTGATGCCACAGAGAAAGTCTTTTCTCACTATAAACGTAGCTTTTGCACCTGTACAGGATCGAAGCTATGACTTCACCCTCCAACCCCTTATTTAAAGGGGAAGGAGGAGCCCACTCTTTTTTTTTTATATATTAATAAAGCAAATAGACAAGAACTGTTCTCAGTTTTGCACAAAGTTCTAAAGATAACAATGCACCCACACTACCACCATAAAGGCAGTTTGATTTAAGGCAAAAGCAGTCAGCAACGCTGAGAAATGAGACAGAAGTGATGGGAGCTGAAGACCAAATCAAATCACCTGAAAACCTTTCCCTCTCGTTATTCCTGTGACATCAACGTACTGGCCAGGAACAAAATGTCGAACACCAATTTCTGTACCAACAGGAAGCAGTGCATCTTCGGTCACAGGAAACTCCCTCAATTTCCTCTTCAGTGGAACACCTTGAGCTCTAAAATGACCCACTTCGGATTTGTACAGATGTTTCTCCTTCTTCTGGCCACAACCAATCTAACTAGCACAAGCAAACAAGCACCAATACATAATAATTATACACATACACAAGAAATCACCCAACAGTATAAGCTTCATAACTCTTTGTTTTGTTGACAAAATTAATTTTACAATCTATGTTATTTATCTTAAAAAATGAAAAATAAAGCATTTTTAACTTTCCTATCCTTAAAACAAAGGAACTTGGGTCGAAACCCGCCTTCACCAAAAAGAAACACATGGGTTTCTTGGAGCCGATGTGATAGGTTTCAAATCCTATCCTATATATGAAAAAAAAAAAATGCCCAATAACAACAACAATAACCAAGCCTTAGTCTCAAAATTTTGAGATTTGCTATGAATCCTCAACAGAATAAATAGGGTCAGTCACATGTATTTCTTTTCCGCCATTCTCTCTTATCCGAAATCATAATTGACAGAAAATTAAGCACCAGAAAGTTCATATCATTCAATTTTCAACATAAAAGTGAGCTAAAAAAAGGAAACATGGAACGAAATGAATGAGATAAAAGCAGCACAATGGTAGATAGTACCTGTAGAGCAGAGATACCTTCCTTGTCAAAGGTCTTGACTTGAGAGACAATATTATCGTCGACCCAGAGGACAGTGATGGGAACCCTAGCACCCCATTTGTCCCAAAGAGCACTCATCCCACACTTCAGCGCAATAACCCCAGTTCGCTTCGAATTCGGGGTCATCACACCGGGCTTCGCTTCGATGATCTTGGGTTGGTGCTGGTCTTGGTTGAACTCGATCCCATCAACTAAGGCCTCGGAACTGAATCTTCTCAAGAAGAAGAAATGGAAGGGAGATACAGATGGGTTTGTTGTGGTTGTGGTCGTTGTAGTGCTAGTACTAGTGGCAGTAGCTGTTGTTAGTCTGAGACGAGAAATGAGACCTCTCGATAATGCGGACATGGCGGAAGAGAGAGCTGAGTGAAGAAGTGAAGAAGAGGATCGGTGAAGGTTTTGGTCTGAAGAGACACATACCAGAGGGTTTAAGCTTTTAAGGCCTAGGCTCAATTTATTTACCGAACTGACATTTTCTATGTGGATTGTGGGTGGCTCATTGGTTAAGATTTGGGCTTGGTTGTTTCTGGGCTTTGGGCTGGGATGAGAAAGAGTTGAGATTTTTTTTTTTTTTTTTTTAATTTTAATAAACATTTAGAAATTTCATTCATAAACTTAAAAAAATTATCAATTATATTAAGGTGAAAATTATCAATTAAATACTATTTATTTGAATTTTTATTTTATATACATTTTTATGTATTAAAAGTACTGTTCTTATTTTTTGAGATGTATAATTCTTAATTAAGTTTTTGCATTTTGGTTTCATTTACATTTCTTTTACAAGTTGTTAGAGAAGTTTTGTCAATGATTATTCAGCACACTCATGATAATTTTTTTTTTGGTGAAATAATTTATAGTTTATAGTTTTAATTGAGTTGGATTTCTATTAGCTCAATATTTTAGGAGTCTTGTTAGAGGTAAAGCTTAAGAGGCTTCACAATTTTCCACATCAATATTATTTTTTTTATAAATTTGAAATTTTTAATTGAACACATATCCAGCAGCCTGCTTGGACAAACAAAACAAGTTCCTTATGGCTGGAAGATCCCAACTATCTCTTTGCTACAAAAAAATTGATCATCTCAACCGTTGGATACGCCATGTCCTAGATTCACAAAGGAATCTAGTGGTTACATCCAAATCAGAACTCTAGCTGCTCATGTTCAGAATACTAGTGGTATTGTAATCTATACAGCACCTCCAGTAGTCAGACTTCTACTAATCAAGCATATTCAAGCAAAACATCATTATACAAGATCATTACAACAAGTGTCTGAGCTATTTCAAACATCAAAGTGCCAAGATTCCACCGTTGAACTTGTCAGGGTGCTTCCCACATCACCCATTTATGCTTATCCAATGCCTCTACACACTTGGGGGCTCGATTCATTGATTCAATGGTTCCATTTATGGGGGCTACAATTGGGTATTGATCAAAAAGTTATAAAATATGTCAATAGAGGCACTTCCACTACATAACTCTATTGGTCCAACAGTGGCCAGCAGTCAGACTTCTACTAATCAAGCATATTCAAGCAAAACATCATTATACAAGATCATTACCACAAGTGTCTGAGCTATTTCAAACATCAAACTGCCAAGATTCCACCGTTGAACTTGTCAAGGTGCTTCCCACATCACCCATTTATGCTTATCCAATGACTCTACACACTTGGGGACTTGATTCATTGATTCAATGGTTCCATTTCTGGGGGCTACAATTGGGTATTGATCAAAAAGGTATCAAATATGTCAATAGAGGCACTTCCACTACATAACTCTATTGGTCCAACAGTGGCCAATCTCTTTCAAGGACATTTTAATTGGCATTCATCACAAAGTTACAAGCACCAAATAAAGCTCTATTTATCAACAAAGATTTATGTTGGAGTCCTATTAATATCAAGCCGTGGCAGCCCCACACATATTCAAAGTCATGATAATCATATCCATCACTCCGCTAGAATCCTTAAAATCTCATTCATCACCAAGGTTGCGGTGATATTACACTTGAGGGCTTGGTCTTTCACTATTACAACACCTAATTCAAGAAAGCTACACATGGATCTAGATAAAGATCAATCAATCTACCAAAAAGAAAATGAAGTTAAACAAAGCTACTACTCCATCTATGGAAGTTTCAACTACATCAATCTATTATCGCTGCACCTATAAGATAGCCAATGCAGCCCACATGTCCAACAACACCGATTTTATTACTCCAGTGGTACTATCAATATGTTCTTATCGAATCTAGCACATCAGCTTCAACGGCCAACAACCTGGAATTCGCTCATTTACAAAATCTTCAAGTAACGTCTTCACTCGTGCACGCCCTTGCAAAACAAGCCCTTGCAAAGCAAAGTCCATGCACTTGGGGGGCTAAATGTTGAGGACAAATTTTTCACGCCACATGGCTTTGTTTCATTGGCAACTCGCACCACGTCAACACTATCATGGATTTTGGGAAAATCTTTTCTAAAGCCCAAAAGAGCTCATATTTACACAAAGAGGCGTCAAAGTCCATAGTTCAAGCTCATAGCACATTATCTCATTTTTTGGCTCATAATCCAAGTTCGTGAGTCTCATCGGGGGAATTTTGGGAGTCTTGGTTTGGAGGGCTAAGAAGTATGTTCAGTAAAGCTCCAGTGGTTCAAAGTTGATAAAGGAAAGCATGTTGCCTGGCATGTTTTCCCTAATTCCTTGATCTCTGACGGATTAGTTTGCAATAGGTAACATTTGATAAGCCTCTCATATCACATAACACTTAAAATGATAAAACTCCCTATGCTCTTTACATAAAAATTAATGTCCATCAATAATATAAGTTTTAAAATATAATCATATCATTCCATATTAATTATTTTATTATTTTCATATAAATCAATTCCAAGCACATGGCTAAATATATATTAACATCTCATATCTAGCATTAAATACTCTTCTTACTCTCCAAGATTTGGTTAAAATACAAAAAGATCATATTTACATCTCTAAAATTTCATCAAATATCAACCAACTAATTTATTACTTATCAAAATTATATATGGACTAAGCATATAATTTTTCCAAAAGAGAAAACTTAGTCAAAAACACCAAAAACGACTCCAGTGGAAGCTGTAACAGCTTCTACAGAAACTGAAACAGCTCTAACGGAAGTTACAAACAGCTTTTGCAGAAGCTGTGACAGACCCAGCAGAAGCTCCAGCAGGTTGACACATGTCCTAAAATAATGTCATTCACCCATTAATGCCCAATCCCAGCAGCTGTAATACCAGAAACAAGAGGACCCCATAAAGATTATCTTACCATCTTTAGCCAAATCATGAATTTAATGCCAAGTATTGTCTTCCAAGCAAAAAATGTCATCAGCCAGTTGTGACAGCTATGATTGACAACTGTGACAGCAGCTCCATCAGCCTTAAGGTCCCTAGCTTTCTTCTTTTGGCCACCAAAAAAAAAAAAAAAAAAAAAAAAAAAAGACCACTTACTTTGTCAAAGATTTTTCCTAATTTGCTAAGTTTCCCTTCAACTAGTTCTAATCTAGTTACATAGCTTGGCTTTATATAAAGAGGACCAAGCTACATACTAAAGGACCCCCCCTCTCTGATCCCTCTCTCTGATCCTCAAGGTTCTGAAACTTGATTCACCTTGCTACACATATCTCTAAACTTCTCCATACTTCTCCATCTCCCTTACAAAGATATTTCTTCATAGATAACAACACAACACACATATTACAACATACCATTATCCATTACCCATCTTTCCCACACTCCATTATTCTGAAACTCCGTCATTTTTGCTGCCCAAAACACATCTCCATCTCATTCTTTATTTCTCATACAAAATCTCTCTTCTTAGAAAGCAATATAACCCATAACACAAATAATCTCATGTATTCACTATATTTAACCTTCATATTATCTATCTCACGCTTTCATATATTTTACAAATACATTCCTCACAAAATACCTATACATACTTCTCATATATTTTTAAACTTCATGTCTCATAAAGTATACATATACAAGATCCATGTCCAACAAAGTATCTACATGTAATTCCTATACATATTACAAATATCATATCTCACAATATATATATATATATATATATATATATATATATATATATATATATATATTTCTTACCATCTCTACACATCTTAAAAACATATCAAACACTTTTTCAAGAACACATTACAAAAGCCCTTTCTTATGAAAGATATATATTTATAATGCTAAAAACCCTTCTTATGAAAGGCAAAAACTCATAAAATTAAAAGCCCTTCTTATGGAAGGCAATATCACTCATACTTGGTTAAAAAACCAAAAGAGCATTACAAGGGGAAAATCATTTCAATGCACGATAAAGAGGATGAACTTAACCAACCTATGCACACGGCTGGACATGTTCTCTCTCTCTCTAGTTGCACCCATTTTTCCCTTTCAAACATGAAGTCACCATGAAAGGATTCACTTTATCATGCTACTGAAACATTAAGTCTACTGATGTGATATGACTGGAACTGCAAAGCATGAAGATAAGTCATCATATTTTGTCTTCAAATTTATATTATTAAGTATATTTTATTCATTGTTATTATACCACTCGACTGATGTTATTATACTACTGGACTCCTTTTCTCATGTTGTTGAAATGCTAAATCCACTGATGTTATGGCTGGTGCTGCAAAATATGAAGATAAGTCATTATATTTTATCTTTAAATTTATATTATTAAATATATTTTATTCATTATCATTTTACCGTTGGATGCAAGCTATTTTAATATCATCTCGCTATTTAATGAACATGGTCTTACTAATACTTCATTAATGAACATACATATTAATAAATCAATGAACCACCCTTGGATACACATTATTTGGACATGAATCATCCTTGGACATATATATTTTTTTGGACATGAACTACCATTAGACATATATTATTTGGACATGGACCATTGCTAGACATACCTTATCATATTGAACATGAACCATGAACTGCAATTAGACATGAACTATTGAACACCTAATTAAACGCTTTATAATATTGGACATCACTTAATAAACATAATAATAACGTATCAACTCACCATTTAATCAAAACTATCATGCTAAGCATATTATTTATTTATTTCAACTATTATCATGATTCTAAGACTTTGGGTTTATCTATTTTGTAGGTTTAAAAATATACCGGAAGCCATTGGTCTATGTAGCCCAATGTTGAGTTCCGGGTTGACCTCCCCAAATAAATCCGGCCCTAGCAGAGTCACACCTCCAAAGGCATGTGGCTACGTGTAAAAAACCGCCCCCGACAACTATCTTCCCCCTTTTATCTTCACCGTCCATGTGTAGATTAGATTGCTGATGTTGATCCTTATCCCATTAGCACCTTCATGAAGTCTTTGAAAGTAGCTGTAAGGCTGAAAATTACTATTCAAGTATCACTTCCTCATTAATGCGGACAAAGAGTTAGTTACAGAGTATTCAATGCGATGATAACGGTTTTCTTTTAGATATTTCATAGTTTTCATTTAACCTATGCTTTTATGATGTGTATCCTTATTAATAGAATCTCTTGGAACGTTGCTTTTGGATGGCAAACCGCACCTTCTGACCTCTGCTTTTCTCAACTGAGGAAGCAATCCTCCTTGGACTACCTTCTTAGACCATTATGACCAATCCCCTTTCTGTATTCACTAATGCCGACTTTCGTAATAGCATTTATCTGTCCTCAAACTACCAGATGTCCTCGGATTGGGCCCCCAGCCCAACATATACATAGATATATACTACTAGGCCTATCACCCCTACAATGTCAATGTATTAATTACTTGGAATATATATATATATATATATATATATATATATATATATATATATATATATATATATATATATATATATATATATATATGTTTTTGAGATGAAAGATAGGACTTGCAATATATTAATGGGATAAATATATTTATTCCCATTAATTAATTATCTATAGATGGTGTCTAACTATTTATATTTATATGGTTATTTTTATAAAATTTATACAATAAATATTTCTTTGGAACACTTATTATAAAAAAAATAAAAATCAATATTGAATATGACTTTTTCCTCATATTTAGTTGTTTTGGCAACAATTAGAAAAGAATAACTATCAAAAGGCAAAAGTAAATTTAATAACATATGCATAAAATTATGAAAATTACTTATGTATAGTTGCGAATTCACTAAACTAAGGCTGTGTTTGGTTGCTGTAAAACGTTTTCCGAAAAATACATATTTTCCGGAAATGCTAATTTCCGGAAAAGGAAAATGTTTCCATGGTGTTTGGTTGCATTTCAAAAAATTTTCCGGAAAATATTTTCTGGTGTTTGGAAAAGAAAAAGGAAAACACAAATCCAGAAAAACACAAGCCACAACCCAGAAAAAAATCATCAACGACGACACTGAACACCGTCCAACGACCGCGCCGTCGATCGCGATCCGAGATCGCGATCGACGGCGCAATCGCGATCTCGCCTTCTTCGCGAGATCGCGATCGACCGCGCGATCTCGCGAAGCGTCGACGGCGATCTCGATCCGGTGCGATCTCGCGAAGGCGAGATCGCGATCTCGATCCGGTGCGATTGCGATCTCGATCCGGTCGCGAGATCGCGATCAACGGCGACTGGAATGTTTGCTGCCGGCGAGATCACGATCGGCGCGGACTGGAGATCGCGATCGCGCACGCGCTCTCTCTCTCTCTCATTTTCCGAAAATACTTTGAAGGGAAAATAGAAGTGTAAAATGATTTCCGTGGTCAAAGGCTTTTTTTTTCGGTCAACGGATTTTAATTTCCGGAAAATAGAATTTCCGGACCAATCAAACAGCCTCATTTCCGGAAAAGCATTTCCGGAAGTGATTTTCACCCAAAACAAACACAGTCTAATATATTCATATTTTTAATTATATAAATATTAACAATGTACATTTCCCCACTTTTTTTTGAGAGAATTTTAACCTATAATATCCGCTCCTGATGATAGCTCTTTATTATCAGATAAAGATACCAATCAGTTTTTGGTGTAAGTGAAAATTGAACCTTAGATCTCTTATTTAATCATCAGAGATTTTACCAGTTGAGTTAATTGGAATCCACTTTTTAATATGTGCTTTTATGGAACAAGCACTATTGTAGCCTTAATTTGTGCTACATAATTAAACAAATTATAAAATGAAATTTTACGATTATTGTTTTTTTGTTTTTTTTTTTAATACAAGATAGAATTCTACTCTAGCCTAATCTAAGTGTATATGTGTGTGAAGCTCTCTCCTGGAAACTTGAACCTCGACACTTGTTCCCCACACCCTACAAACACTTATATTTGTGGAGTGACTATCGCATCAAGAGTGTATGGTGGTTATGATTATTGTTTTAAGATTTGTATATAACTATAAAAGCAATTAATCGGAAATATAACGTTCTTACTCAAATTAATGATATACAATAAAAAATACACGAATAAAAAAACAATTTTACATTTGTAGCTATCCAACCAATTGCCTATTTAGTATTGGGTTTAGTTTATACGAAAAAGAAAAGAAAAAGTTAATTTTTTTCAAATGAATATTTTACTCTAAGACTAAGATTGAGAAAGAATAAAGATTTAGTTGGAGTGATAAGTCACAACAAAAATTCACAACAATCTCAAATTTTCCTACCACCTTACATTTAGGCAATCAAAATTTGCAATTAGTTTGTTTTAACAATCCAGTATAAGGTGGTAGTTTTTTTTTTTTTCCTTTTTTTTGAGACAATTATAATATGATGTTAATTTCACAAATCGAAACATTTTCTTCTAAACTCCTCACTTTGTAAATAGGGAGGTAGTACAACACATTTTGGCAAATGACAATTAAATTAGGTGGTGTTGTAAAATTGTCCATGAATATTATTGATTAAAGTGGAATTTTACATGATTTTAATTTGTAAAAAAAAAAAAGAAAAAAAAAAAGTAGATATTTATTTTGAATGATTGTAGCTTGCACATATAGGCACATATAAAAGAAGGGAACACGTGAGTTGAGAGAGCGTGAGTGTGAGTGAGTGGTGGACGTTGTTGTTATTGTTGTTGCTGTTATCAATGGAGCTCTTCTGCTCGCAAGACCCAACCTCCAAGATAATACCTTTACCAAATCATCAAACTCGTACCCGCATATTCACTAGGATTAATCCAAGAGTGACTGGTCTTGGTGGTCGACGGCGTAGCAGCCGCCGTAGTGGGTGGTTGGTGAGAGCAGAGGTAGCGACTGCGACGGCGCTGGTGGAGCAGACCGGAGGTAAGATGGTGGTGGAGCTAGTCGGAGCTTTCAACGAGCTGACGGAGAGGACAAAGAAAGTACAGTCGAGCAGCTCCTCTAACATACTGTTCAAGTCTCTCAAGCTTTCTCTCCCAATCTTCCACACCTTGCCTCTCGCTCCTGATGGCCGCTCTTCTCTCTCCAAAGCTCTGTCTTTAGCTCTTCTTCTTGCTGACCTTCAGGTACGGTTGCCCATTTTGCTAATTATATGTGTCTGGTTTATGTTGTTAATTACTTCAACATTAAATGTTTCACAAATTTATGATTTTTGCTTTAGCATTAGATCTGTGTTAAAACATTAAGAAAGATAGTTAGCTAAGGTATAGGAAAATGAAGCAAAAGTTGGGATAAGTTGTAATTTAAATTTATCATTCTGTACCTGGTACTGGGTTTGAACCATGTCTCTAAATCCCACTTGTTAGACCAAATTTAAGCCATTTCGTAAAGCTGTGTGTTAGAACTTAGAATAATAGTTAAACAATAGTTGCAAGTGATTACATCCAAATTGCTTTCAATATTTTAAGTTCTCTATTAACTGAATTAAATGTTTTGGTGTATACTTCAATCAAAAACTAATTTTTAGGAAAATGTTAGAGCTAGGTTTTTGTTGGGGTTCTTTTTGTTGCCGGGACACACATCACGTTTAGATGAGTCAACTGTTAGATTTGGGTCTTTGTTATCATTGTGTTTTCTCTTGGGCAATACAAAAAATGTAATGGATGAGGAAAGTAGAGAATTATACCTAAGTAGAGAATTTAATTGGGGAACCTAATGTACTTCATCTATAGAATTATACCTAAGTTTTTCCCTTCACCTTAATAGGCAATAATTGAGAAAAGACATTTCTTTGGTGAGAAGGGGAAATAAATCTAAGAAACAGAGTTTTCTTATCAGAGATTTGTGAAGACAGGAAGTTTTTGGTGGAGGTGTGTTCATTGCCTGCCAATTACCTCTCCTATTCCTTGCAAAAGTGAGAGCTTTGTGCACTAAATACGACATTTTGTGTTAATGCCCATGCTTTATACTAGAGTTTGCTTGTTATGATAACTTGGGGGTGCTGTAAACATCCTTTAGAAAGAAGGAAGTATTTGTTTTAAGCAGTGGAGTGGGCAATAGTAGAACCTGTGCATTGGGCAGTGGAGTTTATAGGAGGTCGAGCTGGTTCTATTTTGTGCTAAACAAGGCAATTTGGTTAAGCCAGTTCAATTAGGTTTGTTGCTACAAAATGAACAACAGTTCTTGGAGCTACTAAGCTTGTGGGTTCAGGAAAATAAACATTAATTTGATGAAGCCAACATTAATTGCAGATTTGGAGTCAAAGGCGTGAGTTTTTATTCAGCAGGTCTAAGTGTCTTCCCTGTGCATTTAGCTTTTTGCATGGTACACCTAATGTGGGCTCATGGCTTGCAAACACTCCTAGCCCATTTGCAAGATTTCCCATAAAGCCCATAATTGGTGAAGAAAAAGTTCTCTTTCACCCTCCAAGCCATAAGTCTCACACTTTTCCCTTGAATTTACACATGGATTTAGTATAGCACACAAAAATGTGCCGTCAACAGTTTTTAGTCTGTTCCCTTTTCTTTCTTACTTTTAGGTTGATTCAATGATTTACCCTTGCCAATTGCCTCTGGCTTATCTTTTATTAGGTGAATTCCAAGCCATTTTTATACTCATCTGTTTAGAATTTTCACAGTTGGTATGATTGCAGATGGATGCAGAAGTTATTGCGGCTGGCATATTGAGAGAAGTTCTGGAGGTTGGTGCAGTATCCATATTTCAAGTGAGAGATCGGATTAGTGCTGGTACTGCTCATCTATTGCATGAAAGCTTGCGTGTGAAGAATATCTCTTCAAAAGTTGAAGATTTGGATGATGAAAGTGCTGTTGCTTTAAGAAAGTTCTGCCTGACATACTATGACATCAGGGCTGTGATTCTAGACTTGGCTCTCAAGCTAGATATGATGAGGCATCTTGATTACCTGCCAAGATATCAACAGCAAATGATATCTCTTGAGGTTATGAAGATACATGCCCCTTTAGCTCATGCTGTGGGAACTAACTTTTTATCATTGGAGCTAGAGGATCTCTCGTTCAGATACTTGTTTCCTTACTCATACCTTTATCTTGATACATGGTTACAAAGTCACGAGACAGGAAGTAAACCTCTAATTGATATATACAGGGAACACCTGCTTGAATCCTTAAAGACGGATTCCTTGTTAGCAGAAATGGTGGATGATGTCTTGGTCAAAGGTCGCCATAAAAGTCGTTATAGCACAATGAAGAAGCTCTTGAGGGATGGTCGGAAGCCAGAAGAGGTTAATGATGTTCTAGGATTGCGAGTCATATTGAAGCCTAGATCTGGAGTAGATATGTCAGATGTGGGTGAGAGAGCATGCTACAGAACACGTGAAATCATCCAGTCTTTGTGGAAAGAGATGCCTCACCGGACAAAAGACTATATTGCTAAGCCAAAAGCTAATGGATATAGGAGTTTACACATGACAGTTGATGTGAGTGAGAGTTGCAGGACTAGACCGCTTATGGAGATACAAATACGGACAACAGAGATGGATAAGTTGGCAGTCGGTGGAACAGCATCCCATTCACTGTACAAAGGTGGTCTTACTGATCCAGAAGAGGTTAGTTTTTGTTACACAATTGAAGTCCAGTCTTTGCTTTATAACCATTTTATAATACACATCATCACCCAAATTAAGAGAAGATTATAAAGATTGAAAAATCCACTATTTGGCTGTGGGAAATTGGACTGTGATACTTGTAAATGATGGTGAAATACATCCATCTAAACATATATGAGGTGCAATTCCTAGTATTATTATCCATATTTAAAGGGGAAGAAGCAGTCCTATCCTGAAAAAACTAGGCACCTTGGAGCTGTGAAAGGCATAGGAAGCATGAACCTAACCACTCTATTCTGAGTTCATGGATGTAAATCCAGCCACCATGATCCCAACCTGAAGCTAAGACATGAGTTTGGTCCAATCCTTTAACCACTTATTTTTTTGTTCGTGTTGAGGTTCTAGTACCTTCTTCTTAGAACTAGGTTAACACCAGTCAGATCTCCTCTTGATTTTCTTTAGAGTCCTTATTCATTTCACCTGTTTTGTGAATAGGTTCCCCATAGAAGTTCTACACTCTATTCAATACATGGGAAGTAGGGAGAAGGGAAAGCTGGGATTGACTTACTTATGAGCATTTATGCTCTTAGTTATACAAACTTTCTATATTAGTCAAGTGAATGAAGCTTCTAACTCAGCATTACTTTATGTAAATTTCTTCATCTGGCCATGTAAGAGGAAATTGATTTAGTCATTTCTTGATGCTCAGGCTAGGCGGCTCAAGGCGATAATGATGGCTGCAGCTGAATTTGCAGAATTGCGCCTTAATGATTTTCCATCTACAAATCATAAAGGCCTTGAGATTGACCACAGAAATCGTGTATTCTGCCTTCTTGACAAGAATGGAGATGGTCGGATCAGCATTGAGGAACTTATGGAAGTGATGGAAGAGCTTGGTGCCCCAGGCGAAGATGCCTGTGAGATGATGCAGCTTCTTGATTCAAATAGTGATGGTTCTCTGAGTTCTGATGAATTTGATTTGTTTCAAAAACAGGTGAATGCTGATATCTGTTATTTTTCTAGTAAGCATGAAGCCTACATCACAAGAAATCCCCCCCCCCCCAAAAAAAAATCCTTATTCTACTCTCTCTCTACTCATATTGATAACATTGCATTTAGATGCTTGTTAAAATAAATGTAATTGTATTTATCCTGAAACAGTTAGTGTGAGACTTTTGAGAGCGAAGAGATGTTAACATAAGGTCAGGATACGATGATAACACTCTGTTACCAAATTACAAATGGTGGACGTGCTTGATGATAAAGTCATCTATTATTTTTCTTAAGCTATGAAAGTTGGGTCTTTGTCATACACATTAATTGCAAAAGATGTTGATTGTGGCAGGATCCTTCATTTACTTGTTTTACATTCTATGATTTTGGATGTTTACTTTTTCTTGTCTTCTTTTTGTATTAACTTCCCAGAATTTCAGATATTTCATTTTTGTTTTGGCTTGAATCAGAATTGCAGTTGAAAATAATATGTGACGTTGCTTGACTTTGTCTTGATATATCTTAACACTGTCCGGATTGGTTGACTTTCTCCCTGTCTATTTATTATTTTCATCCTTGTTTTGGCAGGTTGAACGTATGCGTAATTTAGAGGACAAAGATGATGAATACAAGATCAAGTTGAATGAAAAGCTCCAAATGGCAGACTACAGTGGGTTAATTCAGGTATATAGTTAGCAAAGAGCTTGGCAACAGGCTTGCAAATTAGACTTGCCTGCATCTTGCTGAAAGCTGCCTTGCAAATTTTATGCTTTAAAGGTTATTTGTATGTACCATATTCAATGTGAATATATTGTTTGTATATTGTACATAATGAAATTCTCATGTAACGTAAGATTGTTCCAGGTCTAATTATAGAACCTGCTATACTAATAGCCTTATAGGTCAAATAAAAGCCAACTTTCCTCATCATAAATGATAATAAGCCACATCTTAAAAGCAGCTGGACCAACATCTGTTAAAGCCATAGCTCTAAAATACAAATTCAATCGAATCCTACAAAGGGAGTAAGTTTTCTGCAACTAAACCAAACATGATCCTATTGTGTATTTAAAAAAATTAAAAAAATTAAAATTTAGTTAAATGGTATTTTAGATGTTCAATTTAGGTTAACAGACCTAATTTGGCCCGATTCAAAAAGGGTTTGATATGCACTAGTTTTTAGAAGGTTTGTGTTTGGAAATGCTTTTTCCATCCTAAACCAAACCCGTTGCCATTTTTAGGCCATTAGCAAATGGAGAATATGGTTGCTTCAGGTCACATGCAGGCAGGCTCCATGAAACGAAGAATACGAGTCAAACTCAATACTAGATCATCTTTGACACATAATTATTTGAAGTTAAACTGAGGGAATTTTTTAGAACCAAAAAGTCCCAAGTAAAATCCATTTGGAAACACAACCATAAACAAACAAAAGAATATTATAAAACTTGCTGTTTTACACTGCCATCATCAATGTATGGCTTCCAACATTATTGGTTCTACCCATCTATACAACTTGAATATTACCGTGCTATTTGTAATATACTTACATATCTACTCAATTATGATGTGATAGAGAACAAAAAAAAATCACAAACTACATTTTTCTAGATTCTGAGTAAAGTACTCAAGGCTTGTAATGTTGCCTGAGCCAAAAAACAACGGTATTCACACTCCTGTGGTCAACAGCTCTTGGCTAGGCTGAACTCCTAAATCATTTGATAGCTTTTTACACAGCTGCAATATCAAACATAAGGATTAACTAAAGAAATGTGTGCCTGTATGAGAGAGAGAGAGAGAGAGAGAGAGTACCTGTCTATAAACTGAAGAATCTCCATATGCTTTTCTTAGTTCAACTACAAATAAGGATGGACTAATCTCAAACACCTGACACAGTTACACAGACAATGGTGAGACAACTGGCAACTATATATTATAAATGGATTAGAATGCCATGCAAGTATACATTTGTTTCTTCAAGAACGAAATCGTTCAAGTTTTAGAATCACTCACCTCTGCTGCTACTGAAAGACTACCCAAGCTTTTCTGCCCCTTCTTGTGCTCTTGCACCACTTTTAACTAGAAGTAAAAGATGGACAGAACAATCGGGCATCATTATAAATATTGTATTTCAGAAATAGCTAGCCAAGTCTAGCATTGACATTTAGAGCTCCCATATGCTATTTCTAGCACGTGACAAGACAATGAGGGTACAATGATGCTGTCCTCCCTGATCAAGAGAAAAGAGTGTTTGAAATAGTAGCAAGAAACCTTACCCTTCCATTTTTCTTCATAACGCGAAATCCCATCTCTGTAACAGTACCCTCAATCTTCTCGAGTAAATCCTTAGCAGAGTGATTGGATGTAAATCTGATCTTCCTCTCAGAGACATCCTAAATTAACACAAGAATGTGCATACAAGGCAATCAGAATTTCTGAGGTACTTGTCAATCACAGTAATAATATTGATTTAATGAATCAAAGATATGAACTTTTAAAATTAACTGCTGCCTTTTGGCTTTCATGCCCACCTCTTTCTCAAAGAAGCCAGAGAGGTCTAAACAGGAAGACATTCCAATCAACTGGAAGGCATTGATGAGAGTGGGCGAGCCTGGACTCTTCTCTGCTTCAGATGGCTATATTGCAAGAATAAATAATTAAGGATCAAGAAACACCCAAAAGGGGTGCACAAAGGTATAAGAATCTCCAAGCTCATACCACTTCACGTATTGAGAATGCTTCATCATCGATGTATATATCTTCTTCTTCATCATCGGGATTTGCAGGAGTATAGTCCTGCTTAAACCACTCATCTGCTTTAATACCTGCCATTGTTATCCGGCTAACAGGATTTGGATCAAGAATTCTCTTTATCATGTTATGGGCGCCTTGTGACAACCATTTTGGTATCTGAGCATCCCCCTTGAATATCTGAAATCCCTCAAAAGGGATAAATGTGAAAAAATCCAAGTTAATGAGATTTTAATAAAACATTTAGCCATAGGACCATATAAAAGGGGGATCCTAAAGATCACAGACAAATTCTCCATACCTTTTGATAGAGAACTGCAAGATTTCTATCATCGAAAGGAAGATATCCTGTGAGAATTACATACAAGATAACACCACAGGACCATATATCTGAGGTGGCACCATCATACCCTCTATTAGCAAGAATCTCAGGAGCAACATAGTTGGGACTTCCACAGGTTGTATGTAGTAAGCCATCATCCTGGTATAAACACAAACATAGTGATTAATGACTGAACAAAAAAGTTTGCAAGGCATCTAAAAACACGATATTTTTCACAACTTTTTATATTGTTGCTAATATAGCTTGTTGTGATTGGTGTATAAAAGTGGTATCAATGATGGACCCACATGAAAGTGATGTTACTTTAATCACAATATATAATTTTGAAAAAAGTTCGCTCTAGAATTACTCAAAAGTTTGTAATGAAAGCTAAGTTTAGAGTAATTTTGTACCCTAAAATGTTGAGGTAAGGCACTTAGGCCAAAATCAGATATCTTTATGTTCCCTTTCGCATCAACTAGAACATTCTCGAGCTGCAATTAAGAAGTGCAAAAATTGTGTTAATGTTACAAGCAGGAAAGTGTGATCATCTGGCAACAATAGAATGTACATTGTTTAGGCTTCTTGGTATCATGAAAAAGTTTTGAAATAACCTTGAGATCTCTGTGAAAAACGCCTTTAGTGTGGCAGTAGCTTACTCCATCAATTAACTGTTGAAAGAGCTTCCTACCTTCGTCTTCTTTAAGCTTCCCCTTGGAAGCCTGTGTAATACATGACAAGTTTAGTAATATTAAACCAAAATTTTGCAACTAGGCACACATAAAAGTGAAAACAGAATTTTAATAAAAAGAAAAGAATGAAAGTCTAGTCCATTTTCCAATTTGGTCCCTAGATTTTCAAAATTAGCAATCAAATTCTAAGTCCATGTTCCAATTTGATCAATAAAGTTTCCCTTACTTTTCAGTTTGATCTTTAGAAGTTTCAAATGTTGTAAAACGAATACATCTTTTTTCCTTCTTACATCCTCAAATTTTCCAACATTTTCTTATCAGCCAAATACGGAATTGAAAATTATTTAGCAAATTCAAGTTCAAAGAGTGAAAAATATATATATTTTTCTTTTTAAATTTCACATAAATTCAATGTGGTAATAGTGAGTCATCATGGTGGTTGCTTGGCATTTTTAATCCACCTAGACTACTAGAATGTAATTTTTTTTGGCCACATAAACCTTTTTTTTTTATTTTTTAAATTTAATTATTATAAACATAAATAATCACAATGATGCTGGGAGCATCAAAACCAAATTCATTTGAGATTTTGTTTCTAAATTTGAAATTATTTGGTTTTAATGCTCCCTGCATCACACAACACTTTGTGTCCAAATTAACATGTGGACCAAATTGTATGTCTAAACTTTAAGTATATGGTTGCTATATTTGAAAATCCAATAACTAAATTAGAAAATGAAGCAAATTTGAAGGACCCAAAGTGATGTTTTGCCCAAAGATAAACTTTCAATACAGAGCATGGCTAAATATGCTTACGATTCTGTCAAACAGTTCCCCTCCTGTCACATATTCTAAGACCATGTAAATCTTGGTTTTGCTTGCCAACACCTGCATAATTGTTGTGATAACGCATAAGCAGGAGAACATAATCAATGCTTACGAGGTACTTAATTAATATAATCATGGGAATATAGGTGTATTGCATAAAGTACTATGACAGAGATTTAAAGGTTGTAAATTCATTATTCATGGGCTAACTCTATATGATTAATTGTTGGTGCCAAATGGCTTGGTCTCAGCTCTATAACGTGATCACCAAGAAATCCATACATAGCATAAGTGAAAGGAATAGTCAACAGGAAACCTACTACACATTGTGGTCCAAATATTCTATGTAAACTAATCAATTTTATGTTCCTCAAATAGCATATACAAGGCAAAGCGTGTGGTTGTATTTCGATTAGGTCCGTTTTGATTCATGATATGCCAAGCAAGTCCAGCAAAAAGTTAAGCATTAAGCAAGTTCATATAAATGGCTCTGAACATGACTAGGATATGATTCCAAAATAAAAAGTACTATGTTAGGCTTTCTTGGTTCAAGCAAAATATAATTTAGTTAACAACTTAACATGGGCAATACAATTTAGTTACCAACTCATTATGTGCAACATACATCAACAACAACTTATTACTACTATTTTTTTTTTATGGGTCCGGTTAATATGTGCCCTTAGTGCACACATTAAACTTTCTATTTTTAGAAATTTTTTCTCGGGAATTGAAAAAGCTGTCATTACTTTTTCAATTCTCGAGAAAATTTTTTCTAAAAATGGAAATTAATGTGTGCCCTAAGGGCACACATTAGTAAAATCCTTTTTTTATAGGTACGAATGAAATTTCAGCATCTGCTCATTATCAGACTCAAGACATTAAATGATTGTAGTATTAATTGATTTTAGTGTGAACAAAATTTGAGCTTCAACTGCAACTAATTTCATTGGAATGGACAAGTCGACACAAATTCAAACAAAAGGTAAGACACGTCAAACAAAAGGAGTTTTTTTTTTTTGGAGTAATCATACCAACCTGGTCCACCAGACAAGAACACCCACATGTAAAACATTAATAGATGTATCTTGGCAGAGGTGGGTAGGTTCACTTCACTTGGTCTAGTTCAGGTCAATTTGCATTAGTGGACAGTGATTTGGTAGACTGTATCCATACCGTTCATCAATATGACTTTGCTTACGTGTTCAGATTTCAGATCAGTCTGTGGCCAGACGATCAGGGTTGTGTCAGGCTTTCATGTGACCCATCATCCAATCAAACTTCATAAAAATTATTGGATGATGTATCGTCCCATCCACTAATTTTTTTTTTTCACATAAAAAAGCGATTGTCTTATCTCATCTTATCTATTAGACTGTGATTGTCACTTTTACAAAAACCAACTATTTTCTCATATAAAAAAATAAATCAACTATTTTTCATATTAAAAAATGACAAAACCACAAAATTTTATATAATTTTTACCGTAACTTGTTATGTAACAAGTTATAAGTAGTGAAGAAAACGTAATGATTTATATGGGTTCACATCTTCGTCACGCATAATTTACTACAAAAATTGTGTAAATTTTTATGGTTCTAGCATTGCTCTAAACTGCCGTATGGACAATTGTGGCAAAAATTATGTTTTTTTTTAATCTTTATTTTTATGTGTTGCTAAAATTTTGTTTTATATATTGGACATATGCATTTTCCTCATGACAATATATAAATATTATAATCATGTAAGAATTATATATTATACTCAAAAAAGAGAATAGATATAACATGCATGAGCATGACATAATGATTGACACGAGTTTAACAGTTATATAAAATGCCTTGCTGTGAGAAGAATAATGTATATGTCATGATATATCTCTTGACAATTGGCTAGTCATTCATATATATCAACATCATCACTGCCAACGAAAATGGTTATGTTCATGTGCGAGCGTGGAACTCACTAAAGAGGTAAAAGACAAATGTACGTAGGCATGTGCAAATAAGTTTCAAGATAAAAATAACAGTGTCCTGGAATTTGTTGGTTGAGAATTTAAAAAAAAAAAAAAATGCTGTTTATCTATTCTCTGGGACCTGGGTGTTACTGTTTTGGCTATAAATAATTAAAGAAGGATGCAAAATTTCAGGGATAGCGAATAAAAAATTAGTCAGTTTAGATTGGTAAAACAAACATTTAAAAATTAAAATCAGGAAGAACACTAAATTTGCCCCCCGAGATTGATGGTACAATATAACAATATCTTTTTTTTTTTTTCATTTTTTGTTTCTGGATAAAATCATGAAAATATAATCTTTAAGAAGAGAGAGAAAAAAAGAAAAGAAAAAGGGATTGTATTGTACCTCGTGTAATCTGACAATGTTAGGATGTTTGAGGACTTTCAAGGTGGCAATCTCCCTCTTTATCTGCAACAACATTTTACCATTTGGGTAAAAAGTTAAAACAGTGAAAAGTTTGAAACTTTCACAAAGTTTCAGAACTTAATTCTGGGGGAGAATGAATGAATGAACTGTGTACATGATCATTTTGCATATGAATCCCAGAAAGAAAGACATCTAAAAAGGACAACCAAAACTCAATGGAACCCATTTATTTGAGGACCACAACAAAGGCACAAAGTATGGTTTGGAAAGAGAATTTGAACTTGTACTGCATGCCCAATTGCCCATCTCACAAAAAAGAATAGAAGGGATCGAATATGGTATAAAATCAATAAAATTTTGAAATTTGAGGAATACCCATTATTCCATTAATGAAGAAAAGAGTAGTAGTAAAGAACCTGATCGGAGATATTGAGGTGAATGATTTTGTTCTTCTCGAGGATTTTAACGGCAAAACATTGACCAGTTTCAATGTTCCTAGCAAATTTGACCTTTCCAAAATTGCCTTCTCCTAGAGTCCTTCCCAGCTCGTACTTGCCCAGTTGCATTCCCTTCTTCTCCAACCCCAACTCGTTCTTGCTCACCATATAACAAACCCCACAATCTCTCTCTGAGTTTCTGTGTGTTTGTCAAAGTTGAACACCTTCTTTTGGTTTTTCCTTCGTTATATATATGGGTGATTCTACAAAGTCTACAAAAGGAAAATAAACAAATATGAGAGGGTATGCTTCTCTGGCTCATTTATAATATAGTACTACTAATAAATATGGCTGTGGAAACGGTTAAAACAATTATATATTTGATCAAACAGTTATACTGTGAGTTTGAGAATTGAAGGAGTCGAAGTTAATGAAGAACGTTCACCTGGTTGCTGTTGTTGTTGTTGTTCTGTTCTTTGTTCAATTATTATAAAGAATCCAAACGCAGCCACACAGCCTTTGCGTCTCTCTTTGTCTCTCTGTCTCTCAAATCTCAATCCCAATTGGATATATATATATATATATACACACACACAATACAATACAAGTGTTTTTTTATTCCCTCTCGCTTTAAATCCTAGTTAGTTTTTTTTTTTTTTTTTAAATATAAATAGTAAACAAGTAAAATAGGTAACAGGAAATAATATCCTACACGGAAGCATGAAAAAAATCAAAGAATTCAATTCATGATCTTTTGGCATCTAACCGTACGTTACTGACCCAGAAGAAAGTGAAGAACCATTCTATCTATTTGGTACGACAGTGGTCACACACGTAGTCTGCATTATCTTTTTATCTCGTGCACACGGGTTCTTTCTATTACTGTAACACGGTTTAAATTTCATCCACTTGTAATTAGTATCCAACCACTTGTTCCAAAGATGTACAACTAGTCATTGCATGGATAATAATCCCTGAAGAAAATAATAATTTTTATCTGTAAATTGTGTATATATTGCATGGGATCCACAAAAGCTAGCTATAGTTAGGAATAAACACACAAAAATGTTGTCTTTATACACGCATCATCCATGAATAAATCAAGGTTGGGTTCTGTTTAAAAATACTATAAAAGAAAAGTTTTTGTTTATTTAGCAAACTATTCAAATTCAACCTTAGGTTAGATTTGATTATTAAATAGAGCAAACTCAAACATAATATATATTTTTTTGGTTGAAAAATCTTATAAGTATCAAGTTTAATTTAAGTATATATAATACAATACGTTTATATACTTACTAATTTTTTTTTTTTTAATTTTTTTTTTTAAGAAAACCTGATTTAGACTTGAGTTTTGATTCTATAATCCATAGAAGAGTGGTGGCCCCTTGGTGTTTGAAAATCCCCCTTCCCCTTTTATTTCTTTTATAAAAAATGAGAACAAAGTTTAGTTACAAACTTCATTGGTTTATAGATACATATTTTAAAAATCTAATAATTGAATTGCATGTTCTTTATGTTCTCAACACACATGTTAAATTTTTTGCCAATTGGATATTATTTACTATTTGATCCATAAACTTATTTTTTATACATAATTTTATATTACAAAAAACTTGAAATTTAAATGTTTGATTGATATCATGACTATTGATTTTTTATTTTTTTGAAAATTTTGCGAAAGCATGAAGGATATAAGAAGAAAATATAATCTAATAGTAGATTGGTCAAAATTCACATCCACTAATAAAATATTGAGTGGAGTTGTAACCTTAGTTTACAACCAAGTTTGCTTCCAAAGTTTGTTCAAAAATTTAACTAGTTATTATTAGTAATTACCGTCTTAGTTTTTTTTTTTTTTATTATTATTTTTTTTTAAGTGCTATATTAATGTAAATGACTAATGCTTCATTTTTTTTCCTCTTATTACTATTAAACCATACATAACTCATTAAACCAAATGGTAAGATATTATGTTTCTAAAACTAGATAAGTTTATGACCTAATGCACAATTTGTTTTCCTCTTATTACTCTTATACAATAATTAGATCATTAAACCAAAGCGTATTTGAAGGATCAATTGATGAAAGTTCGAGGGGATTTAGACAAACTCAACTTGGTAATGCATCGCAAAATAACAAAGAAAGGTCCAGAAGATCTAAGTGTCACCGGTGTGGTGTTAGTCCTAGGATCCTCCAATGCTCAAATTAGGCACCAAAATTCTCAATCTTTAGTAAATGGAGATTAGAAGTTTCTCATACCTAGAAAATATGTTAGGATCCTCTATTTTTGGGCTTCATGGGTTTTGACCTTACTAATCTTTTGCCCTTAATTGCAGCCATTTATCTTAATCACCTTCCTTTTAGGGAGGTAAAATATTTGCATAATCTCTTTGTGGGAGATACGTTGTTTCCTTATGTGGTTATGATAAGAACCAACTTGTTTTTGTACTAATGGCTGATTTAGCAGTTCTTCGAAGGAATTAGGCCTCTTAGAGAAGATTAGAATGCTAGAGAAAGAAGAGAGCTAACAAAGTAAGAAGAAGAAACTAGCATATTATTTTTGATATCCCCAATTAAAATCAAGAGTATCAATTAAAATTATCTATCCTGTTATACAATCTATTATAGGAACTAAAACTAAACAGCAATGTAACTAACATAACAGCACAACTGACACATTCCACCTCAGCAACATAAGCTAGTACTTTGCCATCTCAGTAGCACAACAACCGAGCTCCCACTCTATCAGGTTATCAATTTGAAAATTAAACAGGATATTAGCGTTTAGAGGGTGTTTGGGATGTGTTTATTTGCTTTAACTTATTTGAGTTTTTAACTTTTTTTTTTTTTTGTATTATTTACAAGTCTCATTGCATTTTTTTTTTTTGGTACTATTTATGAGTCTCGTTATATTATTCAACTAATTTTTAACCTTTTTTTTTTTTTAAATTTTTTTTAACACTTTTAGCATAAAGTTTGAATTTCAGCTGAATAAGCTGTTCTCAAACATACCCTTATTTTTCCTATTTCACTAGGTCTTATTGGTGACTGGACAAATTTATGTAACATCAATATTGTTCCTAAAAATATATACATAAACCTCTTCATTAAAAGTTTCTTTATTCCCAATTTTTTTAAAAATATTATTTATTTTTCATAAACAAAATCTTTCTTTTCCCTAATTAGCTTTTCTATATAACATAATGTTTTCATATTTCAGGGTAAATGTTTTTTTATTTTATTTTATTTTTATACAAATGAGGGTGTTTAGATCTCTTCAAATATCTAACTATTTCCTGAAATATGCAATCCCCCATCTCACATGCACTAAATTATTACAGGGAGGAATCCTATATGAGTGGCCCAAGATTTTGAATTTGAAACCTCTTACTAGCATCTTGTCACAATAGGATGGTCCCATGGTGTTGGTAAGAGGTTTCAAACTCAGAATCTCATATATATCATGCCTTAAGAACCACTAAACCAACCCTTTAGGTTTTTTTTAACCAATTTTAAAACCATCTTCACGTTGCTAACTATTTTATACCATTGAATATCTAATACAATCATGGAGAGTAATTTTCCACTTATTAAAACATTCTCACAATGGTTAGTATCTTGTCATGTGTGTATAATCCATATGTTGTATGGAGATTCCATGCCCCTACCCGTGGTAGCTAGAAGTGTGGTTTGTCCAATTATTTTCTTCCTCGACATAAATTAGAATATAACGTGGATTTTGTGGACAAGAAAACGTGGAAGCTTCCTATTTCCCTATATATATATATATATATATATATATATATATATATATATATATTTCTATAAATTTTGGACTGTGTCCTCTCATCTTGGCTAATCCATAGCTTATTGTTTTAAAAATTGTGTTTGAAAGTCGTACTTTTGCTTATGAAGAATGGCATGAGATGTGATTGTGATGGGTCGTAAAAACAGGTTTTCCCTTATTATCATGTGACACAACCTAATTAACTTGCGTCACTTCGTCAAAAAGATGACCTCCTTTTTTTTCCCACTATATTATATTGTTTTACTTTTTTAGAGTTTAATGTTAAGGATATATGATTGAGTCTATCTCAAAAAAAAAGAAAAAAGAGAAAGATATATGATTGAGCTGTCTCTTTAATTCATTATTATTACCACTTTTAATGGTCTATATGTTCTGGGTTGGCACATTGATAAGATTTTTTTTATTTTTTTATTTTGATCCACCGAAGCAAAAATAGGGTGGCAAAAATTAATACACCGGCCATATTAGGTGTTACTATTATCCTATCTTCACTCTCTATATCTTCTTTCAACTATGCTTGGATTTATCCGAAACAGTCTGTGTTTTCTTTCTTTTTTCCACTTTTCCATTTATCCTTGCATTTGCATGCTTTTATTTTATTTTTTATTTTTAAGGCATTTGTATATTGTAAGCTTGCCAATTAGAGGAATTTTAGAAAGCAAGCTGGAACCATGTGCCCATAGAGTGTTGGTGGTACAATCTTACTAACAAAATAAATAAATAAATTCATTTTGTCTTCTACTCTAGGCTTATTTATTTATGGTTAAATATTAAAATAATTTTCTTAAAATTCAAATCACACTTAAAGTTAGGATAAATTATCATTTCATCCCTAAAATTTATTTATTTTCTGTCATTAATTTTAACCCTTAAACTTTAATTTATTTTAAACATCTGTTTGAGAACAGTTTATTTAGCTGAAACTGAAAATTTTTTGTTGAAAATACTGTAGATAAAGTTAAAAAGTAGCTGAATATAGTACAATGTGGCTCATGAATAGTAAAAAAAGTATAATGAAACCCATGAATAGTCGCAAAGATAAACTAAATAGTAAAAAAAAGTTGACTTTTTCAGCCAATGCCAAACGTACACCAAGTTGGTCATTTCTTCCGTGGTCGTCTATAAAATTACCCCTTTATATACGTAATATAACATTATCTAGACTTAATAACAACTATTTTTTTGTTGTCTGCCTATCGTTTCAATAGTATTTTATAGATGATAATGAACGAATACCATATCGTGACGCATCTCATTCAACAAAAAGTGAAAAACACGATTAACTTATCAACTACAGGTGTAGTGACATGCATTTCTTTCATCAATCCACATTATTTAAATATAATCAAACCTTAATCATATATATTTTGGTTACCAAAAAAATAACCAATTTATTTTAACCCACATGCCCACTTTTGAGAAAGGAAAAAAAAAAACAAAAAAAAAAAACTACCACAACTAATTAAGGTCAACGTACTATATGATTTCTTTTATTGATTTAGACTGCATATAATAATAGATATCCAAGAGAACATTTTCCTTAATCCATTTTTTTTAAGGGAAATTATTGTGTACTCCTAGAGTACTACTTCCTTCTCTCATATGAATAGTGGGTTCTACTAATTAAATTTATGGTAGGACACACAATTTATGGGAAAATTATTAGGTATTCCCGGAGTACCATAAATGCGTATTCCCCCCTCTCACATAAATGATGGGTCCTACCATGAATTTAATTAGTGGGACCCACCATTAATGTGAGAGAAAGGAGTACACATTTATGGTATTCCAGGAGTACACAATAATTTTCCCCATTTATGTGAGAGGAGAGACTACGCATTTATGATACTCTAGGAGTACCTAATAGTTTTCCCTTTTTTAAGCTTTTAAATGAATTGCACTTTAGTCCACAACAAAATACATACTATTGTCCAAGCCGTGTATAATAATCACCATAGAACGTGGAAGGATAAGCAAGGAAAGAATTATCAATTATAATGGGAGAATATTCAACAAGTTTAACCAATGTGCAAACTTGATTCTTTCTATAAAGTATAAAGTAAACTAATGCATAGCGTCCCCAGATAAGAATAGAAGGTTGAATTTGACACGGTTGGGGTAGCTTCTCTTAGCCCACAATGATTATCGAGAAAGTGTATAAAATTATCAAATTGAAACTCAAACACACTTATACCTAGTCAACTAGCTAGCTAGCTCTACATATATCTGTAAGGTGTTACTGTTTAATGCACATTAATATGCTTCAATTGTACATTTATACCACTTCAAAATCTATAATCTATTGCCTTCCGTGGCCGAAGATCAGCTCTCAGCATGTTGCGACCGACTATTGCACGTTCTTGTCAAGGTTTATAAGTTATCATTTATCTTACATTAAGTTTCGCTGTAAATATTTTCTTAGAGGCCAAAGCCTTGTAGCTCAAGACTCGATCAAGCGGCACTTTATGATGTTTCTAAGATCGAAGTTTAGGATTTTTAAATCTTTCTTTGCTATTATAACTATCAAATTTATAAATAAATAATTTTTTTTAAAAAGCACTAGGTTTGCTTGACATGTCAATTATAAGAGAAAATTGTAAGAATATTCTCTAAACTTTGGGTAAAAATCAAATTAATATGAACTTTGAAAAATACTCAAATTGATTATCTTATATAAACTTATGTCTCACTCCCTATTCCAAAAGGGAAAAAGGAGTTAGATAATGGATGATAAATTTGAATATTTTTTTAAATTTAAGGGTTTCAACTCTCAAATTAGAAGATAAGATGATTAGTTTGATATTGATCCAAAGTTCGGGGTTTTATTATTATTATTTGCAATTTTCTCCAATTATAAACATATAAAGCTAGTTGCAAAGTAGACGAGCTCTAACCCTAGTCTATCCTTCATATTTTATAACTTAAGGGACAAGTAAAACTTCGAGTGAATTGGATGGGTTCGATTTTGCTCCAATCAAGATGACTTTTTTGGTAATGATAAATCGAAGAGGTGATAATAATAATAATAATAATAATAATAAAACTAATGCTAATAGAATAATAACTAAAAAATTTAAGAAACTTACTTGCATTAATTGAAGAATGTAATACAAGCATCATCAAAGATTATGATACAAGCATTAAAAAAAAAAAAAAAATTTACCCTATTCCTAATTGCATTGAAGTTAATGGCAACATGAACAATATAAATTAATGAACTACAAAAACTACGTTACCCCTCTAATAAAATAAGACATGTTGATGTTGGATGATTGATTGGTCCTCTTTCCCTTTGCTATTATAGGCAAAATATGTAATTATTTTTAGCCAATAAATGCTCCATATATAGGGGGATATTTTCTTGATGTTATAGTAAACAACCCTCTTCAGTGACATGTGGCATTTATTCTCATGTAACATAGAAAATGAGGTAGTTATTTCCAAGTAACCACTAACCACTGAATTTAATGAGTTAGATTTTTAATTTTTTAAAGTCACTCTCCGTAAGATTTTCATGGCAACATTGTAAAGTTTGCAAACGGCATTAATGTCAAGAGTCCTTCAAATACTATAAAAATTTACGATATTATTAAATTTAGGTTGGCCTTAAGACATGTTTTGACCTTTAACACAAAGATTGAACTTGCTCTAATATCAAATTAAATTACCGATTGTCTCAAAAGTTTAAACTATTAGAAGATGGTAGATTTAATCATTTAATTTTTACCCCATAATTCTAACACTTGCACCAAAAACCAATTTATATCTTACTTTAACGATAAAAGAACATTCAGATATGTCTATCAAAATTACACTTTGTAATATGGTATCGATCTTAAGACCATATTTTGATCTTGATGTTTATATTTTTGCGATTAATAACAAAATAACATATGAAAAAAATTATTAAAAATAATAAACTACTGGACTAGATTCGACCAAAAAAAGAGGAAGAACTAGTGGTCGACAGGAGGACGTGGTGGGTTCGTGGGAATGCTTGCTCAGCAATAAAAATAAAATAAAATGAACTCTATTCAAATTCAAAATGAATGACAACACTCCAAAGTCATTATAAAATTGGATCAAGAAGACTTTCAATCTCTTATGAAACTCAAAATATAGTTTTTTATTTTTTTATTTTTTATTGTTTCATACGACAGTTTCAATTTATTTATATTTCCCCTTCTAAAAGACTAGGAGAAGAATATTATTTTATCCAAAACTTAATAGATTGAGTGTAGTCTCCGATCATGACATATATATAAGATATATAAAGAAAAAAAAAACATATATAAGATTAATATTTTTTTATTATTGATGATGTCGAAAAATCAATAGTAAGTCACACGGTTCTCGTATGCTTAAAACAACACCTGCATAACAAAAGTAGAAGACCTAACAGAGAGCACCAGTGTGGTGTCAGCCAAATACCCTCCAAATGTCAAGTTAGAACTTCTCACAACTCTAAAGTGCCAGAGCGGGGTAAATTATGCGTACTTTGGTTAGTGAGGGTATTGAGGCTTTTATAGTAGTAGGGGGTTGACATCTTTTCCTTGGTTTAGAAGTCTTTTCCATATAGGAATCCTTACAAATATACTTCATGGAACATTTTGCTTGTAGGAGTCTTTTTAAGTGTGGGCCGCATGATATATCCTTATATAGACATGCGAGGAGGCCAAGCAATCAGTTTTGTCAGAATCGTCACTTTCGTATTACCCCTTCAGCTATATGTTGTCGGTTTTCCCACTTCTGCCCCATACTGACCTCGTTAGCTTGGAGCCGTAGACTTCATATGGTTGCCACGTGTCGGTGGATAAAAGGCCGACAAATTTGGCTAGAACGTTGCTCTACGCCCTTATACTAGTGAGCATACTTACCATTTTACCTTTATCAATTATTATTGAATATCATAATGTGTTAGAAACTTGTAGTCTTATCACTGTACACCCTTGGCACGATAGTCACTCCACATATATTAAGTGCTTGTGGGGTACTGTGGGAGGCAAGGGCCGTGGTTCTAATCTCCAGGAGGGAGTTTTACACACATATACACATAAAATATGTTTGTTTAGAGGTGAAATAGGGTAGATGGAAAATTTTGGAGAAAAAATGGGGAGAAAAACTTTTTTGAGTGTGTTTGGTTGGTAGGAAGGAAGGAAAATAAATAGTGGAGCCCATGAGTTTTCTCCTCGGACCCACCAAAAAGTTTTCTCCCTAAAATGGAGAGAAAAATGAGAACTGAAGGGAGAAAATGAGGTTGCTTAATGGGAAAAAATGCTCATATTCAGTTACTTTATTTATTTTCCTGGACGCTGCATTTTTGTTTTGGTTTTTTTTTTTCTTAGGCATGGGCACGTTGCCATTTTTATTTTTTTGGGCTGTGGGTGTGATAGTTGTTTTTTTTTGTTTTGTTTTGTTTTTTTTTGGTTTAACTAGACATGATTTTTTTGGGACATGATTTTTATTTTTTAATAAATTGGGTGATTGCTTCTTTTTTTTTTTTTGGTTGTTTGTCATTTTTTTGTATTAATTGGCCATCATTTTTTAACAAGAGTATATGAGTAAATTTATACAAACTCATTTTTTCCATCTTTCTATTTTTGTACTCCCAACCAAGCAAAAAGGAGAGAAAATAAAATTTTTTCTATCCTCCCACTTTTCCATTCTCTCGTCATTTTCTATCCTCCCACTTTTCCACCCTTCCAACCAAACGGGCCCTTAGATTAGGCCAGAGTAAAATTTTTATCTTGTAAAAAAAAAAAAAAAAACTTGTAGTCTTTAATTTATTGGAAGCAATCCTGTAAATGACATGACACAAACACATACTCTGGTGACTATTATTAAATTATAAGTAGTTCTAGAACCAAGAATTATTTCACAACTTACATATTGACACAATATTTTCTTTGACCAATCACATTCTGCCATGTTACAATTGTAGCAAAAAGTTATAATAAATACTAGACTTTTCCTTAAATTGTGGGACTTGCTTCAGTAAACGAGACCCCAACAAAACCATACACTTCTTATGTGTACGCCCTCACATTATTGAGGCCCTCCTTTGTTTGTTTGTTTGTTTTTTTTTTTTTTTTTTTTTTTAATTTGACAAATTTTTTTTTAATAATTATAAATTCATAAATCATAAAAAGCTTAAAAATAATATTCCAAACTTAATTTTCTTTTGAAGAGTTAGGTTCTAAGTAATTAGGAACTAATGTATTAGAACTCTATTTTGTAATGTTGGCAAACCATGATCAAAACAGATGTTAGTCTTGTTTAGACTTGCTCAAAGTATAGATCTTTTATGTAAAGTTGGAATCGAGTTACTACATAATTGAGTATGCAATTCTATCTAGCTTGATCGATCGAGAATTAGACTCGATCGATCGAAAGTCGTGCAGATTGTTTTTTCTGCAGAATTTTCAACTTAGCCCTAAGCCCATATGATATGTAGGGTTTTATGTTTTGCCCTAGGTATAAAAGGGAAGCCCTAGCCATGTTTTTTAGGTGGCTTTGCTTGCTGTGTGTGTGAATCTTCTGTGAGATCTGAGAGGTGGTTGCCTTCACACATGCTTAGGATTATCAAGAAGGAGATTTCATTGAGAGCTTGATGATCGTTTTAGTTGTTGCAATAAGAGCTTAAAGATACACAAGCAGGAGTGCTTCTACTTGCTGGGAATCCAAGAAAAAAGGAGTTCGTGGTCTCGGAGCTATCACGAGGTCATGGTAATAAGTTTTCTACACGAAGTAGCAATATGATGTTAGTGGTCTAAGTTGCTATTGTATAAACTTCGATTCTTTTGTAGTAGATTCAGTTTTACATTAAGAATAGCTAGGTTAAATCCTCCCCAGGTTTTTTACCAGTTTGGTTTTCTTGGGTCATCATATCTTTGTGTTCTTTATATTCCGCACTTTACATTGATATGATTATATGATTGTGTTAACCTAGATTTGAAATTTGGACTAAGTAATTACTTGGCTAATTTACTAGGTTAATCCGATTATGTTTTAAGGGGTCTAAAAACAAACATGAAGAACCCTCAAGTCCCAAAAATTACAAATTGTCCCCTTTTTGCCACCATTACAATTTTACATTCTCTCAAGTTCTTCGTCAACTAAATGACCTTCCATGGAAGAGATTTTACAAATACATAGAACATATATCATCATACTAACATAAGAAAAATGAAAATCTTTCTGTTACAATTTGTTCTTTTGTGGTATATATACATATAAAAACTAATATAAGAAAAGATTAAATAAATTCTTATTTTATTTGTCAGCTCCTTAAATGGAGTATATCCTAAAAAAATCCTAAAAAAAAAAGTTTCATCAAATAGTGTTTTAAACATGCATTTGGAAGCTCAAAAAACATGCATTTGGATGGTTAACTTAATTGACCTAAGGATTATGTTAACTAACACCCTAAAAGCAATTGTTAATAAACTATTTTAGGAAATTTTTCATGCCACTTTTATGAAATATAGAAAAAATTGTCAATATATATATATATATATATATTCATAAAAACATTCCTAAAATTGTTTCTTAAAAAATGCTCTTAGGATATTTGTTAACATTTCCTTTGAAGGAATACTTACAAATACTTACCGACATAACTAATTTTTTACGTATTTATTAGACAAAAAATTCAACAAATTAATTAAAAATCCCACGAATATTCGATCACGATTAGATAGACAAACAGATAAATCTTGTATTCAAGATATTATTCTAGCAATATCAATTAGATTATGAGATTTTGAGGTTTTCAATTATTTGATTTGACACAAAATATAATTTTAGAGTTTCATAAAAGTCACATGTTGTTAAGAAAAATCTGTGGTTTAATTAAGTCAACAAGCACCACAATTCAAGTTTTGACCCGTGCACATAAAATGCAGCTGCATATATATATATACACACACACACATTGTACAAGAAGATTTTTTGAATCTGATCTTTCAAATTTCAAAATAAACTACTTAGGCAATAGTTACACATTTACCCTACACACATTGCCATATTCCACATCGATTGAAATCATATTTTTAAAACATTATTTTAAAAGGTGTAAAATAATAAGTATGTGATAAGATTTGTATTTATCTATGGCCAATGTGCAATAAAAGTTTGTAGAAAAAGAGATCTTGGGTTCAATCCTCTCATACACAAAAAAACTGATGTTATTATAAAAAACAAACGCAATATCTTAAAACTCTCAAAAAAAAAAAAAAAAAAAGGGTTGGTAGAAGAAGAAGCCAGTGATGGTAGCTCACTCAAAAAAATGAAAACGAAAAAGAAGATGTGTGACCCTTCACCAAATGGGCAAATACCTACCATGAAAGTATCATATGGAAAGGAAAATTGAAAATTGGAGTTGTCACTTTTTCACTTTTATTAGTAGTCCGTCCAAAAATGTATCAAATCCAAGGGGATGCCACTCTTGTAATCTTGTCGCCACGCCATGATTAGTAATTGCCTTCATATTCGGATATTCCCACTACCATGTGTCCCGTGCCGTGATGCTACAAAAATGTATCCTGTGCGGCGATTTTATTAATAGAAATACTAATGTCACAATAATTTTTAGCAAAAAAATTATAATTGGTTCTAATCTGAACTTAATTTTAAAATTATTATTTTTACCATACAAATAATAGTTTGCCGTTTAAGATTTATTATGAAATTATTATAAAAATATTGTGAAAATAGCATTTTATACTTTTTTAGGAAAGTCATTAAAAAACTTAAGTTATATAAAATCTAATATAAAAAAAGTTCTTGAATATGTCGACCTCATAAAAAAATCACACGCACTCATAAATACATGAAATTTTATAATATTTTTTTTCTACTAACAAAATGAAAAGGCAAAAAAGGATTAATGAGAGATAAAGTGAAAATTGAGAAGGTTGAGATGAAAGTAATAAAGTGAGAGCCTGAAATGACAATAGAGAAGAAAAAAAATGAAGAGAGAGAGAGAGAGAGAGAGAGAGATTTCATTCAAACCAAATCTAATTTTCACCCATGACCAATCAAATTAAATGGTGGGTTTCAGTTAACTCAACTGGTAAAGTTTTTTATGGTTGTATAAGAGATCTGGAGTTCAATTCCTGCTTACACCAAAAACTAATTGGTATCTTGGTTTGATGATAAATAGCTATTATTAAGAGCGGACATTATAAGTTGAAACTTTCTCTAAAAAAAAAAAAAATTAAAGGTAATTTCATGATCTTAAATATAACATCAAAACTAATCAACTCTCATAGTTAGATTTCAATTTAAACTCAACTAGATTTAGTTAACCGCATTATAAAAATCAACAAAGGGGGGGGGGGGTGTTTATCATTATAACCATGAAATCATTTAATTTAAGGCTAAAACCTCTATCAAAATTTAGAGCCGTATATGGTATCATTAATGTCGAGGAGAACTCACAACCAAATAGTATTTTACTCTCTTAATATTGTATTTTAGGAAAAATGAAATTAGAGATTGTTTTTATGAATTGGGTCAAATGAGTTTTGAATCAGAATGATTTGAGATTTTTATTTTTTATTTTTGTTTTTGAATGAGCTTTTGGTTTAATATTTTGTTCATTTGTTGTTATTTGGCCTAATCTTGTTGTTGTTTGGGCTATTTTTGTAGTTATTTGGGTTTTTTTTTTTTTTTTTTTTTTGAGAAAGATTTTTGGGTTAAATTCTATTGTTGTTATTAAGACTTTTATTTTTTTCAATTTATATAAAAGGTTAAGGATTTTGTTTGGTGAGCCAAAATAATTATTGTGAAAAATTCTACGTCCACAACATTTCACAATAATTTTATAACAAATCCTAAGTGACAAGCTATTATTGATGGATAAAAAAGTAATATAAGTGGTGGTCGTAATTTAAAACCAATAACAACTTGCTATCTAAGATTTATTGTGGAAATGTTATAAACATAGCATTACTATATTTTTATTGAACCCAAATTCTTAGGATTATCAAGTGAGGGAGTTCAATAGCTTTTTGGAGAGTAGACAAAACAAGTTAGTTTAAAACTAATTATTTATATAAGTTTTTTACAAGTATAATTTTGATTTTTTTGGGCAAATTAGGCTGTTCATGCGAACACCCTCACTTGTATATGTGGCGCTGCCACTTGAGTCTTCCTCATGTATGAGTTGAAATTTGTTACAAATTAATTTCGAAGAATATTGTTCGAAATTATCAATTTGACTTGGTTTAAGTTTGATTAGTGAAGAAGGAAAGTTTAGTTGTCCACTAAAAAAATGTGTCATTAATCTACTAAAGATGATATTCCTTGTCCTCTAAAGAATAAATATTGTAATTTTATAATAGACTATATATTATATACTACAAAAGGGTTGGTTGGGCAAAATTTTATTAATACTTTTTTATTTTGGGATGAGAAAGAAATTTTATTAATCCTTAAGAGCATTTGTAGTGCAAAATGGCAAATTTTGGCCAACCAACCTCAAAAATCATGTTTAGTCATTGCGATGAAAAATACTAATATTTACTTGGAAGCTTTTTTTTTTTTTTTTTAAATTTTTTATATAGGATTATTTATTTGTAATTGAATTGTATATAACTATATATTGCATGGATCCACGTAAGCTAGGAATAAACATTAAACACACAAAAAATGTGGTCCTAATTAGCTTTCTTATATAACATAACATAATGTTTCATTTTCATGGGTAAAGTGATTTTATTTTATTTTTGTCCTATCTTATATAAACTCTCTTGAATTTGTTACCTATTTTTATGGTTTTGATTTTTTTATGGGATCATGGGTAATCATCCACTCATTAAAACATTTTCACCATGGTTAGTATCTTGTGTGCATAATCCATGTTGTATGGAGATTCAATGACCCTTCCCGTGGTAGCTAGAAGTTTGGTGGTTGGTCTAATTATTTTCTTCCTCGACATAAATTACAATAACGTGGATTTCGTGGACAAGAAAACGTTGAAGTTTCCTATCTTGGCTAAATTCATATTTCTATAAATTTTGGATCGTGACCTCTTATCTTGGCTAAATTCATGGCTTTTTATTTTATTTATTTATTTTTTATATTTTAAGAATTGGCAAATCCATAGCTTATCTTCAAAAAACTGTGTTTGAAAAGCTGCTTTTTTTTATTCTCAAAAAAAAAAAAAAAAAAACTGCTTTTGCTTATGAAGGGTGGGCATGGGATGTGATTGTGGTGGGTGAACGGGTTTTCCCTAATTGATCATGTGACAACCTAATTAACTTGCGTCATTTTGTCAAAATGATGACCTATTTTTTTAACATATGTCTTTACCGTATACTTTAGAAAACTGTTTAAGAAAACTTTTTATGAGAAAATGAAAAAATAATTAACTTTTTTAATAGTTTTTTCAAATCTCTATAAATAGTTTCCGAAAATAGATGATTAATGTATACCTTAATTCATACATTTTTATATTATTGTATTACTTTTAGATTTATGTTAAAGATACATGAATTGATTGAGCTGTCTCTTAAATTCATTACTAGTTATTACTTTGGTCCGTATGTTTGATTAGATCTTTTATCCACCAAGGCAAAAATGAATTCACGGGTTATATTAGGTGTTACCATTACCCTATCTTCGTTCTTCACTCTTTATTTCTTTTCTTTCAACTATGCTTGGTTTTTCCACTTTTCCATTTGATCCTTGCATTTGCATGTCGCAAGCTTTCCATTTAGAGTTTTAGTGGTACAATCTTACTAAAAGAAGTAATAAAAGAATTTTTGGGCTTTTGCCTTCTTTTTTTTTTTTTTTTTTTTTAATTTAATATTTAGCATTTTGCCCTATTTCTAAAACTATTTAGGGAAATGCCCCTGTTTTGAAACTCGATTTTCTAAAAATCGAATTTCAATTTAAATCACTATTTTTGGACAATCGAGTTATAGCGAACTGAAATTTTAATTTTATTTATTTATTTTTGGAACTCAAGTTCCTTGAACTCGAGTTCCTTGAAAAAATTCAAGTGGAACTTGAGTTCCATGAACTCAAGTACTTCACATGGAACTCGAGTTCCAAATTTTTTTTCCTAAGTCCACGTTCGCTATAACTCGATGTTCCAAAAATCGAGTTATACATTTGAAATTCGATTTTTAGAAAATCGAGTTTCAAAATAGGGGCATTTCCCTAATTAGTTTAAGACATGGAGCATTTTGTTAGAAAGTTTGTAAGTAAGGGGTAAAAGCCCATTTTAGCCAAGAATTTTTGGTTAAAATTCAAATCACACTTTCAACTTAAGGTAAATTAATTATCATTTTTTCCCTAAAATTTAATTTTTATCATTTTAATTGATAAACTTTAATATTTTTATCAAGTTTGTCATATAATAGTTTTGATAGGGTCTTATGTAAAACTATTACTCTTCACATATGTGGATTCTAGCTAACTCCTAAAAAAAAAATATATATATATATATTGGTTGGACTTACTAGTAATTTACAAATGATAATGAACGAACACCTTATCACAATGCATCATTCAACAAAACCCAACTATTTGTGAGTTGAACTCTAAACCATATTTTAGGAAAAAAGAGGAAAATAATGTTAACTTATCAACTACTATGACAATGACACACATTTCTTTCATCTCTTCACAACTCCACATTATTTAAACAAAACTAGCCTCTGAGCATGCACTCACGCGTGTGCTCAAAGTCTCTTTTCTATTTTTTGGATAAAATTTAATAATTTGCATAAATTATAATTTGAGATTACTACATTTTTCAATCACAAAATACCTAGAGGTGTGATGATAAAAATATATCATCAGCAAACGCATCAAGGTGACATGTCGTGGATAATTTGGTGAAGCACAACCAAAACTACTCTCTTCTCAATCTACTTTGATAAACCTCTTCTCAATCTACTTGGTTAACCTACAAATAAGTTAAATAGTGGGTCATTATTTGAAGGGAAAAACAAAAATTTACATAAGATAAAAGATTTAAAACAGAAATATGGGAAGAAAAAACCAAACTACAATCAGTACAAAATTAAATTCACACAAATTAATTCAAAAAATGGTGTAAAATGAAAACTTATCTTGTATTTCACTTGAAATGTGACCAACATCACCCAATGCAACGGACTAAAGCATCATTTAGAATCAATAAATCATACATCTGAGTAAGTTAATTTTTGCACATTGAAAAACATAAAAGTAAAAGGTTGGGTTGATTTCCAACTAAATACAGTGAGCAATAAGATATGTAAAGCCTTATCTTTCAAACACTCAGATAGTCAGATTTATTACAAAAATCAAGTGAAAATGTAATGACCAAATAGATCAATAGGAGGCAACAACCGAAGTTAGCTTTTTTTTTTCATTAATGTTTAGACAATTTTTCATGCCTTTGTATATCGTGATCAATGAACAAAAGCAAAGATTAAACGCAAAAAGGTTTACTCTTTAATTTTTCTAAGTTCTAATTAACCACAAAATACAAATATAATCCCAAAGATATTGACAGTGAGAATTTAATCTTGTATAGGAACGAAAAAATAAAAGAAAGAGAATGTGTGAGAGAGAAAGAAAGAGATATAATCTTGGATGCAAATTGATGTCTTCGATCATAGCCTTTCCACCAAACCTAATGAAATTACACTTTCATCACTGAAAACCACTGAAAGAGAATCAAATAAACACCAATTAACTTCATAACAGAGGAGAAAGTGAATAATTTTTTTTTATTAAAATGAGAGATATCAGCCTAGATTGGAAATGTAAGCATCAAAAGTTTATTTGTAGGTTTTTCCTTGTAAAGAAAGAGAAATAGATGTGCATTAAAAAAATTTTAAAAAAAGAGAGAGAAAGAGAATAGATGTCCATTAAAAAAGAAAAGAAAAAAGAAGAAGGAGGGAAATAGATCAATCCGTGGGGTTGGTGACTTTTTTATGGGATAAGTCTTCAATTTGTGGAAGATATCTATGAGTAGTTTTGTTAATTTTAAGTTTTAAATAAAGAATGGTGAGACATGTGATGATATTGGGGTGAAAAGGAGGAAATCAAATAAAAGTGGATTTGTGGGAGGGAAGAGAGGAAAATGGATGATTTTTTTTTTTTTTTAATTATGAAAGAAAAACGGAAGTTTTGTTTTTGTAAGTGGGGCGGGAAGTTTTTTTTTTTTTTTGGTTATTAGAAACAGGCGTGGTAAGTTTTTTTCTGTTTAATGGAAAGTTAAAATGGAGATTTTTGTGGTAGCTTTTTTTGTGTTTTTGAATAACGGCAGAAGTGTGTGTGTGTGTGTGTTTTTTTTTAATAAGTATGGCAGATGTGTTTTTAAAAAGAAACCACGTGTTTGTTTTAATTTTAATTTTTTAAAAATTAAAAATGGATCAAGTAATTTAAAAACCATCAGGAGAGTGTTCTAGTTTTGTAGGCAATGTTTTAGTGGGAGTTAAAGATGTATTTTTACCAAGTTTTGCCCTTACTTACACTTAGAGTGTAGGGTTATTTTGGAACCCCAAAAAAAAAAAAAAAAAAAAAAATCTGGTCCAAATAGGAGAAGCCTCTTAAATAATAGTATAAATTAAACCTTAAATTTCCTTTATTAATTCATATACAATTTAACCCACACCTCCACTTTTGAGAAAGGAAAAATAACCACCACAACTAATTAAGGCCAGCAATTTGGTAGATATCCAGAAGAACTTATTCCTAATTAAATTTTTAATATTTTATACCTTTTTAATGAATTGAACTTTAGTCCACAACAAAATACATATTGGTTCAAGCATTATTATATATATATATATATATATATATATATACTAATTATATATGGAAGAATATATTCTATAATTGTACTGCTAATTTGATTTTTTCTATAAATTAATAAAAGATGGCTTGAGTTCCAATTAGCTCAACTAATAAAATCTATAATGGTTGAATAAGAGATTTGAGATTTAATTCCGGTCTATACTAAAAACCAATTGGTGTCTTAATCTAATGATAAAGATAACAACCATTAGAAGTGGGCGCTATAGTTTAAAATTCTATAATATATATATATATATATATGTATGTATATATGTATGTATGTATGTATATGTATTGATGGTGTTCCCATATAATATAAGAATTGAAGGTTGAATTTGACAGGGTCGAGGTAGTAAGAGCATTCCCATTAGGATTGCCAAATGGGATGTGTAGGTTTGATTTACCATCAAACCCTTAAAATGATGCTTCAACCGAACTGTCAAATTGTGCCAATTGTAAAAAATTTTGGCGTGAGTTTCTGGCGGTGGTGGGTTTGTGACTAATGTGGGCATGGGTTAGGTGGTGCAGCAGCGGCAAGGGTAGGGGATTATGGCAGCGTGGGCCTGGGGGCTTGGCTGTCACCAATGAAGCATAAACTGGGAGCTTGGCCATCTCTCTCTTTCTCTCTCTCTCTCTCTCTCTCTCTCTCTCTCTCTCTCTCTCTCATATTTGGTGGTTTGTTGGGGTTCAGCTATGGATTTTGGAGTTTGGTTTGTTGGTGATTGGTGGTTTTCTGATTTTAGTTTGTTGGCACGGTGGTGGTGATTTTGCTATGGATTTTGGATTTTGATTTTGCTATGGAATTTGGATTTTGATATTGGCTGGATTTTGTTATGGATTTTGTTCAGCGGAGGTGGATGGTGTGACTGAGAAGCTGGACGGTGGTGGTGGTGGCTGAGGGAGTAAGAGAAATAGAGATCAGGGAGAAATATTTTTATATTATTTTAACGTGTAGTATGGTAAAATAAAAGTTGGGATGTCAAATGTATTGTAAAACGATATTGTATACTCGATAAATAGTTTTTTGAAACGATAAAATGACATTTCTCTGCAATGATAAATGGAGTCTCACGTTTTTAACATGATTAATTGATACTCGAGCACACTTTTAATAGCAATACCAACTACGAAGTCAACTAAGCTAGCTCTGAATCGGTTACTGTTAGCGCACAATGTTTCAATCAATCACTATCTATTGCTTTTGCCATGTTAGAGCATCCACAGTAGTGGAGCAAAAAATATAGTTATTTAGCACTTATAAAAGTCACTTTATCTATTTTACCTCCTCACACCCCATAGCAATGGAGCTATATTTTTAGCTATTTGATTAAAATAATACAAATAAATCATTAAAATAATAATAAAAACATCCAAAAAAAAAAAACACCAGCACAGCACAAACATCCACCACCCCCACCACCAGTAGTCCACAACAGGAAAGAAAAAACCACCAATCCAAATCCTTAATCTTTTCCCTCAATCCAGACCCAACAAAATCAACAATCACAAAAAAATAAAAAATCACAAATCACAAACTCAAGCCACCACCCACCATTAGAAACCCACCATAAAAAAACCACTGCAAAAACTAAACCCACCACCATTACCACACTCACTGCCACCAGCCACCACCGGCCACAGCCACTGCCATCATTACCCACAACCTCAACCCAGATCAAAACCTAATCACAAACCCAAAACCAAATCACAACCTAAACCCACCATATCAACCAAAACCCAGCAAAAACCAAAAATCATTTAGAGAGAGAGAGAGAGAGAGAGAGAGAGAGAGAGAGAGGGTTAACCCACCATGGCTAACCCCTCCACCGTCGCGCTATCACAACAAAACCCACCAGATCAACTAAAACCGAAAATCATTAGATCATTTGAGATTGGATTCGATCTAGAGAGAGAAAATGACAGAGAGAAAGATCGGCGTTGGGCAAGGGCTTGGGTAGGCGGCGAGTGGAGGACTTGAGCTTACAACGGAAAGAAATGAAGAGGATGAGGACCGATTGAGGGGAGAGAGGAGCAATGGTAGAAATGGGGAAGGAGGAGAAAAAAAAAATTCTAATCAGAACACAAATAAAATAATATATTTTTTTTTATAGCTTTAAGCTACAGTGCACATCTATCTTTAGATGTGCACTGTAGCGGAGAAGCAAAAAATTTTGCTTATAGGATCAGTTTGATTTTGCTTAGGGGTTTTTTATAGTTTCTACTTTCAAATAAGAAGATAAGAAGATAATAGGATCAGTTTGATTTTGATCCAAAGTTTGGGGGTATTTTAGTATTTTTGCCTAATTATAAAAATAATATAAAGCTAGTTGCAAAGTAGGCTAGACTTCTACCACTAATTTATCCTTCATATATTAAAGAAAGATACCTACCTTTTATATTACCTAAAAATTATTTTATAACTTGAGGAACAAGTAGAACTTTGAGTGAATTGGATAGGTATGGTTATGGTTGAATCTTCTTTCTTTCTTTCCATTCCTCAACTAAAAAAAATCTTTCTTTCTCTCTTTTTTTTTTTTTGTTTTTTTGTTTTTGAGGGAATTGGATAGGAATGGTTACCTAAAAATTATTTTATAACTTGAGGAACATTTAGAACTTTGAGTGAATTATTCGTAGAGATTGAAAGACATGATAATAATAATAAAAACTAGTACAAATAGAATTAGCATCTAAACAATTGAAGAAAATTAGTTGCATTAATTGAAGAAAAACTAAATTACCCTATTCCTACTTGCATTAAAGTAAATGGCAACAAGAAAATATAAATGAACTACAAAAACTACGCTACTCCATGAGATATTGGGTTTAGAATCTCTTGTCAGTATCTTGGAACCATCTCTATGAGATTTCTCCTTATAATAATCTAGTGTGTGTGTGGAATGGGGGACTACATATACCTAAGAGAATAGTCAAATACTCAATGAGATCTGAATACTCTTATTTATAAAAAAAGAAAAAACAAATTAAAGCGGACACGTTGTGGTTTTTTTTTTTTTTTTTTTTTTTTTTTTTTTTGTGGAGAATACTAAATATTTTCAACACACATAAGGGGAGAGGGGAGAAAGTTTTTTAAAGAAATTTACAGTGATATATATCCAAAAGAGCCTTGACATGTTGTGGTGTTAATGATGTTGGATGATTGATTGTTCCTCTTTGCCCTAGTTTTTATAGAAAAAAAAATGTAATTACTTCTAGCCAATAAATACTCCGTATGTCAGGGGTTGTTTTTTGACTTCTTAGTAACTATCCTTCTTCGGTGACAAGTAGTAATTATTCAAAAGTAACATAGGAAATAACGGAGATTTCCTACCATGTAACCACTCCCAAATATAATTAGTTCTGTATCTTTTTAGGTTTAAATTACGTATTTGGTCCATATCATTTATATTATATTTTAATTTAGTCCTTAATCTTTTATTGTCGCGTCAATTTAGTCTCTGCCATTATTTCTTGAATGAAAATTGCTGACACAACTAACGGTCAAAATAAAAAATTAGTTTACATTAATGTGGTAATAAACTAATTTTTTTTTTATTTTGGCCGTTTGCTACATTAGTAATTTTCATCTAAGAAATAATAGTAGGGATTAAATTAATAGGGTACTGAAAGGTTAGAAACCAAATTGATACAATTGAAAGGTTAAGGATCAAATTGAAATATGGTGTAAATGATAAAGACTAAATATATTATTTACCCATCTTTATATTACCACTTTCCCTAAGGTTCACATAGCAAAATTGTAAAATTTACACATTGCATAATTGTCAACTTGTGACATAATTTCCAAATTTACACGAGGCTTATTCCAATTATAATCATTAATGATTTTTTTTAATAGGAATCATTAATGATTAATACTCTTGTTGGCAATTGGCATATGATTGATTAAGGAACCACTGTGTCGATATTGAATCTAGGTTGGTATTAAGACCACATTTTGATCTTTTTTTTTTTTTGAGAATCACCACATTTTGATCTTGATTGTTGCATTTTGGTCTCAATGTGCACCATGCCATTTTCATTTTGATCAACACTATGTAATTTGGTAGGTTTTTAAATTTTAATTAGATTAACCGGTAAAGTTTTCTCTAAAAAAAAATTGGTGAAGTTTATTACTGTTGCATAAGAGACTAAAATTAAATCTCGCAATTATTAAAAAAAAAAAAATTGATATATTAGTCTAGTGATATAAAAAAAAAAAAAAAAAATCAAGGAACAAGCGGCATAAGTTCAAATCCTATCATATTCATTAAAAACAATTATACTTTCTCTGTCTCATTTTGTTAGGCCTATTTAAAGGAAAATTATTAGGTACTCCAAGAATACCATAAATGCGTACTCCCCTCTCTCACATAAATGGTAGGTCCCACCAAATTAGTGGGACCCACCATTTATGTGAGAGGAGGGAGTACGCATTTATAGTACTCCGAGAGTACACAATAATTTTCTTTATTTAAAAAATATAATTTTTTAAGGGAACATCATTTAATATATTAAATATATTTTCATAACCACCTTCCTTAATATAAATTTTACTAAAAAAGAGGTATTTAAAAAAAAAAAAAAATTAAAGGATATGTTAGGAAATTTATTTATTGACTTTTCAAAGAAGACTTTATATTAGAACATCTCAAAATGGAATAGATAATTAATAGTAATAATTTTAATTTGGGACAGAGAGTAATATGGTATCAATTTTGAATAAATTTAGAGACGCAAAGATTTGCACATTTAGTTTCATAACTTATTGACTAATATGATGTGAGTGGTTGACAGTTTCTACCAATATGAACCAAAAATGTAAAATTTGGTACGAGAATTGTAGCGACCCAAAAGGTCAAGAAGCGCAGGCCACGTGGACAGACCTTCTATGTGGGGCTGAATATCTAAAATGTTAACAGCACGTTTTCCCCACTCTGTGCTTGGATGAAATAAAGCTGTGATTCTGTGGAACGTATGAGCTCTAAAGCAGGGTTGGGCACTACAAGAATGGTTATGTCGGCAATATTGTTGATCGATTTTAAGCCATATTTTGGTCTTAAAATATTAGAAGTAGTGTCATAAAAATAGATTTGACAAAATAAGGAGGAACTAGTGGACGAGGTGGTGGGTTGGCTCGTGCCTCGAGGAGATTCATGCTTTCTCTGCATATGAAATGAAAAAAGAAAAGTTTCTATTTAAAATCAAGGACAATACGCCAAATTCGATATAACCGTAGATAACACTAGATTCTTGGCCAGCCATGAATACGTTATCCATATGATTGATATTGGAGCAAGAAGACTTTCTATCTTTTGAAACTCAAAAATATAAGTTTTTTTTTTATTCGTCCTAGACTCTAAGTTTAGTCTCCGAGTATGACGTATAACAGAAGATCAATGTTGATTATTGATTTATTGAACATCATGAGGTGGTATAAACTTGTTTTTCATGAAAGCAAATCCAGTAAATGACACCGACCATTATAAAATTATGGGACTAGCTTTTGTAAATGAGACCACATCAAAAGTTTGTATGCCCCCTCCTGTGTTCTTGATTTCACAGTTTTTTTTTTTTTTTTTTTTCAATGAACCTTAAAAAGTCAAGATCATGACGGGAATCATGGGATACATCATTTCACTTCACGTCGTAGAGCGAGAAAAAATCTTAGGGATTTTTATCGTATATGTAATTGTTAACATAATACTTCAAATTTAATTGTCTTATCGATAATGACGAGGAATCATTGAATGCAACATTTCATGATGTTTAGCACGAGAAATTATTAAGAATTTCTAAAATACAGTTATCAATTAACATGATACTCTAAACTTAATTGTCTTTTGAAGAACCCCCATATCCCAAAAATTACAAATTGTCGCCCTTTTGCTACCATTACAATCTCTCAAGCTCGTTATTTATAATAAGTAAATTGTCTAGAAAGTATTTCAAAAAAACACAAAATATTTCATCATATAACTTAAGCAAAAATCATTATAATTTATCAGCTTCTTCAATGGAGTATATGCAACATAGTTTAACTTAATTAATGAGTGCTTGCTTTTTAAGTTTTATTTAAGTTTCGTGAAATATGCAGAGCTTTATTGTTTTGACCATGTGTTTGGATTGTTAACTACGAAACTTTTTTTTTTGAGAATCAACTAGTAAACAGCCCCGACATGTATACTATCATGATCAAACATAAAGATAAATCTTATTCAGATCTTACTAAATTGGTTCTAGTTGTACCAATATCAGATTGTGGGATTTTTCCATTATTTGATTTGACATAAAATATGATCTTGAAGTTTCATAATAAAATCACTTTTTTTTTTCCTAAAGAAAAAAAAAAAAAAAACCTGTGGTTTAAGTAAACATGCACCACTAAGTTTTGTCCCTTGCACATGAAATACAGCTGCTGTATTCACCACAAGGTTTTGATCTTTCACATGAACTACCTGGGTAAGCAAAGCATGGCTTATGAACCTTTTATTTATTGGCCATGAGCATCAATTTACCTTTGTAGAAAATGAACCAGTCAGTCATGGTAGCTCACTCAAAATATGAAAACAAAAAAGGAGTTTGAGTTTGACCCTTCAACAAATACCTACCATGGATAATGGTCCATGGAGTATCAAGCTAGGAAAATTGGAGTGATACTTTTTCGCTTTAAGTCAATTCAAATTTGTGCCTATAGCTGTCTCAAACTGACCTCTTGCTTTAATGTTAACTCATAATTGGATTTCATCATTTTCATGTGAATTTATCATGCGTGCTTGAGTATATTGTGTCAACTTATGCACCAATATTGAGTTGACATTTGAGTCTAGTGTGAAAAGGGATGTGTTTCTAGAATTATTCATACTTGTCGATTCGTGTCTCAATCTTGAGGTATGCGATTCTTGTAATCTTGTTGCCACTTAATCAGGTTCATATACCCACTACCATGTGTCCCTGTGATGCTGCAAAAATTATCTTATGGAGGGATTTTATAAAGTCTTCCTGCATATGGAACTTACACATCTATAAACATACTGTGAGAAACTAATTTCTTAGAATCCCTCCATATGATAATGGTCCCTTTCCTTGACCTCATAATAAATAGAATTATGAATTATTATCACTCAAATTGTGTGAACTATACATGAGCATTGTGCACCAAACATTTTGCACGGCATTGCTGTGAGTGCTTGTTTTGTTTGTCTCACATCAATAATTGAAGTTGGATACATCAACCTAACCTTTTGGTGCATAATTGTCATGAATTGCTCGTGCAGTGCCCTACGTCAAAACTTTGATTTTTTTTTTTTTAATTGTCAGGTTGTATAGTATACACAATATTTAGAATGATCTTGAATTCACTGTTTCTTATGATGAAACTTTCTTCACGAAGGGTCTGTTTGGAATTCACTTATTTTGGTAAAATTGCAAACTTTTTGCTGAAAATATTATAGATAAAGGTAAAAGTTAGCTAAAATAGTATAGTGGAGCCCATAAATAATGGCAAAAATAAGTTGAATAGTAAAATAAGTAGGCAAAAATAATTTTTGCCAAATACACAATAATTGCTAGTTTCTTTTTGTTTTGCTGATTTATAGAGTATCTAAATGTTGTATCGAATTTGTATGATGTTTTGGTAACAATGTAGAAAAATCGGGCATGACAAATGTTATGTAATTGCTTTTGTTAAGAATAGAGTTTGGCTACAAACTTAGTCAAAACTTTAGGCTAAAAACAACAATAGAAAGATAATAGATGTTCACAGTTAATTATCAAATAAAATACAGGCATCAAAGTCGAGGGATCAAGCATGAAATTCATATTAAAATGGATAAGTCATTTGATTTTCATCACATTAAAATCTAAATAGTTATAGACAATTTTTTTTTAAAAAAACAAAAAAACATTATCTTAATATATAATGTTCTAGCTTAAACTTGTCAAAAAGTCTAAAGGTTTGAACTCAGCTTAATTCATTAGTTAATTTGAACTCGAGCAGGATATCTAGTTTTTAAGCTTGAGGTCTAACATAAGCACATTATCAAGCTTATTTGATTTGGACAAGTAGTCCTAACTTTTTATTAATTAAAGTCTTTGTAAAATATGAGTTTATTTGTCAAGTTTATATAAAACTTATTACTAAATCTATAAATGAGCCTAGACTTAGCTTCTTGTTATCAAGCTCTAATATTAATGAGGTTTTTCATGCATAATTATTATTATTATTTTGCTTGAGTTCGACTTATTTATTAAGTAAGTTTAAAACTAAGATTCACGCTTGGTTGTATATAAACTAACAAATATGAATGTGTTTATTTTGAGGCAAGCCCAAGATGTTTATAAATGATTTGATTCATTTATAATCCTACTATTCATTTTAGAGAGAAGGCGTGATTAGAATCATTAGATAAATTTGTTATTAATTAAATTCTGCTATTTTCATAAAAATAATGGGATGGAGGATAAAATTGTAACTTTCTAACCTATGGAGTCTGCGTACACAAGGATGGGCCTATACTGTGGAATATTTTGGCAATTATGTCTATGCCCTAAGGCCTTATTATGTCATAAGTAGTGGGCTACCTTGGCCCGAAAGGCTTTGGAGGCCAGACGTTTCGGAACGAATAAAAACACTTTTTTTTTTTTTTTTGAGGAAATAAAACACTGTTGTATTACTGTTAAAAAAAAAAAAAAAAATCCAAGTGTATGCATTTTCTGAATTCTGAGTGGCAGGGACATAAATTTTCTCACCACTTTCATAAATTGTGACACAAAACTACATGTAAATTGTCTCGTAATTAAAAAAGTCGTATGATTAAAATTACATACGATCTCAGTAGTGGTTTCACAACTAGTCCAAAGGGTTCAAATGAACCCCCTAACCTAGCCAAAAAAAAAGTAAATAATTTTATTTTTTTGATCCCTACAATAAAATTTTGAACACCTAGACTCCAAATATTTTTTTAAGCCCAGCTAAAATAAGTTTGGATATGAGCATCTTAGTACTACTTTCACAATATTTTTACAATAAATATTATGTTGCAAGTTGTAACTGATTTTTATTTGGATTTACAACTAACATTACTAGAAATTATTGTAGTATCAATTTTTTTTTTTGAATGTTTGCACTAGTGTTTGTTTTAGATGTTCAGTACATTTACTTGAAAGTAACTAAAATTTTGCACCTTAAGGTGTTTTCTCCATTTTTATTCATAGAAGGTTTGATATAATAGTTTAGATTCAAATGCAGGTTATAAACTACAAAGTTTTTGGAGCTATTGGGATGATAATATGCTGGAAAAACAAGAGGTCAATTGAGATGTGCTTGCCTTATTTGTAACATCTTTAGACCCATAGGCATTCCTTTGTAATTCACAGATTTTATTATTAAATATTTATGATAGAACATGATACTCTTAAAGTTTGTATAGATCCATATTTAGTAATTAGTTTTGATGGGTTATAATATTTTTCACATATTCAATACCAGCTCAATGGGTGAGCCAAATAGGCAATCGGCTAAGGCCCCCAATGAAAAAAGGCCCCTAAATTTTTCCAATAGAGATAGTTCTATATCAATAAAAGTATTAATTAAGCCCTAAATATTTACCAATAAATAAAAAGTAGTTGTTTTTTATCAAAGAAAAACAAGTTAAAGAAAAATATTTTCATTGGATAGGTCAATCATTTAATCTCTCACACATAAATGTTAAAAAAACCCATTAATCTTACACTAGTAAATAAATTTATACTCACATTTTATTTAGAAATATCAAATATATAACTTTATTACAATTTTCAATCATAATTTTTTAGTATTTGGTTACTTCATTCAATAAATAGTTTTTATTTTAGTTGTATAGTCATTGAATAATGCGATAAGTTCGTTTCAATTTTTTTTTTCTAAAAAAATAGATTTTAAATGAATAAAAAAACCAAAAGTTAAATAAATATTTTATTAATATTCAAAGTATAAGAATAGACCTCACTTAAAGTTGTCGCCTTAAGCCTCATAATACCTTGAGCCGGCCCTGCACATATTGTGTGACTATCATGATTATCATTAAAATTATTATCTCAACTTTGTGTGAAAAACTAAAGAACATTAAAGCTTAGGAATAGTAGATCATAGGGTAGTTTGATAGATGGGAAGACTTTTAAAGTGTAAAAAGCACAACTTTGTTTGGGTAAAAATTCTTTTCCAGAAATTTTTGTCAAATAAAAAAATGGAGACATAATAAAACTCAAAAGAGAGATTATAGGAAAAATTAATTAATATTGTTTACCCTCGGATGGTTGACAATAATTCATTCATTACATATGAAATCTATAAATGTTGTTATGAGATTCGAAGAAATTCATTCTCAAAAAAAAAAAAAAAATATATATATATATATATATATATATATATATATATATTCGAAGAAATTGTTTGAAGAAAGCTATTTGTTTTTCCAGTATTGTAAGTTTAATTTTTTGTTTCCACCATAACCTTCAGTAATATAATGCTATGTGTAAGGACCAGATTTGACTTGTACCCAGAACAGGAATGGACCTAGGCCCAAAAAGCCCGAACAATAAATTTGTAGAGAGTGGGAGAAAAAGCTGGTCTGAATCTAGGATAAAGATATTGGTTTATAGTGTTAAAAGGAAAGAGTTAAACGCGTACATATACAGAAAGTATCTTTGGACATGCCCTAGTACTATGACTGAGAATACTAAATTCTTCATTTTTGCTGTTGTATTTCTTCAACCTTTTTGTTCTTTTTCTTTCTTTTTTTCTCCAATCTTTTTTTCTATGTCCTTTCCTTTTTCTCTTTCTTCGTATTATATACTATGGTTTTTTACACCATTTCCTCAATCCACGTGTGGGTCAGGTGTTGGGAGTCCTTTTCCTCTGCTTCCCTTGCCTCTTCTTGAACCTTCCATTCTTAGCTGTAAGGCTGCTTGTTCACTGTTCAAGTATCACCTCCACATTAATGCGGCCAGAGAATTAGCTGGACAGCATTTAATGCGGGGGCAACAGTACTCCCAGATATTTGTTTTCTCTAATTCTTATCATTTATCTGATATTTTCTCATCCACTTTGTTGCAAAGTTTGTCTGAGACGTTATCTTAAGAGACTGATAAGTCTACTGGTCACCTTGGACAGACGTTCCGAGGTGGTAATCGTCCTCGGACACGGTTAAATCCTTCACAGGCATTCTTTACCTCTTTTCAGATTGCAAGTTTCATCTCTTCCTTTACTGATCGTCCTCGGATACTCTCTTATCCTCGGACTGGATATTGGGCCCAGCCCTTTCCAATGCAATTTGAACATATGGGATCAATTGGCCCCCCACAATAGCCCCTCAAAATCTTGCTTTTCGGCTCCTCGGGAGAAAATGAGGATTTTGATTCCTTCGTCTGATCTGCCTTATGATTTGGTTTCATTAGGTCAAATCGCAATAATACGTGTATGTTTTTTGGTGAATCATCCTTGACTCTTCAATGCCCAGGGCGTGCCTTCATTTAATTTTGGCAACTCCTTTGTCGCCCACGTTCAACGGTTGGATGAGAATCCAACGGCGGTTGAGCTTTTTGGGAATTTGAGCGGGCGAATTCCCGCTCCCAATTTCTGCACCACTATAAATAGTCTTTCAAATCAGTTTCTTTTCACTTTAAACGATTGCGTTATTCTAGAACTCGATATTTCCTTTCTTTCTCTCACTCCTCTGTGCGTCTACAAATACCAAAATCCTGTCCGAGGACCATTTCACGCACCTGTAAGTCTTCCTAAACTATCTCCAACTCTTATTCCTTTTATTGAAAAATTTCCCTTATAGAACTTTTTAGAAAATGGGTAGATTTAAGGGGTTAGTAGACACCGAGGAGGGAATGAGGAATTTTAGAACTAAGTATAACATTCCTCCACATGTGGGCGTTAGATACGCGGCACAGGGTGAGTGGTATGATGAAAGGAAAACGAACGAGGTGGTCATCCCTATGATTGCCTTCATAGAAGGGGGGATGACCATTCCTATGGGTACCCTCACTAGGAACTACCTTAGGTATTTTAGGTTATCCCCTACACAATGCGCGCCGAATATGTTTAGGGTGTTAGGGTGTATAGATGCCTTGAACGAAAGAATGAACTTGAACCTAACCCACCACGATATAAACTGGATTTACAATCTTCAACACCTAAAAAAGCAGGGATATTATTTAAAATCCAGGCACGCTGAGGTTAGGTTGATTCAGTGTCTCCCTGTATCTAACAAGGGATTAAAAGAATATTTTCTAATCTTCTCTGGGCGATGGCATGATGGCTTACCATACCCAGTTAAAGAGGGTGAACTAGGTGGGAAACTAACCATTTAGTTTTAACATTTAACTTCTCATAATTTTGGTTTTCTCACTGTTGTCTGCTGGTACTAAGATGATTCCTCGTTGTTCTTATTGATATTGCAGATCCTCGCGCTACTACGCCCTCACTCCGCTTAATTAACAAAGCCATCTTGGACAGGGTTCTTCAAGTTGAAATTTACGTCAACGAGTCAGACGGTCAGTTAAGGGCAGCATATCTCATCCTCGGCTACAACCCCATATCGCGTGCATTCCAAGCTCCTTCATGCGTGATAAGGGCAAAGGATCCTCGGCTTCGCAGAATTAGTGTCGCCTACGAAGGGTTCATAGTCCCTCAAGGTATTCCTCTCCCCATATACTCTCCGCTCACAGAACCACTACCCGTTGCCAGCCTTGCAGCACCTACAACATCTTCCCCCCCCGTTTTCCAAGTAGAGGAGGAAGAAGAAGAAGTTGAACAAGAGGAAGAAGGTTTTGTGGACCTCACCTCAGCCACAGACGACTACGAAGTCTTCAATCAATCTTCTCCATCACCAAACACACCTGAAGACATGGGCATTCAGAGGAAACCCCAGCGCAGCCTCCAAGAGTTATTGGAGAGCCAGCCAAAAAGGGGGGAGGCTGGGAAGCCTGCTCAACCCAAACTTCCTCCTCCCCCACCGAAATCTCCTCTTCGTGCCCCTCAGCCACCTCCTCCCACCAGGCCTGAACAACCTGATCCTAAGAGGAGAAGGGAGCCCAAGGGCAAGGAGGTAGTAGAAACTGGAAGACCTCGTTCTTCCAGTGAAGAAGAGGCCCACAGGCCAGCGAAGCAACAAAGAGTCAGCCATGCCTCCAGCCGAGGACTAGAGAGGGGCGAGGTTCAACTGCCCGAACCTCAAGCATGGCTTCCAGCCCCCATGCTAGGTGGTGAGCCTCTGACCGATGACGCATCAATCAGAGACTATAATGGGGGCATAGGTTGCCACGTGGCCTCAGTACTAGAGGAAACCCTCTTACTCCCCAAGGACATGGTGGAGCTACGAGGACTAAGGAGGAATGAAGTCTTCCTTCAAGCCAAACGGTTTTTGAGAATGGTATGTATTTTTCTCCCCTCAATCTCTTTCTTTTCTTTTTATCCTGTATAACACTTATTTTATGTTATTTATATATTATATTATTTTTTTTAGTTGTTTGTGTTTTTTTTTTTTTTTTAAAGGCTGTTCAAAGCACCTTCAGAATAGAGGAGATGTACCATTCTGTCTCACAGCAGCTGGATGATGAAAGAAAAAGAAGGATTGCTGCTGTGCAGACATTAACCATTGCTGAAAACAACAATGTAGATCTCAAGCAGAAGTTGAAGGCTGAGGAACAGGAGATGAAGAGCGTTGATTCGGCCTTGAAGAGTGCTAAGACACAGGCCGAGAGCCAAAGGAAGCTGGCCAATGAGGTTAAGGGGCAGTTGGTTACGGTCAAGGAGCAGATGGCAGCCTTAAAGCAGCAGCTGGAGGAGGCTAACAGGTTTAAGGACTTGGCCGAAAAAGCCAAATTGCAGGCTGAGGAAGATAAGGTCAAAGCCGAGAAGGAGAGGGATGAGGCTAAGCAACATGGCTACGACGTCGGCGTAGCTGAGACCGAGGACGCTCTTCGGGCTGAGGTCCCCGCTGTCTGTCGTGCCTACTGTGCCCAGACTTGGGAAGAGGCTCTCAACTAGGTTGGGGTTGAAGCTTCATTTGGACTGAGGAGACCAGAGAGCATTATCTTCCCCTCAGCCCTGCAAATTCCGAAGCAGACTGAGATAGCCCCTATTGCGCCCCAACCGATTAGTGAAGCCCCTCCTCAGCACCCTCATTCTACTACCCAGCCAGAACAGGGTAAAGAAAAAGAGATCCAGAAGGGACCCTTCTCAGATAAAGTGACTGAAGCCCCTCAACCAGGGTCAGCTTCTCAGGATTTTGAGAAGCAATTAGCTTTAGTCACTTTACCTGCGCAGGAGTCTCTTAAGGATAAAGAGAAAGAGATCACCCCTGAGACGGCTGACCAGGCTCCCAAGCCCAAGCTTCAGATCAAGCTGAAACCCTGAGTTTTATACTAGTTTTTCTTTTGTTTTATGATATTTATAATGGCTGTAACTTGGTTATTATTTATTATTTTTATTTTATTTTATTGAAGGACAAATTTTTATAATACATGAGGCACTATTGTTTGTTCCTTATTATATTTCTCAGTAATATTGTTCTACTTGAATGTATGGTTTTTATTTCATCTTATCTTTTATGCTTTCTTCCACATAGATCATTAAGGAATGAAGTACATTGATAAGACATATCATCAAATCCTGTTAAAAAGTGTATTTCTTATTATTATTTTTTTACCAAGTTCTTCAATAAGTCCTTCCACCTCCAAGGAATATCTCAACACTTATATAACGAGCAAAACCTCAATACAGGGAAATATACTGACCTTTAATTTAATAATTATAAGACTGACCTATGATTTATAAAATAAGACAACACCTGGCTTAGAAATCAACATTTTCCATTAAGTATCACGTTTTAAAGATGTTGATATAGCTTATATTTCGTTGAGGGTATCCCTTGAGATGGCAAGATCAATTACTTTCACAATGATTATGATCTGAGGATGTGATACAAAGAAGTTTTCCCTTTTTATATTTCAAGGAAATTTCCTGAACACTCACTTTCAGCAAGTTGATGGTAGGTGAATTAAATACAAACTAGCCTCTGTACAATACTTCAAAGATACTATAGGATATTAATTTCTACTAAATTTGTGGTCCGATGACCTAACACAACTTAGTTTCTGTTTAATATTTCAACAGATGTCATAGGATATTAATTTCCACTAAGTTTGCGGTCCGAGGACCTGACATAACTTAGTTTCTGTTTAATATTTCAATAGATGTCATAGGATATTAATTTCCACTAAGTTTGCGATCCGAGGACCTGACATAACTTAGTTTCTGTTTAATATTTCAATAGATGTCATAGGATATTAATTTCCACCAATTTTGTGGTTCGAGGACCTGACATAACTTAGTTTATGTTTAATATTTCAATAGATGCCATAGGATATTAATTTCCACCAAGTTTGTGGTCCGAGGACCTGACATAACTTAGTTTCTGTTTAATATTTCAATAGATGACATAGGATGAATAGAAGCGAAAGAAAACATAGTATAACTTTTCTTATCAATAGTAGTACCTTTTCAGGTTATTTACATTCCAAGGATGAAGTACAGCTCTTTCATCTAAATCTTCTAAGTAGTATGCACATATCCTTGCTACCGACGTAATGCGATATGGTCCCTCCTAATTGGGCCCCAATTTTCCCCAAGCATGGTTTTTAGTGTTTCCCATAACTTTCCTCAAAACCAAATCCCTTGGGGCCAATGGTCTCAACTTCACACTCATATCGTAGCCTTGCTTTAGCTTGTGTTGATAATAGGCTAACTACACCATAGCGTTTTCCCGTCGTTCTTCAATTAGATCCAAGTTCCTTTTTAGCAGTTCGTCATTTCCATCCAAGGTGAATGCGCTAGACCTCATGGTAGGGAAACCGCTCTTCAGAGGGATTACAGCTTCAGCCCCATATGTCATCGAGAAGGGGGTCTCTCCAGTAGACTTCCGAGGTGTTGTCCTGTATGTCCAAAGAACATGTGGTAGCTCTTCAACCCATCTTCCTTTGGCGTCATCCAACCTCTTTTTAAGTCCGTTCACGATGACCTTATTAACAGCCTCAGCTTGCCCATTTCCTTGCGGATAGGCTGGAGTGGAATACCTGTTCTTTATCCCCAGATCAGAACAGTACTTCTTAAAAGTTTTGCTGTCAAATTGAAGACCGTTATCTGAGATGAGGACGTTGGGAACCCCAAATCGCGTAACTATATTCTTCCAGATGAACCTTTTAACATCCACATTCCTGATATTGGCTAAAGGCTCAGCTTCGACCCACTTAGTGAAATAATCTGTGCATACCAGGAGGTATTTTTTGTTCCCCACTGCCTTGGGGAAAGGTCCTACAATATCTAGGCCCCACTGAGCAAAAGGCCACGGACTAGAAAGAGGGTTGAGTGCCCCTCCAGGCTGATGAATATTGGGTGCAAACCTCTGGCATTGATCGCATTTCTTGACATATTCCTGCACCTCTTTTTGCATGTTTGGCCACCAATACCCTTGGGTAAGAGCCCTGTGAGACAGTGATCTTCCTCCTATATGACTTTCACAAACCCCTTCGTGTAATTCCTCTAGAAGTGATTCTGATGCCTCTGGGTGCACACACAGCAAATAAGGTTCAGAGAAAGAGCGCTTATACAATTTTCTATCCTCGGAGAGCCAGAACCGAGGAGCTTTCCTTCGCACTTTATCAGCTTCAGACTTTTCTTCAAGCAGTACATCTTTTTCCAGGAACAGTGATATAGAATCCATCCAGCTTGGACCCAGCGTGATCTGATGTATCCGAGGAGCACCCTGATGCACCAAAGTTTGCGTATATAGGTTTTCCACCAACACTACCCGAGGCAAATCCTGGGTCGAGGACGTGGCAAGGGTAGCCAACGAATCTGCATGGGTGTTCCCACTTCTAGGAACATGAGACAAGTCAAAAACTTCAAAATTTTCTTGTATACTCATGATTTGACCTAAATATTCCTGCATTCTTGAATCTCGTGCCTCTAGGTCACCTCTTACTTGTCCCACAACCAGTTTCGAATCCGAAAAAAACCTTTACTGCCTTTCCCCCCATTTTTTGAACCATCACCATCCCCCTCAGCAAAGCTTCATACTTTGCTTCATTATTCGTAGCTGAGAAATTCAATCTTAAAGATTTCTCGATAGTAATCTTCTTAGGTGACACTAGTACTAGCCCCACTCCTGATCCCCGTTGATTAGCTGCTCCATCAACATATAACTCCCAAGGCGGTAGGCCTTGAATAGAGGCCACGCCGACCAACCTTTCGACCAGTGCCTCACTTCCCATTTCCACCTCTTCAGGACATTCAGCGAATTCGACCACCAGATTAGCGAGCACCTGCCCTTTTATAGATGTACGAGGCATGTACTTTATATCAAAAGCCCCTAAAATCATACCCCACTTAGCTACTCTCCCTGTATAATTAGCGCTCTTAAGCACTGATTTGAGGGGGGAGTTGAGTTAGCACAACCACGGTATGCGCCTGGAAGTAATGGGGAAGTTTCCTTGTGGCATGCACTACAGCCAATATCGCTTTTTCTAGTGGCAGATAGCGCACCTCAGCCTCGTTAAGTGACTTGCTCACATAATAGACTGACCGTTGTATACCATTGTCCACCCGTATGAGCACAAGGCTTATGGCATGTAGAGCAACGGCGAGGTAGGCAAAGAGAACTTCGTCCACCACTGGGCTAGACATTATGGGTGGATGGGATAGGTAGCGTTTAATCTCTTGGAATGCCGTGACGCACTCCTCGGACCGTTGAAACTCTTTCCATTTATGCAATAGAAGAAAGAAAGGTCTACATCTTTCCGCTGACCTAGATATGAACCGATTAAAAGCCGCCATCATCCCAGTAAGCTTTTGGACTTCCTTTGGATTCTGAGGTGGTTGCAAGTTATTGATTGCTCTAATCTGATCTGGATTTACCTCAATTCCCCTATGAGTCACCATGTATCCTAAGAACTTCCCTGACCCCACTCCAAATGAGCATTTAGAAGCGTTTAGACGCAACCTGTGCCGCCTCAAGATTTCAAAAATGTTCGAAAGATCTGCTAAGTGCTCGGACACTAATTTGCTCTTCACAACCATGTCATCAATATAGACCTCAACATTTTTTCCCAACCATGATTCAAACATTTTTGTCATCATTTGTTGGTAAGTTGATCCTGCATTTTTCAGGCCAAAAGGCATTACTTTGTAGTGGTAGTTCCCCACAGGAGTGACAAAAGCTGTTTTTTCCTGATCTTCTATTGCCAATGGTATTTGGTGATAGCCTTGAAAGGCATCCAGGAAACTCATCCGAGGATGGCCTACTGTTGCATCGACTAATTGATCTATCCTCGGCATAGGAAATGGGTCTTTGGGGCAAGCCTTGTTAAGATCTGTAAAGTTCACACAGACACGCCATTTTCTTGTCTTCTTCTTAACCACCACGGTATTGGCCAGCCATTGAGGGTAGAATATCTCTTTAATAGCCCCTGCCTGTTTAAGTTTAACCACTTCACTCTTGATTGCCTCTACGTGTTCATTAGAAGGGCGCCGAGATGGGTGCTTTTTTGGAGTGACTGAGGGGTCTACATTTAAACGATGACAGATGAATTCCGGATTTAAACCAGGAGCTTCGTAGGCATCCCATGCGAACACGTCTACGTTTCTTCTCAAAAGTTCAACCAACTCCTCCTTCTCTGGTTTGTGCTGAATTGCCACAATTAAACATTACCTAGCCATAGATTGGCTTCCCACTATCTCCAGCACTTGACCTCCAGAAGGGTATTTTACCTTCTGATGAAGGGTGGAGGAAACGACACCCAAGGAGTGCAGCCAAGGCCTGCCCATAATGGCCGTATACGGGGAAAAGGCATCTACCACGATAAAATCTACCTCAACCACGTCTGATCCAGTTTGCACAGGCAATCTGATCTGACCCCTAGGGACAATCATCTTACCCTCAAAACTCACCAAAGGTGAGCTATAGGTAGACAAATTCTCAGGCTTTAAACCCAGACCCTTAAAGAGATCAGGATACGTAATTTCCGCTGCACTTCCTTGGTCAATCATGACTCTCCTTACATCATATCCTCCAATCCTAAGGGTAACCACCAAAGCATCATCATGCGGCTGTATGGTTCCCTGTTTGTCCGCCTCCGAAAAACTTAGCACTAGAGGTACAGTACATTCGTCTTGACCCTCTTTGGCACTGAATCAGGCTCATCTTCGGAATACTGGGATACCGACATTATCCTGGAAGGGCAGGATCCAGTCCTCCCTAGGGCAGCAAATATAACATTTATGGTACCAAGAGGAGGCTTCGATATAGGATTTCCTTGAAACGCCGAACCAGTCTGGCCACCTCGGCCACTGGAATGGTGCAATAGATGCTTCAACCTTCCCTCTCGGACCAGCTGTTCCAAATGGTCCCACAAGTTCCGGCAATCTTCTGTAGTATGACCATGATCCTGATGATAATGGTAGTACAGGTTTTGGTTACGGTTGATTGGATCTCCTGCCATTTTATTCGGCCATTTAAAAAATGGCTCATTCCTTACTTTCTCTAAGACTTTCTGCACTGGTTCCCGAAATACAACGTTGACTGCCTGGGGGTTGGCAGATGCAGATTGCCCTGAAAAGTCTCTCCGAGGTCGATTGTTCTGTAACCGATCCGACCTGGAATCCCTCCTCTCCTGAGGGATCGCCTTCGCTTTCCCTTTTCCTTGCAATTGATTTTCCTTAATCCTCCTGTACTTGTCAATCCTATCCATCAACAAGCGTACACTGGCGACGGGTTTGCTAGTGAGTGACTTTCTCAACTCATGCTCCGCTGGCAGTCCAGCCTTAAATGTACTGATGGCCACATCATCATAGCTCCCGTCTATCTCGTTAAACATTTCCCAGTATTTATCCGCATATAACTACTATACTCCTCATCACTGGAGAAGGTTTCACTGGGCGGAGTTCTGGATCTTTGCCTATACGTGACATCCTCTATATCCCCAGAAGAAGATTTAGATTCAAATGATGCTCGCCTCCGCCGTGCACAGCGTAACTTCTTCTTCAACTCATCAATTTCATGTTGCATGTCTTTCTCATTTTCTGCATGGGATACATGACTTTTCCCACGCAATTGACTCCTATTAGTGTGCAGGGTCTGCCCACTTTTCTCCCGATCTCCCTTTTGCTGAGGGTTTACCTCCGATTGGCTATGTTGTGAACCTCCTGATTCCACCTGGTGCGGATTATCATTACCCTGGTGCGGCCCTATCGTCGGTTGATGCGAACCTGACTCTTCCATTTGGTGCACTAAACCAAAATCTCTTTCTGATCAGATCGAGCAATTTCCCACAGACGGTGCCAATTGTAAGGACCAGATTTGACTTGGACCCAGAACAGGAATGGACCTAGGCCCAAAAAGCCCGAACAATAAATTTGTAGAGAGTGGGAGAAAAAGCTGGTCTGAATCTAGGATAAAGATATTGGTTTATAGTGTTAAAATGAAAGAGTTAAACGCGTACATATACAGAAAGTATCTTTGGACATGCCCTAGTACTATGACTGAGAATACTAAATTCTTCCTTTTTGCTGTTGTATTTCTTCAACCTTTTTGTTCTTTCTCTTTCTTTTTTTCTCCAGTCTTTTTTTCTGTGTCCTTTCCTTTTTCTCATTCTTCGTATTATATATTATGGTTTTTTACACCATTTCCTCTATCCACGTGTGGGTCAGGTGTTGGGAGTCCTTTTCCTCTGCTTCCCTTGCCTCTTCTTGAACCTTCCATTCTTAGCTGTAAGGCTGCTTGTTCACTGTTTAGGCATCACCTCCACATTAATGCGGCCAGAGAGTTAGCTGGGCAGCATTTAATGCGGGGGTAACATTACTCCCAGATATTTGTTTTCTCTAATTCTTATCCTTTATCTGATATTTTCTCATCCACTTTGTTGCAAGGTTTGTCCGAGACGTTATCTTAAGAGACTGATAAGTCTACTAGCCACCTCGGACAGATGTTCTGAGGTGGTAATCGTCCTCGGACACGGTTAAATCCTTCATAGGCATTCTTTACCTTTTTTCGGAGTGCAACTTTCATCTCTTCCTTTACTGATCGTCCTCGGATACTCTCTTATCCTCGGACTGGATATTGGGCCCAACCCTTTCTTAGGCAATTTGTACATATGAGACTGGATATTGGACCCAGCCATTTCCAATGCAATTTGAACATATGGAATCAATTGGCCCCCCACACTATGTTTGCACTAATGTCTATAGGTGGTAAAATTGATACTAGTGAAAATAATGGAAAGGGCATTAAGTTTTTTAGTTAAATGGTCAAAATCATCGTAATTAAGATTGCCTCATCCTTACTAATGAAGGCTTGTAGCCAAGATTTGCTCCACTTCATATATTTAATTCAAAGAATGTTCATAATTTAAAACAGAGAATGTTGTATGCACGGTACAATTTCAAAAAATTACAGTTAACACATACACACATATATATAAATAATATATGATATTTCTACCTAGTTAGTAATGGACCGTATATAGTTATACTATATTATATAAATGACTTATAAATTTGAATTATTTTTAGTTATACAAAAAAATGGCTCATAAATGTAAAATCATTCAAAGTCTCTCTTCCTTTAATCTATATACATAATAATAGGTAAAGCAAAGAGAAAATCCAATTAAATTTCAAATTAGAATTCAATTAGAGTCTAATTTTGCACCACAAGTTTCATATAATCTAAAATTTTAAATTTTTGTGCCAAATTAATTAATTTAGTGTAGAAAATGAGGAGTGCAATATAATTAACCATTAAAAACATAATCATATAACTAAAAAAAAAAATTCAAATTTATAAGTCATCTACATATATATATTAATAGGTAAAGTTTAGAGAAAATTGAATTAGAATTTGAAATTATAATCCAATTTTGCGTCATGTGTCTAAATTTATGTGGAAATTATACCATAATTATCCATTTAAATTTGTGCCATGTATCTACTTTAGTTTTTAATTTTTGTGTTAAGTGAGTTAATGTGCGCAAAATAATAAGAATTTAATATTAATGAACTATAAAATTAAAAAAAAAAAAATCACATGTACTCAATAATCTCCACATGTTTCTCAAAAAATAAATAAAATAAAAATCACCACATGTTCTATCTTATTAAAAATTAGAAAAAATGATTATAAGTAATATTAAATTTAGGAAAGAATTTTAATATGTGCCTAATTATGTTTACTTAAAAAAATAATTTGACTAATTATCTATTTTATGATAAAAATTGTGTTTAATTTTAGGTGTATCCATATGTATGCATGAATGCATGTGTTACATGATTTAAAAAAAAAATTAATTTGACTAATTATTTATATTTTTATAATAAAAATTTTGTTTAATTTTAAATGCATCCATGCGTTTGCATGGAGTTACATGCTAGTTTTATATATAGAGTTAGATATGATTAAGTTTTTCATGATTTATTTATATTGGATTCCTCATTTTCCACATTAAATTAAATTAATTAGCACAAAATTAAAAAAAAAAAAAAAAAAACTTAGATTAGATAGAACACGTGACATAAAATTATACTCTAATTGAAATCTAATCTACCATTTCTATCATATTCTCTTTATCTCAATTTGTTTGTTTTGTTTCAAAAAACCAATTTTTTAAGGGAACATCAGTTATTGTCTTAATTTTTTGCTGTATAAAAATGTATAAGATTAATAAGTGGACATAAACTCCAACATTAACTTAAGAGTAATGTCCACAGGTTCAATAATAGCAATTTCAAAAAAAAAAAAAAAAAAAAGGTCTAAAACATTTCTTCTAAGACCATCGTTTTTTTTAAAAAAAAGACCATCATTTATTATTATTTTTTTAAACTTTCAATAGTATATCCAAATCTTAAGGAATAGTAACATTAAAGATGTACAAGTACCTGCTACATGTTATCATTATCATATTGAATTCCACAATTTGATCTAACCAAGAACTCCACATGTCCAAATTCATTAAGAATCGTTTTCAATACAAAGAATCCATATCATTTAAATATTTGACTATTAGACTTCATGAATATTCATTTCAAAATTCTAAAAACACATGATTATAATTTTATTATAATTTAATATGATTCCACAATTTGATCTAACGAAGCACTTCACACATCCAAATTCATTAAGAGCCGTTTTCAATACAAAGAGTCCAGATAATTTTAACCATTTGACAATTGAACTTCATGAATATTCATTTAAAAAGTATAAAAACACATGATTATAATTTATTGTAATTTAATATGATCCCATGAATCTATAAAAATCCATTTTATTATAAATAGGGAATGAAATATTAGATCACTATCTCAAACAAACAAAAAATATGAATACTTTAGAAAATCTTCCTAATGACATGTTGGTGGAAATATTTTCAAAAGTGGGAAATGATTCAGCAATGCTACTAGAAAATATCAAGCTAAGGTATAGCAAAACAACTTTTTCAGTATACATGTATATACACACACACACTAATTAATTTTCCTCTATATAAGTGATGCAATCTACTAATTCACTTCTTTCATTTTTTTAATCAATTGCAAAAGTTTCAATGAATTAACAAAAGACAAAGTGGTCTTTCAAAGAATTTGATTAATTTCGTATTTCAGTCACCCGGTCCTACTAGATGACAAAGCAAAAAAATTGATATTTTCATGTTGTGAAGCAAAAAATCCACATGGACTACTCATAATGGGAACATACAAATACTTCCTGAATCAAGAAATCGTTGAAGGCAAAAAATTGATTGAAGAAGCTGCTGCAAGTGGTGATTTGATTGCAACATATATTCATTGAGTCATTTTACCTTCAACGATTATGAATATATGTAGCAATCAAATCACCACTTGCAGCAGCTTCTTCAATCAATTTTTTGCCTTCAACGATTTCTTGATTTAGGAAGTATTTGTATGTTCCCATTATGAGTAGTCCATGTGGATTTTTTGCTTCATAACATGAAAATATCAATTTTTTTGCTTTGTCATCTAGTAGGACTAGGAGATTGAAATATGAAGTTAATCGAATTCTTTGAAGGAGCACTTTGTCTTCTGTTAATTCATTGAAAATTTTGCAGTTGATTAAAAAAATAAAAGAAGTGAATTAGTAAATTGCATCACTTATATAGAGGAAAATCAATTAGTGTGTGTATATATATATATATATATATATTTGAAAAAGTTGTTTTGCTATACCTTAGCTTGATATTTTCTAGTAGCATTGCTGAATCATTTCCCACTTTTGAAAATATTTCCACCAACATGTCATTAGGAAGATTTTCTAAAGTATTCATATTTTTTGTTTGTTTGAGATAGTGATCTAAAATTTCATTCCCTATTTATAATAAAATGGATTTTTACAAATAATGGGATCATATTAAATTTCAATAAATTATAATCATCTGTTTTTATACTTTTTAAATGAATATCCATGAAGTTTGACAGTCAAATGGTTAAACTTATCTGGATTCCTGTATTGAAAATGGTTCTTAATGAATTTGGACATGTGAAGTGCTTGGTTAGATCAAATTGTGGAATTCGATATGATAATGATAACATGTAGCAGGTACGAACTTGATGTTACTATTCCTTAAGATTTGGATATACTATTGAAAGTTATTAAAAAATAATAATAATAAAAAACGATGGTCTTAGAAGAAATGTTTTAGACCAAATTTTAAAAATAAATAAATTAGCTATTATTGAACTTACGGACATTAAAGTTAATGTTGGAGTTTAGGTCCACGGACTAATATGATAGAAGAGGTTGTAATGCATTTATAAGTCGCATTCCGTGCATAATAACTTTTTTTTTTTTCTTTTTCTTTTGGGAAATTAGTTGGTAGATTTTTTTTTTCTCGATTCGATTAAGTATATTTAGTTCTAATTAAAAATATCAAGTGTTTTTTATTTTTTAATATTTTGTTCATGAAACCATCATTGATGAGCAAGGCTTTCCAACTTATTGAAAACGAGAAGATGACAACTTTGTGCTGAAAAATAGGGACAAAATTGGCCTCTGCCCTTTTCGGGCAAAATAAATAGCATTTTATCCAATTTCTCAAACTAATTAGAGAAATACTCCTCTTTTGAAACTCGACTTTCTCAAAATCAAGTTTTTTTTAAAAAAAATTTGGAACCCTACAGTAATGTTTTAAGTACCTATAGTGGCGTTTTGTAACTCGTGTTCCATGAACTCGAATTCTATGCAAGTTTTTTACCTATAACTTAAGTGCCTGGAGCTCAAGTTACAAAACGCTACTATAGGTCCTTGGAAACGTCACTATAGGTCTTTAAAAACGTCATTATATGACTTAACTCGATTTTGAGAAAATTGAGTTTTAAAAGAGGGGCATTTCTCTAATTAGTTTGGAAAGGGGGGTAGAATGCTATTTATTTTGCACGAAAAGGGTAAAGACCAATTTTGTCCTGAAAAATAGTGTGGAATTAGACAACTAATATGTGGTCCCGTAAAATATTGACTTGCTAGTGAGGTATCAATTGCACTTAAATGTTGAATGGTGTAATCGGTCAAAGGCCATCAAAAATCTTCTTCTTCTTCTTTATTTATTTATTTTATTTTTTTATTATAGAGTTTCAATCTATGACATCTTCTTCTGTGATTTTTGCTCTTTATCATCAGATCAAGATACCAATCGGTTTTTGGTGTAGGCAGAAATTGAACCTGAAATATTTTATTTAACCATTAAATATCTTGTTATTTGTTAAGTACATTAGTAAAGGCATAGATCATGTTACCGTTGTTTTGGAAGAAAATGTAATCTGTAATTCAGATGATGGAACATAATTAATAGTAGAAAAAGATGATATAAAAACATTTCTTGATTGCAGATATATATCAGCACATCGTGGAGAATTTTTTAGTTTGATATTCATTACCCAGCTGTTCAGAGATTGGACTTTGATTTGGAAAAAGAAAATTAAGTGACTTTTTCTGATTATGAATTAAACATTTGAATAATTAAACTAAATCTTGTCCTTAGTATCTCAAGTTGAAAGCAACAAAAAGCTTTTCTATATTGCTTTCATTATCAACGTATATACTTCTGTTCAAGTAGGAATCAGTGATTAGACATATTAAAAGGTTATTATGATTATAACATACATTGTTTGTAATTTTTAAGCAGAATTCAAATATTTAAGTAATTGTTATATTTTATAATTATTTTTACATTTATAATTAAAGCAATTATCATTTGGTTTTCACATGCAGTCATTTTAATAGTTATATAATATAAGTAATGAACAATATGGTCACCTAGGCATAGGGAACAGAGATTCAGATTTGCAAGTATCACACCAAAACATATTATTTTGTTGTTTTACTTTTCATTTGAAAAGTTGATATGAAATATAATTCCAACCAAATTCTATTTCTATGTTTACAATATCAGCATAACAGGTAAAAAAAAAAAAAAAAAAAAAAAAAAAAAAACCTTTCATGCAAAATCATTCATTGACATTGTAGTTAGTTTTGTTTGAATAATAAGGATTTAGATTTGAAATAGTTAAAGATAAAGAAAACCTTGATTCTTTCCACCCATTCCAATGTTTTAATTTTTGCCAATGACATTGTAGTTTGCACTATCAGTTCCGATTCAGATTTTGGTCTTTTGTCACGTGTTGGAATATATTGAACAACATTATCGCATTCATCCTTTGAACAAAGTAAGAGATCAACTAAACAAAAATCCATTGATAACCCATCATAGAGAATTATTAAAGTAAATGTTTATGAACCTGTCAATAAGCTTAGAAACCTACGTAAAGTCCAAATTGACGTATACTTTACTTGCACTTGTGGTGTTAAGATTCAGTTTGCCTTGAAAAAAATCCATAAAACATGTTGAAGAAATTTTTATACACATTTTTTTTTTCTTTTTATATATATATATATAAAATTATATATACATATACCATTTATCTTTCATTACCTTAGAATGCTTTTACAGTCGTTGAATGAACAATAATTATATATGGACCTTCATCTTCTTTGAAGTCATTTTCAGTAATTGTTTGAGTACTTCCATCAAACAATGAAAGTTTTGTTTCTCTATCCCTGACGGTATATTATAGCATTCTATAAATATTAAAAAGGTTAAGATGAAGTGTACATTGTCTATAATCAATGGCAGTAAATGAAATGTTCCTAACTGAGGTAGTAGAACTCGAAGATTTTTTATATTTGTAGAGTCGTTGTCAAAGTGATTCATGCATTAAGTTTTTCTGTTAAAAAAAAAAAAAAAGGTCAAAAGTTAGTTTACATAATACATAACAAATACAATGAATAGTTGAAAGATTCAAACATTTCATTGTTGTGGAGTATAATAACCTTTTCATCGATAAAGATCATGTCAGGATTGATTAGGTTATTTCCACTTCTCTTATTCTCTGCTTTCCTCATTCTGCATATTCTCACTCCTAATTCTTTGTCTCCTTATCAATAGATATTTGATCAAGAAAGTTGTATCCTTTGGACATTGTTATACAGGACAACTACAATAAAATATAATTGTATTAGATATACTATTACAAATGATAAGAAATGATCATGAAAGTTTTGCTTAAAATTTTAAAAATTAAAATTAAAAAAAAAAAAACTGTAAAATAAAACCAGTATGTCTTTGTAGATCAATAAAAGTTTACAAATAGGATATCATATAGCTCTTACAAAATTGGAAAATATTTCTTTGTACACAATATTTTTAGCAAGGAACTGTGTTCGGTTCTTAGTCATTTATTTTCAAGATTTTAAGACCATTTCGATCAGTGAGACTAAATATTGCAACCTATAACTGGCCATGAATGAAAACAGGCTGTGTTAAAAATAGGAGTACTCTACTGGATACAACATGTCTATAGATCAGTAATGCTATTAGAACTTTTGCATATTGTATCTGAGCTAAGATAGACACGTGTAGATCAGTAATGCTATTAGAACATTTGCATATTGTATCTAAGCTAGATAGACACGCTCTTCTTCATCAACCAAAGAAAGAATCTATCATTTATTTTGCTAACAATTGGTGCTAAAATTGCTCTCTCTTGCAGGTATTGTGAGTCTTTCATCCTATCATTTATATCAGGATATGTGACATTAATGATATCAGCTGTTGGATATCTTGTTAGTTTTATTAACAAATCTTCTGAAATCTCAAATCCAGCTTTCTCCAGCTACATCTCAAATTCGCCATTTCCATTCCTTAAAATCCAATTCCCAAAGTCAACAACAGATTTACCATCTTCCAAATTATACACACAAGTTTTGCCAGTTCCACCATGCCTATACAAAAAGAACATCTTTCCTTCTCCTTTCAAAGAATCAAAACAGCTTGGACAACCCGATCAAATACATGTTTTTATAGAATGTTCAATTTTGTATATGATGAGGTATACTCTACAGCCAATGCTTCCCTGTCATAACTCAGTTCTTCTTCAAGGAGTCTATTATTCCTTTCCCTAATGAGAGACATATCAATAGAGGCATAGGTGGATAGTCTTTCAGCTTTAATCAGAAGCTTTTCAATTTCATATACAAGGTATAACTTTTCAATTTGTTAGAGATATATATTAGACATATTAGCCCAATGTAATAGGCCTAAGCCCAGTCCTGCTTGTACTAGTAGTCTAGGGTTTAGTCGTCTATATATACTCATGTTATGGCTCATTGTAACACAGATTATTGTACTACACTCTTATACATAATAAAGATATAACCCTTAAGGGATTCCTCCGTGAATATAGGCCGTCAAGGCTGAACTACATAACCTTCGTATTTTCAGTGTTCCTGTTCTATGTTTTCCCTTCCGCATCCACTCTAACATATACAACATGGTATAACACATTGCGTTGCTAATAATAATATATTATTTAACATGGTATCAGAGCCAAACTTCGTTCTTGGCATCAAACAAAAATCTCTAGCAAGCAAAGAAGATCCTCACGTGCACATCACTATTAGAAGTCACACATGTTTGTCTGCTCGATCTAGACTCCATGGCATCTTGCAGCCACCATGGCTCTGTGCTGTGTCAAAATCCAACAACCAAGCAATTTGTGCCTCTCCCTATCAGATTTGTGCACATCAAGACTTCACCTGTCGAAACCAACCCCACAGACGTGCTCCTAGGCCTCTCGCAAAGAAAACCCAAAAATCCAATCAATCGAAATCAACCCACGCGCCGCCTCAGATTCCTCACTTCCAAATCGTCTTCTTGGTACACGCACCGCCCTGACGGCCTCCTCGTCCACCGATCTACAGAACTTGAGATTCTGGCCCTCATCTGACCTTACACGCGCCCTCACGCGCCTCTAGGATTTCTGGCATCTCCTTCACGCGCCGGTGGACTTAGCATGTGCCTGCCACGCGCCGAAATCTGCTGCTGATGTCATCTGACGTCACTGGATGACGTCATCACTCTACGTTAGCAGCCACGCAAGCAAGTCCACGTCAGCCCTAGTCCACGTCAGCGACACGTCATAGGATGACATTAGCAGATCTACTGCTTGACTCGTGACCCGACCTAAACCAATATCCGTTGACTTTGACCCTGGACCAGTTGACTTTGACTTTTTGCGTTAACCTTTGACCAAATGTCAAAATTTCCGACAATGCCTATCTTGCTCAGTTTTTCACGTAGATTCCAATTTTGAGCTCCATTTCTTCGTTTGAAACTCCAAAATTGGTCAATTGACACATTCTTCATTGTGGTTTCTTCAAAGGCTTTATTCATGGCATCTTCAAGAGATCTTCTTATGCTTATCCAACCTCAAGCCTTCATCGAGCTTCTGCCTTGAGTTTAAGGGAGGATGTTAGAGATATATATTAGACATATTAGCCCAATGTAATAGGCTCAAGCCCAGTCCTGCTTGTACTAGTAGTCTAGGGTTTAGTCGCCTATATATACTCATATTATGGCTCATTGTAACACAGGTTATTGGACTACACTTTTATATATAATAAAGATGTAACCCTTAAGATATTCCTCCGTGGATGTAAGCCGTCAAGGCTGAACCACGTAACCTTCGTGTTTTCAGTGTTCCTATTATATGCTTCCCCTTCCGCATTCACTCTAACATATACAACATGGTATAACACATTGCGTTACTAATAATAATATATATTATTTAACACAATTAATTTTCAGAAAGATGAAGTTGATCAAACCGTTAAGATTCGCCTCTGCCTAAATAAAATATCTTTAGAAAAATCTTTCCAATTCAACTCCCATATCTGTTCTGGTTGTGAAACCTCACATACTAATGGCAAGAAACTTGAGTGGTCTTAAAGGTGCTTGATTGTTACGAATTTCAAGTAGCGATGGTGTTGGAACAATTTATGTTCCTTGCAAACTAAAATATTAAAACGATTCAAAATAATAAGAGAGAAGAAAACACAACTTAGACTCTACTAATTAGAGTGCAATTCACTGCTTTCATAAAGAAAAGGGATAGAAAAGAAAAAGAACAGAGAAGGTCAAGTATAGCTTCATACTACAATATTGACCAACCCATAGATTTCACTGGCACAAAATGAGAATTACACCAAACACCACAGACTCCATGCACAGAAACTATTATAATACAACATGCAGAATCTGATCAACAACAGCAAAAGAAATGTCAATCAACCATGCATTTTTGTAGCTTGATTAGCTCAGAGTTCCTCATCACGACCTCTACCAGCTACATTATCTTTGATCTTCTTAGACTTTTGCTTGGCTGCCTCATAGTTAGAGGCAATGGTGTCCTTAGCAGACTCTACAGTCTCTTCTGCTTCGTTTTTAGCTGCATCATAAGCTTCTTTAGCTTTTTCCGTGGCCCAACTTAGATGCTCCTCTGTATCATACTGCTTCTTCTTGGCTTCCTCTACAGCACTCTTTCCCATTTCCCTAGCTGTTTCCTTGGCTTCCTCAGCCTTTTGAGATGTCTTCTCTTTAGTCTCTCCTGCCTTTTGGGCTACTCTCTCTTTTGCTTCTGAGGCTTTATCTGCTGCTTCCTTTGCTGTCTGAGATGTCTTTCCTTTTCCTCTGCCTTTTGGGATGCTCTTTCCTTTGATTCATTAGCCTTCTGTGTTGCCTCGTTTGTTTTTTCTCCTGATTTATTCTTTATGGTACTAGCCTTTTCTGTAGCAGTGTTCACCTTCTCTTTTGCTGAGTCTTTGATGTCTCTGGCCTTTTCTGCAGTGTATTGACTGGCTCCTGCCCATTTGTCCATCACGCAACCATTTTTATTGACACAATTTTTACAACTATTTTCACCATTTTTGAAGTGAATATTAAAAAATCCAAGTTCTTTCAGTCGATTTAGTGATATAATCATATTAGAATCTTTTACGGCTTAAAGGCTTAAAAACTTAAGGCTCAACACATGTAATAAACCTATTCATGTTGAGACCTAAGGCGATATATTTAAATGAAGTCTTTTTTATATTACTTAAATAATGTTTAACTAGTTTTTAATATCATAATTTTTTTATAACAAAAAATCCATTCTTTTTATCTTGTAACTTTTTTTTTTTTTAGGAAATGTCAAAGCTATAAAAATTTTACTACAAAAAACTTACAAACGACGTAGTAATGAATGTGATTAGTAACACTTCAAGAAGATAATAAATAAGTATTTGAATGAATGATGTAAGAGACATTATAAATTTTACAACATGAGACTTATAAAGATGTATCATCAATCACAAAAAGTAATTTAAAAATGTATTTAATAGGCTATTGACGTTCACAAATCATATTAATTGTCACATCAATTTGTAAAGGTTTTGAAGTAAAATTTATAGTATTTCTAGTATTTTTATATCTGAATTATTTTTTTGTGATTAGTGACACATATTTGTGAGCCCTATATATTTAAAGTTATATTATCTCTAACATTACTCAATTCTTTGGAACTTCTTAAAAGTAGAGAAAAAATGTAAAACTAATTTTTTTTCTTATATCTCAAAAAAAAAAAAAAAAAAATTCAATTTTTGCCCCAAAATTTAGGACCTTTATCTAGTAGGGGACCCTAGGCAGTTGCCTAAATGGCCTAGGCCTAGGGCCGGCCTGCATTGTCCTTAAATTGGACTACAAACTACTTTACAACTTACAAATAGTTGATGTTGCCAACTTCTGATGGTTTTTATCTAGACTCATCATCAACATCACATTTTTATTTTTTCATTTACCAATAACTACTCATATTAGTTATTTGTAAAAAATATTATAAAATAATTTGTATCCCTAGCATTACTCATACATGTTTATGACAACATTTTAATAGCAACTCCTTGGTTTTCCCTATTTTGACGTGATTAAATTAGAATTAGCTTAGTTTAGCCAATTCTCCAATGGAACTATAAAGAGAAGAATAATAAACAAGGAAAATTAGGTCCTAATGTGCACTCCATGTACATAATATGGACACTTTCACATTAGGTATCCACATTTTTCAAGAATTTCCATATTTAACACATTATAAATCAGGATAGTGTATAAAAGAAGTGCGAGACAATCAAAACCCAACTACTAGGAGACATAAAATGGAAACTGTACAAGTTGTTTAACAAAGAACACTGAAGTTGGAAAACCAAATTTTTTTAAACCATTGGCATGACTTCTTGTGAATATTTGGTGCATGATAAAAATAATTTTAGATTGAGAATTAAGATAGCATTAGCAGAGTTCAATTATAATTTGTTATCTCGACAAAGTTGAGAAAAACATTGTACCTGGACTCGCTCGTGATAAAATTAAAAGCAGTACAAAATGGGAAAGGAATAGCAGCAAGAGAGACGTATATACTAACCAGAAGCCATTTCCTGGACCTTATCTTTGGTCTTTTTTGCAGTGCCAGACGCCATATCAGAAGCCTTCTTAGCAGTATCCTTGATGTCATGATCATCATGCTTCAACCCAAGTCCTTCAGAGATTTTCTCCTTAGCCCATTCTGCCCACGTCTCTGAAGCTTCTTTGGCCTCTTTCGCCTTCTCTGCAGCCCTATCCTGTGCCTCTTTCGCCTTCTCTGCAGCTATATCTTGAGCCTCTTTTGCCTTCTCTGCAGCCTTATCTTGGCTTCTTTTGCTTTCACCTTTAATTCTTCATAGTCACGACCTTCCTCATTTGTTGAGACTTTATGTCCCACACTAGTGCAGGAGCAACCAATTGCAAACACCGCCAAAACCAAAACCAAAACCAAAACAAATAGTCGACAATAAGGTTGCTTGGTAGCCATGGTTATACATGAATATGCTGAACAAAGTCACTGATTGCTTTTGTGTTCTAATGTAAGCGTAGAGATAATAAAAGATAAAAGTGTTTAAGAGAAACAAGGTTGTTTGTGAAAACTGAAAACCGAGTGCAATGAGAGCAAGTGCAATTTAAGAGGGAATAGGTTGGGATGTGGGATTTTAAATAAAGAGGAAAGTGAGAATAGGAAAAGACACGAGTCATGCATCGTGGCAAGAGTAGAATGCGGAAAGTGGTGTGAGCTAGCCAAGTCTCAGACTGTGGATTCCAAAGTGTCATATAAAATTGGAGGGATCAAGTCCCGAAAGCGGTTCATGAGTGTCATTTCCCCAATGGGAGTGGGACACACAACATGCACCAAATCGGATATGAATGAAAAGCCTCTGCAGTTCTAATTTCCAAATTGGTTTGTGCATCCATATCTAGGCATGGATGAAATCTCAAGAGAAGCTTTTTGACATGTGTAATGTGTTATTCAAGAAGGAAGGAATGGACTTTGCATTTCTATTTTTACAAATTGCTAATGGAAAGTATTACTGTTTGGTCTATAATTATAGGTGGGCAAACCGTGAACAAAATATAGTAAATCAATTTAGAAATTGACACATGATTTACTAAAGTTGATCGATCAAGAATCAAGATCTCAGGATCCATATTAAACCCAATCAACCGTTCATATAGCCAAATTCTCTCAAAGTATCACCCTAATTTTTCTAGTTTTGGCGATCAAGCTGCACTTGAAACGCATATATTATGTTGTAAAGAATCTTTTTTTTTTTTTTTTTGAAACTATGTTGTAAAGACTCTTCAAGAGGTTCTTGAAACAGCGAGTGGAGCGTTTTTTTTTTTTTTTTAATAAAGCCTATGATAAAATAGTCTAAGGATTTGGAGTTGCATGTAGATCCTTGTAATTCTCTTACCATCAACTATTGATGTACCCAAAAAAAAAAAAAAAAGATAATAAAATTGGTGTAGTGATTTGATCATATTATAATGTTTACAAATTTGAAAATTGTATGATATATATAGTGACTGATATATAAAAAGGCATGTTTCATGCCTACTCAATAATGCAAATATCGTTTTGATAAAATAAAAATGAAAATATCCTTCAATTTTTTTTTTTACTTCTTGATTGTGTGTTATTAAATTTTTTTTCTTTTGTTGGAGTTTGTTTCAATTGTTTTAAAACCAACTGAATTTGAGCAAAAATATCATATTTCAAATCAATTATTTCTCATATAAATCTTAGAAAAATAACATCAACATTTTATTATAATTAAATAAATAATACATATTGCAAAACTTAAAATAATTAATATAATAGAATTAATGTATTTATAGTGGGAATTTTCTTATTTTTAAATATTAACTGAATAATATTTATGTTTTAATATTTTTCATTTAAAAATCTATTTTTCTTGCTTTTGGAGATGCAGGATTACTACTAATTATGTTTTTGTGTTCAAGTTCCACTAAAATTTTCTTTTCAATTGGTAATATTGCTAACTCACTTAATATTTTTTGTGATATTGTCACTCTTAATAGGATTTTATCAATTTTAATTTTGGATAACTTCTTTTGCATACCCAAATGTAAAAATGTATTGTTAGTTAAAATTTTATAAGTGCATCAAAAAATAATTAGCACTTTTTATATAATTTAATATGTTAATTAGACTATTTTCATATAACGTAATTTAAAACTTTTAATTCTAAAAATAAATCTAAACAATAAGTATATGAATAATTATTGTGTTTGAGATGGTCATTATCTCTCTTGGCAATGTTGGACTTCAAGTATTTAATAATGGATTTTATTAATGATTTTTTTTTTTTACAAAAAAAAAAAAAAAAAAAAACTATTTGTGGGGACCAGTTGTCCCTGGAGTACTGTGTGGGTTGAATGGACTGGGCCTATGGCCCATTGACCCCGTCCGAGAATGCAGACATATTCGAGAATGGTCAACTAAGGTAGAAGTGGAAATGACATTACAGGAAGAACTGAAAGTTGTTTATGATTGACCTAAACCTGTTTGAGGGGAAAAGTTACCTCGGAACATTTATCTGAGGTGGTTTGAAACATTCTTGACCTCTTGGATACTGTTTTAAGGGAACCTTATGACTGGGGGTTAAATATTGGATAAGGGATGAGGGAGGAGGATAACAAATATCTGTAAGAGCTGTTACCTCCACATTTAATGCTTCCCAGTTAACTCTCTGGCCGCATTAATGTGGAGGTGATACCTGAACAGTGAACAAGCAGTCTTACAGCTGCTAGTAAAAAGTTCAGGGAGGTGTAAGATGGGACAGGGAGAAGCTCCCACAATCTAATTTACACGTGTATGGTGAGAATGATACTAAAACTATGGTATATAATGTGAGAAGGTGCCAAAAAGAAGAGAGATCGAAAAACCTAGAGAGAAAAAGATTAAGAAATACGATACTAAAAGAAGAACACTGGACTCTTGATTATATTATTCAGGCTACGCCGAGGACGATTTTTGTATCCTATATTCTCTACTTTTCTTCCAATTCACCCATGATCATTACCTCCTTTTTAAAGTCAGGCTAGTTCTTTCTCACACGCTCTACAAATTCATTGTTTGGGTTTGTTGGGCCAAAACCCAATCATATTTTAGGGTCCAAGTCGAAACTGGTCCTTACACTATTAATTCTAGTTTTAATTTTGATAAAGAAAGAAAAGATGATTAACTCTTGGGTTTGGATAAGGGATGAGGGAGGAGGATAACAAATATCTGTAAGAGCTGTTACCTCCACATTAAATGCTTCCCAGTTAACTCTTTGGCCGCATTAATGTGGAGGTGATACCTGAACAGTGAACAAGCAGTCTTACAGCTGCTAGTAGAAAGTTCAGGGAGGTGTAAGATGGGACAGGGAGAAGCTCCCACAATCTAATTTACACGTGTATGGTGAGAATGGTACTAAAACTATGGTATATAACGTGAGAAGGTGCCAAAAAGAAGAGAGATCGAAAAACCTAGAGAGAAAAAGATTAAGAAATACGATACTAAAAGAAGAACACTGGACTCTTGATTATATTATTCAGGCTACGCCGAGGACGATTTTTGTATCCTATATTCTCTACTTTTCTTCCAATTCACCCATGATCATTACCTCCTTTTTAAAGTCAGGCTAGTTCTTTCTCACACGCTCTACAAATTCATTGTTTGGGCTTGTTGGGCCAAAACCCAATCATATTTTAGGGTCCAAGTCGAAACTGGTCCTTACACTATTAATTCTAGTTTTAATTTTGATAAAGAAAGAAAAGATGATTAACTCTTGGGTTTGGAAAATTAAATCTAATCCAAAAATAATATTATTCTTCTAGCTAGTTTTTCATAATATCATCCTTTCTTGTGAAGTCTTGGGTTCAAGAGGTTTCACCCTTGATGTGCATTGCCCTTGCCTCTTCTCTAGGAATAAAAAATCTAATTGTTAAGCTAGATGCTTTATCTTTTGTGCTTTTGTTGATGAGAAATTCTGTTGCTAATCTTGCTTTAGAACCACTCCTATCTAATTGTAGAAACCTATTGAGGACCTTACCTAGGACTCGAATTGATCATGTCTTCATGGAAGCTAATCAGTGTGCCAATGCACTAGCCAAAATGGGATCCATCTGTGATGGTGAATTTGCTTGCTCTTGATAAGATAGATAATTTTTGTAACAAAATTGTTTCTATTTCTGTTTAGTCTAATATATTATCCCTTTAACCAAAAAAATTTTATAAAAAAATTGGGAGATTGAAAAATTTTACTCTCTAAATTATTGCAAACATAATAAAACCTATTAATAGAATGCTTGAAAATAGTGTGATATATTTTTAAAAATAATTTTTATTCATTAAATGTTTATTGTAAGACAAGTAGACAAGACATTCTATTGGCTAATAGAAAATGTCAACACTTAACTTTTTATTTTTATTTTTTTGGCAATAGTTTTCTTAAAAACTTTTTTTTACAATACTATAAGACATATAAATATAATATATTCTATTTTAGGAGGGGCCTTCTTTCATTTGGAAGAATTAAGCCATTGCTTAAATGGTCTAGTGGTTGAGCCGCCCATGTTTCAAAATGTCATAATAATCATCAAGGAGGTGGTTATAACTTATAAAAGCATTAGTATTGGGAAGGTGTAAAAACCCCCTGTTGCTATTTTACCAACCAACAAATAAAAAATCAGCATTATCCCAGTTGATATTGCTATTTATTTTTAGCAACTGTGAACAGTTAGTTCTCATATATACAACCTACTGTAAAAAATCTTGTCTTTCTCTCTCTTCAATCACACTCTATGTCCTTTCTCTCCACTGCTTCTCTGACTCTCAAACGCACAGAGCTCCATGGCCAAAGATCACAAAGCAAAACCTCCTTCATTCACTGCCACAAAACACCACCACCACCATCACGATAGTGAGTCTCCCTCTCTCCTCAACCTATATTCTCACCATCTCTCTCTCTCTCTCTCTCTCTCTCTCTCTGTCTTAGCTCGAGCTCAACCATGGGGGTTGAACCCATGACCACCATTATTGGCAATGGTACACAACGGCAGAGCCACCACTGGTGGCCATCGATCTTTCTCCTTTCCCTCTCTATTTTTTTTTTAATTTTTTTTTGGTTTAATCTGAAAGCTCCCTTTTTGTGTGTGTGTGTGTGTTTGTGCTTTTAGATTTGCTTGGGTTTGAGGATTGGGGATTTTTGAGTTTGAGGGTTTAAGAAATAAAAGATTTTTGTTCTGGGTTTTGGGAATTGTTTCAAAAATAGATTTTGGGGTTTTGGTGTGTGTTCTTATGGCTGTAGTGGGTGACTGACAATGTGGGTGATTGGCAATGGTGGATGTGAAGTGGTGGTGAGTATGGATCCTAGAGTGTTTGGTAGCGATGATTGGAAGTTTTGTTGATTTTTTCTAGTTTGTGGTGCAGCGATGCTATGGTGGGGGTAGTTGGTGGTTTGTTGTAGTTTAGTGGTTGGTTTAGTTGGGTGGTTTGGTGGTGGTTTTTTGTTTTTACGGTTTGGTGGTGTTTCAATGGTGGTGGTGACGGTTAGCTTTTGACAATTGGGTTGAGTTATGGTGTAGGTGGTTGCTAGCAGTGGTGGGATTGCTAGATTTGGTGGTAATTGCAGGCTGTGTTGGTTTGATAGAGAGAGAGGAAGAGAGAGAAGTGAATTGTTTATATTATTTGATGGTGTAGTTTATATTATTTTAATAAGTTATATGTTCTATCAAAAAAGGAAAAAAAATGAGTTAGATGTAAAAATAAAAACTGAGATATTAGATGAGTTGTAAAATGAGATTATAAAATAGATAAAGTAAGTTTTGAGGGTGTAAAATAGATGTTGTCTTATATCCCTGGATGTGAATGCTCTAACAATTGTGGAAAAATATCAACAGTCAACACAGTCATCTTCGCAGGTTATTACAAAGGAAAGTCATCTGCAAGTTAAATCCTGGCCAAAAGAAAGTTACAACTCTCAAGATCTGCTCATACATCTCGACCGTAGAACACATGGACAACGTTATATCGATCAAAATTTCATTTATGATATTATTATTATGTTTTCAAAGGTGAACAAATATGGTGGATTAACAGGAGCACCATGAACCTTTCATATGTCCACAACATATCTATATACAAATTGAGTACAGTGGAACAAGAATCACCAATGAACACTCCCAGACCCCAGCAAAATCACCAATAAGCAACCGATGCCAGCAACCAAAATGCAGATCTTCAGCAAGAAAGATCAACTTAAACAAAATATATATTGATACACCAGATTATAATAATAAATGCCTGTGTGGCCATGGATCACTTCTGCCTCAAGTTTCACCTTTTGATAGTGCATAGAATTCATATATTTCAGAAAAGGAACGAGAGTTTGTTCTGTCTAATAGCAAGAAGCAAATTTGAGAGATAAAACCTGACTACTAGCTCCAATTACATCTGATTTCCCAGGTCATCACATGGGTTTGCAGATCAAAGGCATCCAATTACTATTAGCATCATTTCTTTGCCATGTCCCTTTAATTGTCAGACTAGTTAATGGTACAGAACAAAATGCTTCATGCTTTGTTGCTGAATCTGCTTACAGATAAAAAATAAATAAATAATACTGTCATTCAGTCAAAACAATATCTATAAAGTCAGACCTTAAGTAGAAGGGAAATTATAAGCAAATCAACTTTCTGTGAAGCATGAATGCATTACAATAGTTAATTACTGCTTAATCCAAGTATGTCATAAAATGTTACTGCAATATTTTTAAATTCCCAGCAAATAATATATGGAGCAAGTTACATTATGCCAGTGCCAGCAGAACAAATGAGGATAAATACAGAAACAGGTATTGCACTTGAAGATGAACATCTAAGACTAAACTATGGCACTGGCAGAACCAGACAACCACTTCAAAAGATTTGGCAGTCTAACTAAACTATTTCACTCTTATTCAAATTTCCATATATTAATCATTTTAGTCCTCAATTAACAGAATTGATAGATCACCTTTTCACATAATAACTAGCAGGTGGAGCACACAAAAACACATACACAGAAACATGAAAATTCTAAGAAATACTAAAACTGGTGAGACAAAAGCAAAAAAAAAAAAAAAACCTTATTACACCTTCATGTGCATAGAACAAGACACAATGATCCCCTTTGCTCTAGCACAGGGTTTTTAGATAAAATTAACAATACCAATAAAATAAGGAATCATCCTCTAGAAAATCTGCACACATACCACCTCTCCCCGACCCCACAGATGCAAAAGCCTTGTGCACTGGGTACAACCCTTTTTTTAACCAATAAAAGAAGGAATCCATTCATTCTGTGATCCTATTTTAACTTCTCTATCTGGTTTCACATCAAGTTACTAAGAAACAAAGTTTAAAATCATGAACACCCCAAACCCTCTCCTGAATAAAATTATTTGTACTTATAAAATAAAGGTCATTAACAGCCCCAAACAATAATCATTATGATAACAATCATCAAGTACACTGCTACTCAAATGCATTGTTTGCTTACTTTACCCTATATTTAACACGTTATAAAACTTACAACATAAATGCATCATCGCAATAAAAGACAAACAATGATAACAATAACATGAAAAATGCAAAATCACGAGTTAATGCTTGAGCCATATGTATATCTGCGGATGCATACTTCCACAAACTATATTATGCACATGCATTGATGTTTGTGCACGCAAGAACACACACAATGCCAACAGGGATGAACATACTTGACAATTCAAAGAAGCATATGACTAAATCGATATAGACATATATGCCTACAACTAACTTGGCAGACAAAAGAAGTATATCAGCACAATTTACAGGGGTGGGAATAAGAACTAGTTGACTAATATAATGCAAATTGCAATAACCCATGATCAACATTAACGTTCTTTACAAAGAAGAGATGATAAACAATCTAAAGTTCTCAAAGCACAAATTCAACCTGCCAACCAAAAATTGCAAGATATACAGCTGGAAAGCAGGAGCATAGTTACCTACTTAAAAATGTCCTAACATGTGTACTAGGAATCTTTGCATGTCTTCTTATTGTGGCCAAGGCCCTTGCACTTGCTACACTGGAGCTGGCGTTTAATTATGTCTATGGATTCAGACTGCTTCATCTTTGGTCGGCCTGGTGGTCGTTTAGTAGGTGGAGGGGTTACAGTAACTATCGCCAAAGCTGATTCATCCGGGATTGGTCTGTCCACATTTGGAACAGGCTGAATGGACTCTGCATACGTTAATTGGTAACTCTCAGCTGTGAAATATCTAGAGCAATAATCATATGGGTTCCTACCAATGCATTCAAAGACAGCAATAGCATGGCAGCAAGGTAAACCAGTAAGTTGCCATTCTTTGCAGCTACAATCCCAATGATCAATATCAACAATATCAACAGATTCTCCTCGAACCTCAAATGTGCTACCATGTGAGATTAACACTTGAAGTGATCGAGCTATTGAAGTTTCTTTTTGTAGCCTTTCTTCCTTGGATGGAGTTAACTTTGTTGTCCATTGACTGGAATCTACCCGACGTGTATAGATGGATTCCATCATCTTACCTCGTAATACATCAATCATCTGTGTGATTGGCAGCTCATGCGCCTCTGATACCCAACTGTAGAATTGTTGTCCAAAGTTTGATGTCATGTGATTATACCTTGCTCCTGCAAAGAACGCATTTGCCCAGTGCTCTGGCTCACTTTGTATTACCCAATTGTAAGCTTCAGGAGAAATTCCTTTAATGTTATCAGCACTACGCTGGAAACCGTCAAGTTTGGGTGCATAAGCAGCAGCATAAAAATCATTAATCATAAATCGTCTTGCCTCGTGAGAAAACTGCCCCTTCAAGTCCTTATTAAGTTTCTCCGCAAGATGACGTAAACAATAGCTGTGGTAGCATTTATCAAATATCTCAGCCAATGACTTCTTCAAATCATTCTGAAAATCTGCAACAAACGTAAGCTGCTGAGGTGTTGACACAGCAGATTTAAGTTCCCCTAAGAACCAATGCCAGTTGTCCTCAGTCTCAGCATCTACAACAGCAAAAGCTACAGGAAAGATACCATCATCACCATCAGCAGCTGTTGCAGATAGCAATACCCCTTGGTATTTTGAGTTTAAAGGAGTGCTATCAAGGAAAAGGAGAGGGCGACATCCTTGCTGAAAACCAGATATTGAGGCATGGAATGATACAAAGAAACGATGGAAGCTTGAGTCATCCTTAGTGGTAAATGTGGCGACACTCCCTGGATTAGTATCCTTTATCTTTTCACAGAAAAAGGGTAACAGAGTATATGCCTCTTTATAGGATCCTTGAAGCTGCTCCCTTGCAATCTCTTTTGCACGCCATGCCTGAGAATAGTTCAATTGAATCCCATACTCTCGTTTGATGTCATCCGCAATATCCTTTGGCTTGTAGTTTGGGGAAACTTTCAACTTCTCCTTTATAATACTTCCCACCCAACCTCTAGTTGCTCTATACCCTGCTTTCACAGTGGCTCCTTCACAAGTATGCTCTGTGTTCATTTTCTTGATACAAATCAATTGGGTGGTAGACAACCTTGATGCATATATCCGCCACGGACAACCTTGGGATTTGCATTTGACAGTGACGCGATGGCTGTCATTTTTCTTATATCTATAAGCAAACCCATGGGCAATTGAGTATTTATGCAATGCTTCCCGGAATTCACTAAAACTATTAAACCTTTGGTCCACACCAGTGATGGTGTTTTCCCACTGTTGTGCAGCTTTCCGATGCTTGTCATCATTAGAACCATCATGACAAATTAAAGGGGCTTCTTCATTAGGTATACCAATATCTATAGGTTCAATGACTTGAGCTGTATCGACTGGAATATCAATTGGGGCAACAACAGGAATCACCGCTTCTGATACAGTTGTCCTACTCGACCTGCATAATCAAGCATTCCAAAAGATTTTATTATTTTAACCAAGGCACATGTAGGATTTATAGACACTTCCAATTAATAGTCATTTTGGTTCACAGCCACAGTGCACGACAATTCACACCAGGGTACGGAGAGGCATTTATCAATTTGACAAAAAAACAAGAAAACAAGGCAATTTTTTGGTTTTTCAGAATAACAAAACACAATCCTCAAACCTCTGTACGTGTTGTGAATGCTGCAGCTGTGGTGCCAGCTGAATTACACATGAGAACAGTGATAACTACCTACTACAAGGCATGATGGATAAATTTCGAGCAGCAGCTTCCTCTGACATGATAAAGACATCAACCGTGACAGAATCGCCAATGAAATTCACCATTCGTTGCAAGTCCTTGTCTTTGGAAATTGTGATGAGGGTTTTCTTATTCCCGGGAAGGAAGTACTTGAGAATCATGTTATCAACACTACAACTGAACATCTCAGCTATTTCTGACTTGAAATCACCTAACTGCGTTTGCTGATCAATGTCTATGGCATAAGCCTCACCCCCACTATAGGACAAGGACCCATCTTTATTCGTCACAAACTCCCCACCTGACTGACATATTGCTATAATTTTCTTCGCAGCCATGGCCTAGCCAAGATATTAAGAGCAAAAAAGAGAAAGTTCTAAAATAATCAGGGACAAACAATTTTACAAAACACAATATTTACAATTGGGTGCATTCAAAAGTTTATATTTGGAGCAAAACAAAAACACTAGCTACATATGAGATTAAACCTACATTCAAGATTTCATTCACAAAGATTGAAACTTTTACACATGGGTATCCATAAAATTGCAAAATTATGGCAGAATTCACACAGAATTGCAAATAAACCAGCATAATCTGAACAATAATTCCAAATTAACAAAGATACTAGCAAAAAAAATCAGAACTTGAAACACCCACATGAGGCAATAGGAAAAAAAAACTTATCCTAGCCTCCTATTAAGAATTAAAAGAAAAGAGAAAAAAAAAAATTTACAAATAATAGTCAAAGAGAGTGAAAGAAAAAAACCCTAGAATTGGTTTGGTTAGGAAACAATGTTACCTTATAAGGCAGAGTTGAGAGAAGCAGATGGGGTTGTTTTTGGTGGTGTTTTCCAATAGGAGAAAGAAAGAGAGAAGAGAAGAGGCCAAACCCACAAAGCAGATTCAAACAAACATGAAAGGCAGAGCTTTTTGGCTAAAACTCTAAAGCCCTGTCCCGTGTTTGTTACAAACTCTCACAAATAAATATATAAAAAAATTAGCTGCAGTTACTATTTGTTTCTCAGTGTTATCCTCATTCCTTACCTTAGCCTCGGGCTTGACTTTGTTTTGTTGCAAGTTAAACGGGGTGTCGTAGATTCTATTAGAATCTCCCCCTTAGGGAAACTTATTTATTAGTATTATTTTTTAATAATTCGATAGGTACAACGGACTGTTGTGATGGGATTTGAATCCTTGCTTTTTTAGTGGGAAATATTAATATGTGTGCGTTGAGTTATGGGACTTTTGGCAAAGTGATTGTCATTCTTAAGTCAATTAAGTGGTAAAAACAAAAAACAAAATTAATATTAAATTTTTTTATTGAGAAATCAAAATTACATGAATGACTATTCATTATTACATAATTATTACCAAATGTCTTGTAGTTGAATTGACACCTCCTCATACACAAAGTACTAGAGTCTAAGGGAAAAATTGTTCGAATTACGGGATTAACAGCATGTTGTAATTATCTTTAAAAAAAAATAAACACATAACTTTGGATAAAATCCTATACATAATAATGAAATTAAACCTTTTTATGAATTGAAGAATCCTTCTAGCGTTCTAGGTAGTTAATTATTTTAGTTTTCTTGAAATTTTTTCCTTTATTAAGATTTTTTTATTTATAATTTGACTTATTAGATCTTATTGTCATGTATATTCTATATATGAAATTTAAAATTAATAAAAAATTGTGATTGCTTCTAACAGTTGAAATAGAGACAAATCTTTATGCACATTTAAATAGGTAATGGTTTCTTTTATATCATTGTTGCTTTTTCCAATATATCAAGTTTATTTGTGTTAACAAAATTTTGAGTTAATGATATCATTCTAGTCTATGACTCCGCTATTATCCTTATTTGCTTAGAATTAATCATTTTGAGACACTAGGGCATTTGGTATTATTGTTTGGAACAATCATATCTGTTAATTTTCTTGCGGGGTGTTGGGGGCAAGTGTCAAGGTTCAAGTCTCCAAGAGGAATCTTCACACACATATACACTTAGATTAGCTAGGCCAGAGTAAAATTTCTATCTTGTATAAAAATAAAAAAGTGCTTATTAGAACCACAAATTATTTTCCTCAACATGCTTCCTTGTTAGCTTCCTCCCTCTCTCTTGTGTGTGTTTATCAGTTAGATAAAATACTTGCCACCAAGGCCGACTCAATACATTTTAGAGCCTAAGGTAACGATATAAAGTAGGAAGTGAAGAATTATCAGTTTTTTCCGATATCCCAACGGTGGTACTCGTCGAACACTTCTTTGTGAAGCCATCAATTTGATATATATATGTTTTTAACAACTTTAGTCTCAATTGAATTGGTTTCTTTGTACTAATACTAAGATGATCGTGTCAAAATCATGAAATATTTAGCATGTTAAAAACCTTTCATGCAAAATATGGCCACATTGCTACAAAGATTTTAATATGCAAAATATGACGACATTGCTATGAAGATTTTTAATATACAATAGAAATGATACAGTTTAGCATATTTTAAATATAAATTAAAAAATTTTAAAAACTTATAAATTCTAAATTGCATCATTTCTATTGAATACCTTAAACAAATCCATTTCCAATCCCACTCAAGTTCATGGTTCGCAATAATAGGGCTCAATCTAGGGATGCCTCAACACATTTAGGCATAAGGCAACAACTTATAGTGTTCTTTTTCTTATTTTTAAATATTAATTGAATAATATTTATGATTTAATATTTTTTCATTTAATAAATCTTGCTTTTTGAGGTGCAAGATTACTACTAATTATGTTTTTGTGTTCAAGTTCCACTAAAATTTTCTTTTCAATTGGTAATTTCGCTAATTAATCTTTCTTATGACATAGTTGTAGGGTCATGGTTTATAGCCCAAGCCCAGAAGAGTTGGGGTATGAGCCCAATACAATAAATTTGTAGAGAGTGAGTGAAAGAACTGGGTTTTTAGCGAATTGAACAACGATTAGCTAAGATTTTCAGTGTGACCAAACATGAAAACACACGTAAATATTGGTGAAATGTTGGTCCGAGGAGGTGAATTGCTATTCAAATCACTATTTCTGAAAGATAGTTCAATGTTTATTGCTACAGTAATTCTTTTTCTATTCTCTTCCACTGTGTCTTTTCGATCCCTTCCTTATGGAGGGTCTTTCACATTATATATCTTTTTTAGATCATCTCTATCGTACACTTGTTCACCATCTAAACCTCTACTCGAGTATATGTCTTATCAAGCATTTTCTCTGGCTCTTTGTGAACGATGGTAGTTGAAACTATACTGTTCAAAGGTCTTCTCCATATAAATGCGGCCAGAAAAGTTGCTGCAGTGCATTTACTGCGGTGGTAGCAACTTTTCCCTTAGATATTTCTGTATTCTTATCCTCTCTGTACGTGTCTGAAGTCTATCCTCATCGTTGGAGACTCCTAGAAGGTCACCTAAGTCTCCCAAGTACTTGCTTGACTGATATTCGTCTGGTCCGAGGAGGGTAACCTCCTCGGACTTCAGCCCTTCACCCATTCCTTACGTGATTCTCTATTCTAGGCTTCTCCAGTTATTTACTCGTCCTTGGATGTACCCATATTAGCAAATAGGGCTTAAGGCCCAATGTACAAATTTGAGCCCCTACCCCCACAATAGCCCCTCAAAATTTTAATTTTTACCTTTCACCCGAGGAGAAAAATTAGAATTTTGACTTGCCAAAATAACTATGGTTAAAACTGTAAAAATATCCCAATTTACGCACGCAGGAATGTGATTTTAGTCATTTCATAATTGCTTCTGATGCTTCGGAATTCGCGAAGCGTCATTAATTACTTTGGGCGGCGCTATGTCTTTGGCATCCAACGGAGAGGTTTTGATCCAACGGACAACATTTTCCTTCAAGGTTTGGGCGGGATAAATCCCACTCATTTTCAGTCCCTTATATAAAGCCCGATAAGAGAGTTGTCTTTTCTTTTCTTCACTGTAGTTCAAAATCTCTAGCGCACTCAAACATTTAAACTCATACCGATTCTCAGATCATCCGTCTTATTTCCTCAAAAATTTCCAAAAATCCTTTTAAGGATTTCAAAGATCACTTCTTGATTTAGTTCACGTAAGTTCTAACTTCTTCAAATTTTTCTTTATTTTCTCAGACAGCCTCCTTGGCCTCTTATTCCTCATTACCTCATTGTCACTCCTAGTGTTTTCTCTTTTCTACTTATTCGAAATGGGTAGATTTAAGTATTTAGTGGATAGCCCTGCTTTGATAGAAATATTCAAAGACAAATATCACATACCCCAGGAGATATCGTTGCGATATTGTCCCCTGGAGGGATTAGCATTTGACTGAGAGGTGGGAGAAGTCATAATCCCCATGATAGCCTTCATAGAGGGAGGAATGACTCTCCCCCATGGGTAGGATTACAAGAGACTACCTGCGTAACCATAGGCTTTGCTCCCAACAGTGCGCACCTAATCTCTTTAGGATCCTAGGAGCAGTTGACGCTTTGAATCGACACTTGGGGTTAGGGCTAACCTGACTTGACATAATTCACCTGTACGAGGGTCATAAACAAAAAGGGGCGGGATTTTACCTTAAATCCCGATCCGACGTTGTCAAACTCATTTCGTGTCTTCCCAAGTCTAACAAGGGGATGAAGGATGACTACCTAATTGCATCAAGCCCATGGCATGACGATCTTCCTTACCCAACCCAGCTAGGAGAGCCAGGTAGGGTACTTTAGATTTAGGTTTTCTAACATTAGATTTAAGTTATTCATCCTCGGCTTTGCTTTGCTATATCAAAAAGATTTTTTTTTTACCCCAATATATTTTTTACACTGAACCCCAAGTTTCTAACTGTTTAGTTTTCCTTTGTTTAACAGACAAAGAACAAGTAGCTCCTCAACTTAGTTTAATCAACGTACCCGCGCTCAATTATCTATTGAGATCCCAGATTTTTGTGAATGACGACGGACAACTACGAGCTGCCCATCTAGTTTTGGACTACGACCCCCTTTCGAGATCCTTTCAAGACGTCGGCAACGCTATCAGGGCAAACGACTATCGTCTAGCTCATATAGACGTGTCTCGGCCTCACTTTTTAGCCCCACATGACCTTCCACCAGTTGATCATCCAGTCCCACAGGGTTTTCCTTTGGCCGCCCAGTCAATTCAACAAGTGCCTCTTGGACAAGCTATAGCCGATGAAGGAATTGCATCTTCTTCTTCACTTGAGGAAGAAATTGATAAGTTCCAATTTGAAGAAGAAACACAGGGAGTAAAGGCTATTGTTATATCAGAGGCCGAGGAAGAGACAGACGAATACTCGTGCATTCAAACCCTTGCTCCTATAATTACTTACGTGAAGGACTCTTCAGACAACGAAGCAGAACAGATGGCTCCAAAATCTGGCTAAATTTTGAGGGAGCTCATGAAGGGGAGGAACAAGGCGCCTACCCCCCAAGAAGCCAATAAGTCCAAGCCTCCAGTGAACCCTCCTCCTCCCCCTCCTCAGCTCCCTACCGATCTTGGGTTGAAGCCAAATCCTGAGCTAAGGAGGAAAAGGCAACATTAGGCTCCTGAGGAGGGCAAGATAGGCCCCTCAAAGGGAAACAAACAATAGAGAGTATCTCAGGACCAAAGGAGTAGGAGGTCCACCTTTGTTGAAAATCGAGAGGATCCTCTCACGGCTCATGTGCGCTGTACACCGCGCATATAGTCTCCTAAACTGGAGTTGGATGGTATTCTCATTGCCTGGGATACCTCCATCAGAAATTACCAAGGGGGGCAGGCAGGTCATATCGCTGAGACTTTGGAGTAGCCCCTCCTGCTCCCAAAAGACATGGAAGTTTACAGGCGCTTCAGTCAGCAGGAGCTTTTTTTATCCCTTAAGAGGGATTTGGCTATGGTAAGTAGTTCAGTTCAAAAAAAAATTTACCTAAACATTTAGTTACCTCTAAGTTTTTGCTTTTTGTTTTACACCAAAAATAAAATTTTTATTTTTTAATGTAGATTACCCAATAGATTTACGTAACTGAGGATTGGGTTAAAAATGCTCGAAGCGAGGCCAGGGTGGCGTTCGATGCTTGGTTCGAGGTCGAGGTAGAGTTGGGCGCCCTAAAAGAGAGCTAAGCAAAACTGTCCGAGCAACTGAAGGAGGCAGTTAGGGCGAGGGACAGCTCTGAAGCAGGCCTTAAGACTACTGAGAAGTAAGTTGAAGATTTACGTAAACAGTTTCACTATACCGAAATTAATCTGGCAACAGAAAAGCAACTGGTGACGGAGCTTCGTGAAGAGCTTCGGAAGGCCAGGGAAGCTGTCCAACTAGTTAAGGAGGCAACCGAGGCCGAGAAGCAGGCTGCTTACATACTTGGGGTGGAGGAGACTCAAGCCAGACTCACAGAGGAACTCTCCGCTGTATGCAGGGAGTACTGTGGTATCTCTTAGGGTAAAGCCCTTGATGCTGCTAGGGTCCCAGTGGGCTCCGACTTGAGGCGACCTGAGAGCATTTACTACGATCCTGAAATTCGTGAACTCCCAGGTCCTAACTCCTCTCACCCTAAACAGGCCACTCAAGCATTTGAGCAGTCAATGGCTGACCAAGCCCCTCCTGCTCCCTTGGAAGTTCCTAAGGACTCCAACCAAGGTGGTGGCCAAGGAAAGAAGACTGAAGACTTTAAAGGCATGGATAAAGGTTAAGATAAGAAGAAAAATTCTTTTGACCCTAAAGAAAAAGCCTTAGATACTACTGCCTCTCAGCTCGGCCAAACTGTTGACCCAGTAATCTCCAAACAACAGTTTAGGATAGGAGATTTTAGCTATTTTTATTTGTTTTCTATTGTTTTGTTTGTTTGTTTTTTTTTTTTTTTTTTTAAAGAATGTATCATATTTTCCTTATTATCAATGAAGACATTTTTCTTTTGTTTTATACATCTTCATAATGTGTGTTATGAGATCCATTGTCAAATTATGATGATCTTTTGCCACTTTAATTTGAACACAATCAACTACCGCATCCTATAAACAGGCAAGTAACTTTAATTGGATATTGATAAACATTGCAATTTAGGCAAGTCATTGAGCAATTTACCTCAGTCTTACCAAGGGTAATACTACAAGTTAATTCAAATCTAATAAGTGGCCCAATGTATCCAAACGCAACTTAAAAATTACTTAAATATCTATAAGCATGGCATTGTGATGCTAAGTTATTCAAATCATTCAGTTTAAGGACTTCAGGCATGATTGAATTTAAGTTTAAACACTTATGAGAACTACGAATGAGTGTTAACTAACCCAAATCATCTGGTCTGAAGACTTCAGGCATGATTGAATTTAAGTTTAAACACTTATGAGAACTTCGAATGAGTGTTAACTAATCCAAATCATCTGGTCCGAGGACTTCAGGCATGATTGAATTTAATTTTAAACACTTACGAGAACTGCGAATGAGTGTTAACTAACCCAAATCATCTGGTCCGAGAACTTCAAGCATGATTGAATTTAAGTTTAAACACTTATGAAAATTAAACATAAAAAAACATAGACTTCTTATATAACGAACAAATATATTGATCACGAAAATATTTATTAATAGTAATACCTCTTTAGATTGTTTACATTCCTAGAACGCGGTACTACATGCTTGTCTAAATTTTCCAGAAAGTATACTCCGATGCTAGCTTCTAAGGTGATATGGTAAGGCCCTTCCTAATTTGGTCCCAATTTTCCCCAAACTGGATTCTTTGCAGTGCCCACAACTCTCCGTAACACCAGATCACCAGGAGTTAAAGGTCTTAACTTTACATTTGAATCATACCCTTGCTTCAACTTCTGTCGGTAGTAGGCCAATTGGACCATCGCATTTTCCCTCTTTTCTTCAATCAAGTCTAAATTCTTTTTTTGTTGCTCATCATTGATACTTGGATTGAATAAACTGGTTCTTGACATTGGGAAACCAGTCTTTAAAGGGATAATAATCTCAGCTCCATAAGTCATCGAGAAGGGTGTCTCTAAGTAGATCTATGAGGTGTAGTTCTATACGTCCAGAAAACATGTGGTAATTCTTCCACCCATTTTCCTTTTGCATCATCTAGCCTTTTCTTTAGCCCGTTTACTATGACTTTATTAACAGCCTCTGCTTGTCCGTTTCCTTAGAGATAGGCAGGGGTAGAATACCTATTCGTAATCCCCAACTTACCACAATAACTTCTAAATATTTTGCTGTCGAACTGAAGGCCGTTGTCCGAGATGAGCACATGAGGAACCCCAAACCAAGTGACAATGTTTTTCCAAACGAATCTTTTCGCATTCACGTCCCTGATGTTAGCTAGAGGTTCAGCTTCAACCCACTTCGTAAAATAATCTGTGTCGACCAGGAGATATTTCCTGTTTCCCATTGCTTTGGGGAATGGTCCTACAATGTTTAAGCCCCATTGAGCAAATGGCCATAGACTGGATAGCGGATTAAGAACTCCTCCTGGTTGGTGTATGCTCGGCGCAAATCGCTGGCACTGGTTGCACTTCTTGACGTATTCTTGAGCTTCTCTCTGCATATTTGGCCACTAATAACCTTGAGTGATAGCTCTACGTGCTAGGGATTTACCACCAGTATGGCTTCTGCAAATTCTTTCATACAACTCTTCTAAGAGCGATTCAGTCATCTCAGGGTGAATACATAACAAATAAGGTCCTGAAAAGAACGCTTGTATAACTTCTGATTCTTGGATAACTAGAACCTTGTGGCCTTCCTTCACTTTATCAGCTTCTGTCCTTTCTTCAGGTAGAGTATCCTCCTTTAAGAATTGAATTATAGAGTCCATTTAACTCTGCCCTGTTCTAATTTGATGAATTCGGGCTGTCTCTCTTCTTGTTTCCATGGGTTTGTACAAGTCCTCAACAAGGATAACTCGAGGCAAATTCTGTGCCGAGGAGGTTGCAAGCATAGCTAGCGAATCAGCATGTGCATTACTATTTCTAGAGATGTGCAGCAAGTCGAAAGAATCCTCTGACTGCAGACATTTAACTTGACTCAGATACCCCTGCATTCTCTCATCTTTCGCTTCGAATTCCCCTTTTACTTGGCTGACGACGAGCCTTGAGTCCGAGAAAACTTTTACTGATTTTCCACCCATTTTTTGAACCATGGCTATTCCCATCAACAGAGCTTCATACTTGGCCTCATTGTTCGTAGCCAAGAAATCCAACCTCAAAGATTTTTCAACAATGACTTTCTCAGGGGATATCAGTACTAGTCCTATCCCTGAACCCTTCTAATTCGATGCCCCATCAACATATATTTCCCAGGGCGAAAGGCCATGTTGGGAGATTGTGCCAACCAATTTTCCATCCATGTTCTCTGTCAATTTCAACTCTTCCATTGGAGGCTCGGTGAATTTGGCCACCAAATCTGCGAGGACTTGTCCTTTTACGAAGGTATGAGGTATGTATCTGATGTCAAAAGCCCCTAGAATGGTACCTCACTTGGCTATTCTTCCTGTGTAGTCAGCACTTCGAAGTATGGCTTTAAGCGGGAGCTGAGTAAGAACGACGACTGTATGTGCTTGGAAGTAATGAGGTAGCTTACTTGTGCCAAGCACTACTGCTAGGATAGCTTTTTTCAAAGGTAGATATCGCACCTCAGCGTCATGCAATGATTTACTCACATAATAAACCGGTCGCTGTACACCGCAATCAACTCATATCAGTACTAAACTTACAGCGTAGAGGGCCACAGCAATATAGGCAAACAGGACTTCATTTGGCTCAGGACTAGACATGATCGGTGGCCGAGCAAGATAGTCTTTAGGTTGCTAGAAAGCCATGGCGCATTCTTCAGTCCACTCAAACCCTTTCCATTTGTTGATCAACAAAAAGAAGGGTCTGTATTTGTCTACTGATCGAGAGATGAATCTATTCAAAGCGGCGACCATTTCGGATAGTTTCTACACCTCCTTGGGATTCTGAGGTGATTGCAAGTTATTAATAGCCTTAATTTGGTCGGGGTTAACTTCAATCCCTCTGTGAGTGACCATATAGCCTAAGAATTTGCCTGACCCCACACCAAATGAGCACTTAGAAGCATTTAGGCGCAACTTATACTTTCGGAGAATTTCAAAAATAGTTCCAAGGTCCCCCAAATGTTCTGAAACCACCTTACTTTTCACCACCATATCATCAATATAGATCTCGATATTCTTCCCCAATTGTGACTCAAATATCCTCGTCATCATTCTTTGGTAGGTGGATCCTTGGAAGGCATCCAAGTAACTCATCCAAGGATGGCCAACAGTGGCATCTACTAGCTGGTCTATCTTGGGCATAGGGAATGGATCCTTGGGACAAGTTTTATTTAAGTCCGTGAAATCTACGCATACTCGCCACTTCCCACTCTTCTTCTTTACTACTACAGTATTTGCTAACCATTCAGGATAAAAAAACTTCCTTAATAGCTCCAGCTTGCTTAAGCTTAATTACTTCCTCTCGCACTGCTTCAGCGTGTTCTTTGGATGGGCGCCGAGGGGGCTGCTTCCTAGGTGTGATTAACGGATTAACTTTCAAATGGTGACAAATAAATTCTGGATCTACTCCTGGAGCTTCATAGGCATTCCAGGAAAAGAAGTCAATATTCCTTCTAAGGAATTCTATCAGATATTCTCTCTCATGATGAGGCAGCTGGGATCCAATCTAAAAGAACTTTTTCGGATCGTCTCCTATAATAATCTTTACCAAGTCCTCACACTTTGCATCTTCGGCTAGCTTATCGATGGATAACACCGGGGGTTTTAACTGTTACAAGCCTTTCTCTTTATGAGTCGAGGACTCGGCCTCAGGTTTATGCTGGATGGCTGCCACCAAGCATTGCCTTGCCATAGACTGGTTCCCCAATATTTCTTTAATCTGATACTCTGGCAAGTATTTAACCTTCTGGTGCAGGGTAGAAGAAACTGCCCCCAACATATGAAGCCAAGGTCTGGCGACAATTACTGTGTATGCATCTACGACAATGAAATCTATTTCTACTACTTCTGAGCCAGTCTGCACAGGTAACCTGATTTGACCCTTTGGAATGATTATCTTCCTCTCAAAACTCACTAAGGAGGAGCTATAGGGGGTTAGGTCTTCGGCTTTTAAGTTCAGCCCTTTATAAAGGTCGGGATACATTATCTCGGCAGCGCTACCTTAATCCACCATTACCCTCTTCACATCATATCCCCCAATTCGGAGGGTGATCACCAAGCTATCATCGTGGGGTTGAATGGTTCCAATCTTATCCTCATCCAAAAAGCCCATGACTAACGGCAGTTCCACTTTAGCCCTCTTCGGATTCTGATTGATGTCTCCTAAGGATAGACGAGCTACAGACATTACCCTAGACGGGCATGATCCTGTTCTCCCTGGTGTAGCAAAGATGACATTGATAGTTCCCAAGGGAGGCCTCGAAGGAATATCTCTTCGGGATTCAGAGTTCACCTGGCTCCCCTAACCACTGGAATGTTGTAGCAACTGTTTTAATTTTCCCTATCGAACGAGTTGGTCCAAATGATCCCACAAACTCCTGCAATCCTTTGTGGTATGCCCATGATCCTAATGATATTGGCAATAGAGGTTATAGTTACGCTTTTCGGGGTTTCCCATCATCTTATTTGGTTGTTTAAAGAATGGTTCATTTTTAATCTTCTCCAATACTTGATGCACTGGCTCTCGGAACACTGCACTGACGACCTGAGTATTGTTAGACCCTGATTGATCTGCATAATCCCTTCTCGGCCGATTATTGTTGTATTGGTCCGACATGAAATCCCTTATTTCTTGATTGATGACCTTAGCTTTCCCTTTTCCATGTTGTTGGTCGTCTTCGATCCTCTTGTACTTATCAACTCGGTCCATTAACTGGCATAAACTGGTGACAGGCTTACCTGTCAGAGATTTCCTCAAACTGTGCTTGGATGGGAGACCAACCTTGAAAGTTTTAATAGCAACCTCATTAAAATCGCCATCAATCTCGTTAAACATCTCCCAGTACCTTTTAGCATACGCCTTCACAGACTCTCATTCCCTCATTGACATGGACAGTAAGGAATCTAGAGGTTGAGGAACCCTACTGCATGTAATGAATCAGGAACAGAATGATTTGGTGAGTTTTTTGAAGGAACTGATAGAATTTGTCCTTAGCCCATCAAACCATCTTATCGGCATCAGTCCCAAACTGGATGAAAATACTCTACACATCAAAGTCTCGTCCTGAGAGTGGACAGCCATCTTCTGTTTAAACTGACTTACGTGCTCCACAGGATCCGTTCGACCATTATACATGGCGAACGTTGGCTGATGGAAATGCCTAGGAAGTTTTGCCTTTTCTATCCCTCGTGTAAAGGGTGATTTAGAAATTTGGCTCAAGGTTTTCTTCATAACATCAGTTTCTACTCCCTTGCGAGAAGGACTCCTGCGTTTCCTTTTGTGAAGATGCTCCTCCTCACAGGAAAAAGACTCGCTAGGTGGGGTTCTAGACCGTTGTCTGTAGATAGTATCTTCTTCGTCATTAGAAGAAACATCAGAGCTGGAAGGGGATCGCTTCCGTTGTGCTCGACGAAGTTGCCTCTTTAAATCATCAATCTGTAGTTGCATGGCTTTTTCATCACCTTGCTCATGAGCTGCATAACATTTCCTTCAAAAACCGCTTCCACCGGTGTGGACTGTGTGCAGATTGCCTTCTTGATAATTTTCTAGGTCCTTTTCACGCTCAAGATTGAGGAATTCATCTTGTGCGCGAACGTTGACAGATTCCGCCTGATGCGGACTTGTTTGGTGTGGCCTTGATCCTACCATGACCGTTATACTACATTGAAGCACAAGTTCTTCCCACAAACGGCGCCAATTGTAGGGTCACGGTTTGTAGCTCAAGCCTAGAAGAGTTGGGGTATGAGCCCAATACAATAAATTTGTAGAGAATTGGTGAAAGAACTGGGCTTTTAGCGAATTAAACAACGGTTAGCTAAGATTTTCAATGTGACCAAACATGAAAACACACGTAAATACTGGTGAAATGTTGGTCCGAGGAGGTGAATTGCTATTCAAATCACTATTACTGAAAGATAGTTCAACGTTTATTGCTATAGTAATTCTTTTTCTATTCTCTTCCACCGTGTCTTTTCGATCCCTTCCTTATGGAGGGTCTTTCACATTATATATCTTTTTTAGATCATCTCTATCGTACACTTGTTCACCATCTAAACCTATACTCGAGTATATGTCTTATCAAGCATCTTTTCTAGCTCTCTGTGAACGATGGTGGTTGAGACCACTGTTCAGAGGTCTTCTCCACATAAATGCGGCCAGAAAAGTTGCTGCAGTGCATTTAATGCGGTGGTAGCAGCTTTTCCCTTAGATATTTCTGTATTCTTATCCTCTCCATACGTGCCTGAAGTCTATCCTCATCGTTGGAGACTCCTGGAAGGTCACCTAAGTCTCCCAGGTACTTGCTTGACTGATATTCGTCTGGTCCGAGGAGGGTAACCTCCTCGGACTTCAGCCCTCCACCCTTTCCTTACGCGATTCTCTATTCTGGGCTTCTCTAGTCATTTACTTCTCCTCGGACGTATCCATATTAGCAAATAGGGCTTAAGGCCCAATATACAAATTTGAGCCCCTGCCCCCGCAATAGTCAATCTTAAATATGATTTTATCAATTTTAATTTTGGATAACCACTTTTGTAGACGTAAAATTAAACTGTATTGTTAGTTAATATTTTAAAAAGCAATACATGTATTAGTAAGAAAAATCTAGCATTTTTATATAATTTAATACATTAATTGGACTATTTTCATCTATTTATATAAAATGTACTTTAAAACTTTTAATTTAAAAATAAATATAAACAATAAGTATATGTATAAAATATCATGTTTGAAATGGTCCCTTGTCTGTCTTGGTAATGTTAGATTTCAGGTATTGAACAATGGTTTTCAATAATGAATTTCTTTGGAAAACTATTACTTCTAATTTTAATTTTGATAGAAAGAGAAAGAAGAGTAAAATTTTGGAGAGATTGAAAATTTTTACACTTTTAAAAAAGTATAATATATTTTTGAAAATATTTTTTATTCATTAATTGTTAGCCTTAATTAAATTATAAGACAAATAGACAAAACATTCTATTAGCCAATAGAAGAGCTCTTTTTTTTTCTTTTTTCTTTTTTGGCTAGGTAGAGGTCTTACTTTATTATTAGACGAAAACATAATTTTGGTCCCTATATTTTGGAGACTCCATCAATTTAGTCCATACATTTTGGTAACAGTCAATTTGATACCTATTATTTTCAACTTGTAGTCAAATTAGTCTTTACTATTAACTTGCCAACGGAAAATGCCTATGTGGCAAGTAGTGTACATATTTGACGCACGTGTGGCTAATAAAATATTAAAATAATATTTAATTGCTACTTAAAAAGCCACATCAGCAATTTTTAAGAATAAAAAAATGCACATTAGAAAAAAATTTTTTTTTTTTTGAAAGGATTACCTTTTAAAAACAAATTATCAAGATTTTCTTGGACATCTTTTTAGCCAAACAAAGCAACTAGAAACACAAAAATCAAGCTAAACCCAGAAAATACATTCATTATCTCAGAATAATACTTATCATTATCACTTACTGACCCTTTGAATATGTATTCAGCAACACAAAAGTAGCAAATCCCATGCCACATGAACTCGAACAATCATACAGTACTCAACAACTGCTCCTCATTTTACACTAACACAATCAATTGATTAATTCACAATTCATAAACATAAGGTTATTATTAAACAATTGTTACTTACTTATACCGACAATAACTATCTCAAATTAAAAATTTTTAGAAAAAATACTAAAACCCTAGAAACTTTGAAATCATAAATTGCTATTTGACAACCATCGCCGACCCCAACAATCAAGAAAGTGCAAGAAAAGCTCGATGGCTTTTTAAAAAAAAAAAAAAAACTAATCCTACAATTTTCTTTTTCCCTTTCTGATCTGTATTTTTTTTTTTTATTCATAAAGTTGCTGATGTGGCTTTTTTAAAGTAGCAATTAAATAATTTTTTAATATTTTATTAGCCACATGTGCACCGATGATGCACACCGTTTGCCACGTAGGCATTTTCCGTTAGAGATCAATTTGATTGCAAGTTGAAAATAACAATGACAAAATTAACTACTACCAAAATGTAAAGACCAAATTGACTATGACCCCAAAATGTAGGGAGCAAAATAATGTTTTTGCCTTTATTATTAATATTATTTTACAATATTTTTTTGAAACACAATACTATAAAACAAACAAATATATATAATATATTCTATCTTAGGGGCCTTCTTCCATTTGGCTAAGTTGAGCTGCCCCCTGCTTGCCAACAAAGGCTCTTCAAGTGTCTTCTGGAGTTGGATGACAATTGTTTTTCCTTATAGAGAGTTTCTAGAGAAAGCCATTATATTGGAGGAAAAATATGGGCATACAAATAAAAATCTTCATACATGGAATGAAGAAATTAAAGTTGACATGAGAAGGGAATTAGTAGATCAATTCTTTTTGGTAGGATATGAAGCCATTTGGTTGATACCACAAAGCCCCTCTGGTTTTCCAGTGTTTCTCTTCATCCTTATGTACCCTTTCTCCCCCCACTTAGGTCCCCATGAATTCTTCACGATGATGTAATCTGACCCCTTCAATGAACCATATCCAACAGCTGTTACTCCATGATCTAGCTCAGTTCCACAATGCCCATTGAATATTCCCTGCCAAGCCAACAAAACCATGCATAATTTGGGAAAGCAAGTTGCAGGCATAGAAATGTGTATGGATATAATTGTGTTAATGGTGATGTTAGGGATGTCAGGTTTTACTATATATGCAAATCATACAGATGTGTCATAAATCCCCCCAAAAAAAAAAAAATTCAAACATTGAAGTGACATTAATCGCATTCATTTTCACATCATTTTTTTTTTTTTTTCTGGTAAAAAAGTGATAGTGACTTGTACATTTTCCCTATATATTATTTCCAGCTTACCCCGCTATAAAATTGGAAATCTCGACCAGAGGCCTCGATAGCTACACTGAGAGGCTGATGAGCAAGTGCCTTCAAAAGACTTTCTTCATCATTTTGTGGCACATCTTGATAACCACTAATTTTCACTACCTCCATTTCTTCCTAAAGACAGATAAACATGTGCAATCAATAATTCTATTATAAGAGTTTGTTAACGGCTGAATTTGGTATAGAACAAATTAAGCTAATTACTGTAATTTACCTTCTGCTCTTCACAGCTTCCTTCATCCATTAAATATGGATAGTCTTCCTCCTTATTCAATCCACCATTGGAGACAATGAATTGGAATGCATAATCCATCAAACCCCCATTGCAGCCACTATTGAAAGTTCTATCACAATCAATTAGCTGTTGCTCGGACAATGAAGTTAAATTTCCAGTGACTATCTGGTTGATACCCTCGACAGCTGCTACAGTTGAAAATGCCCAACAACTACCTGCATGCTCATCATATCATCATCTATACTCACTACATGATCAACAAAAAAACACTAGCTAACCACATACACATGCATAGTCATGTATATATGCATGCAAAAGGCACAGTACACACACAAACACAGAGGATATAGTAGGATCGAATTATTGCGAGAGAGAGAGAGAGAGAGTTACATACCACATGAACCTTGGTTCTTGACTGGAGTAACAGCTCCTTTCTTTCTCCAATCCACAGACTTGGGCAGATCCACCACATCTCTATAACTGAAGTCTCTGGAGGACCCTCTTGTTTCGGGGGAAGCAGGTTTCAATCCTAGATACTTATTCTTAAACTCCTCATGGCTTAAGTCTGCAAACTCATTCAACCCAAGCCAGTAGCTGCTAATCTCTTTGTTCCTCTCATCAATGTGTTTCAAGTTGTCTTTGAATATCTCAAACCTATGCAACTTCTCTTCAATGCTCCTGTAAGTTTTGCCATGTTTTGACACCCATGATTCAAACAGCTCTATGATTTTATCCATGCAAGTCAAGTGTTCCGGTGAATAACCCACAATCGAAAAATCATGAGCTAGAGCACAACATGCAAAGAGAGACACAGAAAATAAGGCCAGAAAGGAGATCTTAGAATATGAATAGATAGCCATTTGTGCTTAAGAATTCAATACTGACAGACAGAGATAAAGATGGATAGATGAGTGAATGTGAGGAAGGAGATGTGCAAGTTATTTATATATAGTCATGGTTTCATGGGTTGCTTTCAAGTGAAGTAGTAAAATATATTGTTTTATCTAATAGCATACGGAGTCTTTACGGTTGGTGTTTTTGGCAGGCTTTTGTTCCAAGCATGCTCATTTGCTGAAGATTAATAGTTGCATGCTTGAGCAGCTAAGCTTGACAACGCCATCGCCAGCAACTCTTGAGTCAGTAAGAGAGAGCAACTTTTTACCTTATGTAACTTGATTCCCTCACCACTATCTATAAATATAATTCATTTTTTTTAGCATAAAATTTTAATTTTTAATAATTCATTTATTTGTTATTTGTTTTATAAAAATTGTAAAATGCATTTCAAAAGTTGTGTATTTGTCTCCATATTATTATTTTTTTGTTTAGTTAACTTTATTCTTTTTTTAGAAAATTAAATATTATTTATGTTTTAATTAATTACAAAATCATCTTTTAAAACCATGAATTTTAAAGATTATTTAATATACAAATTTGTTACCAATGTGTTTTTTTTATTAACTTTTTACAACAAAAGTAGAATCTTATGATGTATGTCTGATCCAACCCTTCGACAGTCCTATAATATTCACAAAATTGAATCCCAATCTTAACAACCATGTACGTAGACAAATATAGATCAAAGCCTATATAATTTGGTAAAACTTAAATACAATTAGTTTATTAGGTGTTGTACTTTTACTTTTGCATTGACTAATAAACTACAAGGTTGAATGTAACTAATATTTACAAAAGATAGTCTTGCTTTATTGCTTAATAATATGTTATATGTTTGAATTCAATAATGGAACCTACCTACAATACTTAAAAGAATTGTACTTAAATTTTATCTTTATACTTTTTATTAAAAATAAAAATAAAAATAAAAATTGAATTATGGTATTTGGACTATTTTCTCATTCAATGATTCAATGTTTCTGAACGAAGCAATGCTCCCATATTCCCATTGCAAAACACAAAGACCATATGTCTACTTTAAGTTGGAATCCACAATTTCACCTTCTGAGCAAAGTTAATGAGCGTAGCAAGTTTGTGTGGTTGGAGGTCTACATAAACCTTCCTGATAATTTTTTGAGTAACGTGAAGGATTCTAATATTTTTTTAACTAATACTAATTGAATTTATTGTCACGTTAACTCTTTAAGTTTTTATAATAAAATTGATCGTAACTTTTTATAATTTTTTTTTATACCAATTTATAGATTAAGTTTGTGGTATTTTCCATATGTAGGGAACTTCTATTGCACTACGTACCTCCTGTATTCTTCAAATGAATACACGAAATGCATTGTCACAAGTCTTAACTCATAACTAATTTGCTTCTCCTTGTAGCTGCCATTCAAGTCTACAGAGAGCTACTGTTCAACCAAGGTATAGTTCCATATATTGTATTCAACTTCTTTTCCACTTTGCCCATGCATTTGAGATTAATTAAACAAGATGCATTCACCTAAATAAGATCTAAAGTCAGAACAAAGCAAAGCTCCTTTTTATTAGCCTACTGAATCCTATGTTACTGATATGGTGCAGTTCGAGGAACCCCCTCTTCCATAGCAAAGCTTATCTATACATCAATAAAAGTAACTTACCGCTTTACTCCCAAAAAAAAAAAAAAGCCTATCAATTTCTTCGCATTAACAAGGCAAGCTGTCAGTCAATATTATCCATTGTGAATATTATCATTGATTGCTTGTATTATTATTGCTTTTAGCTTTCCATCTCACTGTCCTACCTTAAAACCAAATCTCAAGCATGACTCAATCAGCAAGTCAGTTTGGTAAAACAAGCAAAATGAAGGCGGAAGCCTCAAAATTCGTAGATGTAATTAATCAAAAATGTTTTACAGATGGAGCTTGTCAAATCACATACCAACACTTGAGTAAACTTGTCATTGTAATTTTACAAAAGAAGTCGAAGCAAACACTGGAATCCAGAATTGTTCGATTACTGATCTTGAATTAATCGTAACTTTAAAATACAGGTATATCACTGATTTCATGATAATCTGTTCAAAATCATCATAGAGGAAAGGTGATGCGAAGGATGAGAGCCTATACACTGCAGAGCTGTTATGGAGTTATCTTTGCTTCCCAACAGCATGTAGATATACAGAGACCATTACAACGCTGGAAGCAAGAGAGATAAAGTAATTAAACATAACTACCATCATGCTTTCTATTTTTGTTAAAAACAAGTAATAATGGTGGCATCATTCATCAATCCCAACATTATATAAATGCATGCCAGAACAACAGAAAAATGACCAGGTTGTTCATAATATGATTAAAGAATATATAGGGGGGAGATGAACCATGTAACCAGAAGTAACTTACATTGTGCCAAGGATGAAGGCAAGTGAAAGATTAAAGCCAAATAAATAGAAAGAAACAAATGCTGTGAAAAGCATTGCCACTGAAGTAGAATACACCTGCACAACATGGGGAAGCTAATTAAAATGGGAACTTCAATCACAAAGTGAAGAAAATGTTTGCAGCAGGATGGTAACGTATGCTTTTCTTAGTAATGCAATTATAAATGAGTAATGCAATTATAAAGACCAATTTAAATGCATAAAGTGCTAGAAATATTTTAATATAGTTATAAGTAAATATTAATTAAATAATCAAAAAGAGTGCTACCTAATGTACACAAGGGGTATAAAACAGGTACACAAAATTAAATATGTAAAGTGCGATGAAGTAAATCAGCAAAGAAGCAAAAGAAAATACACAAATTTTGAAGAATAACAGCTTCAGGTCATGTACCAATCTTTCACACCCTTCAAAAAGAGTGCTGGACATTCATTAAGGCTGAAAGTGGGCTAAGAATACAAAGACCACAAGTACTTTAGCAAGAACTATCAATGTTAAATTTGCAACAATAAAGTTAATCCTAAGATCAATAAAGCCAACTGCTTTGACCTACGCCTTCACCAAGAACAAAAACAACCCAAAATAACCCAGAAGGCCAGAAATGGATTCCAATGGAGCATGAAGACAAACATTGAATTTTTAGTGCCAGACTAGGCCATGGTGCAATTTTTACATTCCAGTATATTCACAACTTCTATCATCAATGAAGGATGGGCAGATGCCTTTTCCCTTTTATGGGCCAAACAATAACTGGTAATTGCAAAAGAAATCTTGCTATGATATGCCAAGGAATAGTTCCAGGAAATTATATAAATTCATTTAAATGCATTTCTGTTAATGTCTCACAAGATCCAAGGTCATATTTCCATAACTTACCTTCACAATATTGTCAGCATACTTCATTACCATAGATACAGCGAGGCCACTGCACAAGAGACAATTTAAACAGATTGTATTAAAGGACAATAGGAGAGGTGACAAACAGATATGGATAATTTTTTGAGGATGAAGATATTTTGCACAGATTTTAGTATCATATAAATATTCCATACCCTGAGATGGGGTGGGTGTGGATGTGGGTGTGGTGTGTGTGTGAGAGAGAGAGAGAGAGAGAGAGATAGAGAGAGAGCAATTAGTTGTGCTAAAGAATGAAACCCTAAGCATGATATAGAAACAAGTCACTAAGAAAGTAAGAATTGCAAAAGAGAACTTTATGTGCAAATAGGGGGCCCTTGTTACATATTTGGTAATTTACTTCTATTTTATCTCATTATGATTCATATATGATGGTAGAATTGAACTCCTACTTTTGCATCTCTTCAGATTGAGTGAAACCATCACTTTATTCGTTTCTGAGACAAATGCAAAGGGCAAACCAAGAAGCACAAAGTAGGATTTCAATCAGTCTATGGGCAATTGGATTTTCAAGACAGCCTAACAAGATTTTATTTATTTAATTATTGACATTTGATAGAAAATTCTCTCTTGACCAAAGATAATAGCACATGACAATATTTAAAATCATAAAAGTATAACCATGCACCCTTCTAACATGTGCTGAAATATTGATATATAATGTCAATTAACTTATATAATATTCCCTAGAATCACAAATTGAAGTTGTATAGAATAACCATTAAAAAAAAAAAAATTTTAAAAACCTTACTAAATCACAAGGGATTCCTTATGACTGGGAGTGAGAAATTTACGAAAAAGCAAAAGCTAAGGCATGCAAATATGCTTCATTTTATGAAGCCAAATAAGATAATAGAGATACCTTAGTGCGTGGTTGAGAATCATGAGAACTGTAATAAATGAGTAACCATAGAAGAATCCCCTGAACAAAAGAAACAATGACTTCTAAATTAAAACTTCTTCAATTCTAATCAGAAAAGAAGAATATCCCACTTATAAGGCAGTAAAGAATCTTTTAAATAATGACTTCACAGGGGGAAATGGAGAGGATAGAGTCGATAGACCAATGGTAAGAGGAGAATCAGAAACAGAGAAATGCTAGAATTACTTGTTCATCACCGCATCAAAATCTTGGGTCACTATAGCAACAGCATTAAACACCATACCAAAGACGTATAACCAGAAGTTTTGCACATTTATGTTTCTCGAAGGACGCTTTTTCATTATAGCCTGTAAAAATCATAAACAAGATAATTAACAGAACAGTTATCTAGATCACTCTAATGAGAGTTCACTTTTTTAACTCAGTGGATCACTAAAAAACTTCAATCAGTCATACAAAATCCATCAATTAACAAAATTCAACCCAATCATTGATCAAGTTATGTTGGGTTAGGATTCAAACAATAAATGACTAAATGACCAACATGAATTGTAGTTCTGAAGAACTAGAGTGCAAACTGTGTACTTAAAAAACTCACCTCAGTGTACACTCCTGCAAAACCACTTAAGAGTGCCATGACCTGCAAAGAAATCACCCCCATTATGATAACAAGAACCTTAAGCTATAAAATGCTTTCCTTTGGTTTTTCTTTTTTCTTCATTGTTGTATTAAGAGTGTCAAAATTTTTGGTTAACTCACAATGGCCATCACCCAACCTTGAACAGGAGTTTGAAATACATCATCAGAACTGCAAAAACAATGTCATTTTCTAAGGCACAGACAATAAGTTCGAAATAGACAAAAATTGAATTTCAAGAAATGATTATACAAGTAATATAGTTAGAAACAATGTTCACTAATTCCTACTTCTCAAGTACATGGCTACATGCACCAAGATATCATCACTTCCTAAAAGTGATATAAGATTTAGTAAATAATATTTTCATTCATTAGTAGACTACATCCTGTCCTGTACCATAAACATGAAGCACACATCAATCAGTATGGATTGTACATGTGACAATTCCAATAGAATCTTTAAGGTCAACATTCCAAAACTCAAAACACAACTGAGTCTGAAACGGTCCTTAAATAAGATGTGTGAGCAAACTTACTTTGTTTTTAGCTGAGTTGTACTGCACCCAGCACATAGTAGAATGAAAGCTGCCCATTGAATATTGCTTAACCTGAAAGAATATATAATTGGAACACAAAGCTCAAAAAATATTTGCAGTCCTAATTGGTTTGGCTTTCAATTAGCTTTTTTCCTTAATCTTTCACTCTCTATCCTCAGACACATAGCCCAAGAGCAGCTGAATTAGTACATATGTTCATGCTCGTGGATGCTTTTCACATTCCCAATATGTTCTTCAATTTATAAACTAGAAAAAGAAAAAGAAAAAAAGGAACCAATTTAGTTTGATCTCTTTCTCCTATTTGGGCCAACATTCTTAACATTAAATATTTCTAAGAGTGTCCATGAGATGACATGTAAACCAAATGAATTATTATGACTCGTCCATCTTCATTGTATTTGTTAAGAGGCTTTGCAAACATTTTCCCTGATGAAATGATAAAAAATCCAATGTAAATGATGGCAAGGACTTACTTCTTCTTAAGTATTATTCTATACAAAACGCCAGTACTGATAATATTCAGATTCTTCAATATTTGATAACCCGGGGCATCCACATACTCAAGGATGTAGTACTGCAACATAAAAGCGAAGAATATACATTACTCAAATTTTAGCAAGCAAGAATACTGATATAATTGTGACTCCCAAAAATAAAAACATGATTACCACAACTAACCTGGAGCAGATTTTTGACTAGGTAAAGTAATGCAGGAATGGGGTATAAAATAACTTCATCCAATGTTGTACTCAACCTAATTCAAAGGCAGAACAAGCAACAATAATAATTAGATATGATTGTAATAAGAATGTGAACTTAAAAGAAAAACACAGTTAAATGGGATGAAACAAAATGTGCATTTCATCCTAGATATGGTGAAATCATTCGGTGCACGCTGTGTAATATGCCCTGCTCTCAGGTCAGAGTGAGAGCTCTACATGTGGTTCCTACAGATGGGACCCACCATTATGTGAATTACATCGAGTGCACAGAATAATTTCTCCTGAATATGATAATTTCAACTTAATGAGAGCATTAAATCACAAGTTTTATGAAAACTTAGCATAAAAACAAACAAGGAAAACCTGTTATCTTCAGTAACACCTTCAATTCTCCATATTCTTGCCAAGGCTAAAAGTGATAACCCACATTTCAAAGCCTCCACCTAATTCAATAAAAGAAGAAATAAATCAATACCCATTTCTTTTATCACCTAAAAAGACCTACCAAACTGAAAGTTACACACAAATTACACTTGAAACACTAATTGGTAATAATAATAATAATAATAAATTCTTTTTAAAAAAAAAATTATAATTATGCTTACCATAAAATTAGAAGTGGTAACACTATACTCGTACTTGCCATTTCTCTTAGACCACACAATAAGTATGCCTTGCGAACTAGTAAGAAGTGTCAATGCAACTACCACAACGATCCTATAACAAGAACAAACAAAATTATAGAATTTACTTACTAATCTCCCTTAATTACAACATGGGGTTTGATTAGAATTTGAAAAAGAAAAGGAGAAAAAAGAAGAAGAAAAGAACTCATACTTGAGCTTCCATTTGGACCAGTCAACGGTGGTACCTCCCAAGGTGGGCACATTAGTCACTGAAAGAGGTTTCCGGCTTTCTATGTCATCTCCACCACCATTTCCATCTTCATCCTGAAAAAAAAAAAAGTGTTACAAAATTGATGGGTATATAGGATATGAGTGAAGTAGAGGGAAAGAAAGGTACCTGATCTTTGAGTTTTCTGTATTCCATGTCTTCAGAAATCTGTGTGTGTGTGTGTGTCTCAGATTCTGCTATGAATTCGCTTTCTTTTTACATTGACAGATCTGATGTTAATGGATAAGGCGCGTTTTCAGAATCAGATGAAAACGAGATACAACATGCGATTTTCCGGAAAAATGGGGTTTCGAAGGAGTCGCTGTTTTAAAATCGTAGTAGCTCCGACTGATCTTTTTTTTTTTTTTAATGAAAACGCCGGTTTAAAACTCAGATCATGTTTTTGCAACACAGATTTTTTTTTTTTTTTTTTTAACACTTTTTAGGGGTTTCAATACCTAAAATACCCCCGACCCTTAGGAAGTAAAAAGTGAGTTTTAGGATATTTTTGGTTGGAGGTGAAAAGGGAAGGAAAAAAAAAGTATAAACTTATGAATTATATAGTAAATAATATCGAATTAACACAAATTTAATATGTTTATTAAGAGCGTAAATAATATGTAATTCAGTAGTTAGATTTTGAAAATGTGGTAATGTTTATTTTATTAAATAAGATTATAGTCCTAAATTACAACAAATTTTGTAGCTAAATTTTTGTCCAAATTATAATATGTCTGGCTTCATAGTCACTGTGTGGTTGATGTAAAGACCTGAATCCATTGCATAAACTCATCTCAAAATATTAGAGACTTGAGAACAGGAAAACTTTTGTGAATAAGGAGTGCCTGCGGTACGAAGAAAGTCCAAATTTTGGAGCAAAAATTTCTTTAGTTGAGTGAACTTTCTAGGGAAACAAAAAGAGAAAGTCCAAAGAGAGCCTTTGACTATGAAACGACATCGTCCTAGGAAAATGCAATGCCATTGCCACCTCACCGTCTTCTATCCATGTATTTGTTTAGTATGTCAAGGGACAAAACGCCTCGTTTCGATATCAATTTTAAGATAGCATTGTCAGCATAGCACTGCACAGCTGAGCAGACAAATTCGAAGAAGAAGAAGAAGAAGAAGAAGAAGCACAGTGAGTCTTAGCAAAACAAAGCAAAGAGATGAGCTATGCTGCGGTTGTGGTAGGGTCAGCCTTTGTTCCTTCTCTTCCTCTTAATCCAAATCCAAATGGGTCTCTTCCTTCACCCAATAATACTTCGGTAATTGACAAAAATTTTGACATTTACTTTTTACTCTCTCTCTCTCTCTCCCTCTGTCTCTGTGTTGTGTGTGATGTGGAACTCTTGTTAATTAATATTTTATAGCAGAACACGGGTGGTGTTGGTTGTGGTGGTGCAGAGGAAACTCACCTTAATACTATGAAGCCAACAGTAACAGTTGCTGCTTCTTCTGGTTTTAAGTGGCGTTTAGTTATAGCATATGATGGCACCCATTATTCAGGTTTTTCTTTTCTGGGTCCCCCATTTACCAATTTTCTTCATTTCTTCTTGTTGCTGCTACTGCGCTTTGTTTTTTTAGTTGGAATTGTTAATGTTCGTATATGTATTTTCTTGGAACAAAATTATGATTGGACAAAAACACAACAAAGTAAACATTTCAACGAATAAATCCCAATTGAGGAAAGTGGAAACTGATTTCTTATTCTATGAATGGCTAGTCTTATATTGTATGACATATTAATCAAACAAAGGACCCTACGGAAGCTTTGAGATGCTAGGAAGCCTTCATGATATTCTCTGTGCAGGGAAATCTTTTCAGGCATCTTCATCGTTTATATAGTGGTGATTGGGAATGCCTTGGGAAATAATGAATTTACATAAGTTGCTCTGCACTCGACTTCACATGTTGTGGTAGTAATTTTGGATTGTTCATGTTAGAATTGTGTACAGGATTGAGAAAGTAAGAGAAAGCAGAAGCACACAAATTAAAGTAGTTTAGTCTAACAGCCTAAGTCCACAGCTGGAAACTATTTGCGGCTACATCTTTGCTATATTGAATTGTGTATTACATTGAACCCAATGTAAGGTTTATGTAAGAATACATTCGGTTCATTAGTAACTTTGAAACTGCAGCCTGTAGGTACCCATGGTAGTATAAAACCAAGGTAGACCATGGTACTTTACAAAACCATGGTCTATACATTTATGGCTATATCCTAATATAGCCCAACATTTCAAATTAAATAATTTCTACATCAATGAACTTATGCCTTTCCATGTAAAATTACTTCTGGGTATAATCATTATCAATTTCATGCTTCATTCTAATGTTTTTCCTTTGAGATCCTTTTTGGGCTCCAAAGAAGTCCACCATCCCAACATAAAATCAGCCTTGAAGAAGTCAAATTTTCCATGTTTTCCATTATCTTGAACACCATGAAATCCATTTCAGGTTGGCAATATCAGCAGTCACCACCAACCATACAGTGCATTGTGGAAAAAGCTTTAACTCAAGCAACAAAGCTAGAGAGGAAGGATCTCCTTTTGGTTGGTGCAAGTAGGACAGATAAGGGAGTTCATGCCTTGGGTCAGGTCTGACTTTGTTACTCTTATGGGGATTCACTTGGCATCCATCAACATACAACAAACTTATTATCAATTAAGCTTTCAGGTTGCACACTTTGTTACACCTTTCAACTATGACAGCTTGGAAAGCATTCACGCAGCTCTGAATGGTCTTCTTCCCTCTGATATCCGTGTTCGAGAGATTAGCCCTGCCATGCCCGAATTCCATGCTCGATTCTCAGCAAAAAGAAAGATTTATCATTACAAGATATATAATGACACCATAATGGACCCATTTCAGCATCGCTATGCTCATCACAGTGCCTATAAACTTAATGCTGCAGTCATGAGAGAAGCTGCAAGTTATTTTATTGGAAAGCATGACTTCTCTGCTTTTGTCAATGCATCTCACAATGATCGAGTGCGAGATCCAGTGAAGAATATATTCCGTTTTGATGTCATTGAAATGGTAATTGTCAGGTCCCAAAACAAGTTTTCTAAAATAGTATGGGTTCTCTTGGATGGATGAAATCTTCAGATTATACATTCCTCTAATTACTTCATTTTGTTTTTGTTATCCGTTTTCAACATGATACTAGCCAAAAGGCCCAGTAAGTAATTACATGTTTTGAATTTTATACGAGGAATCAAGGTCTCAATGCTGATCAATTTGTTGCATTTTTATCTAGGGAGCTCTTTTGCAGCTAGAAGTTGAAGGTTCAGGTTTCTTATATAGACAAGTGCGAAACATGGTAATTCTTTTGTCAATCCCATGTAAAAAGAAGTTGTTGTATTATGCATTTAAGGTATAAGCATTTTTTGTTTATTAACCATTTCAGGTTGCCTTGCTTCTTCAAATTGGAAAGGAAGCAATTCCCCCTGATATTGTTCCCATGATTTTGGCAAGTCGAGATCGCAAGGAGCTGGCTAAGTATGCTTTGTCTGCCCCACCTCATGGGCTGTGCCTTGTAACTGTAAACTATAATGAAGAGCACCTAGGGCTTCCATCAAGTTGCCCCAAAACCAGTTTTGGTAGGCATCATACTATAAGCAAATGTAAGCTTCCATTTTACTGAAATCCAAATGCATTACAACAGAAAAAGGATACGAAGATTATTCATCGAATGGTGCATGCAACCTTAAACTCTCCACTATTGGCAATTCATGGTAGGTATTGTTGGATTATCTCATTTAAGCAGGGTGCATCATTAAGGGATAGGCACTCTTTTCCTTCTCTTTTTTATTGGAGACATTAGGTCATGTGACATGTAATGACTAATAAGTGAAGGAGATCCATTTAAAAGCAAAGTGAGAAGGGTCTATTTAGTTGGAATGATGGAAAAGTGAGTTGATAGAAAATATTTTAGTTTTCTCTTAAATGTATTTGGTTGAGAGGATGGAAAGTGAAATGATGGAAAAAGTGATTTAAATAAATTTACTACGTACCTTTATTATATATTAGGAGAGGATAGAAAAGATTATAATTAAGAGAGGCATTATAAAGAATTTTATTAAAGAAACATTTTTCCTCCACTTTTTCCTTTCAATTTGGGAGGATGGTTTTTGGTGAGCCCAAGTGGAAAACTCCACCCACCCGTTTTTCATCCCCCTCATTTCCACAACACCAATTGATGGAAAAATCTCATTTTCCATCCTCCTTTTACACCCAACTAAATTGACCATAAAGCATAATAGATCTGGTTTAGGTTATTACAAGAAATCAAAATGAATTCTTGTTTGATGTTTCATCCAAAAGAAAAAAGAAAAAAATGAACAGATTGTTGCTTAATGTTAATGATTCTCAATCTTGCATTTTCTTAGCTATGAAAATTTGCAAAAAAGATTTTGACATTTCATCCATGCATGGGAGAAATTATTTGGTCCTCCTTGTTAGATGAGTGACGTGGTCCTCCCAAGTGATGTGCACCAATAGAAAGCAACTATGCATTAAAAAAAAAAAAAAAAAAAAAAAAAGATGACTCAACCTTTGGGACCACAATTGCAATACGTAATTGAGCTAGAGCCTTAAAAACAAATACACTTCACTTCTAACCCAAATTTACTTAGCTGCTTCTCACCAAAATTTTCCTAAACCGCCCAGGTCTTATCTCTCTCCCTTCTTGCGGCATTGAAGGAATTAGGGTAAAATACTATTTTGATCCCTAAATTTTACTAAAAATTTGTTTTTCATCCCTAAACTTTAAAAGGTTTTTTTTTTTTTTTTTTTTTTTTTTTTCATCCCTAAACTTCGTAGAGAGTTTTTTTGAATAGTATAGAGACAAAAATAAGGATGGGAAAAGAACTTTTTCAATAGTTTAACGATAAAAAACAAACTTTTAGTAAAGTTTAAAGACATAAATAAACACATTTTCAATAGTTTATGGACAAAATATGAACTTTTCAGTAGTTTAGGAACAAAAAATAAACTTCTTAAAGTTTAGGGATGAAAAACAAATTTTAGGTAAGGTTTGGGGACCAAAATAATATTTTACCCAAGGAATTAAATGAACAAGCTCTATGAGATTTTGAACTAACTTGGTTTTTGGGCATAACTTGATCCAACTTGTTTCCTTCTTTTCCCATGGATGAGTAGTGAGGACACAATTACAAAGATTATGGTTGTAAACCATGACTGAAGTAGTTGCTGGAATCCAAATACCACCATTGCAACTAACCATGACTGATCAAGGTATGTTACAAAACTCATTTCACTCTTCGAAGTATCATTTTCTTGCTCTGTTTTGTCCCTATGTAGCTTATAAATTTATAATATAGTGTCTTCTACAAGTTTGATAAAAAGCCCGAGATGAGAAAGTAATAAAAGAATGAAATTTTAAGTGTTTTTTTTCTTTCTATTTATTTATTACTATGAGCCATTGTTTCTAGAGTTAAAAACAAAGGTTCATATTCAGGAAAAAAAAAAAAAACACTTAAAATTTCATTCTTTTAATACTTTCTCATCTTGAACTTTTTATCAAATAGGTAGAAGGCACTATATTATAAACTACATAGAGAAAAAATAGAGCAAGAAAATGATACTTTGAAGAGTGAAATGAGTCTTTGTAACATACCTTGATCAGTAATGGTTAGTTGCAATGGTGGTGTTTGGATTCCGGCAACCATTTCAATCATAGTTTATTGTTATAATCTTTGTAATTGTGTCCTCACTACTCATCCATGACAGTGGGGGGACTAAAGTAATGCATTGACATTTTCATGGACTCAAGATTAGAAGGTTAATCTGGGAAGCTGATTATAGGGTACCTGACAAGCAAAAAAAAAAAAAAAAAAAGGCAAATCAAATTGTAGTACCAGAGTAACCAGACTACCAGGCACCAGCGCCGGCAGGGTAAAAAATAGAACTTGTCAAAGAAGTAAAAAACCTAACAACATTAAAGCATCCATCTGTGGCGTTAAGTTTAGTTGTAATTTTTTCAAATTGTGTGGACCTCGGGTCAATTAAAATTAGGTTTAAAAGATATGTAATATAATGACAAATTGTTGCTCATCTAAGAAGGAAAAAAAAAAAAAAAAAAACTGAACAAACATAAAGTGATCACATTGGAGGATGCAATAGGAATTAGGGAGTCATTACATGTCTCCTAACATGATCAAAGGTTACCAGTCTCATGAAAGACAAAGTGGCTTTCAAGCTGCTGCTTAAGTAGCAGACCAATCAATTTAGATAACCTTGATAAAACTAGTCATGAGGTAATAATGGTCTTATGCACTGGGTACATGCATCATTTCTTTTACAATAAGTATACTCTGCAGTTGTGTGACATTCACATATTATGAGAGGAATAATACATGAAATCCCTGCTCGAAGGAAGGATATCTATGGCTTTGAAAACATTTTATAGTGCGGATTTCAGCGTGAATGACATATTTGTGTGGTATCCACATATTATGTGTTAAGCTGTCGGCACATATGATTTCAGTGTGAACTACATATTTGTGCTGATAATTCACCCAGAGAGAGAGTTGCAAGGATTGATGCCTAAACAGAGCTTTAGCTGCCAGCCTGCCAGGATAATTATAATAATTCTCAAAATAACAATCTCAAATACTACATAAATTTTCAAATGGTTACACAGCAGGTATGGGAAGCATCTCCCTTAAATGATCTTTTTTGAGTTCTTTCTTGCATGATCTAACCATATGAAAACACAAAGAATAGAACAAAACCTCTAAACACAAATATAAGAATACAGCTCATGTCTCAAAAAAACGAAGTTCTATCATAAATTCTCGGTGCTTTGGTGAATACCATGCCACTGCTTTTGCTGAACCAAGGACTTGCATTGAATATTCAAGGGCAAATACAGGATCATCCACACGTACGGGCCAGTCTTGGTTCTCCAAATCAACTGTGACTCCTGAATCGACTCTAAAAAGAAAGGGTCCGGCAATCTGAAAGTTGTACATTGAACTTGTCATGACTGGCAATGAGTTTATTAAAAGGCCATTAATGAAAAAAGAATATAAAAGACAATGAGGATAACTTTTAAACTATTTCTCCTAGCATGTCACTTTGTTCAAATTTTAATAAGAACATCAAATGCTCAAAATCAAAGCAAACCATGTCCAACATTTTATTAAATGAGCATAAACAAGGCCATTTATTGTTGGCAACTAATGTAAACATCTTGTTGCCATTAATAAGTTATACCAGAATTAAATATGGTGTTAGAATCAACATGCAGCCAATATTTGTGAAAAAGTTCTAGCGAGAAGCATTGGATGCTTTCATTGGCAACTAATCTATTCAGGTCCCACAAGTAAAAAGGAAACAATAAATGCTAGTCTGTTCATCAACCAGCAGCTTTTGCAAAAAAGATAAGAGGAATAGTGATTATGTTCTCTGAACCAAGGAGCTTCCATAGGCTGTGTTTCTATCTTTTGTAAACGAGCTCTTAGCCTAATCAGGAAAGTACTTTAAAAAAAAAAATACAAACATGGGGTATAATGAGAGAAATGTAGGCACCTGCTGCTGAAGAGAAAGGGATGCATTGGGGCAAATAGTCTGAATATCTTCCAGACATGGGCGTTGAGAATTCAAAAGATTCTGTGCTACTTGTGTAGCACCTGCAACAAATCTTGAACCAGAAGGGAAATCCAAGCGGGCATGAAACCGGGTGAGATCAAGGAATAGCCTTTGATAATTTCCATGCTGAGCTGTAAATGACACTGATGCAAACAGATCTGCTAGGAAGGCAGATTTCACTCCAGATGCCTGAAAAGAGAAGCCATTGGACTCCTGGGAATTGTCTTGTGATCTAACTGAGCAATCTCCAACAGAGGCAGTTAAAGCAGCACCTATATGTTTGAAACAATGACATCAAAGAGTTATGCAGCAAGCATATAATGAATTTTATGTATACAAATGTATTAGCATTGCAAGATATGAATTGCAATTGATCATGATTCCTAGCATGTACAGAATCCTAAGCAACATATCAACTGGTTATGACTTATGAACAAATTATTGCCAGATCTTCTACATTGAGTCCAACGACTCCAACCTGAAAATTCAATGATGACATGATCACACCTCATAATAGAAATCCTATGATAGAGACTGTTAGATGGGAGAGCCAACAAGAGTACTTTAGACCAATTCTCTTCTTTATAAATTACAAAAATGCAAGAGCAGAAGTTCAATGTCATGAATTCCGGCACCTGCAGTCACTTGCATGATACTAATAAAATAAAAGGTTTGATGTTTTTTTTTTCTTGATGTGTCCTAGGCTAAGGATTCCTCCATTGAAGCAGGAATTAACCTCACTACAATATCAAACTCTACAAATCAAAAGTGAGCAACAAGGGAAGTAGCTTACCAATAATCCCTGAAGCTGAAATGTGAGGATTTGAAAGGAACAGGTCATATGGTTGCACCAGTTTCAACTTGGGAGCTTTACTCCTCCAAAAGTCAAAATTCTGTTTGAAAGAAAAAGCACTTTTGATAGAAAAGCCGGGAAGGAGAGTAGCAGGTGGTCCATGGATGGTTTGATGATCATCACCTTGGAATTGGGTGGGTGAGCCCGTGTTATGGTGCATACATAGATGATAACTGGCACCAGAGTCAGAAGCAAGAGAAGCCATATCAATGGCCAAGGATAACGGAACATCCCAATAATTGCCAGAATTGTCGACAAAAAGTCCAGGTGAAACTGCCTCCACTGTTAGGTTGTGATTGGGAAACTGAAAAATGGTACATCATACCCAAATGAAATCCTCATCAAGCAGGATTTTCAAAAAAAATTTCATTCATTGTTAGTAGTGGGTCTTAATTGAACCAACAATCTCACCCTCCACCTAGTAAGTCTTACAAGGAAGAGAAGGGATATTGTGCATCCAACAGATGCATCATCTCGCTCACACTATGTAAGCCCCACATAGTTTGGTTAAGCTACTAGCTCATTGACAAGTAAGACGCTTATTTAGTAGGAGAATAACTCAACATATTATTACCATTCTTTTTTTCTTTTCTTTTTTTAAAGATATGATAGTATTTGAAACTTAAGGTGTATGGTCTGAGATTATTGCTCTTTACCAACAAGTCAAGACAACATAGTCCCTTTCACAACAACAACACAGTTGAGTTAACTAGTCCCTTATTTGACGAAAGAGACTTCACTAGTTGATTAACTAGAACACACCACATAAATGCAATTTAAGAACAATTAAAAAAAGCATAAAAAAAGGGAAATGTTTTGTAAACCTTGTGATGAAGGATAGCTTTCTTCCGAGGCTTCTTGTTATCACCAAAAGTATAAGAATCCAAACTAAGAAGCAGTGTATCATCGGGTGTTAACATTAGTTCAGAAGAGAAACCAAGGGCATATAAGGAGTGATTCTGAAGGTGTCTCCCAATGGTTTGCAGCCACGAGGACACGGAATTTGGTTTTTCTCCACTCCCAGTAACAGAGGACATGAACTTCTGAAAATTGAACTGAACCAACAAAGTCCCAAACCTGCATCTCTTTTCAGAACCCCCCCAGAAATATCAACCCAAACATTAACATCACTGGACACTTAACTATAACTCTAATCACACAACACATTTCACAATTTTGTGGGGAAATTAATAAAAAGGCCCAGAGTTTATACCCGTTTCAAATTAAGTCACAAGTTTTTAATTTTATCAATTTAAGTCCCAAACTTATAAAACTGTTTCAACCCTATTCGTTTTTCATTTATGTTATTCAGTGTAGTAATGGAGTATTCACATAGGTGGTAAATTTTGATCTTCTAACATCACTTTCTCACTCCAAACAAAGTCATCTCTCTCTACCCTCTTGTTCAATGATTACCAAATTGATTTATGAACAAGCCATTCTTTGGTGAAACACAAAGTTTAGTAAATGGTTTTCTACTTTTATCTACTGTTCATTCCTACCCAGAATAACAGAAATGCTATACAAAGATGTACATACATTATACATAGGCCTTAAATTGAAACAATTTCATAAATTTTAGACTTCAATTGACAAAATTAAAAACCTTGGACCTAATATAAAACATGGGTTTATATTATAATCATATATTTTTTACAACCTTAAGTGTTTGTGTAGCATTGTTGTTGGGGTTAATAATAAAAGTGAGTAGTGGGGAGTGGGGAGTACCAGTTTTGAGAGAAGGGAATGGTGAGGGCGCGGTGGAGAGCGAAGCCGTCAGAGGCGGCGGAGTAAGAGGGGACAAAAGGCAAGAACATGAAGCGTTGCATGAAGTGGATCTGCTTAGCCCTCGATAGCCGAGTCCCTCTTGATACTCCCAATGGAATTGGGTCTCCCGGAACGGGTCGGGCCAACCCATCGGCTGTCATGGCTGTTGACATGTCCAGCTCCCAAAAGCTTCCATCCATTGCCCATCTCAGCTTCTTCATCACTTCCTCCTCCTAGTATTCGGCTACTCTTACTCTCAAACACAGATAGATAGATAACACCATAACAAAACACCACACCAAATCCACCAACCAATGTTTTTTTCTTTCTTTTATGGGGGTTTAAAGGTTTAAAAGCTAGCAACTTTGTCTGTCTCTATCTGCAATTAAAGAATTTTACTTTTTTTATAAGCAAAAAAAGAGATTTATTTACATATATAACAAATAGACAATCATTTATTTATCATTAGATACATATCCATTGACAAAAAGTCAATAACTTTCAAATTTAAAAAAAAAAAAAAAAATTATTGACATGATTCTCTCCATTGAATCTCTAGCAATCATGTTATTCTGAGTAAATTTCAATTAGTTCAATTAATAAAATTTCTTTATTTCGAATAAAAATTTTAACGTTTAAATCGTGCATACATCGAAAAACAATAATCATCAAAAAAATAGTTTCATTTCTTTTTGTCAAATTTCCAATTAGGAGTAGCAATATATGACACAACCTGTGAATTAATATTTGGTGTAAATGAATTTGTGTCAAAATCAATCAACACGGTTAATAAAATAGGTCAATTATAGGTTGACTTGCTTAACTTGCAATCAACCCAATTAATAAAAATAAATGCCATTTGTATCTAACATAAATTTGGATTCTAAATATAATGGAGCAATTAAAAGAATTATATTGATAATTCTTTCATTAAAACTCTAAAATCCCTAACTCTTTTACCCAAAACAATGAATAAAAACTCACTATTCACTTTAGTTTTCTTAAATTATCTATTAAATGGGTTGAATCGGGTTGTGTCATGTCAAACCATTTAATAAACAGATTGTGTTAGAGTTGAGGGGTTTTGACATAATTATTAAATGAGTTGGGTTAGAATTAAACTATGTATTTGAATACCCTTAACCTTGTCATGACAAGAACATGGCCTGCTAATATGAATTGCCACCCTTATTTCTAATTTTATGCTTGAACTGTATATTTAATACTCTATTAGAAATTAACCTTACTTTATTTGATATTAATTTATCATCAAAATTAATCTTGGCTTAGTTAGTATTAAATAAATTTGTTTAATTAATATTTAAATATAAAAATGCTCCATTTAAAGTTATTGCCTTGCCTCATACTATATCAGAGAAGTGCTAAGTCGATAACATTTTTGCAATAAATCCTAAGTAATAAGTTGTTACGGTTCTAATTTGAACTCACTATTAAAATTATTTTTTTGTCCACTAATAACAACTTACAACTAAGGATTTCTTGTAAAAGTATTATAAATATATTATTTCTCTATATATCAAGCCAACCTTGCATCGCATGTTAGCAATTTATTAGATCTGAGGGCACTAGACCCAATCCTTGTCCAATTTACAACCGTTATTCATTTGCTAAATCCTTTTATTCTCATATACATTTAGCCCTACTAAGGCCCATTAATACACATGGTATTTGTTGTCATGTCACGTGGTATGAAGTCGATAAGTCTATACCGGAGACCCAATTTTTTATTTAGCAAAAAAAAAAAAAAAAAAAAAAAAAATCTAGCAATATCCAAAGAATCCATGTCGAATAAAAAAAGTTTGTTTTATTTTGTGTGTTCTACTTTATGTTTTATCAATTGTCAATTATTGTAGCCCATGTATGATGTGTTTGATTCCCCACCCGTTTAAACTCTAGATATATCATTAGGGAAGTCAAAAAAAAAAAAAAATGTCTAGTTGTTATTTGTAGAATATAAAATGGAATAAAAAAAAGTGTGGCCAATAATTTGTATTCATCATATTACTTTTTTTCTTTTTCTTTCTGATAATTTTTTTTTCCTTTTTCTTTTTCTTTTTGATAAAAATTCATACCCAGACTTGAGATTTGTGATTCATAAATGAAATAGAATATCCCATCAAAGAAGCCAGAGGGTGAGATGACATATATTTATTTGTTGCATGGTTTATACAAATCCCAAGGGAAGTGTCATTTTATTCGGAAGAATGTCATTGCGTGAATCCTCAAAGAGGTTGGTGCAATTTATCCAATTTTTTTTTAAAAAGATCATCCATCAGGGGATTAAGCATTGCAGTTTTGATTTGTTGGTCATAACCTTTTTTTTCTCCAATAAGTTACCTATGTATTTCAATGGCGTTTTAAACCTACAACTTCACCCTTGTACCTTAAAGAAGAAAGAAATGTCGCCTGAATTGAATTAGAGCTTGTTTGATTTTTTTTTTTTTTTTGATAGTTTAATGTTAGAATAAGTGGACGAGGAGTGAGTTGATCTTGATTCTCCTTATGTGTACATTGTTGATAACAATATAATACCGAAAACCTCCTCTATTATCCATCTTTATCACTCAGCAATATACTAGAATATATGGCATTTGGCGTAGGTAAATAGCAAAGCCATATGTTCCTCAAAAAAAAGGAAAAAAAGAAGCAAGGCCATACCTTAGTAACCTTATTTATCATGTTACCATTAGCTATTGTACAGAACACTGTCTGAGACAGCCCTGTCTTGTCAACTTAAAAATGATAGCTTCTACCATCATCATTGCCATTTGCCATCAACAACAATGAAGCCAACAAAATACCCTACTATTTTACAACATAAGGTTGTGTTAATTGTCGATGATGTTCCCATTGAGCTGCGAATCGTGTTGTGAATAGGCATCACCATCATCGAGCTGCGAATCGTGTTGTGAATAGGCATCATGAGCAAGCGTCTGCAGAAGAGAACGTATGTTTCAAAGTCAGCATATCTACCAAACAGAAAAAATTACAAAATGGTAATACCAATTTGGATTACATGTTTAAGAGGCCATGATAGTCCAAATACCTGTTCCTGTGAACGGAAATACATGAATGGTGTATAGTGTAAGAAGTTTGAGACCCTAGAGGTATATATATCAGCGTACCTGCATTATGAAGATTTTAAAATGGCCATTTTTTAGGAGAATATTTAAAATTACACTTCAACCTCAGTTAATAGCAATGACTAGAAATCTGTACATGAAAATATGTGTGAAGCATCTCAAGAAAAGAGAACATACTTCTCAATTTGTCTCATCAAATGGCTTTTATCCCACAGCCCTGCACGTGAAAGGAACCCCCACCTAATGCAGAACAGGTGCATCATGTCAACTCCATGTTCAGAATGTGTTAAATCTTCACACATCACCATAAATAAATAAAAATAAAATGTAACCATGTAAATGCATCAAGCCAAAAGTAAATTCAACATAGCGGGAATAAGTCGTTAAGTTTAAGAAGTTCTTGATGTGGGATGCAAGGTGAAGCAACAGATAAGATTAAAAAAATTTATGTGAAAAAATTATTTGGGGGCTAATAATTAACTACATCAAATGGTAATCTGGACCTTCAGCATCAGTATTTGTATTTTCAATCCTTTCTGCATTGCACATGTTACACATTCTCAAACTTGTGATTGTATTAGTGAATAGTGATGGGGCAACTCCTTGTACAAAAAATGTTGGGACATTCACTTTCCACGTAATAACCCTGATGGTCAAAGAACTTCAAAAATGTACAACACCACCCTCACCACCCCCCCCCCCCCCCCATCCTCTTTTCTCTCCTCCCCTCCCCAAACAAAAAAGTGAAAATATAGGGAAGAAAATGAGAAGTACATTAATAATATATGACAGATATTCTAACACTAGATAACAACATGAATAAAGTCATCATCATGAGGCAGGAGAGTCAAGCAGATTAAGAGAAATGGCTTGTATAGCCTAAGGCTGTGATATAGCTTAGGTGACAATGATTTGGCCCAATTAATATTTAAACAACATCCAAGTCAAATAAATATTTGGTATAACCTTGACATACAAACATACATACCAGAAGTAGTATGAGGCCAATAATATATGGATGATTCAATAAGTTGAGAGAAAAGGGATTCTAAATTTCTAGTCCAAAAGTTCACCGAGTCTTACCTTTTGTTGAAGAGCTCCCCATCTGCTTCTAGCATTGGAGCTATTTTTTCGTCTAGTCTTTGCATAACAATAAGTAGCTTTTGCATACTTTCTGTCAGTTCTTGATCACCCATGGTAGTTGCAGCAAGGGTCTGAAATACACAGAGAGATTTCACATTAATTATCAAGAACTACATTGCTAGACTAACATTATTTCTGAAATCATAAAACTGAGATCAATATAAATAATGAAAAGTAATATTTAGCGTGCTAGTAGGAAGGGGATTATGAAAATAAGATAAGCATGACAAGACCAAAGTTCATGATGAATAGGGCAAGCTAATAATGCATATAACTGGACACAGCTTACTTGAGCAGGACGTTCTCTTGTTCGCCTTTGGAGAGCAAGCCGAAGTTGGTTAAAAAGATCGCCTACAACCTCCTTTTGATTTATAAGCTCTATTAGTGATGCTCTACGACCCCGGCTATGAATCAAAGCACTATACTGCAGTTCCAGTATTTCATTAAACACAAACAACTCTTGTTAGTATTAATAAGTAAATTGAGTCAGAAATATCAAACAGAATGTAAACTGACATTGCATTGCAATTTATAGTTCAAAAGTGTTTTGGCCAATAGAACCAACACAGTTCAATACAAAGCATCATTTGGGACCACCAAATATTCTTTTCGATTCAATTTTAGTCTCTACTATCGTGCCTAATATACTATGCCCATCATTGTAAGTGATTCAACTATAGAGACATTTGAAATATTAAATACAAACAGCCATGAAAAGAAACTCCAACTGATGTCAGATACACTAACCTCTTCTTCCAATTCTCGACAAATTAGTGCAGTTCGCCATCGCAGATGAAGTTTGGATTGACTTACATCAGTGTAAATGTGGTCACCAACATATAATATCTCATCTCCATGGATGTCTAAAGAATTCTCAACCATTTGAGCACTGCCTCCTGAATACAAACCCCCTGCAGAAGAAGATGGTAGAGTGAATGCACGAGAATATTGAATCATTTTGAAAAACTTAAGGTAGAGTAGCAATATCAAATGATCACTACACACCACAAAACACATTCATTTAACTTGGCATGTATTTACAGATTTCTCAGCATTCTTATCATGTTAGTTGAAAACATATATAGCAATTTTTTTTACTAATTTAAGAATATAGTCATCCAGCTAATTTTGCTTCACAGAAATCATCATGTAGTCTGGACATATGTTTATAAAAGAAATCCTCATGGGGGTCTGCTGATTACTTCGCATGCATTGCTAAGAAATGCATGACAGTTTGATGCTTTATGCTTGCTTAGTAAGCAGTAATTTTATTTATTACATGATATGCCAACATTCATTACAGAAATTACCTACCAGCCAACTTAGCTTTCACATTGTGTACAACCAAACTATACAGAGTACAAATTCTCAAGTGTGTCACAATACACTTGTGCTTGCCTTTCCGCTTAGTCAGGCATTTATTTTTCATAAGCAACTATAAAACAATAAATGTGACAAAACAATCCAAACCTAACCATTATGGCATGTTATACAGGGATAGTATCTTTACTTCTTATAACTTATTTATTTATTGCTTGGTGAGCCTACTCCTAATATCTTCAGTAAATATAAAGTTCTTTATAATGACAATGTTATAATCTGTACAATAGAACAGAATAAGGTAACTAGCTTTGTGCATCTTAGAAACGAAACCAAATGTAACTAAATGGGATAACATGATAAGGTAAAAGTTTGAACTTATTTTCCTCAAAAATAAAATATACAGTGCAATGGTTTAACAAGCAAAATAACTAAAACATCACTGACCTGTACAGGCCTTGAAGCATGGACGCATAAGACCCTCCCCTGTTACCACCTCATACATCGGGTGTGACATTTGGAAGAATTCTGGCTTCCTTGCTGAGACTATTACCTACTCATGAGGGGAAGGAAAAGAAGGTTCACATGTACTGCTATTGAAGATCTGTTAGAAGACCTTTATTATTATTGTTATTATTATATGTCAACCCAGTTATTTTTCCCCGTATATATTAAAATAAAAAATTAACGGTAATGTCTCAGGCATGATTTGGGAAAGGATGATAACAATATTTTTGTACCATACTTCAGTAACAAATATAGTCATAACTGATGCCTGTCCCACTATAGTTTAAGGAACACCTAGCAAAGGACCTAAAGAATAATAACGGTCAGTGAGCATAAAGAGAAAGAGATATACTCACAATATCAAATAGATCTCGCCAACCCATATCGTTGGGAAGAAATCTGTTAAAGGAATGCTGCATCATTTTGTCTGTGTAATGATAATCTGAGTTGGTAATAAGCAATATCTTTTTACCAGCCTGAAATATAAAAATTCCCTAATAAATAAGGATTAAAAGGATTTCACATGATATGCAAAGATAAAAAGTTACAAAACAATACCTCCTTTTGGTCCAAAAGTGCCAAAGGAAGTTCTGGATCAGGTTCAACAAATAGTTCAGGCTTAGACATTATCTCACTCTGTAAAATTGCCATGAATAAATAGAGGTGCTTTTGAACCAAAATATTGAACACCAGACAATCTATATCCATGGTTATAATCTATATACCTTAAGTTGACCTTCAACATGTGCCCTAAAGAGGGCTCTTCCAACAGCCTGAAAACCATCTCAAGAGTTAATAAAGAAAGACAAGTAACTAACATCAGTATACCACTGTCAAATAAAATTTTCAGGAGCAGATTGCCTTATAAAGCCCTTTGTAATCAAGAGGACCAAGTTCTGCACTTATAGCTCCATCATCCAATCTGTCAACCATCTGGAAGGAATTACACAACCTTAATAAAGCTCAAGACATTGTTGATTATACAAAGGATAACAGAAGTGATAAAATGACATGTCAAATCTCAACATCTTTGTGAATGCATGAGGTACAGTGCATAAGAAGCAAACAGAAAAATACGCTGTAGAATCTAAAGTAACTAGAAGTATCAAGACCATGACAGATGATATGAACAGTAAATTGGTAACCTGTTTGTTAACAGTATTGCCGTGAAAGACAAAACTTGCAGCCTGGTTCTAACTTGTTTCAGTTCTCAACAAATTGATTCCCTATCTGTTCTGAAAATATCCAATAACTCTATTTATTTGGAATACAGCAAACTCATATGTTTATTTGAAAACCATATATTGGGCATTCTCCATTTTTCTCAAATTTTAAAATCTTGATCACTCTCCACATAAAAATTTCTATTAATTTCATATAACTTTAAAGGCCACTTGATATTACTATTAAATGGAGTTCTGCAAGAGATCTCTACAAACAGCTTAATGAAAATGAGATGGGATCAGTGGCCCTCCTAGCTTAAAGTATAATAAGAATGTGAAGATGGACTGGTAGAATTCAAGCCTAAAAAGAATTAGTGCACGCTAGATGACTAAGACGTTCAGCATTATCTTAGTCTATAAGGTAAACTACCTGCATATAAGCCACAGCCTCTGAAACAGAGAATAGCGTATTCAGGAACTCCCATCGACTCTCCTTCCGCAGATCCACCAGTTCCCTCCCATACATCTCACTTCCATGCATAGAAAGTTAAGCTTGCATTATAAAAAATATTACTCCAATTCTTCTACAAATGATACATCAAAATACTAAATGCTGATCTGCTCAATATATTTACTAGACAATGAGGGCAGTCTATGAGCTAAAGCATAAACATAATCCTTGCACAGGATAAATGCAGTAATTAACATTTTGTAGTGGCATATATACGATATGGGTGAAAGATTGAAACAGAACTTGAGGTATAATACCTTGGCCTTATTTATTTATTTTGTCTCCCCAAAAGAATGGTCATGATCAACATTTTGTATAAGCATATTCTAGCCAATTAATAATCTCGGTGTATACTTTGTGTGTGTGCAATTAGACCTCGCCATTGCTCCGCAGTTCAGAAACTAGGTAGGCAACTTTCCTTAAAACAATTTCCATAATCAAGCTGACAAGTTTTAAACACATACCTTACAGCCCGAGTGGATAGCATTTTGGTGCCATGCATAGCCCTCTTTACATAACCAAATCGATCAGCCTTAACCAAGTTACCACTCTCTTTGTCTATGACAAGGCCTCTAATCACCTAGATGAAACAATTGAACAGTTTGTGCTTAGTTACAGGAGAGAAAAACAAATGTGAGGACCAGCAAAAATGTCATGATTTACAAACTCTTAAAATTGTGTAGAAATGAAGATGTCACCAAGTCTGGGTCAAATGCAAGTCCATCAACAGGATAACCCATGTTCTTTAAATTTTCCATACAGTAGTCATATGCCCGACCTTCCCAAGCCTGCAAGAGAACAGACCCATTACAAAAAAATTCCAATTGTCCAACGAGGAACAGAACACCACTGTTTAAATGAAAAGTATAGAGGATACATATGAAATTGGTAAATAACTTTATTCCTAATAATAAACTTCCTAGCAACATCAAACTCCAATGCTGGGGCTTTATTTAAGGCATAAAAAAAAGGAATAAAGGTCTCCATCATTCTTTATCTAAGCTAAAAAAAAAATTAAAGCTAACCAATGCAAAAATAGAAAACATGAGAATCAATAAAGAGCTATCTGTAATCTGATGCCTCATTAAGCATAAGTAAATCTGAAGATGACATTAGTCCGGTACCCAGGGCATTTACTGTAAACATATAATGTAATTCAGAATCTGAAAAAAAAAAAAATCAAAACATGCATATACATTATAAAACTGCTTTACCATCACATTATAATGCATTAAGGTGTAGTCCATGTCATAGCCAATGGCACTGATTGATCGGAGATTCAAAGTACGACTGCAAAATATACCACGAGGTGAATGTCTTGATGAAGAGGGGCTCTGCATATTAAAAATGAAAGTTATGAAATTGGCAAAAGAAGCACTACTAAAATGTTAGAAACTTTAGTTTTGGAGCATCATCACATGAATAAATGCAGCTTAATTTGGGAAGAGATTAATATTATAATGAGGAGATATGAAACAAGGCAAATAGAAGACTAGTGACTACCTTTTTGATATTCATATCAGAAAAATCAAGGTAACTACTTAATAGACTAGTTACCAAAGATATCTTGTAAGGAGAAAAACATGCTCCTTACTTGGCCAGCCTAAAAGCAAGTATTTTTTATACATCTATAAAATTAGGAGTCAAATGTAGGAAAAGAAATGATTTACTGCACCGGGATACCCAAGTCTCTAAGCAAATTCTCAGCTTCTTCAGCTTCCACTCTAGCTACTTGCTCAATTGGACCTTCTAAGGTTGTCTGACTATCAATTCCTACATGGGATGGGATGACCCAAAATGCCACGTAATTAGTAAAAGCCGTAACAAATCAAATCCCCCTTAAATTAAATTTTTTTTTTTAAATGCATATTTTAAAGAATAGAAAAAAGTACATACTAACAAACCAATTAAAATCAAAGAAACAAAATTGAAGACATTGACAAGTAAAAGACAAAGATCATTTGAAAAAACGTATTAAAATGCTTGCAATTGTATAGCAAACGACATCCTTTTTTTTTTTTTTTTTTAAAGACATCACATGATAATTCATTAAAAAAGACAAGTACTTTAATGTGTACCAAAAGCCTGAAGATGTTCTTGCTTGAGATTCAAATCCCCTTTGGTACTCTCTCCCAAATAATCAACATCGGACTTGCTAGACGATGTGACAGAGAACACGTCGCCGCCGACTCCAACCGACTTGGCTTCAACGCTGCAACAACACGTCATGCGTGTGATATGAGAAGTGGGTTTGTTTCTAAAAGCAAGATTTAGAACCGGGATTCTGAAATAGTTGGTGGACACTGCCATTGAATTTGATAAATGGGTCTCTCTGATTCTGTACAGTGTCACTGAGAAATTGCCCAAAACCTCTGTGGCATACAACATCATTTTTTTTTCCTAGTCAGTTCAGGTTTTTCCGGCAACAAGATTCCAGGACTGAAAAACTAGGACAGTAACACAAAAATATCTTCAGTTTTAGTAGAAGTGACGGTAGTGTGTTTGACACCACATGGTACTGAATAATTGACTTGACCCAGTACTGTGAGAGTGAAGGCCAAAGACACAAAGATCTTTTCGTGGATAAAGTTGCAAGCGTTACTTTTGTCTGTCGTATTATAGTTGCTGTTTTTAGTATATACCATTTTAAAAAACAAGTTTTATCTCTCCTTTCCCATTGGAACTGAATTTCCTATGTCCATGTTTCTTTGTTGATAGATCCTATGTACATGTTGTTAAACTGTTATTAAGATTTCAATCACTATGTTGTTTTATAAAATAAAATAAAAAAATCACTATGTTGTTTGGACTTTTGATTGAAATAGTTTGGAATTGCTGATCATACGCTGAAATACTATGTTTACAATATTTTCACAATAAATCTTAATTGGTAAGTTGTTATTGTTTATTATGAGTGGGTAAAAAAATCTCTATGTTGTTTGGACTTTTGATTGAAATAGTTTGGAATAGCTGATCATACCCTGAAATGCTATGTTTACAATATTTTTACAATAAATCTTAATTGGTAAGTTGTTATTGTTTATTATGAGTGGGTAAAAAAGTAATTTAAGTTGTGAATCCAAATTAGAACTAATAATAACTTATCATCTATGATTTGTTATGAAAATATTGTAAAATGTTGTGGATATAGCATTTTTCTTTTTTTATAATAGAATAGATTCGGATGGAATTATATTCCAATCACTTTCTTAAAAAAAAAAAAAATCCAATAAAAATTCCTATAAAATTAAATCTTATACTTGTTGTGGGTCTAGCTTATTATGTATAGATTTTATTTAGCAGTGAGTTCTAGTTAGCTCAATTAGTAAAGTCTTTAATGGTTGAATAAAAGATCTGAGATTCAATTCCTACTTACACAAAAAACTGATTGATGTCTTGGTCTGATGATAAAGAGATATCATCAAAAGTAAATGCCATAGGTTAAAATTCTCTATTAAAAAAGAAAGTATAGATTTTATAATTTTATTATTAATGTCCTTTGGTTAAAATTGTTTTCTCCATAAATGTTAAAAAAAATGGCAGCATATTCCCTAAATATTCAATTCTAAAATAAAAATTATAAAAATTCACATTATATAAAACAATCATGGTTTGATGAAGGATACCTATCTATGATGATTGAATAGATTCAATGGAATTATATTCCAATCAATTTTTCTTAAGTGCCTTATAAAATTAAATTTTATAAGCTTCTCAAAAAAAAAAAAAAAAATTATACTTGTTGTGGGTCTAGCTAATTATGTATAAATTTAATATTTTTATAATTAATATCATTGTCCTTTGTTTAAAATTTTTTTCTCCATAAATGTTTAAAAAATGGCAGCATCTTCCCTAAATATTAAATTCAAATTTTTTTTTTTTTATGATATGTAAAACAATTTTGCAATTATTTTTGTTGAAAAAAAATATATTTCTTTCATAAGTTAATACATATTTGAAACTGAAATAAATAGAGTTTGTCATTTGTTCTTTTTTTCCTATTAAATTTCATACAATAGTGTAATTTGATTAAGCTTATACTTGCCAACAGTTTTTTAATTAAATTAGTACAATTAATAATTATAAATGAAAAAAAAAAGTTAAATGTTACTAATACTGAGATTATATATATATACATACACACTAGTCTTTTCACGTGCGCGTGTTTTGAGACTCATCTATTTTTTTTTTTAAAAAGAAAAATTTTCAATCATCAAAATTCGGGGTTATTGAATTTTCCAGTCATACAAAAATACTTAGATTTGTAATGAGATTTATGCGTTTTTCAAATGTTTTTATATTTTGTGCTACATCTCTTCATACTCCTAGCTAGGAATTTTGGTAATTGGAAAATATATTAACTCCTAATTATGATAAATGAAAAAAAATTTCTTTTACAAAAAAAAAAAAAAAAATTATTGCCTTTGACCATGTGTGTTAAGGCTAGTTTAAGATAAGATTATTATTATCTACTTGAATTACAAGTTTGGCTACAATATGATAGTTGGAAACCTAACCCCATATATGAACAATAAATAGAATTGACATCTCTATCTCCTAGCTATATATTTTTTGTTGTTTTGCAATCATACAATCACACACATTCAAAAGTATGAAACAAAACCCTAAATTAAACAATATTTATACAATAAAACTGTATTTTGGCAAATTCATCCACCTAAATAACCAATAAGTTGATAGGGATATTGTATTCAATGTAGGGTCTATTGAATCACAAAATAAGATATACAATAATAGACCCTACATTAAATAAATGACAAAACTTAGGTATAGTACCTTAGGTGATGTTCTTTAGGTTCTTCTCTTAAGATTCAGCCATGTGACTACTTAACTAAAAAATACACTTTCATCTTATGAGAAAAAATCCACATGACATAATCTTAAAAGAGAAACCTAAGTAAAAGCACATAAGTACTGTACCTAAATCTCGCTTTTAAATAAATATCTCCACCCCATAATTTGAACTATCAACTTATTCATTATTTGGGTGGATGAATTTTCCAAAATACATTTTTATTGTATAAATATTTTTTAATTTAGGGTTTTGTTTCTTACTTTTGAACTCGTGTGATTGCATAATTGCAAAACAACAAAAAATATTTAGTTGGGAGATAGAGAGGTCATTTCTATTTGTTGTTCATATTTAGGGTTAGGTTTCCAACGACCATACTGCAGCCAAAGTTGTAATTTAAGTAGATAATAATAATCTTATATTAAACTAGCCTTAACGACCATGCTCAAAGGCCCTCTTTTTTTTTTTTTTTTTTTGGTAAATGACAAAAATTTTCATTTATCATAATTTGGGATTGATGCATTTTTCCATCACTAAAATCCTTCGGAATGTGATGAGATGTAGCACAAAATATAAACACATCTAAAACACATAAATCTCATCACACGTCTAGGTATTTTTATGATTGAAAAATGCATTAATCCCGAATTATGATGATTGAAAAGTTTTGTTATTTAGAAAAAAAATAGAAGTTGCGCGTGAAGAGGCTAGTTAGTAGTATATTAGTATTGATAGATAGATAACACAAACCACAAGCTTGTAGAATTGGAACAACAAACAAGTATAACATTTACATACCTCATCCAACAGAATGGAGGGATATTTAAAGAGCATATGAGTCTGTGAAAATGAAATTGCATATCTCGCCAATTCCTCGACGTCATACCAGTCTTTCATAGTCCTCGAGCAATACTTAATGTGCTATATTGAGAGTTGAAACAAAATTGAAATTTCATATCTATCTATTCAATATTTCCTGCATTTATTTATTTTCATTTATGTTTTCTTTTTGGGGATTTTGAATCCAATTAATTAAAGGTGTGTTTGGCATTGAGATTTTGCTGATTTTGGACTATGTTTCTCATTTCTATGAAAGAATCTGCTAACATAATTTCTGAATCAATTTTTTATTCACCTTCGGTTTGAGAGAATGAGTCTGTCGAAAATATGAAAAGTAATCAAGGAACTTTAAAAAAACCAAAAAGTAAAAAAAAGAAATGGAATTTCGTTTCTCTCTATCATCTTTCTCGATTTAGTTTCAGATTTAGATTTCAAAATAGGGATTTGATTTGAAGAGGTGTTAAACGAATCAGGAGTTATGGTCAAGAGTAGTTCTGAATAGTTTAGATTAAATTTTTCTAATATTAAAATTAATGCCACACCACTCATAAGTTGTCACATCATTGCTTTGTAGCGAAGTATTTTTTGATAAACAAATTTTTTTTTTTTTTTGGATGAACCATTGCTTTGTAGCAAAATGGACATTAAAACTAGTGATTATTAATAAAACTAGCCGTTAACCTGTGCGATACATGGGATAGTTTAACAAAATTAAATTGCTGCACATTGATTTTTGCAAAATTGTAGAAGAACTAAGAATATTTGTTGAAAGCTCTCTCTAGTATACAAATGCTAATAAGCAAATATATCAAAGAATAGTACATTGCACTCATATTTTGCATGATGACAATAACGTTATAAAATAAATAAGGTAGAAATTACACTTTATCACCCTAAACTATACACTAGGTTACATTTTGTATTATAAACTATTCGAATGCACACTTGCACCTTAAACTATTACACTTATCACACTTTGCACCCTAAACTATTACACTTATCACACTTTGCATCTCGGTGTTACTTTTGCTGTTATGTTTAACGGAATACTACTGCACATAACAAACACATGTATCTTGCTTAGGTGGAATAAACTTAGAAGACTGAAACACCCTTCTTCAAAATCAATTAAAACAAAACCCAATTTTTTTCACATTTCTCTCCTTATCTCTCGTGCATGTAGCCTCTTCCCTAAATTTAGATTTTTTTTTTTTTCTAGGTTCTTCAATGGATGAATTCCATTGTCACTGGTCCTTGAATATTAATGATCACACAATTTTGCACTTTGGTTGTTCTCAATTGGTGTTATAAATGCATGAGGCATATTTGTGAACTTCAATTGGTAGAGAGTCTTTAAATTCTTTAACCCAGTGGGAACTTCCAAACTCCAGCATTTCTTAACCTCAAACTCCACGAGCCTTGGCATTGCTTTCTCCTCTGTATTCCACTCTTGCAATTCTAACTCCTTGAATTTCAAATAAAGAAGTTGGGGAAAGCCTCCTTTGGAGCAAACCATGCTCCTCCCTGTATAAGAACCAGAGCTGAGAAAGAGCCATCTAAGGTTGTGAAGCTTCTCTAACACTAGCATTGGATCATCTGAAAGTTGGATCTTGTCAAATTAAGGTGAGTCAAGCTTTTTGGGAGTCCATGTGTATATATGATGACCCTTGAATTAGATATTACTCCATGAAAGTGTAGGAGGGAGAGATTTTCAAGGCCTGACAAAGGCTCCAACCATAGATGCTCGTGATGCATTACATTTACATTGCCTAATGTCAACTTCAAAAGATGAAGGTGCTTTAGTTTCACAACATGATCTGTCACTTTCTTTAGTAGGATTTAGGTTTTATAAAAATCTGAATTTGGGGAAGAAGCAACACGCACGAGAGACAAAGAGAGATGTGAAAAAAAATTGGGTTTTGTTTTAATTGATTTTGAAGAAGGGTGTTTCAGTTTTTTAAGTTTGTTCCACCTAAGCAAGATGCATGTGCTTGTCATGTGTAGTAGTATTTCGTTAAAAATAACAACAAAAGTAACACTGGGGTGCAAAGTGTGATAAGTGTGAAAGTTTAGGGTGCAAAGTGTGCATTCAAATAGTTTAGGGTGCAAAGTGTAACCTAGTGCATAGTTTAAGATGGTAAAGTGTAATTTCTCCTAAAATAAGAGTTAAAAGAATACAATTTGAGTGGAGAGAGAGAGAGAGAGAGAGAGAGAGAGAGAGAGAGAGAGAGAGAGAGAGAGAGAGAGAGAGAGAGAAACAACTCATATCCAATATCAATCATCAAATACCTCTTGTATGTAAATATCTTACACTATAGCATTAGGAATAGATATTATAACAATGACAACCAACTAAATCAACCACATATAAGTGGAAAGTCTTGTGCCACTCAGTTGCAAGCTCACAAACATTAACAACCTCTACATCATCAGGTTTTGCATGGATTAGGGCATTGTGTACTCCATCAAAACTTATTGAGAATTACCCTTATAATGCTCTTAGTTGTATTGCATCGGGTTGGGATAACCTTTAGCAAAATAAGAAAAAAAATAATATCTATCTAGATAAGAAGCTGAGTTAAAAAAAATATCATATAAGCCATGAAGTCAGTAAAAATGAATTTTAAGAACAAATTGTTCAAGCTCTGTACATAACACCACTAAGACATGGGAGAATGTATTAGTGGTTGAATTTGGACCTTACGCGTGGAATAGCTATAAGCAAAGGAAGATGAAGCATTTAAGGGATTTTGTCTTGGTCCGTGCTAAAGGTGTGACTGCCTTGGGAAGGAAGTAAGATTTGCGTACTCAAGCACTCATAGAAAGGGAGATAGTGACTTTCTAAGATCAGAAGCTATGAGGACATCCCTTATTGGTTAAATGCATGTTGGACCACATCAGAGACACATGTATCAATCATAGTACTCCTGATGTCCCTCTTAATGTCCAAGACTTGTTTTCCAAGTAGTGGCAAGGTCACCTACCCATGGGTCCTAGTGCCATGTTGGCATAATTCCTATCCTCTAGTCAGCAGATAATACCACAACTGTGAAAAGGTCTAAAATAGAGAAATGATGACTTGACACCTATCTTTGTACTCAACCATATTCCTCAGATTATAAGAGGAACATGTAGCTGTATTATGAGGCAAGAACCTAAATAGATATCTAGAGAAGAGAGTAGAAAGTTGAGAAGATAGGAAGGAAAACATCCTTATTGTATGAAATTGACCTTTTTTCACACATAATACAGTCTGAGCAAAGCAAGAACATTCCATTCTTGCTCACACTGTGGTTTTTCATCTCTTTATAGGGTTTTCCATGTACATCCCATGTCTTTCTATTTTTTTATTATCACTTTCTTTCTCTCTTTCGAGTGTCATGTCAAAGCTAGCATCTTGTCAAGCTTTCTTATGTAGATGTACTGTTAGATAACTTATTTTACTTCCCTATATAAGTTTAAATCTAACTTGCACATACATTTTTGGCGACTCCGCTGGGGATCTCTGGGTATTTCCTTTTTAAGTGTGTTTCTGGTTGTGTTTTGGTTGGGTTATATACCTCAATTTGCTATTACTTTCTCCATGCCTCCAAGAAAGAAAGCTATGGGGATACTGATTGGTGTGGGTAAAAATCATCGGTTAGAACCAAGAGCAGATCATCTATCTATGCATTCTGAAGGCACAAGGTCCTCTGGTGAGGCTGGTCACCCCGAGAGCAAGAATATCATGGCTGCTATTGAAGACCTTCAGCATTCTCAGGTTGCTATGTGGGCAGAATTCCAGTCCCTACATCAGGAGACAGCCATACCTCAAGCCCCTCAATGTGGTCAAGGTCCTCAAGGATTTCCTTACTTGACCAAGGAAGACATATCTGCTATTTCATTTTAAGCTAAGAAGTTGGAGAGTACTGTTTATATTGATACCAGACCTCTTTATCCTAAAGAGATAGTTGGAAGATCTTATCCTACTAATTACACTCTTCTAATCTTTTCCAAGTATGATAGCATGATAGGGAATGCTAGATAGCACATCAGGTGGTGTGTGGATGTGCTTACGGCTCACTCCTATGATCATGAGTAAGGAGTTCTCTAGATCTTTAGAAGGCCGTGCCTTTACTTGGTACACTAGTCTTGCACCGGGATCGGTTCTGAGTTGGAATAACTTGGCAACGCAGTTCATGAAAAAGTTCTTTGCTTTAGAAGAAAAGCTCACGTTGTCAGATTTGCAACATGAAAAGCAAAGGGTGTCTGAAGGGTTGCTAGAGTATATTCACAGATTTAGAGACTTTTCTTTGCTGTGCTATTATCTTGTAGAGGAGGAAAGGTTGGTAAGTGTTTGTATCATGGGTATGCTATATGAATACTGGTCTTATCTTGTAAACTTGCAAATCTCTACTTTTACAAGGCTTGTAGAGGCTGCAAGAAGGACAAGTATGTCTGTCAGGAAGCTTTCAAAGGGTTCGACTTCACAGGCTGTGAGTATGCCTAGACAGCCTTGGAGGAGAGAAAACAAAAAGGTAGAAGTTGCTATGGCAGAAGAAACTAAGAAAGTAGTCAAAGGTAAGAAGAGGGAGAAAGGTAGTAATCCCCCTTCTTTCACCATGTCCACTGAAAAGTTGTATAGCATCCTAGAAACTTGGTTGAAAGATGGTGTAGTGGTGTTGCCTGAGTGCAAACACGAACCTATAGAAGAGGAAAAGCGAAGTCCATATTACAGTAGGTATCATAGGAGATGTGATCATCATACCGTGGATTGCTATGCTTTGAGAAATATCTTCCATGATAGGATAGCCAAGGGAGATTTTGTTATCAAAGCTGGGAAGAGGGCTGACCCAAGGATGTGTAGACCAAGGGTGGCAATGACTTTCTTCATAAGTCGTGAGGATCAAATGGAAGAGGAAGCAGAGAACATGGCTAGCAGCACCTCCACCTTTGGTAGATGAAGAAATGGTAACAAGAATTTAGTAGGAAGATAAGATACACTCCTTTCTTGAAGGAATAGGTCTTAGGCCAATGGCTAGAAGAGAGGCGGCCCGAACTTTGACTAGGGTGATGGAAAGGAATCATGAGGTGGTAGCTGTTGAAGGAAGTTTGATGCAAGTGGCATATCAGGAAGTAAAGGATTCAGTCACCTTTTCTAATAAAGATCTAGTCAATTAAGTGGTTGATGACGACAAGCCTTTATATGTCACTGCCTTTTTAGGGGCAACTCAAATCAAAAGGGCATTGATAGACATTGGTGCATCCACCAATATTTTGCCTTTCCCAACATTTGATGCCTTGGGTATTTCGAGAGAAAGAATTATTCCAAAACCACTATAAGTAGCAGGAATAGGAGCCTTACAACAGAGTACCCTTGGGCATGTGTCTGTGGATCTTAAGGTTGGGCCAATTCGGGCACCCACTTTCATGCATGTAATGGAAGGGAGTACATCCTACCACATCATCTTAGGCCGTCCATGGTTGAAGGCATATAAAGCTGTGGCTTCCACATATCATAAATATGTGAAGGCTATTTGGAGGAATAAGCAAGTAGTTATTGAGGCCACCAGGATGCCTTTTGATAGAGCAAAGCTTCATTTTGCCAAGGCAACTTTATATCAAGAGTATGAGCCCGAGGGTGAGAATAGGATTCTTCCTTTTAATCCTATTGCTTTGCAAGTGGAAGAGGAAGGTAATGGTGAGGTCATAGATAAGAAGAGTCACTAGGCCTGATGGTTGAGTGATATATGAGTTCTGACGGTTAAAGGAAGGGGATGAGGAGGATGGCAAGCCTAATTCCCTTAATCTGACACAACAGCCAGAGGAAGTTCATGTAGCCGAGGAGTCGGTGAAAGAAGCCCTTGAGTGCATGAATGACGTTGTTAAGAATGTATAAGAAGAACTTGTTGAGGTCGATCTGAATGACGAAGAAGAAGGTGAAAGACTGGTAAAAATTAGCAAGAGTTTGTCTGAAGAAGAAAGAAGAAAGTTGATAGCCTTGTTAAGGGAATACAAGGATGTTTTTGCTTGGAGTTACCAAGAAATGCCAGGTCTGAGCCCGAGACTAGTAACGCATAAGTTAAAGGTGGATCTTAATGCTAAAACTGTGAAGCAGCCACCAAGGAAATACTGTTTGGATGTCGAGGAAAAGATAAAGCTTGAAGTACAAAAGCTTTTAAAGGTAGGATTCATTGAAGAGATTGAATGCCCAAGTTGGTTAGCCAACATAGTTCTTGTGAAGAAGAAAGACAGTTAGATAAGAATCTATGTGGATTTTTGGGATCTCAATAAAGCTTGTCCAAAGGATAAATTCCCACTTCCTAATGTTGATATTCTGGTAGATGCAGCAGTTGGTCATAGTTCCTATGAAGAAGAAAGACAGTTAGATAAGAATCTGTGTGGATTTTCGGGATCTCAATAAAGTTTGTCCAAAGGATGAATTCCCATTTCCTAATGTTGATATTCTAGTAGATGCAGCAGCTGGTCATGAACGTTTCTCCTTTATGGATGGTTATAGTGGGTATAATAAGATCTTTATAGGCCTAGTAGATGCCCTGAAAACTGCCTTCAAGACACTTTTCGGAAGCTATTTCTATAAAGTGATGCATTTTGGATTGAAGAATGTAAGTGCTACATACCAAAGAACTATGACTTTGATCTTTGGTGATATGCTTCATAAACAGGTGGAAGATTATGTTGATGATCGTGTGGTGAAGGCAAAGAATCCTTTTGAGCATTTGCTACATTTGAGGCAAGTCTTTGAAAGATGCAGGGAGCACAACTTGAAGATGAACCCTTCCAAGTGTGCCTTTGGGGTATCTTTAGGGAAGTTCTTGGGATTTCTTGGTCATCACAGAAGGATTGATTTGGACCTTACAAAGGTTGAAGCAATAACTACCCTCAGTCCCCTTACATCTCTGAAGAAGCTGAGAAGCTTTGTGGGAAAAGTCTCTTACTTAAGAAGATTCATTCCAGGTCTAGCTGAGATCTTGAAGCCTCTTATGGAGCAAACAAAGAAGGGAGTAACTTTTATATGGTGTGATCAGTTTCAAAAAGCATTCAAGAAAATCCAGATGATATTGGCGGATCCTCACACAATAGTGGCCCTATACCTGAAAAACCCTTGTTGTTGTACATAGTCAATACAGAGCAATCCTTGGGACATGATTAGCTCAGGATCAGGAAGGGGTAGAGAAGCTGGTATACTATATTACTAGGCTTATGAAGGGACCAAAGTTAAGACATTCAACTGTTAAGAAAGTATGTTTGTCTTTAGCCTTTACTGTGTCAAAGTTCAATCATTACTTTTTAGGGCATCGTGTGCAATTGGTGACTAAGAGAAATTCCATGAAGTATCTCTTGACACAACCTTAGTTGTCAGGGAGAATGGTGCAGTGGGCCATCTTGACGTCGTGTCTTGATATCGAATGCATAAGACTAACCGCCATCAAAGGCCAGGCAGTAGCTGATCTGTTAGCTAACTTCCCTGAGACAAGTGATTTTCACCTCCCCAACAGGAAATTTTGGTGGCAGAGGAGCAGGAGTGGTCAATGTATTTTAATAGGTCATCTACATTCCAAGGGGGAGGGATAGGAGTAGTCTTAAGGTCACCAGGGGAGGAACATACATTTCCCTATAAGTTAGGCTTTCCTTGCTCTAATAATGAAGCAGAGTATGAGGCCTTGTTGGTGGGACTGAAAGCCGACAGAAGGTTAGGCATAAAAAGGTTAAAGATATTTGGTGATTCTGAGTTGTTAATAAGGCAAGTTGAAGGAATTTATGGAGTAAAGAATTTTAGTTTGGCTGCTTACAGAGTTGCAGTGAAGGGGATTGTGGAACACTTTACTTCCATAGAATACAAGGTGGTTAATAGGAATGAGAACAAGCTCGCTGACTCGCTGGCTACCCTATCCACTAACTCTATGCTGAAGAAAGAGAAAACGACACTTCTGGTGGAGAAATAACTTGGGTTGGCCCAGGATGAGCTGTGTCTCCTTCAAGATTGGCGAGAACCTTTGTTGAAAGCAATGACTCAAGGGAAGTACATTGGGTCAGAGTTATCAGCAAATATGAAAGACTTCCTTAGGATTAATGAGGATTTGTTTTTCAGGGGAGTAAAGGGTTTTCTGATGAAGTGTGTCTCAAGGCAGGAGGGACTGACATTGTTGCACAGGTTGCACTATGATATTTGTGATGTAAATCTCGATGTCAGCCTGTATAGCAGAGGTGCTTAATGGCGAACTGCTGGAAGAAGATTGGCAAGATCCATAATTAAGATACCTTTTACAAGGTGTATTACCTGTTGATCGGGTACAAAGAGAAAAGTTGAAAAAATACGTGACTAGGTTTAAAGTGGTAGATGAGAAGTTATTCAAGAAAAGCTTTTAAGGAAGGTGGATGGTATGTATTCCAACTAAAGAAGTTAATGGTGTTCTTTCAGACTTGCATAAGGGAGAGCCAGCAGGACACTTGAGTGGGAGAAAGCTATGGAAAATGACTTTACACCAAGGATATTACTGGCCCACGATGCAAAGGGATGTCTAGAACTTTGCCAAAAAATGTCAAGAATGCCAAAAGCGAGGGGATGAAATACACACTAGCCATCAAAATCTTCATCCAACTGTGACTCCATATCCATTCCATAGTTGGGGGATGGATTTTATAAGACTTATAAACCCCCCCTTTGAAGGATGTACATGGATATTGGTAGCCATTGAGCTATTTACCTAGTGTGTAAAGGCTGTGGCTATGAAGAAGGTAACAGGTAGCTTAGTGGCTAATTTCTTAAGGAAGAATATAATATGTCATTTTGGGGTGTCTAACAAAATTATTTCTAACAATGGCACACCATTCCTGAACAAGGATGTGCGTCGTTTAACAAAATAGTACTCCATTTCTCACACGACATCGACACCTTATTATCCCAAAGGAAATGGTTAAGTAGAGGCCTCTAACAAAAGACTACTAAAAATATTGGGAAAAATTACTAAGGAGAATGGAAAAGGATGGAAGGAGGAACTTCCTACAGCTTTGTGGGCTCATAGAACAGCCAAGTCACAAGCTAGAAGAGCTTCACCCTTTTCTCTAGTCTATGGCACAGAGGCCGTTATCCCAATAGATTTAGTAAGGCTAGCAGTGAAACTGGCAGAGATTGCAGGGATACCCAAAGAAGACACTTTGGAAGTTATGGAAGAAATGCGTGATAATGCTACCTCTCATAACTGCCTTTACTAGGCTAATGTGAAGGCTAGGCATGAAGGCTAAGTTAGAGAAAGAAATTTTCAAGTGGGAGAACTTGTTTGGAAAATTGCCTTGCATGTATGAGGAATGGCTGGAGCTGTTAAACATAAGTTTTCTCCAAAATGGGAAGGACCATACATAGTAGAAGAAGCACATCCAACAGGACATTATTGGCTAAAGGATCAAGCAGATATAAAGGCGTATAGCCCCATTAGCGGAGCTCACCTTAAGAAGTATCATGCTTAAACTTGTAAAAATATCTTTTTGTGGCCATCATATCAAACCGATATTGTGTTTTACAAAACTTATACTATTATAAACAAAGACTTATATTTAGCTATTTCATATGCTATTGTTCATAATATGCATGCAAAGTCTAAATAGCCTAGCAAAATAAAGCATCGTAAAATTTATAATACAACCCTATGGCCTCTCAAGACCATATATTACTACAACTTGAAAATTAAATAATGTTTGTGAGATAACTAAAATTTTCAAGGGAGAAGTCTCGATCGCTCAGAGCTCCTAGCTCGCCTTCCAACTTCTCAATCTCTTTATTCAAAGAATTTTGTTCTATGTTGACACCTTTTAATTGAGCTTAAAGGGCAAAACTTGCTTCTTGCTGGGATGTTACCTGAAGTCTATTGATAGATTCCTAGAGCTGAGTGATTAAAGTGACACGTACCTATAAGGCTGATTCTATTTCCTTTGCTTTGTTGATGCATGAGTTCTCTTTAACTCTCAATTCACGAAGTGAGGACAAGGAATCATGAACAGAGGACCTTGCCTTCTTTAAGTCCCTCAATGCAGTGACACGGCTCTTTAACCAGCCGACATGGACACTTAGGCTCTCAGCCTCACTTAATATGGAAAGGAAATTGTCAAGGAGAAGAGCTAGACAATCCTCTTTACCCTTTAATTGCAGTTGATATATGATAGACCCAATTTGTTGTAAGAGAAAGCCCCTAAGTGACAAGGTCCATTTACTGGTATCCCTCATGGTTTCGGGATATTTAGAGAACAATTGAGAATAACTTGCTCTCAAATCGAGAGAAACCAATGAGAGCAATGGATCAGATTTTGTCTAGGTGCTTTCACCCTCATGTTCCTTGGAAGTAGCTTCTATCAAACCTTCCTTCTCTTGAGGATTTTTGGCATACACTCGATTTGAATCCTCCCTTTCAGTGTTAGGCTCTATTTCTTCGTTAGAAGTCATTTCTTGTATAGAAACCTCTCGGGTTGAAGAAGTGACCTTTGCTTTGGGTTGAGCTTAAGAAACAGAGCCTGTAACCTGTTAAAGGTCAAAAATGGAGAAATGAAGAAAAGTTACTTGTGCCATGGGTTAAAAGAAAAGGTTACAAGAGTTAGTCATTATCGAGAAAAGAGTACCTTGGGCTTCTTGCTAGAAGGGGTTTTTGCATTCTTCTTTCTCTTAGTGCCTGAAGGTTTGGCTTTTGGAAAGGGCTTCAAAGTCAAATCTCCCTGAAAAATAGGTGGGACATCCACTCGTTGGGCACCACTTTCCCCAAAATTCCTAACATGTTCTCTAATGTTGGACCACCATGACTTAAACCTAGGTGAAGGCAGTTCACTCTGGTGGGGGAAGTAAAGGGGATTTCAGGGCTTGGTACCAATATCTTGATAAGATTCTCTCCTTTAAAGGCTAAAGAGGCCACTACGGCAGGTAAAGCTAAGGTAGAGAGATGTCCCAGTATGCCTTGGTCAAAACCAAATTGGTGGGTAAACCTATGGGGATTATAGGTTTGAGTTTCATACTCATCTTGAAAGCGTGCCTGAAGATGAGAAGGAAAAGCACAAGCAACAAAAGAGAGTTCTTCCTGATAGGCCACAAATTGAAAAACCCCTTGTAATAGAAATTAATTAATTAATTAGCCAAGTTATTAATTAATCAATTTATCATGCAAATGCGTGGTAGCATAAAAAAATCACCAATAAACTACTTATGCAGCGGAAAATAAATAACACAGTGATTTGTTTACGAATAGGGAAAACCTAACGGCAAAAACCCCACCGGGTGATTTTCAAGTCACCACTCCTGAAACTCCACTATTATCACAACAAGCGGTTACAAGTAAAGGAATCTCAAGTACCTTACCAACCTACAGTTGAACCCTTACCCCAATACCCAATTAGACTTGTTCTGTAGTGACAGTTCCCTTTTTTTATGCACTGTTCCCAAGTACGTGACTAACCAATTGCGCGGATCCCAGTACGCGACTTCAAACACCAACTAAGAAGGTTGTTGGCTGCAAAGTTCTTCAGTTCATCCACACGATGAAGATCAAGAAAATGCTTGGTCACAAAACCCAACAGTGCAAATACATAGCAACTTCTTCAAGAGAAAGAGATAAACTAGGGCAAGAACTTCGTTTCCGGTCATAATTTGGTTGAACAGAGTTTGCTCAATACTTGTACAAGTTGTGAACACTTTGACGTCTCTTAAAACAATCCTTTTATATGTTTAGGGTTAGGAGAAAAGAAAGCCCAAACACATAATCACGGATTCCAAGAAAATCATATCAAAATTCTGAAATTCATAAACCTCGACAGATAAAAGGTGTTGAGCAGCTGTCGAGCAGGTGTTGAGCACACGGGCATGAGACAGCTTCTGAACCTCGACACATGCTAGCTGTCGAGCTTTAATGAATGTGCACTTCTTCAGCTTGTTTCTTGGACAAACTTGATGACTTCAACACTTGATCTTGAAACCTTGTTTCTTAAAGTATTAAAAACACCTAGAACTACCCAATTACAAGTAAAGTGCGTTTTGTCAAAGGATTAGCCAATTACAATAAAGAATGACATATGTGCTTAACATGTGAACCACATATGTCCTAACACTTCCTCAGATTAGGGGGTCTTTCTGTAACGAGAAACAAAAATGCTCTCTAAGGAAGTGGACAGTGGGGGAAGTTCACCTTCCAAGGCAAAGTAGGGTCTGGCTGTCCAATTAGTAGGGTCATCCAACACTTTACTAAGGAAACTGTTTGAATGCACTGCCACCTTGTTCCAACGCCAAGAACATGGCAGGCCTTGGGGTAATGGCAGACTGGTTTTGTGAGAGTTTAGCACCTTAGGGACAGGGGCATAGTTCCTAAAGTGTTCCCATAACCATATTTGTAAAAAAGCAATGGGTACAAAGGTTTTAACTTGAAATATACCCCATGAGCGTTGTAAGTCAAGAGTAAAATGATCCAGGTGGGAATACAAAGGTCCTAGGAAATAAGGAGCAAGAGGAAAGGATTGTTCTTTGGCTAGTTTAACGGCTAAAGGGAAATGTCTACTCATATTCTTCCCATGGGGATATCCCTCAAACAGATGTCAACAAAGTAAAAAGGCAATAAAGACTTTGAGTTCATAAGAGCTAGAGTTACCTTCTCTAACAATAAAATTGGTGCCTTCAGGGAGTCTCCATTGGCTTCCTCATCCATGCCATTAGCATACTCCCTTCAGAAGTATCTAATCCATCCCCAGATGTTGGCCCTGGAACCTTTGTCTACGCGAACACTTGTATCTTTTGATACTTCCTCACTAGGGGCTTTCCCTTTCCTTGCTACCTACAAGACTAGTTTCTTTAAAGTTTTCTTCACTGAATCTTCAAGGAACTTTTCAGCTTTAGACTCATTAGGAGATAAAGAGATGTTAACTACTTTACCATCTATGAACAAGGGAAGTCTCAATATCTCGTAGACATCTTCTAGAGATGGAGAGATTTCATGACACCTTGTGAAGAAAGTATGAGTAGTAGAATTCCACCGATACAGAAGAGAGAGCAGACTTTCACTATCTTTACTGATCTCTAGATTAGAGAACACAAGAACGGTCTCCACAAGTTTCATTCTCTGTAGGATGTCCATGAAGGGAGGATGAGCCAACATTCTTCGACACCAACTTCTCTAACCTCTGGAAATAGAAATGTGAGATTTGAAGATCACATCTACGGTGGGAACAAATTCCCCTCTGTAAGTGCCAAGTCTAGAAATATGCTTTAATTCCAGATCCATGGTCAGGAGATCATCGGGTTCCCCACATGTCGTGTAGGGAGAGTCTTTCAGAACAGGGGGCTAAGTCCCAATCGAGACTTTTATCAAACAGATAGTTTTCAAAGAAAGGAGGGATAGTCCACTGTTCTTCTATGAAAATATTTTCATCTCCTCCTAGAAGGGGTTTACTACTTTTTGAAGGGGAAGGTTCTACAAATTTGGTAGAACTAGATCTCAAGCCATGTTTTACACCCATGATTTGGTGTTTGAAAAGAATTCTGGGTTTTGGATTGAAGAAGGAGAAGAAGAAGATAAGGGAAAAGAGAAAAATAAGGAAGGGAAATATCTTTCTTTTCCTTTTATACTTTGAGGAGTTAATATTTTCCCTCCAAAAGAGGATGGTTAAAAAATGGGACATCTTTTCAAAATTGACATATGTCAGCATAAGGAGAAAATTGAAAATCTGACAAGAGATGGCAGTTGATGGTACTGAAATTAAGGAAACCGCCTTCACAGACAAAGTGCAAAGGTGTGACCCTTCACCAATAGGTATGATTTAATTTGCTGCATTTCACATTTTGTTAATTGACATGTTTACGCTTGTATGTTTTGTGTAGGAATTTTATATGTGATAAGATAAGCATAATGTGCAACATAAATGAAAACATCAAACATATAATTAAAAAAAAAAAAAACTTTCCTTTCTTTTATATATTTTGTGTTAAATTTTTTTTTACAAAATTGAAAAGAGGGATTTACATGGTTTGGCCTTTATGGCCTATCACCTCTTTACTAAATACAAAAAGAAACACAAAATTATAACAAAATAAAGAAAGATAAAGTTTTTACAACTTAAGCCAATAGATGGCTAAACAAAAAAAACATAATAATAAAAAAAAAAAGACAAAAAGAGAGAACTGCAGGTCTGATGGCGGGCAATTCAAGGAGACCGTAATGCATAGGCATCCGAGTCATCCCCAGAGTCCTCTTAGAGATAATCTAGAGCCTGATAGTACTCCATCTCATCTTCTTCCTCCTCCTCCTCGCCTTCATCATCCCCTGAGTTAAAGGAGCCGTCAGAGGAACTGTCAGAGGAGTCTGACTCCTCAGAGTCAAAAGGCTTTGAAGCACTAGACTCCAAACCTGATTGAGAGGACCTTTGCTTTATCCTACGCTTGATAGGGGTGTCCATGAATGCAACAATTACTGCATCCTTAACATCTTCTTCAACCTTCAACCGAAGTTCTTCTAAGTCTTCTTGTTCTTCGTCGCTCCAGTTGAAGGGAGCGACCTCTTCAGGAATGAAGACCTAATGAGGCAGAAGGTGAATGGGAAAAGGGAGAGGGGGATGCACAGGGCTTGGTGGTGGAGAAGGAGGATGGTCGCTGGAAGCACTCTCAGAGGAGCCCAAAGAGTGCTTTGGGGAGTTAACCAGCAAAGGAGGGGTTTGACATTTTTGTTTGTAAAGGTTAAGGTTCTTTGAGAGAATCAGAAAGAGACAAAGGGAATGAAGATTGAGGAGGAAATATTCCCTATTTAAATCCTCAACTGCAATTAAGAGAAGAGACATGGCATTTATGAGGAGTAATTTCTTTTTGCCAAAATGCAAGAAACGAAGAGGCGCCAAAACGACTAGAAGCACCCTTGTGCACCACTTGTCCATGTTCGAATGTCACAAGGCATGATTACCAGAGTGTTAATGCCTGAACCAATGTGACTGTCAATGGCCTTTGCCATTAAACGTCATTGAGAGTCAAAGGGCTAATGTACATAACACCATTAAGGTATGGGAGAATGTACAAGTGGTTGAATATGGACCTTACACGTGGAACGACTATCTAAATATCTTGTATGTAAATATCTTACACTATAGCATTAGGAATAGATATTATAACAATGACAATGACTAAATCAACCATATATAAGTGGAAATTCTTGTGCCACTCAGTTGCAAGCTCACAAACATTAACAACCTCCACATTATCAGGTTTTGCATGGATTGGGGCATTATGTACATGATATAAACTTATTCAGAATTACCCTCATGATGCTCTTGGTTGTATTGCATTGGTTTGGGGTAACTTTTAGCAAAATAAGAAAAAAAAATCTATCTAGATAAAAAGTTGAGTTAAACAAATATAATATAAGCCATGAAGTCAGTAAAAACAAATTTTAAGAGCAAATTGTTCAAGCTCAAAACTAAATGTGTGTTCGTTTTGTCCAACTTTATTTTGTCATAAAATATCCCTATTAAAAAAGGAAAATATTAATGTTGTCTACTATTCAAATTTGTGTAGTTTGAGTAATTTAAATATCCTAGAGCTATATCCAACCAAGAACCATAAAGAAAGGCAGAGAGAGAAAGATTGATTTAAATGAAGAAAAATGAAGGCTTCTAGAAGAATTCAAACTCGTATCAATAGTGAGCATCACCTCCAATTTAAACATTAGAGCCCTTATATATGCTAAAATTATCATGCATGAATATGTTTATGGAGTGGTCTCACACTCTTGGACCAAATGATATGCATTTGGTTGTAGTTTTAATTGAGTTCTTTGACCATATAATTCCTCAGGGGTTTACTTTTGGGTACACAGTCATGAGGCCTATTCTAAATTTTCAATAAAAGCCAAAAACCAATGCACTATCATGGACTTTCAGGTGGGAAATTATAATTTCAGCTATAATACTTAAGCTTGTAACTTTAGATATACATGCAGAATCACTACTCTTTTGCATAATTGGATGCCAAATGCAAGCATTAGAATGTAATTTGATTTAGGTCTTTTCTTTATTATGCTTGTTAAAACATGTATTTGGTGCTCAATGTTTGTTTCGTAATTAGAAACTTTTCTCAAAATAGTCTATGAATTGAAGTATACCTCACGTTTCCTAGAATGCATAAGAAACACATAAATAAAATTAAATCTCATGCTCAAACATTATGTCTAGTTTAATAGTAGTTACTTGCACAAAACTATTGAATCTTTGACTTGTATAATCCTTTTCATGGCCAATTTTGGGTATCAATATCACATCTTCTACCTAAAAAAACAACAAATCCCAAATAAGAAGTCTTAACAACAGCAAACCGATGTCTCCAAGACATTTAAACAAACAGGTAGGATGTACAAACTCATAAAACACAAATATTAACTTAAAGGGAATCCAAAACCATGTTAAATGGAAAACTGATATTTTTCATTATAAACAATAAATCACCAGCAACAATGACGAAGAAGACAAAATTAAGGACATCAAACATGCTTAGAAAAACAACATGTGTTATATCATACCCTTACTAAGTGTAAAATAAGACAATATTGTACCTGTCCAAAAATATGTATAATTCCTCTATCAAAATTATCCATTGACTGCATACCTTCGCACACAATTAGTTCTTTGCATACAAAAGCTCCTTAGCAACCACCTATTATTTTGTAATACAACTCTACATAAAGTTCAGTTGATAATCCCCTCCTTAAAATTTTCAAAAATCAAATAAACTAATAAAAAAAAAAAATCTAAAGATTTTCTAAAACAAAACTCAATAACTATATGGCATCAAATCAACTGTGCCAATTTTTTTTTTTTTTTAAACCCCATAAAAAAACTATCTGTAATGCATAGGCCATATATATCACTGAAAATTCTAAAACCACAATCTACATCAATACATCAACTTTAATTTAAAAGAAGAAGAAGAAGAAGAAGAAGAAATCAGAGACAGAACAAATGGAGAAGGAGAGAGACTCTTATAGGAGTGGCAGAACTTGAATAGATTACCAGTCTAACGAAATAAATTTAGTCCAAATAATCCATTAAAATTTTGAAATTTAATCCAAATAATTCAAAAAAATTAATCACCAAGCCCATTCTTAGGCCTTTCAAAAACATAGAAACAAAAAAACCATTAAAAAAACACTGTGGCTTTTGCCAAAACCTACTGCATGAATTCCAATGGCATGACCAGCATTGGCTTCTCTACACAGGCCAAACATGTGATAAAAATAATGATTAGTGCAACAACGAACTCCTCCACATGGGCATCGAGAGTCTAGGTATTATTAGCACCACTAGCCTATGTGCTTGGTGCATGTAATTCTAGAACTAAAGTGGCCTATCTAAGCTTAAGCTAAATCATATCTGCTAAAAAAACCTATATAGCAAAATAAAGCAAAACTTGAAGCTAAAGCAGATCTCTAGGATTATTGTTAGATTTTCAGATTGTTAGGCTCTTCAATGCTATCTCCACTACAAAACCCATCCATATACACAATAATTTCTTACCAAACCTTTAGAATTTGATTTTCTATGAGTGTTTCTTGACTTCCAAAAAAAATAGAGAGGAAAAAGGGTTAGGAATTGAAATCCATAAATTAACAGAAAACCTAATTGAGGATGTGGGGGTAAAAGCTCAAATCTGTACATTAGGCCCTAAGCCCTATTTGCTAATATGGATCCGCCTGAGGAGGAATAAATGACTGAAGAAGCCCTAGAATAAATAATCGTGTAAGGAAAGGGTGGGGGGTTGAAGTTCGAGGAGGTTACCCTCCTCGGACCAAATGAATATCATTCGAGCAAGCACCCAGGTGACTTAGGTAACCTTCCAAGAGGCTCCAACGATGAGGATAGACTTCAGGCACGTACGGAGAGGATAAGAATACAGAAATATCTAAGGAAAAAGCTACTACCACCACATTAAATGCACTACAGCAACTTTCCTGGCTGCGTTTATGTGGAGAAGACCTCTGAACAATGTAGTTTCAACCACTACCGTTCATAGAGAGCCAGGGAAGATGCTTGATAAGACACATACTCGAGTGCAGGGTTAGATGATGAACAAATGTACGATGGAGATGACCTAAAAAAGTTTATTTAATGTGAAAGACCCTCCATGTGTGGGGAAGGGGAAAAAATACAATGGAGGAGAATAGAAAAAGAACTATTGTAGCACTAAGAGTTGAACTATCTTTCAAAAATAGTGACTTGATTATTAATCCATCTCCTCAGACCTACATTTCATTCATAGTTATGTGCAACTTCATGCTCAGTTACACTTGAAATTCTAGCTAACCGTTGTTCAATCCGCTAAAAGCCCAGTTCTTTCACCCACTCTCTACAAATTTATTGTATTGGGCTCATAACCCAACTCTTGTGGGCTTGGGTTACGATTTGTGACCCTACAATTGGCGCCTTCTGTGGGAAGAGCTAGTGCTTCAGTGGAGTATAACGGTCATGGTGGGATTAGGACCACACCAAACTAGTCCGCACCATGCGGAATCCGCCAACGTTCGTCAACAAGATGAACTCCACAATCTTGAGCGTGAAAAGGATCTGGACATGTAGCGGTTTTCAGAGAAAAGGTCATGTAGCGCATGAGCAAGGTGATGAAAAAGCTACGTAACGAGAGATTGATGATTTAAAGAGGCAACTTCGTCGAGCACAACGGAAGCAATCCCCTCCTAGCTCTGAGGTTTCTTCTAATGACGAAGAAGATACTATCTACAAACAATGGTCAAGAACTCCACCTAGTGAGTCTTTTTCCTGTGAGGAGGAGCATTTTCACAAAAGGAAACGCAGGAGTCCATCTCATAAGGGAGTAGGAACTAATGTTATGAAGAAAGCCTTGAACCGGATTTCTAAATCACTCTTTACACTAGGAATAGAAAAGGTAAAACTTCCCAAGCGTTTCCATCAGCCAACGTTCGTCATGTATAATGGTCGAACGGATCCTGTAGAGCACGTAAGTCAGTTCAAACAAAAGATGACTGTCCATTCTTAGGACGAGGCTTTGATGTGTAGAGTATTTCCATCCAGTTTGAGACCGATGCCGATGAGATGGTTTGATAGGCTAAGGATAAATTCTATCAGTTCCTTCAAGAAACTCACCTAATCATTCTGTTCTCGATTCATTACATGCAGTAGGGTTCCTCAACCTCTAGACTCTTTATTGTCCATGTCAATAAGGGAAGGAGAATCCATGAAGGCATATGTTGAAAGGTACTTGGAGATGTTTAACGAGATTGATGGCGATTTTGATGAAGTTGCTGTTAGAACTTTCAAGGTCGGTCTCCCATTTGAGCACGATTTGAGGAAATCTCTGACAGGTAAAACTGTCACTAATTTACGCCAGCTAATGGACCAAGTTGATAAATACAAGAGGATTGAAGACGATCAACAACAAGGGAAAGGGAAAAGGAAAGCTAAGGTTATCCCTCAGGAAATGAGGGATTTCAAGTCGGACCGATACAACAACAACAGGCCGAGAAGGGATTATGCAGATCAATCAGGGTCAAACAATACTTAGGTCGTCGGTGCAGTATTCTGAGAGCCGGTGCATCAAGTATTGGAAAAAATCAAGAATGAAACATTCTTCAAACGACCCAATAAGATGATGGGAAATCTCGAAAAGTGAAACCGTAACCTCTATTGCCAATATCATCAGGATCATGGGCATACCACAGAAGATTGTAGGAGTTTGTGAGATCATTTGGACCAACTTGTCCTAGAGAGAAAATTAAAATAGTTGCCACATCATTCCAGTGGACAAGGGAGCCAAGCCAACTCTGGGTCTCAAAGAGATATTCCTTCAAAACCCCCTTTGGGGACTATCAATGTTATCTTTGCTGCATTAGACAGAACAGGATCATGCCGTTTAAGATAATGTCTGTAGCTCGTCTATCCTCAAGAGACCTTAATCAGGACCCGAAGAGGGTTAGAGTGGAACTGTCGTTGGTCATGGGCTTTTCGAATGAAGATAAAATTGGAACCATTTAACCCCACGATGATGCCTTAGTGATCACCCTCCGAATTGGGGGCTACGACGTGAAGAGGGTAATGGTGGATTAAGGTAGCGTTGCTGAGATAATGTATCCCTACCTTTACAAAGAGTTAAACTTAAAAGCTGAGGATCTAACGCCCTATAGTTCTCCCTTAGTGAGTTTTGAGGGGAATATTATTATTCCGAAAGGTCAAGTCAGATTACCTGTGCAAACTGGTTCAGAAGTGGGGAGGTAGATTTCATCGTCGTGGATGCATACTCTCCCTATACAGCAATTGTTGCCAGACCTTGGCTTCATACCTTGAGAGTAGTTTCTTCCACTCTGCACCAGAAGGTTAAGTATCCGTCTAAGGGTCAGATTAAAGAAATATTAGGAGATCAATCTTTGGCAAGGCAGTGCATGGTGGCTGCCATCCAACATAAACTCGAAGCTAAGTCCTCAGATCATGGAGAAAAGGGCTTGTAGCAGTTAAAATCCCCGGCGTTATCCATCGATAAGCTAGCCAAGGATGCGAAGTGTGAAGATTTAGTAAAGGTTGTTATAGGGGACGACCTGGAAAAGTTTTTTCAGATTGGGTCCAAGTTGTCTCATCAAGAGAGAGAAGACCTTATAGAATTCCTTAAAAGGAACATTGATGTCTTTGCCTGGAATGCCTACGAAGCCCTAGGAGTAGATCCAGAATTCATCTGTCATCATTTGAAAGTTAATTCGTTAGTCACACCTAGGAAGCAGCCCCTTCGACGCCCATCCAAAGAACACGCCGAAGCAGTGCAAGAGGAAGTTACTAGACTTAAGCAAGCTGGAGCTATCAAGGAAGTTTTTTAATCCTAAATGGTTAGCAAACACTGTAGTGGTAAAGAAGAAGAGTGGGAAGTGGCGAGTGTGTGTAGATTTCACGGACTTAAATAAAGCTTACCCCACGGATCCATTTCCTATGCCCAAGATAGACCAGCTGGTAGATGCCACTGTTGGCCATCATCGGATGAGTTTTTTAGATGCCTTCCAAGACTATCATCAGATACCTCTGGGCTTGGACGATTAGGAGAAGATTGCTTTTGTTACCCCTATCGGGAACTGCCATTACAAAGTAATGCCATTCAGTTTGAAGAATGCAGGATCCACATATCAGAGAATGATGACAAAGATGTTTGAGTCGCAGTTGGGGAAGAATATCGAAATCTACATAAATCATATGGTGGTGAAAAGTAAGACGGTTTCGGAGCATTTGGGGGACCTTTGAGCTATCTTTGAAATCCTTAGAAAGTACAAGTTGTGCTTAAATGCTTCCAAGTGCTCATTCGGCGTGGGGTCAGGTAAATTCTTAGGTTATATGGTCACTCACAGAGGGATTGAAGTTAACCCCGATCAGATTAAAGCTATTAACAACTTGCGATCTCCTCGGAATCCCAAGGAAGTGTAGAAATTAATCGGAATGGCAGCCGCTTTGAACAAATTCATATCTCGATCAGCAGACAGTTGCAAACCCTTCTTCCTGTTGATCAACAAATGGAAAGGTTTTGAGTGGACTGAAGAATGTGCCACAGCTTTCCAGCAACTTAAAGATTATCTAGCTCGGCCACCAATCATGTCTAGTCCCGAGCCAGATGAAGTCCTTTTTGCCTACATTGCTGTGGCCCCTTGTGCTGTAAGCTTGGTACTGATACGAGTTGATTGTGGCGTACAATAGTCGGTTTATTATGTGAGTAAATCACTGCATAAAGCCAAAGTGCTTTATCTACCATTGGAGAAAGTTATCCTGGCAGTAGTGCTTGGCACACGTAAGTTGCCTCATTACTTCCAAGCACATACAATTGTCGTTCTTATCCAGCTTCCGCTTAAAACCATACTCCGAAGTGCCGATTACACAGGAAGGATAGCCAAATGGGGTACAATTCTAGGGGCTTTTGATATCAAATACATGCCTTGTACCTCCATAAAAGGACAAGTTCTCGCAGATTTAGTGGCCGAATTCACCGAACCCCTAATAGAGGAGTTGAAATCAGCAGAAAACATGGATGAAAAATTGGTTGGCACGATATCCCAATATAGCCTTCCGGCTTGGGAAGTATATGTTGATGGGGCATCGAATTAGAAGGGCTCGGGGATTGGGCTAGTACTGATACCGTCTGAGAAGGTCATCGTTGAAAAATCTTTGAGATTGGATTTTTTAGCTACGAACAATGAGGCCGAGTATGAAGCTTTGTTGATAGGAATGGCCATGGTTCAACAAATGGGTGGAAAATCAGTAAAAGTTTTCTCGGACTCAAGGCTCGTCGTCGGCCAAGTAAAAGGGAAATTCGAGGTAAAAGATGAGAGAATGCAGGGGTACTTGAGTAAAGTTAAATGTCTACAGTCAAAGTTTGATTCTTTCGACTTGCTACATATCCCCAGAAATGGTAATGCACATGTTGATTCTTTAGCTATGTTTGCAACCTCCTCACCGCATGATTTACCTCGAGTTATCCTCGTTGAGGATTTGTACAAACCCATAAAGACAAGAAGAGAGACATCTCAAGTCCATCAGATTAGAGTAGGGCCGAGTTGGATGGACTCCATAATGCAATTCTTGAAAGAGGATACTCTGCCTAAAGAAAGGGTAGAAGCTGACAAAGTACAAAGAAAAGCCACAAGGTACTGGTTATCCGAGAACCAGAAGCTATACAAACGTTCCTTTTTAAGACCTAATTTGTTATGTGTTCATCCTGAGTTGACCGAATCGCTTCTAGAAGAGTTGCATGAAGGAATCTACGGAAGTCATACTGGTGGTAGGTCCCTAGCACATAGAGCTATTATCTAAAGCTATTGGTGGCCAAATATGCAGAGAGAGGCTCAGGAATACATCAGAAAGTGCAACCAATGCCAACGGTTTGCGCCGAGCATACACCAACCAGGGGGAATTCTTAATCTGCTATCCAGCCCATGGCCATTTGTTCAATGGGGCTTAGACATTGTAGGACCATTCCCCAAAGCAGTGGGAAACAAGAAATATCTCTTGGTCGGCATAGATTATTTTACGAAGTGGGTTAAAGTGGAACCTCTAGCTAACATTAGGGACATGGATGCGAAAAGATTCGTTTGGAAAAACATTGTCACTTGGTTTGGAGTTCCTTATGTGCTCATCTCGGACAACGGCCTTCAGTTCGACAGTAAAATGTTTAGAAGATACTGTGGCGAGTTGGGGATTACAAATAGGTATTCTACTCCTGCTTATCCCCAAGGGAACGGACAAGCAGAAGCTGTTAATAAAGTTATAGTAAACGGGCTGAAGAAAAGGCTAGATGATGCAAAAGGTAAATGGGTGGAAGAGTTACCACATGTGCTTTGGACGTATAGAACTACACCTCATAGGTCTACTAGAGAGATCCCCTTTTCAAAGACTTATGGAGCTGAGACTGTTATCCCTTTGGAAACTAGTTTCCCAACGTCGAGAACTAGTTCATTCAATCCAAGTGACAATGATGAGCAACTAACAAAGAGTTTGGACTTGATTGAAGAGAAGAGGGAAAATGCGATGGTTCAATTGGCCTACTACCAGCAAAAACTGAAGCAAGGTTATGATGCCAATGTAAAATTGAGACCTTTAACTCCTGGTGATTTGGTGTTACATAAAGTTGTGGGCGCTGCAAAGAATCCAGCTTGGAGAAAGTTATGACCAAATTGGGAAGGGCCCTACCGTATCACCTCAGAAGTTGGCATTAGAGTATATTTTCTAGAAGATCTAGACGAGCATGTAATACCATGTCCTTGGAATGTAAACAACCTAAAGAGGTATTACTATTAATAAATATTTTCATGATCAATTTATTTGTTCTTTATATAAAGTGTTTATACTTTTTACTTTTAGTTCTCATAAGTGTTTAAACTTAAATCTAATCATGCCTGAAGCCCTCGGACCAGATGATTTGGGTTAGTTAACACTCATTCGCAGTTCTCATAAGTGTTTAAACTTAAATCCAATCATTCCTGAAGTCCTCGGACCAAATGATTTGGGTTAGTTAACACTCATTCGTAGTGCTCATAAGTGTTTAAACTTAAATCTAATCATGCCTGAAGCTCTCGGACTAGATGATTTGGGTTAGTTAACACTCATTCGCAGTTCTCATAAGTGTTTAAACTTAAATCCAATCATGCCTGAAGTCCTCGGACCAGATGATTTGGGTTAGTTAACACTCATTCGCAGTTCTCATAAGTGTTTAAACTTAAATCCAATCATGCCTGAAGTCCTCAGATCAGATGATTTGGGTTAGTTAACACTCATTCGTAGTTCTCATAGGTGTTTAAGCTTAAATTCAATTATGCTTGTAATCCTCGGACTAAATGATTTAAATGGGTTAGCATCACAATGGCATGTTTATAGATAAATAAATTTGAAGTTGCATTTGGATACCTTGGGCCACTTATTAGATGGGGATTAACTTGTAGCATTAACCTTGCTAAAACTGAGGTAAATTGCTCAATGATTTGCCTAAATTGCAATGCTTATCAATATCCAATTAAAGTTACATGCCTGTTTATAGAATGTGATAGTTGATTATGTTCAAATTAAAGTGGCAAAAGATCATCATACTCTGACAATGAATCTCATAACACACATTATGAGGATGTATAAAACAAAAGAAAAATGTCTTCATTGATAATAAAGAAAACATGATACATTCTTTAAAAAAAAAAAAAAAAGATCAGCAAAACAAACAAAACAACAGACAACAAATAAAAATAGCTAGAATATCCTATCCTAAACTGTTGCTTTGGAGATTTCTAGGTCAACAGTTTGGCCGAACTAAGAGGTAGCAGTGTCAGGGGCTTTTTCTTTGGGGTCAGAAGGATTCTTCTTCTTATCTTGACCTTTATTCATGCCTTTAGGGTCTTCAGCCTTCTTTCCTTGGCCACTGCCTTGGTTGGAATCCTTAGGAACTTCCAAAGGAGCAGGAGGGACTTGGTCCGCTTTTGGCTGCACAGATACCTGTGTGGCCTGTTCAGGGTGAGAGGAGTCAGGACCTGGGAGCTCACGAATTTCTGGATCGTAGTAAATGCTCTCAGGTCGCCTCAAGTCAGAGCCCACAGGGACCCCTACCGCATCAAGGGCTTTACCCCAAGAGATGTTGCAGTAATCCCTGCATACAGTGGTGAGTTCCTCTGTGAGTCTAGCTTGAGTCTCATCCACCCCAAGCGTATAAGCAGCCTGCTTCTCAGCCTCGGCTACCTCATTAACCAATTGGACAGCTTCCCTGGCCTTCTTAAGCTCTTCGCGAAGCTTCATCACCAGTTGCTTTTTTGTCGCTAGATTGATTTCATTATAATGCAACTGTTTACGTAGATCTTCAACCTGCTTCTCAATAGTCTTAAGGCCTGCTTCAGCATTGTCCCTCGCCCTAACTGCTTCCTTCATCTGCTCGGCCAGTTTGAATTGTTTTTCTTTTAAGGCGCCCAGCTCCACCTTGACCTCGGACCGAGCATCGAAGGCTGCCCTAGCCTCGCTGTTGGCATCGTTACCCAATTCTTGGCCACATAAACCTGTTGGGTAATCTGTGTGACAAAATAAAAGTTTTGTTTTTAATATAAAACACAGCAAAAACTTATGAAAATAGCTTGAAAATAGCAAAAACTTAGGTAGGGCAATAGATTAAGCCACATACCATGGCCAGATCCTTCTTAAGGGATAGGAAGAGCTCCTGTTGACCAAAGCGCCTGTAAGCCTCCATGTCTTTTGGAAGGAGGAGGGGCTGCTCTAAAGTCTTGGCTATATGACCTGCATGCCCCCCGTGGTAATGTCTAATGGAGGTATCCCAGGCAATGGGGACACCATCCACTTCCAATTTGGGGGACCATATGCGTGATGGACGACGCACTTGAGCTACGGGAGGATCTTCTCGGCTTTCAACAAAGTTGGATCTCCTACTTCGTTGGTCCTGGGACTTCCTCTGCTGTTTGTTTCCCTTTGGAGGGTCTATCTCGCCCTCCTCAAGATCCTCTTGCTGCCTCTTTCTCCTCAGCTCAAGATTGAGTTTTAACCCAAGATCAGCAGGAAGCTAAGGAGGGGGAGGAGGAGGGTTCATTGGAGGTTTGGACTTGTTGGTGTCTTGGGGGATAGGCGCCGTGTTCCTCCCCTTCATAAGCTCTCTCAAACTTTTGCCAGATTTCGGAGCCATTTCTTCAGCTTCGCTGTCTGAAGAGTCCTCCACGTAAGTGACTATAGGAGCAGGGGTTTGAATGCATGAGTACTCGTCAGTTTCTTCCTCGGCCTCCGATATAACAATGGCTTTTACTCCTTGCGTTTCTTCTTCTTCAAATTGGAATTGGTCAATTTCTTCCTTAAGCGAAGAGGAAGATGCAATCCCTTCCTTGGCTACAGCTTGTCCAAGAGGTACTTGCTGAATTGGCTGGGCTGCTAAGGGAACACCCTGCGGAATGGGATGATCAACTGGCAAAAGGTTGTATGGGGCTAAAAAGTTAGGCCGAGACACGTCTATACGAGCTAGACGGTAGTCGTTTGCCCTGATAGCGTTGCTGACATCTTGAAAGGATCTCGACAGGGGTTCGTAGTCCAAAATTAGATGGGCAGCTTGAAGTTGTCCGTCGTCGTTCACAAAAATTTGAGATCTCAATAAATAATTGAGCACGGATACATTGATTAAGCTTATCTGAGGATTTACTTGTGTTTTATTTGTTAAACAAAGGAAAAATAAATAGTTAGAAACCTGGAGTTCATTATAAAAAAAAAAAAAAAAAAAAAAAAAGAAGAAGAAAGAAAATATTTTTGACATAGCAAAGCAAAGCCGAGGATGAATAACTTAAATATAATGTTAGAAAACCTAAATCTAAGTACCCCACCTGACTCCCCTAGTTGGGTTGGGCAAGGAAGACCGTCATGCTAAGGGCCTGATGCAATTAGATAGTCATCTTTCATCCCCTTGTTAGACTTGGGAAGACACGAAATGAGCCTGACAGCGTCGGACCGGGATTTAAGGTAAAACCCCGCTCCTTTTTGTTTATGACCCTCGTAAAGGTGGACTACGTCGTGCCAGGTTAGCCCCAAACCTAAATGTCGGTCCAGAGTGTCAACTGCTCCTAGAATCCTAAAAAAATTAGGTGTGCATTGTTGGGGGCAAAGCCTATGGTTACATAAGTAGTCTCTTGTAATCCTACTCATGGGAAAAGTCATTCCTCCCTCTATGAAGGCTATCATGGGGATTGTGACTTCTCCCACCTCTCGGTCAAATGCTAATCCTTTTGGGGAACAGTATCGCAATGATACCTCCTGGGGTATGTGGTATTTCTCTTTGAATATTTCTATCAAGGCTCAGTTATCCACTAAATACTTAAATCTACCCATTTCGAATAAGTAGAAAAAAGAAAACGCTAGAGGTGACAACGAGGTAATAAGGAATGATAGGCCGAGGAGACTGTCTGAGGAAATAAAGAAAAATTCGAAGAAACCAGAACTTACATGAACTAAATTAGGAACTAATCTTTGAAATTCTTAAGAGGATTTTTGGAAGTTTTTGAGGAAACAGGACGGATGGTCTGATGATTGGTGTGAGTTTAAATGTTTGAGTGCGTTGGAGATTCTAAACTATGGTAAAGAAAAGAAAAGGTAACTCTCTTATCAGGTTTTATATAAGAAACTGAAAATGAGTAGGAGTTATCCCGCCCAAATCTTGAAGGAAAATGTGGTCCGTTGGATCAAAATCCATTCGTTGGATGTCAAAGACACAATGCCGCCCAAAGTAATTAATGACGCTTCGCGGATTCCGAAGCGTCAAGAGCAATGGTGAAATGACTGAAGTCACGTTCCTACTTGCGTAAATTTGGATATTTTTTACAGTTTTAACCACAGTTACTTTGGCAAGTCAAAATTCTATTTTTTCTCCTCGGATAAAAGGGAAAAATTAAAATTTTAAGGGGCCTATTGTGGGGG